>CM060677.1:148959-1533959 GCA_030686995.1 Artemisia argyi | reverse complement strand
TATGTGCTTTAGGATTGGGTGTAATCTTGGAACGGTATGTTACGTAAATAAATACGAGGATTATTAAATCGACGGAATTAATAAACTTCGGCGATTTATTTAAATAATATATTGGGCTAATATTAGATCTATAGTTTATTTCATTATTCTTTGTGTGCTCTTTTTGGTTTGTTTTGTGTCGACCCACTACCCGTATGGATACCAAACGCAAATACACCAAACTAATACGAAATGGATTTTCGGAGAATAAAACGGATTCTCGTCCGGGTTTGGGAATATTTTGAATTTGAGGAAATGATTTCTGAACGAGTTGATATTGTTAGGTCGTGCCGAGTCCGTAGTTGCTGTTTCGTGAGTTACTATACATCTTATTTCTACCGACTTCTTCTTGCTATTTTCTGGACTTGATGTGAGTCATAGCCCCACTTTTTACTCTTGAACTATGTTTTCAATACTTGGGGTGAGAAACGTGCAAATTATTTTATGTGGACTATTATCGCTTTTATATTCTTTCTAAACTTGCTATGCGTATAGACTAGGATGTATTGTCACATTTTATGTGTACTATTCAAGGTTGACTTATTTGTTATTGTCAGCTTTAGTCACACGGTTCGTGTGTACTATTCAAGGTTGGCTTATTTAGATACTGTAGTGTGCACCTATAGGTTATTGATACTTTGGAGGTTATCCAAGTATTTATTGGTATTGCGGGGGTTACCCGAATATCTATGTTGGAACGGAGGGTATCCGTGTGTTAGGATTGGAGCGGAGGGTATCCGCAGGCTTTTAGTGAATCCTTAGTCTAGCTAGCAAGCGTTTTGCGTATATGTCCACTATATTATTAGATGAATTTAAACCTATGATCTCACCAGCGAAAGCTGACTTTTAGCACGTTTTCTCAGGTAATTAAGTGATGATACGGATGCTTGGAATGGAAGGCTTGGCTAAGACTCATGGTTCATGGATCTATTTTTCTAGACTCTGATAATTAATTTTGGACCTACTGTTATGTTATTTTGGGCCTGACTCTGAATGATGTTGGGATAAATGTAAACGTTGAAACCCCGTTTTGGTTGCGTTTTTGTTATGTTTACTTTATCTCGTTCTATTATGTCTTGTGTTGGATACCAATCCCCGTAGCACCCCGAAAGCTTGTTGAGTCCTCCGCTGTATCGAATTTTGGGGGTGTTACAGATTGGTATCAGAGCCAAGGTTATAGAGAACTAGGTAAATAATGCCTAAACTATAACCGAATTTTTATAGAAAATGATCCTTGACCACCGCCCGCCAGCCCGCCAAGCCGAAGCATCTTCTATTATTTTGAGGTATTATGAAATATTTGAGATGATTGTTAGAATTGGGATTCTTGAGATGATTTGATATTTATGGATTTAGTCGTAAGATGGCGTTTCGAGGAATTATATGGTCTAATTGTTTTATAAACATTTTAGTAATGCGGTGTTTGAAACTCTTTATTGAGATTATATGTTTGAATTATTTGATGAGGATTTTTAGTATGGTATTTTGAGTTGTGATTTAGTTGTTTTGAAACACTTACACCTACCCTACGCCGTTGTCACAGACCATGGCCTCCCATATGCCCGATGTTGTCGAGGATATTCTTACTGCACCGGTTTTACCTGCACAGCTCACTATGGCATCTGATGATCCTTACCAGATGGCCATGCTTTCAGCTACTGTGCCGCAGGCAGCTTCTACTTCAGCACCACCTGCTGCATCTACGCAGGGACCCTCATCTTCTCTAGGGCTCCCTGGTACATCGAGGCAGCTTACTCTTCATCAGGCTTTGGCTCGCGTGGCCCCACGCTTTGCCCACCGAGCTACGGCACGCATGTCGGTACGCACTACTCCATCACCTTTACAGATTGATGCTCACTCTCTCCTGTCTGAGGCGCCACCCACATCATTGCATCGTCGTCCTAGATCACCTACCCCATCTCCACATGGTTCACCTAGTAGGAGACGACGATTGATGAGGTACTCTTCTGATGAGGAGGAGGAGTACGAGGGTGAGGATGAGGCTGATGACCCTGAGCAGGAGGATGACTCTCAGGAGGCTGAGCAGGGTGATGATGATGATCCTGAGGAGGAGGATGACCCTCAGGAGGATGAGATGCCTGATGATGATGATGTGTTAGTACCACCAGCTCAGGCTGAGGAGCCTGATTCACCTGTACATCCGATTGAGCCTGATTCACCTGATCATCCGTTTTTGGTTGAGTTGCCACCTGGTAGTCCCGATGGGTCGGATGCATCTTCTGAGGTTTCTGCTGAGCTGCAGAGTTATGTGAGATTGGCAGGTTATGGGCTCGGATTACTGATCTTGGTGAGAGAGTTGCACGTGTATCTGATCGACTTGAGAGGGTTATTGGAGAGTTCTTAGCGGATCTGAGAGTTGATATGACTGTGGTTGTGGGCATGACTACTGAGATGAGGAGAGTTTTTATGGAGGTCCACGAGCATATTGATAGTTTGCAGTGAGGTTTTGTTACTGCTCGAGAGGCCGACCGCAAGCTATGGCAAAGGAATGCCAAGCTAGAGAAGGAGGTGGCTGACCTCAAGAGAGACCGAGACACCCATAGCGTGGAGCTAGGATCGTTATGGAGGGATCTTGATGGCTTGAGGCAGGAGTTGAGGAGCCTCCGCCAGCAGCGTGGCTAGTTGCTTGGGTTATGTTGTCTTGTTGCTTTCTTAACCGAGGAGTGTTCGGTTAGAAAAGCTAGTTATCATATTTTGATGTATTTTGTTCAGTATTCGTCTCTTTTGGAACGATTAGTACGTTTTGTGTTATCCAATAGTTGGAACGATGTTAGATCGCTATTGTATGGTTGATGGTTATTAGTATATGGTATTATGTGATTTTGGGTGTTATGGAAATTGAGTCATTATCCATTTTATTGATGTTTCATGGTGTATTGTTGCTATTCTTTCCATGACTTGGCTTCGTTGAATTTCTTTTGTTGAGCATATTGATAAGTTCTATTGGAGACTCATGAACTTGTATGATGTTACAGATCAATGGCACCACGACGAAACCCTGTTAGAGCTACCAGAACTGGTCCTGCTGTGACTACTCCTGGTCGCCGAGGACGCCGACCTACTCGAAATGTTGAAACCCCTACTCCTGACAACCTGGACACTACTAACCGCAACAACAGGAATCAAAATATTGATGTTCAGGGAGACAATGATCATGTTCCACTTAATGCACCTACTGTGGATCAAGCAATGATCAACCAACTTGTGGAACAAAGAGTTGCTGAACTACTAGCTGAGTCAAATCATTCCAACAATTCGGCTGGAACTTTTCCACCTATTCGTGCTAATGGATGTCAATACAAGGAGTTCAAGATTTGTGGACCTATTGAGTTTGGTGGAACTGAAGGAGTGGTTTACTTAGTCAGATGGATTGAGAAGACTGAGTCAGTGTTCAATGTCAGCGGTTGTGCGGAGAATGCGAAGGTAAAGTTTGCTTCCTTTACTTTCAAGGATGAAGCTTTAACTTGGTGGAACAATTACCGAAATTCAGTTGGGAGTGATGTAGCTTATGCCATGACTTGGGAGCAATTTAAGTCTCTGCTGATTCAGACTTATTGCCCAAGGAATGAGGTCAAGAAGCTAGAGATTGAGTTTTGGAACCACAAGGTGAAAGGTAATGATATGACGACTTACAATCGTCGTTACCAGGAATTAGCCTTGCTTTGCCCAGATATGGTGAAAACCGAGACTCAAAAGATCGAGAGGTATACTGATGGGTTGCCTGTAGCTACAAGGAACGATGTGATTTCTGCTAGGCCTGCAAACATCCATGAGGCAATCACAATTGCTCAACAACTTATGGATTCGTTGGAATTAGAAGGAGTTGATAAGGAGAAGAATGGAAAGAGAAAGAGAGACCGTCACTCTAAGGGCAATGATCACCGAAGCAAGAGACAAGCTAAGGCTTATGTTATTGGGAATGGAGATAAGAAGAATCAGAACGGTGATGCACCCAAGTGTGGTCGTTGCAACCAGCATCATACTGGATGGTGTAGTGTGAAATGCCAGAACTGCTCAAAGAAAGGACACACGGCTAAGGACTGTAGAGCTCGACCCCTTGCTATGGTTCAGGCTACTCCTGAGATGAGAAACAAGGCAGATGTTACTTGTTATGGGTGTGGGAAGAAGGGACACTATAGGAATGAGTGTAGAGAATCGTGGAACCGTGGAGCTGGAGGAAACCGTGGACGACAAGATAATGGGGACCAACGTGTGGAAGCTGGAGCTGCTCAGGGAAGAGTGTATGCACTCGGGAACGAGAGAGGAGAAGATCCGAACGTCATTACTGGTACGTTCCTTCTCAATAATCGTTATGCTTCCATACTATTTGATACTGGTGCCGATAGGAGTTTTGTGTCCACTACGTTTGCACCCTTACTAGAGAAACCCCCGATGGCCTTAGGAAATGGATATGATATTGAGTTAGCAAATGGGAATATAGGAAGGATTAATACCATCATTCGCGGTTGCACGTTAAATTTCTTGAACCACCCTTTTCCACATAGATCTTCTACCCGTCACGTTAGGAAGTTTTGATGTCATCATTGGTATGGATTGGTTGTCGAAGTATCGTGCTCACATACTTTGCGACGAGAAGATCGTGCGTGTACCTTACGGAAAGGAGATCCTAAATATATTAGGAGATCGAAAGGATTCTAGGAGCCCATCCCGATTAGCAGTTATTACTTGCACTAAGTTACCAAAGCTAATGGAGAAGGGATGTTACCTTTTCTTGGCTCAAATTTCTGAGAAAGGAGGGACGAAGAAAAAGGAAAGGTGCATTGGAGATGTGCCTATAGTTCGTGATTTTCCTGATGTGTTTCCCGATGATTTGCCGGGAATCCCGCCGACTAGACAAGTGGAGTTTCAGATTGAGTTGATACCTGGTGCTGCACCTGTAGCACGAGCGCCTTATCGTCTTGCACCCACCGAACTAGAAGAATTGTCTAAACAATTGGCGGAGTTAGCCGAAAAAGGATTCATAAGACCAAGTTCTTCACCTTGGGGAGCCCCAGTCTTATTTGTGAAGAAGAAGGATGGATCGTTCCGTATGTGCATTGATTACCGAGAGCTGAACAAGTTAACGGTGAAGAATAGATACCCGTTACCTAGGATCGACGACTTGTTCGATCAACTCCAAGGATCGAGTGTGTATTCGAAGATCGATTTGAGATCGGGATATCACCAACTTCGAGTTCGCGAGGAAGATATTCCGAAAACGGATTTCAGAACCCGTTACGGGCATTACGAGTTTCAGGTGATGCCGTTTGGGTTGACTAACGCACCGGCAATATTCATGGATCTCATGAATCGGGTGTGTAAGCCTTACTTAGATAAGTTTGTGATTGTGTTCATCGATGACATTCTGATTTATTCGAAGAGTGAGAAGGAGCATGAGGAGCATCTAAGACTCATCTTAGAATTGCTCAGGAAGGAGAAGCTCTATGCCAAGTTTTCGAAATGCGAGTTCTGGATTCCGACGGTACAATTTTTGGGTCATGTGATTGATAGACAAGGAGTCCATGTGGATCCTGCTAAGATTGAGGCAATAAAAGATTGGGCTGCACCTACAACCCCAACCGAAGTTCGTCAATTTTTGGGTTTAGCTGGTTATTACCGAAGATTCATTGAGGGATTTTCGAAGATAGCTAAACCATTGACCAAATTGACTCAAAAGAGTGTTACGTATGAATGGGGAGATAAAGAAGAGGAAGCATTTCAATTGCTTAAGAAGATGTTGTGTAGTGCTCCTATCTTAGCGTTACCGGAAGGTAACGAGGATTTCGTCGTCTATTGTGACGCCTCACATAAAGGATTGGGAGCCGTGTTGATGCAACGAGAGAAGGTGATAGCTTATGCTTCCCGACAGCTCAAAAAGCATGAGAAAAACTACACCACCCATGATTTGGAGTTAGGTGCTGTGGTTTTCGCCTTAAGAATATGGAGACATTACTTGTATGGAAAAAAGTGTGTTGTGTTCACTGACCATAAAAGTCTGCAACACATTTTGAATCAAAAAGAGCTTAACATGAGACAGCGACGTTGGATTGAGTTGCTAAGCGATTATGATTGTGAAATTCGCTACCATCCTGGTAAAGCAAACGTTGTTGCTGATGCTCTTAGTCGAAAGGAAAGAATACCACCGTTACGAGTTAGGTCATTGGGAATGACTATCGTATCGCCGTTACCATCTCAAATACTTGAAGCTCAAACGGAAGCTTTGAAAGCAGAAAACAGATCTGCCGAGAATATATTTGGGATGCCGAGAATCAATTAAGTAGGCCCGTCCATATTCTAACTCCCCAAATCCCAAAAAAAAAAAAGTCTTTGCGTCCTCAAATTTATGTATCCCGAGCTTGGCAAACTGGATCATATAGTATCCTTGACTTTTAAGGGTGCAGAATTGTACCCTGAACTTGACGAAATGAAATTTCTACTACTATATATTAATTAACTCAACAATTTATTGTTTTTATCTTTCTAAATATCAATTTAATAAAGTTTTTTGTAATAACTAATATAGGGAAGGAATCTCGCAAGAAGAAAAATTAAAATAAGAAAAATAAAAAGAATTTGTAGCCACACATTTCAAATAAGGGAAAGATTTTCAAGGGGAGATGCATCTATTTTAATAGGTGTGTCTGAAATGTGTATTTATGATTTTTCTTCTTATTCTTCTTGTTTTAATTTATCTTCTTATTTGATCCTAACTCAACTAATATATAGAAAACTTTGGCTAGGTAAATCCTAAAATTTAAATATTTTTTACCTTTTTAAATTAATATTGTATTTTAATTGATTATGAAAACTAGGGGTGTGCACGGTTCGGTTTGGGTCGGTTTTTGGCTAAAACCGAAACCGAACCGTAATGTTCGGTTTTTATAGAATTCAAAACCAAAACCGTTCGGTTTTTGGCGGTTCGGTTTTTTCGGTTTATTATCGGTTTCGGTTCGATTTTTCGGTTTTTTCGGTTTCTGACCATTTATATTTGGGCATGGAAAATATTTACCAACAAACTTATATTACATAAAAAAAAATGGTTATTCTTATTTACCTTTTTTTGTCAATCTAAGCATAATAATATTTATTGCATAAACCTTAATTACACATATATAAATAAGACACACACATCCAAGTGAACATACACATAGTATGATCATCGTCATATATTTGTTGATATATTCTAAAGTAAACAAACGACATGATAAACACACATATAAACATAAACGTTAAGATAAATATATTATAAATCTACCAACAAAATGAATATGAATTTATAAATTTGATTTATTTAGTTATTTATTCATGTTATATTAATTATATATTATTATATAATAAAATCGGTTCGGTTCGGTTTTTACGGTTCGGTTTTTGGACGAAAACCGAAATCGAACCGTATTTTTCGGTTTTTGAAAAATTAAAAACCGAATCATCGGTTTTTAGTTTCGGTCGGTTTTTTCGGTTTTCGGTTCGGTTTCGGTTTTTTCGGTTTTGTTTGCTCACCCTTAATGAAAACAACTGTAAACACAAACACAAGTTACACATTATGTTGTTAGAAGGCAATTAATAAGACAGCAAAATTAAAACCGGAAGACAACGGCGTAATCGAATGAGCGTAATCGGACAAAATAATGGTTGGATAATATGTAGTTAGTGTTTAATATTTGATGATTTTGATCTATTAAATGTCACATACACATAAAAATATTCTTCGAGTTTAATTCTTGTCAATAGTCACTATCATATACATATACAACCACATTTAGTATTAGTATACATATAATTTATACATATTTGTACATTAAAAGTTCAGGTTCGGGGTCGGGGATTTATGCTATCCCCATCCCCGGTTTCATAATCCGGGGAATTCCCCATTCCCATCCTCGGTTAACTCGGGGATTCCCCAGTCAATTCGGGTTTGGGGATCGGGTCCCCGTCGGGTACTGATTATTTTGCCATCTTTACACCCGGGGCGAGGCTAATGCATTTGTTTCATCTATTCAGGTATCCGAAGGCCTTGCTGAACAAAGACAAAAGGATATTTCAACACTAAACATTTTAAAAAATATTTTATGTCTCATACTTTGTTACTAGTTGCTTAAAATTTGGAAGGACAAAGTATTTGCATGATTTATGATTTAGGTTGTTCCAATAAATTTTTTGTCGATGAATACATATGCACAAAAACAAAGAAGAGAGACAAACACACGCGCACATGCAAATCGAGGAAACAAACGCACGCACACAGAAAAAAACACACACAGGAACACAATAAAACACGCGGATGCGTACACCATATGAATGAATGGATTAAAAATAATAAACACAAACCACAGGCTGCCCATAGTATAAGACTAGTCCATTATTAGGTTTGGTCAATATATATACATTATCCATGCATATGCATTACTATTGTATTTTTTTCTACACAAAATATATAACTCTATATCAATCTCACAAGACGTTTAAGAATCAAGAAATGGCACCAACTGCAGCAATGCTAACGCTTATAGGAGACCATCCCAATGCCGCCACCGTGAAGTCCACGTTTTCTCAGGCGAAAAGCGCTGCTAATGCAGTGAAATGGTTCATGAATATGATGCCACATTATCATCATGAGACGACGACATCATGTGATCAAACAAAGCGCGTAACTCAGCTGGTTACGGAGGAGTCTGCAGATCATGGATTGAATAAGAGGTTTCGGGAAGTTGTGGAGATTGGTAGCTGGTAATAAGCAGAAATTATAAAAAGATATGAAAACAGCTAATGTGACTTTTCTCATTTACATAATATGTATATATGATGCAACTTTCATAATTGTACTACTTTTGATCTAATATATGAAATGCACATAGGTTTTGCCTAAAAGATTCAAATAAGAATATCTCTAAGTGTTTACAACAGGCTTGAATTTGTAAATGTCATGGTCCAAATGTCAACTACTTTTGGATCTTGTACTTAAGCCAATCTCTAATTTCCGTTGGAGTCCCCTGTACCGAATGTCAACAATTACACAGATTCATAATTTGGTTATATAGCCCTTTGAGGCTCGAAAGCAACGCGAAAATATATCAACTAATGAAATGATCCAGTACTAGACAGTGAAACTGATCCACCACCAAAAGTAAACCAACCAAAATCAGAAGAATAAGTACTCCTTGGCTTTTTGATTTCAACTAACATTTATAAGCCCAATTTTCTTTCGAGTCTATTTTGAGACTTGTAAGTTTGGTAAAAATAGTTGTTGCTGTTGCTGTGGCTGTTGATGTTGTTGATGATGGTGTTTTTGCTGGCAAAGATTAAAGTGGTGTTTGGCAAACTAATTATACTACATGATTGTAAAATAAAAGTGCAAAATGACATAATTAGACATAAAGACAACAAATTTAATATGAATAGGAATAATAAGCAAAAGGGCAATTCGGTAATTCTGTGAAATATAATTTCAGGCATATTTTAAAAAGGTGGCATATACAACTTTTTATTTTATTTATTTATTTATTTTATATTTTATTTTTTTAACCATGGTTTCCGACCTTTTGGCCGATTAATCCATGGGGGTTTGAACCCACCGCCATACAGACTCAAACCAGGTAAAACCCTCATTTTTCAAGAGATTAGCGTAACCACTTAAAGGTTGTTTGCACCAAGCGGGAATTGAACTTGAGATCGCACACATTTTAACGTAACCCTTGAGTGGTTTATACAACTTATTTTTTGAAACTTATTTTCTAAAATAATCCACAACCTTTGTTTTCCAAATAGAGGTTAATTTTATAAAATAACATATTTTTTAGCAAAATAATTTTAATATCTTATAAGTCTTAAAATAAGCTGGAAAATTAAAGTTATCGTAGAAAAACAAATACTTAATGGGTATTTTTTTTAAGGGTTAATGGCATGTAATAGCTATATATTTTCTCACTTGTGCCATTATCAGATACCAACCCAAAATATTACAACAATACCCATCAAACTTTATACATTTTTTCCATTGTCATACTTTTGCTTTCGTGGCATGATTGTCAACCGGCTACACAGGTTAAAATTAAATATTATATTTTTTTTATCTATTTTTTTTCATCTTCTTCCTTCCAACTACACAAAACCACATTACCACTCCAAACTAAACTCTAACATGCATCTTAACAAGAGCATGAACTAATATAACAAACAAACAACCTAAACTAAAACTTGTGTCACAGCACATTCGACAACCACACAGGACCAAAAACTACCCACCACTACTGCATCCCCATGATATTAAAACAATAACCAAATTTGCAATCACATCACACTTACTTCCCACTTTTTCATTTTGCAATACCAGTCCACTTTGTCATCTTGCAGTAGCAAATGAGTTTTAGTAAGGTCTTGGTGGTTGTTTTTTATTGGCTTTACAATTTATGTTGAACAAAAATTAATGTCATTACTTTACAATTTGTTAATAAACAAAAATTAATATCACTACTCTTAAAACATTAATGTTATTATTATTGTTCTCTTAACTCATCTAATCAAACGCCATGTAATCTTCATTAACAATTCCAACCTCTAGATCAATATATCAAAAGATATTTAAATATTTCATTTTGGATCGAATGTAAAAAGATTTGTTAAAAGGTTTAACAGATTTGAGATCTTGCATGTTCCTTTTTGTTTTCGAACGTTGTTTGTGCTATTTCGTTTGTTCATCTTTCTCTTCTTTTTTGTTTGACTTTTTTTGACCGATGAACATGTAACAGATCTGAGGTGGATATGATTGCGGGATACGTTATTGTCGGTGAAAGCGTGTTGGGTTATTTAAACGTTTTAAGGAACTACTAATTGTGAACAAACTAAAAGTCATAAAATTGATTATGGCATAAAGTTAAAATGCATTAACTTATTACTGCTGTAACTACCACTTGGTTTGTATTCTTTGAGGGTTTTATGATTCGTGTGATCACATAATTACATCTTTTTATTTACCCGAGTGAAATAAATTTTCATAACTGATATAGCGATGTACTACTAATTGATATAAAATTTGTAGTTACTTGTTGTGCAATGTCTTGGTTGTACCGTACTTTGTGCACAAATCCCCTTCAACATTAAATTAGTATTAAACCCGTGCAATGCATCGGCTAGATCATTGGTTGAATTTCTACGTGTTTTGTATATAATGTTTGTGCAGATATTTATATACTTTCTATTTGAGTCAAACATATTTTATAGATTTTTTCGTCATATTTAACCACTATAGTACTTAGTACTGAGTCAAACATATTTTCATTAACATTTTTTCAAAGAATCTCTAATAATACTTTACCATTTTTTTTAAATTGAACATCACTCATTTTATTTTCATAAACAATTATAATAATAAGAATGACCACTTTACTAAAATAAGAAATAAGAAAAAACAAAGTATTGTGTTTGAGGCAAAAGCGGTTAACTGTTTGAAAGTGCAAAGGTTTAAGAAACTTAAGTATTCACCCACTATTGTTGTTGTAAAATTCAGCCCAATCAATGAGTAGTGTAGAAATAAAAATCGTTAATCACTACATCAAGCCCATCTTGTCTTGGAAATATGACCACACTACACTCTTGCTTGAACCCTAAACCTAAACACAATAACAGCAGCCACCACACTTTGTTTATTTCACCAAAACCAAACTCAGCCTCTTTTCTCCATTTCTTTCTTCCTTTCTTCTTTAATCCAAACAACAATCACAAATATCTGATTCTTGTTCTTCAAACACACGAATCATAACCCTCTAATTCGTGTTCTTGTTTGGTTCTTCAAAGAAAAATAAATAGAAGGATGCGTGGAGCTAAGCTTCTAAATTAATGATGGGTTTTGTTTTAACTCGTTAGATCTCAGTTGTGCCTTCAAGATCTTGATATAAGGTCTCGGGTAGGTTTAGTTTTGTTTTTCGTTATTTATTTTGTTATTTTCGAATCAGAGAGAGATTATAACATAGTTGTTATAAATCTTATCTTTCTTGTTCGGATATAAAAAGAAGTTAAGCTTCAAAAGATGGATCGATGATGTTGTACTTCTCTTCATGTTTCAATCTTAAAAGGTCTAAGATGATGTTATACACGAAAGAGAAGAAAAAATTGAGATCTTTTATTATTACCACACGAAGAAGGGATTGTATATGTTCGAGTTTTTGAACAAATCTTGAAAGTGGATACTGTGAGAGTGGGCATTGGTTTCACGATTGTGAGGGATTGTATATGTTATTTATTTAAAGATGTAAAGATGGTAACCTGGTTAGTACTCTTAAGGAACACACGGCTTCAGTACTATGTTGTTCTTGGAGTGGTCTTGGAAAACCTTTAGCTACATCAGACAGGAATGGTGGGGGTGGTGGGGCCTGGATTTTTACCCATTTCCGGATGCAATGAGAATATGTTATTTATAGACTTGTGTGGTTATATGAAAAAACTACTTTTAATGGCGATTCTTTTATGATGCTAATTCAAGTCTAAATTGAATTTGTAAATGTTTTACATTCTCTATCATTTGGTATTCCAAGCCTCGAAATTAATTATAATAAATGAAATTTTTTGTAGTAATTTTGGTATGCATAATCATGTTTGCACCGTACAATTGGTTGTGCACAACCCCTCTTGCACATTAAATTAAGGGGATAAGCTTTAAGTATAATAGATTTATGTATCCTTAAAAGCTTTTAAAAGCTTCAAAATAAGCTTCACATGTACTAAATTCATTAGCTTAAATTACATATTTGAGTTTCTTAGCTTGTGGTATTAATGCTCACATTTAATAGGGGAAACTCAATTTTTATATATATATAGATATAGATTACATGTAATTTTCTATTTAATAAACTAGTTATTGACTTTTTTTTTTTATTCGATCAAACTAGTGTTCTAAAAGGTGTGCCAAGGCGCCACCAGGAAATGGACCTTGGCGGCTCATCTAGACGTAACGAGGGATAAGGTGAGAAAATGCGCACCTTTTGGTAAGGCGTAGCGCCATTTTTAGAAACATTTAGTGGATGTATTTGGGCTTGAATTTCTAGTATTTGAGATATTTTCTTTTTAGACCTTGTTATTTTAAAACTTAATTCATATTTTGGCCTCGTATTTGGGCTGACTATTTGAGATTTTAGCTTTAGTATTTGAAATTGATCTTAAAAAAATGATAAATATTTTTTTCTCACTTTAAACACTACTTAAAAAATGTCGACGCTTCGCAAAAGCTCGTAAGACTTGAGGCGTGACCGTGCCGCGCCAGACACATTTTAGAAAAAGAAATACTTAATTTATAAACCCCTTTCTTCTATTCTGGTGCTTGAATAATCAAGAAAAACCCAAAATCAAGTTCCAATCTTTAAACCACTCCACTCAAGAAACAAAACATCAAAACCCACAAATCTTTTGAACCCAAAAATGAATTCATCATCAGAAATAGAAATCATATCAGATTCTCCATCTCCAAAAGAAGCTCCACCAGAAGCCCCTGTAATAACCGATGTATTCGGCGCCTGTGCTTACGGCGATCTTGCCAAACTCCGTATTTTCGTCGAAAAGGAAGGTGCTTTACTTACTCAGCAAGATGGAAATGGCTACTACCCTCTTCAATGGGCTGCTTTAAATAACTTTGCTGATACTGTCCACTATGTCATTCAGGTCTTTTTTTTTTTTTTTTTTTTTTTTTTTTTTTTTTTTTTTTTTTTTTTTTTTTTTAAGATTACCCTTTATTGATCCTAAAGTGACCCACCTATGATTTTAGAATCATGTTTTTGTCATTTCCATTTTGTTGGTGATGTAGCATGGCGGAGATGTACATGCTGTTGACAATGTGAGGCAGACTGCATTGCATTGGGCGGCTGTTCGGGGTTCAGTTGCGGCTGCGGATGTGTTGTTGCAGAACGGTGCTCGTGTTGAGGCGGTTGATGTCAACGGTTATCGGGTAAATGTTTCTTTCCAAACAAGTTTTGCTTCTTATTGATACACGCTAGCTGGACATTATTTGTACAATAGTTGCTTAGATATGTTCGGATTGATTCTTCAGCATCAAAAGATACTACTTACGCACAAAATGTTCGTCCATAGTCCATACATTGAAATCTAATTACTGAGACTTTAAGTTGCAATATGACTTTCAAAACGCAAATCCAAAACCATTGAATAGCAAATGGGTCTTCACATGTCGGTTAGCAGTTGTATATTGCTAAATTGAGCTAATCAAAATGTTAAGTCTGTAAGTTAATTAAATGGAACAAGGATCTCAATGTTTGGGTTTTACTTGGCAATTAAATGATGAATCGTTCTGATTATGAACGTCCCTGCAGGCAGTTCATGTTGCTGCACAGTATGGCCAAACATCATTCTTGCATTATATAGTATCCAAGTATCATGCTGATTTTGAGGTGCCCGACAATGATGGAAGGACCCCTCTTCATTGGTATGTTCAAGTTTCCCTTTTCCTATTGCACTTGAATTTAAAACTATTAATGGAAATATATTAACGTATATCCGGCTATTGGCTTAGTAGCCAATTAGCCATGTAGTCTTGGAAACTAATAAAGGCAGTAACGAAGCACTTCAAATTTTTGGGTATTTTAAATAGTTTAATTAAAGCATCCGAGTCACATAATCTGCTCTTTTTGTGTCAATCAGGGCTGCTTATAAAGGATTTGCAGATACAATTAGATTACTTCTTTTTTGGGACGCCAACCAAGGAAAACAAGATAAAGAAGGTAATGACCTGTTTATTACAATTCTTTATTTGCCATTTAAACATCCCGTAATACAAGTTAACCGTGAAACAAATGTCGATAATCCAAAATTAGGTTGCACCCCTTTGCATTGGGCGGCATTGAGAGGACATGTGGAGGCTTGTGTTGTACTTCTACACGCAGGGACAAAAGAGGAATTAATGGTGAAAGATACTGCTGGATTTACTCCTGCACAGATTGCATCAGATAGAGGCCATCGTCATATTTCTTTAATTCTTGTATGTATCTTGTTTCCGATAATATCTAAATTGTCTTTTCGGATTTGTATCATAATGTTGAAAATGTTTTAATGCAGTCTAATGCTCTTCGTGCACACAACAGCTGTTGGAAAGACAAAGGTTGGGTGAAGAAACTAGGAGATATAGGTTACGCCCCCATTCTGTTTTGCATCGTGTTTGTCAGCACAATAATCTTTATCAATTCGGTTCTTTTTGGTGGGTACAGCAACAATACATATTTTTATTTTCTTTATTAATTTTTATCCACATTAAAGGATGTAACGACCGTGCTAATCAGGATCTTTGTTTTTTTATTCCATGTTAGCTTCAAATCTTTTAAAGGTCACTGCTGTTGTTGGGCTCTGGGGTTGGACTGCTGTTTCCCTTTCAGTCGCTGCACTATTGATGTTTGTCCGCTGTAGCAGGTAAGCTTCACTTGAATAGCCATAGTTAGACAGAACCAATGGGTGGACTATGTAAAAGGTAGAAATGGCTTCCTGTCAAAATTGAACAGGGTGACTTTTGACACTTTCGAACCATTTGACCAGTTCCTTTTTTAGTTGGAATTTCTTTTTGATCTGTTGAGATAAACAATACCTAACTTCGCTCGTTTATTTAAGTAAGTGAATTGATACATTTACCTTGCAGTAAAGACCCTGGTTATGTGATGTCAAAAGGGATACGGAATAATGCCGAGGCTGAGGTACTGCTTCTAGCTAATTAATTGATTAATCCTCATAGATATGCCCGATAAGTAACAATATATATTATCGACAACCATACAGTTAAAACAACTGTATGCTAAACCGAGTATGACGAGCACTAAATAGCCTTGGGGTGTTTGGAATTTCGACGTGGTTTTAAAGAGATTATTTTGACATTGCACAAAATTAGATAGATCCAAGTGATTAGATTAGAGATAATTAAAGATTTTGGCATTTACATCAAGAAGCACGTTTTGTTGCAACAACTTAGTGGTGTCGGGTTGGGTAAGAAGTTAAATATGCTTAGTTTGAATAGGGTCACTTTTTAGTATGGGTTGAAACATGTTGGATCCGCAAACACTTTTTGTTTATTTATTTTTTTATTTAATTTTTATACATAATGCATTCAGTTTTGATTGCAAAAACGCTTATGTCTCTAATAATCTAAAATCTAATACCTAAACATAAAGTAAAATGGCTTGGGTATTTGTATAAGGGATGTAAAAAGGGCGACTCAACCTGACACTATTAAGCTTATTATGGTCGGGTACTCGGGTCTCTACGGGTCTTAAGGATGTTACCCCAATCCGACTTAACCGAAGTGATTGTCGGGTACTAGGGTCAGGTTTCAGGTGTGATAGTGTGCCAATATCAGGTTTCGGGTTTAAACCGATTAGACATTTAGACCCAAAATTATGTAAAAAGGACTCAACCCAAATCGACCTATTCATAAGATGAGTTGATATAGCACCGTCATGTTAACAGTTTATTGCCTGCTTCCTAAAATCTAATGATTATAGCCCTAATAAATCCATGGAAAATTAGTTTTTGTTTGCCATTAAAAGTCTCAATTATCAGATTTTAAAGCATCCAAACATCCCCTTAATCAAGCTAAACTCAACGACGCTGGCTTCATGATTTCTACGATTCCTATCAGGATCAGGATGTCTCTTCGAAACATTCCTTGTGTCAAATTGGTCTGAAACTTAACGACCACTGCTGTGATTCTTCTTGTGACAATATACAGGGTCCTTTGCTGACTATTGATTTGACCAACACGCCTTATTGGACCGGAAATTGGTCTCAACTGTGTCCTACTTGCAAGGTTCGTATACAGGGATTCTCTTGTTTTTTTATAATCTTGACACAGGCAGCTATACGTCAATATATTGGTGCTAAATGGTATATTCTGAACTTACATACCCTCCGTTTTCCCAGATAATAAGACCCATTCGCTCCAAGCATTGTCCTTCATGCAAACGCTGCGTGGAACAGTTTGACCATCACTGCCCCTGGATCTCAAACTGTGTGGGAAAGGTATTATGTGGCAATCCGTTTTTAACCCGCAATGACACTTGCACTTGTATATCTATTATGTATTAAGAAACTTATTGGCATATTACTGCATTCTGTTTTTTTCTTTCTGGCAGAAGAATAAATGGGACTTCTTTGTATTTCTAATCCTTGGAACTTTGACTTCGGTGATAAGCGGGGTGGTTGCTGTTCATAGTAAGTGTAAACTAATGAGATGCACTCACCTGCATTTGTTACATTGTTCTTTGCATTCCACTATAGTCAACACTGCATCTTTATCTTTTATTATGACAGGAACGTGGACTTCGATACCATCATTACAGAGTGAAGAATTGTGGATCATGCATGTTATTTTTCACAATACTGGTGCTGCCGTCTTCCTTTTCATTGATTTCTTTATCTTGCTTGCTTGTGGAACTTTGATCACGGTGCAAGCTTACCAGGTGATCATTTCTGTATATTCTCTTGATCTCGGGTGTTTGGATTTGCGCTTTTGAAGTGATTATCTTGGATACAGTTTTTATTGTTTGTTCCGATGAAGGTTAATTTTGTCACTACAGTTTGCAAGTTTAGTGATAGGGCCATAGGGGTCTGAAGATACAACAAAAACACTTTGAAAATGCGATCTCTTTAGCTGATCTTGAATGTAATTTTCCGAATGCAGATTGCTCGTAACATAACAACAAATGAGTCAGTGAATGCTACAAGATACGGGTACCTTCAAGGAGCAGATGGGCGGTTTAGTAACCCATATAACCACGGGGTTGTCAAAAATTGTTCAGACTTTCTAATTCGAGGCTATACAGATGATGATGAAACTGCTTTGCCTCCTTTGCAACAAGTTACCAGCAGATAGTATAACATCATATATACTTACACATATCCCTACAAATTTAACACATATGATTTCCTTTTAGAGAAATCGGCCATACATCATATTTGTTTCACAGTAATTTGTTAGGAAAGTGTTAGCTCTTGGTTTTGTTGTAGAAAATACTAGTGTAAAAAGGAGGCTTTGTATACTCTTGTAACATGAGAACTTTTTTGAGTGTATCACATTTCGTATTGAAACTTAGCTTGCAAAAACATCCCTTGTTGTTTGGCCAAATTGCAGGTTCATTCTCTATCATTTTGAAAGTGCACTCGTCATTTAAAAGTGCACTCCTCATCCCTGACCAAAATTAAATGACTAAATTATCTTTACATGAACCATCAAAATTAAATGGCTAAGTTACCCTCACACGAGCTAAAGTGAAAGGGAAGACGAATAAGGAAGTTTAGTAATTTAACTTTAGTCAGAGATTTAATATGCACTTATAAGTTCCTCACAAGAATAATGAGTGTACTTTTGATATGATAGGGACTGAACTTATAATTTGACAAAATCACATGGTTGACTTTTGCAAGTTACACTAAATTTATTAGGGTTAATATATAAATATATTACTAAATTTTCCAAAAAAATTCGCCTAACTGACCGAACTTTCATTTTGTTTAGGTTATTGAACTTTGAAACTTTGTTCACTCTTGTTACTGAACGGACCTTTTAAATGACGACATTGCTTATCTTTTAAGTACAAAACGGTCCTTGTGGTTAGTCGGGTTTCACGATTTAGTCCCTAGACCACTATTTCTGTTAGTTTGACCATTTTTATACGTTTCATATATTTTTACCCGCTATTATACATTTTCATACGTTTTTATACATTTTCGTACGTTTCATCCGTTTTCGTCCGTTTTTATACGTTTCATCCATTTTCGTACGTTTCATCCGTTTTTATACGTTTCATACGTTTTTATCCGTTTTCGTCCATTTTATACGTTTTCATACATTTTTATCTGTTTTCGTTTGTTTTAATCCGTTTCTATACGTTGTCGCCCATTTTTATACATTTTCGTCTGTTTTTATATGGTATAAAAACGTAGAAAATGGTTAAAATGTATGAAAACGTTTAAAAACGGATAAAAAGTATAAAAACATATAAAGATAGGAAAAACATATGAAAACGTATAAAAACGGTTAAATTAACAGAAATAGTGGTATAGAGACTAAATCCGTAAAACCCGACTAACCACAATGACCGTTTTGTACTTAAAAAATAAACAATGTCATCATTTAAAAGGTTCAGTAACCAGAGTAAATAAAGTTTCAACCTAAGTGAACAAAATGAAAGTTCAGTAACCAGGCGAGTTTTTTTGAAAACTTTAGTAACATATTTGTATATTAACCCAATTTATTATTACAAACTTAAAAAATCAATAATTAATTAGTTAATGTAAAACTATTATTTGGCAAAATGTAAGAAGGATAAAGTATAAGGGTTTTGCTAACATGTACACACTAGGCACACATTAAATATGTTGATGAAAGGAATGTTTTGGATCATTTATGTTGTGGTCAAATATATATCAGTTTATTTAATGTGTATTTAATTCATTTTTTATTTTATAAGAAAATTTGTGTTTATTACAACTAACTGTTAACCAACTAATCACTTGTTAGCAAAACCCAAGTAATAATAGTAATGCTTTTCATAGACAATTATTTTAAAAAGGATGGAATATATAGTAAGTGTGAACTTAATTGAGTTATTATATAATTTTCAATCATATAAAATAACTTTAGAAAGATGACATACAACCTTCACCGTCAAGACTTATTGCCATGTCAACTATTTTTTTTTTAAAGAAAGTGATGCAAACCAAAGTGATCATTTTTATTGTTGCAAGATCGAAATGGTAAAATTGGATCGAGATCCTAAGATCCCACGATAATATCATTTTTTAGTAGCCTTTGTAAAATTATTCAAATCTACAAATTATTATATATTATAAACAAAGAATTATATGAATGCTTCATAGAAATATTGTCATAATTTATGAATATGAAATGTTTAAAAATATTCACGTATTGTTTTCTAAATTATATTAAAACATAATTACTAATAACTTTGTAGTTTTTAGTTTGTGAGTTGAGAAAAATAAGATCGGATCGGATTAGATCTTAAGATTTTATGGTCAAGATCGGGATCTTATAAGATTTTAAGCTTGTTAAGATCATACGTAAGATCCAGATCATTTTTGCTTTATGATATTGTAAAATCGTAAGATCCTAAAATAAAGATCGAGATCTTAACAACTACAATGAAAATGACACATTCATTGCCACAAAAACTTTCGAGAAACATGCTTCATTTAAGTCAGCACAATTGAACAAACCACACACGTGTCAGCACCTAATAGGTTTTGACCAAGCCATGTGGATGGTGACCATTAAAATTTGCCATACCTATCCCTGCCTTATGCCTAATAAATCATTTTACATCATCCTCTTGTTATTTCACCTTTGAGTTTAATCATAATCTTTTAAAGCAAAAAATGTCGTCTACAAATTGTTGTGGAGGAAGCTGCGGTTGTGGCTCCGCCTGCAAATGCCAAACAAGTTGCGGCGGCTGCAAGAGGAGCCCTGAATTCACCGAAAACACCACTACTACTACCACTACCATCGCTGGTCTTGGACCCAACAAGAGGTACTGTTTACATTTCCTTTCTGTTAAATACATGCATGTGCACGTGAATAATTTTGCGCATGCACGTACAATTTATAATCACATATTCGTACTTACACTTTTTCGGCATCTATGTACACACATTTGATGCTAGAAAGGTCAAATTTTGTACAAACATGTTATTGTTACTAGTTCATGTCAATGCGTACATATGACCAAATGAATGTAAGCATATATACTACTACAACTAGCGACTTATCACCGATCACTGTGTGCGTTGAATTTGCATCGTGCCTTTTCACTTGGCAAAACAATGAGATCCAAAATGTTACGATGAGTTTTCACATTGTATGTCATGCATATGTACGTCCTTTGACTAGCTGCATGCGAAAATCAGATCAGTGATCAATTGTAACCTATATAAACAGATACATATTTTCCTACATCTATTTGAAACTCAAAATGAGAAAGAGATTTAATATCTTCTAATAGCGTGTCCTGACTACCTAATTGTTATACTACAACAGCTTGTGCATAAGTCCTATAAATTAAAGGTCTTGTATAGAGGGTCTTAGCACGTTCATGCGCGTGTGTGTTCTTGCAATATGCATATGCATCGTATATGATCAACCGAAGAATCTAAATATTACGATGAGTCATTCTTCTTCATATAGATGTTAACATGTTTATTGATGATTTTGTATAGTAGCCATGAGGGATCAGAGATGGGAGCTTCAACATCCGAAAATGATGACGATGGTTGCAAGTGTGGCGATAAATGCACATGTGACCCATGCACTTGCGAATGAGCCAACAATTGAACCCTATAGCTTTCAATAACCTTGAAGGTTAAAAAAAATTAATCACAATAAATATACAATAGATTTCTTCTTTTTCGTGTAATAAAAGCATTCAAATTATGAAGACCGTATCTAATGAATATGTATTATCTAATGAATATGTATTATATACAAACATGACACTAGCATGCAGCTTGTAATAAATTGATTGCCGTGCTTCTGCTTCTATTTCTAACAGGGTTAATCATGCATGACTAACGTTAGATGTGGGAGATATTAAATGTTCGCGTACAAATCACCCTCATTTATTGAAAGAACAATTTCATATATGTTTTCAATCACACTTATAGCATCGATTCATCGAACCTGAGCATGATATTTTCAGTTACTTCTACAAGGTCATCATTGTCCAGTTATTATTTTATTTTCTTGAACGGCGGCATTTAATAAAACTAGCAAAAGCTAGAAAACGAAACAATTACAATAAGAAAGAATCATCAATAGGATTTCCTAACCAACCTATCCAACTTATCCTAGACTTAGGATTTCTAGATGAAATCCACAAAAACGATTGATGAACAATAGAATACCAAATATTTGCCTTCCTAGGTTTAACCACCGAAAAAATCAAAGCATTACGTAAATTCCAAGTAGACCACATCATAGTAGCCGCAATCCCTTCAAGAATGAACCTCGCTTTCTTCGAAATGTGACTAGAATCTAACCACGAAAACCACTCCACTATATTAGATATCTCCGGAATATCTAATTGACACCATCTAGCCAAAAGAGCCCAAATATCCCGTGTCATATCACACGAGAAGAACATGTGATCAACACACTCATCATGCTCACTACAAATGGGGCAAAGAAGAGAAGCAACGTCAATACCTTTACGATCCATGTTCACTAACGTTGGGATCTTATTAAGACCCAACCTCCACATAAACACGTTAACTTTTATAGAACACATCTAGGCCATCTGGTAGTCGTGTACCCACCGGCTAATACTTGCTCATCAATTTACTTTCGAGTAGAAGCCACTGAAAAACCAGAATGATCTAAACCCCATATCCATCCATCACTAGCATTTGACAGCATCAGATCTCGAATAACCTCCAACAAAGCTGTAAACTGACTCTCCTCAGCACCACCTCTCGACATTCTCGTGAACTCGATACTCCAATCCGAGCAATTAAGACTTTGAGCAATTGCACATTGTTTATTACCATCTAAAGCATTAACACGGGGAAACAAGACTTTTAAAGGAGTATCCCCACACCACCGATCATCCCAAAACCTGATATTAAACCCATTTCCAACATTCTGTTTAATAGCAGATCAATGCCTTTCTCTTGAAGTTGATGAACCATGCGTATAATAGCATTCCAAGGGCTTTGAGAAGATTTAACTATCCTCCCACTTCCAACACCTCCATCAATCCCATGAATCCCTTTGATCACCTTAATCCAAAGATCATTAGGATTCCAACAAAATCTCCGAATCCACTTGCATAACAAAGCCGCGTTGAAAGCATAAATACTTCCAAAACCTAGACCCCCCATCGCCTTACTAGCTAAACACGTAGACCATTTAACCCAAGTAACCCTTTTTTCACCCAAATCTCCTCCTATTAAAACCTGTTTCGAATGGATTCGAGTTGTTTCTGCACAGTCGAAGGCATCAAGTATAGAGACATGTAGTACGTTGGGAGATTACCCATAACAGCTTTTATTAAAGACAAGCGCCCACCTACTGATAACAATCTAGCTTTCCACTGAGCCAACTTAGCATTGTCCAGTTATTGATACCCATAGTCATGATATTTCAGGGTTAATGGCATATAATAGCAACAAACTTTTTCATTTGTCCGATACGAACCTAAAAAATTACAACAATACCCATCAAACTTTCAATTTTTTTTTCATTATCTGATACGAACTTTAAAAAAATACCACAATAACCATCCAACTTTAAAAAAAAATTTCATTATCGTACGCAACGAGATGAGATTTTTACATTGATAAAACAAAATTTGAAAGTTCGTATCTGATAATTGTAATTTTTTTGGTTCGTATCTGATAATGAGACAAATGAAAAAGTTCGTTGCTATTATATGCCATTAACCAATATTTCAGTAGTACGTTCCATGAGAACTCTTGATATATATTTCACAGTTACTCTAATCTTATCTATGATATTGTCTATTTGCTTCAAACCATCTTGGACAATCCAAATTTAGAATGCGTGCACAACATTTGAGATGAAATAGGTACCTCATATACCAACGAATTCATCGTAGGTAATTGATTATTTAGCAAGTCAACACAAACTTTCAACCTGGCAACTAAGTTTTTCAGCCAAACCAATACCCGTGTGTAGAGTTGGCATGAAAGATAAGTTTATAATAACCTTTTCTCAGTTCCCCAACTTTTAACCAAACAACTACGGAGTATATACCATGCAAAAATGACCGTATACTACGTTTTGCCGTCGTCATCACCAAATTAAATAAACCTATATATATAAAGTACATGTTAGGCAAATGGATCTTATCTACAAGATTCTAATATAATTATTTATTGAGGAAGAATATATTCGACTATTATCTAGCTAGATCATATCTCACGTATCTCATATCTCACGTAGCTTTTACGACAAAATTAAATACATGTTGCAATTTAAAGCATAACTTATAAGTTTATTCTCCAGATTTTATATATATCATATACTGCATTCGTGCTTGTTGCTAATTAATTATCTTTTTAAGCAACTATTAGAATAGATTAATAGAAGGTTCTAATGTTTAAAAATTTAATCGAATCACTTAAGCTAGATCATATCTCACGTATCTCATATCTCACGTAGCTTTTACGACAAAATTAAATACATGTTGCAATTTAAAGCATAACTTATAAGTTTATTCTCCAGATTTTATATATATCATATACTGCATTCGTGCTTGTTGCTAATTAATTATCTTTTTAAGCAACTATTAGAATAGATTAATAGAAGGTTCTAATGTTTAAAAATTTAATCGAATCACTTAAGCTTAAGACAATATGTCAATATATATTATGGATTCCATTATGGATATGTTTAACTTGAAGATAGAATAAGACAAAAGAAAAATCCCGCAAAATATGGAGCATAATTTGGTTGATTAAGACACCTCCAGTTGTGTTCGTGAGGTAAGACTGGTGGGGGACATTTTTGGAATTTTAGGTTTCCTCCAAAACAAAGCACTCTTAAAGTCTTATCGATCAATGTAACAAGTTTCATGCAATCTTAAGTAAACAAAAAGAAATCTTGCCTATTATAACATACAAAGAACAATTGTTGTAATAGACAAAATCAAGCAACAAATGATAAATATAATTAAATGATTAATGTATAAACTTATATTGATGTTATACTTGAGTTACAATGAAGAAAATGACCGAAAAGATCATAAAAATCGGCTATGATTTTAATCCCAAACTTTGCACGCAAATTATGAAAAAATAGCAAAAATATATATAGAATTCTAGTCGTCAAGCTTTAGGGCTGATGACATCACCTCGCCGTCTTCCATTTAGGGTTTTTCCACCGAATCTAGCTGACGTCGTCAGGTTGTAGAAGGTGACGACGTCATAGTGGGGCTGTGGCGACGTTAAGTTAAGCTTGGTGACGACGTCTACACACACTAATCGATCGCTAAAAATCTCAAAACTTCACTTTCTAAGCACTTTTGGTATAGCGTCAGCGATCCCCGTCGCGAATCAGAACTTTTGTCTTTTTCTTCCAAACTTCGTCCAAATGAGACCAAAACTTGTACGATTCTAGCAATGTATAGTCCCTGATCTACAAAATAAATAGAGATTTTAAGTCATAATAGAGATAAAATGAGGTGAAATGCATAAAATCATAGGGTAAATGACCTCTAAAATGGTTAATAAATTGCACTTGGTCATATGTCCTCATCAAAAGTCGCTAAACGACAAAAAAAACTCGGTTCCAAACTTTGAATTTAGCAAAAAATTGGGAAATTTGACTAAAAGCATTGGCGATCACATGACCTCACCTCACCAAAAAGTTGACTATTTTTTGACCATTTGCTATACTTTTATTATTCCTGCTATTTTTTCCTCAAAACTTTTGACGAGGATATGTCCTCGCCAAAACCTATACCATTAATACTTATATATTTAACTCCTTAATAAATGTAAATAAATGAAGCTAATTACTTAATAAAATGAAACTAATAGAAAATGGCTTTCATAAGTTACCATTATATGTGTATAGTTAACTAATACGGAGTAATACCATTTAAAATTTTGTCATTACTAATATAAGGCACCATTTGTTGACTATCATACATCATAGCATTTAAAACTTAATGGATATCGACATATTATGTTGTCTATGTATACACACGGTATCGTTGATTTGGAAAGCTAATAGTAGAACATGTTTCTATATGAAAGTCAAGGTGTTGTTGATAGAAAGTCAAAATTCCACCTTAATCATTGCATAGAAAAGTCTAATCACCCTCAAATTGTCACACCAGCTCACGTATTGTGCATATTTAAAATTCGTGAGTTTATTTTTTGAAAGGTAATTCATTTTTGGCGTTTTGCTCTAAGCTATGTTTGAGTATGAAAATCATGTCATATACGAGTAGGAATTAATAACATACTTTCCCACTATACAACAATGACATATAATAGTAACTGTCCATTTCACATAACATACCTATTAAAAAGTCAATTATTACTAGGAAGTACTATAAAACAAAAATCTTGAGACACCTGGCTTGCTAGTTGCCTTAAATCTGAACATTTATTCGGTCTTATACACGTTAGTCAACAAGATTAAAAACAACCAATGATGTGCTGATTACCATTATTTCTTTAATTTATTCAAATTCGGCTACCTTAGTTCACATCACCGACTAGTGTTAAGATGGAAAACAACACTTTGTGGACCCTATTAATTACATCAAACTAGACTTATAAAACCATGTTAATTCTGTAGAACATAAACACTTTACAGAAACCATAATAATTAACCATCCGCTTATATTTTTTCTAACAAAAAGGTATAGTACAAGTTTTATGTCATTTCTTGAGTTTTCATGCAAGTTCTTGATATGGCTATTTTAGATTTGTGTTGATATATAGTTTGCTTTTCGCGTGCAGGGTGATCGTTTGTTTTCGATTTGTTGTTGTTTCATTAACGTCGCAAAGAGTGCATTTGGTCGAAATTATATCAAGGGTCCTCACTAAAACCTTTTTTTATCACCAAATTTTTTTTATGGAGATTACACAATTCAGAGGGTTTTCGGAATTGTCAGGAATTGAGGACCCTTGTTTTAATTCTCAGTTGCCATTTAACTCATTTGATGATCAACTAATGAACATGGATGCATTTGCTTATGCACCCATGTTTGATCATATTCATTATAAGCCTATTATGGAAGCATCACCAAGACCATCTAAGCAACTCAAAACCAGCAGCTGGAATTCGAGCATTAGCTCTGACCAGTCCATGATGAACCAGACTATACAATATGGTAGTGATTCGCATGTCGGGAATCAAGCTACCATTATGAGTCCTAAAGAAGAAGCAACTCTATCTTCCAGCAGTGTATTCCAATCATCATCCCATGTTCAGTTTGGCAACCAGAACCACCATGCGAAAAAGATAAATAATACTTCAAAATTCACTACACCTCAAGACCATATCATGGCTGAAAGAAAGAGAAGAGAGAAACTGAGCCAAAAGTTCATAGCCCTCTCTGCTTTGATCCCTGGCCTTAAAAAGGTACCCCTTTTAATTAAAGATTTTATAATAAATTTCAACAGATAGGTAACGAACTTTCAAATGCAATAAGTTTGATTACCTAACATAGTATTTTAGAAAGTTCGTTACCTATCTATGGAATTAACTCTAAATTCTATCATGGATATATATGTTCTTACTATATGGTACTGTATTAATTATATTATGTTACTATTTATAGATGGATAAGGCTTCTGTTCTTGGAGATGCAATCAAGTACTTGAAAAACCTTCAAGAAAAAGTGAAGACACTTGAGGAGCAAACCAAAAAAAGATCAAATGTAGAATCAGTGGTTTTCGTTAAAAGATATGAGGTGTTAGGTGATGGTGGTGAAATCTCCTTATCCGGCGAAAACTCTCAGGATCAACTGCCTGAAATCGAGGCACGGTTTTCAGGCAAGGATGTTTTGATTAGAGTTCATTGCGAGAAAAAAGCCGGTATAGTAGAAGAAATACTAGCTGAAATTGAGAAACTTCATCTATCTGTTATCAATACCACTGTCTTGACTTTTGCCAATTATGCACTCGATATAACCCTAGTAGCCACGGTAAAAAAAAAAAAACAATTTCATGTCTTATGTTAGTATTGCTCATATTTTCTTTTACACATTTATTGATACACATATCATATTTTATTCAGATGGATCAAGAATTCAGCATGACAATGAAGGATCTTGTCAAAAATCTACGTATCGGTCTTAAACGATTCATGTGAACATTCGGGACTAGTTTCCTATCCTTGTTTTTTTCCCCAAATAGCTGTAATCTGGTAACAAAGGCTTGATGTTCCCTCCACACCTTTAAAACTATCCACATGCCTGTAAAAATTTGTTTGCTATTAGGTTCATTTTGCAGGAGGGTTTTTTACCATATTTTTTACATGGTTAACTTGTTGACCATGTTAACTACCCTCCTGCTGTAAAGAAGTAGTAACATTTAATGGCTATAGTGAGGCATGTTTTTTCTACTATAACTTTTTCCCTTTTCACATTGACTTAAAATTAAAGGGTTTGGTTTTTTTAGTGTGGATGAACATATAGACCTTTGTAATCAGTCAAGTGTTTGGTGATTATTGTTTTAGAAGCCTTTTTTTGGGGCCTCTTTTTCCTTGTCTTCTGTAATATGTTTGTGAAAGCTTTGATTAATGGCTATGAATTAAGTTTTTTTTCCTTATATATATGTATGTAAAAGCTTGATTAATGATAATGAATAACGTTTCAATTATTTCCACCACTGAATACCAGTTTTGTTTATAGTTTTACTTAGGGTAAACTACAAAACTCATCTACATTAGAAACTATTTGCATAAATTGTTTCTAAGAGGTGATCAAAAGTCTATTTAGCATGGTTTTTACGAACTTTTTGCATGAATCATGCATGAGATTATTTATTTATTTTTTTTTCGCCATTTTGGTTTCTTATAGATGATTCATGTTAAAAGTTTCTAATCGAGATGATTTGTGTGATGGTGGACATAATAACATGGAAAAATTTGCAATACACTCTAGTATTGATCATGTGAATATTGCAACTCACGTAATTTTCATGAGGGGTACGTATATATTCGTACCTAATTGATTCGTTATATATCTTTCGAGTTAAATAAGCATCAGTTCTGAGGTGCTGATCACATTTTATATGATTGTGACATGAAAGGAACTTAATTAAGTAATGTGATAGATCGTATTATAGTAAGCAATAAGTGTGTAAGTTATTGAACGGAAGTTCCTTGATTTGGACACAAAGTACTTTTTTATTTTGGCAAATAAAATAAGGGTTTATACAACTACGATACTTAAACAGCTTTCAACAACGTTATGTTGTGGATTAAAAGCATTTCAAAATACGTGAATATCCTATTTAACTAACAGCTAGAACATATAAAGTATGAGCGGATTGTTTACCATAACTAATATTGCAATCATTTTCTTTTGACACTAATAATTAAAGCAGGACCATTTTCGAGCCATAAGCAGTGAGTTTTAATGTACAATTTTTTTAGATAATTAGCTATGGATCAGTTTGTTTTAACATAAAGATAGAGCATTGAGAGAGTTGATAGTAGAAATTTTGGAATAGCAGGCCCTTTAATTTCACACAGAAATGCATATTAAGGGACTAGATAGACATCAAGTATCAATTTCTATAATTGTACATATTGTTCAATCAATATATATGAACCAACATGCTACAAGTTTCTTTAAACAACATCGAATATTTATAAGAAAACTTCAACTCATATAACTCAATTTCATATAATAATAATCCATCGTTGTCTTTAAAAAGAAACATGAGTTGTTTGAATGACTTTTATTTTAGTTGGTGGAAGTTGGTGACAATGGTTTGACATACATAAAGAAATGACAAGAAAAGAATTTCCTTCTATCTCAAAATTCATGTTAATTTAGGGATGTGTTGACCGAACCCTCTCTATGGGGCTAGGTTGTACTTTTTGTCTCATAATGTACAAGTATTAAAGCAGACAGTACAAGCGGCGGCAGCGTCATCTTCCACAAACCCTCCCTATAGGGAGGGTCCGGTTAACTCATGCCGTTAATTTATTCTCCGTTGAACTTTTTATTACATGCATGCTGTACTTAAGTATCATTACATTACCTTCTAAACTTTTGTCCAGATAAAAATATGGTCCCTGAACTTTTCCAAAAACATCGTCAGGGGCCCCAAAGTTGAAAAAAAGGTCGCCATGAGTCCAAAACCCAACTTTTTGATGCCGATAACGCACGTTTTTAGTTATATATTCAAGGGTATAATAGTCCATTCACGTTTATGACTACACCTTAGTACATTAGTTAACCCAACAATGGATTCTTTTTGGTGCGTTTGGTCCCTTTTACCGCCTAAAGTCTTGGGAACCATTTATCTAGCTCTTTAGCCTATTAATACCTCTCGATTATATACCAAAGAACACACACAAACACAAAAATGCCTTTCAAAGAAAACTTCAAACAATGGCAGAAAATGAACACTTTCAAAATGATGCTGAAGAGTACGAGTTCGTCTTAAACAACTATTTGTTGTTTGACGCATTCGAGGATGAACCCATCGTAGAATATGGGTCTTATAGGCAGGTGAACACGTGGATGAGGACAAAAATACTGAACTGGGTGCGTACAAAAGACTTTTACTAGGATGAGATTTTGAGATTGAATGAGGTGGAGGAGGAGGAAGAAGATGAAGACCAAGAGGAGGTGGTGCAGCAGCAAAACGTGGTAGAGCAGCAGTAAAATATGGTGGATCAGTAGCAAAATGTGGTAGAATAGCAGCAATGAGGTAATGGTATCGGGTTGCAAGATGTTTATGCTTGGGAAAGAAGGATTAGTGATATTGAAATTATCTTTCAACAACTTAAAGAAAGGAAGGAAATGAAAGAAAGCAGGGAAGAGAGCTCTGGTTCGAACTAGTTGGTGTGAAATGGAAAGAAGTAGTTTATGATTATGGTGTTTGTATGTTTTTAGTATGTTTTATAATCAGATGTATTTAATGAGTGTAACTTTTTAACATTATCAATAAAAAATTTTGATGTTTAATTGATTGTTTAAGGTTGCTTGTGAATGTTTGATTTAAGGAATTCTTATGAATGGTTGTAGCTTTTAAAATATATCAATAAAAAATTTGATGTTTAATTAATTGTTTATGATTGCTTGTGAATGTTTGATTTAAGGAAGTCAACAAACAAAAAATTTCACAAAGTATTTTTTAGTACTTTTGATAATAATCCTTTTATAAAGAGCATACTCATGTTTTAAACATTAAAATATATATATTTAGTAAAAGGCTAAGATCCACATTGCTTCTATTATCACATTAGTTGATTTACTAGCAATAATAGATTCAATTGGTAAGCGATGATCACCAATTACATTACTTGTACAATTCTTAGATCCTTATGGAACACAAGGCACTAATGTCTAACAATTAGTGTCAAAATTGACATATTTTGGTTCCATCTTTACCTTGGGTTGAGGTCTCACCACTCATATAAATTAAGACATCTAATATAAAAACTTGTAAAACTAAGTCTAGGTCTCACGTATAGAAAATAATCACATCGGGTTTATAATTTGATTTGGTCTCACACTAATCAAAAAATAAAGGCAAGTGTTTTTAAACCAATTGGAGGAATGACTTAAAATTATGGGAATTAATAGATTACTTTTGATAAAAGACAAGTTTAAACAATAACTTCGTGCTACGAATATTGCATGCATACAATATATGCCTCACTAAACATTGTTATAAAATCTTTTGTGTGCCAAGTTGTAATATTTTTCAAGGCAACATTGCATATATATCCCTCCTAAAGTGAGTAATTGCATACATATTCTTTGTACAAGTTTTCTATTTTCAAAAGATTATATCAACAAAAGCAATAAAATTAAACAATACACAAACATGAAAAATCACAAAAGTTCATTGAACGTGTTATTTATAAAACAATGTTTAAATTTTGGGAATTGATATTTACACGGAGCTTTTTACTCCATACACAGAAATTTGTTGGGAATTGACTATCCTACCCTCTACATTATCCTACTAAAACCGATTCCAGCTATTTTGTCGCTAAAGAACTATTTATCGACTTTGTTCACCTGAATCAAGTTATAACCCACCAGAATTCGTAAAGAAAGATTTATGAATTACAAAGCACTCATATGCTCTATACCGATATCGACTCTTATCGTTAGTGCCTTTGAGCACTTACACAATTTGTACATGCCATTTGCAGTTTATTTAGACCTGAATTAATCGAACTCGGGTTTTTCAAACAGATGTCCATGGAAAGGTAACAATAACAACCTCTAACTAGCACCGCTGCACCTTACAGTCCGTAAATAAACGTTGATCACAATTTTTCTTGTTTCCCATATCTGACAATAACAAAAAAATGGGGTCCAGTACTTATGTGAAACTTCGGATAGTTTACTACATTCAGTCCACATTGGGGTATCTTAAAGATTTCAGGGATGAGTGTTTGCCGGTGTCGGGCGGTGATGGGATGGCAGTGGTCAACAAGTTAATCAAGATTGGACAGACCATTCAATGATTCTTAATGGAAAACTACGAAATAAAGAAGCATGTCATATCCAAAGGCTCAAATACATCATGCATACGTAGAACTAGAAAACTTACTAATCTTCTAAGTATGCAAACACGAAAATTTTGAATCGAAAGAGCAAGAATCACATAAAAAAGAGTTGCATTAGTTGTATTATTCATGTGTACGTGCTTGTTAAAACGAATAAATAATGCTAAAATTAATCTCTTACTAATTACTTATTTTGTTACTACGAAATTTCATTCCATTTAACTCCGAATTTTTGTGAATTGCATTATTGCTATTAATGAAAGCAGAAAAATTGTAGAAGATGTGAGGAAGGAGATGTTTTAGTTGAGATGCCGGTGGAGCTGTTAAAGTGGAATGGAAAAGTAGGATGAATTTGGTATTTGGAGTTAACACTACCGGTAGGGAAAGCAAGTTAAATAATATTAGGGGTATGATTGTCACTTCACCCCAAATTTCTGTGTACGAAGTAAATGCTTCCGTGTACATATCATAGCCCTTAAATTTTAGTTTCAAATCAAATTTAAAGTTTTAAGTTCAACTAAATAAAATTTCGTCGAAACAAAAATTTTGTATTTTATTTTTATGTTCTGAAAAACATTATATTATCCAATAATGTCAATCACAAACATACATAGCCGAGAATGATAATAAAAACCTATCCTTAATTTCACGAGCCAACATGAGAAGCAAGAAGTCAATCTAAGGACAAAAATAACCAAAGCAAAGTGAAGCTTCCACTTACATCAAGATCACACGATGATCAAGTGAGCTCCAATGTAAATGAAAAAAATTCAGCTTTTGTCCAAAACACTGCAGTGACTTCATCGGCCAAAAACACGATCAGGAAGTCTTACCCAACCGAAACATTCTTTTGACAAGTTGCAGCCCTATGTGTTGTGTACATGCATAAAAAATTTCAGCCAAAATGGTCCAGTAACGATGCTAGTATTACCGTTTTCCTATGGGTTTGCAAGGAGGTCCAAATTTTGCACTTCCATCATTAATCTCTATTTCTTTCGCGTCCTCATATACAATTTTAATAAATAAAGTAAAACTAATTTATGAACTAAAATTATGTAATACGGCTCGAAAAATAGCCAACAAAAATTAAAGATAAATATAAAATCGCTCAAAACCAGGGCGTACATAACCAATACAACACAAGACATAACATCGTAAAGGTCTAGGTTTTCATTGGCTATGCATGAGAATAAACACATAAAAACAGAGTATCATGTATATATCTCTATGGCTTGGTCCATGGTACAAGATGCATGTCATTTCCATGAAAAAATAAAAATAAATAAAGACAATCAAATAAATAAAAACAAGCCAAAATGCCTAAATAACAAATTTAAGCAATAAACATGTGTAGTGTCTTGTAAAACTCTTATGTTAATTAAAGAAAGTTAGGTTAATTAAATTAAACATAAAAATAAAAAACCCTAAGATTTTTAATTTTAAAGGATCAAATCCAAGAAAACTCACAAGCTCAATTAAACACAACCTTTTTACAAAAACAAAGATAATTATGCAAAGAGTAATGATAGGGAGACCTAATTCATATGACTAAATTCATGCCTAAACAATTCAGCATGTGACATGTGAAATGTAGATTTTCTCTTTCATAATCCTCACCATTAATCTTGACATGTGTCATGATCTTAGTGTTAGGCATATCTTTAGGCATGAAGTTTAGTCATGCCAATCATTTTCCTAACAAGAAAACATGTACATTGATAAGCTCGGTATGATCACCAGAAACTGCATTGACTTCGACTGACCAGAACACAATCAAGAAGTCCTCAAACCGAGACTTCCTTCTAAGAAGTTGTAGCCCTATGTTTTGAGAAGCTACAATTTTAATATCGTGAAAAACGGACAAGTAACGAATTGGGAAAGTTCGTTTTACCACAAGTACGTCAATCTGTCCGAATTTAGTGTTGTGTTCATTTATCATGAACGAACACAATTCCTGTGTGAAAAAACTCCACACAATCAAACTAGATTACCTCTTCGGTTGATCCACACTACATGTTATACGACTCCTTTGAAATGCTAGTCCAACACCCGAATTAACGAACATCTTTTACGTCCTTGTATCTTGCAAGACTAAAAGATAAAACCAAAACCCTTTTTGGGTTAGTGTAGAATTTCGACCAAAAGAGATAATTTGGGATTTAGGGATAGCTTTGAATTGAATGGAGGGATGTGGCATTTATTGGATAAATCCACCCCCTCAAATCCTAGCTTGGAAAACAATTTTTTCTCTCATTGTTAGTGAACCAAATCAAAGGGATGGAAGTTTTCATTTGTTTATTTATTTATGTTAGATAACTAACAAACTGGTAATCTAGTGCGGAAACAATAATCGCAAAGAACTCCAGAAGTTAAGCCGATACCCTCAAACAATCACCAAGACTCTCGACAGAAGTAAACACAAGATATACCTCAAACGATTAAACTTTATTCGGATGAGAACTAGAAAAGATGAAGTACATAATCCCCTTCCCCCTCACCTCCTGTTATAGAGATGAGGGGGAAGGAACCGACTTGTACAAGCACAAGTTCGGTTGTTTTAAACAGGAAAGAAACATGGAAATGGGTTTAACAAGTTACCATGTAAAGCACCGACTCCTACTTGGCAAAGAATAATAAACTTAACACTCAAACCCCTAGACTTATTAATAAGTTAATATAAAGAATAAAAACATAACAATTTCCACCTTAGGCTTTATATTAGCCTACACCAACACTCAGCAACTCCAAGCAATGCTGAAACTTAAGTCCAGGTACCACCTTCGTCAAGGCATCTACAACATTGTCTTCAGTACCCACCTTCAGAAATTCAACCGTCTTTGCTTCCAAGATCTCTCTGATAAAGTGATAACGCACATTGATGTGCTTAGTCCTTTCATGAAAAACATGATTCCGCGATAAGTGAATCGCGCCCTGATTATCACAATTAACTGCCACAGTGTTAAGCTCCACGCCCAACTCTTCCAAGAGTCCCCTTAGCCAAATAGCTTCCTTCACAGCCTCCGTAAGGGCCATATACTCCGCCTCTGTAGTTGAAAGAGCCACCACGTGTTGTAGTGTTGCCTTCCAGCTTACAACACATCCCTGTACTAAAAACGCATAACCTGTGATTGACCTACCTTTATCCGGATCCTTAGCGTAGTCTGAATCAACAAAACCTGTTACATCCACATGGTTGCTACAATATGTCCCATACACCAAACCCACGTTTCCATTACTCCGCAAATATTTCAAAATCCACTTCACTGCTTCCCAATGCTTTTTACCTGGATTCGCCAAATATCTGCTAACTACACTTACCGCATACACTATGTCTGGCCTTGTGCATACCATCAAGTACATTAAGCTCCCAACCGCATTTGCATATGGCACCCTACTCATCCTTTCAACATCACAATCCCTAACCGGACAATCCTTCAACGACATCTTGAAGTGCCCACCCAATGGCATCTTAACCAATTTCCCATTGTCTATTCTATAATTATTTAAAATCTTAGAAACGTACCCGGATTGTGACACCCTCAGAATCTTGTGACTCCGATCCCTGATGATCTCCATACCAAGAATCTTCTTTGCTTCCCCGAGCTCTTTCATGTCAAACTCCTTTTTAAGCAAAAACTTGATAGAACCAATCTCAGCCTTGCTTTTACAAGCAATCAGCATACCGTCTACATATAACAGTAGATAGATATACTCACCTGGTGCATAACTCCTGTAATATACGCAACTGTCGTAACTGCTACGCTTGAACCCGTTGCTCAGCATGTACTCATCAAACCTCTTATACCATTGCCTAGGTGACTGCTTCAAACCATAAAGGGATTTCTTTAACAAACATACCTTGTTACCTTGTTCATAACCCGGTGGCTGCCTCATGTAGATCACTTCTTCAGGATTCCCATGTAAAAATGCCGTCTTTACATCAAGCTGCTCTAGCTCATAATCTCTACACGCAGTCAATGCAAGTATAACCCGAATAGATGTGTGTCGAACTACCGGCGAAAATACTTCATTATAGTTAATACCTGCCCTTTGAGTGAATCCACGAGCCACCAACCTTGCCTTGTGCCTAGGCTTTTGAACACCTTCAATCCCTTCCTTTATTTTGAACAGCCATTTGCAGCTCACCAGATTTTGCCCAGTTGGATGATCCACTAACTCATAGGTCTCATTCTTCTTCAGAGAATCCACCTCTTCATCCATAGCAGCTTTCCACTTAAATCTATCTTTACAAGTAACTGCCTCCTGGTATGTCAATGGTTCATGAGTATCTTCTTCCTCTACTGCAGCAAGCGCGTAAGCAGCCATATTACTTTCATCTCGAAACCTCAAAGGTTTCGTTCTTGTCCTTGGTTCTCTATCCCGAACCAACTGATAATTTGTGAGATCCGGTGTTTGATCATGATCCTGATCCCCTGCATCTTCATCATCGCCATCTTCCTGACCATTAATCAGATCTTCCTCAAGCGAATGATTATTTAACCTCTGCAGTTCCACCTCAACCTGTAATTCCTCAATAGACTTATCAGTACCTGCACCAGAATCCTTCAACGTGTCTTTGTACATGACACTTTCATTGAAGACCACGTTCCCGCTAGTGACTATTTTAGGTGATTCATTATCAAGTCTATATAGCCTGTACCCCTTCACACCTTTAGGATACCCCAAAAGAACGCATTTTACAGCTCTCGGCTCCAGCTTACCTTGTTTAACGTGTGAATATGCGACACAGCCGAAAATCCTCAACATCCCATAATCACTTGGATGTCCCGACCACATCTCCATAGGTGTCTTTTTCTCAATCGTTGTCGATGGTGACCTATTTATAAGATATGCGGCCGTACATGTCGCTTCCGCCCAGAAGGTCTTGGGCAATCCAGACTGAATTAATAAACAGCGTACCTTATCCATGAGAGTTCTATTCATCCGTTCTGCTAATCCATTCTGCTGCGGCATACCAGCAACTGTCAAATGTCTAGCAATCCCACTCTCAGTGCATAGCTGCTCAAATTCCCGGTTACATAACTCAAGACCATTATCTGTCCTTAGCTTCTTAACCGTCCTCCCAGTCTGATTCTCTACTAACTGCTTCAACTCTTTGAAATTTCCAAATGCTTCGTGTTTGAACCTGAGAATATAAACCCATACCCTCCTGGAATAATCATCAACAACAGATAAGAAGTACCTCTTACCTCCCAATGATTCCACCTGAGACGGACCCCATAAGTCTGAATGAACATAGTCTATCACTCCCTGAGTAGTGTGCCTTCCTACACCGAAACTAACTGGATGTGACTTTCCTAGAACACAATTCTCACAAAAATCGAGCTTACCTAGACTCTTCTTTCCAAACAGCTCCTGCTTTTCTAGCACCTGAAGTCCCGCCTCACTGATATGTCCCGGTCTTTTATGCCAAACCTACGTAAGACTGTCTTTTTCTTCAACAGCAGCATTAAGCTCACCCGCCACTGCATGGCCATCCAAAGAGTATACGCAATTATCCCTTCGGGTTCCAGATAAAATAACCATAGAACCATTAATCACCTTGATTTTGCCTGACTGCATTTTTACGGTATATCCTTCTTTTTCAAGAGTTCCCAGCGATATCAAGTTTCTTTTCAATTCAGGAATATACCTGACATTGTTTAATACAAAACTTGACCCATCTTTCAGTTGTAGCCTGACCTTGCCAATACCTCTGATCTTGCACTCCCTGTTGTCACCCAACAGTACCCTGCCCCCATCGCATTCCAGAAAATCAAAAAATATGTCTGACCTGGGTGTCATGTGGTATGAACCTCCTGAATCCATAATCCAATCCAATAAGGCTCCTGCACTCATCACCATCATCACCTCAGAACCGTCATAAATCGAACCACTAGAGCTTGGCTGATCATCTTTCTTGACAGAACCATTTGACTTCTTGCGATTATTCTTCGGACAGTTTCTCTTCAAGTTTCCTCAGATTGGAAAATATAGCACTTGAGTCTTCCACCTCGAGACTTCGATCTTGACTTTCCCCTAGACTGATGCGAATTCCTGCAATCAGTTCTTCCCCTCACATATAACCCATCACCATCATCCCCCTTCGCCTTAGACCTTTCAATGATTTCCTTTGAATTCAGTGTGGCCATCACATCCTCCAAAGTCAAAGCTTCCCGTCCATAGAGCAAGGTATCCACAAAGTGTTCGTATGATGCTGGTAAAGAAGTGAGTAATAATAAAGCAAGATCTTCATCCTCGAATTTTACCTCAATATTTGCTAAATCAAGAACGATTTTGTTGAACTCATCTATATGCTCGGAAATCGTACGTCCAACCGGCATGTAGAATGTATACAACTTTTTCTTTAGGTACAACTTGTTGGCCAAGCACTTTGTCATGTACAAAGTCTCGAGCTTGGACCAAACCCCCGCTGCAGTCGTCTCTCCGGTAACCTCTCTCAGAACCTTGTTACCTAAACACAAAATCATGGCACTGTGAGCTTTCTTGTTTAGCTCAGCTTTTGCTGTAGCATCCATATTCGTGGGTAAAACCTCCAGAGCTGCTTCACATCCATGTTGGATTAATAAAGCACGTATCTTGACTCTTCATAACCCGAAATCACCAGTTCCATCGAATTTATCGATTTCAAACTTGGCTCCCGTAATCTTTATCCCTTCGTCGATTTGCTAAACCTTGTGATAAACCTTCACAATCACAAAACAACAAAGTCCCTTGTGCAAAAAGCCTTTTAGTTTTAAGAATAAAATAAAAGAATCTTATCTTTAAAATCTTGGAAATAAATTCCCACCAGATCTTTAAAAATGATTTTAAACTTTATCCCTTTTAAATGTTTGTTGACTTCTAAATAGATAACAACCAACTGTTACTGTTCTTCTTCTTCTTCGTTTATAACCCAACGGAAATGAAACCCGAAAACAGAAAACTTAGTCTATCTTTAGTAACAGAAAATCAACAAAGCCTTGTCGACTCGAAACCCTTGCTACACGACACCTATAGCAAACAAGTCGACACCCTTGAAGCTTCAAATAAACCCTTTGTTGAAACCGATCAAAGACGAACCTTCAAGAAACCCTGTTGTCGCAAACCTTGTCTTTAAAAACCTAATGCTTGAACGTCAAGAATACCTCTTGAACCTGTCGACTAACTTGCTGCCCAAGTATCTTCAATCGATCAATCCTAGAAAACCTTCAAACTCGCGAACCGAGCTCCGATACCAATTGTTAGATAACTAACAAACTGGTAATCTAGTGCGGAAACAATAATCACAAAGAACTCCAGAAGTTAAGCCGATACCCTCAAACAATCACCAAGAGTCTCGACAGAAGTAAACACAAGATATACCTCAAACTATTAAACTTTATTCGGATGAGAACTAGAAAAGATGAAGTACATAATCCCCTTCCCCCCTCACCTCATTTTATAGAGATGAGGGGGAAGGAACCGACTTGTACAAGCACAACTTCGGTTATTTTAAACAGGAAAGAAACATGGAAATCGGTTTAACAAGTTACCATGTAAAGCACCGACTCCTACTTAGCAAAGAATAATAAACTTAACACTCGAACCCCTAGACTTATTAATAAGTTAATATAAAGACTAAAAACATAACAATTTATTAGTACACTTATTAATTAATGTATATCCTAATTATAGTTAATCTTTTGTAGTTTTCATTTAGATATCTTTATAATATAAGTACACTAATTATATTATAAACTAAGGTGTTGATGTGCGTTTTATTATGCAAGTTTTAAATTTATAAGGGTGAATTACCAAATCTAGAAACAACACATACGAGCAAGTGTACTCGTCCGTTATAGCAAGATATGATGGTAAGTCGGGATCGTTCGCAGGGATTTGTGATTGAATCAAAATATAAGTCTAAGGGGGCATTTGGTTCGGGGATATTGGGGGATATTGGGGGCATTTGCATTTAAATTGCCCCCAAAAGTAAATCTCTAATGTACACAAATAAGATAATAAGCAAATTCAATAATTTAAAAACTACACTTGTTTAGACTAGTTTTCTACTTAATGACACACATGATTGTGATAACTTTTGATATCATGTTGGTTGTGATAATTAGATGGTGGTCTAATCTATTGTTTCTACAAGTTAAACCTTCGTCAAGATTTTAGTTCATAAAAACAAGCTTTAGGTGTAAACAAATCAATTCAAGATCCATCCAAGGTTCATAAGGTATGGTGAATATCTTAAACACAAGAACAAACTCTTATTACAAATCAAATACTCTTAGGAAATGGTCATTACAAAAGGTAACCCATTCATAGACAAAAAGGTTACAATTGTTTATAAACATCTAAACTTTCGTCCAACTAAAGGTTTACAAACAATCCGATTTGATGTTATAAAAGCATTCTCATTACAATCATACTTCTTGTTTCTTTGTTTAGTCAAGAATAATTATGGTGAAAAACAATCATTCATAGACAAATGATTATAATTAGTTGAATAATAACAAATCTTCGACCCTTGAAACTATTATCAATTAGTTAACCTTGGCTAAACAAATGTCACGATGAAATTTAAGGTACAATTGGTTCTTAGGATTGACTTGAAATTGAATTAAAACATGTTATCACAATCATAACTATCACTAAGCATAAAACATCATCAAAACAAGTGTAAAAAGATTACTAGCCACTCATAGCAAACATGCAAATAAACTCAGAATATTTAACATTAGAATCCATGGTTTTAAGTCTTACAATGCTTTGGAATTGATAACAAATGATAAGGTATTGATAACCTAAGTATTGGTGATGATTTCTTGAGATTTTCGGCCTCCAAATGTTGCTTCCTTGGTCCTCCAAAGTTCCTGGTTCTTTCTGAACGAATTTTCCTTCTTTGAGAGCTAGATGATGATAATAATTGAGAGTAGTAATGAGAGTAAATGATCTCTTGAATTGTGTCTTCAATTGTGTACTCTTGGGGTCCTTTTAGGCTTGTCAAATACTCCTAGTAATGAATAGGGACTTAAATGCTGGAGCTTGGACAATAAGACACTAAAAAGGGCCTAGAACAATAGGACAAAAGACCAAGATTCGTGCAAAAAAAGTTGGTATACACAGGCAGAAATGACCATCCGATCGGTTGCGGGTTGATACCGATCGGATGGATGTGGTAATTGTGGCTATTCGATCGGTTATACTCCAACCGATCGGATGGCACATTTTGGTTGCTTTGGACTTTGACTTTTCCTTGTGTAGTTCTTTAAGCACTATCCAAACTTGATTAACTTTGAACTTGGAACTTTGAGATGACAAAACTTAGGTTCTCCTTATGAAATGGGTCACAGATTGGACTTTTGAACTTGGGAATCCTCGTGTAATCGCATATACTTCATTTTCTTCACTTTTTCTCCATTTTTCCTACATTTGGCTACATATGCTACAAAAACATACTTTGATACGATTTAGTGGCAAAAGCATATAAAAACTACCAAATAACATACACAAAAACACTAATAACGCTTATAAAAACATGTTAACTTTGAGCGTTATCAGGTGTCTAAGTGTAAATTTGTGTGACCCCCAAAGGCTTGTGTATAATTAGTCATATAATTATATATTATGCGGAGAGCATATTTCAACACTTGGTGCGTTAGATAATTCAAATGGCATAACAAGCCATTTATACAACCCATCTTGCATCTTGAAACTGGTCTTCTACTCATCACTCGGTTTAATCTGAATTTGATGATAACCACTCCTTAAATGGATCCTAGAATAATTTAGCACCTGAAAGTTGATCTAATAAATCACTAAGACGTGGAATAAGAAAACGATACCTTACCGTGATCTTGTTGATGGCTCGACTATCCACACACATTCTCTAACTCTCATTTTTCTTTAGTGCAAGAATTACAAAAACTGCACTTCTTGAATGTGCCCATTCTCTAAGAACTTTTTACCTTCTCACGTAAAATATTCGACTCCTTAGGACCCGTACGATAGTGAGGAGATTATGTAAACTTGCTCCAGGAACTAGATCAATTTAGTGTTTGGATATATCTTAAAACGTGGTAAGGAATTTGGAGTATCATCCGCAACAACCCTGCTAAACTCTTCAAGCATGGGCTTAACAACTTTCGGTATTGCATCTGTCATTACATCTTCAACCACTTTAACTACCAACGCATGCGAAATTCCCATCTCCTTTCTTTCGGCTTGAACTCTTTTGGTGAAGGAACCAAAGTCACCAACGTCTAGCTTTCCAATTTCTTCTCGAGAGAGGAGGCACCTAGAGGTAACATAGCAATATTTTTTCCACTTCATTTAAATAAATAAATGTTATATTTACATCGATGGGTCACATCCACATCATGTTACTATGGTCGCCTTAGGAATATGTGACATGGATTCCATATCCATAACATCACAAGTAACCAATTCATCGTAGTTTTCCCAATAGTGAGAGGAGTCTTACAAATTTTGGTCACTTGTATAGCCGGCCCTTTCTTAATCCAACCAATTTGATAAGGATTTGGAAGAGGCTCAGTTGGTAACTTAAAAGCTTTAACCAAAGCCCTATACACTAAATTCTTGCAACTTCTTCCATCAATAATAATCGAACCAACTTTTTCTTTAACCAAGCACTTAGTTTGAAAAGCTACTTGCTTCGCTTCTCCTTCCACGGCCTCGGTGTATTCTAAACCTTCTCTTCTTGAAACGTCTCATCTACATACATTCCCTCCTCATGCTGTGCATAATAAGTACTTTGCAGGCATACATCAGATCTATGACCCAGTAATCACACATAAAGCACTTGGGACCCATAGATTTAGCATAAGGATTTGAAGTCGCTGGTTGAATATCCTATAGCATATCTACTACACTTTTACTAGCCTTATAACTTGAATTAATAATAGTAGAAGTAAGAAGGGTGTGTTGGCATTGATTGTGCAAACCCCCGTGATTGGATAAAGTATTTGAACTTTTTCTGATTGAATGCCTATACCCAATTACGGATTTAGTAGCCATTTTCTCCGCCTTAATAGCCAAGTTTTGTGCTTGATACATGGACTAAACTAATATCAAACTCAACTTATCTTGGATTGATTGGTTCAATCCACTTATGTATCTAGCAGCGGTTTGTTCCTCTACTTATCTCAAATTACAACGAGCTTGTAATCTTAAAAATTTACTTGTATATTCGGCCACTTTCCTCTTACCTTGAACACAATTATGGTATTGTTGGCATAGAATGTGTTAAATGTTCGGAGTAAAAACCTACCTTTATTCATTCTCTTCATTCATATCCACATATTCACGGGACGCTTTCCTTGTCTCTTATGGTTGTCTTGTTCACTTTACCACTAAGCTTCAGCCTCTCCACGCAACTTATAAGCCACAGTATTAACTTGCACTTCTTCGAGAACGTCCATGATGTCAAAGAACTTGTCAACCTCATACAACCAATCCAACATAGCTTCAATGTCAATATTCCCAATAAAATTAAGAATATCGTCCTTGAGATGATATGTTTGTCGCTCTCCATGGTCATGTCGAATTTCATTCATCCTAGTCACATCCCTAGAATTGTAAGTTTTTCCTCTTGGACCTCCAGCAAAAACCCTAAAGTCCTTATCTCCTTCCTCTTTTAAAGACCCAAAATCATCTTGTCTCCAAACTTATTTGGGAGATTGGTCAAAGAATCCATCATTTTCATAACGGAATCTACGATTACCATGATTGTTACCCTCACGATTTAAGTGATTACCATCACCTACCATCACCTACGATCGCGGATCTTAATAGCCTTTACGCCGTAAGCATGTTTTCTCTTTATGGCAAAACCACTAAAACGCTTTGGCAAATATTTATTCGAGGGCTCTACGGCGTAATGAGAAACATTCCTTTACGCCGTAGAGAAAACTAAAGACAAACATAAATAAAAGCCGTATACGTAGCTTCTACGGCATAACCAAGAAAAAGGCTTTACGCCGTAAAGATAGCAGGATCACATTTTTTTGATTTGAGTCCTCTTATCATGATTCAAACGCTCCATGTAATCCACATCTAACTCATCGTTCTTTTCCTCATCATGATGTGATCTAGATGCCATCTATAAGGCACTTCGTGTCCAGTACATTGTAATCGTTTTTTGTTTTTGCCTGCATCGATATTCTAGTTGACTATGTTTGCCCATATTTGTTTATGTGTTGATGTTCTTGCCATTGTTGGTGTAGTGTAAACTCTTGCTAATTACATTACTATCTTCCTGAATAATGGCAAATTTTTAGTTTAATTTTGGTCAAACCCTTATAGTGTTTACTGAATGTTCTGGTCCTATTGGAAGGGACTGAACTAAAATAACTAAATCAATAGGTGTATTTTGCACATATAAATAAACAAACGAACATATAAATTCCATTTGTTTTTTTACTTTTAATGTCAAATAAAGTCTCAAACTACTAGTTAGGTCATTTAACTTTTTGAACTAACCGACGAGAAAATTACTAACAATTGCAAAAGTTAAACATAGAAGCGTGACAATAATGCAACCATTTTCTTGTGAGAACTCTTCCCATGCTTACAATATCGGCATGCGTTATTCATCTAAAAGTTAAACAAAGAATAAATCTTTGAACTTTTGGGATCCAAGTTTTAGTTAATTTCGATTTGATATCTTGATTCATGTTAAATGAAGTCGGTTTTGCATTTTATTTTAGCGCTCGTGGATACTTGTACCAGTTCGCGTATTAGGAAGGGATGATTGTATATATGTCTAGAGTTTTCGTCGTTAATAAGGGTCTACTTTCAATATTGGCACAGTCACTCTTTATGAGACAACCCTGTATATGAAACCAGTTTTCAGTTCGACTATAGTTTTTGCATATTTGGAGCATGCTCATGTTCTTAGAGCAACTATATATACTTCTTGTGTGATTTACCCAGAGTGAATCAGCTTTCAGCTTTAGTAAAGTTTAAAAGCAGCCAAATCATCATAATTTAACCCTTATAAGTAAATCTTGCCACGAATACTAACCGCGATCACGAGTGTCCAAACTCAGAATGCTTAAAATTGAGTAAAAAAAGGTTTGTGAGTAATACCAACATGAACCTTACTAACTAAATACTCAGTTACACAACCTGGCCTGACTCGAACCAAAACCAGATCCCAAAATCAGCCCCATATGGTGGAACATTTCAACCATTAGGATGTGAATCGATTCTCTTTAAAAACATAAGTACATCACTTCAGGGGCAGACTCGAACCAAAACCGGATGTGAATACCAACACGAACCTTACTAACTAAATACTCAATTACACAACCCGGCCTGACTCGAACCAAAACTGGATCCCAAAATCAGCCCCATATGGTGGAACATTTCAACCATTAGGATGTGAATCGATTCTCTTTAAAAACATAAGTACATCAATTCAGGGGCGGAGCCAGGATTTTTAGTTAAGGGGGGCCGACCGTGCTTAAGGCAAGTCATATTAATGGATATTGTTTCAGAATTTAATCTATAGTGTTGTTTTTTATTGTTTAAGTTATTCATTATTGAATTTTGTATGTATGCCTATAAAATAAGGGTGGCTGAATGTAAAAAACTAGTAGAAAAATGGCTCGTAGTCTAAGTAAATAATGAATGAAATGGGTTGATTAGGGGTGGCTCAGCACCCACTAGTCACCCTACTAGCTCCGCCCCTGCATCACTTCATTGGTCGTTTAAAAGAAGCATTGTATTTCAAAAGGAACATGCATATCATGAATATGAAGATCAAATAATGAATATCTGAAAGGTGCAAAATTTTCCGTTGCTCTCTTTGATTAGTTTAGATACCATGCAATCGTCACGACATTTCATTTATGCAAAACTTTGATTGTTTCAGATCACTTGTTTTAGTTAATCAAGGATTGCACTAAAATGGGGGAGGCTTGTTGGATATTTTAGTGTAATTGGATTAATTTGTTTGACCAATTTAGTCATAATAAGATATCATTTAGGTTTAGAGGTGCGGAGTGCACGCCTATTTGAATTTATTATGATCTTAGGGGCGAAACCCCTAAGGGACGGGGGTCCAGGGTAGCCTTGCAGGGTTCAAGTTGTTATGGTAAAAGTTCTTTGGAAAATTAAATTTTCAGAAATTAAGGGACTAATATTGACAACTTTAAAACCCTTGGAAAAACTAAATAAAAGAGCCCTAATCCTGATTTATGAAAGATACGGTTTTTCTCTTTTGGTCAATTTTTCTCTGGTTCATGAAATCTCAAACAAAACATTTAAAACGTTCTCAATCTCTGAATTGTATCCGATTGAATAATTCAGGGGAACCACCAAATTGATTCGATCTGAAAGTGTTCACACGCCTTTCAGAGATTCACACTATATCCGGTTGGGTTCGTTGATTACTGTTATCCCCTACAAAAGTATAATGAAGCCAAAAGGTTGATACATCGCATCAGGTTCCACCAAAACATAAGTACCGATAAACAAGACTAATACAACACAATAAGTACCAGCATTATCCCATCATGAATTAAACGTGTTTATATCCTACAATGACTAAAGCTACATACATTATGTTCATATCCATCTCTTTTATTACAATCGTTTATTATCTAATTCCGTTAGTGTCTTTGATGCGTGGGAATTGCACCAGGCTTTACCTCTCGAGGGATCTCGAGAAGCTTACAACCCCCACCAGGCAGTGTACCTGATCGTTGTAGTATAGTATAGTGACAAGTACCGGGGGATTGATCGTTCAACTCAGGAATAGTGTCGCTAGGATTAGAAAGCCTAAAAACTAGGTCTAGAGGTGAGGGATGATTCTTTTAGTATTTTTATGTTTTTATGAAAGCAATTAAAATCTCGGTTTTTGGAAGAGTGGGCGGAATTAGTTGCTAGTCAACTAACCCAATAACTACGAATGCAATCAAAATAAAATAGCAGAAATGTAAATAAAACTAATTACTAATATGGTGTGAACAATAGATGGGAGAATTGTGTTTACTTAGATTTCACTACTCCCTAGATATCTTTTACAGGTTAACTGTTTGTTACAGTTGCGTGGATGACGGGTTATATTCCTTAATACCAATCATGGAGTGGCTTACTTACTTCCCCAATTCTATAAGCTCCTACTTCACTCCTATGTCGAGCCTGCAAGAAGCTCATAACATGGGATCACTAGAATTCGCTCATGCATTAAATACAACCATAAAAACCTAGTACACATCGGTTCATGTTTCTTAAGACGTTCAAGCAAGTTACACAATGGAGATCTGCCAGTTTTCTTAAGCCTAACATTGAAATCATTCATCCATTACAGCTATAAACAAGCAATCAACCTATAATCAACATCTAGGTTTCATTACATCTAAGCAAACACACAAGAGATCTAGCCTAGCATGTTAAAATCAAGACAAGCGTAAGATATATTCAAACAACACATAGACATATTGAATGAATTGAAAGGATACTTATCTCAATTGAACATGAAAGGTTTCAAGGGGTGAAAACCCTTGAAAATACTGTAAAAGTCGTGTTAGGGTTTATTAAGTTCGACCCTAAAATTCTCCTCTCCTTAGAATGAAAATTACAAAGAGTATATATAGATTTACTAAGGTGACGGCGTCAAGAAGAAAGTTCTGACGCCGTCAACCCGCTGCCCATAAAATTCTCGGACTGCCTGGATCCAGATCTGACGCCGTCATGTGTATTGCTGCTCTGGGCCGTCACCACTTTTACTCTTGACGGCCTTGTACTGACGCCGTAACGTTTTCTCTGGGCCGTCACCAAAATTGCTCTTGACGCCGTCATAAAATTACTCTTGACGCCGTCAGGTACTGTTCCCAGCAAGGAAAATCAAGACTTTGCTGTTTTCTTCATTTTTATGCTCCAAAAACGTCCAAAATGCTTCCTTTTCCAGAATTCACTCCCAAAGTACCCAAAATCACAAAAGGAACGATTTAGGGCAATATTTGATCAAATAAATTCCAATTCCGGCTTAAATGACCCCCTAAAAACGGATCATTTTTCGCCTCATCAGTCTTGGATTAGCTGTAACTTGTCTAAACACTTCAACTGTTCAAGTCATCAATTTTTTTTTGGGTAAAAGGGTTACCCCGCTAAAATATTATTACTAAAAAAAAACAATTAAGTACAACGAGTATGAGTGAACCCTATACCTCAACCCAAAAAGGTAAACCAAACACACCTAGAGTGCTTCAGACCTAGACTAGTATAAGAAAGACAAACCAATCTTATGATCAACAACTATAAAGACAAGAAATAAAACTAATGCTTAGACTGACCACGAAGATTTATATCATTTTTATACATTAATTACTTAATTTTACGTTTGCAAACGAATGCCAAAAAAGTTTCATTGAGACCGGAAAACTAGTAGGAAAGCAAGTCACCTAGTACAAAAGGGGACAACCTTCATGGTGATGAGTATAATGAGAGGAGAGCTTGTGACAAGTAAGAACAAGAAGATAAGTGTTTTAGTAATGTTAAAAGATGGAGTCCTATGATGATGACGTCTATGAAGATGGTGACCTTACTAAAGATTAAATGGGGTTTTGTGATGCATGGGATATCAAGACGCTTCGTGGTCATACTAGAAAGTAGGTTATATTTGGTGTCAATGTTGAGCCAAAAGTAATTAGTTTGTTTTTGTTAGGATCCAATAATAATGATCAGATCACACAAATATAAGCTTGGTGACACAAGAGAGGTGATGGTGTAGAGATAGAAAGTAAATGGAACATGCAATATTTCTCACACTAGAAAACACACACTACACTCTCAAGGCACACCTCCAAATGAGCACATTTGGAGGTATTTATACTTCCATCACATATTATGAGATGGGCTTTCTATGGGCTTGAATTAGATTGGATTGGGCTTGTTGATTACAACTTAATTAAATAGACTAGCTTATCATAACTTTTAACCTATTAGCTTTGCCCAATCCATGAGCCCATTGACTATACAATTACAAATTCTATGCCACATTACAAAGTTACAAATAAGAGAATGACCTTCGATTCTTTTTAAATTTCTTTAATGCTAACAATCTCCCTCTAAGGGGTGGTCATTCGAATGATGCTACACGTGATTAGGTCTTCAGTCTTCTTTGTCGTGAACTTTGTGTGTCGTCATAGAATAGTCTTGAATCTTTGTTCCTTCACTCTTTGTGATCTTAGATAAATGTCTCTTGATCGTTCTTACCTTTGATCAACATCTTTTTAAGATTTATTGTGTCGTCTTCTCCATCATACTCATACTTCTTGAAACGACTTTGAACTTCATACTTATGTCTTCCTAACTTGATTCATGAACTTGTTTTTTACTTCTTGATTAGCTCTTTGACTTTAACGTAAATCTTTGTCTTTAACTTGATATCTTTGTCTTGAACGTTCTTGATTTGAGCCTGTTGAGGATAAAACATATAAGTATGCGTATGAGGAGGTGAAGATGTTGATGTTCATGGTGATGAATGGTTCTCCGGGACATCGGTTTTCATAGGTATCTGCAGAACAAATTGCTTGACATATACGCGTGGTTAGTCCCAGTGTTTAGTGTTTAGATATCTCAAGCGGATACATCCTAAGTCGCTGTCGACGCTCGTCGAATACCCTAGAACGGATGCATCAATAATGCTAACAACGTTTAGAATAGATACATTACTGACGCTAGCAACATTTTTTGATTACTCTTAGAACGGATGCGGCCTAAGATGCTAACATAAAGGTTTTGATATCTTTACACTTGCCATTCCTAAATCCGGATGCTCGAAAGCTGGACAACGGAAATATGTGAGCCACTAGAGTACACTTAAGTATCACTCCATGACTTTAGACTGTTTGAAGCGCAATAACCACCATGATGTAAATGGTAAGATCCGTAGATATCCTAAAAGACTCTTACAACTTGTGCTCTTTTAGGCAAACACAAGTGTATGAATAGGAAAGTGTCTCCTAAGAGATTGATGCAGGTGTTACTGATCAGGTTTTAATATTTATATTTTACTCGTGATAAGGCGAAAAATGAACCGTTTTTAGGGGGTCATTTAAGCCCGGATTCGAGATTATTTGATCAAATATTGCCCTAAATCGTTCCTTTTGTCATTTTAGGAACTTTTGGAGAGAAATCTGGAAAAGGAAGCATTTTGGACGTTTTTGGAGCATTAATTTTCCTTGCTGGGAACAGTACCTGACGGCGTCAAGAGTCTCCAAGTGACGGTGTCAAGAGCAACAAAAGAGGTGGAAGTGGAAGATACATGTGACGGTCCAGAGTGTTTTGTGCATTGGAGATGACGACGTCACCCAAGGCAGTCATGGTCAAAGTATTAGTGACGGCCCAGAAGAAATTTACACATGGCGGCGTCAAAAGTGGATCTAGGCAATCCGATTTCATCATAGGCGGCGAGTTGACGGCGTCACATGTTTACACATGACGCCGTCACCCTGTAAAATCTATATATAGTTTTCCAAATTTCATTCATTAGTGGTGCAACTTTGAGGGAAAAAACCCTAGGTCGAATTTTCCAGCTTTTTCAAGGGTTTCAACCCTTTGAAACTTTCATGTTCAATTTGAGATAAGTACTCTTTCAATTCAATCAATATGTCTATGTGTTGTTTGAATATATCTTACACTTGTCTTCAATTTAACATGCTCGGCTAGATTACTTTTGTGTTTGCTTAGATGTAGTGAAACCTAGATGTTAATTATGGGTTGATTGTTTGTTTATAGTTGTTACGGATGATTTTATTCGATGTTAGGCTTAAGAAAACTAGCAGACTTCCATTGGTAACTTGCTTGAACGTCTTAAGAAACATGATCGGAGGTGTACTACGATATTTGGTTGTATTTAATGCGTAGGAGAATTCTAATGATCCCATGTTAGGAGTTTCTAACGGCTCGACATAGGAGTGAAGTAGGATCCTATAGAGTTAGGGAATATTGTACACGGCCCTACGACTAGTATTAAGGAATATGACCCGTCATCCATGCAATTGTAACAAGCTATCAACCTGTAAAAGATATCTAGGGAGTAATGAAACCTAAGTAAACACAACTTTCAACATCATTGTTTACACCACACTAGTATAATTAGTTTCATTTCATTTTTGTTATTTTATTTTGATTGCATCTTTAGTTATTGGGTTAGTTGGCTAGCAACTAATTCCACCCACTCTTCCAAAAACTGAGATTTTACTTGCTTTTATAAAATATAAAAAATACAAAAAGAATCATCCCTTACCTTTAGACTTAGTTTAGGAGACTTTCTAATCCTAGCGACACTATTCCTGAGTTGAACGATCAATTCCCCGGTACTTGTCACTATACTATACTACAACGATCAGGTACAGTGCCTGGTGGGGGTTGTAAGCTTCTCGAGATCCCTCGAGAGGTAAATCCTGGTGCGATTCCCACGTATCAAGTTTTTGGCGCCGCAGCCCGGGGAATATTTATTGTCTAGGTTAGGATTTCTTTTTATTAGGTCTACTTGCTAGATTCCTTTCTAGTAAGATTTTATTTTTATTTTTAGGTTCTCTTTAGTCTATCTTATTTCTTCGTGTCTTTGTTCATAACCTTTACCATCCGACATCATGGAAGGTGGTAACATCTTTGAACCCATCAACCCACCACAACAAAACCACCCACAAAACCCACCACTAGCAAACCAACCTCTTAGGCTCCGAACCATAGGAGAATATTCCCGTCCTAGCCACCAAGGCTATCAAAACACTATTGAGCTCACTCAAGGAGCCAATGTGTTCCCCTTGCGATCCGACACCATCCGGTTGGTGCAAAGCGGATGTGCATTCCATGGACTTCATTCCGAAGATCCTAATCAATATCTCAAGAATTTCCTTAAAATCGTAGATTATATAGACCTTGATGTTACAACTAGAGAGTCGACCCGATTACGCCTATTCCAATTCTCTCTACATGATCAAGCTAGTCAATGGCTTGAACGTTTACCCGCGGGATCCATCACCTCATGGGATGATCTCACCACTCATTTCCTTGCTTAATTTTTCCCACCGGGGAGAACTACCAAGCTTAGAAATGATATCTTGATGTTCCAACAACGTCAAGGTGAAACTCTATATGAAGCATGGACTCATTTCAAGGACTTACTCCAAAAAGTCCCTCATCATGGCATAGATCTTTGGCTCCAAGTCCAAATCTTCTATGACCATATAGATCTCTCCACAAGGCGAACCATTGACCAATCGGCCGGTGGCAAGCTACATGATCTAAGTGCGGAAGAATCATGGGAACTCATAGAAGATCTTGCTCTCTATGACAACGAAAGTTGGAATGATCCCCGTGATTTGAACAAAATGGTCAAGGCAATATCTTTGCCTTTGAACAATTCTAGCACTCCCGACCGTAGGATCATGGAACTTGAGGACCAAGTCAAGTTTCTCATGAAATCTTACGAAGCTCCCAAGCCTTCAAGCCAAGTGAACAAAATCACTTCTTCATACGAATTATGTAGTGGTCCCCATGACACTCGTGATTGCGTGGAACTCCCCGGACAAGTTTTGCGGACTACGCATACACGCGTACCGACAAAGCGGGAGACAAGTGGTACACTTTCAAACCCGAGCCAAACCCTTACGGTGATTCCTACAACCTTTCTTGGAAAAATCACCCGAATCTTAGGTGGAAATAAAACCAAAATAAGTCTTCCAATCCACTTAATCGTTACCAACCAAACGGTCCACCCGCTAACCGTACTTTCAACAACAATCCTTCTAACAACTATGGTAGTACCAACAATATTGAAGGGTTGATGTCCAAGTTCATGGCATCTCAAGAAGCTCGCATATCTAAGTTTGAAGCCAATTTCAAACAAAAGCAAAGCGAGATGACAACCAAAATAGACACATTGTTGAAAGTTCTCAATGACCGAGAAATGGGAGCACTCCCAAGTGACACGGTCAAGAAGCCGAAACTAAACATTAATGCTATATCATCGGTTTCATCACCTACCTCTTGTCCACAATACTACTCAGTCAAATCAATGAGCACGTGTTTCAAGCAAACCCAAGTTCTTCAAAAGGACCAATTGAATGAAACACCCAATATCAAACCGGTCAAAAGCATAGTTGAAACACCTCCAACACAAGACCTTGATGATGAATTCAAGGATCTCCACCTTGAACACCCCGTCATTGATGTCTTAGTCCGTGCTCCCTACTATAGTGCCCTCCTAGAAAAATATGAGAAATTTAAATTGGGTAAAAATGGGACCGCCTTCGTTCAAAACAAGTTTCCTAAGAAGCTTGATGATCCAGATATATTTGTTTTGCCTTGTAAGATAGGAAGATCCGAAGCTTTCGACTCACTAGCCGACTTAGGATCAAGCCTCAACTTGATTCCCTGATCCCTTTTCACCACTCTTAAGCTAGGAAAGTTAGAGGAGACGGAAGTACTAATTGGTCTAGCGAATGGAAGTATTGCCCACCCGATTGGAATGATCAAGGATGTAGTTGTTCACGTAGGAATGTTAACTATTTTAGCGGATTTTCATGTCCTAGATATGGTTAGTGATACTACATGCCCATTGTTAGTAGGAAGAGGATTTTTAGCAACCGCTAGTGCCATGATATATTGTAAGGAGTCTAAGATAGCGGTAGGAGAGGGCGATACTTGGTCGGTTTATGATGTTAGGAAGCATAGCTACGATTGTGAGGACGAACTGACACCACATTGGGTAGAGATGAATAGGAGACCATCTAGATATGGACCTTGGATAGAAAGAAACTTATAGGACCTCAACGCCCATTCTATCTAGAAAAAGATTTCATCGATAAAACACATTCGGTGGAACAACTCATTGATAAAGATGAAGAACTAGACCCTTTTGAAGATCCCCTAGTCTTTAGGAAGATGATTAAGTTCTTATGCGTAATGCCTATTAACATAGAGATGAAAAAGTGGAAAAGAGAAGGGGATAGGTGTAAATGGAAGTGGGATAAGCCACCTAAGGAAGGTGACGGATCATGGCATATGAAGATGATTTTATTTGATCTGGATGGAGAAAAGTTTGAGAGGTCATACCGTACTAAGAAAACCGATAGGAAGTTGAAACCCAAGTTTGATCCGAAAGATGTCCTCAATGAGGAGCTCACACATATAGGATAGCCCATGACCTTGAGTCTAGCTACAAGACTCGTAAAATAAAGAAAAGCGCTTCTTGGGAGGCAACCCATGTTTCGTGTGATTTTTAATGGTTTGATGTTATTTGCTTCCGTATGCATGCTTTATTTTTATTGTTGGTAGATCATGTTTCAAAATAAAATTGTGAAAATGCTTTATTTTGTTGTTTAACTTCGTCTTAACTTCATATAATGGTATTTTGCAAAAGCTAAGTGTAAGGGGAAACCCCAAATTTTTTTATAAGAATGAAGTTAATCTTGATTCGCCACAATATTAAATAAACATGTGTATTAGTACTTGTTAGAGTCAAATGCTTGTATCGAGTCATAATGATGTTTTGCAGGATTTTCCAAGAAGTAGGACATAAGTTTTTCCAGAAATTTTCCGGAAACTTAACGTAAAGATTTCTGCAGGTCACTTCTGACGGCGTCAGGAGTTAACTCCTGACGGCGTCATGTGTAAAATTCTGGAAATTTTGCGAGTTTTGTTTTTCTAACGGAGTCTTAAAGTTTTTGTTGATTCTTTAGTTTTATAAACTCCAGGAAATCTGCAAACATTCATTCCACAAGCATTGTATCTTAATTTGTTTTCTAGGACTTGTTAGTATATATAGATTGCCGCCAATTTTACGCGAGGTTGCCTTGTTTGTTTTCTCAGGTTTAACAGGTTATGTTTGACAAGAAGATGATTTATTTTTCTGGAAGGGAAGCTTTGAATGTTCATTTTCTTGGAGGAAGATCTAACCTTGTTGATACACTATCCACACTGAACTAATCAGGGGAGTATTTGCTTTCATTCTATTAAATATTTCACTTTTACATCCTTTAATTGAATATTGGGGACAATGTTCATCCTAAGTGTAAGGGGATGGTAAATGATGATACCTTATAGGATACTATTGCACTTGAGTTTGTTTGTTTGATGGTAGGTGTGTAATAAAACTAAGAGAAATACTTGTTAGTGTAATTTTAGCGTCAAATTTAAAATTTTTTACAACATTTAGGAGTGAAACTTTAGCCTTAGCAAGTGTCTCATGGATAGGAGTTGTATGACTAGCACAAAACCGTACCATTCAGAAAAATTCAGAAAAATTTTCCACCCAAATATGTGAGGTTCGCCTTTGGATTTGATAGGAAAAACATTTACTATTAGTGCTTATGAGTGTACCAGTAGCATTTAGATTCTAGAACTTGCGTTAGTGATGCATCCCGAGACCGCAAGTGAGACTACATTCGTGTAGTAGGATTTACTACATGATAAGAGGCATTAGGATCACCCTTGTGTTTAAACCCGTATCATAATTACTTGACAATTTAAGTCATATTACTTGGCTAGTAAAGTCAATTAATTTTTCCCACACCTTAACGTTGTACTCATTTTTAGTACACGAAACCCCTAGTACACCCTTCCGAGCCTATCTTTTCGTTTCTACCTTTAAGCATCTTACTTAAAGGAAGAATTTGTTATAACCCACCTAAATGTGCAACCAAATCGCCTTAGCCTTTCGTTTATGCACTCATCTTTAGTACATTATTGTTACATGTTTAAACCCTTAGTTAATTATCTAATTGATTACATGGTTGCTAAGTCGAGTCATATCTTGTACATATTGTTTTGGGACGATTGGGACTCATGGGTAAAGTACTAATGTTTTGGAGTAATGAGGAAGAACATCATCTATTACCCCCATATGTGCGTTAATCTTAAAAGTACTCCAAGTGTTTTGATTATCTTGATTCGAGTCATTAGATTAGTTTATTGTAAAGTATGTAAACATTCAAGTGTAAGGGGAATGTACATTCCCTATGATGTATTATTTTGGATGGTAGGGTAAAAGTGTATGCACAAAAAAAAAAAAAAAAATCGAAAAAATTAAAAATTAAAAAAAAATAGAAAAAAAAGAAAAAAAAAAAATACGGACTACCACCCCGTTTCATTCTATGTTTATTTTATGTTTTTGTTACTTTTGATTCATTAGCTTAAGTCGAGTCTAGTCTTAGCTTAGCAACGCCATATTGTACATGTAATTAACCAAGATGATTAACTCGCCACTAGTAAATATTGCCTTTATCCAACAAAACCGTGTATTACATATCCCTACACCTAACGTTATAACCCTTTTGAAAGACCTCTTTGATAGTTTATCCTAGGTGCTTACGCCAAGTGGTGGAGGTTTGATCCTTTGCCAAACCTATGTTAATCTACTTTGCTATGACAGGTAGTGAGAGATGTTTTCCATTTCCATATTGTGATATATACTTTATTACACCCGAGAGATGTGAGTATCTAAACACTATTTGTGAGGTGCTAGTGTATGACCTCCGTGCTTGTCTTTGGTCTTTAGTGGAACGATTATTTGTTGTAATTACTTTTATATTAGTGATAAATGACCCCTAACTAGAATTTTGATTAGAATAAAAGCGCATTTGCTTGAGGACAAGTAAATCTCAAGTGTAAGGGTATTTGATAAGGCGAAAAATGAACCGTTTTTAGGGTGTCATTTAAGCCCGGATTCGAGATTATTTGATCAAATATTGCCCTAAATCGTTCCTTTTGTCATTTTAGGTACTTTTGGAGAGAAATCTGGAAAATGAAGCATTTTGGACGTTTTGAGAGCATAAAAGTGAAGAAAACGGCAAAGTCTTAATTTTCCTTGCTGGGAACAGTACCTGACAGCGTAAAGAGTCACCAAGTGACGGCATCAAGAGCAACAAAAGAGGTGGAAATGGAAGATACATGTGACGGTCCAGAGTGTTTTGTGCATTGGAGATGACGGCATCACCCAAGGCCTTCATGGTCCAAGTATTAGTGACGGCCCAGAAGAAATTTACACATGACGGCGTCAAAAGTGGATCTAGGCAATCCGATTTCATTATAGGCGGCGAGTTGACGGCGTCTCATGTTTTCACATGACACCGTCACCATGTAAAATCTATATATAGTTTTCCAAATTTCATTCATTAGTGGTGCAACTTTGAGGGAAATAACCCTAGGTCGAATTTTCCAGCTTTTTCAAGGGTTTCAACCCTTTGAAACTTTCATGTTCAATTTGAGATAAGTACTCTTTCAATTCAATCAATATGTCTATGTGTTGTTTGAATATATCTTACACTTGTCTTCAATTTAACATGCTCGACTAGATTACTTTTGTGTTTGCTTAGATGTAGTGAAACCTAGATGTTAATTATAGGTTGATTGTTTGTTTATAGTTGTTACGGATGATTATATTCGATGTTAGGCTTAAGAAAACTGGCAGACTTCCATTGGTAACTTGCTTGAACGTCTTAAGAAATATGATCAGAGTTGTACTATGATATTTGGTTGTATTCAATGCGTAGGAGAATTCTAATGATCCCATGTTAGGAGCTTCTAACGGCTCGACATATGAGTGAAGTAGGATCCTATAGAGTTAGGGAATATTGTACACGGCCCTACGACTAGTATTAAGGAATATGACCCGTCATCCATGCAATTGTAACAAGCCATCAACCTGTAAAAGATATCTAGGGATTAATGAAACCTAAGTAAACACAACTTTCCCCATCATTGTTTACACCAAACTAGTATAATTAGTTTCATTTCATTTTTGTTATTTTATTTTGATTGCATCTTTAGTTATTGGGTTAGTTGGCTAGCAACTAATTCCGCCCACTCTTCCAAAAACCGAGATTTTACTTGCTTTTATAAAATATAAAAAATACAAAAAGAATAATCTCTCACCTTTAGACTTAGTTTAGGAGACTTTCTAATCCTAGCGACACTATTCCAGAGTTGAACGATCAATCCCCCAGTACTTGTCACTATACTATTCTACAACGATCAGGTACACTGCCTGGTGGGGGTTGTAAGCTTCTCGAGATCCCTCGAGAGGTAAAGCCTGGTGCGATTCCCACGTATCAACTCGTTTACCTATGGTCGACCTTAATGCACTAACAGACAAAGAATCCGATCGTGTGTTGGCTAGTAATGGTAAAACCGAGGTCGTCCCAAGAGCTATGTGGTGCGGATTAAATCTAAGTCTAATGTCACTAAATAAAATAGAATAAAAAGTAGGAACGGTTTTAATACTTTTTTAAACTGAATGAAATGAAAATAAAAACAATTAAAAGTAAAGTTGTGAGCAGTAGGAGAGAAATGTGCTAACCTAATTACTCATCCTACATCGCTTATGGTCATGTCTCCTATTAAATTAATCTTATGTTTTAGGTGGGACGGACATATATCACTAGGTTCATATGGTCAAGTTTCCTAGCCTATCTCCCCCGAATCCTGCCGGGAACCACAGGCACTACCCCATGCTAGTAAGCCGACGTACGGTAGACGGGTTTGAGTCATTAAGAGCCACTACATGCTAGACTTATCTCTAATGGCTCATTGTCACGATCATAGGCCATTTCTCTAACTTCTTAAGTTCATCAAACATCGGTAGGTGATCCTATGGTCAATTCGCAAACAAGGCAGTGTGGTCAGTTGTCATCCCTCCCATTTCCTCGCAATCCATTAGGGTAGTGTCCTATGGTCAAATCTTCTAGCCTACTAACTAAACTGGGGGCTTATTCCAATTAAAGCTAGCGTAACAGATACTACCGCATCTTAAAACTATCGAAACTAGAGGTTCTCAAGATAAACTAAGCATGCACACACGTAAAAGCATTCAAGAAAAGTACGGAAACATGATTAAAACAATATAGGAATCATAACTAGGCTAGCACCAAAGGTGCATAGCCGATCATATTAAATTCAACACTCGAAGTAATGTTTACAAAAACCATGTATTCGAAATGTAAATGAAATAATGAAATGCTAAAACTTATGGTTATTGAAGTGTGATTTCTCCCTTGGAAAGGCTCTATATACTTCTGTATAAGGGCCTCCTCAAAGCTCCTAACAATATCTGACTTTGTATGTGTGGAAGTGATGTCTCAAAATGCAGAAATTAGGGTTGTATTTATAGGCCTATCGAGAGTTACGGCGTAACTCAGAAATGTGTTATGCCGTAACTAGTGTAATCTTATCCAGATCTAAAGGTTACGGTGTAATTGATGAAATGTTACGCCGTAACAAAGATATTATGGTTCTGTCTACGTCGTAATCTCCATGTACGTTACGCTGTAGATAATTTCTCGGATCTCAGATTACTCTCATAGTCTTCATTACGTCGTAATCTCCATGTTGTGGTTGATACGTGGGGATCGCACCCTCGCAACAGGTTTTACCTCTCAAAGGATCTCGAGAAGCTTACAACCTCCACCAGGCAGTGTACCTGATCGTTGTAGTATAGTATAGTGACAAGTACCGGGGGATTGATCGTTCAACTCAGGAATAGTGTCGCTAGGATTAGGAAGCCTACTAAACTAGGTCTAGAGGTGAGGGATGATTCTTTTTGTATTTTTATATTTTTTAGAAAGCAAGTAAAATCTCGGGTTTTGAAGGAGTGGGCGGAATTAGTTGCTAGCCAACTAACCCAATTAATCTAAAGATGCAATCAAAATAAAATAAGAAAAATGAAATAAAACTATTATGCTAATGTGGTGGTAACAATAATGAGGAAAGTTGTGTTTACTTAGATTTCATTACTCCCTAGATATCTTTTACAGGTTAATTAGCTTGTTACAATTGCATGGATGACGGGTCATATTCCTTAATACTAGTCGTAGGGCCGTGTACAATATTCCCTAACTCTATAGGATCCTACTTCACTCCTATGTCGAGCCGTTAGAAGCTCATAATATGGGATCATTAGAATTCTCCTACGCATTAAATACAACCAAAAATCATAGTACACCTCCGATCATGTTTCTTAAGACGTACAAGCAAGTTACCAATGGAAGTCTACCAGTTTTCTTAAGCCTAACATCGAATACAATCATCTGTAACAATTATAAACAAATAATCAACTCATAATCAACATCTAGGTTTCACTACATCTAAGCAAACACAAGAATAATATAGCCTAACATGTTAAATAGAAGACAAGCGTAAGATATAATCAAACAACACATAGACATATTGAATGATTTGAAGGAATACTTATCTTTAATTGAACATGAAAGAATCAAGGGGTTGAAACCCTTAAAAAGTGATAAAATTTGGACTAGGGTTTATTCCCTCAAAGTTGCACACTAATGAATGAAATTTGGAAAACTATATATAGATTACACATCGTGACGGCGTCAAGTGTTAGATTGTGACGCCGTCAACTCGCCGTCTTGATAAAATCGTATTGCTTAGATCTGTTTGTGACGCCGTCATGTGTAAAAATGCTCTGGGCCGTCACTAATGTTTGGACCCTGACGGCCTTGGTGATGCCATCAGGTCCTAGGCTTGAAAACACTCTGGACCGTCACGTGTATTGTCCACTTCCAACTCTTTTGTAACTCTTGATGCCGTCATGTAGAGAGTCTTGACGCCATCAGGTACTGTTACCAGCAAGGAAAATTGAGACTTTTCCATTTTTTTCACTTTTATGCTCAAAAAACGTACAAAATGCTTCATTTTCCAGATTTCTCTCCAAAAGTACCTAAAATGACAAAAGGAATGATTTAGGGCAATATTTGATCAAATAATCTCGAATTCGGGCTCATCAAATACCCTTACATTTGAGATTTGCTTGTCCTCAAGCAAATGCGCTTTTATTCTAATCAAAATACAAGTTAGGGGTCATTTAACACTAATATAAAAGTAATTACAACGAATAATCGTTCCACCAAAAAACAAAGACAAGCACGGAGGTCATACACTAGCACCTTACAAATAGTGTTTAGATACTCACATCTCTCGGGTTTAAAAAAGTATATATCAAAATATGGAAATGGAAAACATCTCTCACTACCTGTCATAGCAAATAGATTACCATAGGCTTGGGAAAGGATCAAACCTCCACCACTTGGCATAAGCACCTAGGATAAACTATCAAAGAGGTCTTTCAAAAGGGTTATTACGTTAGGTGTAGGGATATGGAGTACACGTGTTGGATAAAGGCAATATTTACTGGTGGCGAGTTAATCATCTTGGTTAATTACATGTACAATATGGCGTTGCTAAGCCAAGACTCGACTAAACTTAAGATAATAAATCAAAAATAACAAAAAGATAAAACAAACATAGAATGAAACGGGATGGTAGTCCGTATGTTTTTTCTCTTTTCTTTTTCTATTTTTTTTTCTTTTTCTTTATTTTTTTGATTTTTTTTCGCATACACTCTTACCCTACCATCCAAAATAATACATCATAGGGAATATACATTCCCCTTACACTTGAATCTTTACATACTTTACAATAAACTAATCTAATGACTCAAATCAAGATAATCAAAAAACTTGGAGTACTTTTTAAGATTAACGCACATATGGGGGTAATAATTGATGTTCTTCCCCATTACTCCACAAAAAAAGGACTTTACCCATGAGTCCCAATCGTCCCAAAACAATATGTAGAAGATATGACTCGACTTAGCAACCATGTAATCAATTAGACAATTAACTAAGGGTTTAAACAAATAACAATAATGCACTAAAGATGAGTGCATACACGGAAGGCTAAGGCAATTTGGTTGCACATTTGGGTGGGTTGTAACAAATTCTTCCTTTAAGTAAGATGCTTAAAGTTAGAAACAAAAAGATAGGCTCGGAGGGGTGTACTAGGGGTTTCGTGTACTAAAAATGAGTACAACACTAAGGTGTGGGAAAAATTAGTTGACTTTACTAGTCAAGTAATATGACTTAAATGGTCAAGTAATTATGATACGGGTTTAAAACAAAGGTGATCCTAATGCCTCTTATCATGTAGTAAATCCTACTACACGAATGTAGTCTCACTAGCGGTCTCGGAATGCATTACTAACGCAAGTTCTAGAATCTAAATGCTACTGGTACACTCATAAGCACTAATAATGAATGCTTTTTCTATCAAATATAAAGGCGAACCTCACATATTTGGGTGGAAAATTTTTCTGAATGGTACGGTTTTGTGCTAGTCATGCAACTCCTATCCATGAGACGCTTGCTAAAGCTTAAGTTTCACTCCTAAATGTTGTAAAAAGTTTTAAATTTGGCGCTAAAATTACACTAACAAGTATTTCTCTTAGTTTTATTACACACCTACCATCGAACAAACAAACTCAAGTGCAATTGTATCCTATAAGGTATCATCATTTACCCTCCCCTTACACTTAGGATGAACATTGTCCCCAATGTTCAATTAAAGGATGTAAAAGTAAAATAGGTAAAAGAATGAAAATAAATACTCCCCTGATTCGTTCAGTGTGGATAGTGTGGTAACAAGGTTAGATTTTCCTCCAAGAATATGAACGTTCAAAGCTTCCCTTCTAGAAATATAAATCATCTTCTTTTCATATATAACCTGTTAAACCTGAGAAAACAAACAAGGCAACCTCGCGTAAAATCGGCGGCAATCTATATATACTAACAAATCCTAGAAAGCAAATTAAGATATAATGCCAGTGGAATGAATGTTTGCAGATTTCCTGGAGTTTATAAAACTAAAGAATTAACAAAAACTTCAAGACTCCGTTAGAAAAACAAAACTCGCAAAATTTCCAGAATTTTACACGTGGCGCTGTAAGGAATTAACTCCTGACGCTGTCAGAAGTGACATGCAGAAATCTTTATGTTAAGTTTCCGGAAAATTTCTGGAAAAACTTATGTCCTACTTCCTGGAAAATCCTGCAAAACATCATTATGACTCGATACAAGCATTTGACTCTAACAATTACTAATACACATGTTCATTTAATATTATGGCGAATCATGATCAATTTCGTTCTTAGAAACAAATTTGGGGTTTCTCCTTACACTTAGCTTTTGCAAAATACCTTTATATGAAGTTAAGACGAAGTTAAACGACAAAATAAAGCATTTTCACAATTTAGTTTGAAACATGATCTACCAACAATAAAAATAAAGCATGCATACGGAAGCAAATAACAATAAAACAATTAAAAATCAAACAAATAAAAACACATAAAACATGGGTTGCCTCCCAAGATGCGCTTTTCTTTATTTACGAGTCTTGTAGCTAGACTCAAGGTCATGGGCTATCGTGTGTCGCTTATGCTCACATACCCTAGGGTGAGCCATCTAATAGTCGTCTCATCTTTCTTATAGACATCACTTAGCTCTAAACATCTGCGATAATACCTTTTATTCTTTTCATGAGGATATTTAAGCCCTTTGCTTTTATCATTCTCACTTAGCATTTCGAGGGGTGGGTACCTATTACATTTCTCCATAGAAAAATCCTTGAACCTAGGGTGTGCACGGGGCATTTGGTAAACAAAATCTTCATCCCCATCGGAGAATGTAATTAACCCTTCAATAAGTTTTTCATCAAGGTTGGTTAACCTTTTGAAGGGTTTCCCAAACACAACTTGGGTTAACTTACTATCGATAAATTCTCCTAGATTCTCCATAACCATGAACTCAACAAGATAAACAAAACTTCCTACAAACACATGCAATGCCATTGCCCTAGCAATAATATTATTTCCTTTGTATTCTAACTCATCTACCATAATTTTATTGTATTCACTACACGATATTATGTTCATTGGTAGAGATGAGTTAAGGTAGGCATCAAAGCTCCAAAATCCAATTTTACAAGGAAATTGCATATTAAATGAGCTATCATTCTCAATCCTTGTTCTAGGGTCGACATACCTAAGAGGGTCCACTTCATCTTCCATCCTACTCTCATTAATTACATCACCATAATCTAGGTCTTCATCGGAGTCCGAATAGTAAAAAGCACTAGCCTTATGGTCATCATCATGGTCAGACTCCTCCATCTCAGAGTTATTGTTAAAGTGATGGTTAGGCGAGAGGTTAGGTGGGTTCTCATTTTTCACTAAAGGGATTGGAGCGGGCATTTGGAAAATCCTACGACGAAAAACACGAATAACAGGAATCAAACGATCAATGCTATTGTTATTCATCGAGATAGTTTACGAACAAAGGAAACAAAGAAATAAGATAGACTAAAGAAATCCTAAAAAATAAAAATAAAATCTTACTAGAAAGGAATCTAGTGACAAGTAGACCTAATAAAAAGAAATCCTAACCTAGACAATAACTATTCCCCTAGATACGGCGCCAAAAACTTTATACGTGGGGGTCGAACCCTAGCAACAAGTTTTACCTCTCAAGGGATCTCGAGAAGCTTACAACCCCCACCAGGCAGTGTACCTGATCGTTGTAGTATAGTATAGTGACAAGTACCAGTGGATTGATCGTTCAACTCAGGAATACTGTCGCTAGGATTAGGAAGCCTACTAAACTAGGTCTAGAGGTGAGGGATGATTCTTTTTGTATTTTTATATTTTTTAGAAACCAAGTAAAATCTCGGGTTTTGAAGGAGTGGGCGGAATTATTTGCTAGCCAACTAACCCAATTAATCTAAAGATGCAATCAAAATAAAATAACAAAAATGAAAATAAAACTATTATGCTAATGTGGTGGTAACAATAATTAAGAAAGTTGTGTTTACTTAGATTTCATTACTCCCTAGATATCTTTTACAGGTTAATTAGCTTGTTGCAATTGCATGGATGACGGGTCATATTCCTTAATACTAGTCGTAGGGCCGTGTACAATATTCCCTAACTCAATAGGATCCTACTTCACTCCTATGTCGAGCCATTAGAAGCTCCAAACATGGGATCATTAGAATTCTCCTACGCATTAAATACAACCAAAAATCGTAGTACACCTCCGATCATGTTTCTTAAGACATTCAAGCAAGTTACCAATGGAAGTCTGCCAGTTTTCTTAAGCCTAACATCGAATACAATCATCCGTAACAATTATAAACAAACAATCAACCCATAATCAACATCTAGGTTTCACTACATCTAAGCAAACACAAGAATAATGTAGCCTAGCATGTTAAATAGAAGACAAGCGTAAGATATAATCAAACAACACATAGACATATTGAATGATTTGAAGGAATATTTATCTTTAATTGAACATGAAAGAATCAAGGGGTTGAAACCCTTGAAAAAGTGATAAAATTTGGAGTAGGGTTTATTCCCTCAAAGTTGCACACTAATGAATGAAATTTGGAAAACTATATATAGATTACACATCGTGACGGCGTCATGTGTTAGATTGTGACGCCGTCAACTCGCCATCTTGATAAAATTGTATTGCCTAGATCTGTTTGTGACGCCATCATGTGTAAAAATGCTCTGGGCCGTCACTAATGTTTGGACTCTGACGGCCTTGGTGACGCCGTCAGGTCCTAGGCTTGAAAACACTCTGGACCATCACGTGTATTTTCCACTTCCACCTCTTTTATAACTCTTAACGACATCATGTAGAGAGTCTTGACACCGTCAGGTACTGTTCCCAGCAAGGAAAATTGAGACTTTGCAGTTTTCTTCACTTTTATGCTCCAAAAACGTCCAAAATGCTTCCTTTTCCAGATTTCTCTCCAAAAGTACCTAAAATGACAAAAGGAACGATTTAGGGCAATATTTGATCAAATAATCTCAAATTCGGGCTTAAATAACCCCTTAAAAGCGGTACACTTTTCGCCTCATCAGTGGTTTTGTGTGTTTAAGAATGATGGTGAAATAGATTTGGATTTTTTTTGATAAGATATGAGTAGCGAATTTGTGTATGTGTTGGATTTTTGTTTTGGTGTGTGTAAATTATTTGGAAGATGGTAAGATTTTAGTAAGAAAGCCCTACAAATGGGTGGCCGAAATTCGCACATTAGCACATTTTAAATCGTATATTTGTTTATACACACGTGGGGTACAAGTGATAGTGGGTGGGCCTGCAAATGATTGGTATAGTCTTCTTTGTCTGGACACGTGTCACAAAACTAATGGGATCGCACATTCGCACATGATCAAATTGAAAAAACTAGTTGGATTTGTACCTTTTAGGAATTTGATCAAGAAACAGGGTCGTCCCGTTGATTTTAGAGGCCCTGTGCCACTATTACAAATAGGCCCCTCACGCCTTCGACAATATGGAAACGTTAAGTATGCAAGATTATATTAAAGGCAAACAATTTCGAAATAATTTTATATCACATCGTTACACGTTGTCTTGGATTACATATATAACAATTAGGGTTTTTGTCTCAATTATTATATCAAGTGTTTGTTAAAAAAAAAAAGCCCTTTGACTTGAAATTACATTAATAAGGTAATATTATTAAATACTAAAACTACTTTCTAAAAATAAGAAAAAATGAAATTACCTATTTGAGCCTAACGTTAACATAAAAACAAATAAAAAAGATCCTGGAAATTTTATTGTCAATTGATGCAATAACTACAGAAAAACACTAGGACAGCAACCAGACTCAAAATGGCTTTTTCTTATAACATTGGGCTATATACTAATATACATGTTGGATCAAATTTGAGGCCCTTACTGATATTGGGCCCTGTGCATTGATCACTCTGCATAGGCCCATATCCGGCCATGTCAAGAAAAAGTCATTTTTTGGAAATTAACGCATTTAGAAATTTACAGGCTGGTTGACAAAATTAGTTTAACTTTTTCTTTAGACTATAACTTGCTTTTCCGTTGAGTTCAAGAAAACACTGAATCTCCAAATCAAACTGCATGATTACTTAAATTAATACATCCTTGGTTCTATTCGAAAATTCATCGCCCGATTTAAGCGTGGTCATTTTTACTGGATTAACAAGATTTAATGATATAACACACATAAACATTAAAAGGTTGGGCTAATAGTCTCTAAATGTATTATAGTTGTCATCATTTTCTTCTATATGTATCGAACAATTTTTTTTGCTATTATGTGTAATAAACTTGATTTTTTGGGCATTTTTGTGTATTTTATGACAATTTTACCCTTCTCATGTTAATAAAATAGGGAGCAAAATGATCATAAAGTACACAAAAATGCCCAAAAAATCAAATTTAGTATACATAATTAAAAAAAAAATGGTTCGATACATATAAAGAAATAATTGACAACTATAGTAATACATTTTGGTGCAATTAGCCTCAAAGGTTAATACCTAGATCACAACCGATATATCCTTAGAAACAATAGCTAGAAACGAGCTTCGCATTGATAATATGAAGTGAAACATATTATCAAATAGCTACTTTAACTAAACAATAGAACTAGAGTTGTAACATAGTGAAATTTTATTATTTTATTTACATTATACATTTGCGGAAAACCAGTTTTATTTGTATATCTCTCATATGATTTTTATTGATATGAAAGCCGCCATGATACTTTAGATCTGGTTAATTTGGCAATATGAAAGCATCTCCTTGTCTTTCTCAAATATTTCCATGTCTTCTTTAACCAAAGACACCAAAGCTTCTACACCATCTCCGTCCCGAGTATCCATGAGCAGAATAAACGGAATGCCTGCATTTTTTAAATATATTGTTGCACCAGTGGGATTTCCCCATCCAAAATCCACTTTGTAAAAAGGAAATCCACAGAAGCTTGAACAACAATATGCTCTCCTGGCAACATCTTCACGTTCCAATACCGAAAACACTGATTTGTAGTTTTCAGCTGCCTGTTTTATACTTTGGACTCGTTGTTCAAGTTGCTCCTTCTCCTTCCTTATCTTGGAAGCCACCACATTTAATGATGTTTCACTTGTATTCATAGTTGTTATCCTCATAGCAGACAATACATTTCCGACTGTAGTTTGGGGTAACTTCGGGTCAAATTTCTTGCGTACGTCTACTGGCATAAATAAATAAGATGGCACAAAGGAACCCGACTTTTGGGTGGCTGCTTCCACGGCGGTTTTGTAAATCAAAGCGGCCAATGATTCAACCCGTGTTGGTAGGGTACCTCCAACTTCTCCCAAGGTAACCACCTTTTTCTTTAGGTCACTTATTTTTGAGCTAGAGAACACAAATTTCTTCGTAACACAATTGGCATGCTCTTCAACAATCAAGCGAGGTTGTTGCGGACAAGGATCGGCGCTCGCGTTATAAACGAAATGAGGGTTAAAGGGTTGTACCTCTTTGTGATCAGTTGAGCCATAACGTGAAACAGAAGCCCAATGATTAACAAAGGCTGCAAGAGTACATCCATCAGCAGTGCTATGTGACATAGAAATAGCCACTGCTAATCCACCACATGCAAAGTGATTGAGTTGGACCCCAAAAAGAATAGTACGACTACCACGGGAACTAGACCACACCATATCATCAACAAAAAGTTGGACCATAGTTTCATTTTGTTCACTAGTATGTTGAATCTTGTCAAGTTCGCTATCATGTTGGGCCTCAATAAATACAACTCCCTCGTCGTTACAGTCAATGAAAGGTGTGTTGGGTGTGGCTAACCTGCCAGCAAAGGGATAGTAATGTATTAGGCTCTGAGACAATGATTTTTTTATCTCCCGAGCTTTGTCAGCAGCGGTTACACTGCAATTTTCATTATTTGGGTAGAAGAGTATCAGTGGTATGTATCTATGTAAGATGAGTTGATCAATTGGGGAAAGATTGTAAGTGCGGAGATGAGAAGGTGTTGAATACGTCGGTGTTGGTTTGATCACTTCTCGAGAAATAATGGTGTGAAGTTGCCTATTCATCCTATTAATTTTCACAAGTTCATGTGACATATATATCTCCCTCACTCTCTCTATATATATATACACATACCCAAGGCCCGCCCACGTTATGATCACTTCTAAAGCTATCAGTACAACAAACAATACTAACATACAATTAATACTAACATTAAATACTAACATTAAATTCTAACATTAAATTCTAACATACAATTTAATACAATTAATACTATTAAATACAATAAATAAAACATTATACGAGGCCGGTAGAAATTAATACTAACATACAATATACGAGGCAGGTAGAACCCGTGCTACGCACGGGCTGAGAGTCTAATTGTTAATCGTGTATTCTTTATGTATATTGGCGAGTGTATACTTAAGTATTGTTTAGTATGTTGTATGAAATGTTTTAACTTTCTTGTATAAAAATTTAAACATGTTTGATGTTGTTTTGGTTTTGTGGTGTTGTATTTTATAAATAGACTTTTGGTTATTAAGTTGTTATGGCTTTGTTTCTTTTAGCCTATTACTGATTTGCATGATAAAAAACGGCTTTGTTTCTTTTGGTCTATAACGTAGCCCTATAATACTTGTCCATTAGATGGTTTTTGCATGGTAATATGAAGCACACGGGGTCTATCTAATTGGTAATATGATCACTTCTAAAGCTATCAGTACAACAAACAATACTAACATACAATTAATACTAACATTAAATACTAACATTAAATTCTAATATTAAATTCTAACATACAATTAATACTAACATTAAATACAATAAATACTAACATACAATTAATACTATTAAATACAATAAATAAAACATTATGTATATTAAATACAATTAATTATGTATATATATAGAAATTAATACTAACATACAATATACGAGGCAGGTAGAACCCGTGCTACGCACGGGCTGAGAATCTAATTGTTAATCGTGTATTCTTTCTGTATATTGGCGAGTGTATACTTAAGTATTGTTTAGTATGTTGTATGAAATGTTTTAACTTTCTTGTATAAAAATTTAAAAATGTTTGATGTTGTTTTGGTTTTGTGGTGTTGTATTTTATAAATAGGCTTTTGGTTATTAAGTTGTTATGGCTTTGTTTCTTTTAGCCTATTACTGATTTGCATGATAAAAAATGGCTTTGTTTCTTTTGGTCTATAACGTAGCCCTATAATACTTGTCCATTAGATGGTTTTTGCATGGTAATATGAAGCACACGGGGTCTATCTAATTGGTAATAGTTTAATGTGCGTTAAATATTTTCTTTATTAAGTTTGTAAGTTAAAATTTGTGTAATAATGTATATATAATAATGCCACATAAAGTTTATAAAAATCGTTACAAACCTTTTTAGCTTCATCTCATTTTATTGTACAACTAATTTCATTGAAAATTAACATTAAAGTCTAACTAATATTAAAAAAAAATTATCAATAAACTCAATTCTAAATAGCTAACCAAATGAATATTAATTAATACACTATTAATAATTCCTAAAACCTTTGGACTCGACTATTATGTCTTAAACTTATTTTTTTTTTTTAATTTACAAATGGGTTCGAGCAAAAATTAAGTACTTTTTCTTTTATATTCATTATTCAAGTTGCATGCTTACATAAACTAACAACGCTAAAAAGTATCATTTAACCATTTAAATGTTGTTTTACATACATGCTCGTGCACATTTTCTTAAATCAATTCGCACATGTGAGCTACATCAATAGAAAACAAACATAAATTACTTCTATATTGATGCGTAGGGATTGCACCAGGCTTTACCTCTCAAGGGATCTTGAGAAGCTTACAACCCCCACCAGGCAGTGTACCTGATCGTTGTAGTATAGTATAGTGACAAGTACCGGCGGATTGATCGTTCAGCTAGGAATAGTGTCACTAGGATTAGAAAACCTAAATACTAGTTCTAGAGATGATGGATGATTATTTTTGTATTTTTATATTTTTTAGAAAGCAAGTAAAAATCTCGGGTTTGAAGGATTTGGGCGGAATTAGTTGCTAGTCAACTAACCCAATACTAAAGATGCAATCAAAATAAAATACTAGAAATGAAAATAAACTAAATTAAACTAAGGTTGTGAGCAATAAGTGGAGAAATTGTGTTTACTTAGATTTCACTACTCCCTAGATATCTTTTACACGTTAATTACTTGTTATAGTTGCGTGGATGACGGATTGTATTCCTTAATACCATTCCTGGGGTGGCGCACTTAATTCCCCAATCCTATGAGTGCCTACTTCACTCCTATGTCGAGCCGGCTAAGAAGCTCCTAACATGGGATCATTAGAATTTACTCATGCATTAAATACAACCAATAAAACCTAGTGCACGTCAGTTCATGTTTCCTAAGACGTTCAAGCATGTTACCATTTGGAGATCTGCCAGTTTTCTTAAGCCTAACATCGAAATCATTCATCCAATATAACCATAAATAAGTAATCAACACATAATTAACATCTAGGTTTCATTAGATCTAAGCAAACACAAGAAAGATCTAGCCTAGCATGATGGAATTAAGACAAGAACAAGATATAGACAACCAACACATAGACATATTGATTGAATTAGAAGAACACTTATCTTAATTACACATGAAAGAGTTCAAGGGCTGAAAACCCTTAAAAAACCTGTAAAATTCGTAATAGGTTCGGCCCTAGGGTTTCTCCAAAACTTCTCTTTTTTTTGAATGAAAATTAGATAACTATATATAGGAAATTGAGTCTGACGGCGTCAAGACCAAATAGGTGATGCCGTCATCTCGCCGCCAAAAGAATTCTCGGACTGCCTTGATCTACATCTGACGCCGTCACGTTATAACTTTTTCCAGGTCGTCACGTCTTTTACTCTTGACGCTCTTTCTTATGACGCCTTCATTTCTGTACTGGGTCGTCATGAAAATTACTCTTGACGCCGTCAAAATGTTCCTCTTGACGCCGTCACCTACTGTTCCCAGCAAGGAAAATTAAGACTTTGGCGTTTTCTTCACTTTTATGCTCCAAAAACGTCCGAATGCTTCCTTTTCCAGATTTCACTCCCAAAGTACCTAAAATCACAAAAGGAACAATTTAGGGCAATATTTGATCAAATTAATTTAATTCCGGGCTTTAATGACCCCCTAAAAGTGGTTCATTTTTCGCCTCATCATATACCCTTACACTTGAGATTTGCTTGTCCTCAAGCAAATGCGTTTTTATTCTAGTCAAAATACAAGTTAGGGGTCATTTAACACTAATATAAAAGTAATTACAACAAATAATCGTTCCACTAAAGACCAAAGACAAGCACGGAGGTCATACACTAGCACCTCACAAATAGTGTTTAGATACTCACATCTCTCGGGTGTAATAAAGTATAAATTACAATATGGAAACGGAAGATATCTCTCACTACCTGTCATAGCAAAATAGATTACCATAGGCTTGGGAAAGGATCAAACCTCCACCTAATGGCGTAAGCACCTAGGATAAACTATCAAAGAGGTCTTTTAAAGGGTTGTAATGTTAGGTGTAGGGATATGAAATACACGATTTTGTTGGATAAAGGAAGTTTTTACTGGTGGCGAGTTAACAATCTTGGTTAATTACATGTACAATATGGCGTTGCTAAGCCAAGACTAGACTCGACTTAAGCTAATAAATGAAAAATAACAAAAATATAAAATGAACATAGAATAAAAAGGGATGGTAGTCCGTATGTTTTTTATCTTTTTCTTTTTCTATTTTTTTTTTTTTTTTTTTTTTTTTTTTTTTTTTTTTTTTTTTTGTGCATACACTCTTACCCTACCATCCAAAATAATACATCATAGGGAATGAACATTCCCCTTACACTTGAATTTTTACATACTTTACAATAAACTAATCTAATGACTCGAATTAAGAAAATTAAAACACTTGGAGTACTTTTAAGATTAACGTACCTATGGGGGTAATATATGATGTTCTTCCCCATTACTCCATAAAATAAGTACTTTACCCATGAGTCCCAATCGTCCCAAAATAATATGTACAATGATATGACTCGACTTAGCAACCATGTAATCAATTAGAAAGTTAACTTAGGGTTTAACAAATAACAATAATGCACTAAAGATGAGCGCATACACGGAAGGCTAAGGCGATTTGGTTGTACATTTAAGTGGGGTGTAACAAATTCTTCCTTTAAGTAAAATGCTTAAAGTTAGAAACGAAAAGATAGGCTCGGAGGGGTGTACTAGGGGTTTCGTGTACTAAAAATGAGTACAACGCTAAGGTGTGGGAAAAATTAGTTGACTTAAATAGCCAAGTAATATGACTTAAATGGTCAAGTAATTATGATTCGGGTTTAACACAAGGGTGATCCTAATGCCTCTTATCATGTAGTAAATCCTACTACACGAATGTAGTCTCACTAGCGGTCTCGGGATTCATCACTAACGCAAGTTCTAGAATCTAAATGCTACCGGTACACTCATAAGCACTAATAGTAAATGCTTTTCCTATCAAATCTAAAGGCGAACCTCACATATTTGGGTGGAAAATTTTTCTGAATTGTACGGTTATGTGCTAGTCATACAATCTCCTATCCATGAGACGCTTGCTATGGCTAAAGTTTCACTCCTAAATGTTGTAAAAAATTTTAAATTTGGCGCTAAAATTGCACTAACAAGTATTTCTCATAGTTTTATTACACATCTACCATTAAACAAAACAAACTCAAGCGAAAGTGCATATGTAAGGTATCATCTTTTTACCCTCCCCTTACTCTTAAGATGAACATTGTCCCCAATGTTCAAGTAAAGAATGTAAAAGTGAAATAGTAAAAAGAATGAAATCAAATACTCCACTGATTTGCTCGGTATGGATAATAAGGTGGCCAGGTTAAATCTTCCTCAAAGAAAATGAACAATCAAAGCTTCCCTTCCAGAATATAAATCATCTTCTTGTCATACCTAACCTGTAGATCCTGAGAAAACAAACAAGGCAACCTCGCATAAAATCGGCGGCAATCTATATAAGTTACTAAATCCTAGAAAACAAGATAAGATATAATGCTTGTGGAATGAAGTTTGCAGATTTCCTGGAGATTATAAAACTTAATAATTCACAAAAACTTTAAGACTCCGTTAGAAAAACAAAACCGGTAAAATTTCCAGATTTTTACACGTGACGCCGTCAAGAGTTAACTCGTGACGCCGTCAGAAGTGACCTGCAGAAATTCTTATGTTAAGTTTCCGGAAAATTTCTGGAAAAACTTGGTCCTACTTCCTGGAAAATCTTGCAAAACTTCATTATGACTCAATACAAGCATTTGACTCTAACAAATATGAATATACATGTTCACTTAGTATTGTGGAGAATCATGATCGGTTTGTTTCTTAAAAACATATTTGGGGTTTCCCCTTACACTTATCTTTTGCAAAAATGCTTTTACGTGGAGTTAAGACTAAGCTAAAACAACAAAGTAAAGTATTTCCACTTTTTAGTTGAGAAACATGATCTACCAACAATAAAAATAAAGCATGCATACGGAAACAAATAACAAACAAACAAACAAACAAACAAAATAAAATCACACAAAGCATGGGTTGCCTCCCAAGAAGCGCTTTTCTTTATTTACGAGTCTTGTAGCTAGACTCAAGGTCATGCGTTACTACGTGACCTCATCATTGGTTTCACTCTCCGATTGTAAATATTCTTTGTAGAAACCAATCACCTTTTTCTAAATCGCCCCCATAATCTTTTGGGCAAATTCCTTATTGACTTTATACCTTGGTCCTAGGGCCAAGCAATCTTTGTAGAAAAGACTCCTCTTTTCCCATACATAATCCATGCCCTTTTTCTTATCCTCTTCATTGATATCCTCAAAAGCACCAACGTTATCCTTATAAAATCGGGATACAAAGCGAAACTCTTTCATTCTATTAGGCATCCTATAAGTGATTCTATCGGTGTTACTTGCAAATCGGATTGTTCCTTCTATCTCATAATATTCTAACTTAGACTCCTCAACAAACGGTTTACCAAACACGACATTTGACAATCGACAATCAATAACATTAGCAAGATCTTCCACAATCATAAACTCGGTGATAAAAGTGAAATTCCCAACAAAGACATGTAAACCTTTAACTCTCCCGACAAAGTTACAAACTCCACCGGGGTATTTGGGATCTTTTCTAGGTTCAAGTCTTGTTTTCACTATATCATTATAAACATTTGAGGACATAATGTTGATTGGGGATTTAAAGTCAATGTAAGCATTCTCAACGTGTCTGTAACCGATCATACATGGTATTTTTGCATTCTTAGGATTGCCTCTCTTTATCTTAGGTTCGATTATAGTGAAAGGAGATCGCGGGTTATCAATAAGATTATTATAATATGCAATCTCCTCTTCAGTGGGGTATAGATTAAAGTAATCATTAAGCTTCGGATCTATTTCCCCCTCTTCTAGTCCCTCAACAACATTCATAAAGTCATTAGGCCCTAGGTCCTCATTTGAATACAAGGCGGTCGCTAGGTCGCTAAATGCATGTTCGAGCTCAACCTTAATCAACCTATTAAGCTCCCTCAGTTCCCTAATCTCACTCTCAATTTGTTCACGTAACACAGCTACTTCTCTAGGGGAAAGGGGTGGATTCACGTTTTCCATAATGGTCAACGGAATAGTCAATGAATTTTAATTTACTAACAAAGGCACAAAGAAAAAGGTAGACTAAAGAAAACCTAAAAATAAAAGTCAAATCTTACTAGAAAGGAATCTAGCAAGTAGATCTAATAAAAAAAGATTCTAACCTAGACAATAACTATTCCCCGGCAGCGGCGCCAAAAACTTGATGCGTAGGGATTGCACCAGGCTTTACCTCTCAAGGGATCTTGAGAAGCTTACAACCCCCACCAGGCAGTGTACCTGATCGTTGTAGTATAGTATAGTGACAAGTACCGGGGGATTGATAGTTCAGCTAGGAATAGTGTCGCTAGGATTAGAAAACCTAAATACTAGTTCTAGAGATGATGGATGATTATTTTTGTATTTTTATATTTTTTAGAAAGCAAGTAAAAATCTCGGGTTTGAAGGATTTGGGCGGAATTAGTTGCTAGTCAACTAACCCAATACTAAAGATGCAATAAAAATAAAATACTAGAAATGAAAATAAACTAAATTAAACTAGGGTTGTGAGCAATAAGTGGAGAAATTGTGTTTATTTAGATTTCACTACTCCCTAGATATCTTTTACACGTGATGAGGCGAAAAATGATCCGTTTTTAGGGGGTCATTTAAGCCCGAATCCGACTTTATTTGATCAAATATTGCCCTAAATCGTTCCTTTTGTGATTTTAGGTGTTTGGAGAGTGAATTCTGGAAAAGAGGCTATTTTGGACGTTTTTGGAGCATAAAGTGAAGAAAACGACAAAGTACCAAAAATCCAAGCTGGAATTACAAGGTGACGGCGTCACGACGTAAGTCTTGACGGCGTCAGACAAGATGAATATTTTACCGTAGCTGGTGACGGCGTCAGATGAGAAGATGACGGCGTCAAAGTGGCCAAGATTAATTTACCGTAGGTGGTGACGGCGTCACATAGGCCGTCACAAGTGGATCTAGGGCGTCCGAGGAAGTTTAAGGCGGCGAGGTGACGGCGTCAGACTCAACTCTTGACGCCGTCAGAATGATTTTCCTATATATAGTTTTCTAGTTTTTTCATTAAAAGAGGAGAAGTTTTGGTGAAACCCTAAAGACGATTTCGGTGCCTCTTTTACAGGTTTTTCAAGGGTTCCAAACCCTTGAGACCTTGCATTGTAATTGAGATAAGTATACTCTTAATTCAATCAATATGTCTATGTGTTGGTTGTTTATCTTTTGTTCTTATCTTAATTCTACTATGCTAGGCTAGATTTTCTTTGTGTTTGCTTAGATCTAATGAAACCTAGATGTTGATTATGTGTTGATTACTTGTCTATTCTTGTTCTTGGATGAATGATATTATATGTTAGGCTTAAGAAAACTGGCAGATCTCCAATGGTAACATGCTTGAACGTCTTAAGAAACATGAACCGAGGCGTACTAGGTCTTTATTGGTTGTATTTAATGCATGAGCCACTGTTTACAATCCCTATAGTTGTGCTGGGTCATGGTGTAGGAGGAGATAAGAGCTCATAGAGTTGGGGAGTTATGTATGCCACCCCACGAATGGTATTAAGGAATACAATCCGTCATCCATACAAGTATAACAAGTAATTGACATGTAAAAGATATCTAGGGAGTAATGAAGTCTAAGTAAACACAATTTCTCCAATTACTGCTCACAACCTTAGTTTAATATTAGTTTAATTTCATTTTCATTAGTTTAAATTAGTTATAATATAGTTTTGGGTTAGTTGATTAGCAACTAATTCCGCCCACTCCTTCAAAACCCGAGATTTTACTTGCTTTCATAAAAACATAAAAACACAAAAATAATCATCTTTCATCTTTAGAACTATTAATTAGGTTTTCTAATCCTAGCGACACTATTCCTAAGCTGAACGATCATTCCCCCGGTACTTGTCACTATACTATACTACAACGATCAGGTACACTGCCTGGTGGGGGTTGTAAGCTTCTCGAGATCCCTCGAGAGGTAAAGCAAGGTGCGATTCCCACGCATCAAGTTTTTGGCGCCGCAGCCCGGGGAATAGTTATTGTCTAGGTTAGGATTTCTTTTTATTAGGTCTACTTGCTAGATTCCTTTCTAGTAAGATTTTATTTTTATTTTTAGGTCTTCTTTAGTCTATCTTTTTCTTTGTGTATTTGTTCGTAATTTCCATTGACTATTCCGTTCACCATTATGGAGTACGCGAATCCACCATACCACCAACTAAAAAGGCCATTCTACCCTGTTGACATCTCGAATTTCAAACAATTTCGAGATGAACCCATATATGATGCATGGACTCGTTTTAAAATTTTACTTCGAAAATTCCCTCATCATAGTTTCTCTTTATCATCCCTAACCGAAACCTTTTACTATCGTGTCAGCCAATGTGACCAAATGCGCATCGATGATTTTGCCAATGGGGGCCCTAGGGAATTAAATGATGAAGAAGCGTGGGATACCATAGAAAACTGTGCCCAATATTATTATAGAGTAGACAACCCAACAAACAACATCACAAATCAATCAAAAACAAGTTTGATGGAGCAAACAGGAAGTTTGTCTGGGGATGAATATACTCATGTTGAGATACCTAGTTGGATGGCACCTAATATCATAGTACAAAACAAACATATAGGTAATCTAGGTACAATGGAGGATGAGGTGGATAATCCAAGCCCACAAAGTACCCCACAAGTCCTACCATCATTTGAGGCACATACACCGCCCGTGACTTATCCGGAAGAAGTAGAAGAGACTATAGGAACCCCAATTGAGGTAGAACCCTTGGACCAAGCACCACTAGAGGATATAGGTTTGAACACTTGTAGTGATAACCTTACTCCTAGTTCTAGGGAAGTTCCTAGTTTTGATGAACCGGAGCCTCAACCAAAACCATTACCTAATCTTCCATCCTTGGATGAAGATTTAGGAATTGAAATAGGTCCCGATCCACCCATCAAACCATGTAGTCCGGGTAGTCTTAGGATAAAGGTAGTGGACTCTAAGCCTTGTAGAGAGGAAACCAATATAGGAGTGGAAAATGACCTTACATGTTTACATCACCCATTTGTGATTGATCACAAGAAACATTATGGGTTTAAACCGGGTTTATTAGGTCAAGATGGATCCCCAACTTGTAGTCTCTTGAAGATGATAGAAAATGATCCCTTTCTAGGAGAAAATCTTAATTCACCTATTAACCCGATTGAATTAGGTAAGGTTATAATGATAGGAGCACACCCCTTTGAGCATATAATTCATCCACCACTCTTTCCTCACGTGGCACACTTCTACCAAGATGGTGTGTATCGCTACTACCACCCGCACTTAATCCTAAGTGTAGGGAAAACCTCACCTTTATCCGTGAAATAAGGGTAGAGTCAGGCTCGTGACTCGAACAAAAACAAGCGCTTCTTGGGAGGCAACCCATGTTTTGTGTGATTTTTATTTGTTTGATTGTTATTTGCTTCCGTATGCATGTTTTATTTTTATTGTTGGTTAATCATGTTTCTCAATTAAAATGTGGAAATACTTTATTATGTTGTTTGGCCTAGTCTTAACTTCAACCTAAAGGTATTTTTGCAAAAGATAAGTGTAAGGGGAGACCCCAAATATGTTTTTAAGAAACAAACCGATCATGATTCTCCACAATATTTAATGAACATGTATATTCGTATTTGTTAGAGTCAAATGCTTGTATTGAGTCATAATGAAGCTTTGCAGGATTTTCCAGGAAGTAGGACAAAGTTTTTCCAGAAATTTTCCGGAAACTTAACATAAGAATTTCTGCAGGTCCATTCTGACGGCGTCAGAGTTTGCTCTTGACGGCGTCAGGAGTAAAAATCTGGAAATTTTACCGGTTTTGTTTTTCTAACGGAGTCTTATGGTTTTTGTGAATTATTAAGTTTTATAATCTCCAGGAAATCTGCAAACTTCATTCCACAAGCATTATATCTTATTTTGTTTTCTAGGATTTAGTAACTTATATAGGATGCCGCCGATTTTACGCGAGGTTGCCTTGTCTACTTTTGTCAGGATTTACAGGTTATTTATGACAAGAAGATGATTTATATTCTGGAAGGGAAGCTTTGATTGTTCATTTTCTTGGAGGAAGATCTAACCTGGCCACCTATAATCCATACCGAGCGAATCAGGGGAGTATTTGATTTCATTCTCTTTACTTTTTCACTTTTACATTCTTTACTTGAACATTGGGGACAATGTTCATCTTAAGTGTAAGGGGAGGGTAAAAAGATGATACCTTACATATGCACTTTCGCTTGAGTTTGTTTTGTTTGATAGTAGATGAGTAATAAAACTACGAGAAATACTTGTTAGTGTAATTTTAGCGCCAAATTTAAAATTTTTTACAACATTTAGGAGTGAAACTTTAGCCATAGCAAGCGTCTCATGGATAGGAGGTTGTATAACTAGCACATAACCGTATATTCAGAAAAATTTTCCACCCAAAAATGTGAGGTTCACCTTTAGATTTGATAGGAAAAGCATTTATTATTGGTGCTTATGAGTGTACCGGTAGCATTTAGATTCTAGAACTTGCGTTAGTGATGCATCCCGAGACCGCTAGTGAGACTACATTCGTGTGGTTGGATTTACTACATGATAAGAGGCATTAGGATCACCCTTGTGTTAAACCCGTATCATAATTACTTGACCATTTAAGTCATATTACTTGGCTAGTTAAGTCAACTAATTTTTCCCACACCCTTAGCGTTGTACTCATTTTTAGTACACGATACCCCTAGTACACCCCTCCGAGCCTATCTTTTCGTTTCTAACTTTAAGCATTTTACTTAAAGGAAGAATTTGTTACACCCCACTTAAATGTACACCCAAATCGCCTTAGCCTTCCGTGTATGCGCTCATTTTTAGTGCATTATTGTTATTTGTTAAACCCTAAGTTAACTTTCTAATTGATTACATGGTTGCTAAGTCGAGTCATATCCTTGTACATATTGTTTTGGGACGATTGGGACTCATGGGTAAGTACTTATTTTATGGAGTAATGGGGAAGAACATAATATTATTACCCCCATATGTACGTTAATCTTAAAAGTGCTCAAAGTGTTTTGATTTTCTTAATTCGAGTCATTAGAATAACTTAATGTAAAGTATGTAAAGATTCAAGTGTAAGGGGAATTCTCATCCCCTATGATGTATTATTTTGGATGGTAGGGTAAAAGTGTATGCAAAAAAAAAAAAAAAAAAAAAAAAAAAAAAAAAAATAGAAAAAGGAAAAAGAGAAAAACCATACGGACTACCATCCCGTTTTTATTCTATGTTCATTTTATGTTTTTGTTATTTTTCAATTTATTAGCTTAAGTCGAGTCTAGTCTTGGCTTAGCAACGCCATATTGTACATGTAATTAACTAAGATTGTTAACTCGCCACCAGTAAAACTTCCTTTATCCAACAAAACCGTGTAATTCATATCCCTACACCTAACGTTATAACCCTTTAAAAGACCTCTTTGATAGTTTATCCTAGGTGCTTACGCCATGTGGTGGAGGTTTGATCCTTTCCCAAGCCTATGGTAATCTATTTTGCTATGACAGGTAGTGAGAGATATCTTCCATTTCCATAATGTTATATTACTTTATTACACCCGAGAGATGTGAGTATCTAAACACTATTTGTGAGGTGCTTGTGTATGACCTCCGTGCTTGTCTATTGGTCTTTTGTGGAACGATTATTTGTTGTAATTACTTTTATATTAGTGTTAAATGACCCCTAACTTGTCTTTTGAGTAGAATAAAAGCTCATTTGCTTGAGGACAAGCAAATCTCAAGTGTAAGGGTATATGATGAGGCGAAAAATGATCCGTTTTTAGGGGGTCATTTAAGCCCGAATCCGACTTTATTTGATCAAATATTGCCCTAAATCGTTCCTTTTGTGATTTTAGGTGTTTGGAGAGTGAATTCTGGAAAAGAGGCTATTTTGGACGTTTTTGGAGCATAAAGTGAAGAAAACGACAAAGTACCAAAAATCCAAGCTGGAATTACAAGGTGACGGCGTCACGACGTAAGTCTTGACGGCGTCAGACAAGATGAATATTTTACCGTAGCTGGTGACGGCGTCAGATGAGAAGATGACGGCGTCAAAGTGGCCAAGATTAATTTACCGTAGGTGGTGACGGCGTCACATAGGCCGTCACAAGTGGATCTAGGGCGTCCGAGGAAGTTTAAGGCGGCGAGGTGACGGCGTCAGACTCAACTCTTGACGCCGTCAGAATGATTTTCCTATATATAGTTTTCTAGTTTTTTTCATTAAAAGAGGAGAAGTTTTGGTGAAACCCTAAAGACGATTTCGGTGCCTCTTTTACAGGTTTTTCAAGGGTTCCAAACCCTTGAGACCTTGCATTGTAATTGAGATAAGTATACTCTTAATTCAATCAATATGTCTATGTGTTGGTTGTTTATCTTTTGTTCTTATCTTAATTCTACTATGCTAGGCTAGATTTTCTTTGTGTTTGCTTAGATCTAATGAAACCTAGATGTTGATTATGTGTTGATTACTTGTCTATTCTTGTTCTTGGATGAATGATATTATATGTTAGGCTTAAGAAAACTGGCAGATCTCCAATGGTAACATGCTTGAACGTCTTAAGAAACATGAACCGAGGCGTACTAGGTCTTTATTGGTTGTATTTAATGCATGAGCCACTGTTTACAATCCCTATAGTTGTGCTGGGTCATGGTGTAGGAGGAGATAAGAGCTCATAGAGTTGGGGAGTTATGTATGCCACCCCACGAATGGTATTAAGGAATACAATCCGTCATCCATACAAGTATAACAAGTAATTGACATGTAAAAGATATCTAGGGAGTAATGAAGTCTAAGTAAACACAATTTCTCCAATTACTGCTCACAACCTTAGTTTAATATTAGTTTAATTTCATTTTCATTAGTTTAAATTAGTTATAATATAGTTTTGGGTTAGTTGATTAGCAACTAATTCCGCCCACTCCTTCAAAACCCGAGATTTTACTTGCTTTCATAAAAACATAAAAACACAAAAATAATCATCTTTCATCTTTAGAACTATTAATTAGGTTTTCTAATCCTAGCGGCACTATTCCTAAGCTGAACGATCAATCCCCCGGTACTTGTCACTATACTATACTACAACGATCAGGTACACTGCCTGGTGGGGGTTGTAAGCTTCTCGAGATCCCTCGAGAGGTAAAGCAAGGTGCGATTCCCACGCATCAACACGTTAATTACTTGTTATAGTTGCGTGGATGACGGATTGTATTCCTTAATACCATTCCTGGGGTGGCGCACTTAATTCCCCAATCCTATGAGTGCCTACTTCACTCCTATGTCGAGCCGGCTAAGAAGCTCCTAACATGGGATCATTAGAATTTACTCATGCATTAAATACAACCAATAAAACCTAGTGCACGTCAGTTCATGTTTTCTAAGACGTTCAAGCATGTTACCATTTGGAGATCTGCCAGTTTTCTTAAGCCCAACATAGAAATCATTCATCCAATACAACCATAAACAAGTAATCAACACATAATTAACATCTAGGTTTCATTAGATCTAAGCAAACACAAGATAGATCTAGCCTAGCATGATGGAATTAAGACAAGAACAAGATATAGACAACCAACACATAGACATATTGATTAAATTAGAAGAACACTTATCTTAATTACACATGAAAGGGTTCAAGGGCTGAAAACCCTTAAAAAACCTGTAAAATTCGTAATAGGTTCGGCCCAAGGGTTTCTCCAAAACTTATCTTTTTTTTTAATGAAAATTAGAAAACTATATATAGGAAATTGAGTCTGACGGCGTCAAGACCAAATAGCTGACGCTGTCATCTCGCCGCCAAAAGAATTCTCGGACTGCATTGATCTACATCTGACGCCGTCACGTTATAACTTTTTCCAGGCCGTCACGTCTTTTACTCTTGACGCTCTTTCTTGTGACGCCTTCATTTCTGTACTGGGTCGTCATGAAAATTACTCTTGACGCCGTCAAAATGTTCCTCTTGACGCCGTCACCTACTGTTCCCAGCAAGGAAAATTAAGACTTTGGCGTTTTCTTCACTTTTATGCTCTAAAAACGTCCGAATTGTTTCCTTTTCCAGATTTCACTCCCAAAGTACCTAAAATCACAAAAGGAATGATTTAGGGCAATATTTGATCAAATAAATTCAATTCCGGGCTTAAATGACCCCCTAAAAGTGGTTCATTTTTCGCCTCATCATATATGAAAATGCATTAACATAATACATATATCTATATATATTGCTTTAGGTTAAATAATCAATTATTCTTGCAACCTTTTCAACTTCATCTCAATCCATAACCGACTTTTAATTTTATACTAATTACCAAATATCATGTGATCAATTCCGGCAAGCCTTGCACTTCCATCTCGATATTGCATATACTTCACATTAAATGCACCGGTTTTGTTTTTCGATAAAAGTTTGAACTTTTGCTTATGTTTAACACTCAAATTATGTATTTCTTCCTTTCTATTCATTACTCAATGTGATATTTTCAATATGTCGTATTTTGCTATTATGGAAAACTCATTTAATGGGTGTAAATATTGGTTTCTCACTAGTGATTCTACATATAGAAACAGAAAACATTTTGCGATGCACGGACCCTTCTTCTTTTCAATAATAATTCAATTGCACACGATAAATTCATTATAATATTTCTCAAAGAGCATTTGAAAGCAACTACTTACATAAACTAATCATGCTAAAAAGTATCATTTAACCAATGAAATGTTGCTTTACATACATGCTCGTCCATATTTTCTTGAATCAATTCGCACATGTGAGCTACATCAATAGAAAACGCACATAAATTACTTGTATATGAAAATGCATTAACATAATACATATATCTATATATATGCTTATTTATAACAATCACCTAAGTATGTAAGAAATAAAGAAAATAGTTGGTATCCCAGTCTTTGGTTCTATTTATCTGAGCATGCATTATCTTGTGTGATTTTCATTGTACCTGCGTATGATAACTAAATTAAGAAAAAAAAAGACCGAGTTAATTACAAAGATCTAAAAGATGTGTGAATTATCTCCAAAATGTTGCAAAAGAGAATTTACGTACCGCTACCAACAATTAAAGATCTAAAGGATATGTGAATCGTCTTCAAATGTACATACAAAATGTGATTTTGGCCGGTTTATATAGGCATGAATTAGGTTAAATCATTAATTATTCCTGCAAAATTTCACAACTCTTGCACTTCATCTAACCGAATTTTAATTCTATACTAAATACCATGTGATCAATTCGGGCAACCCTTGCACTTCATCTCCTTTCACGATTGTATAGTTATTATGAGGCTGCATTGAATTCCGAACATTAGCTAGCTTGTACCCTATGCAATCTTGACGCCTCCACATTAAATTTAGGGACTGAATCTTATAGTATTATAGATATATATAGAAATTCCCCTTATATTTAACTAGTTATAATACCTGTGCACGCACATGGTTTTTAAAATTTTGTTTTGATTATATATTATTATCGATTAAGAAATGAATCATTTAACATGTATCAATTGGTTTTACTTGGTGCACTAAAAAATAAAAAAGCATATGTATATACGTTATAATCTACATATTATTTTAGGAGAATGTTTTTGGATTAAAAATTATATTTTATCATTCAAGCAAAATTACATGATGATACTTGACTTGCATGACATGTTAGTTATATATGCTTTTAGTTTTGCAAACCATGTTATCAATTTACAATATGTTTTATAATTGTTGTATTTCTTTTACTTATATTTTTGTTAAAATATGTAGTATATTTAGATAGCTTTGAAGATTGATTCATTTCTTTGATTATGAATAACCGTCATCCATGTTTACTAATGTACCTTTTTGTTTGGAAAATTGCATTTTTATAAGTTTGTGCTATTTACTTTTCAAGTTTGATCATAAAATTACCAAATTAACATATATTCTTACACTATAGCTTCTTTATTACATAAATAGAAACAAAAAAAGATGTGATGGGTAGAACTCAAATTTAGTCTTACGTTTATGTCTAATGTATAAAAATATTTTTTCTCTGAGACCGAACTATATAAGGAAATTATAATTACTTGTATAAGTAAATTATAAATGCATGAAAAAAAATGACAAAGACTACATTCGCAAGTCTTTTAGGATTGTTTGAATCCTTACCGACCTTTTACTTTAGTGCAACTTTCTTTACAATTGGCCTAGATCATCAAGGTAAAAGACACCCATATTTTAGACCGTTGGTTGATACCCATAGTGTTATTAATGATAGTAAACACCTGCTAAGTTTCATTAACTCATTCAAAGACACCTGCTAAGTTTCATTAACTCATATTTTAGACCATTGGTTGATACCCATAGTGTTATAGGCACTAAAATACATCTTTGGTACATTAAAACACATTCATGTATTATCTAAATCAGCAACTCAACTTAATTATACATTCATACCTTGAGCAGGCGTAGAAGATCTTTCAATGACAATCATGTGTTGATACTTAATCCTCTTCTAAAAACGCATACAACAAATTGCATTGCACTTTAGTGTGTGCGGTGATATCATAAAACTGCAAAAGCCACTTACATGTTGCATTATAGTGAGGATAACAACAAAGTTAGTTGTAATATCAAATAAGAAAACTTCAGATTAGAACTAAAGGGGTGTTTGGTTATGCTTATTAAAGGTGCTTATTAGCTTATTCAATTACCATAACACAATAAGTTTATGATAAAGCTATAAGGTTTTTTGAGAAGCTTAGTAAAAAAACCTCTGAACTCACAACTAATTCTATCATAGCTTAGTGTCTTTATAGTAAAAATACAAATATTAAATGTAAAAGTTTTCATTAAAACATAAAAAAAATGTTACTAAAAGTTGGTGTGTATAACAAAAAAGTTAAACTATAAACAAGGTTACTAAAAACTATCAGCTAAATAAGGCATAAGCCAAAGTTCTGTTGAGATCTCTTTCAGATTCTATCGAGAAGCAAAAAGAGGTTAACACATAAATTATAAGTATAGAAGAATGGTATCTCACATTCGTGATTACCAACTCAATAACATTATCGCAGTATAGCAACGTAATAACCTGCTTAAAAACTATATATGCTTGCTTAATAATTCTCATGTACATACTTTAATTCCTTTACAACGGCTAACTATTACATTTTTTTTGGATGAAACATCACGTCAATGAATAAAGTTAGGTTATCAGCTACATTTTTTTAGAAGGTGATTATTATCAAATAAGAATAAAGTTACGTTAACACCTTCTAAATTAAATAATGAATATCTAACCCATGTTTTTTTTTCTTTTTATATATATATATATATATATATATATATATATATATATATAATTAGATTTGTATAATGTTTTTAACTGGCAGACATGCTAAGGTTGATGTTGATGTTATTGTTAAACTTTAATTATTAACTAGCAGGGTACCCGCGCGTTGCAGCGGCGGGTACCCTGAAATAATTATTTTTGGTAAATCATGTATTTTAGTATATTTTTTTTATAATAAATTTATTGATATTAAGAATTGCATGTGACGTACTAATGACAATGTTTTTAATTATACAATTGTGATAATAATTATTAGAGGTGACAATTTGTGTACAAAATAAGAAAAAAATGGGCTAATTTGTAAACGATGTGAGCATATTTTTCCCTCGCTTTTTTTTTTAAATGGGCATGTATTGCCCATTGAAAAGTTAAATGACACTAACAGATACATAATTTCTCTCAATTGTAGAATATTACAATCGTTTTTAAAGAAAAACATATAATATATTTAACTGGGTTGTTACGCTTAAGGAATTTATTTCGTTTTTTGGGGTCTTTTTTAAAGCGATTCGTATAACATTAACTCGTTTGGCCCGTGCCCATTCGAGCTTGTGCCCGTTTGGCCCGTGTCTGTTCGGGCCTGAATATTTATATAATGTGCTTTATTATTTGTATTAGTGATATTTAACGCAGGAATTGTGTTTAAGATGGTTGTACAATATGCTTGATAATTTGTATTTCTTGTGTAAGGGGTGTTTTAATAACGACATTAATTGGATTTATTGGCCCGTTAATTAATTGACTACATTAAAAATCTTGACCGCATTAATAGTGTTTTGTATTTTGTACATTAAGCTTTAAGACTTGTATGTCTTAAAATTAAGATTGATGAGAAAGATCCTTAATAGTGCTTTGTGTATTGTACAATAAGTATTATGGCTTGTAAATCTTAATTTTAGGGAGAATTGCATATATACCCACTGAAACTTGCATATTTGCATTTTACTCAAAATACAAGTTTTAAATGCATAATGTACAATAATGTTTAAGCATGTTTTGGGGAAATATGCAAATATGTAAGTTTTAGTGGGTATATATGCAATTACCTCTAAATTTTAAGACTAAGAGGAGAGAGATTCATTCCTACATTATATATAGTATAAATATCATGTTATACAAAATGTGCAAGTTTAGTAGCACATAATGAGCGTTAATGAAGTTAGAAAATGCTTCGTAAAGTTTTAAAAATATTTTTATGGGAATATATATATATATATATATATATATATATATATATATATATATATATATATATATATATATATATATATATATATATATATATATATATATTAAATAACAATTTCATAAGTCGTTGTTATACGTAGAATCGCGTATATTTATTTTCATATTACAGTAACTCGTACTTATCATTTGATATTTATATTCCTGTTACTAATAATTTAGCCGTATTTAATATTTAAACCCGTGTACGTATAAATTAATTTAAACAGAATAATATGAGTCCTTGTTTAAAAAAATTTATATATTCTAATGGATGAAAGTCTACAACTAACAATATTAAAACTAATTCGCATATTTACAAAATTTTGTAATTTAAATAGATGAAAGTCTGAAACTAATATTAATAATCATGTCATTTTAAACAAAGTTTATATTATAAAGTATAAGGAATATAAATTATATGGGGTTATTTGTATTTTTTATAAAGTTATTAAAAAACATGGAAACTTGTAATTTACACTTAGCTCTATATAATTTATGTAAAATTCAACCACTAAAGTTTTATTAATTACTTCCTCTTTTTTTTTAAGTTTTTCTTTTCATAAATTTGACACCTATATTTTTATGCAATTTTTTTTAAACCAAATTTCTCGACCAAATTTATTAAGTTTGACCAAAATCAATTTAATTTTGACTTTCTATTGACCAATCATATTGCTCGATTTTGGCTACGTGGCAAAATCGTGCTCTCCTATTGGTCTATTTTTTTTCAATGAGAAGGGTTTTGTAAAAACACTCCGAAATGATGTAATTATTTTATTATATAAAAGATTATAATATACAATTAATACTAACATTAAATATAATAAATAAAACATTATTTACATTAAATACAATTAATTAACTGATTAATAAATACAATTAATGCACTTATTAAAACACCCTTTACGTAAGAAATACAAATTACCAAACATATTGTACAACCAACTTAGACACAATTCCTGCATTAAATGTCACTAATACAAATAATAAAGTACATTATACAATTATTCAAGCCCGAATGGGCAACGGGCCAAATGGTTTCGAGCCCGAATGGGCAGGCCTACTATTAATAGAAATACTTAAAATTAAGCAATATAACTTCTAAAGCTATAAATACAACAACTAATGCTACTTATAGGCAGTCTTTACTGGTGGCGAGTTAACAATCTTGGTTAATTACATGTACAATATGGCGTTGCTAAGCCAAGACTAGACTCGACTTAAGTTAATAAATAAAAAATAACAAAAATATAAAACAAACATAGAATGAAAAGGGATGGTAGTCCGTATGTTTTTCTCTTTTCTTCTTCTTTTTCTATATATATATATATATATATATATATATATATATATATATATTTAATATTTTTCTTGATTTTTTTGATTTTTTTTTTAATTTTATTATTTATTTATTTATTTTTGCATACACTCTTACCCTACCATCCAAAATAATACATCATAGGGAATGAACATTCCCCTTACACTAGAATTTTTACATACTTTACAATAAACTAATCTAATGACTCGAATTAAGAAAATCAAAACACTTGGAGCACTTTTAAGATTAACCCACATACGGGGGTAATAATATGATGTTCTTCCCCATTACTCCATAAAATAAGTACTTTACCCATGAGTCCCAATCGTCCCAAAACAATATGTACAAGGATATGACTCGACTTAGCAACCATGTAATCAATTAGATAATTAACTTAGGGTTTAACAAATAACAATAATGCACTAAAGATGAGTGCATACACGAAAGGCTAAGGCGATTTGGGTATACATTTAAGTGGGGTGTAACAAATTCTTCCTTTATGTAAGATGCTTAAAGTTAGAAACGAAAAGATAGGCTCGGAGGGGTGTACTAGGGGTTTCGTGTACTAAAAATGAGTACAACGCTAAGGTGTGGGAAAAATTAATTGACTTAACTAACCAAGTAATATGACTTAAATGATCAAGTAATTATGATACGGGTTTAACACAAGGGTGATCCTAATGCCTCTTATCATGTAGTAAATCCTGCTACACGAATGTAGTCTCACTAGCGGTCTCGGGATGCATCACTAACGCAAGTTCTAGAATCTAAATGCTACCGGTACACTCATAAGCACTAATAGTAAATGCTTTTCCTATCAAATCTAAAGGCGAACCTCACATATTTGGGTGGAAAATTTTTCTGAATGGTACGGTTTTGTGCTAGTCATACAATCTCCTATCCATGAGACGCTTGCTATGGCTAAAGTTTCACTCCTAAATGTTGTAAAAAATTTTAAATTTGGCGCTAAAATTGCACTAACAAGTATTTATCATAGTTTTATTACACATCTATCATCAAACAAACAAACTCAAGCGAAAGTGTATTTGTAAGGTATCATCATTTTACCCTCCCCTTACACTTAGGATGAACATTGTCCCCAATGTTCAAGTAAAGAATGTAAAAGTGAAATAAGTAAAACGAATGAAATCAAATATTCCCTTGATTCGCTCGGTATGGATAATAAGGTGGCCAGGTTAGATCTTTCTCCAAGAAAATGAACAATCAAAGCTTCCCTTCCAGAATATAAATCATCTTCTTGTTATACATAACCTGTAAAACTTGAGAAAACAGACAAGGCAACCAAGCATAAAATCGGCGGCAATCTACATATGCTAATAGAACCTAGAAAACAAAATAAGATATAATGCTTGTGGAATGATGTTTGCAGATTTCCTGGAGATTATAAAACTAATGATTCAACAAAAACTTTAAGACTCCGTTAGAAAAACAAAACTGGTAAAATTTCCAGAATTTTACACGTGACGCCGTCTGGAATTAATTCCTGACGCCGTCAGAAGTGACCTGCAGAAATTCTTATGTTAAGTTTCCGGAAAATTTCTGGAAAAACTTCGTCCTACTTCCTGGAAAATCCTGCAAAACATCATTATGACTCAATACAAGCATTTGACTCTAACAAATATGAATATACATGTTTACTTAACATTATGGAGAATCATGATCGGTTTTGTTTCTTAAAAACATATTTGGGGTTTCCACTTACACTTATCTTTTGTAAAAATACCTTTAGATGAAGTTAAGACTAAGCTAAACAACAAGGTAAAGTATTTTCACTATTTAGTTTTGAAACATGATCTACCAACAATAAAAATAAAGCATGCATACGGAAGCAAATAACAAACAAACAAAAATAAAAATTACACAAAACATGGGTTGCCTCCCAAGAAGCGCTTTTCTTTATTTACGAGTCTTGTAGCTAGACTCAAGGTCATGGGTTACTACGTTACTTCATTGTTGGTTTCACTCTCTGATTGTAAATGTTCTTTGTAGAAACCAATCACCTTTTTCTCAATCGCTCCTATAATCCTATGGGCAAATTCCTTATCGACTTTATACTTTGGTCCTAGAGTCAAGCAATCTTTGTAGAAAAGACTCTTCTTTTCCCATACATAATCCATGCCCTTTTTCTTATCCTCTTCATTGTTGTCCTCAAAAGCACCAATGTTATCCATGTCAAATCGGGGCACAAAACGAAATTCTTTCATTCTATTAGGCATCCTATAAGTGATCCTATCGGTGTTACTTGCAAATCGAATTGTCCCTTCTATCTCATCATACTCTAACTTGGATTCTTCAACAAACGGTTTACCAAACACAACATTGGATAATCGACAATCAATAACATTAGCAAGATCTTCAACAATCATAAAGTCAGTGATATAAGTGAAATTCCCAATAAAGACATGTAGACCTTTAATTCTTCCGACAAAGTTACAAACTCCACCAGGGTATTTGGGATCTCTTCTAGGTCCAAGTCTTGTTTTCACTATATCATTATAAATACTTGAGGACATAATGTTGATTGGGGATTTAAAGTCAATGTAAGCATTGTCAACGTGTCTATACCCAATCATACATGGTATCTTAGCATTCTTAGGATCGCCTCTCTTTATCTTAGGTTCAATTCTAGTAAAAGGAGATCGAGGGTTATCAATAAGATTATCATAGTACGTAATCTCCTTCTTAGTGGGGTATAGATTGAAATAATCATCTACCTTTGGATCAATCTCCCCTTCTTTAAGTTCCTCAACAACGTTCTCAAAATCATTAGGTCCTAGGTCCTTATTTGAATACAAGGCGGTCGCTAGGTCACTAAATGCATGGTCGAGCTCAACTTTAATCAACCTATTAAGCTCTCTAAGTTCCCTAATCTAACTCTCAATTTGCTCACGTAACAAAGCCACTTCTCTAGGGGAAAGGGGTGGATTCGCGTTTTCCATAATGGTCAACGGAATAGTCAATGAATTTAATTTACTACAAAGGCATGAAGAAAAACATAGACTAAAGAGAACCTAAAAATAAAAATAAAATCTTACTAGAAACGAATCTAGCAAGTAGACCTAATAAAAAGAGATTCTAACCTAGACAATAACTATTCCCCGGGCTGCGGCGCCAAAAACTTGATGCGTAGGGATTGCACCAGGCTTTACCTCTCGAGGGATCTCGAGAAGCTTACAACCCCCACCAGGCAGTGTACCAGATCGATGTAGTATAGTATAATGACAAGTACCGGGGGATTGATCGTTCAACTAGGAATAGTGTCGCTAGGATTAGAAAACCTAAAGACTAGGTCTAGAGATGAGGGATGATTCTTTTTGTATTTTTATATTTTTTATGAAAGCAAGTAAAAATATCGGTTTTGAAGGAGTTGGGCGGAATTAGTTGCTAGCTAACTAACCCAATTACTAAGATGCAATCAAAATAAAATACTAAAAATGAAAATAAAACTAAATTAACTAGAGGTGTGAGCAATATATGGGAGAATTGTGTTTACTTAGATTTCACTACTCCCTAGATATCTTTTACAGGTTAATTACTTGTTACAGTTGCGTGGATGATGGATTGTATTCCTTAATACCATTCATGAGGTGGCGTACTTACTTCCCCAATCCTATAAGCGCCTACTTCACTCCTATGTCGAGCCGGCTAAGAAGCTCCTAACATGGGATCACTAGAATTTGCTCATGCATTAAATACAACCAATAAAACCTAGTACACATCGGTTCATGTTTCTTAAGACGTTCAAGCATATTACACAATGGAGATCTGCCAGTTTTCTTAAGCCTAACATTGAAATCATTCATCGAATACAACTATAAACAAGCAATCAACCTATAATTAACATCTATGTTTCATTACATCTAAGCAAACACAAGATAGCTCTAGCCTAGCATGTTGAAATCATGACAAGCATAAGATATATTCAAACAACACATAGACATATTGAATGAATTGAAAGAGGACTTATCTCAATTGAACATGAAAGGTTTCAAGGGGTGAAAACCCTTGAAAATACTGTAAAAAACAACCTAGGGTTTATTAGGTTCGACCCTATTATTCTCCACACAAGTTCCTCTTTAATGAATGAAAAATAGAAAAGTATATATAGATTCTGATAGGTGACGGCGTCAAGAACAAATTTCTGACGCCGTCATCTCGCCGCCAAATAATTTCTCGGACTGCCTAGATCTGGATCTGACGCCGTCATGTGTACTCCTTATGCAGGCCGTCACCAAAAATACTCTTGACGCCCTTCTCTTGACGCCTTCAGGTTTTCACTGGGTCGTCATGGATTTTACTCCTGACGCCGTCACATTTTTCTTCTTGACGCCGTCAGGTACTGTTCTCAGCATGGAAAATTAAGTCTTTGCCGTTTTCTTCACTTTTATGCTCCAAAAACGTCCAAAATGCTTCCTTTTCCAGAATTCACTCCCAAAGTATCTAAAATCACAAAAGGAACGATTTAGGGCAATATTTGATCAAATAAATTCAATTCCGGGCTTAAATGACCCCCTAAAAGTGGTTCATTTTTCGCCTCATCACCTCGCTAGGACATAATGACTCGGGAAAACACTGTGCTTACACCGGATCTTAAATTGATCTCTTGCACACACACTCATGTTTGACTTATTGACCACCCTTGGTTAGTTAATCTGAGGTAAGTCATATGCCATAAGTTAATTCTTGATCTGAGGACTATTCTCGTACATGTTGCTACGCCGTAAATCCAGGGTTGTGTTACGGCGTAGTGTTCAGATATGAGGATTCATTAAGACTTGTGTTTGTTATGGCGTAAACCATGCATTTGGTTATGCCGTAAACTCTTGATCGTCGTTGACTTGGTCTTTGTAGGATCTACTCCTTGATAGATCTTTGAGCCAATGGATCGATAGCTTGCTAATGTAATCAAAAGCAAAACTATATGGAAAATCTCTGTATACTTGTATCTATGCGGAATTTAAATCCAAACATAATGTACTAATAACACTTGATCCTCTATGAATCTTTTTATTAATCACTAAGATTGAAAACTAAAATCGTACATAATGCATTAGCCGTGGGTTCCTTTTATACTACAAGGAACCCTAACCTCTCTTACAAGAAAACAATAAACATAAAGCTATAAAAGATATTCTATATATCTTGTCCTAAAATAAACAAAGTATATTTGTTCTATATCATTCCTACGGATTCACTATATCCGCAGTAACACTTCATCAGCAGGATCACACTATCAGCAGAAACCACTAAGGCATCCGCAGAATCCTGTCAGCAGTAGTTAGTCAGCAGAATCCAATAATTCCTAACAATCCACCCCTAATCTTGAAATTGACACTGTTAACTTCAAGATTCTTGATAGATCTTTGTCTTGCAAAATAAAAGGATTGAATTTGAACAGTAGCAGTAAAGAATCATATCAGCAACATCTCTATGAGCAGCAAAAACATTAAGACTTCATCCTTTGCAGCAGCAAATGACAAAGTGTACATCAAAACATAAGTTTCGTACTATTCTCATCACTTCCAGGTGTGTTAACTCCTGTGAGAGGTGAATCATTGAAAATAATGGATTTGGTGTCTCTTTACCAATAGCCATCACTACTAGAGTAGCCAAATATTTTAGTTCAAATAAACGATGGTACACTGATAACCATATAATTTTTAGTAAATTATCAACTATAAACGGATTTGACATGTCTTTACCTGTAGCCGTTTGCTCAGGACTAGCTAATTCTTTGGTTAAAACCATGGTGAATCAGTAACCATATATGGTGTTCCACTTCCTTTACCACATGCAATACACATATGGGCTAGTAAATTCTTCGGAATCCATAAAGGAAAAATCCATGGTGAATCGATGACCATCCAACTCTCAACAATGAAGCATGGGTGAGTTGAGTACCCTATGGTTTTGAGCAAACCATTATAGCTATCAACAGATTTGATGTGTCTTTACCAAAGCTGTACCCTTTGGACTAGCCAACTTTTTGATGGAATAGTCAACATCATGGTAAGCTGATAACCATATAAGGTGTGATGAATAACCAACACCAAAACCTGCATACAACAAAACATAGCACTATAAAAATCTGTTAGGTTTTTTTTATTATTATTTTTTTAATAAAGAAAATAAATATACAAGAATACATAAGACTATGATCAGTTAGCTCTGTGTGCCCTTATCCTGGAATTAAACAAACGGACCATTGATTAAGCAAAAAGTTTTGCATTTCCAACTGGATTAGGAGGAATTTCCAGATGATGTTTAAGCATCTTCTCCATAAGAGTCACAATCAATAGATATTCCTGGTCTATAAACATGACAACTCTTAGACCAGCTGTAGTCTCCAAGACATGAACATATGGAACAGGGTAGAACTTCCAGCTTAAAACTTTCCACATGTGATTATTATTCCAAACTGCATAACCAGTACCAGTGGAAGACCCAGAATCCATGAGCACTTGAAGATCACCCAATAAATATAACCCAGCACATGTAGGTGTATGAGTTGAATAATACTTGGTCACCAGGTCATGAACGGTGATAAGATCTTGTTTATCCACAAGATGCAAAATTTCTTGCAGAAAGGTGAATTGCATAGATGAATGATCTAGCCTATAAATAGTATTAGTCTGCCCATTAGAAGAAACTTCACATCTAACAATACATTAAAAGATCCTTCTATCCAATCTTCAGCAGACCCTTCTTCAAGAAAAGAATCATCAGCAGCATGAAGATTTAAATCCTTCTTCTCATGAGTAGTGGTAGAAACATTCATTTTAGCCATCCTCTTGGCCCTTCTACCAAGAATGTAGATAGCAGAGTAAGGAGAAGATGGTTCATCAATAGACAAATCATGCTCATGAGTAGCTGTGGAAGAATCATGAGTTGCAACTAATGGAGGTGCTGATGGATTAACATTAGAAACCACCTCAGATGATCTGTCAAGGGAGACAGAATCTGCTTGAGCATCCGTATTGATGAGGCGAAAAATGATCCGTTTTTAGGGGGTCATTTAAGCCCGAATCCGACTTTATTTGATCAAATATTGCCCTAAATCGTTACTTTTGTGATTTTAGGTGTTTGGAGAGTGAATTCTGGAAAAGAAGTCATTTTGGACGTTTTTGGAGCATAAAAGTGAAGAAAACGGCAAAGTATCAATTTTCCATGCTGAAGACACTAGGTGACGGCGTCAAGAGTTATACCCTGACGGCGTCAGACATCAAGAATAAAACACCGTAGTTGATGACGGCGTCAAAAGTCATCCTGACGGCATCAAAGTACAAAGAATAAAATACCGTGGTTAGTGACGGCGTCACATAGGCCGTCATAAGTAGATCAAGGCCGTCCGAGGAAGTATTTGGCGGCGAGGTAACGGCGTCACATGGTTGTCTTGACGCCGTCAGCCTAGTTTTCCTATATATAGTTTTCTAGTTTTTTCATTAAAAAAAAGAGAGAAGTTTTGGTGAAACCCTAAAGACGAATTTGGTGGAACTTTTACAGGTTTTTCAAGGGTTCCAAACCCTTGATACCTTGCATTGTAATTGAGATAAGTGTGCTTCTAATTCAATCAATATGTCTATGTGTTGGTTGTCTATATCTTGTTCTTGTCTCAATTCCATCATGCTAGGCTAGATCTCTTTTGTGTTTGCTTAGATCTAATGAAACCTAGATGTTGATTATGTGTTGATTACTTGTCTATTCTTGTCTTGGATGAATGATTTTATATGTTAGGCTTAAGAAAACTGACAGATCTCCAAATGGTAACATGCTTGAACGTCTTAAGAAACATGAACCGAGGCGTACTAGGTCTTTATTGGTTGTATTTAATGCATGAGCCACTGTTTACAATCCCTATAGTTGTGCTGGGTCATGGTGTAGGAGGAGATAAGAGCTCATAGAGTTGGGGAGTTATGTATGCCACCCCACGAATGGTATTAAGGAATACAATCCGTCATCCATACAAGTATAACAAGTAATTAACGTGTAAAAGATATCTAGGGAGTAGTGACGTCTAAGTAAACACAATTTCTCCAATTACTGCTCACAACCTTAGTATAATTTAGTTTAATTTCATTTTCAGTATTTTATTTTGATTATATATTAGTTTTGGGTTAGTTGAATAGAAACTAATTCCGCCCATTCCTCCAAAACCCGAGATTTTACTTGCTTTCATAAAAATATAAAAATACAAAAATAATCATCCCTCACCTCTAGAACTAGTAATTTGGTTTTCTAATCCTAGCGACACTGTTCCTAAGCTGAACGATCAATCCCCCGGTACTTGTCACTATACTATACTACAACGATCAGGTACACTGCCTAGTGGGGGTTGTAAGCTTCTCGAGATCCCTCGAGAGGTAAAGCCTGTTGCGATTCCCACGCATCACGTATCCATTCTAGCTTGTTTAGCCCTAGCACCTTCAAGCTCTACTTGTCTGACTCTTGCCTCATGAAGTATAGCCAGTTCAGCTTGTTGATCATCATGCAATCTCTTTGCAGCCTCTTCACCCAGTCTATCCTTTAGACTCGATTAAGTGTGTTTCGGTTTTAGTCGTTGGAGGCATGGAGCAGAGGGCCTCCTTTTCAATATCAACACATCTCAGAGTGGGAGGTTGATAGATTATGCATGGTTCTCCGTGAGAAATGAAACAAGTATCTATTGAGAGAAACGTGAGAAATGAAACAAGTATCTCATTTCTTTTCACCCTTTCATAACTTTTCTTTTTCATTCTTCAACCCCTTTTTTCTCCTTTTCTAAATTTTACTCATTTTTTCAATCATACCTAAGGACTTCTAATTCTAATATATTGGAATTGTCCATGGGTAGATCCCTCCGGCTCAGGCGGATCATAGGATATACAACCTAACCTTAATCAGCTTATAGCACCATGAGTATCCTAGGTTGGTTCATTGTCGATCGTGTTGCCATAAAACCTTTTATGAAAATCTCTCAATGTGTTAATGAATTTAAAACACATTTTGTTAACACTTCGAGAGTTTTGCATTTTCTGAAATACTACCCTTCACATGTGCTCATGACTTTTTAAGATAAATTTGCACATACTGGGTAGAGTTTTCACTTTTGACTTGATTGATTTTCAGTGAACGACCGATTCGAGATACGCTTACATCACTTGTTAGACTAGCTTGAAATTATTACCCGTCCTGATCAAGTTTAAAGAAAGTCTCTCAATACGGTACATTCTACTGAGACAAGTCCTATTCGAGAAAAGCTTACATCACTAGTTAGACTAGCTTGAAATTATTACCCGTCTAGGACAAGTCATTTCGATTACTGACATTAAAGCTTCGTCAATTCGTTGGTTATATCGGAGTCGAGCACTTTTGAGAAGTCTCTTAGAAAGTCACTTCGACTATCTTTATATACTTTGATCACATTTTAATCACGTCTTCTCCCCTTGAAAAATATCATATTCGTGATATTTTTGATATCACCTGATTAAATGAAAAGCTTTTGGAGAGATAGACGGATTTGTTTTTTCATGAAATTGGAACATTTTCGTTTTTAATTTTTATACTCCCCCTTAAAGACAACATAGTTTTCAAACATAAAGTTTGACATTCTTGAATAAGGGTTTTTGGGGAGTTATCTTTTAGAGAAAATGAGTTGTGTATTTAAATGTACACAAGTCTTTTTGTAATAACTAGTTTTTGTTTGAAATCTTTTCGTTTGTTCAAACTTGAACATTGTGAAAAAGATTTCATCTTTGAAAGTATGAGTTCTGATCTGAAATAATCAGAAGTCATCATTTATTCATGGGTTTCGTACGGAAGTATACAAAAGCCATAGTGAAGAAAATTAAGAGAAACGACATGTTGTAAAAAACATTTTTAGAGAACTCTCGCTCAAGCATCTGTACATGTCCGTATCATTGTTGAATGACATTTCTAGATACGTACAGAATATCGATTATATGAGAGACATATCGTGAGAAGAATATTTTTGGATTGTTTGATTTTATATTGTTTTTGGATTTTTGAAAATTTTATATTTTTGTATTTTTTTTTGTTGGTTTTTCAAATTTTGTATTTTGTTTTTCAAAAATATTTACAACGAAGCTTTTTGAAAGATATTTTTCAAGAAGATTCGAGAATACGTTCTAGCTCCTCAGGAGTTAGGCTTCGCATTCCAATTCGCTGAAATAACTCATCAAACATTTCTATTAGAAGGGCTTTAGTAAATAGATTGGCGAGTTGGTGTTGGGAACGCTTGAAGTGACTATCATTGTCGAGTTAATGTGTCTTGTAATATAATCATGTAATAGCTCGTTAGATTGGTAAAAATATTGTCTACGTGATAGTAGAAGTGTGCCGTCTAGTTTTGTCTTAGTATTTACATTAATGAGTGAGATATGTAAACACGGCACACTTCTCTTTGTCCACGTCATGTAAGACTATATAAGCATGTAACCTCTCATTTGAGAGGTGTTGGTTGGTTCTTGCTTAATATTATTTGTCATTTGCATTTACAAGTTCCATCTACTCTCTCTCTCTCTCTCTAAAGATTATGTGATTAGATGTTAAGAAACTATGACCTAACAAGTGGTATTAATCGCCAAGGGATAGTTTAGGTTGTTTTAGTTTAGTGATGTGTGCTTTTTCACACATCCTTTTTAGCCTTAAATCAGACCAAATACACCAAATACTAACCAAATATGCCAATAGAATGTGTGTTTTTGTATTTGTGTATGTGCAGGTACGGATATGTGAAAAATGAACAAAAACAAAGCAAATCCGACAAAAACGAGCACGAGATTGGAAAAAGGTCAAAAGCTGGAGCCGGGGAAGCAAAATGATCAAAGAAAGCTCAAATTATCATAAGAAGTCCTTAGAGATTCATCAAAGTGCAAATTTAGTCCCTGATCAAAGTTTGTAAGAAATGTCATATTCAGTCCCTAAACTTTCAGATAATAACAAAAGTGGTCCTTTAAGAAATATTTGAAGAAAAGTCAAGAAAGGTCCTCCATGATTCATAATTTTACAATTAAAACCCATGGAAGATACTTTTGATAATTTACAGATTTGGTCCCTAAGTTGGTGAAATACAACATTGGTCCTTACAAAGTAATACTACTCCTATACTAAACTATGGCCTGATCCAAATAAATACAACCCAACATCATTCCTTAGTCCAATACCCACTCTTGCTGGCCCATAAATATCACCAAGCCCACCACCATTTACCCACGACCCGGTCCACATCCCACCACATAACCCGGTCAACTAGTCAAACCTAATAATAAAAACCCCCAAAACTATTACCCGCCCCCCAATCCCTTCATACCCAGAAATAAATTACTATTTACAAGAACCCTAACTCACCACACCCAAATTAACCTCGATTAATAATTATTAACCCAATCATTGGGCTTCTAGAAGCTGACAGCTACGTCAGGGAATGTCAGGACATGTGGTCCAATAGAATGACACACGGAGGATTCACAAAGAGTATGCACATGATCCAAGGGACAGAAATCATGCTTACATTTGAAGCAGGGATATACGGACGTGATTTGAGGAAAGAAACACACCTCTAGAATGATCCTCAAAACCCTAGCAGGCTCCCCATCAGCTATATATACCCCTCTCATATCACAGTTGTAGGTGTGTAGTATTTTGTGTAGGTTTCAAATATTTTTAGTTTTCTGTTTTAAGTTTCATTGTAATTTTCCTTTCCAAAGTATTGTACTCATTTTACTTATATTAATATAATTCAAGTTTCTTTTTAATTTCAGCTTATTGCTTTAAATTTTAGCTAATTTCAGTTTTTACTTCTTATTTAATTTAAGATCAATAGTAGTAGTTTTATTTAAATTATGTTTTAATCTTCTGTGTTTGTTTATCATTTATATAGAAAATCAAAAAAAAATTAAAAAAAATCAGAAAAAAATAGTTTTAATTCTTAAAGTTAAGTTTAAAAAAGCTTATTTACTGTTTCATCTAAACTCATATCAGCTTCCTCATAGCTGTTGTGAGCTTATTTCTGTCATTAAATACAAAATTCCACAAAGTCAAACAAAAAGTCAACTGAATAGCTTATTGAGAATAAGCTGAGCTTATTGGAGTATTGACAGCCAAATAGGAGTCCACTTGGCCTGTCATAAAGACAGGCAAGCTTAGTGAAACCCCTCTTTTCATGCTGAGGGGGATTTGGTTGTAAGTTTCTGATTTCATTTCACTTAAATTGCATTGATAGAGTTATGGTAGAATAGATCTGTTCTTATTTGATTATTGTTTGATAGTTGTTCTATATTTAAGTTTCATTTCATACATGTTTATCTAAGTTTGTTTGGCTTTTGATTCATACTACCTGTCAAATTCACTGTTTCATTGGATCTGTGTTCTAGTCTGAGATTTGTGTTTCAGTTTCATTTTAAGTGTGATTTGATCTAGAGTAGCAACTGAGTTTGAGGTTTGGATTAGTTGGATTGGATTTGAGTGTTTAGATAAGTGATTTGTTAGACAGTTAAGGAGTGTTTGGATTATGGAATTGTGCTGAGTAAATTGGTTAAACAGAGGTTATAGTGAGTTTTGACACAAAACTTAGGGTAATTTTAGATTGTAGCTTGCATATAGAGGGTAGTCATTTCATAAAAAGTCAATTTCTCTTTAATTCACTAGTTTCTGCTTATCAGTTAGTTTAAATAGTGGTATAATCTCTATATTAGTTGCATATTAGTATTAGTTAACTAAAATTAGGTGCATAATAGGTCATTACAATTTTAGTAATCAATTAGAACAGGTTTAAAATCATTTGAGTCAAATTCTCTTTGAAAAACGAAAAGTCAAAATCAATTGCTCATCAGTTTTTAGTCACAAATTTGATATCTATCCTAAGGTTCATTTCTTCTTGGAATTACTTTTAGCTTGTTGATTTGAAGAGTTTGACAGTAAGAAAACTAGAATCAAAAAGAATTTTCAAAATTTGAGCTTATTTGCTTATTAGAAAAGTGGACTTAAGTTGACTGATTGAACAAATAGCTCCCCAGCATCATAGGTTCTGTCACACTTTCTAGGAGGTTGGTAGGCTAGCAATTGAGTTTGAAAATCATATCTGTTGGTGTATTTAGCATCTCTGTTGGTTAGTTGATCTTTTGCCCCCTAAGCTGTCATCAAATAGCTTATTGGTCTTAAAAGTTGGTTACATTGAACATAGGGTCTGCCTATAAAAGTAGGGCTGCAATTGTGTTTTTTTGATTGAAACCTGAGTTTGGTGGTTGATTGAAGTTCATTTACACCTGTAGTTGTTGTTTCTATTTTGCTTCTGCCTATTACTTATTCTGATTAGTAACTGCTTATTGCAATTAGCTTATTTGCACCTTATTTGCCTAAACCTGTGTTTCTGTGTGTCATTTGGCCTAAGTCCTGTTCATTTAAGCTTATTAGAGTCATATAACTTTTGGTTAATACTTGGTCAACTTTGGTCAACTATGCTTCTCAATAAGCACTTTTCCATAAGCTGATTTCAAAGCAAACAGTAGTTCTATTGCTTATTTTCAACATTTTAAATTTTTCACAAGTTTAGAATATTAATTTAGAATTTTCCAGATTTTTCATATTTTTCTGCCTTTATTTGCTATTTTTCTTATTTTATTTTCATTTTTATTCACTTTTTAATACATTTTAATTACCAAAAATTCCAAAAAAATCAGAAAAAGCTTAGAAAAATCCAAAAATATTTTAGAAATTTATTTTCATTTATTTTAGAATTTTAGAAATTTATTTTGTATTTTTCCCATTTATTTTGAATTTAATTTGAATTTTTAATTAGATTTAATAATTTTTAATTCCCAAAAATTACACAAAAAGGCAAAAAAATTAGTTTTTAGTTTTAAAATTAGTTTTTAGTTATTTTATAATTTTCAAAATTTAATTTTCATTTTTCTCACCTTATTTGCATTTTCTTTTAATTATTAATTAGATTAATTAGTTTTTAATTTATAAAAAATAAATAAAAAGTCAAAAAAATATTTTTCTTTTTCTCAAAATTTTCTTTTATCATTTTTAACTTTTTAAAATTATTTTCAAGTCCTTAAGAGTAGTGTAGCTTAAAATTCACTTTTTATTTCGTACGTTTACGTTTAATTCGCATTTAAGCTTACGTTTACAATTTTACGTTACGTTTTTAGTTTCCTTATTTGAAATACGTGCTTAAGTGATTATTTGTGCTTCATTTAATTGTTCATTAGTGTAATCTCATCAATATCACTTTTGTCCACTTTCACGACACGTTTCACAAATCGGGAATTAAGAATTCCATTCACCCTTCACACGGACTACGAGCTCGGGTTATCCGTATTTTTTTGCGGATCTCTTGAGTAAATACTATACGATAATATATATATTGATTTTCATGAATCAATTTTTGGCGCCGCTGCCGGGGAAGGTTGAAGTGAATTTTTCGTTTTCGTTTTTCGAAATTGTGTTTTGAAAACCTTCCTTGTATATATTTTCTATAAAAACCAAAAAAATTGAAAAATCAAAAACACTTTTTCTAAAGTGTTTTCAAAAATACCAAAAAAATAATAAAGTTACAGCCTCGACTCTCCCGTGGAAGGGAGGGCGTTGTAAACCAAATAAGCTTCCCAATATAACAACGCGTGAAATTAGTTGCTAATCGGATTACTTTGGATTCTACGACCGAATAAGCGGAAAACACGGAAGCTTAGACATTAAATTGCAAGCTGAAGAGAGAAACACTCTTCTCTCCCGTTCCGTCGCGAGTAGGTTTAAAGGAAACGGTTTACGATTAACGTAACGTTAGAAAAAGAAAACAAAAGTTTAAATTTTTGAATTTTGCTTTATAAAAATAAAAATACAAAAATATTTTCCTTTTCAATTTGATTTTCTTTTTATTTTTCGAAATTTGATTTTTGTGGTGTATGAACACACGTTCAACTTCTAAACGACTTGTTTCACCGCTATCAAATCCGAAAAGTTTGTTTCGTCATACAAACCGAGTTCTTTTTCCTAATACGGAGGACATGAACCCGAACGAACAACACTTGGGACCCCCGCCGATGGGTGGTGCTCAAAACAATGTGATCCCTCCGATGGGACCACAACCGGCTTTCGATCCACGTCCGATGGAGGAACAACTCCAATCACCATTCAATGGTGTGAGGAGAGCCATCGTGATACCCGAAATCAATGCTAATTTTGAGATTAATCACGGATTGCTCTATCTTATCACGAGTATATCCTTTCACGGGTTTGAACACGAAGACCCATATGCTTACATAAGAAATTTCGCCGACATCGCTGAGACAATTCGAATGAATCAAGTTCCTCACGATGTGGTGAAATTGAAGTTATTTCCCTTCTCCCTTAAAGGGGCAGCCCGGACTTGGCTGGAAAAGGAACCACCGAATTCGATTTACACTTGGAACGATCTTGCTTCCAAGTTTGTGAATTATTTATATCCTCCTTCTAAAACGTCTAATCTTCGTTCCCAAATCTTTCGATTCCAACAAGCTTTTGATGAGTCGTTCAGCGAAGCTTGGGATTCAAAGATTTGATGGAAAAATGTCCGAACCATGGGTTCACATCCCTTCAGCAGATTGATAATTTCTACGATGGGTTATGTCATGCTGACCAAGACTCACTCAATTCTACTGCGGGTGGGAACTTGTTGGCTCGAAACACGAATGATGCTTTCATGATAATCGAGAATAAGGCTCGTGTGAGAATGTCTAGAAATAAACCTAAAGTTTCTAACACTAATAATAAAACAAATGATGAAATGATGAGTATGTTAGTGGCTCTTACTAAAAAAGTTGATGCTATGTCTATTGAAAAACCAAATCATCAAGTGAACGTTGTCAATCAAGGTTGTGTAACTTGTGGTGGCCCACATCCGTATTACGAGTGTCCATCAACCGGTTCTTATGCTCATGCTGCAAATATGGGTGGCAACGGTTACCCACCTCTTCAAGGAGATCGAAATCTTCTCAGCTACAGTTCAAACCATTATGTTGGACCACCCGGTTTCACTCAACCGAATCAAGTCAATCCAGTTAATCAAGTCAATCAAGTGAATCAAAATATGCAAAACCGAAACCATCAAATTAACCAAAATCAAAATCAAAACTGGATGAACAATGGCTTTCAAAATCAAAATCATGGTTTTCAAAATCAAAATCGGGGAAATTATAATCAAGGCCCGAATCAAGGGAATTTTCAAGGAAATTATGGAAAATTTCAAAATGCTAATTATGGGAATTACAATCATGGAAATTAAAATTTTCAAAATCAAGGTTTCAATAACAACAATCGTGGTCAAAATTTTCAAAATCCAGTTGTGACTCAGAATCAACCAACTTCAGATGAATTATTAAACAATTGATGCTGCAAAATCAGAATTTAATTAAAAATAAGGAATTACTAACTAAGGAAATCACTGAGATTAAGAAGTCTTTAAATGATCGACCCTCGGGCTCGGGTACTCTTCCAAGCAACACGATCGCTAACCCGAGGGGCGATGCAAAGGCGATCAAGACTAGGAGTGGTGTTACAATCAATGGACAAACGGCTCCGACTACCTTTTCTTCTTCGTCTCCTAAGGTAGCCGCCCATGAAACTGAGGCGACAACGGATACGGGAATTCCTAGTAATAATGGAAGGACCGAAAACATCCAACCTCCGGTGGTCCCAACGTCCAAAGGAAAAGATAAAGTTGTTAACAAAACTGAGAAAGAAATTCCCGTCAAAACAAATTTGCCTTATCCGTCACGCTTAAACGAACAAAAGCACCGTGAGAAAGATAAAAATCAGATGGAAAAGTTTTACCAAGTTTTTCAAGAATTACACTTTGACATAACTCTCGCGGATGCTATACTTTTAATGCCTAAATTTGCTTCAATGTTAAAAGGTCTTTTGAATAATAAGGAAAAATTATTTGAAATGTCAAGAACCCAGATGAATGAGAATTGTTCGGCGGTTATCCTCAAAAAGCTTCCCGAAAAGCTTGAAGACCCCGGTCGATCTCTCATTCCATGCAATTTTCCTGGGATGGTTCAATGCTTCGCCTTGGCCGATCTTGGTGCTAGCATTAACCTAATGCCGTTATCCATTTGGAAAAAGTTGTCTTTACCCAATTTGACTCCGACTTGCATGACCCTCGAGTTCGTCGACCGATCTATGTCTCGACCAATTGGTATAGCCGGGGATTTATTCGTCAATGTGGGAAAATTTAATTTCCCTGCCGATTTTGTCATCGTTGATTTTGATGCTGATCCACGGGTTCGTCTCATTCTCGGAAGAGGATTCCTACGGACTGGCCATGCATTAATTAATGTATACGACAAGGAGATTACCCTACGTGTTGGAAATGAAGCTGTTACGTTCAATCCCAATCAAACCGCGAGATACTCCTCCGATTACGATCATGTTTCCGTGAACCGAGTCGATGTTATTGACGAAGTTACGGAGGAGTATGCTCAAGAACTTCTTGGTTTTACCGAAAATGCTTCGAGTGGCAATCCCACTCCTTCTTCTGAACCGATTATTTCCAATCCTTCCCCTTCCCTTACTCCGTTTGAGGGAAGTGATCTTGCTTGGGAAGAGATCGAGGCCTTTCTTTCTAATGATTCGATTTCACCGGAAATTAATCATTCCGTTTGTGACCCGGAGGGAGATGTTCTTTTAATTGAAAAATTGTTAAATAAAGACCCAAACCCATCCCTCCCTCCGATGGACCTTAAAATGGCCGATGTTAAAGAAGTTAAGCAGTCTACTGAGAATCCTCCGGAGCCCGAGCTCAAGGATTTGCCTCCTCATCTCGAATACACATTTTTAGAAGGAACCGACAAACTTCCCGTCATAATTTCAAAAGAACTTAAAGATGAGGAGAAGAACCGTCTCTTAGATGTGCTCAAGAAGCATAAACGTGCCATCGCTTGGCAAATTTCCGATATCAAGGGAATCGACCCTCATTTTTGCACGCATAAGATTTTACTTGAAGACAATTACAAACCATCAGTCCAGCAACAACGACGGGTTAACCCAAAAATTCATGAGGTTATAAAAAAGGAAGTTATCAAACTCCTTGATGTCGGAATGATTTATCCAATCTCGGATAGCTCATGGGTTAGCCCGGTCCACTATGTACCGAAGAAAGGTGGAATGACCGTAGTAACTAATGAAGACAACGAATTGATTCCGACACGTCTTGTTACCGGATGGAGAGTGTGTATTGACTATCGTAAATTGAATGATGCGACTCGTAAGGACCATTTCCCACTTCTATTTATGGATCAAATGCTATAACGTCTAGCGGGAAATGAGTTCTATTATTTTCTTGATGGATTTTCTGGTTATTTTCAAATACCGATTGACCCTCCGGAACAGGAAAAGACTACGTTCACTTGCCCTTATGGAACGTTTGCCTATCGACGTATGCCTTTCGGCTTATGTAATGCTCCAGGCACGTTCCAAAGGTGTATGATGTCTATATTCTCGGATATGATTGAGAAAACCATGGAAGTTTTCATGGATGATTTCTCGGTTTACGGAGATTCTTCCACTTCTTGCCTCTCCCATTTAGAAAGTATGCTTAAACGGTGTGAAGACACCAACTTGGTTCTAAATTGGGAGAAGTGCCATTTCATAGTTAAAGAGGGCATTGTCCTCGGCCATAAGATATCTAAATCTGGGATTGAGGTCGATAGAGCTAAAGTCTATGTGATTACAAAATTACCTCATCCCACAACAGTTAAAGGAATTAGAAGTTTTCTCGGTCATGCCGGCTTTTACCGACGTTTTATCCAAGATTTTTCAAAGATAGCCCGGCTCCTGACCAACTTGCTTGAAAAAGATGCTCCGTTCATTTTCTCAAATGAATGCATCGATGCATTTAACATCCTTAAAAAGAAGTTAACGGAGGCTCCGATCTTAGTTGCCCCTGATTGGGACTTGCCCTTCGAGCTAATGTGCGATGCCAGCGGTTATGCCATTGGTGCAGTCTTGGGGCAACGAAAGTCAAAACATTTTTAGCCGATACACTATGCTAGTAAAACAATGACCGATGCTCAATACCATTATACGACTACTGAGAAAGAGATGTTAGCCGTCATTTACGCCTTTGAAAAGTTTCGACCTTATTTGCTCTTAAAGAAATGCATAGTGTATACGGATCATTCGCCTCTCAAATACCTAATGGCAAAGCAAGATGCTAAGCCACGCTTGATGCGGTGGGTTCTACTCCTTCAAGAATTCAGTGTTGAAATTCGAGACAAAAAGGGAGCTGAGAACCTTGCTGCTGATCACCTTTTTGCGTTTAGAAAATCCCCATCAAAGTGTTTTCTAGAAAAAGGAAATTAACGAAACATGTCCTCTCGAGACACTAGGGAGTTTATCACATTGTGATCGTAGTACCCCATGGTCGCCGACTTTGCGAATTACCATGCGGGGAATTTCATCCGTAAAGGGATGTCGTTCCAGCAAAAGAAGAAATTCTTCAAAGATGTTAAGCATTATTTCTGGGACAACCCCTACTTGTTAAAGATTTGTGCGGATCAAGTGATCCGGCGGTGCGTTCATGGCAAAGAAGTAGCTGAAATTCTCATGGCATGCCACAATGGACCCACAGGGGGACATCATGGTGCCAATTTCACCGCTAAGAAAGTATTTGATTCCGGCTTCTATTGGCCGACGATTTACCGGGATGCCCATGAGTTGGTTAATTCATGTGATTCTTGCCAGCTTCAAGGAAAAATTTCTCAGAGAGACGAGATAACTCAAAATGCTATCCAAGTTTGTGAAATTTTTGACGTCTGGGGTATCGATTTCATGGGTCCATTCCCGTCTTCACGTGGTAACAAATATATACTCGTGGCCATCGACTATTTGTCTAAATGGGTTGAAGCAAAAGCGCTACCCACCAATGACGCCCGAGTTGTAGTGAAATTTCTCAAAAGTCTCTTCGCTCGATTTGGTGCACCTCGTGCTATTATAAGTGATCGTGGGACCCATTTCTGTAACGACCAATTCGCTAAAGTTATGCTCAAATATGGTGTCACACATCTCCTTTCTACTGCAGATCATCCACAGACGAGTGGTCAAGTTGAGGTCTCCAATCGTGGCCTGAAACGTATTTTAGAAAGGACCGTAGGTAAACATCGTGCTTCATGGGCTGATAAGATAGATGATTCACTATGGGCTTTCCGTACCGCTTACAAAACACCCATTGGGTGCACTCCTCACAAGCTGGTTTACGGGAAGGCCTGCCATTTGCCCTTTGAACTTGAGCACAAGGCCTACTGGGCCTTGAAACATGCTAATTTTGACCTTCAAACCGCGGGTAATCATCGTAAAGTTCAATTGAATGAATTAGTCGAGCTTCGTGATCAAGCCTATGAGAATTCTTTGATCTACAAAGAGAAGACAAAGAGGATTCATGATGCTAAGATTAAAGATCGCGTTTTCAATGTTTGTGACCGAGTCCTTCTTTTCAATACTCGATTGAAGATTTTCTCGGGCAAGTTAAAAACCCGTTGGTCTGGACCATTCACCATTACCCAAGTATTCCCTTATGGAACCGTTGAGCTAGCTCAATCTAATGGTCTTAATTTTAAGGTGAATGATCATCGTCTCAAACATTACTTCGGAGGGGACATACCACCCATGGTTATCCCGGATCTCCAAACTTTCTCTAAGGATAACTAAATTTGGGGATCGAGTCAAGCTCATGTGACTCGGTAATAAAAAACAAGCGCTTTGTGGGAGGCACCCCATGCTTATCCGTTTTGAGCACTAGGGTTAAACAATAACAATGATAATAACATGCAGCGGAATAAGAACAAATCAAAGTTATTGACGCAAGGTTTTTCCCAATCACCTCCAATTATTATTTGATCAGAATAACAACGTGTTACCTAAATGTAACAAGGATCTAAGACATCTCAGACCTTAGAGGATACGAACAACACTAACTAGTTCTAGGCGTTTATAGTTTACACGCCCTAGAACACACACACACACACACCTTTCTGATATTTACATTGTCGAAGACCTATGAAAACCTGTACCATATGTCTCTTTATATAGAGAGATATTAGGGTTTACAAAGAGATAAGAATAAAACTAAAATACAGAATATTATCAAAATCGTTTCAACATAATAAGTTATTTCATGTATCTTTATTCTTTGTAGCTTTCTCTCTTTGTCATCTTTAGCCCTTCTTGTTTCACTCTTTTATTTATTTTGGCACATCAAATCTAGAATCCCAAAAATCTTCCGCTATTTGATGATGACAAAACAAAGTCGTGTACGAACTTCCCTAGAGAAGTTAAGATGTAAACATCTCCCTGAATGAAACAAGTTTGTCTTCCCCTTAATCCATGCCATGCCACTCCAAAATTTCTTCCCCTTTTGTTATCAACAAATAGGGAACGTATGCAATATAATCTTCCCCTTGAGTGGTGCATATAGATCAAATGATTAAACACATCATAATATGCTTCCCCTGAAATCAATGTGTTAACCATCTTCATGATTCTTCAAATCTGTAGGCTCTTATGTAATGATCACTGATGAAGAAAACCAAATATAACGAATTTGATGAAGAAGTAGAATAACCCAAACTTGTGTCTTATGTCTTGTACTAACCACATGACTCCAAACTTATACCCAAGACCAAATATATAAGTAGACTGCGATCCCTTGATAAATCCTCATCTTCAATGAGACACTGAGCACTACAATGTGACTCCTTTAAGTGATAGCCAATGTGTGCATAGAGCATCATAAGAAAAATCACACATTGCTAGATTCATCAAGCTGTTGTCACCACCGTATAAAACAAACAAGTTTCCTCCTGCTATAAGGTATGATAAGAACACAAACCTGTGAAACTCAACTACAACATCAACTAAGTGATAATCAACCTTCTTCGTAATCAATTAATTAAATAAACCAAATACGAGCCTTTTTAAATCTTTAAGAACAAAAAACAAAATCTTCCTGTGTGTGAACCAATCTGTGTGTGTAAAACCATCTTCAAACCAATCTTTAAATACAGCAGCAAAATAAATCTTTCGAGCAGCAGAATCAAATAACTAGCAGTAGAGTCTCGAATGTAGCAGTAGTATGCAGCAGAAGAATCGTAAAGCTAGCAGCAGAATGATTTAACGCTAGCAGCAGAATGAATTTGAGCAGCAGAATGAGGATAATACTAGCAGTAGCATAGCAGCATAGCGATCAAAGTTCATGACCATATTAGGGTTTAGTGAATAACGCGACTTTTACAATCAAGTATAAAGACAACACTTTAAAGTGTCGCGAAAACCCTAAAATCACCAAAAATCGCTCATACACCTCCATAACTGCTTTCTTTCAAGAATTATAAACACCAAACATCGTATAACCAACTTCTAGAATGAATTTATTCAATAGAAACCGAAATCAAAGAAGTTGATATAAAGAAAACCCTAAAATTCGATTTACAAAACCTTTGTCTGCAGCAGTTTTTGACACACTAGAACTTGCACATAAAAGCTCAGATTGAAGATCCCTCTGGTGGAAATCTTCCTTGATATATAGAGAAGCTCCAGTAAAAATTTCAGCCCGATCTAACGGTTAACGAAGGAGATATCGCTGTTTGAAAACTGACCTGTAGAAAGTTACGAAAATTGAAACCAAATTCTATTTTCTTCTTCATTCTTTGACTAAAAACCTTGTGAATCCCTAGGTAACGAGCTCCCCAAGCTCTGATACCAATTGTGGAGTTTGTTAGACTCCATGGACCGTTTTGAGCACTAGGGTTAAACAATAACAATGATAATAACATGCAGCGGAATAAGAACTGTTGATCCCAGTTGAGCAAACGATCTTATATAGAAGTTGACTTGAATTAAACACTTAAGCTAGAATGTGGAATATAAAAGCTTAACTTAAGAAGAACAATTAACTATCAACACTTCAATATATTATTAATACGAGCACTCGACAATGCTAGGGTTTTACAACCTTGAAGTGTAAACGAAACTAAAACAATACGTACTCAAAACTAACCCTAGGATCTTCCTTTTATAGACCAAGGAATCCTACTAGGTTTACAATACCTTTCTACACAAGATAAGAATATTCTAGACGTATATAATATACACACAATCTATTCTATAATTATCTATTCCGTATACATGCTTATCTCTTTAGCAGTAGATTCCACTAGCAGTATTTTCCCATAGCAGCACTTTGAATGACAGCAGCAGAATCATTAACCTTAGCAGCATTCTCATCATAGCAGCAGTTTCACCCAACAGTAGAATCCAAAACCCAACAATCCTCCCCTAAACTTAATATTTATCACTAAATAATTAAGTTTCTTCAAAGCTCAGTTAAACACTAGGAGGATGCTTCCAAACACTCAATTCTTGAGATGTCTGTTGACCAAGTATCTTCTTATATTTTGACAACAAATTAAATGCTTGATCATCATAGTCATAATCCTTCTGCAAATTGAGCAACCCAGCACCATTAACCATCTGATTGATAGTATTCCAATATCTTACCACTCGATAATCCTTTTCAGCCAACATATACAAAGTAAGTGGTCCAATTTCCAAAACATGAATCCCAGAATTTTGAAAAAGTCTCCATTTTCTTACTTTATATCCTACTATCTCTGTCCATTCAGAATCTTCCATTGAAGGACCAAACATAAGTTTCAGAGCTCTCCAGAGAACATTATCAGCCATAGACTTAATGTAATCAATTTTCTCCTTTTCATACTTTTTACCATCAAACATCTTAGCTCCAAACTTTTCCTTATATATATCCTCCACAAGGCACAAACATCCTTTCTATCAAAGTAATACATCATCTGTTGAAATCTAAGAAACCTGTGAGTCTTTCCATCAGATCTCTCAACATCATGAAATGTTCCAATTTTAGTATCATATCCTGTAGTTACTTGAATAATAGGATATTTGATTCCTACTGGTGTAGCATCAACTACTTCAGGTTCATCCATCTTAGCAACCATAGTAAGAACCTTCAACTGTTGCTTTAAATGCTCAGAAGGAATATGATCATAATCATTCTTGAACTCATCTCCTTCAGGCTTAGAACTGCTTTCTTCTTCTGTTTTTCTCTTCTTCTTGGCAAAGGATTTATGAACAACACCTTTTCTTTTACCACTTTGACCAGAAGAAGTTGTCTTAACTGCTATATCATCAAGCTTCTTAACAACATCTGCCTCTTGTACATGCTCTGCTTCAACAACTTTATCAGGTACCAACTTTTTATTCATTTGAGCAATATGTTCTAAGTCTTCAGCATAACCCATAGGATAGAAGGTATCCATTTCTTTCTTAGCTTGTTGATACAAGTTAAAAACCTCTTGATCAAACTTGGGCTTTAACTGTACCAATTTCCATCCCTTCATATTCTTCAGGTATCTTTCTTGCTCTCTTCTTTGTTGCAATGGTGTTGGACCCCTGGGAATCTTTTTCTTTCTTCTAGCAGCAGCATCTTCTTTCTTTTTCTTTGCTGTGAACTCTCTTATCCAAGATTGAATATCAAAAGTTGGAGTTTCTTGTTCTTCAATCTTAATCATCTTGGAGAGTTCTATATCAGTATCTATTCTTATCTTATCCTCAACCCACTCTTCATACCTCTTCAAATCTCCAGTTTCCTTTTCAACCCTTTCCTTTTCCACCTGAATCAACTGTTGCTCTTCTTGATCAAGCAATTCTTGTTCTTTCATTGCAACAATTGAATCATGTTCAACTTGTAATTCGTTAGGCCAAAGGTGAAAAGGTATGTGAGAGTAATCAATCCCTTTATGCATTATCTTTGGTTCTTCAACTTGCTTGCCCTTCCCTTTATCAGTAGAAGATGATGAAACAATCTTCTTTTGTTGAGCAGCAGGTTCTCTGATTACTACTCCTTTTTGAAGTATTCTTGGTGTAGATGATGTGATTGTAGTTGTTGGTTGTTGTGGTAGTGATTGAATTGGTAGTGATGTATGTTGTGAAGATGATGCAGATGGAACCTCTGTTGTCTTCTTACTTAACAAAACCATAGCCTCAGCAGCAGCATTGTCACTAGACCCAACAGTAGAGTCTTGTGCATCAGCAGAATTGACCTTTTCACTAGCAGCAGGATCAGTCAAATCCTTAGCAGTAGAGTCTTGAGCAGCAGGAGAGTCATCAATCCTGTTAGTAATAGCAGCATCATTAAGTTATTTTGCCACAGAATCACCCAAAGTAATCAATGCTTCACCCATCAACTCCGTTGCTTTCACTAATTGCTCAGGCTCCAAAGTTTTAAGTTTTTCCACCACTTTTTCTTGAGTAGCAATCACTTATTCCATTACAACCTCATTCCCAGATTTGTCAGCAATCACAAAATTTTCCACATCCTGAGGACTCTCCACTTCCATGTCACCAACTTCTGGAACCTCCCCTGAAACCATTCCAGTATCCACATCTTGAGCACTATCAACTTTCATCAAATTTGCCTCCCCTGAACCCATTTCGTCATTATGTTCTTGATTCCTCCCCTGTTTGGAAGCATCCTCTTCCAAATGAACAGAGTGTTCATGTGAACTTACAACTTGAGAAGTGCCCACTTTCTTCAATTTTTTCAAGGAGGTTGAAGTTCTTGATTTCCTTAAGTTCTTGATCTGTTTTTGCAATTTGGTAATGAGTTTGGCTTGACCATCAACAATAGTAGAAAGACCAAGATCTTTATCCTCCAATGTATTAAACTTCAACTCCAAATTGGTACAAGTAACCGTCAATTCCTTAATGAGTTTCATACTAGTCTCATCACTTCAACCTGTGTAACCTGGTCCGAGAGGTGAATCATTGACATTGTCATTATGCACAAAATTTTCCTTCAATTCATTTGTCTCTGTCCTGTCCTCATCACTTCGACCTGTGTGACCTGGTCTGAGAGGTGAATCTTTGGACATAAACTCAGTACCAAACCTAGTTTGATCATCTGAGCCCCCTATATTTTCCATTTGGCTAGGGTTACCATCATTGGAATTAGATTCAGCAGAATCCTTTTCTCTAGATGTTGCCTTGGTTTGGGTCTTAATGATGTTATCACTGTCCTGCTCTACTGCTAAGCTAGAAGCAGTAGTGACAGCCCTTGCCAACATGTCCCCTTGATCACCTAGGACAGCCTCATCTGGTACAGCCATACTAACACTATCCTGAGGTAGATCAGTGTTTTTTTTGGTTTTCCTACGGGTATAGTGTATTTTGGGTTGTGTAGCAGATGCAGAAAAATTGGTTGTGTGATGGGAATCAGTGGGATTTCCTGATTCTTCACCCTGAATATTTTGCACAATTTGCACCATATAAGGTGTAAGAGCTGTATGTGTGCCTGAAAAACCTTTGCCATGTTTAATCAAGAAAGTAAACGTTTTGGAAACCAATTTAGGAGCATCATAAGTAGCAGTATGTGATCTGAAATGAGTAAGTTGGTTTTCTATAAAGAGCTGGATAAATCTTGGATAAAGTAAATAAGAACCAGACTCTTTAACACTTTTTACAATCCCCTCCAAAATCATATTTGAAAAATTAAATGGATGTCCTTTGCTTAGGCAAACCATCGCAGAAGCAATAGTAGTACTAAACTCATGCCACCCAGAAGTTTTAGGACTCAAACAATGAAGGAGAATGTGTACCAAAAATTTGTATTGAGGACTGATGCGTGGGAATCGCACCTTGCTTTACCTCTCGAGGGATCTCGAGAAGCTTACAACCCCCACCAGGCAGTGTACCTGATCGTTGTAGTATAGTATAGTGACAAGTACCGGGGGATTGATCGTTCAGCTTAGGAATAGTGTCGCTAGGATTAGAAAACTTAATTACTAGTTCTAAAGATGAGGGATGATTATTTTTGTATTTTTATATTTTTTAGAAAGCAAGTAAAATCTCGGGTTTTGGAAGAGTGGGCGGAATTAGTTGCTATTCAACTAACCCAAAACTAAGATGCAATAAAAAAAAAATACTAAAAATGAAATTAAACTAATTATTACAAAGGTTGTGAGCAGTATTTGGAGAAATTGTGTTTACTTAGACTTCACTACTCCCTAGATATCTTTTACACGTTAATTACTTGTTATAATTGTATGGATGACGGATTGTATTCCTTAATACCATTCATGGGGTGGCATACATAACTCCCCAATTCTATGAGCTCTTATCTCCTCCTACACCATGACCCAGCACAACTATAGGGATTGTAAACAGTGGCTCATGCATTAAATACAACCAATAAAGACCTAGTATGCCTCGGTTCATGTTTCTTAAGACGTTCAAGCATGTTACCATTTGGAGATCTGCCAGTTTTCTTAAGCCTAACATATAAAATCATTCATCCAAGACAAGAATAAACAAGTAATCAACACATAATCAATATCTAGGTTTCATTAGATCTAAGCAAACACAAAAGAGATCTAGCCTAGCATAATTGAATTGAGACAAGAACAAGATATAGACAACCAACACATAGACATATTGATTGAATTAGAAGAACACTTATCTCAATTACAATGCAAGGTATCAAGGGTTTGGAACCCTTGAAAAACCTGTAAAAGTTCCACCAAATTCGTCTTTAGGGTTTCACCAAAACTTCTTTTTTTTTTAATGAAAAAAACTAGAAAACTATATATAGGAAAACCGAGGTGACGGCGTCAAGAGCAATGGTGTGACGCCGTCATCCAGCCGCCAAATACTTCCTCGGACGGCCTTAATCTACTTATGACGGCCTATGTGACGCCGTCATCAACCACGGTATTTTATTCTTGGGACTTTGACGCCGTCATGCAAACTTTTGACGCCTTCATGAACTACGGATTTTTATTCTTGATGTTTGACGCCGTCAGGAGTTTAGTCTTGATGCCGTCATGCACTGTTCTCAGCATAGAAAATAGAGACTTTGCCGTTTTCTTCACTTTTATGCTCCAAAAACGTCCAAAATAGCTTCTTTTCCAGAATTCACTCTCCAAGTACCTAAAATCACAAAAGGAACGATTTAGGGCAATATTTGATCAAATAAAGTCGGATTCGGGCTTAAATGACCCCCTAAAAACAGATCATTTTTCGCCTCATCATATACCCTTACACTTGAGATTTGCTTGTCCTCAAGCAAATGCGCTTTTATTCTACTCAAAAGACAAGTTAGGGGTCATTTAACACTAATATAAAAGTAATTACAACAAATAATCGTTCCACTAAAGACCAATAGACAAGCACGGAGGTCATACACAAGCACCTCGCAAATAGTGTTTAGATACTCACATCTCTCGGGTGTAATAAAGTAATATAACATTATGGAAATGGAAGATATCTCTCACTACTTGTCATAGCAAAATAGATTACCATAGGCTTGGGAAAGGATCAAACCTCCACCACATGGCGTAAGCACCTAGGATAAACTATCAAAGAGGTCTTTTAAAGGGTTGTAACGTTAGGTATAGGGATATGAATTACACGGTTTTGTTGGATAAAGGAAGTCTTATCATGTAGTAAATCCTACCACACGAATGTGGTCTCACTAACGGTCTCAGGATGCATCACTAACGCAAGTTCTAGAATCTAAATGCTACCGGTACACTCATAAGCACTAATAATGAATGCTTTTCCTATCAAATCTAAAGGCGAACCTCACATATTTGGGTGGAAAATTTTTCTGAATATACGGTTATGTGCTAGTCATACAATCTCCTATCCATGAGACGCTTGCTATGGCTAAAGTTTCACTCCTAAATGTTGTAAAAAAATTTAAATTTGGCGCTAAAATTGCACTAACAAGTATTTCTCATAGTTTTATTACACATCTACCATTAAACAAAACAAACTCAAGCGAAAGTGCATATGTAAGGTATCATCTTTTTACCCTCCCCTTACACTTAAGATGAACATTGTCCCCAATGTTCAAGTAAAGAATGTAAAAGTGAAAAAGTAAAGAGAATGAAATCAAATACTCCCCTGATTCGCTCGGTATGGATTATAGGTTGGCCAGGTTAAATCTTCCTCCAAGAAAACGAACAATCAAAGCTTCCCTTCCAGAATATAAATCATCTTCTTGTCATACATAACCTGTAAAACCTGAGAAAATAGACAAGACAACCTTGCATAAAATCGGCGGCATCCTATATAAGTTACTAAATCCTAGAAAACAAAGTAAGATATAATGCTTGTGGAATGAGGTTTGCAGATTTCCTGGAGATTATAAAACTTAATAATTCACAAAAACCATAAGACTCCGTTAGAAAAACAAAACCGGTAAAATTTCCAGATTTTAACTCCTGACGCCGTCAAGAGTAAAACTCTGACGCCGTCAGAATGGACCTGCAGAAATTCTTATGTTAAGTTTCCGGAAAATTTCTGGAAAAACTTGGTCCTACTTCCTGGAAAATCCTGCAAAACTTCATTATGACTCAATACAAGCATTTGACTCTAACAAATACGAATATACATGTTCATTTAATATTGTGGAGAATCATGATCGGGTTGTTTCTTGAAAACATATTTGGGGTTTCCCCTTACACTTATCTTTTGCAAAAATACTTTTAGGTTGGAGTTAAGACTAGGCCAAACAACATAGTAAAGTATTTCCACATTTTAATTGAGAAACATGATCAACCAACAATAAAAATAAAACATGCATACGGAAGCAAATAACAAACAAACAAATAAAATCAAAATCACACAAAACATGGGTTGCCTCCCAAGAAGCGCTTTTCTTTATTTACGAGTCTTGTAGCTAGACTCAAAGTCATGGGTTACTACGTGATCTCATCATTGGTTCCACTCTCCGATTGTAGATATTCCTTGTAGAAACCAATCACCTTTTTCTCAATCGCCCCCATAATCATTTGGGCAAATTCTTCATCGACTTTATACTTTGGTCCAAGGGCTAAGCAATCTTTGTAGTAAAGACTCCTTTTTTCCTATACATAGTCCATGCCCTTTTTCTTATCCTTCTCATCAATATCCTCAAAAGCACCAACGTTGTCACTATCAAAACGAGATATAAAGCGAAATTCTTTCATCCTATTAGGCATCCTATAAGTGATACTATCGGTGTTATTTGCAAACCGGATCGTGCCCTCTACCTCATCATATTCTAACTTAGACTCCTCAACAAATGGTTTGCCAAAAACAACATTGGATAATCGACAATCAATAACATTAGCAAGATCCTCCACAATCATAAAGTCGGTGACAAAAGTGAAATTACCAACAAAGACACGTAAACCTTTAACTCTCCCGACAAAGTTACAAACTCCACCGGGGTACTTGGGATCCCTTCTAGGTTCAAGTCTTGTTTCCACTATATCATTATAAACCGTTGAGGACATAATGTTGATTGGAGATTTGAAGTCAATGTAAGCATTGCTAATGTGCTTATATCCAATCATACATGGTATTTTAGCATTCTTAGGATCGCCTCTCTTGATCTTAGGTTCAATTATGGTGAAAGGGGATCGCGGGTTATCAATAAGATTATTATAATATGCAATCTCCTCCTTAGTGGGGTATAGATTAAAGTAGTCGTTAAGCTTCAGATCCATTTCCTCCTCTTCTAGTCTCTCAATAACATTCACAAAGTCATTAGGCCCTAGGTCCTTATTTGAATACAAGGCGGTTGCTAGGTCACTAAATGTATGTTCGAGTTCAATCTTAATCAACCTATTAAGCTCTCTAAGGAATCTAGCAAGTAGACCTAATAAAAAGAAATCCTAACCTAGACAATAACTATTCCCCAGGCTGCGGCGCCAAAAACTCGATGCGTGGGAATCGCACCTTGCTTTACCTCTCGAGGGATCTCGAGAAGCTTACAACCCCCACCAGGCAGTGTACCTGATCGTTGTAGTACAGTATAGTGACAAGTACCGGGGGATTGATCGTTCAGCTTAGGAATAGTGTCGCTAGGATTAGAAAACCTAATTACTAGTTCTAAAGATGAGGGATGATTATTTTTGTATTTTTATATTTTTTAGAAAGCAAGTAAAATCTCGGGTTTTGGAAGAGTGGGCGGAATTAGTTGCTATTCAACTAACCCAAAACTAAGATGCAATCAAAATAAAATACTAAAAATGAAATTAAACTAATTATTACAAAGGTTGTGAGCAGTATTTGGAGAAATTGTGTTTACTTAGACTTCACTACTCCCTAGATATCTTTTACACGTTAATTACTTGTTATAATTGTATGGATGACGGATTGTATTCCTTAATACCATTCATGGGGTGGCATACATAACTCCCCAATTCTATGAGCTCTTATCTCCTCCTACACCATGACCCAGCACAACTATAGGGATTGTAAACAGTGGCTCATGCATTAAATACAACCAATAAAGACCTAGTACGCCTCGGTTCATGTTTCTTAAGACGTTCAAGCATGTTACCATTTGGAGATCTGCCAGTTTTCTTAAGCCTAACATATAAAATCATTCATCCAAGACAAGAATAAACAAGTAATCAACACATAATCAATATCTAGGTTTCATTAGATCTAAGCAAACACAAAAGAGATCTAGCCTAGCATAATTGAATTGAGACAAGAACAAGATATAGACAACCAACACATAGACATATTGATTGAATTAGAAGAACACTTATCTCAATTACAATGCAAGGTATCAAGGGTTTGGAACCCTTGAAAAACCTGTAAAAGTTCCACCAAATTCGTCTTTAGGGTTTCACCAAAACTTCTTTTTTTTTAATGAAAAAAACTAGAAAACTATATATAGGAAAACCGAGGTGACGGCGTCAAGAGCAATGGTGTGACGCCGTCATCCAGCCGCCAAATACTTCCTCGGACGGCCTAGATCTACTTATGACGGCCTATGTGACGCCGTCATCAACCACGGTATTTTATTCTTGGGACTTTGACGCCGTCATGCAAACTTTTGACGCCTTCATGAACTACGGATTTTTATTCTTGATGTTTGACGCCGTCAGGAGTTTAGTCTTGATGCCGTCATGCACTGTTCTCAGCATGGAAAATAGAGACTTTGCCGTTTTCTTCACTTTTATGCTCCAAAAACGTCCAAAATAGCTTCTTTTCCAGAATTCACTCTCCAAGTACCTAAAATCACAAAAGGAACGATTTAGGGCAATATTTGATCAAATAAAGTCGGATTCGGGCTTAAATGACCCCCTAAAAACGGATCATTTTTCGCCTCATCATATACCCTTACACTTGAGATTTGCTTGTCCTCAAGCAAATGCGCTTTTATTCTACTCAAAAGACAAGTTAGGGGTCATTTAACACTAATATAAAAGTAATTACAACAAATAATCGTTCCACTAAAGACCAATAGACAAGCACGGAGGTCATACACAAGCACCTCGCAAATAGTGTTTAGATACTCACATCTCTCGGGTTTAATAAAGTAATATAACATTATGGAAATGGAAGATATCTCTCACTACTTGTCATAGCAAAATCGATTACCATAGGCTTGGGAAAGGATCAAACCTCCACCACATGGCGTAAGCACCTAGGATAAACTATCAAAGAGGTCTTTTAAAGGGTTGTAACGTTAGGTATAGGGATATGAATTACACAGTTTTGTTGGATAAAGGAAGTTTTACTGGTGGCGAGTTAACAATCTTGGTTAATTACATGTACAAGATGGCGTTGCTAAGCCAAGACTAGACTCGACTTAAGCTAATGAATGAGAAATAACAAAAACATAAAATGAACATAGAATGAAAAGGGATGGTAGTCCATATGTTTTTTTTTCTTTTTCTTTTTTTTTTTTTTTTTTTTTTTTTTTCTTTTTTATTTTTTTTATTTTTATTTTTTTCTTTTTCTTGATTTTTTCGATTTTTTTTTTTTTTTTTTTTTTTGCATACACTCTTACCCTACCATCCAAAATAATACATCATAGGGAATGAACGTTCCCCTTACACTTGAATCTTTACATACTTTACATTCAACTAAACTAATGACTCGAATTAAGAAAATCAAAACACTTGGAGCACTTTTAAGATTAACGTACATATGGGGGTAATATGTGACGTTCTTCCCCATTACTCCATAAAATAAGTACTTACCCATGAGTCCCAATCGTCCCAAAACAATATGTACAAAGATATGACTCGACTTAGCAACCATGTAATCAATTAGAAAGTTAACTTAGGGTTTAACAAATAACAATAATGCACTAAAAATGAGCGCATACACGGAAGGCTAAGGCGATTTGGTTGTACATTTAAGTGGGGTGTAACAAATTCTTCCTTTAAGTAAAATGCTTAAAGTTAGAAACGAAAAGATAGGCTCGGAGGAGTGTACTAGGGGTTTCGTGTACTAAAAATGAGTACAACGCTAAGGGTGTGGGAAAAATTAGTTGACTTAACTAGTCAAGCAATATGACTTAAATGGTCAAGTAATTATGATACGGGTTTAACACAAGGGTGATCCTAATGCCTCTTATCATGTAGTAAATCCTACCACACGAATGTGGTCTCACTAACGGTCTCAGGATGCATCACTAACGCAAGTTCTAGAATCTAAATGCTACCGGTACACTCATAAGCACTAATAATGAATGTTTTTCCTATCAAATCTAAAGGCGAACCTCACATATTTGGGTGGAAAATTTTTCTGAATATACGGTTATGTGCTAGTCATACAATCTCCTATCCATGAGACGCTTGCTATGGCTAAAGTTTCACTCCTAAATGTTGTAAAAAAATTTAAATTTGGCGCTAAAATTTCACTAACAAGTATTTCTCATAGTTTTATTACACATCTACCATTAAACAAAACAAACTCAAGCGAAAGTGCATATGTAAGGTATCATCTTTTTACCCTCCCCTTACACTTAAGATGAACATTGTCCCCAATGTTCAAGTAAAGAATGTAAAAGTGAAAAAGTAAAGAGAATGAAATCAAATACTCCCCTGATTCGCTCGGTATGGATTATAGGTTGGCCAGGTTAAATCTTCCTCCAAGAAAACGAACAATCAAAGCTTCCCTTCCAGAATATAAATCATCTTCTTGTCATACATAACCTGTAAAACCTGAGAAAATAGACAAGACAACCTTGCATAAAATCGGCGGCATCCTATATAAGTTACTAAATCCTAGAAAACAAAGTAAGATATAATGCTTGTGGAATGAGGTTTGCAGATTTCCTGGAGATTATAAAACTTAATAATTCACAAAAACCATAAGACTCCGTTAGAAAAACAAAACCGGTAAAATTTCCAGATTTTAACTCCTGACGCCGTCAAGAGTAAAACTCTGACGCCGTCAGAATGGACCTGCAGAAATTCTTATGTTAAGTTTCTGGAAAATTTCTGGAAAAACTTGGTCCTACTTCCTGGAAAATCCTGCAAAACTTCATTATGACTCAATACAAGCATTTGACTCTAACAAATACGAATATACATGTTCATTTAATATTGTGGAGAATCATGATCGGGTTGTTTCTTGAAAACATATTTGGGGTTTCCCCTTACACTTATCTTTTGCAAAAATACTTTTAGGTTGGAGTTAAGACTAGGCCAAACAACATAGTAAAGTATTTCCACATTTTAATTGAGAAACATGATCAACCAACAATAAAAATAAAACATGCATACGGAAGCAAATAACAAACAAACAAATAAAATCAAAATCACACAAAACATGGGTTGCCTCCCAAGAAGCGCTTTTCTTTATTTACGAGTCTTGTAGCTAGACTCAAAGTCATGGGTTACTACGTGATCTCATCATTGGTTCCACTCTCCGATTGTAGATATTCCTTGTAGAAACCAATCACCTTTTTCTCAATCGCCCCCATAATCATTTGGGCAAATTCTTCATCGACTTTATACTTTGGTCCAAGGGCTAAGCAATCTTTGTAGTAAAGACTCCTTTTTTCCTATACATAGTCCATGCCCTTTTTCTTATCCTTCTCATCAATATCCTCAAAAGCACCAACGTTGTCACTATCAAAACGAGATATAAAGCGAAATTCTTTCATCCTATTAGGCATCCTATAAGTGATACTATCGGTGTTATTTGCAAACCGGATCGTGCCCTCTACCTCATCATATTCTAACTTAGACTCCTCAACAAATGGTTTGCCAAAAACAACATTGGATAATCGACAATCAATAACATTAGCAAGATCCTCCACAATCATAAAGTCGGTGACAAAAGTGAAATTACCAACAAAGACACGTAAACCTTTAACTCTCCCGACAAAGTTACAAACTCCACCGGGGTACTTGGGATCCCTTCTAGGTTCAAGTCTTGTTTCCACTATATCATTATAAACCGTTGAGGACATAATGTTGATTGGAGATTTGAAGTCAATGTAAGCATTGCTAATGTGCTTATATCCAATCATACATGGTATTTTAGCATTCTTAGGATCGCCTCTCTTGATCTTAGGTTCAATTATGGTGAAAGGGGATCGCGGGTTATCAATAAGATTATTATAATATGCAATCTCCTCCTTAGTGGGGTATAGATTAAAGTAGTCATTAAGCTTCGGATCCATTTCCTCCTCTTCTAGTCTCTCAATAACATTCACAAAGTCATTAGGCCCTAGGTCCTTATTTGAATACAAGGCGGTTGCTAGGTCACTAAATGTATGTTCGAGTTCAATCTTAATCAACCTATTAAGCTCTCTAAGGAATCTAGCAAGTAGACCTAATAAAAAGAAATCCTAACCTAGACAAAAACTATTCCCCAGGCTGCGGCGCCAAAAACTCGATGCGTGGGAATCGCACCTTGCATTACCTCTCGAGGGATCTCGAGAAGCTTACAACCCCCACCAGGCAGTGTACCTGATCGTTGTAGTATAGTATAGTGACAAGTACCGGGGGATTGATCGTTCAGCTTAGGAATAGTGTCGCTAGGATTAGAAAACCTAATTACTAGTTCTAAAGATGAGGGATGATTATTTTTGTATTTTTATATTTTTTAGAAAGCAAGTAAAATCTCGGGTTTTGGAAGAGTGGGCGGAATTAGTTGCTATTCAACTAACCCAAAACTAAGATGCAATAAAAAAAATACTAAAAATGAAATTAAACTAATTATTACAAAGGTTGTCAGCAGTATTTGGAGAAATTGTGTTTACTTAGACTTCACTACTCCCTAGATATCTTTTACACGTTAATTACTTGTTATAATTGTATGGATGACGGATTGTATTCCTTAATACCATTCATGGGGTGGCATACATAACTCCCCAATTCTATGAGCTCTTATCTCCTCCTACACCATGACCCAGCACAACTATAGGGATTGTAAACAGTGGCTCATGCATTAAATACAACCAATAAAGACCTAGTACGCCTCGGTTCATGTTTCTTAAGACGTTCAAGCATGTTACCATTTGGAGATCTGCCAGTTTTCTTAAGCCTAACATATAAAATCATTCATCCAAGACAAGAATAAACAAGTAATCAACACATAATCAATATCTAGGTTTCATTAGATCTAAGCAAACACAAAAGAGATCTAGCCTAGCATAATTGAATTGAGACAAGAACAAGATATAGACAACCAACACATAGACATATTGATTGAATTAGAAGAACACTTATCTCAATTACAATGCAAGGTATCAAGGGTTTGGAACCCTTGAAAAACCTGTAAAAGTTCCACCAAATTCGTCTTTAGGGTTTCACCAAAACTTCTTTTTTTTTAATGAAAAAAACTAGAAAACTATATATAGGAAAACCGAGGTGACGGCGTCAAGAGCAATGGTGTGACGCCGTCATCCAGCCGCCAAATACTTCCTCGGACGGCCTTAATCTACTTATGACGGCCTATGTGACGCCGTCATCAACCACGGTATTTTATTCTTGGGACTTTGACGCCGTCATGCAAACTTTTGACGCCTTCATGAACTACGGATTTTTATTCTTGATGTTTGACGCCGTCAGGAGTTTAGTCTTGACGCCGTCATGCACTGTTCTCAGCATGGAAAATAGAGACTTTGCCGTTTTCTTCACTTTTATGCTCCAAAAACGTCCAAAATACCTTCTTTTCCAGAATTCACTCTCCAAGTACCTAAAATCACAAAAGGAACGATTTAGGGTAATATTTGATCAAATAAAGTCGGATTCGGGCTTAAATGACCCCCTAAAAACGGATCATTTTTCGCCTCATCAAGGACAGAGGAGAGCTTTTTGAAATTTTAAATTTGTATGTCTTCCCTCATATCCCAAATCATTTAAACCCTGAAAAATAGCAGAAATTGCAAGACACGTGGTCTCTGTTTCATCATCTAAGAGAAGAGTTTCCCTTATAGAAGATTCAGTTACACGAACTTGTTGACCATCTACTATAGCACTAACATATTTTTCCCCATTCCTAGTTTTAGCTATAGCAGTAAGCCAAAACTGTTTGATGTAGGAAACAAATATTGTAGGATTCACAGTTAATGCATACCTAAGAGAAGTAGCATTCAAGAATTTTACCATGTCTGTGAAACCTTCAGGAACCAACTCTTTATCCAAAATAGCAACATTATTGTGCTGCTCTGCCCAGGTACGTGTACAATCCATAAATTAGGGTTTTGAGAAATTGTAGATAATTGACTGTGAGAGTAATGAAGTGTTAGGGTTTGTGAGAACTTCAATTTGGAGCGTGTAAAAACCAATTGTGAATGTTAATTAGGTTTTAAACTGATTTGGAGAAGTTACACATTCCACCCTCACACTTACAACCGTAGCAGCACAACCATATCATCAACAACACTAGCAGCAGAATGAAACAACTAGCAGCAAAGTGATTTTAGTCAGCAGCAGAGTTAACTAAGCAAACTTGGTAAAAAAGTCAAAGAATCCTCAACAATAAATGCACTTGATATGCCGTGATCCCAATAAAAATGGACTAAATCTTTCCTTAATTCAACACAATCAAACCCTAATCGCAATCAAAAACGCCAATCACCCAAATCAAATCTCAAGAACAATGAAATCCACTCCCGAAATAATCAACATATCTTCGGATTCATCTTCTGATGATGAAGCACCATTCCAAACGTATGTACCTCCATTCCGTCCTCCCCACAACGGATGTAGGACTAAGGAACAAGCCCGCAAGAGAAAACACCATCTCCCTGTGTTCAAAGATCTGTTGAACTTGAATCAGACCCCAAGCACTTCCAAGGGTAAAGAGGTGATGTCCCCTAGATCTCCATCGTCTTCAGAATCATCAGAAGACCCAGCTTGGATCCCTAACAGACCTCCATCTCCAATGGAACTTGTTTCCCCCTTCATTTGTACTTCTTCTGATGAGGATGAGCCGTAAAACAATCCACCTTCCACTCCAGAAAGACCACAATCTTCAAGGCCAAGACCCAAGCCATCATCCAGGACAAGAAAGGCAAACCCTCCTCTTCCCAAGGAGAGAAAAGTTGTGCTTGGGCTTCCATGCCCTAGACAGTGATGTAATAGGTTGTAGTTTCTTGATTTTATCTTGTTATGTAGAAGTCTTTTGATGTTTTGGAAGTGATATGTGAATGTACCCTGATCAGTTGTACTCTTTTGGTAATTATGAATGATGAATGCTTACTTTCTATTTTGATTACTTGCAAATCATCAACTATCATCATTTATAGCTTTTGCCTGCAAAATGTTTGTCCAAACACCACAAAGCATACAAACATATGTACTAGCAGTAGAGTTAAATAGCAGCAGAGTACATTCCAACACAACCATATGCTTCTTAAGAAGCAGCAGAAACAGAGTAACAAACAGCACAGTACCTTTACACACTTTACAAAAACAAAAAGAGATAAGATTTTCAAAGATTTATCATACCAATATTTGCAATTAAAAATTGAAACCTCCCCACATCAAAGTGTTTAGTGAGAAGATCAGCAACATTGTTATCAATATGAATTTTGACAATTTGAATTAACTTCTTTTCATAGCAATCCCTTATGAAATGATGTCTTATCTCAATATGTTTTGTTTTAGAATGAAAAACAGCATTTTTAATTATGCAAAGTGTGTTGTTGTTATCAATATGAATTTTGGTGTTCATGAAATTATACCCATAATCCAGTAGTTGATTTTGCATCCAAAGCACTTGTCCACAGCAACTTGAAGCAGCTACATACTCAGCTTCAGTTGTAAAATTTGCAACCACTGTCTGTTTCTTGCATTGCCATGACACCAATCTGTTTCCAAGAAATTGACAACCTCCAGTTGTAGACTTTCTATCCAAGCAAGCACCAGCATAGTCACTGTCTGAATATGCCACCAAATCAAAAGGTGAATCCTTAGGATACCATAGGCCCAATTTGGGTTGATGCCTTAGATACCTAAAAATCCTCTTCACTGCATTGAGATGTGATTCTTTGGGACATACTTGGAATCTTGCACAGGCACATACAGCAAACATAATATCAGGCCTTGATGTTGTAAGGTACATCAATGAACCAATCATAGATCTGTACAAGTGAACATCTACTTCTTTTCCATTTTCATCCTTCAACAAAGGTTTGTTGGTATCCATGGTTGTCTTAGCATCTTCAAATCCAAACTTCTTCAAAATGTCATTGACATACTTATCCTGACTAATAAATATGCCATCTTTCTTTTGGACAACTTGTAGACCCAAAAAGAAGTTAAGTTCTCCCATTGAACTCATAGCAAACTTATCCTTCATAAGATTCTCAAAATCAACACACATAGCTTTGTTTGTAAAAGCTTAACTTAAGAAAAACAATTAACTATCAACACTTCAATATATTATTAATACGAGCACTCAACAATGCTAGGGTTTTACAACCTTGAAGTGTAAATATTTTGGATGAAGAGTTGGTTCCTGAAGGTTTCACAGACATGGTAAAATTCTTGAATGCTACTTCTCTTAGGTATGCATTAACTGTGAATCCTACTATATTTGCTTCCTACATCAAACAGTTTTGGCTTATTGCTAAAGCTAAAACTACGAATGGGGAAAAATATGTTAGTGCTATAGTAGATGGTCAACAAGTTCGTGTAACTGAATCTTCTATAAGGGAAACTCTTCTATTAGATGATGAAACAGAGACCACGTGTCTTGCAAATTTTGCTATTTTTCAGGGTTTAAATGATTTGGGATATGAGGGAAGACATACTAATTTAAATTTTCAAAAAGCTCTCCTATATCCTCAATACAAATTTTTGCTACACATTCTCCTTCATTGTTTGAGTCCAAAAACTTCTGGGTGGCATGAGTTTAGTACTACTATTGCTTCTGCTATGGTATGCCTAAGCAAAGGACATCCATTTAATTTTTCAAATATGATTTTGGAGGGGATTGTAAAAAGTGTTAAAACGTTTACTTTCTTGATTAAACATGGCAAAGGTTTTTCAGGCACACATACAGCTCTTACACCTTATATGGTGCAAATTGTGCAAAATATTCAGGGTGAAGAATCAGGAAATCCCACTGATTCCTATCACACACCCAATTTTTCTACATCTGCTACACAACCCAAAATACACTATACCCGTAGGAAAACCAAAAAGAACACTGATCTACCTCAGGATAATGTTAGTATGGCTGTACCAGATGAGGTTGTCCTAGGTGATGAAGGGGACATGTTGGCAAGGGCTGTCACTACTGCTTCTAGCTTAGCAACAGAGCAGGATAGTGATAACATCATTAAGACCCAAACCAAGGCAACATCTAGATGAAAGGATTCTGCTGAATCTAATTCCAATGATGGTAACCCTAGCCAAATGGAAAATATAGGGGGCTCAGATGATCAAACTAGATTTGATACTGAGTTTATGTCCAAAGATTCACCTCTCGGACCAGGTCACACAGGTCGAAGTGATGAGGACAGGACAGAGACAAATGAATTGATGGAAAATTTTGTGCATGATGACAATGTCAATGATTCACCTCTCGGACCAGGTTACACAGGTCGAAGTGATGAGACTAGTATGAAACTCATTCAGGAATTGACGGTTACTTGTACCAATTTGGAGTTGAAGTGTAATACATTGGAGGATAAAGTCCTTGGTCTTTCTACTGTTGTTGATGGTCAAGCCAAACTCATTACCAAATTGCAAAAACAGATCAAGAACTTAAGGAAATCAAGAACTTCAACCTCCTTAAAAAGATTGAAGAAAGTGGGCACTTCTCAAGTTGTAAGTTCACCAGAACACTCTGTTCATTTGAAAGAGGATGCTTCCAAACAGGGGAGGAATGAAGAAATGGGTTCAGGGGAGGCAAATTTGATGAAAGTTGATAGTGCTCAAGATGTGGTTACTGGAATGGTTTCAGGGGTTCCAAACTTATGAAATCAAAGTTATTGACACAAGGTTTTTCCCAATCACCTCCAATTATTATTTGATCAGAATAACAACGTGTTACATAAATGTAACAAGGATCTAAGACATCTCAGACCTTAGAGGATACGAACAACACTAACTAGTTCTAGGCGTTTATAGTTTACACGCCCTAGAACGCACACACACAGAGCTTTCTGATATTTACATTGTGGAAGACCTATGAAAACCTGTACCCTATGTCTCTTTATATAGAGAGATATTAGGGTTTACAAAGAGATATGAATAAAACTAAAATACAGAATATTATCAAAATCGTTTCAACATAATAAGTTATTTCCTGTATCTTTATTCTTTGTAGCTTTCTCTCTTTGTCATCTTTAGCCCTTCTTGTTTCATTCTTTTATTTATTTTGTCACATCAAATCTAGAATCCCAACATTAATAAACGGCCTTAGATATTACGTAGGACTACCAGTACCCTTAAAACATTGAGGATAATGTTTCACCTTAGTCTGGGGGGGGGGGTGAATCTTCGATTCGATTTGACCTGACACCTTTATCTGAGCTGTTAACTCACGCAACTCCATTTTTCCACCAAAATTTTAAATTTTTGTCACCTTTTTATTGTTAAAAAAAATGAATGATATATGGTATAATAATAAGATTTGACACCTTGTTTTGACTTTCCTACCTACGAGAGTAGAAATATATGTTTCGACTTGACCGGCCGTGTTGAGCCGTCTCCCTTAACCAATATAATCAAAATATTATGGCTAAGCATCCGCGGATCTCATTACTTGGGATTTTAAATTTGCGGAGATCGAGAAATGATAGAGTTTATTTAGAAGTTTTGTGCTAAACGTGGAGTAGTTGGATCTCTTTAGAGCCCACGAAAGGTACTTGTGCCTCCTTGTTCCCACAAGATTGCACACCATTAAAAATAGATCTCTAGGATTAATTAAATGTATGGGGTTAGGGCAATACTTAGTTTTTTCTCGTTCCCAACAAAATCTCTGCATATGGGGGTTTGGTATACATAGGGGTACTGCCAGTGTTACGGTAAAATAGACTATTGCATCTTGCCGGTTCGCAGCCGATGTTGTGATCTTAGTAAAGGCCGTAGGACTCGGGGTTTGGCATATGATTATGAATATCAATAATAATAATAATCCAAAGCCTAATAAAAAGCCAGAGGAATCCAAACCTATAAAAAGCAGCAGATATAAATCCAATGTCATAATAAAGCTCTTACATCTTGGCGGCTCTTAAACCGTTGTTGTAAAATAAATAAAGGACTAAGGACCAAGTATTATTAAAGTGCTTATAATTATGCAAAAATGCCAAGCTTCGACTCCGGGGATTTCCCTAATAAAAAGCTTCCATTTCGGGTCTCAAACATGGGATGTCTCAGTCGTAAATAAAAAGGGGGGCCCCCAAAAATCGTGTTAATCAGAGACCTTCATATGGACCCGATTTCTGTATGCAGGGGTTTTCGAGGGAAAGTTTGGAAACTACTTAGAGTTCAAATTTTGTGCTCTTATCGGACTAACAAATATCAAAACGAGAAAATATGAAGCAATTCATTTCTCACAAAATAAAATCTTGAGATACCAAACTTAGGAACTGGGAACAAGAGGTAATGACACAATTAACTTTTGTGGGTAGTGTTAGCATCTAACTTGTGGATAAACAATGATCTCGATTTTTCACTTAGTTTGGGAGCTTGTGAAAAATCAAGGATGACGATTTTTATCCGTATGGTCTCTTCTCCGTGAGAAGTGTTTCTACTCGTTGACCCTGAAAGTTATCAACAGATAAGAATTGATAATGAAATTCAAATCAAACTGTCACATATATAAAAATGAAAAAAGAACAAAAAAGAGTAGTAGTAGTTGTTATTCATGAAAATCATAACACGAAGTGTTTTGAGAATAAATGATTTTGATATCTCTTTTGAACATCATTGCTACTTTACAACGTCAGTAAAGAGAGGTTTTAAAATTATTTATCTCTTAAGCGTGAGGTGATGACATTGTGTGAGGACACGGCAATACCTTAGTCTGGGGGATTTTGATGTGTACTTTTTCACACATCCTTTTTAGCCTTAAATCAGACCAAATACACCAAATACTAACCAAATATGCCAAGAGAATGTGTGTTTTTGTATTTGTGTATGTGCAGGTACGGATATGTGAAAAATGAACAAAAACAAAGCAAAACCGACAAAAACGAGCACGAGATTGGAAAAAGGTCAAAAGCCGGAGCCGGGGAAGCAAAATGATCAAAGAAAGCTCAAATTATCATAAGAAGTCCTCAGAGATTCATCAAAGTGCAAATTTAGTCCCTGATCAAAGTTTGGAAGAAATGTCATATTCAGTCCCTAAACTTTCAGATAATAACAAAAGTGGTCCATTAACCAATATTTGAAGAAAAGTCAAGAAAGGTCCTCCATGATTTAGAATTTTACAATAAAAACCCTTGAAAGATACTTTTGATAATTTACAGATTTGGTCCCTGAGTTTGGTGAAATACAACATTGATCCTTACAAAGTAATACTACTCCTATACTAAACTATGGCATGATCCAAATAAATACAACCCAACATCATTCCTTAGTCCAATACCCACTCTTGCTGGCCCATAAATATCACCAAGCCCAACACCATTTACCCACGACCCGGTCCACATCCCACCACATAACCCGGTCAACTGGTCAAACCTAATAATAAAAACCCCCAAAACTATTACCCGCCCCCCAATCCCTTCATACCCAGAAATAAATTACTGTTTATAAGAACCCTAACTCACCACACCCAAATTAACCTCGATTAATAATTATTAACTCAATCATTGGGCTTCTAGAAGCTGACAGCTACGTCAGGGAATGTCAGGACACGTGGTCCAATAGAATGACACACGGAGGATTCATAAAGAGTATGCACATGATCCAAGGGACAAAAATCAAGCTTACATTTGAAGCAGGGATATACGGACGTGATTTGAGGAAAGAAACACAACTCTAGAAGGATCCTCAAAACCCTAGCAGGCTCCCCATCAACTATATATACCCCTCTCATATCACAGTTGTAGGTGTGTAGTATTTTGTGTAGGTTTCAAATATTTTTAGTTTTCTGTTTTAAGTTTCATTGTAATTTTCCTTTCCAAAGTATTGTACTCATTTTACTTATATTAATATAATTCAAGTTTCTATTTAATTTCAGCTTATTGCTTTAAATTTTAGCTAATTTCAACTTTTACTTCTTATTTAGTTTAAGATCAATAGTAGTAGTTTTATTTAAATTATGTTTTAATCTTCTGTGTTTGTTTATCATTTATATAGAAAATCCAAAAAAAATAAAAAAAAAATCAGAAAAAATAAAAAAAATAGTTATAATTCTTAAAGTTAAGTTAAAAAAAGCTTATTTACTGTTTCACCTAAACTCATATCAGCTTCCTCATAGCTGTTGTGAGCTTATTTCTGTCATTAAATACAAAATTCTACAAAGTCAAACAAAAAGTCAACTGAATAGCTTATTGAGAATAAGCTGAGCTTATTGGAGTATTGACAGCCAAACAGGAGTCCACTTGGCCTGTCATAAAGACAGGCAAGCTTAGTGAACCCCCTCTTTTCATGCTGAGGGGGATTTGGTTGTAAGTTTCTGATTTCATTTCACTTAAATTGCATTGATAGAGTTATGGTAGAATAGATCTGTTCTTATTTGATTATTATTTGATAGTTGTTCTATATTTAAGTTTCATTTCATACCTGTTTATCTAAGTTTGTTTGGCTTTTGATTCATACTACCTGTCAAATTCAGTGTTTCATTGGATCTGTGTTCTAGTCTGAGATTTGTGTTTCAGTTTCATTTTAAGTGTGATTGGATCTAGAGTAGCAACTGAGTTTGAAGTTTGGATTAGTTGGATTGGATTTGAGTGTTTAGATAAGTGATTTGTTAAACAGTTAAGGAGTGTTTGGATTATGGAATTGTGCTGAGTAAATTGGTTAAACAGAGGTTATAGTGAGTTTTGACACAAAACTTAGGGTAATTTTAGATTGTAGCTTGCATATAGAGGGTAGTCATTTCATAAAAAGTCAATTTCTCTTTAATTCACTAGTTTCTACTTATCAGTTAGTTTAAATAGTGGTATAATCTCTATATTAGTTGCATATTAGTATTAGTTAACTAAAATTAGGTGCATAATAGGTTATTACAATTTTAGTAATCAATTAGAACAGGTTTAAAATCATTTGAGTCAAATTCTCTTTGAAAAACAAAAAGTCAAAATCAATTGCTCATCAGTTTTTAGTCACAAATTTGATATCTATTCTAAGGTTCATTTCTTCTTGGAATTACTTTTAGCTTGTTGATTTGAAGAGTTTGACAGTAAGAAAACTAGAATCAAAAAGAATTTTCAAAATTTGAGCTTATTTGCTTATTAGAAAAGTGTACTTAAGTTGACTGATAGAACAAATAGCTCCCCTGCATCATAGGTTCTGTCACACTTTCTATGAGGTTGGCAGGCTAGCAATTGAGTTTGAAAATCATATTTGTTGGTGTATTTAGCATTTCTGTTGGTTAGTTGATCTTTTGCCCCCTAAGCTGTCATCAAATAGCTTATTTGCTCAAGCTTATTGGTCTTAAAAGTTGGTTACATTTAACATAGGGTCTGCCTATAAAAGTAGGGCTACAATTGTGTTTTGTGATTGAAACCTGAGTTTGGTGGTTGATTGAAGTTCATTTACACCTGTAGTTGTTGTTTCTATTTTGCTTTTGCCTATTACTTATTCTGATTAGTAACTGCTTATTCCAATTAGCTTATTTGCACCTTATTTGCCCAAACCTGTGTTTCTGTTAGTCATTTGGCCTAAGTCCTGTTCATTTAAGCTTATTAGAGTCATATAAACTTTTGGTTAATACTTGGTCAACTCTGGTCAACTGTGCTTCTCAATAAAAACTTTTCCATAAGCTGATTTCAAAGCAAATAGTAGTTCTATTGCTTATTTTCAACATTTTAAATTTTTCACAAGTTTAGAATATTAATTTAGAATTTTCCTGATTTTTTCATATTTTTCTGCCTTTATTTACTATTTTTCTTATTTTATTTTCATTTTTATTCACTTTTTAATACATTTTAGTTACCAAAAACTCCAAAAAAATCAGAAAAAGCTTAGAAAAATCCAAAAATATTTTATAAATTTATTTTCATTTATTTTAGAATTTTAGAAATTTATTTTGTATTTTTCCCATTTATTTTAAATTTAATTTGAATTTTTAATTAGATTTAATAGTTTTTAATTCCCAAAAATTACACAAAAAGCTAAAAAAATTAGTTTTTAGTTTTAAAATTACTTTTTAGTTAGTTTATAATATTCAAAATTTAATTTTCATTTTTCTCACCTTATTTGCATTTTCTTTTAATTATTAATTAGATTTATTAGTTTTTAATTCATAAAAAATAAATAAAAAGTCAAAAAAATATTTTTCTTTTTCTCAAAATTTTTTTTTTATCATTTTTAACTTTTTAAAATTATTTTCAAGTCCGTAAGAGTAGTGTAGCTTAAAATTCACTTTTTATTTCGTACGTTTACGTTTAATTCGCATTTAATCTTACGTTTTCAATTTTACGTTACGTTTTTAGTTTCATTATTTGAAATACGTGTTTAAGTGATTATTTGTGCTTCATTTACTTGTTCATTAGTGTAATCTCATCAATATCACTTTTGTCCACTTTCACGACACGTTTCACAAATCGAGAATTAAGAATTCCATTCACCCTTCACACGGGCTACGACCTCGGGTTATCCGTATTTCTTTGCGGATCTCTTGAGTAAATACTATACTAGAATATATATTGATTTTCACGAATCATTTAGATTTGGTTGAAATTTTGGGCTTAAAAAGTAAGTTTTTCTCGGTTTTCAACGAGTTAGGTTCATTTTTAGCGAGTTAGGTCAGGTTTTAGCGAGTTAAGGTTAAGTTTCTGCGAGTTAGCAACATTACTGCGAGTTATCTCTTCAAAGTTGGCGAGTTAGCCTAATTAGCGAGTTAGCTAAAATTCCTTATAGTTTAACTAGTAAGGAACTTATTACAACCCTCAATTAAGGCAAACTCTCGTTAGACTAAACTTTGGCGAGTTACATCTTCCTAGCGAGTTAGAAAGTTTTCTGCAATTTAGAAGATTTTTTGCGAGTTACAATATTCAGCGAGTTACACCTTTCTCAGCGAGTTACACCTTTCTCAGCGAGCTACACCTTTCTCAGCGAGTTAAATATTTCTCTAGCGAGTTACAATAGTTCCAGCGAGTTACAAATAGTTCCAGCGAGTTACAAAAAGTTCTCTGTGAGTTAGATTTCTGTGAGTAAGGATTACGTAACTACTTCGTCTTCAACTTTCACCACAACATCTAAACTTATACAACAACCTTATTTATCCTTCGAAGATCCATCTTTAAAAAAAATCAAATTTTACGCGAAATTAAATTTTTCTAGGAGACTAAACGTTCAGTTTTTACGCGAAATTTAAATTTTGGTATAACAGTGAATATTTTGGCCCAAGATTCAAATTAGGCCAAAATTCAAAAAACAATTTGGTAAAATTTAGCAGCAAAATTTTTGAAACTCAAATTTTTCTTATAACCTTAGAATTGCATTTTTTCGTGATTTTTCAAATTTTGGGAGAGAAAATTTTCAAATTATATTTTGGAGGGAAAATCAGAAATCACTATTTCGACCTTTGTGGGTGATATATCAACTATACATTTTAATTTGATTATTCCGATTACATCACAACAATCACGTGGGAGAGAAAACGTATCAATCAAGTTAACAAGAGAGAAAGATGTCTGAAGTTGAGAAAAGGGCCATTCATTCTACAGAAAATTGTTTAGCACATTTTGAATCAGTTAAGATTCAATGCAAGATTCTCCCAGATACAAGGTTTCCTTCGTGGAGTACCTTTACTGTATTATTTGGAATTGAAACTGACCTTCTAACCTTTCAAAGGAAACTCCGAGACAACATAGTTCAACTAGAAAAGGAAATTGAACAGGGAAGTGATTGCATGGTAGGATTTAGAACGCTCAAGCCACAGTTCAAAGGGTTCATGACCATGGATTTTAAAATTTCTCGGAACTATGAATTTCAAAGCAAGTTATGGAGAGAGAACATCACTAGTATGGAGGTTGAAGCTTTTCGAGATTAGTTTGTTTCACTAATGAGCTATCTAGAAAGGGTGCTTTATGACAGATCACTTCATCTGACGGTTATTAAAGAACTAGAGATGCAGAAATGAGTAAGAGAATTGAATGTATGAGAGAATGTGAGAAAAAGGCAGACACAAGAAGGAACTGTCAACAATGAAGGGATGTTGGATGATACTTTGGTATTCACCGGTAACAATGCATTATCCGAACTGCAGATAGAAAGCACCACTCCAGGGAATGATTCAGATGCTGACGGGAAACTCAAATGTAAGGATGGTTTGAATAATGCAGCTGCTGTCAGTCATTCACAATATTCAAGTGCACTTGTTCAGCTACATCAATCTAATGATGATGTTATTGGTGATGATATATTTGAAAATATGTTTACTTATGAGACACAAAGTCATGGACAACCTGAGTACATTAACGACACATAAGTGGTGAATCAGGATGATAGAAATATGACTCCTGAGACTCCACATATGGATCCTAATGGAGGTATGGTTGAACATAACAATGTGAATCATGATCAAGAATGTGCTTCAACTGCTTTGATAATTAAGAATATGCAAAACGAAGTAGCTCGATGTAACAAGCTCAATTGTGAACTAAAAGCACAAAATGCGTCATTAACAAGGGACATTGAGTGCTATAAAATAAAACTGTCAAATCTTGAAAACAAAGTAAAACATGAAAAAGGTTTTGAAGCTGTGTTTCATGAATATTACGACAAAGAACAAAATCTGCAACATCAAATGCGAGAACTAATTGGTTCCAATAATGAAAACGTTTCAAAACTGGAAAAAGAAAAGCTTGGCCTTCAAAACCAAATTGCAAAACTAACAACAGAGGTTTTGAAAATTAATAACAAAGGTCTCAACATGTCAAACAGATTACAAAACATTGAGAACGAGATGGAAAATTAGGGAAGACTCGTATCTAAACGACATTCTTGATTTAGAAGCTAAATTGAAAGTTTTTAAAAAGTCTGCTTGTGATAAATCATTGATTGTTGAGTCTGACAGACACTAAACTCAAACTTGAAACAAAAATAGACTGAAGATTTGAAGTCTCAATTGTATGAATTCGCTGATAAAAAGTTTGAAAATGTTTTGCAAAAGATTGAATCATTGAAAAAGAAAAATGTTGACTTTCAAATCACAAAAATTTCCTTTCCAAAACCCCTGATCGATTCTAATACTCCAGATTTTAAAAAGGAATTGGAGGGAGAAAATGTATCTTTTTGAAAATGAAAATCATGTGCTTCAAACAAAAGTGGTTGAGCTTGAAACGCTTTTAGCTCAACAAACAAACGATTTTGAGGATGCCAAAACTGACTTTTTCAACAAAGTAACCAAATTTGAAAATAATTTTGAAAGACTTGAAAAAGAAAATGTTGAGTTCGAACGGAAATTGGCTCGTAAAACGGATGATTCTAAAGCTGAAAAAGATCAACTTTTGAAACAAATTGCTTCTTTAGAATCAATATTGGCATCCCAAGATCATCTTCATCTTCAAAAAGAATACAATGATTTGAGAATTTCATACAATGCTTTAAAATTGAAGTTTGATACTCTTAACCGATCAAAGGGAAAAGCTCAAATTTCAAATGTTTCAACGCCAAAAGTGAGTGTTTCGAAGAAGGTTTACACGGGTGAATCTTCAAAACCATTTCAAAAAAGGTTTCTCGGTTTACAACCTATTCTTTGTGTAGAATACTAATTATGTTAGAAACATGTTCAAGTGGTGTTGAGTGAGGCGTAGAGATGAGGAGGAGGGAGGAGAGGAGAGAAAGAGAGGAACCTTGAAAGAAAAAGGAAAAGATTAGATTGAAAATGAATGAAGGTCCAACCCTCTCCACATGTGGAGAGGGGTATTTATAGTTACACTATTACGCCCACTCCCGGGCTGTGGATCAGGCATACAGTGTGTAAAGACCCGTTCCTTCTTCCACGGTATTACTTAAACTAAACTAACTAACTAATAAATAAACTAACTACGAGCTAACTTAATGCTATTACAATCATTAGGTGACCGAGACTTTTACAGGATTATTTGTATTCCTAACAATCTCCCCCTAAGCGAGGTCACCTTTGAAGTTAAGATCTTTGGTCTTTAAGCATTCTTTAGTCCTTGTAGCTCGTAGGATCTGATTCTTCTCTTGTCAGCACACTTCGTACTTCAACCAAGTGAACTTGTGATTAGAGTTCCTTTGTGATGTGTGATCTTTGAGCTTCTTTGAGATCATCAGCCAAAGTAAATCTCCAAGCTCATCCTTTGTTGTATTGCCTTCATGTGATGCAGTGACATAAGGACCATCATGCTCACACCCTTCTAGATCAGGAGACTTGACTTTTAGAATTGTGGATCAGGAGATTTTTTTCATCAGAGTTGCGGAAACGTTGTTGGTAGTCTCTCAACATTTTGTTGTAGCAAGTCTCTCATCTTCATTGATTGTGTGGTGGATGTGTGAGCATGAGGTATGGATTGACCCGATTCAGCTGGAAACTGGAGCCATCAACACCATCTTTATATGTGTCCCTGAAATAAGACAGTTAGCAATAAAGATAGAGAACGAATATGGCTTTGTCATTCGTTCTGCGAGGACAGACTACCCTCCGGTTTTGTGAAAACCGACCTGTGATCAGGTAGAGTCTCTTTTAAAGAGGACTCTCCTTGACAGGAATTTCCAGCTTGTAGTAATGAATTTTCCAAAGAATCCACTTTGGAATTTTCACACTTAGCATGTTCTCATACCGGAACGTCTCAAAGCAGACAGCACGATAGAGTGAATCGGTGAATTGAAATTCACGGATTGATGAGAAATTGATTTATAGAAATCACTCGCGTGTCCTATGATAAACATTTTTGAGACACGACGAGAGTTTTATATTTTGAATCACATTTCCATCAAAAATACTTTTGTTTGAAAGATTATACACAATCAATGTGCTCGAAAAATTAGTTTGTGAGCACATTGAAAGGTTTTAGCAAAAGTATCCGTCAATCCATATCCTGGAACAAGTTTGATTCAATGTTGAATCGCACCATTGTTGCTTTCCAGTTGTCACTTGATCATTGATCCAAGATGGATCTCACATGTCACCTACCAAGAGCTTGAGTGATGATCGCTCTAGAAGGATTTCCATCGTCATTGTGAATATTAACATATCACTCGGATGTTCTGGCAATACCTCAAGGATAATGCATAGGACTCTAAATATTTTATCTTATTTTCCACATTGTGTGAAACAATAAGCATATTTGGAATGTGTCCTAACGAGATTTATGGATGATCTCATGGCTCTAGACTCAATAGTGCGTTTTGATCCGCTCCTGGAGACTGGGGAGGCGTCTCCTGTTTTAGGTATCAACATAGCTCGCAATGAGCGGTCGATACATTGCACAGGGTTCCCCGTGAGATTGAAACAAGCTCTTTTAAGAGAACTTGAGTGGTTGGGAAGTTTAGTGCAGTGCGTCACTGGGTCCATGACGTCTTGTCTTCAATACTAGTGTTACCTTAGTAACCACCAGTAGATTATGAATTGAACCCGGTTTCTGCCCTAAGGTTGAATATTTGGAGGGCTATTTCTTTTCACCCTTTCACATTTCATTTCTTTTTCATTCTTCAACCCCTTCAGTGCTTACCGAGATTTCACCACTAGAACCTTATTGGGTTTGTTCCAGTCCTAGCTCTATCTCAGTCCGCACTCTTCCCTTTCTCACTTTACTCCTTTTTTCAAGCATTCCTAAGGACTTCTATTCTATCTAGAGGATTGTCCCTGGGAAGATCCTTCCGGTTCTGGTGGATGATGGGAATTCATACCTAACCTTAACCAACCTTATAACTCCATGCATAAAGATAAATGGTCGGTCTTTGGTATAACTTCCACAAACGCCTTTTGCTCCCCCTTAATATGTGCATCGATATGCGAAAGTGTTTAGCACGTATGCGGGAGCCTATTATTGAGTACAAAAAATCACTTTTGATTATCAGATTTCATATTTAAATCACATTCTCTCCCCCGATCAAAAATTTCAAATCTTTCAAGATTTTTGATCTCAATTGATTTAAATAATTTAGAAAACGTTTATGGGAGAGAAATGCGGTCAATTTTAATATTTTCTGATAAAAGGAACTTTTTCTTGCTCCCCCTCAATCTGTGAGGGAGGTTGTTATGTATCAGATTTGAAGAGTTTACAAAAGATTTGAAGTTTTAAAGAAAACTCTTTGAAAATGTACTCATTCTGACACATAACACATCACAAATCATTTTGTTGCAAGGTTTATTTTTTGTACGAAGTGTGGGGAGTTTTGATGATACATAAAATTTTGAGAAATCACTCTCCCCCTCAATCAATGACGGAGGTTAGAACAGAAATGTTTTCATAAACTATTAGCGTCATTGATTGAGTGAAAAATTGTTATCAAACTTTTGAGTTCAATTTGATTTTCATTCAAAATTTCATGGTACCACCAAGTTTTGCACAAACACTTTCCGGAAAAATCATAGAAGGGAAAGTATTTGGCGATAAAAAGAAGACTTCTCTTCTTTATCAAGAAATAATGCACTGAAACGTACATTAGATCGAGGGTGCATGAATATAAAGTAATTCACGCTAGGAGGAACGGCACCCTTTGTTAGGAACAACCGTCTTTTTGGCGACGTGTTTTCCTTAATGTTGAAAACCGGGTTGCTATCTGAAGTAATAGCAAACCATATTTTTGAAGTCCGGGTTGTAGCCTGAAATGACTACAAGCCATATTTATAAGTTCGGGTTGCAGCCTGAAATGACTGCAAGCCATATTTTTAAGAATGTTTTGAGAAACGACATGTTTTAGAAAAAAAACTTTATTTGAAACCGAAAAACTCTTGCTCAAGCATATGTATGATTCCGTGTCATTATTAAATGACATTTCTAGAAACGTACATAATATTGATTACACAAGAGACATGTCGTGAGAAGAATATTTTTGGATTTTTTATGATTTTTCAGATTTTTATGGTTTTTATAGGTTTTATATTTTTCTATTTTCTTTTTGATTTGATGCTATACAAGGATATGTGAAGCAACCCCTTTACTCCTCTTGATCTTCCTGAAGACATTTGAGATCCTCAGGTGTGAGACTCTTCATACCAAGGCGTGGGAGGATGAAGTGAAACCGTTCCCTAAAAAGTGCTTTGGTGAAGATATCGGCTAGTTGGAACTCAGTCCTCACAAAGTAAAGTTCCACAATCCCTTTCTCAACTTGTTCCCTGATGAAGTGATGTCGAATGTCAATGTGTTTTGTTCTTGAATGCTGGACATTGTTGCAGCAGAGTGCAATTGCACTTTTGTTGTCACAGTACATAGGAATCTTATTGCAAATGAAACCATAGTCAGAAAGTTGAGATCGCATCCAGAGGATCTGAGCACAGCATGATGACATGGCAATGTATTCAGCTTCAGTGGAGGAGATAGATGTACTCATTTGTTTCTTTGAAGACCAACTGACTAGCTTATTTCCTAAAAACTGTGCGCCCCCAGATGTACTGCGACGAGTGTCTTGACATCCAGCATGATCAGCATCCGAATATGCTGTGAGAGCCATAGAAGTTTCTTTAGGGTACCAAAGGCCCAAGTGGATTGTTCCTTTAAGGTATCGAAAGACTCTCTTGACAGCTTCCAAATGTTTCTTGGTGGGTTTGGATTGATACCGGGCACAAATGCAAACTGCGAACAGAAGGTCGGGTCTGCTTGCAGTAAGGTACATTAATGAGCCAATCATGCTTCGATACATGGTTTGATCGACCGGAATTCCCACATCATCTTCGTCAAGCTTTGAACGTTCAATCATTGGAGTATCAACTGAATCACTGGAGTCGAATCCAAATTTCTTCAACGTTTCATTGGCGTATTTGGATTGATTGATGAATATGCCATTGGGGTTTTGAGAAATTTGCAGTCCTAGAAAGAATGACATTTGACCCATCATAGACATTTGGAATTCGGAGCTCATCTCTTGAGAGAAACGATCACATTCTGAGGGATCAGACGAGGCAAAGATGATGTCATCGACGTAGATTTGTACATGTAGAAGGTGTTTGCCTGTTTTTCTGGTAAAGAGGGTAGGATCAACAACGCCTTTGGAGAATTTGTTGGCCAGAAGAAATTTAGACAAGGTGTCGTACCACGCCCTAGGTGCTTGTTTAAGCCCATATAGAGCCTTCTTTAATCGGTACACGTGATTAGGGCGTTCTGGATCCACAAAACCTTCGGGTTGAGATACATACACCACCTCTTTCAGATCCCCATTTAAGAATGCGGTCTTGACATCCATTTGATAAACCACCATGTTTTGACTTGCAGCATTAGCGAGAAAGATCCTTATGGCTTCTATTCTAGCAACTGGGGCGAAGGATTCTTCAAAGTCAATACCTTCTTCTTGTCGATATCCTTTTGCCACGAGCCTAGCTTTGTTTTTCAGAACATCTCCATGCTCATCAAGTTTGACCTTGAATATCCATTTGAGAGCAATGATCATAGCACACTCGGGAGGTGGTACTAGTTCCCAGACGTCCAGTCGGTCAAATTCATGAATCTCGTCCACCATTGCAGTGAACCATGAGTGTTTAGACATTGCATCCTTGACGCTTTTTGGTTCAGCTTTAGAGAGAACAGAATTGAAGAAACACCATAATGCGTCAGTTGCAAGTTGCTTGCGGGTTGATACTGGACGTGAAGGGTTCCCAATGATGTTGTCAATAGGATGATCATTGGTCCATTTTTGAAGGTATTCATGGGGTTGAGAATGTGGAACTGAGGTAGCCGTGTTAGATTCATCAGAGGATGTTACATCATTTGATGGTTCAGGGGCAAAGATGTTAACAAATGGCTCATTATCAGGTGGAGCAAAAGGATTAACTTCAGATGAATTATCTACATTTGCCGCTCGATGTGCAAGTGAAGGTTGGACATTGGACGTGCTAACCGATTGACTGATGGCGGGGGCTTCAGAATCCCATGACAATGAAGTGGATGGACCGTTATTGTCATCTTGATCATTCACCACCCCATCTGGTGGTTGAACCATTGTAGCTTCGGGAGCATTCATCTGTTGAGGTTCAAAGTATTCATCAAACATTGGGTCAAACAATTTCTTCCAATCTTCACTCGTAGGGGGTACAAAAGGAGCAGCAGGGATGGGATTCTGTACAAGCCTGGAACTAATTGGTCCAGGGGACAAAAGGTTAGGTACGGGTCCAGAACTTGATTGTCCAGGAACCGGTTGCTCAGTCAGCTCATCGAAAGTAACGTGGATTATTTCCATTATATCTCTGGTACGTTTGTTGTAGATTCGGTACCCCTTTCGCTCTGGAGCATAGCCAATGAAGAAACCAATGTCGGCCTTGGCCTTGAGTTTCCCAAGGTCTTCACTGTCATTAGTAGGATAGCACAGTGCTCCAAAAACTCGAAGAAACGAAAGGTCGGGTTTTCTGCCATGAACCAGTTCATAGGGAGTTTTGCAGTGGAGAGGATGTATCAAGGATCGGTTCTGAGTGTAACATGCGGTGGCAATTGCCTCAGCCCAAAGAAATAGAGGAGCTTTGGAAAAGATGAGCATAGTCCTTGCAGCTTCAACTAAGGTGCGATTGCGTCTTTCTACAACTCCATTCTGTTGAGGAGTTCTTGGTATGCTCTTTTGATGACTGATCCCGACACCTTCATAAAATAGAGTAAGTTGTCTGTTCACAAATTCTGTTCCATTATCAGTACGAACGACTCTAACTGTTTTGTTAAGACGGACTTGCAACATCTTGATGAGTTTGATGATGGTTTCAGGAGTTTCATCTTTTGATCGTAGAAACTTCACCCATGTGAATCGAGAGTAATCATCAACAATAACCAGCACATATTTCTTTCCATTGATACTTTGAATCCTCATTGGTCCACAAAGATCCATATGAAGGGTATGAAGAACTTCCATGATTGAATTGACGGTTTTGGGTTTATGGGTATGCTTTTTGCTTTTGCCCATTTGACAGGCGGAACAGAGATGATCTTTTTCATACTTGAGTCTGGGCAAGCCTCGAACAAGATCCTTACGTGTAAGTTCATTGATGGTACCGAAGTTCAAATGGTTTAAACGTCGATGCCACAACCATGACTTGTTCTTGGATGCTTTAGAGAGCAGACAAATTGGAGAGGATCGTAGCATATCTTCGATGGAGATGGTGTAAAGATTAGTGTCCCGACTCCCCTTGAGAAGATCAACACCATCTAATTCTCTAACAAAACAGGTGTGCTTTCTGAAGGCGACTTCGAGATCTGAGTCACAGAATTGACCAACAGAAAATAGATTGTGCCCAAGACCTTCCACGTAGTAGACTCTGGATATAACACAGTCTCCAAAGACATAATCACCATAACCCATTATAGACCCAAAATGGTCATTCCCAAACCTAACCGTACCAATAAATTTTTCCACGAAATTCTTGAGCCTTGAGCGATCACCAGTCATATGTTTTGAGCAGCCTGAGTCCAAATACCAAAGGACGATTTGTACGACCTGCATTTGAAACCAGACAATCGTGGATAACTGAAAAAGCTGGAGCCCCACACACAATTGGGGTCCGTTTGGTTAGAACACACAAATATTGGATTATCATAAGTAACAGGTATCTCACTGGAGTGTTCACATTTTGATGCACTAGAACTAGAAGTGGTATCTATTGCTTCTATAGGAAATAGTCTACCAGTAGGTCTCCACTTCCTAATAGGCATATCTCTAGAGTTAGTAGTCCTAGTTACTGGGCACATTTTCCTCGGAGTGAATTTCCTTCCAGTAGGTCTCCATTGATAACCAACATTAGTGAACACTTTTCCTGTTTTATTCCATACTTGTTTTGCTCGTTTAACACTAGAAACATTCATATCTGGTAATCGTATAATAGATTTAGGAAAAGGCACAGCACATGCATCATGATTACCATAAAATAAGCATTTGTTACATGTCTTACAAATAGCATCAGAATTCGAATTAATTACATCATTGTTCACACAACTGTTTGAAATAACTCGATTCCTCTCACTAAGCAACACTTTATTGTTCCTAGATGATTCTTCTACTTCCTTCATAAGTGAGCTCTTAGCCGGCAAAGTCCTATCATTCTTTGTATTGCCCTTAGGTTGTGACTTGCTAGCATTAGATACACCTTTTACTCCTGTAGAAGCAATGATGGGAACATTAGTCTGATTAGTTGCTACTTGTTTACTGGTGATCAAGATGGAGGATTGTGGCATGATTTGGGGAAAGTCAACTGTGACATGCTTGTTGCCACTGAGAGGGTGCAATGCAGTTGTCCTATCTGACTTGGTATCAATCTTGGGGCATGATCCTATGGCATATTCTAATAATTCCTGGGCCCTATTAGTGAGGAAGCATGCACCAATAATAACATCATCAAGTGGTTTAGAAATCCTTTCATCTTCAATGGTTTCTCTAAGTATGGCCAGACAATCCTTAAGATTTCTAAGATAGTTGTTATGAACTAACTTATTGTTCCTAAGGGGAAGAGAAACATTCACAGCATCGCACGCATATTTATTACAAGCATGTACATTGGAAATTGCATGATCACAAGAAACAACAGGCATTTTACCCTTCACCATGGTCTTTAGATTCTCAATTTCATTTAACAAAGAAGTGACTTTCTCATTGTTTTGGTCACGTGTTGTTTTGATAGACTCAAACAATTCTTTATAACGTTGTTTAGCGTTGGACATTTCAGCACGAAGCCACTCATTTTCATGTTGTAACTCATTGATAATGCCTTGTTTTTGAAAATTTTGAGAATCCATAGACTTCTGGTAATTGGTATTGAACACGTCGCTTCTGTTCGATTTTAATTGTGCAATTTGGACCTTCAACTTCCGAATCGTGTTTGAGTGAGCTTGAATTACTTCATCCTTTTTGGCTAATTCAAAACATGTATCAAATTCAGGAACATCCGAAGATATCTTGGCATTTGATATTTTTATACTTTCTTCTAGATGTTGATATTTTAATTGTAGGTTCAGATTATCAACTTCTAGTTTTGAGAAATTCCTGACCATGTTATCATGATCATCGTTTTGAATTTTTTTAGTAAGTTTGTAATTCTCCCCCTCAAGCTCAATCACACGATTTTGGAAGACATTCAAAGTAACCGACGTTTCATGAAATTGTCGAGCAGATAGCGCAGAGTCGGTAACAGTATAAAACACATCTTTAGCAATGCAGTTAGCAATCAAATTTTCATTCATGATGAGAATGTTCTTCCTGTCAATTTCACTGTGTTTGAGATCAATAGCAAGTTGGTTACCCTCACTTTCCACTTCATCAAAAACCTTTTTCATTTGAGTCACATCATCATTAATGGTGTTTTTAAGTCCCTCAAAATGTTCTTTTAGAAGTTTAAAAAATGGCATAACTTCAGTTAGGTAACACTGTTTTGTTTGCTCAAAACCCCTTTCCCCTTCTGTAATCCCTGTAGGTGTAATTCTTATTTTACAGGTTTTCTCAAAGTCATTGAACAATTGACCAAGCACATACAGCCCAATTAGAGTATTACATTGTGTGGGAAGAGTGAAAGGAACAAGGTGCCTGGGTGTGTTCAGGGGATAGGCAGTTGGGTGAGCAATTCAAAACATAGTGCTTGTGTTGCCTACAACTCTTTTAGCTTGCATTTTCTCAATGTCAATATTCCAAAACACTTTTTCAGGAAAAATTCTCTTTTGAGGAACAAAAATTGCAGTATGATTGTCATTTGCATAATTATAGTGAAACACGAGATTCTTAGCAATGCATTTAGGATCCTTTAACCGTTCAGCAAGTTTTGCCCTAGTTCTATCCTCTGCCTCATTGATGTGGTCATAGGATCGAGTATCAGGAGGTGCATGGTTAGGTTCAAGCATAGTTTTTGCATCATATAATGCAGATTGTGCACCTAGACCTATTTTAAGGAATCTTGCTTTGGGTTTGGAGGTATCATGTTCACTAAATTCATCACTTAACTTCCTGTGGCTTTCCATCATTTGAGCAGATTGAATGGTTTGGCCCTGTGTGTACAACTTATCTTCCAATTTATTTTTTAACGTTTTTAATTTTGAGAAGTCATTTAGAAGTTTAGTTTCTTTATCCTTGAATTCTTGTTTGATTGTAGTCAAACCTTTTTGAACCTCAAGTTTTTGTTTGACGGTTTGATTCAATTGGTTCTTTAAAGAAACTAGTTCCCTTTTTAATGATTCTTGTTTGGAATTATTTTCAGATATGTAAGTACGCAGTTGCCATTCCATTTTCTGCTCACGTTCATTCAACTCAAACTTAGCACGCTGCTCATAAATGTTTACTTGTTCCTTAAGGGCGTTAATTCTAGTGATCAGAGAATCATCAGGGTTGTATATAGAGTGCTCATATATCTCATACTTACTAGAATCAATAGACGGCATGTCACTCGGTACAACTTGGGTTCCATTGTCATTCACATACATTTCATATGGGATATTATTGGTATTCCCCATATTTGTGATGTCTGTGTTGACAATATTCTTGAGTTGTACAGAGCCACATGCCCCCTATACAGGTGCAGAATTATTCAGATCATGTTTAGACGATGTTGGTACCTCAGAGATAGCAGACGTGATGGATAAATCAGGATGCTGTGAAGAGGATGCTGCTGCAGACAGATTAGCCATGAAGATTGTTTGAGCAGTTGGTTCATCATCCACGTCTGAGTCAAATGCATCACACTCTTCAACTTGAAAGATATTTGGATCATTAAGAGCCATGTCCTGAACAGGTTGATCATCCACATCAGCATCAAAGGTGTTCCCATCATTACTAGCCAGAAAGAGCAAAGCTTCTTCATCCAACACAGTCCCATTTTCTTGTGCCTGCATCAGCAGCATCTTGTCTTTGAAGTACTCAGAGTTTTGGGGACGTTTTGGGAGAGGGCAATTCCTAGCAATGTGGCCCAACCCTCCGCAGTTGTAGCATTTTTGTTGCTTAGCTTGTGCTTGAAGAGCATTCCCAACTCTGTACTGCCCATTCTCTCTACCAGCATTTCTTTGGTTGAAGTTCTGTCTTCCCTGCACATTCTGCACCACTACCCGACCATCTTCAATGACTGCCTGATTAATTGGATTAGATGAGATTCTGAGCTGGTTGTTAGTAGATGGGAGTGCAGCCCTGAACTGTTGGACCAGTAAAGACACTTGGTTGGAGAGATTATCAATCATCATGTCAGTGTGAGAATACCCAGAATCAAGTTGAGTATTCAATGCAGATGGTGAGGGAGTTGATGATTGACTAATGGTTGGGGTAGACCTGGAGGATGATTGTGATGGTTGAACTTGATCTTTAGAGGTTTGATTAGGTTGTTGAACATTGGAGACAAAAGCAAGAGATTCATTTGTTGCAGACGGATTGAGCTTTTCTCGCATTAGCCGATCGTAAGCTGCATGTTTCTCATGTTGCTGGAGATACGCATACAGCTGTTCATGATTGGTATGCCTGAGACCCTTGTTGAGCTTAACAGCCGTGACAAACCTATCCCATTCCGGTGCCATGTTGTTCACGAATTTTGAATTGAGCTGTATGTTGGGCATTGTCATCTTGATAGCTCTCATGTCATTGACCAGCTTGTGAAATCTGACGTAATAGTCAGTGATGCTTTCACCTGGATTCATTTTGAAATGCTCAAATTCATCGTATAGCTGTGACTCACGATCTTCTTTAGTTAACTCAGACCCTGCAAGAAGCATTTTGACATTATCCCAGACCGCCTTTGCTTCAGTGTTGAAGTTGATCAGTTTGTAGACATCTTTGGGAAGGCCTTGAATGATGATATTAGATGCTCTGATGTCTGCATCATAGCGTTTCTTTTCTTCTTCAGACAACTCATTGTAAGTGCGAGGTCTATCAGGACCAAACACGGCCGGTAGTTGATCAGTTGCTTTTGAAATCGTGTCTCTAGTAGTACCCACTTGAAAGGGTCCCTCATCGATGGATTTCAGAATGTTAACCCCATTATCTTTACCTAGACAGTACAGCCGTATCCTTTGAGCCCATGATTCATAGTCAGTTCTGTCCAACATCGGAGGTCGGGTGTCAGACCCCGCAGCTTGAATGTCATCAGAAGAAGTCGACATCACAAATAAGTTAACCACAACTTAACCACAATAAAATCCAACCGCAACTTAACCACAACTTGACCAAACCGCAGAACACAATCCAACCGCAGTATGAGCTAACCGCAACCAGAGCAAACCGCAGGCCAAAGATACTGACCGCAAGACACTAACCACAAATTATAACTAACCGCAGAAACAGTTAACCGCAATGCACTTGAACACAAGACACTTAACCGCAATGAGTTAACCGCAACACACTTAACCGCAGAGAATCTAACCGCAGTACTTTGAACCAAACGCAAAATATTTAACCGCAGAACCTAGACGCAATACGCAAGCTGAGGAAGACTTAACCGCAGAATCTACTCGCAGAGACAAAAGTCCAAAACTGTCACTTTCGTTGCGTTTTGTTTGTATTCCCGAAATAGTAAACGCAGAAAGTTAATCGCAGCACGCGGGACTTAACCGCAACCAAGCAATGAAACAGTGGACTTAACCGCAACTAAGAAAAACGCCTAAAATCAATTCCAAACTTCAAATAGCTTGATGATATTGTAACACACTCAACACTACAATGTTCCACAAACACAAATGAACATAAAAGGACATCACAAACATGTATAACAACACTAGAGGGATAAAACCAAGATGTTTTCCAAGAAAGTGGCACCAAACTCACAAAACCACTCAAAACATCATCAAATTCGATTCTACAAGGCCCTAAGATGAAACCTTGGCTCTTGATACCAATTGTAGAATACTAATTATGTTAGAAACATGTTCAAGTGGTGTTGAGTGAGGCGTAGAGATGAGGAGGAGGGAGGAGAGGAGAGAAAGAGAGGAACCTTGAAAGAAAAAGGAAAAGATTAGATTGAAAATGAATGAAGGTCCAACCCTCTCCACATGTGGAGAGGGGTATTTATAGTTACACTATTACGCCCACTCCCGGGCTGTGGATCAGGCATACAGTGGGTAAAGACCCGTTCCTTCTTCCACGGTATTACTTAAACTAAACTAACTAACTAATAAATAAACTAACTACGAGTTAACTTAATGCTATTACAATCATTAGGTGACCGAGACTTTTACAGGAATATTTGTATTCCTAACACTTTGCAAAAAGAAAGGAAGTTTTCAAAGAGACCAAGTTTTTCCGAAACATTTACTTCTAAAAGGTTTTCAAATCCAAATGCATCAAAACAAAAGAATCATATTTTTCAAACTCCGCACTCTCGTTTTACACCGGTAAAGCAAGTATGGAGACCAAAGCAAAGTCATTCAAAACGTTACAAATATTCAATATCAGAATTGCTTTTGTTACAACATAAGAATGACTCTTCTTTGAACATTCCAAATACCGGAAGGTTTCCATTTATCACAAAAACAAATCTTCAAAGAGAACCCATGAGGTTCAACTCTAGATGGAAATCTTCTTCTTCAGACTTTAAAACTCCAAGAGAAACACCGGGTTTCTCAAACAATTTTCAACGGAAAAAGAGTTTTAAATCTCCATTGATTCCACGAGTGTTATTTCAAAATGAAACACCGGTTTTCAGTCCTCGTTGGAATTCAACATCTTTAAATCAGATTGACACAACCTACAAATGGATTTCAAAATTTGGTAAACCCGTTGGCGCCGTGCTTAAATGGGTTCCCAAGGTTGTTGTCTAATCTTAATTTTTTAATGGCGTGTAAGTATTTCAGCTTACAACCCTGGCTTAAACACTACAACTTGTGCAGACATTTCAGTGTACAACTCGGGTTTCAAATAAAGGAAAGTGCCTTGCTAAACCATTTTTTAAAACCAAACGTGCACTTTTCCTTGAAAACAAGAAGAAGTTCTCATGCAAAGCTTCTCTAAAACTTCTTAATTTTGAGCAAAATTTATTCAAAATTTTTCTAAAGATTTTTCAAAACTTTTCAAAATTTTGCTCACGATTTTTCAAACCTTTACTCCCCAATTCGCTTCAAAGTTTAAAATTTTCAAAACATATGCTAGTTTTGAGGGGGAGTATTTCAGTGTATAAAGTTTTAGTTACCTTGAAGCAAAATTTATTCAAGAATTTTTCAAACAGAAATTTCTAAATCTTTCAGAATTTTGCTTTAAGAAGACTCCTTCCCTCAAACATTATAAAGTTTAAAATTCTCAAAACATATGCGAGTTTTGAGGGGGAGTATTTCCAAAACAAAATTTTCCGTCAAAATCATGCTTAATGCTTGTGCACATATAGCAGTGTACAACCCGTTCTTTGAAATTAAAGGACCCTGAGGTACACTTCAATGCCTCAATCCTAACATATGGAGCGAAAGCTTCTTACTTTTGAGTAGAATTAATCAAATTTTCAAAAAATTTCTAAGTTGTATTCAAAAGGACAAGTGTTCCCTCACGTAATCAAAACCTCAAAAAGTTATTTCACTAATTGAGGGGGAGTATTTGAAATGATCTTTGTTCAAAATGATAAGTTCTTGGCATATTCTTCCACAAACCTCAAAAAGCATATTTTAATCAAAAAGTTCATCAAAAACACATCTTATATGCTATTTTTGAGGAGGAGAAAATTAAAAGTAATTAAAATATGGATGATAATGAATGCTTTAAGTTGAATCTCGTGCGAGCTCGACTCTAAATTGACCCAGGAATTGACGAAACAACAAACGTTAGTAATTGAAAAGACTTGATCTCGCGGGTAATAATTTCAAGTTAATTACTAGAGCTAGTTGTCACCTAAAAGCTGACAATGCATCTCTTTAACTAGCGACATAAGCGTGTCTCGAACAGGTCTAGTTTAAGTAGAAAGTACCATTTCGAGAAACTCTTCTTAGATGTATACTTTGACGGGTCTAACTTCCTAATCAAGGAATGTTAACAACTTCAAGTTAGTTACTAGGGCTTGTTATCACCTAAAAGCTGATAATGGATCCCTTTAACTAAGCAACATAAACATGTCCCTCGAGTATATGTCTATTAAGAATGGATCAATTCAAAAAGTGCTTACTCCTCCTACATGTGCAAATTTCTTAAATATTCATGAGCACATGTGAAGGGGGAGTCCTTCAAAAGAAAACCAAAACTATCAAAGTGTTAACAAAATTTGTCTTGCAATAATAAACACTTTGAGAGATTTTCAATAAATGGTTTTAATGGCAATTATAGGATAGTGATGTATAAGGAGACTAAGGTTAGGGAAAACCGTCCTATGATCCGCCAGAGCCAGAGGGATCTACCAAAGGACATCACCAATAGTTAGTATTAGAAGTCCTGAGGTGTGATATGAAAAATGGAGTAAGGAATGAAAGGAGAAAGAAGGGGTTGAAGAATTAAAAAGAAAAGTAAAGAAAATGGTGAAAAGAAATAGCCCTTGTTGATATAAATAATGTATAAAAACTTTATTCATATTTTTCGATGTCCCTAAGTTTTGACGATCACAAAATGTAATAACATTAAACGCAAAATTAATACGTAAACAAGTATTTAGCAACTAATCTCACTTCATCCAACAAAATCACTTAAGGTATGAATAAACAAGTGACTAATACATTTTATGATCAAAGGGATGTTTATTTAAATAATACAAAGTTTATAAAATTAAATAAACTCATTATATATTTAGAAAAACACTTTTGGTAATTAAAGGAAAATGTTTAATGTGAGTGACCACGAGTTTCAACTCATGTGTCTCGATTTGATACCCAAGCCGTGGGTATATAGTTTTTTCTTGGATGGGTTTCGTAAGATAATAGTGGGAAAAAGAATTTTGATGATAAAAACTTGTTTGGTATCCGGGTTGGGTCGATTTGGGTTCGAATTTGTGGAAGGATTTGATTGTTTGATGATACTTGGTGGGTTTGATTCTCGGATTGAGCATAACCGAGACCCTTGAGGTCTCGGAGTTGCGTTTTGTGGCTCGTTTAATCATGCCGAGACCCAAACGGGTCCCTCGTTTCATGTTGTCGTTGTTGTTGTGACACCAAAGACCCAAGGGGTCCGTTTGGTTGTTGTAGCTCGTTAGGGCCAAGCCAAGACCACCCGGGTCTTGGGGTTGTCTCTCAGCTTTGTTGTAGCCAACTAGGGGGTGACCCGAGACCAAGTGGTTTGGTCATCTCCTTAACATGGATACTTGTTGATCTTGTTGCTAACCTTGTTATTTTTTTTATTATTGAGATTTGGGTACGTTTAGTTACCATATGTAGTTGTTGTGGTATATGAATTTTGGTATTTTGGAGATGTGTTGACGAAAAGAGTATTTGGGGACCGATTGTGAGACGGTCGAACTAGAATGACGGAGATAGGTTAGTCGGGTGCCGTAGTCGGACCCTATTGTTGTAGCACGTGTTATGGGTATTGATTGGTCGGAGTTGAATTAATTGATTGTGACTTGGTTATTTTATTTTGGACTTGGACAATGAGCCGAGAGTGATGACTCGGACATGTGACCATCTCATATGACTCGATAAATATTTATAATCAAACGCTAATAATAAAACTCGTAATAATATTATTGGTAATATAAACGTTTATATAAGTATATAGACGTGAAAAACGTATATATAAATATATAAATGCGTATATTAAAAATAAAACGATCACGAGTAATATTATAATAATAACGGGACGATAAATATTATACTTCGAAAGTAGTGTAATAAATGTTGGGAGCGTTACTATAATTAAACGACTATAAATAACGATGAAATCTTTGACGTTGAATAAATATTAAATAAAATAACTTCTTTTAAATAAACGAGGAAAACTATCGAGTTATACGGGGTCGTGGTCACTTGAGTCCAAGTGAACTATATTATTATTTTGTGACGTTCGTGTTGTCACGGATATGTGGCGATTAATACATTCACTTTCGATAACTACGTAACTTATTTAATCGATGGGTTAAATAAGAGCTATTTAGTTATATAAATTGAGTATATTAATGGGCATCGTATCCTACGACACCCATAGGTTGTGGTATGTGTACAAGAATGATGAATTACTAAATATCCCGTGAAGTTGCCAAATTGACGAATTTGGTAAGCTTGACGGCATAATTAGAGAATTTATTAAACTTTGATACATACCATATAGTATTCTACGTGCAATATGTGACCTAGCATTTGGGTATAATCTTAGAGTGGTATATTAAGTAAATAAATGTGGGGGATTACCAAATCGACGGATTTGATAAACTTCGATGATTTATTTAAATAATATATTGGGCTAATATTAGACCTATGGATTGTTTTATTATTCTTTTTGTTGTGACTTCTTGGTTTGAGTTGTGTCGACCCTCCACCCGTATGGATACCAAACGTCAAACTCTAAACTAATACAAGATTAATACGAGAAATGGATTTTCGGAAAGTAAAACGGAATACGTTCGGGTTTGGGAATATTTGATTTGGAGGAAATGATTTCTGAACGAGTTGATATTGTTAGGAAGTGTCGAGTCCGTAGTTGCCGTCTTTTGAGTTGCTATACTTCTTACTTCTACCGTTTTCCTCTTGCTGATTTCTGGACTTGAGGTGAGTCATAGCCCTACTTTTTACTCTTGAACTTTGTTTTCAATACTTGGGGTGAGAAACGTGCAAATTATTTTATGTGGACTATTATCGCTTTTATTTTTCAAAACTTGCTATGCTTATGGACTAGGATGAATTGTCAACTTTAGTCACATAGTCGCGTGTGAACTAGTTATGGTTGGCTTATTTAGATACTATAGTGTGCACCTATAGGATTATGATACTTCGGAGGTTATCCGAGCATTTATGATATTACGGAGGGTATCCGTGTATCTATGTTGTGGCGGAGGGTATCCGCAGGTTTATTACGGAGGGTATCCGTGTATTTATGATGGAGTGGAGGGTATCCGCAGGTTTTTAGTGAATCCCTAGTCTAGCTAGCAAGCGTTTTGCTTATATGTCCACTAGATTGAATTATGAATTTAAACCTAAGATCTCACCAGCGAAAGCTGACTTTTAGCACGTTTTCTCAGGTAATTAAGTGATGATTTGGATGCTTGGATTGGAAGGCTTGGCTATGGCACCTGGTTTATGGATCTATTTTCTAAAACTCTGATATTTAATTGTGGACCTACGTTTATTTCTTTTGGGCCTGACTTTGGATGAATTTGGGATAAATGTAAACTTTAAAACCCCATTTTGGTTGTGTCTTTGTATGTTTACTTTATCTCGTTCTTTTATGTCTTGTGTTGGATACCAATCTCCGTATCACCCCGAAAGCTTGTTGAGTGTTCCGCTGTACCAAATTTTGGGGGTGTTACAGATTGGTATCAGAGCCAAGGTTATAGAGAACTAGGTAAATAAACACATAAACTATAACCGATTTTTATAGAAAACGATCCTTGACCAATGCCCGCCAGCCCGCCAAGCCGAAGGATCTTTGATTTTTGAGGTATTATGAGATAATGATTTGAAATGAGATTTTTGAGATGATTGGAGGATATGGGATATATTGATTAAGTGATGTGATGGCGTTTTGGGGAATTATATGGCTTAATTGTTTTATAAATGTTTTAGTAATGCGGTATTTGAAATTCTTGATTGAGATTATATAATTGAGATTTTATGATGATTTTTATACGGTATTTTGAGTTTCGCGGTTTAGTTGTTTTGAAACACTTACACCTACCCTACGCCGTTGTCACAGACTATGGCCTCCCGTACGTTCGATGTTATTGAGGATATTCTTACTGCACCTGTACGCCCAGCACAGATCACCATGGCTCCTGATGATCCTTACAGGATTACCATGCATTCAGCTACTTCATCACCGACAGCTTCTACTTCTGCACCGCCTGCTGCACCTACTATGCAGGGACCCTCATCTTCTCTAGGGCTCCCTGGTACTTCGAGATAGCTTACTCTTCATCAGGCTTTGGCTCGTGTGGCTCCACGTTTGGCCCATCGAGCTACGGCATGTATGTCGGTACGCTCTGCTTCACCACCTTTACACTTTGATGTTCACGCTCTTCTGTCTGATGCACCACCTACATCATTGCGTCGTCGTCCTAGATCACCTACCCCATCACCACATGGTTCACCTGTTAGGAGACGACGATTGATGGAGTACTCTTCCGATGAGGAAAAGGATGAGTACGAGGGTGAGGATGAGAGTGAGGATGACCCTCAGGAGGCTGAGCAGGGTGATGATGACCCTGAGGAGGAGGATGATCCTTAGGAGGAGGAGATGCCTGATGATGATGGTTTGCTAGAACAGCCAGCTCAGGCTGAGGAGCCCGATTCTCCGATACATCCGTTAGAGCCAGTTTCACCTGATCACCTATTTTTGTTTGATTCACCACCTGGTAGTCCCGTGGCGTCGTACACGCCATCTGAGATATCTACTGAGCTTGCAGATTTGGGTGAGACTGGTAGGATTTGGACTCGGCTTACAATGCAGGGCGAGAGGATCTCGCAGATGGCTGATCGACTGGAGATGGTTATTGCTGAGTTTATTGTTGAGTTAAGAGTTGATTTGACTACTATCGTGGGCAGGACGACAGCGATTAGGAGAGGTATGATGGAGATACATGAGCAGATAGAGAGTCTGCAAAGAGGTTTCCTCACGGCTTGTGAAGCAGATCGCAAGCTGTGGCAGAGGAACACAGAGTTAGTGAAGGAAGTTGCAGACCTCAAGAGGGACAGAGATACACAGAGTGTTGAGCTGGGATTGTTATGGAGAGATTTGGATGGTTTGAGATCATAGTTGAGGAGTCCACGCCAGCATCATGGCTAGATCGACTTGGATTTGTGTTGTTGTGTTGCTACATAAGCCAGGGAGTACTTGGTTAGGAGAGCCAGTTATTATATCTCTTATGTCATGATATTCAGATTGTACGTTCGTCTCGTATGGAACGACTAATATCTATTATGTCTTTTGGTAGTATGCAACGATGTATCGATCGCTACTTGTATGGACGATGGTGATTTCGTATGAAATTCTACGATTTTGGCGTACATGGAGAATTGTGTTCCTATTTACGTGGTTGATATTGTGTTGGTATTATGTTCGTATTTCGACTTTCGCCAATCGGATTCTTGTTGGACGTTATGGTATGTGTTATTGGAGACTTATGAACCTTGTATTATGACTTCGATCAATGGCCCCACGACGAAACTCTGTTAGAGCTAACCGAACTGCACCTGCAGCAACTACCCCTGGTCGCCGAGGACGCCGTCCTACTCGAAATGTTGAAACCCCTACTCCTGATAACCTGGACACCACTAACCGCAATGACAGGAATCAAAATGCTGATGCCCAGGGAGACAATGATCATGTTCCACCGAATGCACCTACTGTGGATCAAGCAATGATCAATCAACTTGTGGAGCAATGAGTTGCTGAACTACTAGCTGAGTCGAATCATTCCAACAAATCTACTGGAACTTTTCCACCTATTCGTACTAATGGATGTAACTACAACGAGTTCCGAATCTGTGGACCCATTGAGTTTGGAGGAACTGAAGGAGTGGTCTACTTGGTCAGGTGGATAGAGAAAACTGAGTCAGTGTTCAATGTCAGTAACTGTGCAGAGAATGCAAAGGTAAAGTTTGCTTCTTTTTACTTTCAAGGATGAAGCATTAACTTGGTGGAATAATTACCGAAATTCGGTTGGGAGTGATGTGGCTTATGCTATGACTTGGGAGCAATTTAAGTCTTTGCTGATTCAGACTTACTGCCCAAGAAATGAGGTTAAGAAGCTGGAGATTGAGTTGTGGAATCACAAAGTGAAGGGCACTGATATGGCGACTTAGTTAGCCTTGCTTTGCCCAGATATGGTTAGGACTGAGACTCAAAAGATTGAGCGGTATACCGATGGGTTGCCTGTGGCTACAAGGAATGATGTGATTGCTGCTAGACCTGCAAATATCCATGAGGCCATCACCATCGCTCAACAACTAATGAATTCGTTGGAATTAGAAGGAGCTGATAAGGATAAGAATGGAAAGAGAAAGAAAGACCATCACTCTAAAGGTAAAGATCACCGAAACAAGCGACAAGCTGTTGCTAAGGCTTATGCTATTGGAAATGGAGATAAGAGGAACCAAAATGGTGATACACCCAAGTGTGGTCGTTGCCACCAGAATCATTCTGGATGGTGTAGTGTAATATGTCAGAACTGCTCAAGGAAAGGACACACATCTAAGGATTGTAGGGCTCGACCTCTTGCTATGGTTCAAGCTACTCCTGAATTGAGAAGTAAGGCAGATGTTACTTGTTTTGGGTGTGGAAAGAAAGGACACTATAGGAGTGAGTGTAGAGGATCGTGGAACCGAGGAAATCAAGGATCGGGTGGTAATGGGTACAACCATGGAAATCGTGGAGCTGGAGGAAACCGTGGACGTCAAGACAATGAGGACCAACGTGTGGAAGCCGGAGCTGCTCATGGGAGAGTATATGCACTCGGAAACGAGAGAGGAGAAGATCTGAACGTCGTTACTGGTACATTCCTTCTCACTAATCGTTATGCTTCCATGCTATTTGATACTGGTGCCGATAGGGGTTTTGTGTCCACTACGTTTGCGCCCTTACTAGAGAAACCCCTGATGGCCTTAGGAATTGGTTATGATGTAGAGTTAGCTAATGGAAACATAGAAAGGATTAAAACTATCATTCGCGGTTGCACGTTAAATTTCTTGAATCACCCTTTCAACATAGATCTTCTACCCGTCACGTTAGGAAGTTTCGATGTCATCATTGGTATGGATTGGTTGTCGAAGTATCATGCTCACATACTTTGAGATGAGAAGATCGTACGTGTGCATTACGGAAAGGAGATCCTAAATATACAAGGAGATCGAAAAGGTTCGAGGAGCCCATCCCGATTAGCAGTCATTTCTTGCACTAAGCTACCGAAGCTAATGGAAAAAGGATGTTGCCTTTTCTTAGCTCAAATCTCTGAGAAAGGAGGGAAGGAGAAGAAGGAAAGATGCACTGGAGATGTCATAGATCTTCTACCCGTCACGTTAGGAAGTTTCGATGTCATCATTGGTATGGATTGGTTGTCGAAGTATCATGCTCACATACTTTAAGATGAGAAGATCGTGCGTGTGCCTTACGGAAAGGAGATCCTAAATATACAAGGAGATCGAAAAGGTTCGAGGAGCCCATCCCGATTAGCAGTCATTTCTTGCACTAAGCTACCGAAGCTAATGGAAAAAGGATGTTGCCTTTTCTTAGCTCAAATCTCTGAGAAAGGTGGGAAGGAGAAGAAGGAAAGATGCATTGGAGATGTGTCTATAGTTCGAGACTTTCCGGATGTATTTCCCGATGATTTTCCGAGAATCCCGCCTACTAGACAAGTGGAGTTTCAGATTGAGTCGATACCTGGTGCTACACCCGTGGCACGAGCGCCTTATCGACTTGCACCCACTGAACTGGAAGAGTTGTCAAAACAATTAGCGGAGTTAGCCGAAATAGGATTTATAAGACCAAGTTCTTCACCTTGGGGAGCCCTAGTCTTATTTGTGATGAAGAAGGATGGATCGTTTCATATGTGTATTGATTACCGAGAGCTGAACAAATTAACGGTAAAGAATAGATACCCGTTACCGAGGATCGACGATTTGTTCGATCAGCTCCAAGGATCGAGTGTGTATTCAAAGATCGATCTGAGATCGGGATATCATCAACTTAGAGTTCGCGAGGAAGATATTCCGAAAACGGCTTTCAGAACCCGTTACGGGCATTATGAGTTCCAAGTGATGCCGTTTGGGTTGACTAACGCACCGGCGGTATTCATGGATCTCATGAATCGGGTGTGTAAGCCTTACTTAGACAAGTTTGTGATTATGTTCATCGACGATATTCTAATTTACTCAAAGAGTGAGAAAGAGCATGAGGAGCATCTAAGACTTATCTTAGAATTGCTTAGGAAGGAGAAGCTGTATGCCAAGTTCTCCAAATGTGAATTTTGGATTCCGACGGTACAATTTTTGGGTCATGTGATTGATAGTCAAGGAGTTCATGTAGATCCCGCTAAGATTGAAGCTATTAAAGATTGGGCTGCACCGACAACCCCAACTGAAGTTTGTCAATTTTTGGGTTTAGCTGGTTACTACTGAAGATTCATTGAGGGATTTTCGAAGATAGCAAAGCCGTTAACCAAATTGACTCAAAAGAATGTTAAATATGAATAGGGAGATAAGGAAGAGGAAGTGTTTCAATTACTTAAGGAGATGTTGTGTAGTGCTCCTATCTTAGCATTACCTGAAGGTAGTGAGGACTTTGTCATCTATTGTGACGCTTCTCATAAAGGTTTGGGAGCTGTGTTAATGCAACAAGAGAAAGTGATAGATTATGCTTCCCGACAGCTCAAGAAGCACGAGAAGAACTACACAACCCATGATTTGGAGTTAGGTGCTGTGGTTTTTGCCTTAAGGATATGGAGACATTACTTGTATGGAACCAAGTGTGTTGTATTTACTGACCACAAAAGTCTACAACACATCTTGAACAAAAAAGAGCTCAACATGAGACAGCGACGTTGGATTGAGCTGCTAAGCGATTATGATTGCGAAATCCGCTATCATCCGGGTAAAGCAAACGTCCTTGCTGATGCTCTTAGTCGAAAGGAGAGAATACCACCGTTACGAGTTAGGTCATTAGGAATGACTATCGTATCGCCGTTACCGTCTCAAATATTAGAAGCTCAAACGGAAGCGTTGAAGGCAGAAAACTGACCTGCTGAGAACCTATTTGGAATGGCTGAAAATGAGAAAGGATTTGTTAAGCGTTCTGATGGAATATTGTGTTTTGGAGACCGAAGTTGGGTACCATTGTATGGAGGAATTCGAGAGTTGATTATGCATGAGTCGCATAAGTCAAGGTACTCTATTCATCCTGGGTCTGACAAGATGTACCAGGATCTGAAGAAGTTATATTGGTGGCCAAACATGAAGGCAGATATAGCCTTGTACGTTAGCAAGTGCTTTACATGTTCGAAGGTTAAGGCCGAACATCAAAGACCGTCAGGATTATTGACGCAGCCAGAACTCCCGGTTTGGAAATGGGAGCGGATTACGATGGACTTTATTACCAAATTACCGAAGACAGCTAGCGGTGGTGACGCTATCTGAGTAATTGTGGATCGATTGACTAAGTCTGCTCATTTCCTAGCAATTAGTAAAGATGATAGTGTCGACAAACTTGCGAGGTTGTATGTGAAAGAAATTATTTCTCGTCATGGAGTTCCGATATCGATTATTTCTGATCGTGACAGTCGTTTCACGTCAGCTTTGTGGCGATCACTTCAAACCGCTTTGGGGACGAGACTTGATATGAGTACTGCATATCATCCCTAAACCGACGGTCAAAGTGAGAGGACTATTCAGACTTTGGAGGATATGCTTCGTAGATGTATAATAGACTTTAGTAAAGGCTGGGAGAAGTATCTACCCCTTGCGGAATTCTCCTATAATAATAGCTACCACACAAGTCTTAAAGCTGCACCATTCGAAGCTTTATATGGTTGAAAATGCCGTTCGCCAATTGGTTGGGCTGAAGTTGGAGATAGCCAACTCACAGGCCCCGAGCTTATATTGGAGACTACTGAGAAAGTGACTCAAATTCGTGATCGATTACAAGCAGCAAGAGATAGGCAGAAAAGTTACGCCGATCTAAGACGTAAACCCCTAGAGTTCCAGGTTGGAGACAAAGTGATGCTGAAAGTCTCGCCTTGGAAAGGTGTGATACATTTCGGGAAACGTGGGAAACTCAACCCCCGCTACATTGGATCATTTCTGATTTTGGAAAGAATTTGGCCCGTGGCTTATAGGTTGGAATTGCCACAGGAACTGAGTAAAGTTCACGATGTGTTTCATGTTAGAAATTTGAAGAAGTGTCTTTCTGATGAGACGCCGGTTATACCGATGAAAGATATTCGAGTTGATGAGAAATTGAACTTTGTGGAAGAGCCAATTAAGATTTTGGATCGTGAGATTAAGCGACTCAAGCGAAGTCGCATTCCACTCATCAAGGTTCGTTGGAATTCCCGACATGGACCGGAATTTACGTGGGAACGTGAGGACGAGTTCCGAAAGAGATATCCGAAGCTTTTTACTTCGTAGATGGATTGTTCCGAGAGAAACCCGGGACGGGTTTCTTCTGAGGCTGGGAGGATGTGACAACTGGCAAATTAGGGAGCCATTTTGAAAACCCGCATTACGTTAAAGTTCGTTTATAAATTTATGTTTGAAATTTTATTCGTAACGAACTTGCAAAACCTATATTGTGGTTGATTATATTTAAAATTTTTATGGAATTGAATTTGAATTTTCGATGTGATTAGAATTTATTTCAAGATTTTATTTGGCACTACGTTGACTCCGGCACTAGATAACCTAACAAAAATTTAACGTTTGAATTTACGGCTCGATTATATATAATTATTTTGAACGTCTCATGAGATTTTTAATAATTTGGAACGAGCTCGGTTTGAGTATGTCGAGATATTTTTTTTTTTAAAGTTACGGGTTTTGGTCCGTGTAATTTACACCTAGCCACTTTACCCCATACTATTATTATTATTATTATTGTTGTTGTTGTTGTTGTTGTTGTTGTTGTTGTTGTTGTTGTTGTTGTTGTTATTATTATTATTATTATTACTATCCTTATTTTTTTTTAAAGAGTAATATACAAAATCGTCCTTGTGATAAAACCTGGAAACACAACACAACTCACCCTCACCAAAAAAAAATATTCATCTCTCTCTCTCTTGAAACTAAACAACCTCCGCCACCACCGCCACTCCCACTCACAAAATAACACCACCATCTTAACCATCTCGTTCCGATCTATCTTTTGACATAAAGCACGCGCCCTAAAACTCACTCTGATGACGTATAGTCTATAGTTGGGCCACAAGCCCAAATGATAAACATTACTAAGCCCAAACCCACCACGAGTGGGCTATCATGACAAATGACTTGGGCCATAATAACAATGGCTTGGACTCACGAAGTTCAAAGCCCAACCAAACTACCCGGCTATAAGATAAGGATCTTCTATTTACGGAATAGATATCCTTACCCCGGATAAGCACCACGTGTGCGAAGAGTAAGGAGCAAGAAACCTACACGGTCTCTGCGCCTATATATAGAATACTATATTCCCATTAAAGGTACGATTTACACAATCCCTAACTCTTCAACTAAACCCTAAACCGATTACTTACTCTCACGCCGGAGTCTAATCGTGGGAGACAATCCCACGATAAGCCTAACGGTGTTGTTTGCTTTCTTAGTGCGCAGGTTTCACAAGCACTAAAGCTCTAATGGTACGAGAGCAGAAGTCCAAACAAGGTAAGCCCAACTTTTGTATCAACACACTCTAACACCACGTACGCATCATCACCGCCACCTAAACACCGCCATTTTTATTAGATCTTGTTGGGTTTTTGGAGAAACTCGTTTTGAAGCCGATTTGAAGGTGAGTGACCACAAGTTTCAACTCGTGTGTCTCGATTTGATACCCAAGCCGTGGGTATATGGTTTTTTCTTGGATGGGTTTTGTAAGATAATAGTAGGAAAAAGAATTTTGATGATAAAAACTTGTTTGGTATCCGGGTTGGGTCGATTTGGGTTCGAATTTGTGGAAGGATTTGATTGTTTGATGATACTTGGTGGGTTTGATTCCCGGATTGAGCATAACCGAGACCCTTGAGGTCTCTGGGTCACGTTTTGTGGCTCGTTTAATCATGCCGAGACCCAAAGGGGTCCCTCGTTTCATGTTGTCGTTGTTGTTGTGACACCAAAGATCCAAGGGGTCCGTTTGGTTGTTGTAGCTCGTTAGAGCCAAGCCAAGACCACCCGGGTCATGGGGTTGTCTCTCGGCTTTGTTGTAGCCGACTAGGGGGTGACCCAAGACCAAGTGGTTTGGTCATCTCCTTAACATGGATACTTGTTGATCTTGTTGCTAACCTTGTTGTTATTTTTGTTATCATTGAGATTTGGGTACGTTTAGTTACCATATGTAGTTGTTGTGGTATATAAATTTTGATATTTTGGAGATGTGTTGACGAAAAGAGTATTTGGGGACCGATTGTGAGACGGTCGAACTAGAATGACGGAGATAGGTTAGTCAGGTGCCGTAGTCGGACCATACTGTTGTAGCACGTGTTATGGGTATTGATTGGACGGAGTTGAATTAATTGATTGTGACTTGGTTATTTTATTTTGGACTTGGACAATGAGCCGAGAGTGATGACTCGGACATGTGACCATCTCATATTACTCGATAAATATTTATAATCAAACGCTAATAATAAAACTCGTAATAATATTATTGGTAATATAAACGTTTATATAAGTATATAGACGTGAAAAACGTATATATAAATATATAAATGCGTATATTAAAAATAAAACGATCACGAGTAATATTATAATAATAACGGGACGATAAATATTATATTACGAAAGTAGTCTAATAAATGTCGGGAGCGTTACTATAATTAAACGACTATAAATAACGATGAAATCTTTGACATTGAATAAATATTAAATAAAATAACTTCTTTTAAATAAACGAGGAAAACTATCGAGTTATACGGGGTCGTGGTCACTTGAGTCCAAGTGGACTATATTATTATTTTGTGACGTTCGTGTTGTTACGGATATGTGGCGATTAATACATTCACTTTCGATAACTACGTAACTTATTTAATCGACGGGTTAAATAAGAGCTATTTAGTTATATAAATTGAGTATATTAATGGGCATCGTATCCTACGACGCCCATAGGTTGTGGTATGTGTACAAAAATGATGAATTACTAAATATTCCGTGAAGTTGCCAAATTGACGAATTTGGTAAGCTTGACGGCATAATTAGAGAATTTATTAAACTTTGATACATACCATATAGTATTCTACGTGCAATATGTGACCTAGGATTTGGGTATAATCTTAGAGTGGTATATTAAGTAAATAAATGTGGGGATTACCAAATCGACGGATTTTATAAACTTCGATGATTTATTTAAATAATATATTGGTCTAATATTAGACCTATAGATTGTTTTATTATTCTTTTTGTTGTGACTTCTTGGTTTGAGTTGTGTCGACCCTCCACCCGTATGGATACCAAACGTCAAACTCCAAACTAATACGAGATTAATACGAGAAATGGATTTTCGGAAAGTAAAACGGAATACGTTCGGGTTTGGGAATATTTGATTTTGAGGAAATGATTTCTGAACGAGTTGATATTGTTAGGAAGTGCCGAGTCCGTAGTTGCCGTCTTTTGAGTTGCTATACTTCTTACTTCTACCATTTTTCTCTTGCTGATTTCTGGACTTGAGGTGAGTCATAGCCCTACTTTTTACTCTTGAACTTTGTTTTCAATACTTGGGGTGAGAAACCTGCAAATTATTTTATGTGGACTATTATCGCTTTTATTTTTCAAAACTTGCTATGCTTATGGACTAGGATGAATTGTCAACTTTAGTCACATAGTCGCGTGTGAACTAGTTATGGTTGGCTTATTTAGATACTATAGTGTGCACCTATAGGATTATGATACTTCAGAGGTTATCCGAGTATTTATGATATTACGGAGGGTATCCGTGTATCTATGTTGTGGCGGAGGGTATCTGCAGGTTTATTACGGAGGGTATCCGTGTATTTATGATGGAGCGGAGGATATCCGCAGGTTTTTAGTGAATCCCTAGTCTAGCTAGCAAGCGTTTTGCGTATATGTCCACTAGATTGAATTATGAATTTAAACCTATGATCTCACCATCGAAAGCTGACTTTTAGCACGTTTTCTCAGGTAATTAAGTGATGATTTGGATGCTTGGATTGGAAGGCTTGGCTATGGCACCTGGTTTATGGATCTATTTTCTAAAACTCTGATATATAATTGTGGACCTATGTTTATTTCTTTTGGGCCTCACTTTGGATGAATTTGGGATAAATGTAAACTTTAAAACCCCGTTTTGGTTGTGTTTTCTTATGTTTAGTTTATCTCGTTCTTTTATATCTTGTGTTGGATACCAATCCCCGTAGCACCCCGAAAGCTTGCTGAGTCTTCCGCTATACCAAATTTTGGGGGTGTTACAGTTTATGTTTGGTTTTGTGTCAAATGTAATCTACTGAGTAGTGGTTTGTTTTGTTGCTTTAAAGGATAGAAAGTGTCTTGTTATGTTAGCTTTACCACCTATGTAACGGGATGAGATATGAGATATCACCCATATCCTTTCTACTTAAATATTTTTTGAAGTAATACATTTACCGGGGAAACACTTTACCAAAAGAAAACTGCTTGCATCGAGTAAACGGATTCATTGAGGTATGTTATTTATTGCAATTGTCAAAAATCTAGCTTTACAAAATTTTTTTAGTTTGCCAAGACTTAACTCTTGCAATCGAAATCTAGGGATAATTGGTTTAGTTTGTTTAATAATCCAATGCGTCAAATGAGTTACTTTTTAATATAGTTTTTTCATTCCTAACATATTCTTAACGATTTAAGATGCAGTTGGTTGGTGACATAAAAAGATACCAAATTTAACAGTAAATGGCTATTATAGGAAAGTTGCGTGCACTATGCATTGGACAAGAAACAACATTTCCAAATTAAAGGATTGATGTATTCTGATAATGTTACCAAGTTAGCGTGTTCATGAAGATAGGCATATGTTGTAATTTATGTAATAACGAATGAGGAAATAAGTTGTCAGCCATGATTATTTTGATTTGTTTATGGAATATTTGTGGTTACTTTGAAATGAAACAAAGGCAATAAATAGTATACATCAACAAATCTGTAAACTTCATAATGAAACACTACTTCAATCATCAGTGTTCATCGATATTAATTTATACGATATACTGCTTGAAACAACTAATTTTCCCACACCCTTAACGTTGTACTCATTTTTAGTACACGATACTCCTAGTACACCCCTCCGAGCCTATCTTTTCGTTTCTAACTTTAAGCATTTTACTTAAAGGAAGAATTTGTTACACCCCACTTAAATGTACAACCAAATCGCCTTAGCCTTCCGTGTATGCACTCATTTTTAGTGCATTATTGTTATTTGTTAAACCCTAAGTTAACTTTCTAATTGATTACATGGTTGCTAAGTCGAGTCATATCCTTTTACATATTGTTTTGGGACGATTGGGACTCATGGGTAAGTACTTATTTTATGGAGTAATGGGGAAGAACACCATTTATTACCCCCATATGTACGTTAATCTTAAAAGTGCTCCAAATGTTTTAATTTTCTTAATTCGAGTCACTAGATTAGTTAATTGTAAAGTATGTAAAGATTCAAGTGTAAAGGGAATTCTCATCCCCTATGATGTATTATTTGGATGGTAGGGTAAGAGTTTATGCACACAAAAAAAAAAAAAAAAAAAAAAAAAAAAAAAAAACATACGGACTACCATCCCTTTTTATTCTATGTTCATTTTATGTTTTTGTTATTTTTCATTTATTAGCTTAAGTCGAGTCTAATCTTGGCTTAGCAACGCCATATTGTACATGTAATTAACAAAGATTGTTAACTCGCCACCAGTAAAACTTCATTTATCCAACAAAACCGTGTATTTCATATCCCTACACCTAACGTTACAACCCTTTAAAAGACCTCTTTGATAGTTTATCCTAGGTGCTTACGCCATGTGGTGGAGGTTTGATCCTTACACAAGCCTATGGTAATCTATTTTGCTATGACAGGTAGTGAGAGATATCTTCCGTTTCCATATTGTAATTTACACTTTATTACACCCGAGAGATGTGAGTATCTAAACACTATTTGTGAGGTGCTTGTGTATGATCTCCGTGCTTGTCTATTGGTCTTTAGTGGAACGATTATTTGTTGTAATTACTTTTATATTAGTGTTAAATGACCCCTAACTTGTATTTTGAGTAGAATAAAAGCGCATTTGCTTGAGGACAAGCAAATCTCAAGTGTAAGGGTATATAATGAGGCGAAAAATGATCCGTTTTTAGGGGGTCATTTAAGCCCGAATTCGAATTTATTTGATCAAATATTGCCCTAAATCGTTCCTTTTGTGATTTTAGGTACTTTGGGAGAGAAATCTAGAAAAGGAAGCAATTCGGACGTTTTTTGGAGTATAAAAGTGAAGAAAACGCCAAAGACTTAATTTTCCATGCTGAGAACAGTACCTGACAGCGTCAAGAGGAAAATCTTGACGGCGTCAAGAGTAAAAGTGGTGACGGCCCAGAGAGAATGTGAAGGCGTCACCCAAGGCCGTCATGTGTTAACTGGTCAAAACTTGCGCGCATGGTAGCTGACACCGTTTTGGCCATAACTTTTGCATACGAACTCGGATTTGAGCGATTCCAAAAAGAAAACGAAGAGGACGAAGAGATCTACAATTTGGTGAAAAAATGGTCTGGACGGCGTCAAGAGAAACGAGGTGACGCCGTCAAGACGGGCCGACAGAAAACATGCCTATAAATATAACTTCATAACTTCACTTTTTGTAAGCCCTAAACCCTAAGGTCGATTCCTGGGTTTAGGTAGGTGTTTTTCCAGCAACTTAGAGGGTTTCAATCACTCCATAAACATCATGTATTGGTTTGATGATTCTATCTCAACTATGTCTTTCATTATTCTTGTTGATTGTCCTTCTTTGATTATGTTTTGTTAATTCAGCTTGTGTCTATTTATGATTATGTGAAACTTGTATATAATTGATTAGATCTCATTGATTTCTTGTTGATGTGTGTGTCTATCTCCATCAATTAAGGCGTGACAACTTCAATAGATCTAGTTGGTTTAGTTTATAATTCTTGTTTCCTATTGATTCTTGTTTTGATTGAATGATTTATATGTTAGGCTTAAGAAAACTGGCAGATCTCCAAATGGTAACATGCTTGAACGTCTTAGGAAACATGAACCGATTACACTAAGGTCTTTATTGGTTGTATTTAATGCATGAGCCACTGTTTACAATCCCTATGGTTGTGCTGGGCATGGTATAGGAGGAGATAAGAGTTCATAGAATTGGGGAGTTATGTGCGATACCCCATGAATGGTATTAAGGAATACAACCCGTCAATTAAAACAAAGTTACAATTCAATAGGTAGGATTGGATAGCTAGCAAGGAGTAACATATCATGGGTAGACATGCTTCACTTATCTTGTAGAACCTTAGTTTAGTTTTCTTGCACATTAGTTTAATTAGTAGCTTTTGGGTTAGTTGATTAGCAACTAATTCCGCCCCTCCTTCCAATACCCGAGATTTTTACTTGCTTTTCATAAAATATAAAAATACAAAAAGAATCATCCCTCACCTTTAGACCTAGTTAAATTAATTTCAATCCTAACGACACTATTCCTGAGTTGAACGATCAATCCCCCGGTACTTGTCACTATACTATACTACAACGATCAGGTACACTGCCTGGTGGGGGTTGTAAGCTTCTCGAGATCCCTCGAGAGGTAAAGCCTGGTGCAATTCCCACGCATCATTTAAATGGTATTAGTGACTCACCACCTAGGAGACACGACTAATAACATGTCTTAAGTGTATTTTGGATGGATAATAAGCGCTACTTATGCTAGGGATCAGTAAGCGTTAGTTCAATATGCCGATACATGTTCGTGTCTTAAATCAATGACTGTGAGAGGGTTCAGGGGTGACAGCAGCTCCCACAGTGCGACAATATACGCAAACATACTCATGCATGCTGGAACTACTGGCGACACATTTCTATGGGAGAATTTGGTAGATACTTTATTTGTACTTTGTTATCATTGTTATCTTTTATATGGATTATTGCGCCGTATGGAAGCTTCCGGTCATGATATTCCAGTGTCTAAAAATTCTACATTTTACAGCATACTATGGAATTGTATACTTCATGTGAGGGAATATATGCACGACAAGTTAGCTTGAACTTCATTTAAAGCCCTTTATTAAAAGAACATTATGATGGGTGATTCTATTTTTGTTTAAACCGAGGTATGTTTTAAAGATTTAATCTTTAGTGAAGTTATAGTATTCTCGCTTGAATGTTTAGCCAATTATATTTACATTGGGTTTGCATGAATATTCAGCCAATTATAACTTGAATGTTATAATAGTCTTTAATGAAATTATAATAGTCATCATAACAAGAACATGATAGTTATTAGTGTCACGGTTATTCAGTGAATGTCTCTTTGGTTTGTTTTTGTATTCTCGCTTGAACGTTTAGCAAACTATATTGGACCTGTATGCAATCATAAGTCAAAATATGTATGGACACAAAACCATTTATTATAATAATTTGCTAAAGTTGTTAGCTAATCTCGGCCAGGTAAGTGGTTATGTATCTTTTGTGATTGTGGTTGACATTGGATTTTTACTGATATATAATATGGGTCTATACATGGTGGGGGGTTTTACTGTAAGTAGCTTTGCTTCCTACAAATTTTCTTCTTGAATAGTGGTAATCACAATATTTAAATGTTGGATATCTATAACATGGTATTAGTAATTCATGTATTTGCTGGATACATAATGATCAAGAGAATGGTAATTACAAAACAGATTCACGAAAACTATACACTGAAATACAAATATCTTTATGTAAGTTCTAATGGTTGTCCAGGTGTTAACTAAAACGTGCGAAAATTTACCCTATTCTAAAACCTTGCAGTAGATAACGAGATGTGTAATGTAAGTTAAATTACTCACATCAGCTAAAAAGGGATACTTCAGAAGTCTATTCTGAACTTGACTGTATGGTAAATTAGTTTTTGATGAAAAAAATGCATTTTATATCTCAAATGGAAAAACATGTGGCCAAGAGTAATAAAAAAAAAGTTAAAAAGTTTGACTGCAAAAGTCAAATTGACCATCGTAAATTAACTATTTAGTTCTCTTGAAGTTGGATTTTCTTAATTACGTAATTGTAATAATGCATGATAAAGTGAAGGGATTTTGGAGAATGCATGCGGGATCATAATTTATTACTTTAATTGTTTATTAGGATCATAATTTAAGTGGATTATACATGATTCTGAAAATGCTCATAATGTGTATGAAGTTTAATACGGTATAGGTGAATGTCACCATTTTAGTTTGATACGGGATGTTGGCTTACCTAATATCATCCATTTATATACATTAGGTTCTCACAGTGGAGGATGGTGACGCTGTGGCACAGAATGAAGAAAACAACTCGAGTTTTTTAGTGTAATTGGTAAGAAAACTTGAAGCTATTTTTTTCAGGTGATGATTTCGAACCATTTACTATTGGCTTGGCTGTATGGGGGTATTCTCTTGCATAAACAGGTCAAAAAAACTTGGCTAATAAGGCAACATGTGAAATGGGTTGAAACTCAGGGAAAATGTGTTTTGGAATAAAGGTGTTACTGCTCAACCCATGTAAATTTACCTATTTTACCCGTTACTCAATACTACTTAATACACACTTTTTACTACATCTACTGAAATCTTTTAGATGTCACAAACAAAGTAAAATTAAAAAATCACATAACTTTTTACAACTTTTAGCAATGACTAACAAACAACATTAAGATAAAAGTGCTAACAACAATACATTTTTAGTACAAACAACTTACGAAACCCAAATTTATCTGCTCTTTTTTGTTTTTTGTTTTTTGTTTTTTTTTGTTTTTTTTCTGTTTTTTTTTTTGGGATACCCATTTGTTTTCAGAAGCTTAACATGAAAGACAAAGAAAGGCTTACAAATTTCTTATCCTCACCATGCAGCAATATCGTATGTAGGTTAGGTGACAAAATAAAAAAAAAATACACCACTAATTTTTCTCTCTACATTGTCAATAGTGAGGAACGAAAATTCTCAGCCACAAAATTGCGTTAAATATTTTTTATTGTATTGTTTTATGAATGTTAGTATGTGTCTATGTGATAGTATGGTTTACTGTTGTTAACCAACCTTAATTTCTTTTTTGTGTTAAAACTAGGTAAGTAATGTGGCGTGAAAATTTTTGGCTAAGCTTCACATCGACTAATTATCACAGACGTCCACAGCTTCAGATAATCTTCAATGTGGGTATACACAAATATGATTGGCTGTCCTTAGGTAAGCGACACCTAATTTGAATTTTGCCTAAATGATTTTCATTGGATCCTCAACGTTTTAACCTGTTTTGGCCTGCACCAAACTCGTACTGTATTTCTAACGTCTCAAAATGGTTTCCTGTTTGCAGAAGTACAACGCAACTGGGTCGTCATGAACGATACACCATTGACCTTCCACAAAATTAGTGAGATCCGAGCATGTCAAGATCACAAACGACCCTCTAAAATCTTTCATGTGACTGCCCGCTTTGATACTCAGGTACTTCACTTCAATCGTTTCATTCTCAGTTCAGTTTTTGCAAGATAGATAGAGTTGGCTTAAGGTGGCAATAGCAACTCATTTATATGAAAATTGGTCAATTTGAGGTGACATCCAACCAAACTGACTTACTTAAAAAAGTTATCTATTTAGTTTCAGAATATAGCTTTTCTAATTGTTTGTAATAAGCAGTTGTTTTGCTAAAAAAAAATGATTATCTGCTTATTTTTTAGTATCGTTTCTGCTGGAAATTAAGAAAATTTTAAACTCTATGTGTTTTGTAAGTATATTTTACCAAGCACCGTATCTTGGCTGGGCAGCCACATCTAAACTGTGGCTGCAGCCATAGAGGTTGTTTGACTTCGCTCTCATATTCACAGATCCAAGTATCTGTTATTCGTTGTGATGGGTAGATTCATCTGGAACGTGTTACATTTGTGTAAGATATGCGTGTTTGTTGAATGTGGTAGATTTGTGTATAATATGTGTCTTTGTTATTGGGTCTACGATAATTGTAGCTAGAATATATGTCTTTGAATGTGGTAGAATCGTGAGGAAAAGAAGCCCTTTAGTTTCGGTTGGATTTTGCAACCCATGTATGAAATTAAATATCTAATTTATATAAGAAAAACCCAGGCTAAAGTGAAACCAGGGTGTCGAGATCAAAACGTACGGTTACTATGTTTGAATGTTATTTAGCGTTTTGTACAGTGGATGACTATTGGTTGTGATGCATGTGAGCATGTTTCATTTGAGCCAAGATTGCCCGCGTGTTGCCTCGACAACATGCTAACGTTGCAGCCATGGACCGAAGGTATTTTTTTTTTCTAAAAACTGTGTTTTTTGAAGTTGTAATGGATGATATTCACTTTATGGATGTTACTGATGCAAAATATAATATATATATATATATATATATATATATATATATATATATATATATATATATATATATATATATATATATATATAAAATTAATGCGACCAATACATCAGAGAAAAAACTTCATATTACAACGTCCAAAGTACTTTACTTTATTTATGCATAATCATCTCGCTAAAAAAAAGGTCCGCCCGCAAAGCGGCGGATTAATGCCAGTCTAGTATGAATAAAAACACGAACACAAAATCAAAAGAACACATAAAAAACGAATACTCACCGCAACGCGGCGGCTCGCAGCCTTGCTCGTTGACCGTAATTAAGGGACGATCCACAAATTGTTTAATGAATGTTTGTTTCATCTACACCCTAGGCGTGATCCACATTACTACTGACCCATCTGGGCATCTGGCAAATAAGATACGTGGTCCAATCTAATTTCATTCACAGATTGGAGCTTACCATCTAATATGTAGAAACATATCACTCACAGTATAGAAAGGGAATAGCTTGTTCGTAGTAGCCTGAACCAAGAAACTGAGGTAAAAAAATGGATGTGGATTTTTTTATATCATTCCACTCAAGTAATAACTCTTCTCAATTAGATGAATATATAATGTGTAAACTGAAAATATAATACTCCATCCGTCTCTAAATAGATGTTCAGTTTAACTTTTCAGAGTAAAACTGGTTTATATTTGACCTTAAATATTTCATTGAAAAATGCACTTAAAACTTAATCCAGTCATATATTTTGCATCAAATATTATATAATACTCACAAAAAAAATTAAAGTCAATGTTGAACCAGTTTAACTCTAAAAAACTGAATATTTATTTAGGGATAGAAGTAGTATATTTTTAACTTAAATTCCAACGGCCCAAACATAAAAAAGGGCATCCATCCCTCCAATTAGAGGTGCAAATACATAACTGGTTTTTTTTTTTTTAACCGGTGGTTTAACCGCAACCGGTTAGACTGGTTTTTGATTTTTTCTACGGACCGGTTTTTTCCGGTTATATAACCGGTTTTAATTTTTTTTTTTTTTTTTTTTATTACGTTGAGGACACAAAATGATCGCGAGTGAATAAATAAACAAAGCGCTTTACAGATTCAAAAGCTTTACAAAATGTGGAAAAAAAAATCTTCATCCAATCCCATGTATCTGATAAGCAACGCACAAGAAGTTTTGACATTCAACCAAAGATATTAAAAATCATTTCACATACCTACCCGTGATTTAATTTTTCCTTGGATGAATGCACTTTTGAATCTTTTCGTGTATGGTGAGATGGAGGACGTGGGGAAGGTGATGGTAAAGGGCGGCTGGGTTAATGTGAGAAACTAGCCGTTAAGCCTTTTATTGACATACTCATGATACGGACATACAAGCACAAACGATACGGAAATACAAATACTCACGATACGGAAATACAAACACAAACGATATGGAAATACAAACACAAAAGCCATTAATCCCTATATCCCGTCGAGCTATACGGCGATGGGGATTAGGATTACCCCGTGTGCCATCGAGTGAGGACGATTCCAGTGCCTCCGATTCAACTGACGAGGGCTATGTCACAGACTGAATCATTTACGTGATTCGTAATTTTATTATCGTATGGTAGTTTAGGGTTTTTAATTTTCGTTTCTTAGTTTAATGTTGTAATCGTTGTTTTAATTTCCGTTGCTTAGTTTAATGTTTTAATTTTCCATGTTTAATATGCTTGCATTTACAACACAATTACATATTATGTTACATTTTCACACAGTTTTATTAAAATTCCGGAAAAAAACGAACCGGTAAATAACCGATAAAAAATCCGAATCCGAACATTTATAACCGAAAAAAACGAACCGGTAAAAAACCGATAAAAACCGATTCCGAAAATTTATAACCGAAAAAAACCGATTCCGAACATTTATAACCGAAGAAAACCGATTTTGAAAAACCGAAACTGGTTATTCAAAAAACCGGTTTTTTATAACCGGTTATTAAAAAACCAAAAACCGAAAAAAACCGATTTTTTTGCACCTCTACATCCAATCACTTATCACTCTATCATTGAAAAATGGACCTTATTGAATTTTGTGACACCGATAATAAAATGGGCTTTGATTCGGAAGCCTGGGTCACGATAACTTTAAAAAAATGAAACAAAAGATCGTCATAAATATCTGTGGAGAGTTTGACGACTGCTAATATAAACTTTATACCATATTTATGGTAAAAGAAATAGGAGAACAAAAAACAGTAAAGTGCTGGAAATATTTTTTAACACTTACTTTTTTAAAAGTTTGTTACATTCGTTAAATAGGTTATTTCAAAAAACGTCTAAGTACAAAGTATACAGGTGAGATTTCAAATTTCAGCCCGTTACATAAACGGTAAAGTAAACATAACAAAGCAAACTACTTCTACAAATAAGTGAATAACTACTACTAGATTATATTTGACTCAACACGACACCAAATATAATCAACACTTTCCTTCGACTACGAACCTTAGTATCCAAAGCGTCACAAAAAGCCTGTTTTCATCACCCAATGTTTCCTTCCAACCTTCGTACATTGACCCACGTCCACAATAGTAGCAATAATAGGCTTCTTATTCAAGTTCTTAACAGGCTCCTCATGTGCCCCCATGTCCAAATCACTAAGAACACCAAAAGAGTTTGCTATTTTAACCAAGTTTCTGTTGGAGTATGCTCGTGTCATAATAAATAATTATATGGCTAGACATATATGAGCCTATGTGGTCACACACATATACACTTAGGTACCACTTTATATGTCGTGTTTATTGTATTTACGATATATAAATAACCTTACGTAACTCGGGAACTCTATCGGGCTTCTAATGAATAAGTAATGGACTTTATTTATTTGACTTGGAAAATATATGGGAAGCCCATATAAGCCCAATAGGGGGCCGGCCATTAGGGGCTAAAATGGGGGGATTGGTGGTTTTATTTTTGGTCAAATATATGAGGGATTATCTCCTCATAATTTGATAACTAATTCCATAATACTCTCCCTCCTCTCTCCCTCATTCTCACAGCAAAACCAATTCCCAACTAGGGTTTGGTTTTTCTTCTTGATCTATTGCTTTGAATCTTGTCTATTCAAAGGCAATAACAAGGTTACGGGGTTAAGGACTAGCATCAAAGGGGTAACCAAGGAGGTGTAGTGTGTTTCACACATAGAGGTGATCAACCTTATTGATCATTTGGGTTTCTCATTCAATTCGTGTGTATTGATATTGGTGGTGATTGCCAGTACACGCTACAAAGGTATAAACATGTTATATTTGTTATTTGATTAATCATATTGGCTATATGGATCCTTGTTGGTGATGTTATCCGCTGCGTTTATTTTTTTAATATATGTTTTATATTATTACATCACCATTAGTGGTATCACGAGCCATCATATGTGCAATATGATTATCGGGTACGTGTAAAATGGCCTAAAACGCATGTTTTTTATCGATTTAGGAAACGATTTCAAATCAGGCCCTATGGCCTAATTTTCTGTGATAAAAAGATAATTAAAAGGTCCTAACATCAGTGGGTTTTGAACCTAAGGCCATTTGACACGAGTACCAAACGGGGTTTTAATTCTTGTTAATTAATTTCTTCGTTTTCGTTGGCTAACAATTTATTTCTTGTTATTTATTTTGTTTCCATGGCAAATACATGCATGTTTGTCCATGGTGTTAGCCAACACCATGTTTTATTCATAATATTATGGTATTATTATGTTTATATGCAAAGCCGATGAAAACCTAGACCACTTATGCTTTGAATAGTTGTGAATGTTGTTTAATTTCGTGTTTTGGGGTTTTTGCCATTGTTTCGGCATTTATGTAATTATATTCTTTTGGTTGTATCCATTGTTTGGGCATTTTTACAGTAGGTTAAAAGTATATTAGTTGTATTTTACGTTCAATATCACGTAATCGTGGCTTGGTGGTGAATGGCGAAAGAGTTAAAGACATTTTTTCCGAAAAATGACTGCTGAAACACCAGTTGTTAAAACGGAGTTTCCTGGCGATTGGTAAGGTATATTTGGCTGAAATTTTTTTGGCGGGTACTCAAGACATGGGCCTACAAGTTTCTAGTTTTGAGCTAAGCCCAGGGAAGCCTCCTTGATGGACTTTTGGGCCCCCGAACACAGAAATTCTGGAAGGACAACAACTACTTTTCATGTGCATTATGGGCTTCCAACTTGCTCTTGATTGTCTTGGAGCAAGTGGGAGTCCTCCGTGTGGTTGTGTGGGTTGTCCCTAGTTGACTCTTGGTTCTCGTGATGGCTCACGAGACCAAGGATAAGTTTTTTCATCGGTTGAGTATATCTCTTACCATATTTTGATATTTTAAGCTAAAAGTGTAATTATATGAAAGTACAAGGACTAAAGGTGTAAATATTCACTGTTAAGGTTAAAAATGTAAATTTCTTCAAAACTTGAAGTTTCATTCAGTAACATTATGATTTGATTAAAACACTGATGTTTTATAAGTCATATCCCAAGAAAAACACCAAACTGTTACATAAAGTATAACTTGTCATCCACCAACTTTTGAAGAGACACCATTCACTGAATATAAGTACATAAAAACAAGATAACATTAAATATAACATTATTTTGTACTTTAAGCATTTTAAGCATCCAAGCCATCCTTGCCAGTTGCCACAATCAAAACCATTTCCCGACTACCATTCCCTGAAATCCTTATTCACTTTAAGTCTAGTTTAAAACCATCGAAATCTCAGACTCCCGTATTATTCAGGTTGTGTATTGGAGTCGTTCCCACGTTGCATTTGATATTACTCTACCTTGCCTACCATTCCACTAAGGTGAGTCATAGCCCCACTTTTCTTGATTTAACTGTTTATTTAACTTTTTAGTGGAGATACATGCTCAACTACTTGTTTTTACTTTCACAAACCTTCTAAACTCTTTCATATAAACTTGAATAGTTTATTTTAAACATTATACTCAGTTGATAATACACTCCACTGATTTATTAAAACATAACACCTGATTTTACTTACAAAAGTAATTATTACAATTATGAACCGCCATGAAATTATGAATCCACTTTTACTCATTTCCCTATTTCGTGCGAGATTTATGCTACAAACATGAACACAAATATTTTCTGTATGTTATTCTAATTTATATTGCAATATTGCCTAAGACCCATCGTTGCCACATAAAATCCCCTCATGTCATGAACCTTAGTCACTTGCGAGTAAACGCGAATATTGTGAATAGATCTATTGGAGGTTGACATCCCATTTGTATTAACCGAGAGATTTCCATTGTGTTAGCCGGATAGATAGCCAAATGCACATTATTTGATAAATATCAAGAAGTTGGCAAACTCGTACCCCGAGGGCCCCTATATTATATCACCCCCGTTAATGTTTGAGTTCATGAGACTTAGTGCAATATACTATAGTGCAATAATATTTATTTACCCATAATTGTATTCATTGCAATTATACACTCAAACTCAAAGCTTGTGTTCAACTGATTATTATATAAATGTTTTGGATTCATACACTCCTTGACCCGACAAGGACACACACACACCAACTATGGGCATATAATAACGTAACCCATCACTCGCTTTATCAATATTTGTATTTATTACAAATATCACCCACTTTTAAAACCATTGAAAATCAACTGATTTTATGTAAACAAATATGGTTTCACACACACTTCAATTATAAATATTAACTTTTTTGATTATAAACTCTATGAACTCACCAACCTTTTTTAGCATGTTTATCTCAGGCAACTGAAGAAGTATTCGAGGTACGGAGTGGGCATTAACCTATTTGTCTTTGGTGTAAAATAAATTCTATTAGTCATTCAAACTCTTATGTCATTTATGATATACCAAATAATGAAACCTTTTTTCATGTTTGAATTAATAATAATGGCTTTCAAAACGTCTCTTTTGAGTCGTTTTCTATGATTATAACTGTGATCCTCTACGTAATACTCCGATTAGTCTTCCGCTATTTACAATCAAATTTTGGGGTGTTACAGTTGATATTTGAGGTACCAAATTGAAACCGATCTCATACTTGGTTACTATTCAATGATTTTCACCCCACCCTTTATCGGGGAATTTCATTATGGATGCGTTTGGTATCTCACTATGGGAATGAGACTATAACTATGAAAGTGATTAAAGGTGTTTGTTTAAGATTAAGAGACCCACCACTATGGTAATGAATAATAAATATAATTTATACTCCATATACATCAAGAGACATAGGTACCGGATCTTTCATATGTGAGGGACCCACCACTACTATCAAACTCATACCTATTGTCATTTATGGCAGCATACCAAATGCACCCTAAGGGTGTGTTTGGTAGCAAGAAATGCCACTTGAGAATTAGAAATGTGGTAAATTCTCTTGTTTGGTATATCAAAGAAAAGAGAGGGCTGAGATATGCAAATTCTCAAGAATTCAATCTTTTGCAAATTAATTTCCACCCATTTGGAAATGGAAATGGGATCTAAAAAACAAGAACATGGAGAATTCAAGATTTTTTATTAATTAAATACAAGGTATAAAAGGAAAATGTCACGTGACATGCACATTCACAAATAAAAATCATAAACACACTCCTCACATTCTTCCGATTCCATCTGATCCAAATAAAAACCTAACTCTCCAACATCACCCATTGAACAACTCAGTGGGTCAATCATCAATATAATTCTAACAACCTATGTGCTTTGTCCCGTATACATCAAAAGATTTATCAAATTCGTACATAGGTTTTTGAATTTGACTGTTATTAGGTATCCACCAATTGGGGCTTTTGGATTTGATAGAAAGGATAATTACTCAAACTTTGCACCTGTGTGTTTTCTATTGATTGGTTTCTTGAGTTAATTACCAATAAACACGTTTGAATCATGGTGCTACACAAATGTTTGGAAACCAAATTGATTTGATTATATATGAGGATAAATATTGAATATGAACTGATTCAATTTTTTGAATTAAAAAAATGCTTAAAAGAAATAGTTATAAAAATTGTCTTGTTTATTTCTCGGGTCAAGTCTCTGCTGTTACCAAACAGTGGAATCCATTACAATTCTCTGGCCATTTCTATTCTCTAAATTTCTAATCTCTACCCTTTTCCATTTCTTTAAATTTCTCTCTACCAAACGCACCCTAAGTTTATTAATTAAAAGCCCTAGTCACACACGTTTCATTTTTAACTTTTAACAGCCCTAGTAACTCACGATCTAGGATTCCATCGGCACCTACCTGCGACAGCTCTGACCACCCGCTCTTACGAGGTTGCTCTGTGACTGTATGTTGCTTTTTCTTTATGTTTTGCATAGTACCCTAACTTTAAATGTTCCGTGCAGTACTTTCTAGTTTCTTGTATCTTAAATTCTTAATGTAATTGTTATGTTGCATGTATGCTTTTTTGTATTTATGTAATTGTTATTTTTCATATTCGGTTTCTACCTATTAGTTTCTGAACAAGTCATAAGTTGATGGAATGCTGAAAACTGTTTATTATGTTTTGATAATGCGATAGTTTCATAAGCTACATCAATAAGGTTACTCAAACACCCTTTAACTCAATTTGGGTTGTTCTAATACCAACGGATACCGCTCGGGTTTCAAGAGAATACTAAATACCAATGGATGTTGTCGCCATTGTGTATATGTATGTCACCCTTAAATTTATGTTGCTCACCCTACTCAGTTACCGATTTCAACATATTGCAAGATTGTGCTATTTGAGTAATTATGAAATTACCTTTGGTAATGGTATAGACATGTTTGACAAAAGTAGTGTAACGAGAGATGGACGTCAAATGGTTATAAATGGGTATTTTGTGTTGGAAATTTGAGAGTGAGAATGGTAATAGTCTATATGCAATGTGGATTAACTATGAATCGCATGATTCACACTTTACGAATAAATTTACACTGAAAAGTAGCACTCAGCAAATTATTTCCCTTTATTCCTCATTAACTGATGCATATAATTTGCATCGTTAGTCCTCATTAACTGATATTTTTAACGGAGGGATGGTTTTGTGCCAACTTTAATACCTTAGGGATGATTTTTGAGTCCAAAAAAGAAAAAGGATGTAAAGCGAGCAAATGCCAAACCTCAGGAATGTATTTTGGATTTTTTTTTTTTTTTTTTTTTTTTTTTTTTTTTTAAATTATACACTTTTATAAAAACTTCCTTCTAAACTTTCATAACCACCAGCGTCCCTTAATTTGTGAAACGAGTAAGGCTGTGAGCCGCCGCGTTGCGGTGGGCAGTGAGCATTCGTTTTTTTATGTGTTCTTTTGATCTTGTGTTCGTGTTTTTATTCATATAGTTGTAGCGTTGTTGCAAACTTTTTAAGGTACTCTCATTACTTCTATGTATTTTGGATGGGCTGGGATAATACAATGAAACCAGGCTGGACGACGCAAATTTGGCGTTACAAAAAAAGATATAATTGACGCTCTATTATACGGAGTATATAGCTAGTTGAGAAGTAAATGTGAATATATAGTTTGCTAACTGCGACACCAAGGGCCTACACAGTGTTTATATTGAGCATTTAGAAAAATAATACTTATGAACATGGGCTGAGCTTACATTGCTTTCCAAAAATGGTTTTTACTTCTACTTTTTTAAATTGGGCTCAACCTGCATTCAACCTTATTAAAATGGGCTAATTGTTGAGCTAAGGGTTTGTGACGTCAAATTGACGCAAGGCAATGGGGCAACGAATGACAGGCCACCGATTTGATGGCATATTATATACTACCTCCGTCCCATATTAAATGTCCACTTTGAATTTTCAAAGTCTTGTTTTATTAACTTTGACCATAAATATTTTTATATATGATATATAATACATGATGCAAAATATATGAATGAAATGAGTTTTAAATATACTTTTCATTGACATAATTTTTATCAAGTGTCATATAATACAAACAAAAATATTTAAGGTGAAAGTTAAAGAAAAAATACTCGAAAAGTCAAAACTGGACATTTAATAAGGGACGGAGGGAGTATATAGTAATGTTCTAAAATTGTTTCAAGAATTTTTTATTTATTTTTTTTAAACCCAATAAAAGTGCTTCTAATGCCACACGAAAAAATTGAGTTTTTCTAATTATCCAAATTAAGTGCGACAAAATGTCTTCCAAACAAAATTATATTTTATTATATTAATGATTGTTATAAATTTTACTTTTCATTTCAGTATTAAGCATCTAAGGGCATCAACTATCATAGTTTTATCAAAAAATTTAAAATCCTAGATAAAACTTTTTATCTTTCATTTCAAAAATAGTGATCATTTGTTTCATGTAGAAATGGCATAAAGATTTTCATATTTTTGAACTTCTTTATAATTTAATGCATGTGTTTTTATATATAAAGAACATAGGTTTATAACATCAAAAGGTTTATAAATTAATAATTATATAAGCTTATAGATCTATATAATTCACCATTATAAATGCTCTAGACAATTAACACAAGTGTTGACTTAACTACTAGTATAGCGCGTTGCTCATAAATTGAAAATATCTTGTTCAATGACCCAGTGACCCAGTTCCGATAGCATACATCATCCATATCCGTTAACAATATGAATACTAAGGAATATAATGAATATTTTCATTATGATTGATTATGCTTGCTTAATAATATGCAAACTCTAACCCACTTCTTATAAATAAACTACTTTGAATTTTTTTAAAGCCACCTTAACTATGATACTTTGTACATTTGATTTTAGTTTATATCATGAGCACCTTCAAATTATTGTACAACTATTTTTGAGTGTTAACAATAGAAAATAACAATATTATACATAAAAAAAAGTTGTAATTTTTGTTTGTTATGAAATTTCTGTTCTCGCTTAGTCATTATATATCAAACAAATAATATGTTTCTAAAATATATATGACCAGTGACCACAAAGGTTGGTGCTGCAACAAATAAGCACACATAATCAACACAAGAATATACTATGTCTATTTTTTTGGAAGTAAAGAAATAATGTTATTTTCATACATAAAATTACAACAAAAAAATAATTATTAGAGTAATATATAAAGGAAAATGATTTGTAGGCCTAACTCATGGACCAAAAGATATACCTAAAAATGTGATTGATGAAAATAAAAAATTGATTGGTGGGTAATGATGAGAGAGAATGTGTGTATAACACTTGTCAAAATAAAAGAAACGTGAATGACTTAGAGTAGACATGGGAGAGTAAAAGGAGGAAGGAAGAAAAATTAGCATAAAAAGGATTACTTGGTTCATTACCCTCAAATTAGAGGGGAATGGTGGATTACTCAATAGTGAGTAATGGTTCATTGCATATTTGCATTATAACAAACGGACCATATTTAATCATTACCATTATCATTCATTACCCATTAATACCTATAAACCAAGCACACCCTGAATTAGATCAGGTGGATGTCACTAGATTGGATTTCCGTTCCTATCCCTAGATAAACTTACACGCATAAAATCGTTGCTTTTTAACAATTAATTAAAAAAGAAAATTGAATATAATATGCTTTGATCTTTTGAGGAAGCTAATTACTTGTCAACATTTTGGATTAATCACCCATGCCTAATTAACATATTTAAACGTTTGTGTTTCATTAAAGAAATCTAATTATATCATACTCCGTACTACGCATTGTTTAGAATAGACCCCATAATTAGTGGAGTAGGTTTCATACGGAAAATGCTCTTTAACTCTTAGCAACCAGTTACTTGTCAACTTTTTGGATTTATCCCCCAAAGCCTAACTAGTTACTTAAACGTTTTTTATTTTAAAAAGAAAAAAATTAGTAATCTCGTACACAAAAAGAGAAGATACAAAATAAAAAATTATATTTTTATTGACCGATAGAAGATTTTTATTTTGAATTGAGTCTTCTAATTGGCAAATAAAAATCAAAATTGGTTTTAATTTTGTCAAACTTATTCAAATTTTATTCAGCAAAATAAATATGTATAAAAACACACGTGCCGATTTAAAAAAATTAATTAATAGAACTTTTTTTTTTAGAAATCAAAGATGATATGTTTGATATAGGGGACAGTAAAGCACCTGCCGTGATGGTTTTTAGCTACATTCTTCAAGAATTCTTGGCACAATGTGAGACAAGAGGTATGTAAGGAATTACAAACCATATAACTGTCTGCATGACGTCTGTTTTCATCGTAGATGAACCGCTCTACCCGTCGGTCTACATACTGAATGGAACACTTGAAATTGATATATTGGATTAAGCCCGTCATCATTTCTGTCAGGATGATTAAATCTCTTCTCGACACCCTTAAGATAGCGTGACCGAAAAGGTAATGCTTCTTCTGCAACATTACCCTCCACAATAGAAGTAACAGAATAGTCAGGCTTAGCTTTATTTCGAACATAATTTTTTAGCTTCTTCATGTATCGTTCAAATGGATAAATCCACCTATAGTAAACAAGGCCCCCTTTGAATAGCCTCGTCGGTTAAATGTATAACCAAATGAATCATTATGTCGAAAAAAGCAGGAGGAAATATTTGTTCTAAAATGCACATAATATTGATTAGTTGTGCTTTAGCTTTCTCCATGTCTTGATGCATCAAATTTTGAGCACAAATCTGCTTAAAGAATAAGCAGAGCTCGATTATTGGGGGTGAAATGTTTGGCGGCAAGTATTGTTGAACTCTATAAGGAAGTAACTGTTGTATCATTATATGACAGTCATGAGACTTCATGCCTGTTATATAAGCGGTCATTTTTTTTCTTGAAGCTCGATCCAAATCCATCAGTTAGTCTATCTCCTTTGATGAATTTACAAAAATGTTTTTTGTATTCAGGTGTGAAAGAGTACTTTGGATGAGGTTTATCAAACTTCTTTTGTCCTTTATCCACGAGCCACAACTCTTGTCGAATTCCAAAGCTTTCAAGTCTTGCCTTGCCTTAAGCGTGCCTTTGGATTTGTCGTTCATTAACAAGGTTCCCAAAAAAAACTCTTAAGCAGATTCTTTACGATGTGCATGATATCTAAATTGTGTTTTAGTTCAAGAGTGGGCCAATACTTTAGTTCATAGAAAATAGAACGTTTAGACCAATTCAATTCAATTTTTCTATCATGTTTTTTGATTTTTTTAAAAGTGTCAGGATGTTTTTAAAAAATTTAACATATTAAGTTTAAATTGTCATGAAATGGTTTTGATTTAATTAACGAATTACTAATGAATGAATAACTAAATGTAAATGTAAAAACTATCAAGGGTGAAAGATGTGTCAACCTAGTTACTCTATTATTAACGCAATGCTCTCATTCCTAAGTGCAATGTATACATATCATTCTACTTGGTGGTTCTAATATGATTAGGCCTGATGGATCATCGTAACCTAACCTATAATTCCTATGATCTCAACCCCGTTGGTCATGGAAGTCGGGTATCTAGTGCATAGTCACTAAACCCCTAACTATCTTAAAAGTCCTATCTAATATCGATGGCCTCGACATTCAAACCTTCGTTGGTCCACGTAAGGTTTACCCGTGCTTTTTAAGTACCTAATCTAGTGTAGGCGGTAATCGGTCAATCCCTACACTCGGGTGATGGTCATACCCCTAGTAGCCTATTGATGTACGTGGGAATCGCACCAGGCTTTACCTCTCAAGGGATCTTGAGAAGCTTACAACCCGCACCAGGCAGTGTACCTGATCGTTGTAGTATAGTATAGTGACAAGTACCGGGGGATTGATCATTCAGCTAGGAATAGTGTCGCTAGGATTAGAAAACCTAAATACTAGTTCTAAAGGTGAGAGATGATTATTTTTGTATTTTTATATTTTTTAGAAAAGCAAGTAAAAATCTCGGGTTTGAAGGATTTAGGCGGAATTAGTTGCTAGTCAACTAACCCAATACTAAGATGCAATCAAAATAAAATACTAAAAATGAAAATAAACTAAATTATACTAAGGTTGTGAACAATAAGTGGAGAAAATTGTGTTTACTTAGATTTCACTACTCCCTAGATATCTTTTACACGTTAATTACTTGTTATAGTTGCGTGGATGACGGATTGTATTCCTTAATATCATTCATGGGGTGGCGCACTTAATTCCCCAATCCTATGAGCTCTTATCTCCTCCTATGCCATGCCCGGCACAACCATAGGGATTATAAACAGTGGCTCATGCATTAAATACAACCAATAAAACCTAGTGCATATCAGTTCATGTTTCCTAAGACGTTCAAGCATGTTACCAATTGGAGATCTGCCAGTTTTCTTAAGCCTAACATCGAAATCATTCATCCAATACAACCATAAACAAGTAATCAACACATAATTAACATCTAGGTTTCATTAGATCCAAGCAAACACAAGATAGATCTAGCCTAGCATGATGGAATTAAGACAAGAACAAGATATAGACAACCAACACATAGACATATTGATTGAATTAAAAGAATACTTATCTCAATTACACATGAAAGGTATCAAGGGCTAAGAACCCTTGAAAAACCTGTAAAATTCGCACCAAGTTCGTACTTAGGGTTTCTCCAAAACTTCTTTTTTTTAATGTGAAAATTAGAAAACTATATATAGGAAATAGGGTCTGACGGCGTCAAGACAAATCTTGTGACGCCGTCATCTCGCCGCCAAAATACTTCTCGGACTGCCTTGATCTACTTTTGACGCCGTCATGTGTTATGCATTTCCAGGCCGTCATGAATTTTACTCTTGACGCTCTACTTCGTGACGCCGTCAAATCTGTACTGGGTCGTCATGGAAATTACTCTTGACGCCGTCAGAAATTCCTTCTTGACGCCGTCACCTACTGTTCCCAGCAAGGAAAATTAAGACTTTGACGTTTTCTTCACTTTAATGCTCCAAAAACGTCCGAATTGCTTCCTTTTCCAGATTTCTCTCCCAAAGTACAAAATCACAAAAGGAACGATTTAGGGCAATATTTGATCAAATGAATTCAATTCCGGGCTTAAATGACTCTCTAAAAACGGTTCATTTTTCACCTCATCATATACCCTTACACTTGAGATTTCTTTGTCCTCAAGCAAATGCGCTTTTATTCTAGTCAAAATACAAGTTAGGGGTCAGTTAACACTAATATAAAAGTAATTACAACAAATAATCGTTCCACTAAAGACCAATAGACAAGCACGGAGGTCATACACAAGTACCTCACAAATAGTGTTTAGATACTCACATCTCTCGGGTGTAATAAAGTACAAATTACAATATGGAAACGGAAGATATCTCTCACTACCTGTCATAGCAAGATAGATTACCATAGGCTTGGGAAAGGATCAAACCTCCACCACATGGCGTAAGCACCTAGGATAAATTATCAAAGAGGTCTTTTAAAGGGTTGTAACGTTAGGTATAGGGATATGAAATACACGGTTTTGTTGGATAAAGGAAGTTTTACTGGTGGCGAGTTAACAATCTTGGTTAATTACATGTACAATGTGGCGTTGCTAAGCCAAGACTAGACTCGACTTAAGCTAATAAATGAAAAATAACAAAAACATAAAATGAACATAGAATGAAAAGGGATGGTAGTCCGTATGTTTTTTCTCTCTTTTCTTTTTCTATTTTTTTTTCCTTTTTTTTTTTTTTTTTTTTTTTTTGATTTTTCGATTTTTTTTTTTTTTTTTTTTTTTTTTGCATAAACGCTTACCCTACCATCCAAAATAATACATCATAGGGAATGAGAATTCCCCTTACACTTGAATTTTTACATACTTTACAATGAACTAATCTATTGACTCGAATTAAGAAAATCAAAACACTTGAAGTACTTTTAAGATTAACGTACATATGGGGGTAATAAATGATGTTCTTCCCCATTACTCCATAAAATAAGCACTTTACCCATGAGTCCCAATCATCCCAAAACAATATGTACAAGGATATGACTCGACTTAGCAACCATGTAATCAATTAGATAGTTAACTTAGGGTTTAACAAATAACAATGATGCACTAAAGATGAGCGCATACACGGAAGGCTAAGGCGATTTGGTTGTACATTTAAGTGGGGTGTAACAAATTCTTCCTTTAAGTAAAATGCTTAATGTTAGAAACGAGAAGATAGGCTCGGAGGGGTGTACTAGGGGTTTCGTGTACTAAAAATGAGTACAACGCTAAGGGTGCGGGAAAAATTAGTTGACTTAACTAGCCAAGTAATATGACTTAAATGGTCAAGTAATTATGATACGGGTTTAACACAAGGGTGATCCTAATGCCTCTTATCATGTAGTAAATCCTACTACACGAATGTAGTCTCACTAGCGGTCTCGGGATGCATCACTAACGCAAGTTCTAGAATCTAAATGCTACCGGTACACTCATAAGCACTAATAATAAATGCGTTTCCTATCAAATCTAAAGGCGAACCTCACATATTTGGGTGGAAAATTTTTCTGAATATACGGTTATGTGCTAGTCATACAATCTCCTATCCATGAGACGCTTGCTATGGCTAAAGTTTCACTCCTAAATGTTGTAAAAAAATTTAAATTTGGCGCTAAAATTGCACTAACAAGTATTTCTCATAGTTTTATTACACATCTATCATCAAACAAACAAACTCAAGCGAAAGTGTACATGTAAGGTATCATCTTTTTACCCTCCCCTTACACTTAGGATGAACATTGTCCCCAATGTTCAAGTAAAGAATGTAAAAGTGAAAAAGTAAAAAGAATGAAATCAAATACTCCCCTGATTCACTCGGTATGGATAATAAGGTGGCCAGGTTAAATCTTCCTCCAAGAAAATGAACAATCAAATACTCCCTTGATTTAAGGATTTAGAAATAAATAGCCGATCACAGAAACACAAAGAAAAGTAACCAGTTTGCATTACGCATGGTTGATCACATACCATACATGTGCATAATATATATGCATTCTTATGGAACACATGCATGATTTGTGATATGGACATATCCTAACATGATATGGTCACAAAGTAAAGTGTTCTCTAAATGTACACGTATGTGCCCCAATAGGCTCACGCATTTCCGACTGTATATATATTTATTATATTTTTTTGGGTAAAAGGGTTTAATGACCCCGGTAAATATAACCAAAAAACAATAAAGTACAATTGACATGGGTGAATCCCATGCCCTCAGCCCGTTACATAGGTGATATGACTCAACAAATGTAACTAAGCAACTACCAACTGCTAAATGCATAAGCAAACACTATACTGCTAGACACAGAATAGAAACCAATTACATTTAAACAAAAAAATCTAAATGTAACTAGACAAGGTTCATAGAACCATTTCCATGGTGTGCGAATCTGTCTTCAATCTTGATTGCATGACACACGAGAGCAACACCAACATCCATTTTCATTTGCACCAGAACATGCACTTGAAAGAACCCTAGGTGCACCATCAGCAATCATGATCGGACCCACCATAGCTGGAATCAGCCAAAACACACCAGCAATCAAGGACGATGAACCCTAATTGGAAACACCAAACCCTAATCGCACCCTCGGAACACTAGGCCGGACACCAATCAATGCAACAAATTCAAAGAGATCGGAAACCTTAACGGTTGCCTCTCCCTCGAACCGCACCACCATCATGGAACACCAACCCCTTAAACCCAAAACCAAACCAGGTCTAGGATAGAAAACCCTAGCGGCAATGGAGGTAAGGAACCCTAACCCTAGCCGCTACAACCAGTTAAGGGAGGTTGATCAACGACACTTAATGGTGACACCTTTAACACAAACGCTCCCACGATGACACCCATGATCGACCAGGCCAAACCCTAGCACGATCAACACCATCAAACCCTCATCCATGCCGCACCCAATCATAAAAACCTAACCGGTTGGAATGATACATAGGATTGGTTCCTCTCTAAACAAGATTCTAACCGAAAATTGTAGATAATCTGATCTTGATGTTTAATTGGAAGGATTAAATCCCTAGGTGGTGATGAAGAAATCGGCCCTAGGGTATCAAAAACAGAAAATCACCCAAAGGGCTAGCTAGAGAAAGAAAGGGGCTAGGGTTTTATTTATTATATGGACATATCCTAACATGTTATTCGTTGTGGTACAAAAAAAGTCATCATATCATTTTTTTTACACGGTACCCCAAACATAAATGGTACTGTTAATTAAAAACCATCAGTTACTACCAAGCTACGTGATTGGCATGAGTTACCCAAACCCTCCCATAGGGAGGGTTTGCAAATGATTGGACGCATTTCCCGATTGTACAGTATGCATCACAGGTTGCACGATTTGACTAAAAACTTATGATGTGACATCATAGAGAGGGTTAGGATAACACAACCCTACGTGATTATGTAGCTTAGTAACTTAACTTAATCGAGAAATTGATTTGAAAGAAAACAATGAGTACATCATACCCCTGAGTAAATTGAATATAGTAAAACAACAGTTGGTGAAAATTAAAGTCAAGTCAAGGCTGATAGTAAAACAAAAGCAAAAGCAACCACACTTGAAATTTAAAAAGAAAATTTCAGTCTATAAATATGCAACTTACTCAGTCACACGTACTGCACTAAACAACCAAACCAAAGTTGTAATTCAAATTAAACAATCTAGCTAATTGTTGAATTCAAGGATGGGCGACGTCCAAATGAATGACAAGAAAGCCCAGCTAGCCCTGAAACGTGTACCAGTCACAAAACCACCATTTGAGCTTCGTGATCTTAAGAAAGCGATTCCACCACACTGTTTCGAGCGTTCTGTGGTGCGGTCATTTTTAGGCCTTTTTCGTGATTTCGTAATTGTTGGTGCTTTGTACCTTGTCGCCGATAATCTCATTCCTATGCTCCCTAAGCCTTTATCATACGTTGCATGGCCTGTTTATTGGTACTTGCAAGGTGCTTATTTTTTAGGTTTATGGATTATGGGCCACGAATGTGGACATCAGGCGTTTAGCGATTATGAATGGCTAAATGACACCATTGGTTTCATTCTCCACTCCTTTCTTATCACTCCATACTATTCATTTAAATACAGCCATCGTACCCATCATGCTAACTGTAACTCCATAGAATACGAAACCTCATGGATTCCTAGACGCAAGTCTGATAAATTGTACTCAGAGATTCTTAACAACCCCGCGGGTACAGCTTTCAGAATTCTCTTAAATTTCACTGTTGGATTTCCGTTGTACTTCATATTAAATTTGTACGGGAGGGAATACAAGGCGGGTTTCGCAAGTCACATATACCCGTATAGTCCTATCTTCAATAATAGCGAGCGGTTTCAGATTTTTTTATCTGATCTTGGACTTGTTGGGGCTTGGTACTTGGTTTACCACATTGGTTCAATCAAGGGGTCACAATGGGTATTGAACATCTATGGGGTTCCAATCATTGTTATGAGTTCTTTCTTTATCTTAATTACATACCTACACCACACTCATCCTGCACTCCCTCACTATGATTCGACCGAGTGGAATTGGCTTAGAGGTACTTTAAGCACAGTTGATCGAGACTTTGGACCAATCTTGGATCATGCTTTCCATCAAGTAACTCGTAATCACACCGTTCACCATCTTTTCCCAACCATTCCACATTACCACAATTCCGAAGCCACTAACGCAGTGAAGCCCATCTTAGGTGAGTATAGGAAGTACGACGAAACTCCCGTTTTAAAGGCTATCTGGAGAGAGTTTAGAGAATGCGTCTATGCTGAACCAGAAGAGGATGTTAATGGAAACAAAAAGGGTATTTATTGGTATTATAAATAAATAAACCATAAACCCTTGCACAAATTGTGTTGTGTCCTTCATGTACTACTACACTTATTATGTATAATAAACACTATTCGAATAAAGTGTTATGTTTATGTATTAACTCATGAATCCATCAGTAACGCCAGCTTATGTGTGGTTTTCAATTGGTGTTGATCAAGTTATGAAGCTCATAATTATATATTGATGAAGAGAATACATTATATATAGCCTTCTCCAAGTTTTTTTCTTTATATATGGAGCATGGTCACTGAAATTTCTTTTTGTTTTCTTTGAGCCTATGGAATTGATATTTAGGTAGCAAAAGTGTGATAATAAACACGAAACACATTTATTTTTTGTACATGTTATTGTTAATGTAGTCAATATATTAGGGACAAACTTAACATAAATTACGGGTTAAGTGTACGCGGTAGTATATATATTAGAACTAGGTTGTTTTAAGCTTCTCTCGTAAGGCAACGAAACGCCTTATGGCCGGTTTCATGAGGAGGTCGGTTTGATGTCACCTAGACCGACTCTTACATGGTTTCCTACCCTCATCATCTCTATAAATATAGGTGATGCTAGTTCTTTATATTCTTCTTTCTCGATGTAAGCTTTATTGGCCCGTTATCCATTGGTGACAATCAAATCACTTAGCACCTTATAATTGCACTCAAAATAGCATATCCTTGGCTTCAAATACCAACTTATCTAGGTCTTGATTGTACCAGCTTCTATCACTCAAGTCACAACTCTCATCATTTTTGTATAGTGGGTTCAAGTGTTCAATCAAGAAGTAATCATTGATCACCATCTACAACATACAATATGTGTTTGAAGTTTTACGCATCTACTCGCTTCTATTCTCGTTGGGATTGGATATGGATGGGGAATCTATAGATCGTAGTAGTTCGCCAACCTCTCTAACTAACATACGATACAATTGAACTTCACGGAACGGCCAAAGCCAAACACTTTAAAGTAGATATTGAGTTTACCGCTTGTTAAGCACAAGGAAATCTAAAGTGTGGTGTTTAAATACAGATTTTATATGACTTTATGAATTCAATTATTATTTTTTTCATATCAAGTCATTTAAGTCAAATTCAAACGCGGCATTAGTTGTAAAACTATGTCAAAATTACATTATATTACTTTGTGTACATCAAAACTATATTAATATGAACTCAAATGAGTTTTGCTTGTTGAGACCCGTGTTTTTTTTTTGTTTTGTTGATTACAACTTCTTGACGTGTGCGTCTTTGCGAAATTAGTCAAATTACCCGGTGAATGAATTGGAATCAAGTTTTATTAGATTATCTAGTCTAGTCAATAAAGATCCTCATACATTTACATTATACTAGTAATAGTTGGCTAGTAAGTAAAAAGACAAATGAAAATAAAGTCTATTTACATGAACAAACTCACTGAACGAACGCGCTGAACGAACTCACTGCACGAACGCACTGAACAAACACGCAGAACTAACTCACTAAATGAACGCATTGAACGAAGTCACACTCTTTACTACTGAACCAACATACTCACTGAGCAACACACTGGACGAACTCCAACTCACTGGACGACTCACTGAACGGACTTACACTTTACTATTGAACTAACACTCACTGAACAAACACACTAAAGTTAATACTCATATTTTGTTTCATAACACTAAATTAAGATATGACTGAATTTAAAAATATGGAATTCAACTGAAATAAAGCATACCAACCTGTAAGTTTGACCTAGGATTATAGAAAAATAGATAGAAATAACGCGTCAGCAAATGCATATGGAAGTATCAGGTATGTCTACCAAATTCATTTTATTGGCAGAAAGAAACACAAAATTATCTTTTCAATTCTTTCAAAATTCATAGATGCATGTATTAAAGATTAACACATTTACTAGAAAGTCCAATATGGAATGAGACATACTTTTCATGCATAACATATAAAAAATCATTAATGAATTTCATGTGTTCTAATTTATTAAACTAATATATTTGATCAACAGTTTTCATTGTTAAAATCACTTAAAAGGATTTTATCATGCAATTATACAAATATGTTACCATGTTATCATTCCATGCATATGTTAATATCCATTTTAAATTTTAAAATATATATAGAAAAAGCGTACACATCACCAATGTCGTGACTAATATTACTGAAATTATATAATTATTACTGCTTCTGACTTTTTATAGAATGATAATCTTTGGTTAAGCCTTATTTTATAGTCGTATGCATTTGAGCTTCGTTTAACTCGGCTTATTTTATAGCTATTTAGCTAAACATTACGAGCACGTTTCAATTTGATCCACCATCATATTTATACTTCAACAATTTACACAAATTACGTAATGAACAATTATATACAAACCGTGTGCATCACACGGGTCTGAACGACTCGTATACTAAAAGATCCAGTCCCATTCATAAATGTTAAGTCTTAAAGTTCAAATCTTCTACAAAAGATCATAAATGCTAATAGCGAATTATTATTAGTGGCTCAAGTCTACTAATCACACGCTCGAATCAAGCCCAAACAACAGCAATTCACGAGGTAATATTGACAAGAACTACATAAACCCAAGCTAAGCTAGGCATGGTAACGTTTCTTAGGCTGCATAGTACATATACAAGAGACAACTATCCCAACTGTTGCTAACAATTAAACCGTAAGAGTCTGACATAAGACAGTGGGGAATACACAACCAACAAAATAGGAAAGCAAAGTGCTCTCCTATACGAGCTAAAGGACGCAGGACATATGTCCTCCTTGGCTCCCTAGCAGCCGTTGGTCATCCCCAAAGGGTTTATCTCTAAACCCTATAAGTCTCTCTAAAAAAGGAGAGCAACATATATAACTTCACGAGTTTTCACACACTTTGGCAAATAATGTCTCACAACAATAAAGTATGGTCTTTGTTTAAGTGTTACCCGAGCTTCTTGATCTTCATCAATCTCATCAGGTACTTACCATTCTACACTGGAAACCAAACAACAAAACTATTCACATCCCATCTCTAAACCGATTTACATACGATACATAAACATGGTGCTATCCATAGGGACATGATATGAAATAGCCGCAAATTTCTCAACATTTTCAAAAATTTCCCACTCAAACATCTTTAGTATTTCAATTGTGGTCAAAGTTTGAAACTCGGAGAATTTGTGATTTAGAGTCAAATCCGGAGTTCACATGACTCGGAGAGTTCAAGAGTCAGAGAACCTCATCTGATAAACTCGGAGTTATTGAGGATTCTCAAGATTTGGAGAAACCCATCTTCAAATTTGGAGTGCGTAAAAAATTCTGCTGACTCGGAGAAAAAGGGTTTTCAAACTCGAAAAAATAGCGTTTTATAAAGTCGAAGAACAACAATAAATAGGATTTCTTAGGACAAGCGCCGTTTTTGCATACCCATAATTTTTACCCTTTTTTACCACAAAAATTCACAGGTTTTAGTACAAAAGTCACTAAAATGATAGTTTCATAAACTGTTAATAAGATAAACTGTTAATAAGGACACATAGGACATAAAAAACAATTTTGTGAAACTTAGAAATAAAGAATGAGACTTTTTGACCATTTTTTATACATATCCTTGTACTAAATTGTCACCTCAAAAGGATTTATTTATTTATTTTTGCCATGTTTCAAAAATATGGTAAAACAGCTTAAACAAGTACGAATCCTACACAAATAAACAAAAAATAACAACCAAGCTCTGATGCCAATTGTGGCGTCGAAAGTATGTTGATTTATGTGGTTCGGGAGGTCGAGGTTGATCAAAGAACATAAGACAATACATGGTTCTAGAGAGAGAGAGAGGGAGTAAAAAGAGAGTGAGGTGAAAAAGAAAGATAATAAATATTAAGAAAAAATGCTTACACATCTACACCCCTCATGGAGAGTCATGAGAGGTATTTATAGGCTCATTATAACAATATTTTGCCACTTAAACATTCCTAGTCCGTGTGGGCAAAGCTATCTACATATCTAATCCAATTCACGTGTAAGACACCAACTACACAAAATAGCAAAGCTAACAAAATCAAACTGAAGGCAATGTAACTATTGAGATAAGAATGAAATGGAAAGTGTATTAAAGCACTCTATTGTGAGAGTGTGCACCCATGACAAATAATGAACATATAAACCAAAAACTTACCTATAACAGTTATAGGCTTTTATAAGTTAGATAAAGTGAATGTTTTACACCCATAATATTGATAAACACAAAGCGTATCTTAAAATCCATAACAAACCATAAAATGTGTCATGCATTACATTAAAAAAAAAAAAAAAAAAAAAAAAAAATCACTATTGGCATGTCATTTTGATTCAACCTCCTTCTCCTCTTGTTCCTTGTTAGTTGGTGACAATCTTCTCCTCTTGGACTCTCTCCCCAAACTTTCAGCTGCACACTCTATTTCATTTATCCAACAAAAATATATATAATATATAATGAAATTTTTATGTAAAAACCCATGAATGCACGCGCATTATAACTATATAATACTCCCTCCATCTCAAATTTATTGTCTACTATTTACTTTTATAGTCTTTCTTTTTCAACTTTCATTTTAAATATTTTTGTGGATGTTATATAATATTTGATTCAAAATATATAAATGGATTTGGTTTTAAGTGTACTTTTCAATGGTTTAATTTTTCATCAAGTACTACATAATAAAAAATATATATTTATGATCAAAGTTGAACCAGTTTAACTTTGAAAATTCAAAGTGCACAATAATTTTGGAACAGAGGAAGTATAAGATTTTACATAATTAAAATAAAAAACACCCATGTTTTGTATTTCATGTTAACTAAAAGTATATCAAAGTAGGCTCATATTAGTCTTGTTTGATTACTAAAACTCGTGTTTCTTGTTATGTATATTACACCTTATTGACAATTCTTCTTGATGGTATTATTTTGTCATATAATTTAAGTTCACTAAAATGTAACTAAGCAACAAAAAAAAAAATAATACTAATGTTGATAACAAATGACAAATAAAAGGATACATTACTGTTTTCATATTTCGATGGAAAAGAACATAGTTTTATGCCTTAGGTTAGGTACATAACAACCACGTATTATATCGCCTTTCGAAAAAATGTAAAAACATACATAAAATAACAATCTTAGAACATTGGATTGATTGAGGTACTGATTTACTCTTTACGTTTGAAGATAAGTTCAAGAGGTTTCTCTTTTTGCAACGTCACCCCAAAATGTTCTTTCATGTCGAGGTTTGCTGGATCTTCACCATTTGGAAGATTCCAATCAAACCCAAGTATCAAAGAAGCTAATATGGTTTCCAAACCCTTAATGCCAGAGATTAAACCAGCACAGGACCTCCTCCCTGCACCAAAGGGTGTGAACTCGAAGTCTTGGCCTGTGTAATTCAAATGGGAACCTATAAACCTTTCGGGTTTAAAAGTGTTTGGTTCATCCCAAACTTTTGGGTCTCGACTAATTGCCCAAATGTTGACCCATATTTGGGAATATTTTGGTATTGTATAACCCATAACGTCACAAGTTTCAACCGCACGTCGAGGAATTAGGAGAGGAACAACTGGGTGCAGTCTTAGTGTCTCTTTGATACAAGCGTTGAAGTAAGTCGTTTTAGAAAAGTCAAATTTCATGATAGATGAGCTCGTGTGGATTTCCCTTTTTAGCTCTTCATGTACTTTCTTCATGATTTCGTTGTTCTTAAACAACTCAGCCATAGCCCATTCAATGGTTGAGACGACAGTGTCAGTGCCTGCGATGAATAATTCCTGTATGCAATAATGTCTTAAAATTAAAATCCCAACAAAAGACTAAAGATATTTTTCGTTTTAAACTTTTTATCTTTGTTAAAGTAAAACCTGGATTTTTATTAACGAAATGTTACAGCATAGTTTAAATCATATATGATAAATAGCCAATGTTTTCTAGCTAGTTTATTTTCTATATATTTATCTCCACCTACTGTTTTTGAAATATCACATTCATCTATTTCTATATTAGCAGAAGTCTCCAATATCGTTTTGTGGTAACTGATCCATAACAGATAGCGCTTAGGAGTATATAAACGAAAGTGCAACAACGTGCAAAAATCTATGTGTTCATGTGTTTGTACATTAGATAAACAGCACGGGATCAAGCCTAGCAAAGTGTTTTTTTTTTTTTTCCTTTATATAATAAATAATATATATCTATCTATGTACTGCTATTAAATAATGGAAATATGTGAATTGACAAACTAGAAAAGTTGTTGAGATGGTTGGAAAGACTTACTGAAACCAAGATGTTGATTTGAATATCACTGAAATTATTATCAAGTAAATGATCCAAAAAATCTTTTTCCTTGGTCACATTCAATGAAGCCCTTCGATCTCTCCTTTCTTTAATCAGGGCGTTTGTAAAGCTAAACACGTCGTTTAGCTGCTTGAGGGTATCGGACCTTAATCCTTGAAGATCTAGTCCCCTAACTATGGGGAAAAAATCACTTACATTTGGAATCATAGAGTTCTCCAACGTCTTCTGGAGTGCCTTTTTCAACCAATGAGCAGTTGTATGGTCACCTTTTAAATCAAGAAAATCTTTACTAAACACAATGTTGCTCATAGTATTAAACAATGTTGTAAAAAGAATTTCTTCAATTCTCACAACTTTTCCTTCTGTGACATTCAAGAATTCTAACAACTGAACCAGTTTTTCATTTCTCAAATTAGACTGAGCTTCAATTGCTTTAGGAGAGAATAGTTCTCCCCGACAAAGGGTTCGTAATATTTTCCAGTGTTCGCTGCAATGAAGTGCCCAAACAATATGTCCCTCGTTAGTGGGATTTACTTGAAACGAATCAGGCTTGATTCGACCAGAAAGAACACGGTCTTGAGTCTTGAGAACCTCCATGGCTGCCTCTGGGGAGGAGGCGACCACAAGAAGTTGAGAACCTAAGCGAAGTGAGATGAGGGGGCCATATTTTTTAGCGAACATCGCGGTGGATACATGAGGTTTCTTTCCTATTTGGTGAATATTGCCGATGATCGGTAATTGTGGTGGCCCTGGTGGGAGGTTTTTCCTGGTGTTGTAATATTTATTAGTAATAAACCAAAGGAAGAAAGATGTTAATATGACACAGAAAGAAGATAAGAGAGTGTTCTCCATGAAAGAAGCTATGAGTTCCATTGCTATGTTTTGATTCAAGTATTATGTGCATGGATGAGAGTGCTTTTATAGGGTTTCAATGGTTTCGTGAGCCTCAATTTTTTAAATGAAATATAAGTTTCATGTGCAATTAAACTCCAATTCCATTTGACTATAGTAGATTGAAAGGAGATCCATGACTAAATCGGGAATCAATTTTCTATGTATTAAAACAGTCAAACATTTTGTACTAGCTGATTTAAGGATTCGTCCATATATGAATTTTATATTTTATACGTAAAAGTTACTAAGCTAAAATCCAAGAAAATTGGGATGCCTTTTCTGAGTTCCATTGCTATCTTTTGATTCAAGTATTACGTGCATGGATGAGAGTGCTCTGATAGGGTTTCAATGGTTTTGTGAGCCTAAATTTTTTAAATGAAGGGTAAAATCATACAATAGTCACATAAATTTTAAAATTGTCCATCTAGACCCACTTACTTTTTTATTACCTTACTTCACCAATAAACTATACTATTCTGTTCCGATATAACCTTGAAGTGACAATATTACTCTTATCTTCTTTACTCTCCCTTGCATCGTTAGTCCTTAATACCAACAGACGTTAGTCCTTTTACACATTTTTGCCCGTTTTTCAAAGTTTTCGACCGATTTTGCACATACGAACGGAAACGTGTAAAAACAAACTAAACGTATAAAAATGGACGAAAACATGCAAAAATGAATGAAAAGTGTAAAAATGACGAAAAAATGCAAATACGGACGAAAACGTGTAAAAACAAAATAAAACGTGTAAAAATGGATGAAAACAGGCGAAAACGTGTAAAACCGGACGAAAACGTGAAAAAACAAATGAAAACATTTAAAAACAAGACAAAAAACGTGCAAAAACAAACGAAAAAGTGTAAAAATAAATGAAAACGTGCAAAAATGAACGAAAACGTGTAAAAGAACATGTAAAAAGGAATGAAAAGATGCAAAAATGAATAAAAACGAGTAAAAACTGGATGAAAACGTGCAAAAAAAAATGAAAACATGCAAAAACGGACGAAAACGTGCAAAACCGGACGAAAACGTGTAAAAACATATGAAAACGTGTAAAACCGGACGAAAACGTGCAAAAACGAACGAAAACATGTAAAAACAGACAAAATCGTGCAAAAACAAACAAATACGTGTAAAACAGACAAAAACATAAGAAATAGACGAAAACGTGTAAAACCCGACAAAAAGTGCAAAAACGAACAAAAATGTGCAAAACCGGTAGAAAATGTGAAAAAACGAATAAAAATGTGCAAAAAGACTAACATCTGTTAGTATAAAAGACTAACGATGCAAGTGAGGGTAAAGAAGATAAAGGTAATATTGTCAATTCAAGGTTATATTGGTGAAGTCGGAACAGAATTTAATAGTTCGTTGTATGTTTTTACCCTTAAATGAAATATAAGTTATTTAAATATAGAGTCGAGTTATATTACAAACCAAACATTCCTCACATACCAAGGGACTCATCCCCACCATTCATCTAAAAAGGAAATCAATGGTTGAGATTAAAAGGATTTTATTATTTCACCCATTTTTTATAATTTAAATATCTCTTAAACCGTTAATCGTTAAGCGAAAATAATTACACCATCGCGACGGGCATTTAATTATCTTTCTATAGACGGGCACTTTGATATACTTTCGAAAAAGAAAAAAAAAACGTTTTTTTCACGTTTTTTTTTCCTGGCCGAAAAAAAAATCATATATGATATTGCATATCATATATGATATGCAATATCATATATGATTTTACATATAATATCATATGTGATATCATATATGATATTATATGTAAAATCATATATGATATTGAAATATCATATATGATATTGCATATCATATATGATATGCAATATCATATATGATTTTACATATAATACCATATATGATATTACATATCATATATGATATGTAATATCATATATGATATTATATGTAATATCATATATGATTTTTTCGGCCACGAAAAAAAAACGTGAAAAAAACAAAAAAAATTTTTTTTGTCGAAAATATATCAATTAGCCTATCTATAGAAAGATAATTAAATGTTCGTCGTAACGGTATATTTTTTTTCGCTTAACGATTAACGGTTTGAAAGATATTAATATTTGAAAAAAGAAGATGAAAGTGGGTTTTTTAAATTGTTGGGATTAATCTCATCCATTAGATCAAATAAAGATGGAGGGTGGAGATTAGTCCCGTAAAAAAAGTTTGATCCTCAAATGATTTTTACTCTTAAATATAATACTCGTAGATGAAAAGGAGATCCCTGATTAAATCGGGGGAATCAATTTAAATGTGCTAAAATAATCAAAATTTTGCACTAGCTGAAATCCGTGAAAAACACTGTCATATTTTAATTTTATATTTATTACGTAAAACTTACTAAGCTAAAATCCATGAAAATCACTGTCATGTTTTTTTTATTTTTATTTTTTTTTTTCTTTTTCACGTATTTCAGTACTTATGTATTCATATTTGAATTTTGAAAAAGACAAAGAAATGAAGAGAAACAAATTACTTAATAAGAATGTTGAAAATTTTTATTCATATAATAATGTATTGCAATTTTCATTTATGCCCCTTTTTATTTCTTAGCTAGGAAGGTGGTTGAGTTGAGATCTTATAAAAAGTATGAAATATATAAAAATCTAAGATGTAACATGATATTGCAACTGTCCATTAATTTTTTTCAAGCTTTTTTTTTCTTTTTTTTCCACTCTTATTTTTCCTTCTTGGTCTTCTTATATCATTCTTTTCCTACATCTAGTATAATATATATTTTTTACATCAAATTTAACTTTTATGTACATAAATATTTTAATCAAAGATTATTAAAATTTAATTTATTTTAAAATTAATGAACAATGACTGTAATGTTTTTACTGATGAACAACTTTTTTTTTGTAATGAACAACTCGTTTTATTAATGAACAACAATCTTCTTACTGATAAATAATGTCTGTGATGAACAAAAATATTCTTATTGATGAAAAGCTCGTTTAATTGATGAAGAACTCTTTTTATTGATGAACAATGTTACGATGAAGAAGACTATTTTTTATGAACAGTGTTTATAATAAACAACTATTTTTATTGATGAACAACATTTTTGATGAACAAAAATCTTTTTATTCATGAACAATATTTGTGATGAACAAGAATCTTATGGTTGATGAACAACTCGTGTTCTATGAGGAACAAAAATCTCTTTATTGATGAACAATTTTTTTTTTTTTTTTTTTTTTTTTTTTTTTTTTCTATTGATGAACGATGTTCATAGTAAAGAAGAATATTAATGAAAATAAAGAATGATAAACACAGCCTTTGTATATCCTATGTTTGATTAACATAATTGTAGTTCATTATAAGCTCTAAACTTATTCATGAATAATTGTGAACTTGTTTATTAAAAACACTAAAAGTTTCTTCATCATAAAATGTCAATTTGTCATTGAACACCTTATCTTCATTTGAATCTTTTTTATTAAGTTTTCTAACTATTTTTTTTTAACAAAAAGATATGGAAAAAAATATATAACTGTGATTCTTTGATATGTATTCATCAAATGATAAACTATTGTTCATCATTTCTCAAAATTTATTTTTCCGTGATTTTAACGAGTAAATATCAAGAACAAAAATTATTCATAAGAGAATAATTATTTACTATTGATGGAAAAACTTAAAGTCAAAAAATAAAGAAAAAACCTTCTGAGACATTTTATCAAACATCTTGTAGACATGTTCATAAAAACTTTTTTTTTTTTTTTTTTTTTTTTTTTTTTTTGGAATTTTTGGAAGGAAGAAATTAGGAAAATCAGAAAATATGAAGTATTTGGATGAGTTTAATTTTATTGCTCTTAATTCGGAATAAAAACTTGAGGAAAATTAAAATAAAACCTACCTCAAATTGAAGATATTAGATTTCAAATCAAAATAAGTAGATCTTGAATTAATTTAGTTAATCCAAATTGTAGTATTAAATCTTGATTGAAGAAGCTAAAATGAAAAAATTGGCATGTCCTAAACATTTTATAGGAGTTGTCACTTATTATTTGATATGCTTTTTTCAGTTTTCATTTATTATGAAATTTTCAATAAAAGAAAAAAATATATATATATTTAATTATAAATGTATCTAACAAGGTTGTCAGGATCGAGATCCTACCTAGGATCCTTTTCGGCTGTGTAAGATCATGATCGTAGGATCGGATCGGGATCGTAAGATCCTATGAAAATGTATATATTTTTTGTATAAGAGTTGTAGTTTTATATTTCTATATAATATTTCATATGATAAACGAATCTAAATGGATAATAAAAGAAAAAGTTATACGTTCAAGTACCGTAATAGTAGAATATAAGCTGTTAACTGTAAGTTGTAAGCTGTAAACTGCAAAGCTGTTAACATGAGCTACAAGTAGTATGGTTTTTCAATAAAGTGTTTGGTAAGTTAGCTATTAAATATAATTATAGCATGTAAAATGACATAAAATGACATATTTATAATTGTAAACATATTTTTGGAGGGTATATAAGTAATTTAAAGTTTTGACAGCTCCAAGATGTTTAAAAAGCTTCATCAACCAGCTTTTCATTTATGTGCTATTTGTTTAAAATAAAAACTTGAAGTTGATGTATCCAAACAGAGCTACTTATTTTAGAGGAGATTATTTTTGTAACAAAAAGCTAACAGCCCCCAAAAAGCTCTTGCCAAACAAGCCCTAGATATATTAAAATGCTCACTTTCACAAAGTTACTACATAAGTTCACTTGCTTCTTGTTCAATGTTTTTTATTATATGTTTTTCTTGATAACATTTAGATTAACGCAAAAATATAGTGTTAATTTATTGGTACGTGATTCTGTGACTTTTTTATTACAGTATATAGATTAATTCAAAAAGATAAATAACTTGTATCAGAGAATGAAATGACAAAATTTATGATAGAGGGCAACACAATATTTTTTTTCTTGATAATTAAATAAATTAAATTAAGATATTCTGATAATAGTTTTGAAAATTTTTAACATATAGTTCATGCTTTTATATGAAATATAAAATAAATTATGAACAAAGTTGGGTCAAGTATCTAGATAGTTTATTTTAAAAACAAGCTTCTGACATATTACAAAGCACGTAATCATTTTTTCATAATAAACCCAAAAAGACACATCTAAACTACTTCTAAATAGTCCATAAAAGCATAATTATTTGACACACATTAATCTTGCAAATGACAATTAATTAACAGCATCAAACTAGTAGCTTTCACGAAGAATTCTTAGTCATTGGGCTTTAATACATGGACTTATTTTTAATAAGTTAATATAGAAAAAAAAAAAAAAAAAAAAAAAAAAAAAAAAAAAAAAAAAAACCTAGGCGATCCTACAATCCGATTCTACGATCTTACATGCGATCCTACGATCCTGATACGATCCTACTAGAATTACGATCTTATTAAGATCCTGATCATTTTTTTTGTGTAGGATCGTAGAATCGTACGATCCTATGATCAGGATCGCGATTATGACAACTATGGTATCTAACTTGTTAATTTTTATTTTTAGTTTTGTTTTGCGAATACGATTTTTTGCAAGTTCAGGTACTAAGCTTTCAAACTTTGTCATATTGGTGTATTATTTTACCTCCACAACCGGTTTTGCCGAACAAGTTACCATCCAAGTTATTTTGGCCGATTTTTCCATTTATATGTATCTAACTTGTCAAATTTTCCAGTGATATGTGTATCTAACTTGTCACATTTTCCATTTATAAATATATCTAACTTGTCATATTTCTAATTTATATGTAGTAAATTAGTTATAATTATCCTAAGTGGATGTTGTAAACATCAAAGATTTACATTAACATTTGAGGTCGGGATTGATGATAAACACTATACATCTTAGAGAGAGAAAGATGAAAGAATGTGTTTTATTAGATATGAAAAATAATGAAAATTAAATAACAATAATAACATGTCGTTGAAGTGCAGACTCTATGTCATGAGGGGTATTTATCGACTCATTACAACACTATAAGACCTATAAATACATAATCAAAGTTAAATAACAATAATAACATGTCGTTGAAGTGCAGACTCTATGTCATTAAGATACTGAGGTTGACTTGGAGTTCCTTCTACCGAAGATCTCGGCTTTGATCTTTGGCAATGACGACTCTAATCTTTTACAGCTCTGAACTCCTTATGCATGCATCAACCTTGAGGTTTCTTCTTCTGAATACTTCGTCATCGATATTTGGCACTGACGGCTCTGGTCCTTGGAGATCTGAACTTCTTGTGTTGTAATGATCTAGTTAGGTTATTACTCTGATGCAGGTTTTACTGATCAGGTCTTAAATTTATAATATATCTCGATTACCTAAGGTCTGCCTAAATGCATTAACGGACAGTGTATCCGGTCGTGTGTAGAGTAGTAATTGGTAAAACTGAGGTCATCCCAAGAGCTATGTGTGATGGATCCTAATTTAAGTGTATGTCATGTTTTAAAAGATGATTGAATTGAAATGATTTAATTAAACTAATAAACAGAAATGAAATAAACTGAAAGTAAATTAAGGTTGTGAGCAATGGGGAGAAAGTATACTAGCCTAGTTGGTCTTCCTATATTATTATGATTATGTTCTCTATTAAACCTTTCTATCGCTTCAAGTGGGGCGGACAATAGTCACTAGACTCCTTTGGTCGATTCGCCTAGCCATCTCCCTAGAATCATGTTCAGAACCAAAGGCATGACCCTCTGTAAGTAAGCGGACGTACGGTAGACTTGTTTGAGTCATTAAGTACCACTACATGCTAGATTCATCTTGGTGTGGCCCGGCCTCTCGGATCTTAGTCCACACCTCTAAATTCTTAAGTTTATCTAACCCACCTCATAATTAGGAGGAATATCATACTCACTGCTTGATGTTGTTGCCTGTTGATTTGCCATAAAGTTGTAGGTTTCATTGACATCTGCTGAATTGTCATTAACTCTTGTAGTAGCTATGAAGTCGTTTTCCTCAGCAGTCAACGGTATTCTCAATTTTTCTTTATTGGCTAGCATCAACAAGTACTAGATCTTTTCTACCTTTGTCATTGCATTGACATTGTAAGTTTTACCAATATCACTGCTGTGAATTTCATATGTAGGTTGCTGAATCGTAATCATAAAACAATCATTCCCATTTTGATTAACCACATTCTGATTCACAATCTAATCCATTTGATTTCCAGCATACTGCCCGACATATTGTAGATTCCCCATCTGTATACGCTTAGCATATCCTTGCTGATTCCCAATAACTTGTTCATTTGCCCGTTTATCTCGATTCCAAGTAAAGTCTGTTGGAAACATTTCTGCTAGAACCCCAAGTGCTTCCTTCTTATGTCTCAACATTGCTTTATCAAACTTAGCCTTGTGGGCAAGTTGCTCTTCCAACTTTTTCTGCATCATGTTCTCAGAATATGGAGAAAAGATTGGTTCTGGAAGTTCCGTATCAGTTGGTGCAAAGAGATCGTACTTTGGTTTAACAGTCTCAGCTTGTGTCTCATTCATAGTCAACTTCACTTTTGCTGTATTGGTGTCATAGGAAGGTTCTGCCTGTTCAGGTTCATCTGACTTAGACTCACACGATTCTTCAACATTTTGTGCCTTTTCTGTCAACGGTGGTCGCTTCATATGCTCAACGAATGTAAATGGATATCTCAGTTCAAGATATCTTACGTATTTTGGTAGCTCATTTTCTTCAACATCTTGTTCATTATCAGTTAACGGCTTCTCGGTCTCGTTCAATATTTGCTCAGTCTCAGTCATCGACTTCTCAGACTTAGGATATGGAGCAAAGAATTGAACAAGAGAGTCCATGTCCATTGATGGAAAGAATTTGTTGAGGAAAGACATTGATGAAGGTATGTACGATAAAGTTATGATGGATAAAGTTGATTTTGGATCGTTCCAACTATAAACGAGTTAAGTCTGGTGAAGTTGAAGTTCCTTTGTTGTAGTTCTGAAGCTCTATTCAAAAAATTGTCCACTAATTGAAAATTTTGGCATTAATTGAAAAATCCGACACTAATTAAAAAATTCCACTAATCGAAATTTTCACTAATTGAAAAATTCCAATATTCTAATTTTTTTTTTTAGAATAGTCTATTTGAAAAATAAAATTTCTAATTAATACGAAGAAGAAATTTTTTCACATGTCGACGTGTTTTTCTATCTTATACAAGGTAGAATAACACCGAGTAATCCATCAATCTTGAAGAAACCACGGAGAGTGACTATTAGAAATTTTGAGGGTTTCACTATTCTAAAAATGACTATTAGAAAAATTCTTAGATATTCAAAATCACAAAAAGTCACCAAAAACAAGTTTTGATTTTCAAGATTCTTGTACTTCTACCCTTAGAAACACTCAAACAATCATAAAGTTGCAAACTTTAACACTTTTAACATGATTTGAGACTATTCTAAAAATGAAGAACATAAAGTACAAATTTCAAAAATCAAGTTTTAACCAAAAAGCTTGAAACTTTTTTGTGACAAATCATTTATAACACTAATTTGTAAGCAAAAAAGTGCTAAAACCACACAAAAACAAGAAAAGTAAGGATTTTGAAAAAAAAAAAATCGAATAAAGAAGCTTAAAAAACTCGACACACACAAACTTACACACCCCTAAATCATTGTTTGCCGATTGATACCACTTGTAGGAATGTAATCAACTTATCACATATTATGGAAGAAAGGTGGTGACTTGATGAATATATGTAGGTGTTTTCTAGAGAGAAAGTAGAGATAGAAAGAAGAGAGGTTTTATTAGAGAAAAACACACACTTACACACTCAAGCACACACCTCAAATGACTCATTTGAGGTATTTATATAGTTCATACATATTTCCTTAATGGGCTTGGTAATGGATTGGACTTTACATAAATGACTTAACTCATAATGCTAACCTATTAGATTAGTCCATCCAATAAGCCCATTGACTATTCTAGTACTATATCTACGACATATTACAAAGTTACAAATATGAGAATGACCGTCACTTCTTTATACATTTTTAATGCTAACACCTTTATTGCTTATTTTCTTAATTTTAGCTTATATTTCATCATTCTTAGTGTAAGATCCAAAATATTCACTTTTTTCACTATTCACGACACGTTTCTCAAATAAAAAAATTACGATTCCATTCACACCTTCAATTGGAAAACGACTCGGGTTTTACGTATTTCCTTCGTAATTCCTTGGAGAAATCTATACTATAATTGAGCACATCAGTTTATATCATCAATTCAACTTAAATAAGATTACTCACCTAGGTTCATTGCCTCAAATTACCAAAGACTTGCTAGAAGTGTTGTTCACCACTTATTCTTTCTAATAGCTTGAAGAAGTTGATCTTCAATTGGTTACTCTTCATGCCCTATCCAAGATACTTAAGCTCCATCATCTAATCCTCCAAAATTCACCAAATATCTCTCTTGATCATCAAATTTGACCTTTACACACACACAATTACACTTTCTTGAACATGGAAGAAGTGTGTAGAAAATAGGAAGAACCCCACTAGAAAGTTGATATTACACGAATTTACCCTTTGGTCCTTTAAATTTCACTTTTGACAGTTTATACCCCAAGTCCTTGAATTATTTTATTTCAAGCCCTTTGACTTTCATATTTGACACTTGGTTTTGACTTTCAACACTATACTGATTGACTAACCAATCATGATACATTCTCCCCTTAAAAAGTCGTAGTCAAATTTGCCTAATGGTATTCTCGTAATACAGTACATATAAACCGGTCGTGGGGTGTTACATGTATGCCCAGAAGCATAAAGGCGCATGCCGCATGATATTTTCCATATTTTGGTCATTTTCATTATTTTGTATAAAATCAACCGTGGCTCACTAGAAATCGTGCTACCTATCGATGGAAAGGTATTTAAGTCTACTTTCATTTAAAATAGTTTCAGAGTCTCAATCTTAAAAGAAGTATAATGATTACTTGAGAAGTAACGAAAGGTCAAAACTGGCATTGTTCTTGTGTAAAACAAATTTAGAGTGGGAAAGAGGAGTTTCTTTCATCCTTATGGATATCATGTCTACATTGTTGGTCAGCGTTTTAGTTATTTTGACTAATCTGTCAAAATAAATCTCTATCGATAGCTTGTAAAGATCATGATATTCTAATTTTCTTCGGATATCACTTTAGATAGACCTTTAAAACTCGCTATAACATGGCAAGGAGGACAAAAACAACTCCCCCCCCACTGCGCGTTAATGATGCATGGTTTTGCAACCTTGTAAAAGGTTTTACTTCTCAAGAGATCTTGAGAAGCTTGCAATCTCCACCAGGCAGTGTACCTGACCGATGTAATTGATCGTTCTCTAGGGGAATAGTGTCGTTAAGATTAAAAACTTCTTAAACTCGGTCTAGAGGTGAGGGGTTATTCTTTTTGTATTTTTGTGTTTTTATGAAAGCAAATAAAAATCTCGGGTTTTGGAAGAGTGGGCGGAATTAGTTGCTAGTCAACTAACCCAAAATTACTACGAATGCAAAATAAAATAAAATAACAAGAAAGGTAAATTGGTGAACTTCTTATAATGGGAAAAACTGTATTTACTTAGATTTCAGTACTCCCTAGTTATTTTTTACTGATTAATTGATTTGTTATAGTTGTTTGGATGAAGGGTTGTATTCCTTAATACCAGTCATGGGGCTGTGTACGTCCTTCCCCAATCTATAAGCTTCTATCTCTTCCTATCCAGGCCTCGTAAACATTTACTTATGCATTAAATACAACCAATAACGTAATAGTACACATTTGATTACGTTTCTTAAGACATTCAAGCCTATTACCATGTAGGAGTATGGCCAGTTTTCTTAAGCCTGACGCGAAAATCAATCAACCAAATTGTTGATATAAATAATGCCTAAAAACATTATTAACATATATCGATATCTCTATGTTTTAATAATCACAAAACGTAAAGTCATTGAACTACAAATTATGACGTAAACAAGTATTTAGTCGTAAATATTTGCTTTACCATCCATATCACTTAAGGTATGAATAAACAAAGTGTCTAATGCATTTTATAATCAAAGGAATTTTTATTTTTACAAACCTTACATTTTATTAAAGTGGGACAAACATTTTTAAACTTATACAAAACAATTTTGTACTTATAAGAAATGTTTTATTCAAAATAATTAGTTTGAATTCAAATTTCAACTCAAAAAACGGCTACATTCTTCAGGAAAAACCTCCCTCACAAAAAGACAAAAAATCTGAAGAAAAAAATATTTTTTATTAGGCGGCCCCTTTAATTATACTAGGCGGTCCCCTTAATTATTAAGGGGACCGGCACCCAATTAAGGGGACCGGCCACGCTCCTAAACAGTATTTTTCCCCTTATAAATACTGGTTCATTCCAAACATCTACCTTTCAAGTGCAAGAGAAGAATACTTCAATCCCTCAAGTGCAAGAGAAGAATACTTCAATCCCTCAAGTGCAAGAGAAGAATACATAAATCTTTGTTTCAAAGTAATCCAAACATCTACCTTTCAAGTGCAAGAGAAGAATACTTCAATCCCTCAAGAAAAGAAGTATTACAACTTGTTGTGACCTCCACATCCAAGTTGTTAGAGCATCATCCATTATATCTATTTCTTTGTGTAACTAGTTGTGAATATTTGATAGAAGATAGATTAGCAAGGTGTGTAGAAAAAGTGAGTGTGTAGTAGATAGTTGTGAAGTAGAGAAGTTGGGAAGTAGATAGTTGTGAAGAAGATTATTGTGAAGTAGATAGTTGTGAAGATAGATAGGTGTGAAGAAGTAGTGTTGTGATTAAGTAGTGACTAGATGTGAAGAAGTAGTGTTGTGATTAAATAGTGACTAGGTGTGAAGAAGTTGTGTAGAAGGTGTGAATAAGTTGTAACGAAGTTGTGGTGTGTATATTGGTGTGTAAGGTTTTCTCCGCCATAAGGGAGCTTGTTGACATAGTGAAGAAAACTCTCGAGTAGGTGACTCGAGGAGTGGAGTAGGGCAAGGAAGGTGTCCTTGTAGCCGAACCACTATAAATCCTTTGTCTCGCGGTTAGATCTTTCCATATCTTACTTATTATCTTGCTTATATCGTTATTACTTTTGTAGACGTAGACGTATATATATATTTGCTCATATAGTGCTAGTATTGATTTTACTTAAAGATCAAACGAAAGTTTCATTCATAAAACAAAGTTTTTACAATCAAACTAAAAAGGTAACATACATATAATTGATCATTTCAATCAAGTAAAGTTTTCATACAAAATATAACTAAGGATTATAAAATAAATGATTACTTACTTATCTCTCGTATATAGCTATAATCGTTTATATTGTGCATGTATTGATTTCACATACTTAGTTTATATTATTATTGTTCATACTTAGATATAGTTGTTCATATTGTTCAAGATTTGAGTTCACATAAGATTGAATCAAAGTCTTAAAAGCAAACAAGGTTTTAAAACTAAATTATGTTTTCATAATAAAATTAAAAAGACGTAAAACTATTCAACTCCCCCCCCCCCCCACCCCTTCTAGTTTTCCACAATTGGTATCAGAGCTACGTTAAACAAGATTTTTAATATATACTGTATTTTAAAACTTGTATCGATCTATGGAATCGGAAAAATATTTAGAAGGGCAATCTATGCAAAGACCACCTCTATTTGAAAGTGATGGTTTTCTTTATTGGAAAAATAGATTCGAAACTTATGTGAAATCAAAAGATCTTGATCTTTGGCATGTCATTACATTTGGTGATTTTCCCCCTATTCAATATAATTTTGAAACTAAAATGGATGAAATTGTATCTTTTGAAAAACAAAATGATGATTTGAAAAAGAAACTAGCAAAAAATAATGAGGCTAAAATGGTTATTTATAATGCGTTACCACGCAAAGAATATGAAAGAATTTTTATGTGTAAAACCGTAAAAGAAATTTGGGATTCTTTACTAATCACTCACCAAGGTAATAGTCAAGTTAAAGATAACAAAATAGATCTTCTTGTTCAACAATATGAACAATTTACGATTCCAGAGGAGAAATCAATAGATAATGCTTTTGCTAGGTTTAACACTATCATCACAAGTTTAAAAGCACTTGATGAGAATTTTTCTAGTAAGAATTTTGTTAGGAAATTTCTTAGGGCTCTTCATCCAAAATGGCGAGCTAAAGTTACGGCGATTGAAGAATCGAAGAACTTGTCAAGTCTTCAACTTGATGAGTTCATCGGCAACCTGAAAGTCTACGAAGCAATAATAAAGAAAGACTCGGAGATGGTCAATTGAAAAAGAGAGCAAAGCAAGTCAATTGCGTTGAAAGCTAGGAAGGAATCTAGTAACGAGGATAGCTCAACCTCCGAAAGTGATGATGAAGAATATGCGATGGCCGTAAGAGACTTCAAGAAATTCTTCAAAAGTCGAGGAAGATTCGTTAGACAACCGCAGGATGAAAGGAAAGCAAACCAAAGAAATAAAGATGACAAAAATGGCAAAAGTGATAGGAAGTGCTTCAAATGTGGTGATCCAAATCATCTCATCGGAAAATGTCCAATGATGTCAAGAAATCAAAATCAAAAGGCGTTTGTTGGAGGAGCTTGGAGTGATAGCGATGACGATGAGAAAGAAATCACAAATGAGGAGAAATGTCTTATGGCTAAGACATCAAGCGAGGTACGTTCCGAAACCGAATACTTTAGTGACGAAAATTTATCATTAGACGAAAAAGACCTAGATAGTGAACATAATAGGTTATGCAAATTAGATCAAAAGGTTATAGCTAAAAATAAGTCACTAAAACATATTAATAATCTATTAGAAAATGAAGTACTCGAATTAAAAATTAGACTGCAACATTTGGAAAAAGGAAAAGAAGTTTTTATAGAATGTAAAACATGCATAGAGGTTAATAATGAAAACGAAAAAATTAAAGATGAAAATTTCAAACTTGACAAGTTTAAAAATAGTAGTAACCCACTTAAGAAAATAATAAGTGTTCAAGAAACTTCGGGAGATAAAACCGGTCTAGGATTAACCTCAACTAATGTTTCAACTAGTGAAAATAAAAGTATAAAGTTTGAATGTGAATCTAGTAAACAATAATCATTAGAATCAAAACCTATGTATGTAGTTACAAAAGATAGAAAAATACCCATTGCGAATGATGAAAAAGTAAAAAAATTTATAAACCATCCTTAAAGACCGAAGTAGGATCCTCTAAATTTAAATTAAGATCTAAAACTCCACCATCGAGAAAACCAAATAATCTTTATACTCGATCTAAAACACCACAACCTAGAAGAAACCAAAATAGACAAAACTACAATAATACTAGTCATCAAATGTGGAATTATCAACCAAGTTACAATCCTTGGGGAATACTACCACCATACATGCATCCTAGCCAAATGTTGAATATGTTTGGACCAAACAACTTTGGACCAATGAGACAATGGGAACCAAGTGGCTAAGCTGTCAATCTTGGAAGAAGTTGGAATATCATCTACAAATGACTTCTATAAGTCAACATGGTCACTTGAAGTGCTTGAAGATATTCCATTGAAGACTAAAAGGTACGCGTTTCTTTTAAGTTCATCGCTATAATTTGCATGCTTAGATATATGATTAGTTAGATTAATGCTTAACTATACATATATGTGTACATAATGGCTTATATTCTTATAACCTAGAAACATCATTGGTTGACTCTCCTAGGAATAAGATAAAATTGTTCATTGCCGAACGAAATAGAAAATGGAAATCTTCTATATCCACTATTAGCAAACTCATGGTGATGAAGTGAAATGAGTTAAGTGGATCGATCGTTAATATAGAAGTAGGATTAGATCCCTCGCGTAAGAAAACTATGGATGAAAAAAGCTCTCGTAGACTATGGCATTAAGTTAGATAAGCGTGCGAAAACAAAGGAACTATAGATGTTAGGTTATACCCCATTCAACACTCTCGCATCTAACATATAAATTATCGTCTTCATTTCCTTTAGGATCATAGGATATGTAGAAACGATAGCATGAGATAATAATAGGCTTAACCAATCCTCTTGAGCATGAGATCTTTAATAAACATTTTTTTTAAATATTTGATTTATGATATTTGTTGTCTAAAATCTAATATCTCTAAAAATATGCAAAAACCTCACATTTTGGAAAATAGTTTTTCAAATAACTATCCCACTTTTAAATAACATGTTTTCACTATCAATATCCACAATTTTGTTTTGATCAAAACTAAAGATTGGGAAAATATTCTTTACCGTTCATTCACACATTTTGAAGTAAAAACCCAATCTATTTTATTCAAATAACTCTCACATCTAAGTGAAAACTTACTTTCAAACATTGTTGAATAATGCTAAAAACGTCTCTTTTAAAATCATGCATGGTGATCTCATATTTGTCATCTATATTTATATAAATGACACTTATAAGTGAACTAAATCAAATCAAGAGGACCATGGTTTGTTCATTAATACTTTGTTTGTAACAAGTCTAGAAATCAATGCTATCATAACTACCCACGTATTGCACATTGATACACATTAGGATTAATCCTCCTAGTTATGTAGTTATGAAATACTTGATGTTGTTTATTGTTTCCTAGCACTTATATTTTACTTGCTTGATGAGTATGTTTGCATGCTAGATGAAATTGCTTGTTTACTTAATCTCTTTGATTAACATGCTTTGGCTACATAATTGCCTACATAATTAGTATATGCTTAATTGCCTCAAAGAGTTGGACTTGTTTGAAACCAAAAACACAACCTTTCTGCAATTCACTATCAAAAACCCTTTTCTGGCAATCTGGGAATCACCAGATGGGCGGCCCCCTTAAATCATAAGGCGGCCCCCTTAATTATTAAGGGGACCGGCCTCCAATTAAGGGAACCGGCCATCTGATGGTCGAAGGTGTTGTTTCCTTTTTCTACTTTTTAGCCCATTTCATCCTACACTTCCCAAAATTCATAAACCTATTTTATCCTAAACCTTCTATCAAAATTTATACATTCTTAATCCCACCAATCCTACATTATAAACACTTTCATTCCTCTCAATCTATACTCATCTCTTCATGACCTCTCCCATTAAACCAAAACCACCAAATAACCCGTTTGGAGAAGAAAATCTAACTTCCATTAAAAGCCCGTCAAACCAAATGATGTTGTCAAACATCCAACACCAAATTCCTCCTATGTCTTCAACATTACATACCTAACACCTCACTCTCCTTCTCACCAACATTACATATCAAAAACCTTTACTCACCCATATCCTTCTACATTACACTCAAACCTCATAATCTTTTCATAACTCAAGCGATGTTGTTCATAATCAACCAACACCTAAACCTCACTCTCACACAAATGATCCATTTAACAACAAATCATCCATTCGTGCTTCCACTAATGCTCCTTCTTATGATGAGCATGCACAATCCCAAAACAATAATCCCAACCTCATTACCAACACTTTACATGTTGCTCATTCAACAAAAACACCATCCACTCATGAAGCATCTCTTCCACCCATATCATGTTTTCATGATTACCCAAGCTCAAACATGTCTCCACCACCAAGAGTATCACCACCACATCCTACAACTTCACATGCCATTCCTATGTTGCATGTTCAAACCCTCACCCAAGACAACTATCATGCTCCACCACCATCACCTTCCTCTGAACACTTAATGTTCGTTGAGGCGCTAAAAGAATCCCATGAGCTTAGTGCTCTTTTAGCCTTACATCTTGCTCAACGCAATTTGGATTCACCTTCATCTAGATCACCCTCATCACCACACAACATAAATCAACTTGAGAAGCATGTCAACAATTGACCTTGTTGCATCTTTCTCCTAAAAACCATTGCATTCAATGAACAATTAACTTGGATTGAATATCTTCTCACTAGATCACATCCAATACCCTCACTTGAACAACATCCAAAACCTTAATCAACCTCTTCCACTACAAACTCTCCACAACCAAACTCTCCAACATTCATGACCCAAACATATACCTCCATTAATCCAACAACCTTACCCTAACTCAACCATCTTCATTCCAAACACTCCATCATCAACCATCTAAGCATACTATATGTTTATGATTTTCACTTTCAAATACGAATCAACCAACCTTTTGTTACAAGCAAGTTCGATGGCTCTCTTTGGCAAATTAGGATATTTAACATAATCTCTTTGAATTAATTGTTATGTATCCTTAATATTTGTTTGCTATGCTTGTTATTTGTATATTGCATATTCTTCTATATATGCTTGTGCTTCTAATATTTTTCTTGCGAGCATTCCATATCTCGATCCCTTGGTGCCATCGAACGAGGGAGAGCACACATCAAGGGGGAGCTTTCATCCCGTCTAACTTCATTTATGAAGCTAGCCGGCATAACCTTTTTGATTCTACAAAAAGGGGGAGAAGTGAATATAAACTCACTAAGTACTTGTCTAAAAAAAAATTAATTTTTAGACTTAATGATTTTAGGTTTTGTAATCATCAAAAAGGGGGAGATTGTTGATATAAATAATGCCTAAAAACATTATTAACATATATCAATATATCTATGTTTTGATAATCACAAAACGTAAACTCATTGAACTACAAATTATGACGTAAACAAGTATTTAGTCGTAAATATTTGCTTTAGCATCCATATCACTTAAGGTATGAATAAACAAAGTGTCTAATGCATTTTATGATCAAAGGAATTCTTATTTTTACAAACCTTACATTTTATTAAAGTGGGACAAACATTTTTAAACTTATACAAAACAATTTTGTATTTATAAGAAATGTTTTATTCAAAATAAATAGTTTGAATTCAAATTTCAACCCAAAAAATGGCTACATTCTTCAGGAAAAACCTCCCCCACAAATAGACAAAAAATCTGAAGAAAAAAATATTTTTTATTAGGCGGCCCCCTTAATTATACTAGGCGGTCCCCTTAATTATTAAGGGGACCGGCACCCAATTAAGGGGACCGGCCACGCTCGCAAACAGTATTTTTCCCCTTATAAATACTGGTTCATTCCATAGATTTTTCTCACCTTTTGCACCCCAAAACTTTCTGTTCTAGATCTCATTTCTATTCTCTAAAATCCTTTGATCATACATACATAAATCTTTGTTTCAAAGTGATCCAAACCTCTACCTTTCAAGTGCAAGAGAAGAATACTTCAATCCCTCAAGAAAAGAAGTATTACAACTTGTTGTGACCTCCACATCCAAGTTGTTAGAGCATCATCCATTATATCTATTTCTTTGTGTAACTAGTTGTGAATATTTGATAGAAGATAGATTAGCAAGGTGTGTAGAAAAAGTGAGTGTGTAGTAGATAGTTGTGAAGTAGAGAAGTTGGGAAGTAGATAGTTGTGAAGAAGATTGTTGTGAAGTAGATAGTTGTGAAGATAGATAGGTGTGAAGAAGTAGTGTTGTGATTAAGTAGTGACTAGATGTGAAGAAGTAGTGTTGTGATTAAGTAGTGACTAGGTGTGAAGAAGTTGTGTAGAAGGTGTGAATAAGTTGTGACGAAGTTGTAGTGTGTATATTGGTGTGTAAGGTTTTCTCCGCAATAAGGGAGCTTGTTGACATAGTGAAGAAAACTCTCGAGTAGGTGACTCGAGGAGTGGAGTAGGGCAAGGAAGGTGTCCTTGTAGCCGAACCACTATAAATCCTTTGTCTCGCGGTTAGATCTTTCCATATCTTACTTATTATCTTGCTTATATCATTATTACTTTTGTAGACGTAGATGTATATATATATATATTTGCTCATATATTGCTAGTACTGATTTTACTTAAAGATCAAACGAAAGTTTCATTCACAAAACAAAGTTTTTACAATCAAACTAAAAAGGTAACATACATATAATTGATCATTTCGATCAAGTAAAGTTTTCATACAAAATATAACTAAGGATTATAAAATAAATGATTACTTACTTATCTCTTGTATATAGCTATAATCGTTTATATTGTGCATGTGTTGATTTCACATACTTAGTTTATATTATTATTGTTCATACTTAGATATAGTTGTTCATATTGTTCAAGATTTGAGTTCACATAAGATTGAATCAAAGTCTTAAAAGCAAACAAGGTTTTAAAACTAAACTAAGTTTGCATAATAAAATTAAAAAGACGTAAAACTATTCAACCCCCCTTCTAGTTTTCCACACAAATCAACTAATAACAAACCAACAACCAATAATCAACAACTAGGTTTCATTAAATCTAAGTAAACACAAAGAGAATTACGCTAACATGTTAAAAGAAAGACAAGATAAATAATTAATCAAACAAAACATAGACATATTGAATGATTAAAAAGAAAACTTATCTTCAATTGAACATGAAGGAAAATAGGGCTTGGAATCCCTAAAGTTACAGTAAATTTCGTCTAGGGTTTTTTCTCCCAAAAGTTACACACCTAATGAATGAAAAATCCAAAACTATATATAGATTTACAGGGGTGACGGCGTTAGGTTTTAAATCCTGACGCCTTCAAGTCGCCGTCACTAGGGTTTCGTGACGCGCAATAAACCTTCCTTGACGTCGTCACTTGATACAGTCTTCTGGGCCGTCTCTCTTTGTGAATATATGTGACGGCCTACTCTTGGTATTACGTGACGCCGTCACGTGTTAATCTCCAAATTCCTTTCTGGAGCGTCAAGTGTAAATGATCATCCTCCTCTTGATTCATCATCTGACGGCGTCACTTAGTGATTCTTGACGCCGTCAGGTACTATTTTCAGCATGGTTTTTTGACTTTGTCATTTTCTTCACTTTTAACTCCAAAAACGTCCAAAATGCACTATTTTCCAAAATTCTTGTTCAAAGTACCTAAAATGACAAAAGTAACAATTTGAGGTAGTATTTGATCATAAAATCACGATTTAGGGCTTAAATGACCTCTTAAAAGTGTAACAAATATTTTCTTATCAGTTAACCTTTAAACACTACTGCTACACGCGTGGTGGTGTATATTTGTTGTGATGTTGGTGGTCACAACCACCAACGTATGAGATATAACCTAAAACAAATACAAATTAATATTTGTGTTTTGTGGTGGCCATTACTATAGATGTTTGGTGACGAAGTGAAAAATTGATGGGACGCTAAGTTGACCCTACCATGTATGATGTTGGTGGCCCTTACATCCAATCCGAGTATGTAAAGTAGTTAATAAGTTCGGTTTAATAAAGCTTAAGTATTGAGAATAATTTTTTTAACTTTCCAATCTTATAGGTAAAAGAGTTACCCCGGTAAAATATCATTACTCCAAAAAAATAGATAAGTACAACGGATGTGGGTGAGTCCTACACCTCAGCCCAAAAAGGCAAACCAAAAAAACCTACAGTGCTTAATACCTAACCTAGTATAAGAAATGACATCCCATTCTTATGCAAAAACAAAGGACCTAAACAACCTATCTAAGCTGACCATGAAGACTAATGTCATAAGCATTAGCAAACTTCAGTTGTGCATCGGTCAAGCCACAATCATCAAACTCATCATCATCATAAGGGTTGTGGTCATAGGTGTCCTTATTCCACTGCTCCAATAAACTCTTCATGTTCCCTCCACCACTACTTTTAGAACCGTCAAAAGACATAAAACTAGTAGTTTCATTATGATCATCAAGAACTTGATAATCATCACTATCCTCACTATCCGAAACAACCAAATCCCCAACCTTAGAAAACGGATTACCTACCTTTTTTCCATCTTTCACCACGTTGTGTTATTCAGAGTAAAAGGGGGAAGGGCATTGGACGAACTTGGGATACTTTCAAAGATATCCATAGGTCTTTCATCAACAGTAGTAGCAGAACTCACATTGCATAAAGGAGTGTCAGCACTAGGTTCTACAAGAGCAGTAGAACCCTCATCCATATCACTAAGAACACCAAAAGTATTAGACTTGTTCACCTCTTTAGCATCCTTACTTGGTTGTTTAGACGTAGACGCCTCCTTTGTATTGTCCTTAGAAGGAGAAGCCTTATTATTCTTAAGAGCAACAAGTCGATACTCAAATTTGTTCATTTGAATAGCATTGAACTTCTTAATAATACCTCCTTTACACTTCACAACAGTAAATCCATCATTAGAAAGCTTCTTGGATACACCCGAATTGACATCCTTGTTCTTACCCATCCCGTTGACCACACGTTTCGGGGCGGCTTTGGGACAATCATCATTCGAATGACCATATAGCAAACAAGTACTACACCAAGGTGGTTCCCACTCGTATTCAATACGAATGTTTTCTTTCATATACCCGCTCCCGTGAAGCTTTAGAACAGCCAAAAATATATTTTCTCGAAGTTCGGTAGATGCATCAATTTCTATCAAAGCTCTTGCATAGCTGCTCCACCCCCAAAAGTCCAAACACATGGTGTTAGTATACGATTCAAGAAGCATAGGATTACCAATCATAGAAGCAATCAAACTCAACCCATCCGAAGTATAAGCGACCAAAGGAACATCATGGAATTTCACCCAAAAAGGAATACAAGACAAATCCTCTTTTAAAAGGTTTATCTCGGGTGACCACTTGTTAAGAAAAATTGAAATTCCATGAATCATCCATGGACCATTCCGTAACACAAAATCCGCACCCTGTATAGGTGAGAACTTGAAAAAGAAGAAACCATTCTCGTTCATCGTAACCTTCTCAAAACCATACTTTTTCCAATTATTTCGCACGAACCATTCCAGAACGGGAAATGCAAGACGTTTACTAATAAAGTACCCAAACAACGAGTTCTTTAGCCTTTCATTCACCTGATGGACCGACTCAATAGGTAGACCTACATCATAATCCGCATCCTGGGTATCGTCTCTTCAATTTTACAAAAATTAGCCTTTGTAGTTGTAGGACTGAGTTTAGAAGCAAAAGTCGAAGGGATCTCCTTCACTACACCAACTCATAAATGAGGAATATGAGGAAATCATAAGTGTCACAAGGAGTAATTTTATAGGTAGAACCTCCATCATACTTGATCACAAATACATCACTGCTTGAGTCTCATGACAAGATTGTTCACTACGCAAGCTAGCGGTTAAAGGATTCATTGAACTTTCAGCTCCTTGGTTACCCAATATAACATTGTTCACTATATATAAGTAGCTTTTAAAATTGAAATTTGATGTACATTTCCGTCTCGTGGGGATTCAGGGACCCTGTGCCAACATTACACTATAGGCATTTGAACGGACAAAAAAAATGTGAAAGAAAATTGATCATAACAAGTTAACAACTTATGGAGCTACTATTGCATTGCCTGGTCCTGACTTTCATTAAACATGGCAATGAGATCAGAGAAGCCTCGTCAGGCACTCAGGCAGGGCCAAAAATCACTATGCAAGTGTCACACCCCCAATTTACCTGACTTGCAGCGGAATGTAATACCTGGGGGTGTCTGTCATAGCATCACAGTTATGGTTACATTGAACGACCTAAAGTGTCGTTTGGAAAATACTTCGTTTGACCATTGAAATTATTCAGAGTTTACAAAATGAGGTCCCCAAAAGGTGTTGCAAGTTTATGAAACAAGTCATACTAGATCAAACGTTTACATCAGTGCATGAAATAATGGTGAGACGCGTCGACTCCGCGACTCCATAAAGGTCCAAATGCATGTCACATGAGCTACCTTAATAACCTGAAATACATTGCTAAAACGTCAACACGAATGTTGGTGAATTCCATAGGTTTATAAAATGTAATGTTGTACTGCCACCACAAGTATAAGTGCAAGATAAAAATCAAGTAAAATAGTACAATAGACCTTAAGCTCATGACCCCGAAGCTATGACTGATGAAATTATATGCCCCTCCCGAATGTTTTACCAGAACACTCCCAAAATGTCAAAATGAAATGCATCCGCTTACTGTTGGTAATAACTACCACGGATGGAGGCGTCACCCTCGATAGATCTATCCACTCACTCTCGCTTAATAGGAAAATTAACGGTCCATGATAATAAATAGGGGACTTTAACAAGTTGGTAAGGCAACTTAAGCAATGTACATATGTTTTGGTACTTGGGCTCATACTAAAATAATTGATGCAATGTATTCCCCCGTGGGATTTGAAATCAAAATATTGAACTGAAAACAGGGCTATGAAAACTCACCTGATATGATGGTACCATGAACATGTAATGAGCTGAAAAACAAGGCGCGCACACTAGCCGCAACCTAATATGAATGATGAACGATCTACTTTAGATCATGAAATGATGTTATTAATGTCCATGCACATGTTTCCTATACCACTCTACTCTTTGAAAAATACTTGTTGTTATAAAAAATATACATTCTTCAAGACTTAGGAAAATAAGGCAACTAGAAAAATAAAACTAGTTGAAATGTATATATATATATATATATATATATATATATATATATATATATATATATATATATATATATATATATATATATATATATATATATATATATATATATATATCGTATTTATCAATGTTAGTGTTGAAATCCTCGGTTTGAAATCCTTGAAATAACGCCTTGTAGTAATGAAAATATACTTGTAATCACTAATACTTCATTAGTTATGAATTTGGGTACTTGGTATTATTTCTAGAAATCTAGAGTTACTACGTAGTTTTAGTGTATTATTTTACCAAAAGCTGTCAAAACAATATAAGTTTTGCCGATATTGAAACGTGAATATCTTTGTCGTTATAAGTCCGTTTTACTTGTTCTTTATATCCACGGTTACGTCTTAGCATGTAGTAATATATTTTGGAAAGCTTGGCTCCTCCGGGTTACGTCTAAAGCCTTTTTTTGTCCGACGAAAAACGTCCCACAGCATGTATTGTCAGATAATATACTTTTCGTCAATAAACTTGCAAAAATCATAACTTCTTCGTTATAAACTCTTTTTAATCCGTTCTTTCGCCTACGGATTCATTTTTGAAAGTATTTTCTAAAAATTTTTCCAAAGTATCCTTTATGTTTACTGATTTTCCTGGATTTACAAAAATGGGACAGTAGGTTTATATACTTGTTACAAATCCATTTTTCATGTTCAAAACTAGTTTCTACTTCAACCAAATCTCTTGCAAACACCACAAATCTATACTAATCCTACCATACACCTTCTTAGGGTGCCATGGGTTCCTAATCACTAGTAATCATGTTAATTTTACAAAGGAACACCTAAATCAAAATCTAGGGTTTGTATGTTCAAAAAGTTAACAAAAATAATGTAGTATAGCTAACTTGTACATGAAATTAAGCATGTAAACCATAAGTACAAGTGTTAATTAGATGAAATCATGAAAATAAAGTTGATAACTCACTTTGAAATAATAGGTGATTAGATGATGAGAAACCTTGTGTTACTTGTGTTTTTGTTGTAAGATTCTTGATTAGAATGACAAAATGAACAACTTTGTAGCTTTCTATTTTGGAAAATCATCACTTGATCTTGAATTTTGGGATGGGTCGTGGGTTTTGGGGAAGAAAAGAGAGAAAAGATGAACTTTGATTCTAAGAAAGTAGTATGTTTATGTTTTTGAGGTTTATGTAAAGATATTTAGGATAGTTTATATTGTATTATACTAGCACATGGTTAAATTTAGTCAAGTGATCTAGGGGAGGTTGTGTGTGTGGCCGGTTTTCAATGTACAAAAGAGTAGCAAAGTCGGTTTTGGTAACTTAGGAAATGTAATGTAATATTAGTTGTAGTTTAGTGTAAGTATTAGTTATAATCGGGTACCGGGTTTGCTAGAAATAAATATTAACGAAGTTAAACGGGACTTAATAAAGTCATAAAAATGTTAAAAATATGTTGGATACAATTACTGAGTGTTCGGGTGATTATTGTTTAGTTTTTACGAAAACCGTCGTAATATTTATAAACTTACGTTATAAATTAAATAAATTTCCAAAATATTGGGTAAATGAATATTATAACTTTTATGATGAAATAATTGATATAAAAATATGTCGGGACCATTGTGGGAATATTTAGATATATTCGTCGTGTATAAACCGGGTGTTAACGTTTATTTATAAATAATTATTAGGAAAACGTTAAATGTATCCAATATATAAATTTGAAAATCCTAAGAGTGGTATAACATGATAATGCTGTTATGATGATATGCAGACTGTCTCTAGTCCGTATGCAGTGTCATTACTGATAATGAAATGAATTCGCACATAAACCAATACGGTTACGCGAATTTAAATACCCGTAAACTAAATTTACGATGAAATGAATAATGCACGTGAATGATGAAATTTCTTCCGGAATGAATAGTGTTCAATGAATAGTAAAATTTCTGAGTGCTTCTCTGAATGTCAAACTGACACCAAAAATGATGAATAGTAAAATGAAGAATAGTGTTTGATGAATAGTGTTTTTCCAAAGTTTGGGAAATGACCTGAAATGGTGAGTTGTGACAGTCTTCCCCTCTAAAAGGAACTTCGTCCCGAAGTTCAGTTTATGTTGGTCTCTGAAAACATATTGGTGAAAAGGTGATGATATTCGAGAATTCCAGCGAACTCTAACGATAGGAATTCGACTATGCTTCAACTGTTCGACCTAACTGTCCATGATTTCTACTTGTTCTCCTGCAAGGTTTATGTTTGACTTTGAGTTGGATTACTTTCCAAATGGGATTATGAGTGACTAATCTAAAAAGATGATAATACATGGTTGTGTAATCCTGTTGTTCTCTAACAAGGCTCAAGTCTGACGGCCACTAGGCCTACTCTATCTGAAATATTACATGGTCCAGTGTATATCGGGTTTAACTTTCCAAGTTTTCTGAATGATATCATGCCTTTCCTAGGCAGAACTTTCTGCATAACTCTGCCTACCAACTTGAAGTTTTAATGGTTTACAACTTATTGAACTTGTAACTGATTCTTGACTTGTAGGAAATTTCTGGTTATCTCATGAATGCCTACTGGACTAGTGAGTTTAGCTTTTTCCGAGTTTGGCCCATCAATAGATGGTCAGCGCTTCTTAATGTTTTAAATGTGATATTGGTAATATATACTGCTGAATTCTGCCAGAACTCAAGTTTATATGCTGGTTGGTCGATTCTAAAATGAATCTTAAATGGTCCAATATGCTAAAGGTTCAACCTCTCTTGTTATCCAATTTGTATCATGCCAATCCAAGGCAATGCTTTTAACTTAATTTGTTCTCCCACTTGAATCTGGATGGTTTGTTGTTCAGGATACCCAATCCAAATGATGTGTGTTATGTACCAACCTAATTTCTGCCAGTTTCTCGCTGTTGGTGTGATAACTATTGTTGTAGATGAATTTGATTTATGTTAAATGATTAGTCCAACCATTTCTAAGGTCAATCACTCATGCTCTGAGCATACTTTCCAATGTTTGAATTGTTCTCTCGCTTTGACCCTCGGTCTGAGGATGATAGGTGATGTTTACATCTAAATGGGTTTCTGAAGGAAATCCTGAAATGATTTCTTGAAGTCCAAGGTGAATCGATTTCCTTATCAGGAATAACTAAAATGGGTACAATAAATCTTTGTGACTAATTCCACAATGTTCGGTCCTTCGAACTTGGCGTTATCTGAAAGGGATAGAATATAGGTAACAATTTGATTCCTTTTGTTTTGTTCCAACGGATGATAAGACATATGTCCTTCTTTGTCTATTGGGTTTGGTCTCCACTACTGAAGTTCGTGATTAATTTGTGATGTCCTTCCTAATTCCTTCATCACATATTCCAAATATTCTTTATTGTCAAGTCACAAATCCTAAATGCATAAGCGATGTTGTAGGGAAATTTGTCTCGCGATTGTGAGTTTTGGTTGAAATCTTTTTCTGAATAAACGAATTTAGAAAAATGGAGCAAATGATTTACTTAGTAATATTTTTCCTGCTGATTCAAAATTTCATTAGTTATGAAATAGAAAAATGTTTTCAAACATGTTGTGATTAAGACTGCTTACCAAAGTTTGATATCTATGTATATTTCTCATTGTACAATAGTGTTGCTAAAGATTGACCAAAAAGGATCGTACTTGTTCAAAATAGGAATTTCAGAAATCATTTTTCCACAAGGTATGTGATTTATGTAAACGCATCAACTTTATTTAAAAGTGAAAACACTAACAAAGATAAAATGGTAGAATGGGAAATGTTCGCTTAAATGCATATATGTCTTAACATTTAGTTCCTTAGGTTGGATAATGCCTATTGGTGGTTATCAGGCATAACTACAAGCATAGGTATTTAGACTAACTTAAGTCCTGAAATATTTTATCGTTGTAATTGGCAAGACGAAGGTATCACTTGATGTTGTGTCGATGAATGTCTATTCTGTTTTCCCAGGTAGATGAGGAGATATGTTCTGGTTTGATCCCTTGCTTGGTATGAAGGTGAGGTTATCGGAAATTGCTAGAGACATAATGCTTTAGGGGAATCTACATCGATATTCTTGATTCAAACAATTGTCCTTAGTGAAAACTTACTGCAGGAAAGTTTATGTATGGATGAGGCCATGTTTAAATGAAATGCTCTACAGTCACAATTTGCAGCTTATTTTATTTCTATTGTGTTGTCCTGCGGACATTTATATTGAGTTCAATCCTGTAGCTTAGTCTAGCTAGTACCCTTAAACGATAGAATTTGACAACTAAGTCAGAGATGGTGATTCGGATGGTCTCGCGGTATCTTAGAATTTGTTGTTGAGTTATGAATTCTCTCACTATATACTTCTAGTTCTGTTTAGTAGTTCTGTAATCCTTTCATTGCTTTTCTTGTATCGAGGAATCCTACTTGTAATTTATATGGAAAGTCTCTCCTTGGGGAAGTCAATGGGAAAATCCAACTAAATGGATAAGTGGGTAACAGGTGGGGTAAGTATCCAGGGATAGTTCGGCAAAAGGGATGTTTATGGAAGAGTTCCTTTGTTTACAAAACTTTTAAATGAATATTATTATTAACAATCCTTTGAAAAGGTAATTATTTCCTTCATGGCATAATCCTTCCTGAATTTTACATAGGTGATCAGGCTATGTACAATTGAGGACTAATGATGCGATGTTAGATTTTGTCAAAATTATCATAACTTTTCTTAAAAGTTTTAGATAGTGTTCAACGCATTGTTATTAAAAATGGTATCCTGATGTTTTCTTTCAAATAACATGAAAATTGCCTCGCGTAATAACAGTAAATACTTGGTGTAATGACAGAAAAAATCAATTTATAGGATGGTAATAAAATAGCTTACTTCAGAAATTTTTCTGTAAAACAATTTCCCCATATGATAGTAAAATAGCTTGAATGGTGTATTGGATACGTGGGTGAATCTTGTCGAATGGTGATAGTCTACTAATTCGTCAAAAACGAAATCAATCTAATCCCTAATAAGACAATGATAAAATGTTGCGAAACGATTGAAGTTTGAGCAATTGGGATAGAAAATGGAGTAAACGAAGGTTATGATTATCACAGAGGTAACAAAGATAGATATTACATTGGATAGGAAAGTGCTTAATACAACTAGGTTATGTCATCGTACCAATGGTAAGTACAAAAGGAAAGATACAACCCTAAAGGGCTCGAACTACGGTTTATATATTGAAACAAAGCTCCTCCTGTTGAAGCATTGTTGTTATCCTTGATGTTGCTAATATCCTGACGGTTCTCTTTCAATAGCTCACGCTATTCCTCGAGTGATTCAGTTTTGATTCCAAGTTCCTGATTTTCCTTGTTCCTTAGCTCCGGGCAGTCATTCTTGAAATGCCCTAAGTTTCCACATTTGAAGCAACTCCCTGGGGTCTTCTGATTTGTGAGTTTCCTACAGTCTTCAGTCCAATGACCCCGCTTCTTGCACACTCCACACGTTTTACTGCAATGACCTCGGTGATGTTGATTACACAGGTTGCAGTAAGGTAACTTTCCAATATACCTTCTCTTTGTGTACGGTTCTGCAGCAAAGGCTCTATTCACTTCTTGTCCCTTGGGTGATTGTTTAGCAGCATTACAACCTAGATTGTTGTTCCACTTCCTTTTATTGTCACTATTGTTTCCTGATGTCTTGGCGTGAACTATGAGTTCCTTTGCTTCGATCGCCATTTTGATAGCTTCAGACATGGTATCGGGTTCCCATGCAATGACCAACATACGAATTTCATGGGAGAGTCCCCCGATATACCTTTCAATTTTCTTGCTTTCCTGTTCATCCATTGCAGGACCTAGTCGTGTTAATTCATAAAAATGAGTAGTGTACTCGTCAACATCATTTCCTACCATGGTAAAGTTTAGTGTTTCCTGTTCCTTTGCTCGTAATTCATTTCCTACACAAAATGTTATACTCATCATCCTTCATAGTTTCTCCCAAGAGTGTGAGTAGGCAGCATCAACTCCCACCATCTTAATATGTTTGGTCCACCATTCCTGGGCATGATCCAGAAAAGTGCATGTGGCGAACTTAACCTTGTCTTCCTTACGACAGTCGCCACATCGAAATATTGTTTCTATTTCTTCGAACTATTTGAGAAATTCCTTTGTGTCTCTAGTTCCGCTAAAGGAGGGAGGATTGCACCCCATAAATTCCACGTGGGTAAGTTCCTTAGTGAGGGCGGTGGCTATATTCTTGGCAATGACTTGTCCAACAGCACCTTGCGTCATGCTTGGAGTGGTTTGCTTAAATCTCTCTTCATCAAATCATAAGAGACCATGAGGATATAGTTAATAAAAGTCATCATATTCACAACACATGAATATAATACATGAAAATTTCGGTCTACGTGAACTGATATCACAAATAGCACAACCATTTCTTACATAGTAGAGTCACACTTGATATATTTGTTTGTACAACAATCAAAAGACAACAAAATCTTTAGACTATGTCCCACACTCTCTGTGGCTAGGATAATAGTAAAAGCTAGTGAGGATAAGTCTGGTCTAGGGACTTCCTGGTGTCCCTCTGTGTGAAGTCAGGTTTGTGGCATCATAAGGTCGAGATAGTCCTGAAGTGGTGTCTGAAGTTATACATCTATCAAATCTTAGATAATGTAGGTTCTGAACCATTCCTGAAGAATCTGCGGATGTTCCTGTTGAGTCTGTGATATTGGTATTATCTACTAGATGTTATCTAGTTCATGGCAAGTGGGAATGGAAAAGGAAAATGACAATGATGGTATCCTAGATGATGAGAATGGAATTGCCAACGATGAGATCCTAGTGGTGAGCTAGGAGATGTTGGTGATAATAGTGAATGGAGTACTACCCTCTTTCGCGCTACCTCGCGACATCTAAGAGGTAAAACTGAAGTACGCACTGTGGGACGACCAATAGTGTAATAAGTAACTGATGGTGGTGGTAGTACCTGAGTAGTGAGTGCTTTACTAGTGATGGAAAGAAACATACTATCTTCCTTGCAATAAACATCCTAATAAGTCCATTAAGATTAAGTCTGAATACTCTACCAAAAGGCATTCTATGTATGGGCTGAATGATAGGAAACCCCTGTTCCTATGGCAAATCAATAGTGCTAATGGTGGTGTAAGTGCAACTGGTGGTATAATGGTAGTGGAAGATGACAAGGCATCTTCAATGTCGGAATCCGATAAAAGGATGTCAGGGTGAGTATCTGAAGACATGTCACTTGTGAACCAGGTCAATAAAATGATATATATATATATATATATATATATATATATATATATATATATATATATATATATATATATATATATATATATATATATATATACAAATATGAGTATAAATAACTCGCACAGGGTATGCATGAAACAACATGTATCATGATTATGCACTTATGATGAAATGATGAGATGCTATGCTGATGTGGTTATAGTCTAGGGTCCAAGATACATCCTAGTTCGCTATAACCTTAGCTCTGATGCCAATCTGTCACACCCCCAATTTACCTAACTTGCAGCGGAATGGAATACCTGGGGGTGTCTGTCATAGCATCACAGTTACAGTTACATTGAACGACCTAAAGTGTCGTTTGGAAAATACTTCGTTTGATCATTGAAATTATTCAGAGTTTACAAAATGAGGTCCCCAAAAGGTGTTGCAAGTTTATGAAAACAAGTCATACTAGATCAAACGTTTACATAAGTGCATGAAATAATGGTGAGACGCGTCGACTCCGCGACTCCATAAAGGTCCAAATGCATGTCACATGAGCTACCTTAATAACCTGAAATACATTGCTAAAACGTCAATACGAATGTTGGTGAATTCCATAGGTTTATAAAATGTAATGTTGTAAGGCCACCACAAGTATAAGTGCAAGATAAAAATCAAGTAAAATAGTACAATAGACCTTAAGCTCATGACCCCGAAGCTATGACTGATGAAATTATATGCCCCTCCCGAATGTTTTACCAGAACACTCCCAAAATGTCAAAATGAAATGCATCCGCTTACTGTTGGTAATAACTACCACGGATGGAGGCGTCACCCTCGATAGATCTATCCACTCACTCTCGCTTAATCGGCAAATTAACGGTCCATGATAATAAATATGGGACTTTAACAGGTTGGTAAGGCAACTTAAGCAATGTACATATGTTTTGGTACTTGGGCTCGTACTAAAATAATTGATGCAATGTATTCCCCCGTGGGATTTGAAATCAAAATATTGAATTGAAAACGGGGCTATGAAAACTCACCTGATATGATGGTACCATGAACATGTAATGAGCTGAAAAACAAGGCGCGCACACTAGCCGCAACCTAATATGAATGATGAACGATCTACTTTAGATCATGAAATGATGTTATGAATGTCCATGCACATGTTTCCTATACCACTCTACTCTTTGAAAAATACTTGTTATAAAAAATATACATTCTTCAAGACTTAGGAAAATAAGGCAACTAGAAAAATAAAACTAGTTGAAATGTATATATATATATATATATATATATATATATATATATATATATCGTATGTATCAATGTTAGTGTTGAAATCCTCGGTTTGAAATCCTTGAAATAACGCCTTGTAGTAATGAAAATATACTTGTAATCACTAATACTTCATTAGTTATGAATTTGGGTACTTGGTATTATTTCTAGAAATCTAGAGTTACTACGTAGTTTTAGTGTTATTATTTTACCAAAAGCTGTCAAAACAATATAAGTTTTGCCGATATTGAAACGTGAATATCTTTGTCGTTATAAGTCCGTTTTACTTGTTCTTTATATCCACGGTTACGTCTTAGCATGTAGTAATATATTTTGGAAAGCTTGGATCCTCCGGGTTACGTCTAAAGCCTCTTTTTGTCCGACGAAAAACGTCCAACAGCATGTATTTTCAGAAAATATACTTTTCGTCAATAAACTTGCAAAAATCATAACTTCTTCGTTATAAACTCTTTTTAATCCGTTCTTTCGCCTACGGATTCGTTTTTGAAAGTATTTTCTAAAAATTTTGCCAAAGTATCCTTTATGTTTACTGATTTTCCTGGATTTACAAAAATGGGACAGTAGGTTTATATACTTGTTACAAATCCATTTATCATGTTCAAAACTAGTTTTTACTTCAACCAAATCTCTTGCAAACACCACAAATCTATACTAATCCTACCATACACCTTCTTAGAGTGCCATGGGTTCCTAATCACTAGTAATCATGGTAATTTTACAAAGGAACACCTAAATCAAAATCTAGAGTTTAGATGTTCAAAAAGTTAACAAAAATAATGTGGTATAGCTAACTTGTACATGAAATTAAGCATGAAAACCATAAGTACAAGTGTTAATTAGATAAAACCATGAAAACAAAGTTGATAACTCACTTTGAAATAATAGGTGATTAGATGATGAGAAACCTTGTGTTACTTGTGTTTTTGTTGTAAGATTCTTGATTAGAATGACAAAAGGAACAACTTTGTAGCTTTGTATTTTGAAAAATCATCACTTGATCTTGAATTTTGGGATGGGTCGTGGGTTTTGGGGAAGAAAAGAGAGAAAAGATGAACTTTGATTCTAAGAAAGTAGTATGTTTATGTTTTTGAGGTTTATGTAAAGATATTTAAGATAGTTTATATTGTATTATACTAGCACATGGTTAAATTTAGTCAAGTGATCTAGGGGAGGTTGTGTGTGTGGCCGGTTTTCAATGTACAAAAGAGTAGCAAAGTCGGTTTTGGTAACTTAAGAAATGTAATGTAATATTAGTTGTAGTTTAGTGTAAGTATTAGTTATAATCGGGTACCGGGTTTGCTAGAAATAAATATTAACGAAGTTAACTGGGACTTAATAAAGTCATAAAAATGTTAATAATATGTTGGATACAATTACTGAGTGTTCGGGTGATTATTGTTTAGTTTTTACGAAAACCGTCGTAATATTTATAAACTTACGTTATAAATAAAATAAATTTCCAAAATACTGGGTAAATGAATATTATAACTTTTATGATGAAATAATGGATATAAAAATATGTCGGGACCATTGTGGGAATATTTAGATATATTCGTCGTGTATAAACCGGGTGTTAACGTTTATTTATAAATAATTATAAGGAAAACGTTAAATGTATCAAATATATAAATTTGAAAATCCTAAGAGTGGTATAACATGATAATGCTGTTATGATGATATGCAGACTGTCTCTAGTCCGTATGCAGTGTCATTACTGATAATGAAATGAATTCGCACATAAACCAATACGGTTACGCGAATTTAAATACCCGTAAACTAAATTTACGATGAAATGAATAATGCACGTGAATGATGAAATTTTTTCCGGAATGAATAGTGTTCAATGAATAGTAAAATTTCTGAGTGCTTTTCTGAATGTTAAACTGACACAAAAAATGATGAATAGTGTTTTTCCAAAGTTTGGGAAATGACCTGAAATGGTGAGTTGTGACAGCAAGCAAGACATGTAGATCTAACCGTGCAAAATTTTCATTGATTAAAGATAGTAGTAGTTCCAACTTAATCAATTGCAATTGTTTCATTAGATGCCTTCTATATCTTTAGATATATCGAATCCTGCTGTTCAAAAATAAAATAGATTTGCCCCTCAATAAATATGATCCTTTTATTAATAATTTGTAGTAGACCATAAATACAAAATGTGGAAGTCAAGTTGTTAGAGCTTAACGCATATGCAAGATGCTAACATTTTATAATTGCTAGACCCACATGTGACATATTTCTTGTCTTAGTATAAGTTTTTCAATGATCGGGTATCAACTTGACATTAGAAGAAAGACCCTAAATCAATTCTTTGAACGTGGTCGAAGATGACTAGATAAACGTACAATGATGTCTACTATAAATTGTTAAAAAAGAAACTATTACTTTCTTTTTATATTATTGTATGCAATAACGTGTTGTGATTAATTAATGTGTTAACAAATAGAGGGGTTATAAACATAGATCAACTTTATTTTGGTTATTGTTATCTGTTTAAATTTTCGTTAACGTTGTACACTATTATGTATATGTGATATTATTTGCTTTATTTGAAAGTCATTTGAGACAATAAGTTCTTTTTTTTTTTTTTTTTTTTTTTTTTTTTTTTTTTTTTTTTTTTACTTAGCTTGTAAGTCTAAGTTCGTTAAAGTGATTAAAAAACATAAATTACCTAACTATAAGTTGCATGAGTAGCCAAAGTGTATATTTAATCTAAACATCTATTTTTATCATAACAAAATGTGATATTCTTTGCTTTTTTTGCAATTCATTTGAGACCATAAAGTCTAATTATTTTACATAGCTTGAAAGCCTAAGTTCGTTAAAGTAATGAAAAAAAAAATGTAAATTACCTAACTATATGTTGCATGAGTAATCAAAGAGTATATTTTATCTAAACATCTTTTTTTACCATAACAAAATGTGTATTTGCTTTATTTGAAAGTCATTTGAGACCCTAAAGTCTTATTTATTTTACTTAGCTCGAAAGTTTAAGTTCGCTAAAGTAATGAAAAAAATATATATTACCTAGCTACATGTTATAGTTACATGAGTAACTGATAGCGTTCAATTTATACATATATTTTCTTGTGAACTTTCGATAAGTAAATGCGTAAAAATACGTTGCATGTTCACTTGATGAATGATCATAAGAAGAATAAAAGATTGAAGCTCTTATATCCAAGAAACACATGCTTTGGATAATAATAATAATAATAATAATAATAATAATAATAATAATAATAATAATAGTGAGTGTCGTGATGGGGTGAAAATGGGCTTACTAAGACTTATTTGATCACACATCTCCGTGATCGACACTTTAGTGGTGAAGCGCAAGCTATCACTAGACATTCTCTTCTGTCAGATTTGGTTATTTTTGAAAGAGCTGAGGTTACTCTTAAGCGTATGAGATTATGGTTATGTGGTGGTTGTTTCAAAACGCATACTTTCCGGGCTAAGTGTCGGCATGGTAGGGGGTCTGATTTTGTGTCACCTCCTGATTGTGGTGATGGCGTTGTTCGGTTCGTGTTGTATGATCTCACTAAACCACAGGTTCCTTCTCATGTTGCTCTTGTTGAGGATTTGGTTTCTGATGAGTTTGGTGGTTTTGATTTACATCTCCTTGATACTCTACTTTTTAAGGGGTTGCGTACTGTCAAATCCATCCCTCCTAAATGTCGTTTGGGGTTTTCTCGGGTTTTGAAAGGAGCTCTTGATAAGGTGGTTTGTTCGCCTGATGACATTTCTTGCTGGGTTGGTTTGTTAGTCTTGCCTCTTTGCCTGCTTAAAACCTTTTGTCCGAGGAGTAATCAAGAGTGTAGGTCTGCCACTAAACGTCAACGACAGGAAGAGTATATTGTTAATGCGATTTCATCTTGGGGCACCCCTGGTGGTAGTTTACAAATTGTGTGTGAGGTTTTAGCCGAACCCTCCCCTTTATAGTCTAATATTGATGAGGATAACTTGGACTTGGGTGACCGTAATATCAAGCAGTGTAAGAGGAAGATTTGTGATGGCCATTATACTGCTGATGTTAGAGTTCTTTCCTCTTCGGGTATTGTGGCTTATGATAGTACTACTCTTGAGGATTTAAAAGCTAAGCACCCTTTTCAATCTGCTCCCCTTTTGCCAGATATACCTATTGATCATCATCACCTTTCAGCGTCTCCTGCTATGGTTCTTGATATGATTAAGAGTTTCCCTCGTGGTACTTCTTGTGCAAGGGATGGTTTGTGTGCTCAACATCTTTTGGATTGTTTAAACGGTGCTGCTGTTGCCATCTCTGATGAGTTAGTCGCTTCTATCACCCAGGTGGTGAACCTTTTTCTTGAGGGTAAATGCCCAAGGGTGTTGGGAGAGTATGTTGCTAGTGCTCCTCTCACGCCATTGGTTAAACCAGGAGGAGGGATCCGTCCTATTGCTGTTGGGACTGTTTGGAGGCGTTTAGTCTCCAAGGTTTGTGCTTCTATGATTGGCCATTCTTTGGATGGTTATTTTGACGGTTTGCAATTTGGTGTGGGTGTTTCGGGAGGCGGGGAGGCTATCCTTCATGCTGTGAACCGGTTGATTGAAGACCGTGTGGGTGATGTGGGTTTATCTATGTTGTTGGTGGACTTTAAAAACGCTTTCAAGATGGTGGATCGTGCGGTTATGTTACGAGAAGTCAGGCCCGGATTTGCCTATGGGCCTTAAGGGCGACAGCCCAAGGGCAGCCCAAGAGAGGGGGCATCATTTTACTAGTCCATTTTTTCCTATACTAGTCTCATTTGTATGGGCTGTTAGGTGTCATGCATCAGTTAGTGATATTTCAATTTTAGTAACTCATAAGTTGCTAGTATTAAATAACGAATTTGACTTTTGACTTAATGACTTATTCAAACCAAATATAGAGACGTAGGACTAGGGGATACCGGATATAACGAATCAGTTATTTATTTCATTTATTTTGAACATAACGTCAAAACATAACGCATCAGTTATTCATTTATTCACATATTAATGGTTTCTTTTATTCTCTAATTCTCTTCATCAAACGAGGAGGCAGACGAGGCCATCGAAGTTTCTTAGAAAAAAAATAATAAGAGTTGAATTCGAAATAATCAAGGCATCAAACGAACCAAGCAATCATCTTTTTTTCTCTCCCACAATTTTGATCAGGTGATATTGTTCCATACTTAATTACTTATTACTCTTGCTTTAGTAGATAAATTTACAATCAATATTATCATCATATCATGTTGCGTCGTTCACAACCGTCAGGTGCCCAAAATAGAAAACGAAAAAAAATCAACTAGAAACTGAGCGAGCTCTACATGGTTCTATGGATGGGTTTGTAATCAAAATGAAAAAGAATAATAATAGTGTTGCACAAAATAATGACAAGGTTAACGTTAATATAGATAATGAAAATCCTATAAACAATGAAAACCTAGAAAATGATGATGTTAACGCCAATGATGATAAAGAAAATCCTATAAACAGTGATAACCTAGAAAATGATGAGGTTAACGCAAACGATGATAATGAAAATCTAGACGATGATGATGTTAATGTTAGCGAAGATAATGAAAATCCCATTGAAGAAAATAACGAAAGTCCTCAAAATTGTTATGTTGATGGAGTTAATCACAATATTTTTGATGTAAGAGTTTGGGATGGTTTAGATTCAAACTTAAAAGAGTTACTTGTAAGCAAAGGAGTCATTAGAGAAACTAATATAAATTATCCAAAAGATAAATTTAGTAGACACTTCTCTAATGAACATTATGCACGTAAGTTACGAAATGGTGATTCTTATGATAGAAAATGGTTGATTTACTCGAAAGAGCTTGATAAAGTATTTTGTTTTTGTTGTAAGTTATTTAAAAATGCTAGATCTAGAAGTCAGTTAGCAAGTGAAGGAATAAATGATTGGAAACATCTTAGCAATACTTTAAAGTTCCATGAAAATACTTCTGAGCATATGATTAATTTGAGAACTATGTCTGAGTTACGGGTGAGGTTAAGTACAAATCAAACAATTGATAAAGAGTTACAAGAACTTATAAAAAAAGATACCATTCATTGGAAGGAAGTTTTAATTAGAATAATTGCTCTTGTGAAATGTCTAGCAGAATATGACGTGCCTTTTCGTGGTTCAAATGAGAAACTCTATACAAAATCTAATGGGAACTTTTTAGGCATAATGCAAATGATTGCTGAGTTTGATCCTGTCATGAAAGAACATTTTCGCAGAATTAAAGACAAAGAAACTCACTATCATTATCTAAGTCATAAAATTCAGAATGAGTTAATTGAGATGTTTGCATCCGAGATAAAATCAAAAATAATTATAAAAATAAAAGAGGCAAAATATTATTCTGTAATTCTCGATTGTACTCCCGATGTAAGTCATCAAGAACAAATGACTTTAATTATTAGATGTGTTGATGTATCAAGCTCTCCTATAAAGGTAGAAGAGTTTTTGGTCGTAGAAGATACATCAGGTTTAGGTCTTTTTAATGTGCTACAGGATGTTTTGAAAGATCTTGATTTGGATATTAAATATATTAGAGGACAAGGATACGATAATGGATCTAATATGAAGGGAAAAAATCAAGGTGTTCAAAAAAGATTACTTTATATAAACCCAAGAGCTTTTTATATGCCATGTGGTTGTCATTGTCTTAATTTAGTATTATGTGATATGACAAATTCTTGTGAAAAAGCAAAGCTCTTTTTTGGAACATGTCAAACAATATATACTGTCTTTTCTAGTTCTACAAAACGGTGGAGTCTTTTACATGAGTATATTGATGAATTAACTTTAAAATCATTGTGTGCTACTCGATGGGAAAGTCGTATAGAAAGTGTTAAAGCTATAAAAATTCAACTTTCTCAAATAAAAGAAGCTCTAAACAAGTTAGCTAAAGTAAGTGATGACGCAAAATTATGTAGAGATGCTCTATCATTGGTAAATGGTGAATTTTCAAGTTTTGAATTTGTTCTAAGTTTGGTTATTTGGTATGATATTTTATTTAGAGTTAATTTAGTTAGTAAGAAGTTACAGTCTAAAGATATGCTTATAGATGTTGCAATAAAAAATTTGGATGGACTGATTAGTTATTCTAAAAACTATAGGGAAAGTGGGTTTGAAAATGCTATATTACAAGCTGAACAAATTGCAGAAACCATTGGAGTTGAACCTGAGTTTCCTATAAAACGTGCTCCTTGTAGGAAAAAACATTTTGATGAGATTCCAAATACTGAAAGAGAACAACAATCTGCTAAAGAGAATTTTAGAACTGATTATTTTCTTGTTTTAGTTGATATGACTCTTACACAATTAAATAGCAGATTTGAGCAAATGAAACATTTTGAAAATATATTTGGTTTCATGTTTAATGCGTCAAAATTGGCTTATTTAGACGATAAAAGCTTGAAAGAATGTTGTTCGAATCTTGAATCTGCTTTGACAAATGATAAAGATTGTGATATTGATGGGAATGATTTGTTTATGGAGTTACAAATTTTGCAGGACATGTTGCCTAATGGAGCATACGAGGGAGAAATACCTTGGACATCCATTCAGATTATGGAGTTTACGAAGAAAATAGATATGTTTCCAAATGTTTTACTTGCATACAAGATATTGTTAACCATTCCGGTCACAGTAGCGTCCGCAGAAAGAAGCTTTTCAAAATTAAAGATATTGAAGTCTTATCTGCGTAGTACAATGAGTCAAGAGAGGCTAAAAGGATTAGCGATCATGAGTATTGAAAGTAAATTTTTAGCAGATGTCGACTATGATAAGATAATTGATGTTTTTGCTGCAAGAAACGCACGAAGACATCATTTTAGGTGATCTTGTTATTCGGAATTTATCTTCCCATTTTGTAACATTTTATTTAATGAATAAAAATCGGCGTGGGGTTGAGCCGCCTGGCTTGACCAGGTTCCAAACCCATAAAAGAAAATGTGTTATTTGTTTACAAGGGGCATATTTCACTCGGCTCGCCCAGGGAATCCGAAATCTCAGGACCGGCCCTGCGAGAAGTTCGCCTTCGTGTTCCGGCTATTTCGCGTTGGGTGGAATTCTGTTACTCCAGTCCTACTAGATTATATTATGGTGAGCATACTTTATGGTCGCACCAAGGGGTGCAACAGGGTGATCCGCTTGGGCCTCTTCTTTTTGCTTTAGTGTTACATCCCTTGGCATGTGAGATTCGAGACTCCTTCACTCTTTCTCTTCAAGCTTGGTATCTTGATGATGGTACTATTATTGGGGATACTTTGGTTGTGGGGAAGGTTTTGGAGTTGATTATGATGGATCGACCTAGTTGTGGTTTACACCTCAATGTTGATAAAACTGAGGTTTTTTGGCCGAAGGAAGACACCAGGAGCAGGTATGTTGGTGTTTTTCCCCCTAATATTTCTCGACCTTCGCATGGTGTTAAATTATTGGGGGGCCCCGCCAGTGTGGATTTTGAGTTTAGTAGTAAGCTTGTTATGAAAAGGGTTGCTAAAACTATTGAGCTTATGGATGTTGTTGCTAAGCTTAATGATCCCCAGTGTGAGTTGTTGCTCTGCATGCATGTGCCGGTATTTCCAAGTTGTATTTTTCCATGCGCACATGTCCTCCTCGGGTCTTTGGGAGTGCTCAGGTTTCTTTTGATACAACACTTCGCTCTTCTTTGGAACGTATTGTCACTGCTTCTGGACCTGGGTTTGGTGATTGGCAATGGAGACTCCCCACCCTACCTTTTGCTTACGGGGGGACTTGGGGTGTATTCTGCAGGTGATGTCTTGAACTATGCCTTCCTTGCTTCTAGACTTCAATCTGCCAGCTTACAGACTAAGCTTCTCCGTAGTTCTGGTATTGTGTCTACTGGTCCCTCTTTTGATGATGCATTGTGTACTTTTAATGTGAATATGGATAATGACCTTATGAGTAACCCTAGTGAGATCGCTGCCCCCAAACTTATGAAGAAATTGGCAGATATATATTTCGCACGTGTTGCCCAAACGGTTGAATCCGCTTTCCATTTATCCTCTAGACAGATGGCTTTATGGAATTCTTTGAAAGAGGATTACACGTCAGATTGGCTTAGGGTGAAACCGATATCCGGATTGGGACAAACTATGAATGCCAGGACTTACCGATGTGTGTTGTGTTATCGGTTGGGTGTTCCTCTTTTTACTGTCCAGATGCCATGTTCAACTTGTTCTAAGGTTTTTCCTGGAGATATTTTTGGAGATCATGCTGTATCTTGCGCAGGCTTAGTTGGTATTAAACATCGGCACAATGTTGTGTGTGATGTTCTTGTTGATATATGTTCTCGGTCTGGAGTTTCAGTTCGTAAGGAGGTAGATATTGGTATTCGTGGAGAGAGGGACAAAACCTTACGTCCGGCCGATATGTTACTTTACTCTTGGGATGGTGGCCTTGATGTTTGTGTTGATCTTACTGGATCGTCACCTTTGACGCGTTCGTGTATGGTTGATTTTATGCCCGGTCGGGCGGTTATTGAAGCCGCACAACGTAAACGTGTCAAGTACGCAGCTAAATGCGCTGATATCGGATATGGGTTCCTCCCCTTTTCATTCTCTTCTTTTGGAGAACTTGAAAAGGATGCAGTGACCTTATTAAAGCGCATTAGACGATTCTCTATGACCCAAGACATTGGAGCACGTGCTGCTCCACATATTTTTAGTAGGATTGGTTTTACTGTAGCTAGAGGTGTGGGGGCTCAGTTAGTATCTAGGCTCCCCACTAATTTCTTGTAAAATCCTATTTGTTTTTCAATAAAGTGATGATAATAATAATAATAATAATAATAATAATAATAATAATAATAATAATAATAATAATAATAATAATAGTAATAATAAAGCGTATCCGAAGGATGCGGTAACCTTACTAAAACGTATCCGAAAATTCTCGGTGATTCAAGACATTAGAGCACGTGATGCTGCTCATATCTTTAGTAGAATTAGCTTTTCTATATCTAGAGGAGTGGGAGCTCAGTTAGTATCTCGGCTCCCCACTAACTTCTTGTAAATTGTATGAGTTTCTAATAAAGTGATACTTATAATTAAAAATAAATAAATAAATAAATAAATAATAATAATAATAATAATAATAATAATAATAATAATAATAATAATAATAATAATAAAAGAGCTAATTAAGCATTGTGTTCAAGCCTCAAAGTGCATCGGTTTCAGAAATAAGTGCAGCGTACATTTGAGCCAACAGTCAAATATGAAGTCCAAGTAAAACACAAAAGTGCGTCGGCATTATTTATAAGCGTTGCAGACTTCTTAGAGCACAAGGTGCAGCTCGTTGGAGCACCTCACCGTTCCAACGTGGCTTTTCGCCACATCTCGTTGCCAAACCGCGTTGGCTTGTTTTTGCTCGCCACTTTCCACCCCATCGTCTGCACAACGAGGGTGAGTGTCTGACAATGTGTACGTTTTTTTTTTTTTTTTTTTTTTTTTTTTTTTTTTTTTTTTTTTACGGTAATATTACCGTTTAATTCAAACGGTAACCTTAAAAAAAAAAAAAAAAAAAAAAAAAAATCTTAAACACACTATAAACAACAACCACTTTACATCCATTTTTTCTCACTATAATTCAACCAAAACACATATATTTCTCACTATAATATATATATATATATATATATATATATATATATATATATATATATATATATATATATATATATATATATATTTTTTTTTTTTTAAAAAGGTCTCAAAACCCACATGAAGGCGGATACTTCACGAACCTTTTAACTTCAAACCAACAACAATACGGGGATTGTCAAACCCGTCTACCCCCTCATCGCAAAATTCAAACTCTTCGTCGCCATATGGTTCACAACAATTCAATCCGAACGAAATTTATCTCAACCAACAATATGCGTTTCAACAAGGATTCGCAAATCATCCACAACGATATCCGGAACCACAATTTTTTAATTATTAGTGAAATGAATTTATTTTATTTAATGAAATGATTAAAAAAACAAAGTTGTAAGTGGTGGGCCACAAATGAGTAAGTTGAGGTTAGTTGTTAGTGAGGGGGTTAGTTGTGAAGGTTTGTTAAAGTGATGCGGCATGCTGTGGGCCCCAAATAACGAACCTCCCTTCATCACTACACCTTGTGCTCTTAAGCAATTACTCCCTTCGTCCCATATTAAGTGTCCACAATGGAATTTTTCGATATACCAAATTAAGTGTCCATATTCTATTTCAACTAATGAGATGAGACTTTAGTGGGCAAAAATGATATTTGATTGGTGGAGAATGTAATTAGTAGAATTTTCTAAAATTTTATTCATGATGTAAGCGGACACTTAATATGAGATGGAGGGATGATATCTTGTCATATGGATAGATAATGGGGGAAGAAGGTTTCTTGAGTTGGAATCGTAAGCGGGTAACAACCTGCCCGAAACTGGCAAAAGAAGCTTTCTTTCTTCTATTATCTATCCCCGGTGGAGGATCAAAGCAGAAGCTTTGACCCTCGGCTATGCTGGTTGGGTTTGTGTTCCGGGCCGAGTATAACTATGTTATTATTATAGCGAATAATCGGCTAAATCTGTGCTTAAAAACCTTGTTTTAAAGAGGTGCCATGTAGGGTACCCTTCAGAGGTTGCCAAAAGACAGAAAGTCCTATGGAGGGAGGATGAAACTTTGGCTCTAAGTTTATCTTGAAGTAAGTCGGTTTTGGATCTAACTGCCGCGCTTTTGCGATTGATCATATTTTGCTTATTTATATCACCCTGCTATCTCACCTCATAACATATACAATTCCACCCTCAACTTATTCCCTACGTTTTTCCCTCCACCAGTTCCAGTCAAGAAACCAACTTGATTAGGAGATATCAAGGAGAAAGATTTGGCTTTAAGAAAACCAGCTAGTTATGATAATTTTAGTCTGTTAACAAAAGAGGTAGAGAATAAAATTAGTGAAACCACCATAAGAGTTAAAACAATATAACACACCGAAACAAAAATAGATCATCGCCATGGTGCATGGTGGCATAGGTGTTTGCCACACTCATAGCAAAAAATATGTTCCTACATATGAAAAGCCGTAAATTTCATGTTATGATATTAAAGATTCGTGTTTTGGGAATGATTAGATGTTTAATGATACCAATAATGAAGTGATATTTAAGGAAAATAAATATGTACATGATGCGTTTGATGAAATCTCAATGAACAAATAATTCATTACAAAATATGGCACGGTTGAGTATTTTGTTAGACTATTATTATTAGTTAAACGTTGTATTTTTTATTTAATAATTAATGAAATGCAAGCAAATCATTATTCCAACACGAGACAGCATGGCCCGTGCGATGCACGGGCTTCGATTACTATGAAGTAGCATTAGTCCGGCAACGGTTAATTAGATGTGTTAACATTAGTCGCGAAACGTAAAGTGTTAAAATAAAAAATTCGCTTTATTAAGCTCTTACAAATAGAAATGTTTCATATGAAAGATACTCAAAAATGTGTTCGACGATTAGTACACGTGGTTGTAAGTAGTAAGTGCACGTTTGATTTACTTACTTAGCGGTTCTCAACTTTGAAGTTCCTCGAATTGATCATCCTTCCATGTTGATACTCTACTAAAGGATACCATCAAATCATTGATGTTTGCGATGCACGGGCTTCGATTACTATGAAGTAGCATTAGTCTGGCAACGGTTAATTAGATGTGTTAACATTAGTCGCGAAACGTAAAATGTTAAACTAAAAAATTCGTTTTATTAAGCTTTTACAAATAGAAATGTTCCATATGAAAGATACTCAAAAATGTGTTAGACCATTAGTACACGTGGTTGTAAGTAGTAAGTGCACGTTTGATTTGCTTACTTAGCGGTTCTCAACTTTGAAGTTCCTCGAATTGATCATCCTTCCATGTTGATACTCTACTAAAGGATACCATCAAATCGTTGATGTTGCTCTACCATTTACCCACATTCGCAATCCCATTTCCATGAATTATGTAGTGCGTGATTTTAAGTAATTTCTTTTATCGCTATAAAGTTCAGCACGTCATTTACAATATCTATCTTCGTGACCGCTCCTTGAACTCAATCTGTTAATAGAATCAATAAACTCAACTTCATAATATGGGTCTTCTTCTTTCCAATAATATGATTAGGCTCTCATTCCGTGTATTCATATTACATAAGTTTTGGACAACACTCTGAAACGACCAAATTAAAAAAAAAATGTACATATTATAATGTTCAATTAGTAATAAATTATCTACTTTTGTAACCCAACTTAGAAGCAAAATCAATAACGCGGCCAAAGTTTTCACACAACTTTTACAGTTGTACCCAACTTCTTTTGCACCATACATTCATGGAACTCATCCATTGATTAAGAGCATCTCTAATTGGGGAGGTTGTAAATGAGTTAAGAAAAGGTTGAAAAAAGATTGAAACATTAGATTAAAGATTTGAAGATGGCCATTTTACTTTTAGCATACAAACTGTGAGTCCCTGACTTTTTTGTGGGTCCCTGAATTCTTTTTGTAGGTACCTGATTTGTTTCTTGTATATTTTTAGTAGGGGATTGTAACCAATTGGTTACAAAAATTGTAGTAAAACTATCCTATATATATTATAAAGCGAGGAATATGACGTCACTTTGTCGTCCCTTCGGCAATAAAATATTCGGCAATAATAATAATAATAATAATAATAATAATAATAATAATAATTTTTTCAGCCCAAAAATGTTGCCCACCTGGCCCAAAAGAATTAAAAATAAGAAATTTACAATAACCACCCTGAACTATGAAGCAACTTGCGAAAATCACCCTAAAATTTTAACTATTTATGACTTTTTTATATAACAAAATTTATTTTTCAAAATATGTAACATATATCTAGCATTTTCATGAATAAATAAACACCGCTGGAAAGGTTTTTCGATGAAGAACAAAACTAGTCCAATATTGATATATTTTTTACGTACGCATGATTTTATACAAAAAGGTTAAGTTTAAAATATATAAAATAAAAGAACTTTTATAATGCACCCTTAACCTATCAACTAACTTTAAAAACTATTCTAAAATTAATTTAAAGCATAGGGGCAAAAGACGTACAATTCAATGGAAGTTTGAATTATGTACCAAATACATATCGATCGAATCAATATTGGTAGGACTAAGGTCGTCGACAAGAAAGCCCAACTAGCCTTGAAACGAGAAATCCTTATTAGACATTTTATCTGTTGGATCTGGAAAAATGACCCAACTGTCTATAACAAGTATTTAAACATAAAATAGCCTAATTCACATTCTGAAGGTCAGTAAGCATCAAGTGTCTGATAACGATCATAGAAGGATGTCACTTCATAACTATCAAAGTGAACCTGATAGTTATCAGAAGTGATATACTCCCTGATAGTTATAAGAGAACATGTCTCTCTGATTATTATTCAGAAGATGACTCAATGATAAAGAAATCAGTAAGTGTTGTATAAAGCTCAAAACGTCTGTATGGTTTCAGGGAAGTCGAAGACCAACTTAAGAAAACATCTCACAAACTGATGCGGAGTCAGGGAGTGAGTTAAAAGGAGCTAAAGACAACACCGGAGTCGCTACAAATGTCTTTTTGACTCTGAAGACTTAATTTTGTATTTCAACCACAACCTCTGAATGCATAGGCGGGAAACTTCCTTGAGAAGATAAGTTCAAGTACTTATCGATATACGTAAAACATGCATTGGAACTATAATTTGTAAAATTGAGAAAGCCGAAAGTACGCTTTAGACTAGCTACTAGGCACGTGCCTATTTATAGCAAGTGGACAACTTACTATGCAACCCTAACGGAACCACTGTTTCTCCTCCTATATAAATACTCGGTTGGAACCAAAGTTAAGTAGAGATTCATACAAAGTACGTATTATGGTTAGAATCCTCCTCTCCTGGAAACAACAAAGCATCTAGGAGCCTTTTATTGTTTGATATAGGAGACTTTCATATGTCAACTTGAGGGTCGTTTTTTGTGGGCTATTCTTTGTAAATCTTTGTGATTCATTCATTAATAAGATTTAGAAAAGTTGAGAATTTTCAATGGTGTTATTAGCATGTCGCTGTCGTTCTTAAGCAAACCCAACCTCAAATATGTTGTTGTTCATTAGTTTTACTCACTTGCTAAAACTGTTGTTCATATTATTCATGGTTTGCACGAAGCAAACCCAACATTATCAAACACCTTGTTTGCACTAAATATGTGTAAAACGTCGTTTTCAAAATGAGATATCTCACTCACATCATATTAAAAAGAATTAAATTCTAAAAATCATAGTAAAATTGATTTTTCGTAAAATTTTATCATTTAAGAACTATGAACGTTTAAAGTTTGAGGGTGAAATATAAAAAGGAATTACATTACCATATTGCTTATTTGAACAAAAATATTTAAAAAAGAAAAGAAAAAAAGTTGACCAGGGAAGGAGGTGCATTTTTAATCATGACCGTAAGATTGTTTGGATGAGTAAGAGGACCACTTTTAGTCAATAAGAGCCCTACTTGTCAACCTTTTGGATTTATCCCCCCAAAGCCTAACTAGTCACTTAAATAGTTAAACGTTTTTATCATTTTTTTTACACGTCCAAAGGCCAAAACATAAATGATTTTGTTAATTAAAAGCCATCAGTTACTACCAAAGCTACGTAATTATCTACCTCTGTTACTTATCTTAATCGCGAAATGATTTGAAAGAAAGCAATGAATACATAACAATGGGTGGAAATTAAAGTCAAGAAAGGCTGAGAGGGCAGGGAGTAATAACGCAAATCAGGCGTTATCGCCTAGCTGGCACGTTTACAACGCCGTTCTCATGTTATGCCTATTCCCTTGCTGCTTGCGTTGCTTCCTACGTTACCATAGTAACGTGCGTTACTAGCATGAACCATGTATTAAAAAAAAAAAAAAAAAAAATTCAAACACCCCCTCCAACAAACGGCTATATATATATATATTTTTTTTTTCTTTTTTTTTTTTTTAAAAAAAAAGAGCAAAAAATGCCGTTTAACAACGGCTACATTTATTAAAAAAGTTTTGCAATTTTTTTTTAAAGCTTATAAATAGATTGGTATTCTAACCCATTTGTAAACACAAAATATAACCATCTTATATATATATATATATATAAAAAAAAAAAAAAAAAAAAAAAAAAAAAAAAAAAAAATTCGCCATTAATCAAAATCCAACTTATGCCGCACATGTAACCCTTGCCGATATCGAAGATGAAGCCGATGCTTTAGCAATTATAGCCGCCTATGAGTACCAACAAATACAAGAAGAAGAAGCCGAATCATCTTTCCGGTTAACCCGTAACCCAATTCACCGTGAGCGTGAGGTTGCAGAAGAGCGTTTGAAGGCCGACTATTTTAATGTACATTGTAAGTATCCAGATAGAGACTTTCGTCATAGATTTCGTATGAGCCGGAAACTATTTCTAGAAATAGTTTCCGGTATTGAATCATATACTGCCGATCCTCTTCCTGCTCATTTTGCATACTTTAGCCAAGAACCCGATTGTACAAGTCGAATGGGTATTAGTGTTCTCATGAAATGCACTATGGCCATTCGTCAATTGGCATACGACAACACACCGGATTTTTTAATAAACTGAGTTTTTAAGAAAACCAACTTTGCAAAACTTTTTTAATAAATGAGTGCACGTACAGGGCGTGAATGTCTGGATAATTTCAATATGTGCGTTATTGATTTGTTTAAACCTGAGTTTTTAAGAAAACCAACTTTGCATGACATTGAAAACCTATATGCAAAACATGAAAGGAACATGGTTTTCCGGGAATGCTTGGTAGCATCGACTGTATGCATTGGCAATGGAAAAATTGTCCGGTGTCATGGCAATGTCAATATGTTAGTGGTCATAAAAAATACCCCACTATATTGCTTGAACCTGTTGCGTCACATGATTTATGGATTTGGCATGCTTTTTTTGGTATAGCGGGAGCGAATAATGACATCAATGTTTTAGATAATTCGCCATTGTTCGATGACCTGCTTAAAGATGAAGCCCCTGTAGCTCCGTTTGCGGTAAATGGAGTTGTGTTTGATAAGAGTTATTACTTAGCCGATGGGATTTACCCACAATGGGCTACTTTCGTCAAATCGTTCACAACAGCTTCAGACGAGAAACACAGTTTCTTTAAAAAGCTACAAGAAAGTGCAAGAAAGGATGTTGAACATGCTTTCGGTGTTCTCCAAGGACGATGGGGAATAATACAACAACTAGCACGAGCTTACGAGGTTTCCAAGATACGTAGAATCATGTATTCTTGCATTATATTGCATAACATGATTTTAAAAGACCAAAAATATGCTCTAAGTGAGTACAGAGCATTGTTTAGGAATTCGGCTAGAAACATGCAAGACAGATGGATTGACAGATGTGATGTGCGTCGTCGAAGTAATAAGGAATTACGTGACAAAGATGTTCATCTTAATCTCCAATAGCAGCTTATGGAGCATATTTGGAATGAACGTGAGGAGTTTATGGAAGTAGATGACGAATAGTTTTAGTTATTTACTTATCGTATTCTTCATTTTGTATTTTATTTCGTAATTTCTTTTATGTCGTTTTGTTTAATGTAATGTTTTTTTATTTCGTATTGTAATGTTTAATTTTATAAATGAAGTGTTTGAATGTTTAATAAATAAAATTGTTGAGGGTAGAATTTGTAAATTGTTATTTTAAAAAAAGGTGGGTCCCTCAAAATGGTGTTATGATTTCCTAATATTTTTGGTGTTATGTTATTTGGTGTTAAAATGATCTGGCGCTGACGTAACAATGGTGTTGGTGTTAATTGGTGTTATGACTCCTTGCCCTCTGATAGTAAAAACGAAACAAGAGTAAGTGGAAATTGAAGTGAAGCAGCCAAAACAAGAGTCAAGCTGTTCTTAACAACCAAACCAAGAGTAAAGAGTGGATGACAAATTAAACAAGTAAATTTCAGTCTATAAATATATGCAACTTATTCAGTGAGACTCACAGTACTAAACAACCAAACCAAACCAAACCAAACTTGTAATTCAAGCTAGGATGGGCGACGTCCAAATGAATGATAAGGTCGGGTACGAGAAAGCCGAGCTAGCTGTGAAACGTGTGCCAGTCACAAAACCACCGTTTGAGCTTCGCGATCTGAAGAAAGCGATACCAGCGCACTGTTTCGAGCGTTCTCTGGTGCGGTCATTCTTAAGCCTTTTTCGTGATTTCGTAATTGTTGGTGCTTTGTACCTTGTCGCCGATAATCTCATTCCTATGCTCCCTAAGCCTTTATCATACGTTGCATGGCCTGTTTATTGGTACTTGCAAGGTGCTTATTTTTTAGGTTTATGGATTATGGGCCACGAATGTGGACATCAGGCGTTTAGCGATTATGAATGGCTAAATGACACCATTGGTTTCATTCTCCACTCCTTTCTTGTCACTCCATACTATTCATTTAAATACAGCCATCGTACCCATCATGCTAACTGTAACTCCATAGAATACGAAACCTCATGGATTCCTAGACGCAAGTCCGATAAATTGTACTCAGAGATTCTTAACAACCCCGCGGGTACAGCTTTCAGAATTCTCTTAAATTTCACTGTTGGATTTCCGTTGTACTTCATATTAAATTTGTACGGGAGGGAATACAAGAAGGGTTTCGCAAGTCACATATACCCGTATAGTCCTATCTTATTTTTTTATCTGATCTTGGACTTGTTGGGGCTTGGTACTTGGTTTACCACATTGGTTCAATCAAGGGGGCACAATGGGTAATGAACATCTATGGGGTTCCAATCATTGTTATGAGTTCTTTCTTTATCTTAATTACATACCTACACCACACTCATCCTGCACTCCCACACTATGATTTGACCGAGTGGAATTGGCTTAGAGGTACTTTAAGCACAGTCGACCGAGACTTTGGACCAATCTTGGATCATGCTTTCCATCAAGTAACTCGTAATCACACCCTTCACCATCTTTTCCCAACCATTCCACATTACCACAATTCTGAAGCCACTAACGCGGTCAAGCACATCTTAGGTGAGTATAGGAAGTACGACGAAACTCCCGTTTTAAAGGCAATTTGGAGAGAGTTTAGAGAATGCGTCTATGCTGAACCAGAAGAGGATGTTAATGGAAACAAAAAGGGTATTTATTGGCATTATAAATAAATAAACCATAAATCCTTGCACAAATTGTGTTGTACTCCTTCATGTACTACTACACTTATTATGTATAATAAACACTATTCGAATAAAGTGTTATGTTTATGTATTAACTCGTGAATCCATCAGCAACGCCAGCTTATGTGTGGTTTTCAATTGGTGTTGATCAAGTTATGAAGCTCATAATTATATATTGATGAAGAGATTATACGTTATATATGGAGCATGGTCACTGAAATTTCTTTTTGTTTTCTTTGAGCCTATGGAAATGATATTTAGGTAGCAAAAGTGTGATAATAAACACGAAACACATTTATTTTTTGAACATGTTATTGTTAATATAGTCAATATATTAGGGGCAAACTTAACATAAATTACGGGTTAAGTGTACGCGGTAGTATATATATTAGAACTAGGTTGTTTTAAGCTTCTCTCATAGGGCAACGAAACGCCTTATGGCCGGTTTCATGAGGAGGTCGGTTTGATATCACCTAGACCGACTCTTACATGGTTTCCTACCCTCATCATCTCTATAAATATAGGTGGTGCTAGTTCTTTATATTCTTCTTTCTTGATGTAAGCTTTATTGGCCCATTATCCATTGGTGACAATCAAATCACTTAGCACCTTATAATTGCACTCAAAATAGCATATCCTTGGCTTCGAATACCAACTTATCTAGGTCTTGATTGTACCAGCTTCTATCACTCAAGTCACAACTCTCATCATTTTTGTATAGTGGGTTCAAGTGTTCAATCCAGAAGTAATCATTGATCACCATCTACAACATACAATATGTGTTTGAAGTTTTACGGATGGCAAAGCCAAACACTTTAAAGAGGATATTGAGTTTACCGCTTGTTAAGCACAAGGAAATCTAAAGTGTGGTGTTTAAATACAAATTTTATATGACTTTATGAATTCACTTATTTATTTATTTTTTTTTTTCATATCAAGTCATTTAAGTCAAATTCAAACGCGGCAATAGTTGTAAAACTATGTCAAAATTACGTTATATTACTTTGTGTACATCAAAACTATATTAATATGAACTCAAATGAGTTTTGCTTGTTGAGACCCGTGTTTTTTTTTGTTTTGTTGATTACAACTTCTTGACGTGTGCGTCTTTGCGAAATTAGTCAAATTACCCGGTGAATGAATTGGAATCAAGTTTTATTAGATTATCTAGTCTAGTCAATAAAGATCCTCATACATTTACATTATACTAGTAATAGTTGGCTAGTAAGTAAAAAGACAAATGAAAATAAAGTCTATTTACATGAACAAACTCACTGAACGAACGCGCTGAACGAACTCACTGCACGAACGCACTGAACAAACACGCAGAACTAACTCACTAAATGAACGCATTGAACGAAGTCACACTCTTTACTACTGAACCAACATACTCACTGAACAACACACTGGACAAACTCCAACTCACTGGACGACTCACTAAACGGACTCACACTTACTATTGAACTAACACTCACTGAACAAACACACTAAACTTAATACTCATATTTTGTTTCATAACACTAAATTAAGATATGACTGAAATTTTGAAAAATATGGAATTCAACTGAAATAAAGCATACCATCCTGTAAGTTTGACCTAGAATTATAGAAAAATATATAGAAATAACGCGTCAGCAAATGCATATGGAAGTATCAGGTATATGAGTATATCTACCAAATTCATTTTATCGGCAGAAAGAAACACACAATTATCTTTTCAATTCTTTCAAAATTCATAGATGCAGGTATTAAAGATTAATAGATTTACTAGAAAGTCCAATATGGAATGAGACATACTTTTCATGCATAACATATAAAAAATCATTAATGAATTTCGTGTGTTCTAATTTATTAAACTAACATATTTGATCAACAGTTTTCATTGTTAAAATCACTTAAAAAGGATTTTATCATGCTTATACAAATATGTTACCATGTTGTCATTCCATGCATATGTTAATATCCATTTTAAATTTTAAAATATATATAGAAAAAGCGTACACATCACCAATGTCGTGACTAATATTACTGAAATTATATAATTATTACTGCTTCTGACTTTTTATAGAATGATAATCTTTGGTTAAGCCTTATTTTTATAGTAGTATGCATTTGAGCTTTGTTTAACTCGGCTTATTTGATAGCTATTTAGCTAAACATTACGAGCACGTTTCAATTAGATCCACCATCATATTTATACATCAACAATTTACACAAACATTACGTAATGAACAATTGTATACAAACCGTGTGCATCACATGGGTCTCAACGACTCATATACTAAAAGATCCAGTCCCATTCATAAATGTTAAGTCTTAAAGTTCAAATCCTCTACAAAAGATCATAAATGCTAATAGCGAATCATTATTAGTGGCCCAAGTATACTAATCACACGCTCGAATCAAGACCAAACAACAGCAATTCACGAGGTAATATTGACAAGAACTACATAAACCCAAGCTAAGCTAGGCATGGTAACGTTTCTTAGGCTGCATAGTACATACACAAGAGACAAATATTCCAACTGTTGCTAACGGTTAAACCGTACGTGTCTGACATAAGACGGTGGTGAATACACAACCAACAAAATAGGAAAGCAAAGCACTCTCCTCTATGAGCAAAAGGGCGCAGGACATATGTCCTCCTTGGCTCCCTAGCAGCCGTTGGTCATCCCCAAAGGGTTTATCTCTAAACCCTATAAGCCTCTCTAAAAAAGGAGAGCAACATATATAACTTCACGAGTTTTCACACACTTTGGCAAATAATGTCTCACAACAATAAAGTATGGTCTTTGTTTAAGTGTTACCCGAGCTTCTTGATCTTCATCAATCTCATTAGGTACTTACCATTCTACACTGGAAACCAAACAACAAAACTATTCACATCCCATCTCTAAACCGATTTACATACGATACATAAACATGGCGCTATCCATAGCGATATGATATGAAATAGCCGCAAATTTCTCAAAATTTCCCACTCAAAAATCTTTAGTAATTCGGTTGTGGTCAAAGGTTGAAACTCGGAGAATTTGTGATTTAGAGTCAAATCCGGAGTTCTTAGGACTCGGAGAGTTCAATAGTCGAAGAACCTCATCTGATAAACTCGGAGTTATTGAGGATTCTCAAGGTTCGGAGAAACCCATCTTCAAATTTGGAGTGCGTAAAAAATTTTGCTGACACGGAGAAAACGGGTTTTCAAACTCGAAAAAATAGTGTTTTATAAAGTCGAAGAACAACAATAAATAGGATTTCTTAGGACAAGCGCCGTTTTTGCATACCCATAATTTTTACCCTTTTTTACCTCAAAAATTCACAGGTTTTAGTACAAAAGTCACTAAAATGATAGTTTCATAAACTGTTAATAAGGACACATAGGACATAAAAAAACAATTTTGTGAAACTTAGAAATAAAGAATGAGACTTTTTGACCATTTTTTTATACATATCCTTGTACTAAATTGTCACCTCAAAAGGATTTATTTATTTATTTTTGCCTTGTTTAAAAAAATGGTAAAACAGCTTAAACAAGTACGAATCCTACACAAATAAACAAACAATAACAACCAAGCTCTGATGCCAATTGTAGCGTCAAAAGTATGTTGATTTCTGTGGTTCGCGAGGTCGAGGTTGATCAAAGAACATAAGACAATAAATGGTTCTAGAGAGAGAGGGAGTAAAAAGAGAGTGAGGTGAAAAAGAAAGATGATATTATTAAGAAAAAATGCTTACACATCTACACCCCTCATGGAGAGTCATGAAAGGTATTTATAGGCTCATTATAAAAATACTTTGCCACTTAAACATTACTAGTCCGTGTGGGCAAAGCTATCTATATATCTAATCCAATTCACGTGTAAGACACCAACTACACAAAATAGCAAAGATAACAAAATCAAACCGAAGGCAATGTAACTATTCAGATAAGAATGAAATGGAAAGTGTATTAAAGCACTCTATTGTAAGAGTGTGTGAGTAGGTGTATTCATGGTCGGGTAGATACACAAACTGTTACACCCATGACAAATAATGAACATATAAACCAAAAACTTACCTATAATAGTTACAGGCTTTTATAAGTTAAAAGTGAATGTTTTACACCCATAATATTTATAAACACAAAGCTATCTTAAAATCCATAACAAACCATAAAATGTGTCATGCTTTACATCACAAAAAAAAAAAAAAAAAAAAAAAAAAAAAAAAAAAAAAAAACTCCTCCTCCTCTTGTTCCTTGTTAGTTGGTGACAATCTTCTCCTCTTGGACTCTCTCCCCAAACTTTCAGCTGCAGACTCTATTTCATTTATCCAACAAAAATATATAATATATAATGAAATTTTTATGTAAAAACCCATGAATGCACGCACATTATAACTATATAATACTTCATCCGTCCCAAATTTATTGTCTACTATAGTCTTTCTTCTTCAACTTTCATCTTAAATATTTTTGTGGATGTTATATAATATTTGATGCAAAATATATAAATGGATTGAGTTTTAAGTGTACTTTTCAATGGTTTAATTTTTTTATCAAGTACTATATAATAAAAAATATATATTTATGATCAAAGTTGAACCAGTTTAACTTTGAAAATTCAAAGTGCACAATAATTTTGAAACAGAGGAAGTATAAGATTTTACATAATTAAAATAAAAAACACCCATGTTTTGTATTTCATGTTAACTAAAAGTATATCAAAGTAGGCTCATATTAGTCTTGTTTGATTACTAAAACTCGTGTTTCTTGTTATGTATATTACACCTTATTGACAATTCTTCTTGATGGTATTATTTTGTCATATAATTTAAGTTCACTAAAATGTAACTAAGCAACAAAAAAAAAAAATAATACTAATGTTGATAACAAATGACAAATAAAAGGATACATTACTGTTTTCATATTTCGATGGAAAAGAACATAGTTTTATGCCTTAGGTTAGGTACATAACAACCACGTATTATATCGCCTTTCGAAAAAATGTAAAAACATACATAAAATAACAATCTTAGAACATTGGATTGATTGAGGTACTGATTTACTCTTTACGTTTGAAGATAAGTTCAAGAGGTTTCTCTTTTTGCAACGTCACCCCAAAATGTTCTTTCATGTCGAGGTTTGCTGGATCTTCACCATTTGGAAGATTCCAATCAAACCCAAGTATCAAAGAAGCTAATATGGTTTCCAAACCCTTAATGCCAGAGATTAAACCAGCACAGGACCTCCTCCCTGCACCAAAGGGTGTGAACTCGAAGTCTTGGCCTGTGTAATTCAAATGGGAACCTATGAACCTTTCGGGTTTAAAAGTGTTTGGTTCATCCCAAACTTTTGGGTCTCGACTAATTGCCCAAATGTTGACCCATATTTGGGAATATTTTGGTATAGTATAACCCATAACGTCACAAGTTTCAACCGCACGTCGAGGAATTAGGAGAGGAACAACTGGGTGCAGTCTTAGTGTCTCTTTGATACAAGCGTTGAAGTAAGTCGTTTTAGAAAAGTCAAATTTCATGATAGATGAGCTCGTGTGGATTTCCCTTTTTAGCTCTTCATGTACTTTCTTCATGATTTCTTTGTTCTTAAACAACTCAGCCATAGCCCATTCAATGGTTGAGACGACAGTGTCAGTGCCTGCGATGAATAATTCCTGTATGCAATAATGTCTTAAAATTAAAATCCCAACAAAAGACTAAAGGTATTTTTCGTTATAAACTTTTTATGTTTGTTAAAGTAACCTGGATTTTTATTGCCGAACTTTAGGATAATTACAGTGTGTATGATTAAGGTGATAATTAACGAAATGTTACAGCATAGTTTAAATCATATATGATAAATAGCCAATGTTTTCTAGCTAGTTTATTATGTTCAATATATTTATCTCCACCTACTGTTTTTGAAATATCACATTCATCTATTTCTATATTAGCAGAAGTCTCCAATATCGTTTTGTGGTAACTGATCCATAACAGATAGCGCATAGGAGTATATAAACGAAAGTGCAACAACGTAACAAAATTCTATGTGTTCATGTGTTTGTACATTAGATAAACGGCGCGGGATCAAGCCTAGCAAAGTGTTTTTTTTTTCCTTTATATAATAAATAATATATATCTATCTATGTACTGCTATTAAATAATGGAAATATGTGAATTGACAAACTAGAAAAGTTGTTGAGATGGTTGGAAAGACTTACTGAAACCAAGATGTTGATTTGAATATCACTGAAATTATTATCAAGTAAATGATCCAAAAAATCTTTTTCCTTGGTCACATTCAATGAAGCCCTTCGATCTCTCCTTTCTTTAATCAGGGCGTTTGTAAAGCTAAACACGTCGTTTAGCTGCTTGAGGGTATCGGACCTTAATCCTTGAAGATCTAGTCCCCTAACTATGGGGAAAAAATCACTTACATTTGGAATCATAGAGTTCTCCAACGTCTTCTGGAGTGCCTTTTTCAACCAATGAGCAGTTGTATGGTCACCTTTTAAATCAAGAAAATCTTTACTAAACACAATGTTGCTCATAGTATTAAACAGTGTTGTAAACAGAATTTCTTCAATTTTCACAACTTTTCCTTCTGTGATATTCAAGAAATCTAACAACTGAACCAGTTTTTCATTTCTCAAATTAGACTGAGCTTCAATTGCTTTAGGAGAGAATAGTTCTCCCCGACAAAGGGTTCTTAATATTTTCCAGTGTTCGCTGCAATGAAGTGCCCAAACAATATGTCCCTCGTTAGTGGGATTTACTTGAAACGAATCAGGCTTGATTCGACCAGAAAGAACACGGTCTTGAGTCTTGAGAACCTCCATGGCTGCCTCTGGGGAGGAGGCGACCACAAGAAGTTGAGAACCTAAGCGAAGTGAGATGAGGGGGCCATATTTTTTAGCGAACATAGCGGTGGATACATGAGGTTTCTTTCCTATTTGGTGAATATTGCCGATGATCGGTAATTGTGGTGGCCCTGGTGGGAGGTTTTTCCTGGTGTTGTAATATTTATTAGTAATAAACCAAAGGAAGAAAGATGTTAATATGACACAGAAAGAAGATAAGAGACTGTTCTCCATGAAATAAGCTATGAGTTCCATTGCTATGTTTTGACTCAAGTATTATGTGCATGGATGAGAGTGCTTTTATAGGGTTTCAATGGTTTCGTGAGCCTCAATTTTTTAAATGAAATATAAGTTTCATGTGCAATTAAACTCCAATTCCATTTGAATATAGTAGATTGAAAGGAGATCCATGACTAAATCGGGAATCAATTTTATATGAATTAAAACAGTCAAACATTTAGTACTAGCTGATTTAAGGATTCGTCCATATTTGAATTTTATATTTTATAAAAGTTACTAAGCTAAAGTCCATGAAAAACACTGTCATATTAATTGGGATGCCTTTTCTGAGTTCCATTGCTATGTTTTGATTCAAGTATTACGCGCATGGATGAGAGTGCTCTGATAGGGTGTCAAATGTTTAGTGAGCCTAAATTTTTTAAATGAAGGGTAAAACCATACAATAGCCACGTACTTTCCAAAATTGTCCGTCTAGAACCACTTACTTTTTTATTACCTTACGTCACCAACGAACTATACTATTGTGTTCCGACTTCCCCAATATAACCTTAAAGTGACAATATTACCCCCTTATCTTCTTTACCCTCCCTTGCATCGTTAGTCCTTAATACTAAGGGACGTTAGTCCTTTTGCACATTTTTGTACGTTTCTCAAAGTTTTCGACCGCTTTTGCACATACGAACAAAAACGTGTAAAAACAAACTAAACGTATAAAAATGGACGAAAACATGCAAAAACGAACGAAAACGTGTAAAAATGACGAAAACATGCAAATACGGACGAAAATGTGTAAAAACAAACAAAAACGTGTAAAAACTAACTAAAACGTGTAAAAATGGACGAAAACATGCAAAAACAAATAGAAACGTGTAAAAACGGACGAAAAAATAAAAACGTGTAAAACCGGACGAAAACGGGCAAAAACAAATGAGAACGTTTAAAAACCAGACAAAAACATGCAAAAACAAACGAAAATGTGTAAAACAAACGAAAACGTGCAAAAACGAACGAAAACGTGTAAAACGAATAAAAACATGCAATTACGAAAACATGCAAAAACGAACGAATACGTGTAAAAAAAATGTGTAAAACAAATGAAAACATGCAAAACCGAATAAAACGAGTAAAAGCCGGATGAAAACGTGGAAAACAAACGAAAACGTGCAAAACGGACGAAAACGTGCAAAACCGGACGAAAACATGTAAAAACGGACGAAAACGTGTAAAAACAGATGAAAACGTGTAAAACCGGATGAAAACGTGCAAAAACGAATGAAACGTGTATAAACGGAAAAAATCGTGCAAAAACGAACGAATACGTGTAAAAACGGACGAAAACGTGTAAAACCAGACGAAAAGTTCTAAAACAAACGAAAATTTGCAAAACCAGTCGAAAACGTGAAAAAACGAACAAAAAGGTGCAAAAGGACTAACGTCCGTTTGTATAAAAGACTAACGAAGCAAATGAGGGTAAAGAAGATAAGGGTAATAACATTGTTATGCATAACTCATTGGACTCTGTTGAGGAGCTCCACCGCCTCAGGTGCACAGAAGCAAAAAGTATCAAATGCGAAAGGAATAAAAACATATTGATTTTCAATGCACGCTTTCTCGTGTTTTGCCACTTTGCACAAGGCGGCTTTAAAAACAGCTTGTCCTACTGTAAAACCTCAGCTACACAAACCCACGAGAGGAGAAACCCCTGTTAGATCCACACATGCATGTTTCCCTCCAACGCATCCAAACACCAAAACGTCTGCCAGTCTAAGTGTGGATCTTCCATCCAACGGATCAGTCAAAAAGTTTACAGGTGCTTCTTTCTTGACAGAAATCCTAGCACGCATGCAAACGTCAAAAAGGACATCCCTAAACATATCGTGTCTGTACTTGAAGCCCGGGAGCTCTTTGAAATGAACTGCGTGTTCCCCAAAGGAATCCAAACACGCCTTGCGACAAACTAGGCATATCTTATCAACCGGAAATAAAGGAATCATAAGGCGATACTTAAGGATAGTACGATATTCCACCGGTGACATATGTTGACCTAGCCCGTCTATAGGGATAGCTAGTAGATAATCTTGGGCATGTGGGGCTTGTAGACACTCAAAAATGGCTTTTTTGTCTCACAATCATGTCAAAGTGGACTTTCATATCCTTGACCATTTTCACTAAAAAGTGCACTCGCCAATATTTGTTGGGGTTTAGAAGGGACGGTGTCCTTATTAGTAAAATCACTAAAATCAAAGCTTGGAATTGTATCACAAAGACGATCTAGAGCACAAACATAATCATCATCCATACCACATATGCCACTTTCCTGTCTTGTAGCACCTAAGATTAGGCCCTCGAGGCCACAAAAGCATAAGAGGAAGCCACATTTGCCGAGTACAAACCCAAACCACCAAATCGAATGGGTAAAGAAGCGAGTCACCATTGTAAGTCTCCAAAGAAAGGCCCTCCATAAACCACCATGTTTTCTATCGACCCACGCAACCCTTTGTCAAAGAGCAAGGCCGCTTTATCCTTGTGTATAGGTTGACAAGTCCTTAAACCAAAAAGAGTTTCCTAATACCAATACATGATCGAAGCAAGATGAGCTCACTCTGTGGGTCACGTAATTGTGGAAGAAGACTCATCAAATCAACAGCATTCACAGCTCTCCTCATAACTAACCCACTAATAAAATCCGCATATCTACTAACAACTCCCCCAAGAAGCTTCACACCCAATGACGGCCTTCGAATATCAACAGGAAATAAACCCTCGTGAAGCTTCATACCATCACACGAGGGCCAAAATATCTCTGTTTCTTGATATTAAGTTCAAGACCCAAACCTGCACCACTCACCCTTATAATGTCTAACACCCTGGCCACCTCTTCTGAATCTCCAATAACTGTCCCATCATCAAGATACCAAGCATGAAGAAGAAGCTTGCAATTGTCTCAGATCTTATGTAATAACAGGTGTAATACAAGAACAAAAAGAAGAGGTCCCAACGGGTCACCTTGCTGCACCCCAGTGGCAGACCAGATATGTATGTCTCCTTATACCACCTCGTTGCCTACCCGTATAAGAAATCCACCCACAAAGAAATAGAGGGACACCTCACCCACAAAGAAATAGAAAACCAACTTGATTAGGAGATATCACGGAGAAGATTTGGCTTTAAGAAAACTAGCTAGTTATGATAATTTTAGTCTGTTAACAAAAGAGGTAAAGACTATAATTAGTGAAACCATCATAAAAGTTAAAACAATATAACAGACTGAAACAAAAATAGATCATCGCCATGGTGCTTGGTGGCATAGGTGTTTGCCACACTCATAGCAAAATATGTTCCTACATCTAAAAAGTCGTAAATTTCGTGTTATGATATTGAAGATTTGTGTTTTGGGAATGATTAGATGTTTAATGATACCAATAATGAAATGAAATTTAAGGAAAATAAATACGTACATGATGTGTTTGATGAAATCTCAATGAACAAATAATTCATTACAAAATATGGCACGGTTAAGGAGTATTTTGTTAGACTATTATTATTAGTTAAACGTTAAGGAGTATTTTGTCAAAGAGCAAGGCCGCTTTATCCTTGTGTATAGGTTGACAAGTCCTTAAACCAAAAAGAGTTTCCTAATACCAATACATGATCGAAGCAAGATGAGCTCACTCTGTGGGTCACGTAATTGTGGAAGAAGACTCATCAAATCAACAGCATTCACAGCTCTCCTCATAACTAACCCACTAATAAAATCCGCATATCTACTAACAACTCCCCCAAGAAGCTTCGCACCCAATGACGGCCTTCGAATATCAACAGGAAATAAACCCTCGTGAAGCTTCATACCATCACACGAGGGCCAAAATATATCTGTTTCTTGATATTAAGTTCAAGACCCAAACCTGGACCACTCACCCTTATAATGTCTAACACCCTGGCCACCTCTTCTGAATCTCCAATAACTGTCCCATCATCAAGATACCAAGCATGAAGAAGAAGCTTGCAATTGTCTCAGATCTTATGTAATAACAGGTGTAATACAAGAACAAAAAGAAGAGGTCCCAACGGGTCACCTTGCTGCACCCCAGTGGCAGACCAGATATGTATGTCTCCTTATACAACCTCGTTGCCTACCCGTATAAGAAATCCACCCACAAAGAAATAGAGGGACACCTCACTCACAAAGAAATAGAAAACCAACTTGATTAGGAGATATCAAGGAGAAGATTTGGCTTTAAGAAAACTAGCTAGTTATGATAATTTTAGTCTGTTAACAAAAGAGGTAAAGACTATAATTAGTGAAACCACCATAAAAGTTAAAACAATATAACAGACTGAAACAAAAATAGATCATCGCCATGGTGCTTGGTGGCATAGGTGTTTGCCACACTCATAGCAAAATATGTTCCTACAACTAAAAAGTCGTAAATTTCGTGTTATGATATTGAAGATTTGTGTTTTGGGAATGATTAGATGTTTAATGATACCAATAATGAAATGAAATTTAAGGAAAATAAATACGTACATGATGTGTTTGATGAAATCTCAATGAACAAATAATTCATTACAAAATATGGCACGGTTAAGGAGTATTTTGTTAGACTATTATTATTAGTTAAACGTTAAGGAGTATTTTGTCAAAGAGCAAGGCCGCTTTATCCTTGTGTATAGGTTGACAAGTCCTTAAACCAAAAAGAGTTTCCTAATACCAATACATGATCGAAGCAAGATGAGCTCACTCTATGGGTCACGTAATTGTGGAAGAAGACTCATCAAATCAACAGCATTCGCAGCTCTCCTCATAACTAACCCACTAATAAAATCCGCATATCTACTAACAACTCCCCCAAGATGCTTCGCACCCAATGACGGCCTTCGAATATCAACAGGAAATAAACCCTCGTGAAGCTTCATATCATCACACGAGGGCCAAAATATCTCTGTTTCTTGATATTAAGTTCAAGACCCAAACCTGGACCACTCACCCTTATAATGTCTAACACCCTGGCCACCTCTTCTGAATCTCCAATAACTGTCCCATCATCAAGATACCAAGCATGAAGAAGAAGCTTGCAATTGTCTCAGATCTTATGTAATAACAGGTGTAATACAAGAACAAAAAGAAGAGGTCCCAACGGGTCACCTTGCTGCACCCCAGTGGCAGACCAGATATGTATGTCTCCTTATACAACCTCGTTGCCTACCCGTATAAGAAATACACCCACAAAGAAATAGAGGGACACCTCACCCACAAAGAAATAGAAAACCAACTTGATTAGGAGATATAAAGGAGAAGATTTGGCTTTAAGAAAACTAGCTAGTTATGATAATTTTAGTCTGTTAACAAAAGAGGTAAAGACTATAATTAGTGAAACCACCATAAAACTTAAAACAATATAACAGACTGAAACAAAAATAGATCATCGCCATGGTGCTTGGTGGCATAGGTGTTTGCCACACTCATAGCAAAATATGTTCTTACATCTAAAAAGTCGTAAATTTCGTGTTATGATATTGAAGATTTGTGTTTTGGGAATGATTAGATGTTTAATGCTACCAATAATGAAATGAAATTTAAGGAAAATAAATATGTACATGATGTGTTTGATGAAATCTCAATGAACAAATAATTCATTACAAAATATGGCACGGTTAAGGAGTATTTTGTTAGACTATTATTATTAGTTAAACGTTAAGGAGTATTTTGTCAAAGAGCAAGGCCGCTTTATCCTTTTGTATAGGTTGACAAGTCCTTACACCAAAAAGAGTTTCCTAATACCAATACATGATCGAAGCAAGATGAGCTCACTCTGTGGGTCACGTAATTGTGGAAGAAGACTCATCAAATCAACAGCATTCGCAGCTCTCCTCATAACTAACCCACTAATAAAATCCGCATATCTACTAACAACTCCCCCAAGAAGCTTCGCACCCAATGACGGCCTTCGAATATCAAAAGGAAATAAACCCTCGTGAAGCTTCATACCATCACACGAGGGCCAAAATATATCTGTTTCTTGATATTAAGTTCAAGACCCAAACCTGGACCACTCACCCTTATAATGTCTAACACCCTGGCCACCTCTTCTGAATCTCCAATAACTGTCCCATCATCAAGATACCAAGCATGAAGAAGAAGTTTGCAATTGTCTCAGATCTTATGTAATAACAGGTGTAATACAAGAACAAAAAGAAGAGGTCCCAACGGGTCACCTTGCTGCACCCCAGTGGCAGACCAGATATGTATGTCTCCTTATACAACCTCGTTGCCTACCCGTATAAGAAATCCACCCACAAAGAAATAGAGGGACACCTCACCCACAAAGAAATAGAAAACCAACTTGATTAGGAGATATCAAGGAGAAGATTTGGCTTTAAGAAAACTAGCTAGTTATGATAATTTTAGTCTGTTAACAAAAGAGGTAAAGACTAAAATTAGTGAAACCACCATAAAAGTTAAAACAATATAACAGACTGAAACAAAAATAGATCATCGCCATGGTGCTTGGTGGCATAGGTGTTTGCCACACTCATAGCAAAATATGTTCCTACATCTAAAAAGTCGTAAATTTCATGTTATGATATTGAAGATTTGTGTTTTGGGAATGATTAGATGTTTAATGATACCAATAATGAAATGAAATTTAAGGAAAATAAATATGTACATGATGTGTTTGATGAAATCTCAATGAACAAATAATTCATTACAAAATATGGCACGGTTAAGGAGTATTTTGTTAGACTATTATTATTAGTTAAACGTTATATTTTATATTTGATAATTAATGAAATGCAAGCAAATCATTATTCCAACATAGTATCAAAACCTTAATCCTAACCCTAACCCTAATTATTAAATTTCTTCTCTATTTTTTTCGTCATCCCACCACAAGAAAAATACTTCGACAACCGAACAGTGTTAGGTGTTGTTTATTTATTAAGAGGCTCTGAATCTGAATTTTAATCTGACTCAGACATCTAAATCTAAATCTAAGGCGGAAATGTTTGAGTCTAAATCAAATAATTTTTTTCTTTAAGAAAACATCTGAATATTTATTAGTTCGACTAGATGCATTAAAATGCTCCTTCCATGTATAATCCATTTACATATTTTTACCTCCGTCTGTCTCTGAACGAAAAATAAAAAACAAACACACTTAACACCTAAAAGCTCTAATTGAATAAGAGCTTTAATCTATTAAGAGGCTGTTAAGATTTTTTTTAAGAAAACAAACAACACCTTAGTTTACTGTTTTCCCATCAACCATTATTAATTTTATGTTTTACTTGTCCCGATCCCAAGACAATATAATTAATTCACTATTTTTAGTAAACCAAATCTCATAGTTTACTTTATTCCACTCTTTACACAACGACAGGTCCAACATCAACACCTACAATGAAGGTTTATCTTAACTTTGCTAAAGGTTTCTGTCGATTTGGGAATTCATGCATGTTTTTGCAAGCTAATAATACATCATGAGATAAAGCAACGTCACATGTATGCTTGTCTCTGTGAGAGCCAAATTAATTGTTTTTGAATCTTTCTGTAAGACAACTTATGTCTTAGATAAAGGTATTATGTACTAATTTGTGGGCCACAATAAGGCAAGACATACAGGTAAGTGACCTTTAACTAATCAGGGGCAAGCAAACAAACACCGTGCAATGTTGGCTATTTATTAGATTTCCCCTCAAAAGATATAAATCATGTTGACTAACCAGTAACAGCGGATAGTAGGTATAAGTAATTTGCCATTAAGAAAAGGAAATTTCTGATTGGAATATATCCATGAAAGGAAGTGCTAAAGTGCTGCAATTTCATCATTATAAAACACAGGAATTTACAAATCACCGCGTACCTTGAGAAGAAGGGTATTACAATTTACAAGCATGCTCATTAATAGCTCGCTCAATACCCTTTGAATTTGACATCAACAAGCCATCTCCTACAACCTTCACATAAAATGAGCATGCACCACAGTTGGGTAGAAGTTTATAAATGTAAGGAAAAAAAGAAAACTAAATTAAATTCATAACAACTCAGTTGACAAGAATTGGGTTAGTAACTTCTATATGGCACTTTCTTCCCTACCACAGCTTAAGTTAAATCATGTTGGTACGTCTATATGGCATGACAAATGTTCGGAATGATGTTAACCTTTAACAATTTAAGACTATGCTCCGTGGTTATCTTTCCAGAATTCCAATTGACAGATTCAAAATTACAAAATACTAGTAACTTTTTTAACATATACGATAACTGCATAGTGAAGTTATAGTGGGAATGAGAATAGCAAAAACTTGAACTTCAAATCATGCTTCAAAAAATTTAGAGTAAATCCCAAACGACTATAATAAGGCCATGTTGCAAATTCATATTTAGTATCTTCCTGGTGCATGTTTTATTCACAAAAGAGGACAACCTATTGTGTATATCATTGTGCGTTAATAATCGTGTCAAATATATAGAGGTATCTATGGTTTTGGGATGAACCCATGTGGTTGATCAACGGCTGTGGATAGGCAACGCGTTGATCATCTAATAGGCAGATAAGGATGGCAGGTGTCATTCCTTCCTTAAACTCGTACAGTTCGTACATAACATGTATGCTCCATATTCTGGTTGTGTGCCTCATGTTGTCACGTGTCAGGTACCGTATCTTAACCATTGGTGATAGTTGTCTACATGTGTGTGAACGCGGCCTGAGAGGCCTTCCCAGGTCATTGCAACATGGGAATGTATGCGTATTGGATTTGGTTAATCCGAGTGTTGATACTCGACCTAATTTTGGCGTGTATTTAGAAGGCTTGGGCCACTAATATCTATACGCAATCAATATACATCAAGTGAGTTTGAATACCAATATTAACTTTATTTTATTTTCTCACTTTTATGAATAAACTATCTTGTTTTAGATGTTTAAATATTATTTTTAATATATGGTTGGAAAGCTAAAAAAGTGTATTTTTCGGTGCGAAAAATAGTGAATCTTTTAAAGTTCTATACAAATACTTATGCATATTTTTGTTACAACATCATGTTTTTGCTCGAACTTATAGAGGTTGGTGTTATATCACATGTGATATATCATGCAAATTATGTACCCAAAAAAAACAAAGAAAAACCAAAAAATTAAAGTTTGCCATAAGTATATAAAATGTATATCTATTGAAAGACAATTAAATGTTAGTCGCGACGATGTAATTAATTTCTCTTAACAATTAATGGTTACTGAGATACATGATTTTTTTCTAAAAAAAAGACAGTGAAAGTGAGTTTTAATTAAAATTTTCAATTAATTCATTTCTTTTTAAAAAAGAAGATTAGTGGGGTTCAAATTTGTCTTTACGTATGAGATAAGCTTTTCAACCTAACTTTTAGCCGCTAGCTGCTCCAAAACACTTTCATGGTATGAAAGTAAAGGACTAAAGGCTCATTTGGTTTGTAGATGAGCCAAGACTTAAGATTTGGAGTAGAATTTGTGTGTTGGATATGATGTTGGATAAAGAAAAGGGCAAATGGCACAAAAAGGTATCAAACTTATGGTCCATTTCCAATCAAGGTACTCTTCTTTTTTTCTTGCATAAAAAGGTATCCAACAAATTTTTTTGACGGATTTGGGTTTTTTTACTAACATTCGTTAACTCACTTCGTTAGTAAATTACATGTTTAGTCCTCGAGTTTGTATACGTATTTCCTGCACCATCCACCATCACCACCCTTCCCCACCACCAACAGCAGCTACCAACACTACCGCCGCCGCCACTAACACCACCCTTCCCCATCACCCAAATCCACAACCACAAACATCATTGTGGAAAACTAGAAGGGGGGTTGAATAGTTTACCGTTTAAAATCTTTTTACCTTGTTTAATTATCTTTTGAAACTTTCCGTTTGATCAAAGATATATACACAAACACAATATATAACATGCAAGTATAAAGAAAGAAACGATCAAACCACAACACGAGTATTTATCGTGGTTCGGCTACAAGGACTCTTTTTCCTTGCCCTACGTCCACGCCCCGAGTATCCAACTCGAGAGTTTCTTTCACTAGTCAACAAGCTCCTTTCACCGGCGGAGAAAACCTTACACGTCGCTTATACACGTTTACCGACACTAAGCTAGATGTCGTGTTCTTTTACAAGGGTACAACCACTCCCGTTAATTCTTTTACAAGGGTACAACAACTCCCGTCACACTTTGTATTTTGAGGACTAAAATACTAACCAATCACTACTGAAAATACACAATCAAATTAAGTGTAAACTACACAAGTCTACACAATGCTAAGCTAACAAGTCTTGCAACGTTGTGTTGAATACTTGTAATTTTTTATGAACTCGTGAATCTCTTTGCTACAAAAAGAAACTTCACATATCAGATGTTAAAGGGTTAGATGAAAGAATAAATGAATGTGTGAAAAAATGATGTAGAGTGATAAGCCAAAAATCAAACTTGTGGCTTAGTACACACATATTTTCTACGGACATAATCGTTTTCTTTTACTTTTTTGATATAGTTACAAGTTCACGCATATACACATCGATATACCTAGATACAAAACATCTATAGATACAATGAAGGTCATAAATAAGCATACATAATATATACGTGTAGATATGCACACACATATAATGGTTTGTTATACAAAAAGGTTATTCCTAAACCTACACATACACTTGTGATACTAACATAAATAGGTATATTAATTAACAAACACATATGAAGACATATTAAGTAATCTGAGAATGCGTAGGTAGACAAAATATAAAAACGATATTTTTTGTGAGAAATCTGTGGGTATTTACACATGTATTTCCCACGGATTTATTAAATATAGGTAATATATGGGAAAGTACATACATATTTTCTACAGGCCAGTTAAATAGTTACTTTATAAAAAAAAAACCGTGTGAAATCCGTGAGTAATGGAGCTAAAATTTGCCACATACTTTTGGCCATGGCTAATATGTGTGAAATGTGCCACAAATTTTCCATAGACGTCTAATAAACACAAATAGTGAATATGGTCGCAAATCTGTAGGAAATTTGCGACAGATTTAAAAAAAAATAATAATAAATTGGTCAACAATTTAGTGTGTAAAGAGTGGGAAATCCATGGGAAATTTACGACATATTTCCCACCGAAATTTGGTTAACAATTTGGTGTGTAATTTGTCGGTATCCCGTGTGAAATTTCACACAATTTCCTTTCCGTGGGAAAAACCAGTTTGTGTGGTAGTGATATATATATATATATATATATATATATATATATATATATATATATATATATATATATATATATAGGGGAAGGTTAATGTGAGAACTTTCTTAAAGTTGTAAAAATGAGAACTATTCTAAAATACCATTAAAACATTGATACATAACCATTTTAGCAAAGATGTACCAAAATATTATATATTAATACAAGTTAACATTAAACCGACTAATAATCAATTCATACATGAGAAACGGATTACTGATACACAATTAAATTTTTGATACATATACATTAAAATCTCAAAAAACTAATTTCCTATATATAAATTGATACACCTAATACACAACAACCATTTAAAACTTGATACACAATACTAAACCTTGATACACATTAAATATTAGATCAAAGTGTATCACTTAGTTTACGTCAATTTTCATAAGAAAACCCATCAAATCTTTAACAATTTTAGTTGTAATTAATTATGTTTTTATTTTCTTTTAAGTTGAGTGTCATTTGTGAGATTTTGGTTGGTTCTCATTTTTACAACTTTAAGAAAGTTCTCATTTGATCTCAAATCTATATATATATATATATATATATATATATATATATATATATATATATATATATATACACACACACACACACAGACACATATGCATATGCTATAGTGTGGAGTAAGTTGATTTTAATCACATTTATATATATATATATATATATATATATATATATATATATATATATATATATATATATATATATATATATATAACCTCTCGTAATTTTGTCTTCGTTTAGTAAATGTTAATTAATGAATAAAATGATATTACGTTATCTAATAACCATTTTCCGGTAACAATTTTTTTTCCTCATGCTATGACAATTTAAATCACAACGTTGTTTGTGATTCACTATTTTACCTTGGAACGATGCTCAAGACACAAACCTCAATAGTCTAAGATCGAGAATAAATTAAAAACGTTAATATTTACAAATATACGTTTTGTCAAATAATCAAACATGATTTATAAATTCCCGAGCTTACGAAAAATTTCCAATTTACTCACTAAACACATTGGGCCTCAACCCAATCCACACAACACTAAACGGACCCTTAAAATTTTTTTTGGCCTGCGCAGCCAATTGAGCCCACCAGACTCCTAAGCCCAAAACGCACCCTTGTGTTATTATTTTGTTTTGCTAAGTCGCGTATGCCGTTTGCTTTGGCTCATTCACTTGTAAATTTTATACACGACCTACCCTTTTTAATTCACGTCTCCATTAACCACGCAACTGAGAATCATGAATGGTAATCATTTACCATTTTCGTATACGTTTCCTACTTTGAAAAATTGGCCAAGCTTAGCTTGTTTCATGCATTGTCCAAACTTGGTAAAAATTGGTAATTCGCTCCAAACCAAAACATGATCCCCAATCCCAGAATAACCACGTTTTGATACTCCTTTGACCACTTGAGTAGCCTGAACAAACTAGCACAAGACTTTCACTTTGCATTTTGTCTCGTTGCACTTGGATTTACTAAGGAAAGAACACATGCACTTAGATTGGATGATGTATCTTGTATCTGGGCTGAAATTGTATCGGGGGTGACTATTAGAACAGCTAACAACTCTTTATAGAGTATTATTTAGAGGCTTACTTTTGGTGCGGCGGTTTACTTTATTTGGAAAGAGAGGAACTATAGGTTGTTTCAGAAAGAGTTTAGGAATGAAGATACTGTTTTCAAGCTCGTTGTTGACACAATATATAAGGTTGATGCTTATGGGTTTAAAGATTAAGCGTTCTGTAGAAGTGGAAAAGGCTGCCGTTATTTGGAATATGTCTATGAAGGGCCGGGTATGAGTATGGTGGATACTAGAAGGAGTTTAAATGTTGTTATTGATAGTATTACATAAGTCTTGGATGTGGTACAACCTGCACAAGCTTACATTTAGCATGTGACAGTTTTGGAGGATTGGTTGGATGTTGTCGTGGTTATGTATGGATTTTATTGCTATCTATTTCATTGCAGGTTCCTTCTGGATTTATTTGTTGCAGCTCATTTTTTCAACTTCAACCTGGTTTTCCTTGTGGAGTGTCATGGATACAAAGACCTATATTTATTCCTGTACCAGGTTTGGTTCCTTTTGGTTTATGGGTTTAAATTTATGCAGCATACAGAGTGTTGTTTTATTGGTTCTGAGCATTATTATGGTATGAGTTATTGGTCTTGGCTTGATGATTTTCATGATAATAAGCATGTTCTATGCATGAATGCTGATACTATTAACAGTTGCAGCCGCTGTACTCTTTTTCCTTGTACAATCCTTTTCCCACAAGGTTTTAGTCATCTGGGAATATGGTACTGTTCATCAATACATCTCATTAAATCCTTCATTTTATTTCTTAAATCCTTCATTTTAATTCAATAACATCATGGGTTGATCACTGTTTCAACCTTATCCATTTATCATTAATCTTTCCTTTTTTTTTAATTCACTCAAAAATTAGTTATAAGCTGTTTTCACTATTCAACGTAAACTTTCAATTTCATTTCCATCTTCCATATCTCTAACCTAATATGATTAATCTCTAAATAATCATGTTAGATCCGGGTCCATTATCTAATCCTAAACCTAATTTGGTTCCACCTCCTGTTAATAAAGATGATTTCCTTAAACCTAAGAAAACCACTCGTACGATGAAACCTGGGAATAAATCTACAATGAAACACCATAATATGCTGGGGAATACTACTAAGGGCACATTTAATAGGGTTTTAACTTGGTCTAGCTTAAAGGGTAGTGATACGGCTACAGATATGGAAGATTTGCAATTTTGGGATACTTGTACTGGTACTGAATATGGTAAGGGTGATTTGGGAGGTTCTGGAAGTGTTATATATAGGTAGCGATGGTAGTGTTTTGGAGGGTATGGAGATTGAGAATAATGGTGGTAGTGTTTCTGAGGGTATTGTAACTGGGATGGGTGGTGGTTCAGATGGTAGTGTTAGTGTTAATCCAGCTTTAGCTACTAATTGTTCTACTGATACAAGTGTTAAGAATGTTAATGCTAGTGATATTTTGCCTGATATTCCTGTTCCTGTAAGTGAGAACCCAGTTTTGAATCCTAACGTCACTAATGATAAGGCTAAAAATGCTAAAAAGGTTAATTTTTGGGATGAAAGGGTGCTGGGAATAATCAAGGTTGTGTTTGATAGTATTGGGAATGGGGCTGCCATGGGTGGTGGTGCTGTTAGCAATTTTAGTGTTGATGATTTAACGAAGGCTAAGGAGGTGTTTAGTAATGTGCTTAATGATGGTCAGAGCAAGGTAAATGTGGATAAGAGGGTGCTAGGTATGTTCAAGGCTGTCTTTGATAGTGTTGGTAATGTGACTAGGTTTGGTAGTAGTTCTGTTAGCAACTTAGGTGTTGGTGATGTTAGTAAGGATAGGGAGATGCCTAATAATGCTACTAGTGGTGTGCAAGCTAAGGATGCAGATAATGTGTTGAATGCTAGTGGTATTAACAGTGGGTCAACTCAGGGTAATGATGGTGTTAGGAATTTTGAAGTGGGTGAGAGTAGTAGGGATAAGGATACGGTGATGAAGGATAACGGTGGGTTTGAAAGGAATAGGTCCTTTGCGGATGCAGTGGCTAGAAGTTTTGGAAGGAATGGTAATAATAAACTTAGGTATGTCCCAACTTCTATTTTTGATGATGGTCGTGAAGTTGCCGTGATGGATCCTATTTTAGATGAAGGTTGTAAGAGATGGTCTAACACTATTGTTGGGTATTTCATTGGATTTAGGATGAACTATAGGGATTTAGTGTCTCATTTGAAGATGTCGAGATTATATCAACTAGAGGACGTTATTATGAACCAAAATGGAATGTGTTTGTTTAGTTTTAATTCCAATGATGCTATGGAGTTAGTAATAGAAAATGATCCATGGTTGGTGGATAATAAGCCGCTGTTTGTTAAAAAGTGGGAGCTTGGTCTATGCATGTCTAAGCCAGAAGTCACCAAAGTACCGGTATGGGTTAAGATCAATGACATTCCGTTGGAAGCTTTGAATGTGGAGGGGATTAGTAGGATAGTAAGCAGAATTGGCGTTAGGGTTTAGGGTGTAGGGTTTAGGGGTTAGGGTGTAGGGTTTAGGGTTCAAGACAGGATTTTCATTGACAGGCACAGGCATAGTTGTAGGAACATTGCTAGTTTTTGCAGTTGTGTTTTCAAAATTCTTAACTAAACCATTAACAAGACCATTACCTTTGTGGCTACACATACTAACTTGAGAATTACCATGTTCCCTTGTTGTATCATTCACAACCTCATCCTCCCCAATTGACTCCTTAACACTGGCCTCATCATTACCCTTAATAACCTCATCCTTAACCTCAGTAACCTCCTCAACTTCATCAAAATCATGAGTTTCATCCCATCATACTCCACGTAATCCATATCTTTCAAAGATTCCATGATTTAGCACTAGCCTTTCAAGACCCCCTCTTAAACCCACCTCCAGAGGACTTAGACAAAACATTCTTATGTTTCACAGAAAACTTAGCTTCATTACTTGAGCTCCTAGTAGCCCTTTTGGGCTTAATGACGTCATCTGATGGCTTAGAAAGCATCAGATTAGGGTTAAGATTAATAGGTTCTTTCATTATGTACTTGATGTTAAATGGAAACGAAATCAATATTAGGATCTACATAATCAAAGTGTTTGATTAGCAGAAATGAATTTGGGGGAAAAATAGATGAACAGTGCGTGTAAGGTATGTGTAACGGCATTATAAAAAGAATTAAATGAGACTATCCAAAGGTGGGAAATTGAAGAGAATTATATCATTTAATAGATCATGAACAGCGTATTCATAATCAAAAAACATAAATAAAATTCAATACTTGGATTAAAAATATATGATGAAATACTTAATAAAATTGCTTAGGGTTTTTTAGAGAGAGAAAGTAAAGGCTTTTTCGAAGTTGTTCTTTGATTGTCAAAGTACGTGATAGTCAAACCTTAAACGTGATAGTCAAACCTTAAACGTGAAAACCTAAGAAAAGTGATAGTCAAACCTTAAGCGTGAAAACCTCATTTTAGATGTTATTAAGTACTTATAGAATGACAATCTTACAAAAATATAGTAAAATTTCGATGCTAGTAAAACGCCCCACCATAAGTCATTGAACACGTTTTTAAGTATACATTAAGGGGCGTTTTTGATGTTGTAATTTCTGTAGTATTTGGTGTTTATGCTTTAAGGTTTAACCTTTAATATACCTAAATGTAGTGTTATAATCATTTAGGCGTATAACACCAACCGTTTTTAAAAGATTTTGTCATCTATGAGCATATATATAGCATTAAAATACATGTGTAAATGTAATAAACTGTTACACATCACAAAGTACGTGATACTGAACCCTTAAACGTGAAAACCTCATCTAATATGTTATTAAGTACTCGTAGAATGACAATCTTACAAAAATATAGTAAAATTTTGATACTAGTAAAACGCCCCCTCAAATGTCATTGAACACGTTTTTAGCTATGTATTTAGGGGGCATTTTCGAAGTTGTAATTTCTATAGTATTTGGTGTTTATGCTTTAAGATTTAACCTTTAATATACCCAAATTTAGTGTTATAATCATTGTAGGGGCATAACACCAACCATTTTTTGAAAGATTTAGTCATCTATGAGCGTATATATAGCATTAATATATTTATATAAGACAGAATGCCATCTATCTTATCTCAAACGAAGCATAATAAACAAAAATAAAGATAGAATGCAATACCGCATCAACACATGACCGGGCAAGGTAACTATTGTGGTTTCATGGGTGTCATTTTCGGTAACTGGCATCGAAAATATAACTATAATGAAATGCTAGGAAATATTTATGGATTTGGGGTAAATACGCAAGTCTTTTAATAATTTGGGCAATGTGTAGAAGAGATAAACGAGTAGTATCTCCCTCTAGTTCGAGAGAAAGTGGTGAAGTTAGAATGAAAAAAAGAGAAAGTCTAGTGGCGAGGGGATCTTTGATGGCAACAAAGATGAGATGACCTTTAATCAGGGGAAAACGATTGGGGATAAATGTGAGAGTAATAATAGAAATAAAAATGGCAGAAGGAGTATCAAGAAAGCCATGGAGGTTGCAAGAAAAACCGGGGTGCAAGGGCTAGGTGAAAACAAAAAAGGGGTGTCGGACCCATATAAAGAATACTACGATGAAGTGGGTAAAGAGAATAATGGGATTTTTCATTTTGAGAGTGGAATAGAGGATGAAGCTGTTAGTGTTAGATGCAATATGAACATGGATCAAGTCAAGGAAAATGGGGAAATGATTGGAGTGTCATGGGTTCGAGCCAAAGAAGAACATAAAGAAAAAAATTGTAGTCGTGAGGGGAATAAGGCGGAAGGGACGGCTAATCACCCGCCTTCTTAGAACTGAGGTATGGTTTTTTTGTTCGTTTTATTTAGTTCATTTATGAAGATGATTTCGATAAATATTAGGGGTATGGAGGAGAGTGGGAAAAAAGTTGGATTAGATCAATTATTAAGGACGAACGACCGGATGTTATCGGGCTTCAAGAAACGAAATGTGGGATGGTGGACGATATATGGGTTGAGGATTTATGGGGTGGGCAAGGGTGAGGTTACACACAATTGCCTGCGAACGGTAATTCAAGGGGTATAATAATGATTTGGGATACGAGGGTTTTTACTTGTAAAGAAGCAGTAGGGGACGAGAGATTTATCTCGGTAAAGGGAACATGGAAGGGGAAAAATGAAGAGGTATTTTTGGTATGTATTTATGGGCCACACGTGAGTAGACAAAAAACATCGTTATGGGATAGAATAGAAGATTTGATGAGTAGATGGCAAGGGGTGTGGTGTATCTTCGAGGACTTAAATGTGGTTAGGAGAAATGAGGATAGAATTAATTCACAAGTGAACATTAAGGAAATGACGGATTTTAATGGGTTCATAAACAACATGAGGTTAGTCGAGATTCCAATGGGCGGGAGGAAATTTACAAGTGTAAGCGATGATGGATTGAAATTTAGCAAATTAGATCGATTCTTGTTGAATGAGAAGTTTAACAATTTATGGGTTAATCTATCGGTGATCGCCTTGGATAGGAAGTTATCGGACCACTGCCCGATAGTGATAAAGGATGTTGAGTTGGACTTTGGTCCAAAGCCATTTAGAGCCTTCAATATTTGGTTGGAAGAACCAGATTTTATGCATGTAGTGGAGGAAGCGTGGAGGAAAGAGATAAGGAGCACACGACCATATTGTATATTTTGTGATAGACTAAAAAATGTCAAGGCAAGTCTTAGGGTATGGAGTAAGGATAGGTTCGGGGGCATAAAGAGAAAATGGAAAAGTTAAGGGCTGAAGCAATGGGATGGGAGTTAGAGGCAGAAAAAAGAACGTTGACTGATAATGAGAGGACTTCATGGATGGAGGCTAGAAAGCAATGGGAGGATAAGGAAAGGGAATACGGTAACATGCTTCGTCAAAAATCTAGAATTAGGTGGGATATTGAAGGCGATGAAAATTTAAAATTCTTTCACTCTCGTGTTAGGAGAAGGAATAATAAATGTAATTTAAGAGGACTTATGGTTAACGGGTTGTGGTGTGAGGATCCTAAATTAATCAAAGAACAGATAGCTAGACATTACAAAATTTTATTTTCTAAGAGGGGAGTGACTCGTCCGTTATTCTGTAATAGCAAGGTTGAGAAAATATCAATGGAGGAGGCTCGTATGTTGGAGATGGGATTTAAGGAAAAGGAAGTATGGGAAGCTATTTGTGGTTGTGGGGGGGGGGGGGGGGGAGGATAAAGCTCCGGGGCCCGATGGTTTTAATTTTAAGTTTATAAAAAATTCATGGGCGGTCATTAAATCAGACCTTCTAATGGTGATTCGGTGGTTTTTGGAAAGAATGGAAATCTCTAGGGGTTGTAATGCTTCATTCATCACCATTATTCCTAAGGTCGCGGATCCTATCGGGCTTGCTGATTTTCATCCTATTAGCCTTATCGGATGCTATTATAAAATTATTGCAAAAATTTTAGCGGAAAGGGTTAAATGAGTGGTGGGGAATGTGGTGGGGGAAGTGCAAAATGCATTTATAAAAGGTAGATTTATCCTTGACGAGGTACTCATAGCAAATGAGACAATGGAATTCATGAAGAAAAAGAAAAAAGGGGCTTAATTTTCAAAGTGGACTTTGAGAAGGCGTACCATAGCATTAACCAGAGATTTTTAATAGATATAATGAAAAAAATGGGATTCGGAGAAAAATGGTGTAAATGGGTGGAGACTTGTCTTAGGTCGTCATCTATGTCCATTTTGGTCAACGGATCCCCATCGGAGGAATTTGGTCTAGAAAGGGAGGTTAGACAAGGAGACCCGTTATCACCTTTTTTATTTATCTTGGCGGTAGAGAGACTTAATGCGATTGTTAATGAGGCGGTGGAGAAGGGTATTTTTAGAGGAGTGGTAGTAGGCGCAAATAAGATCATGGTTTCACATTTACAATATGCGGATGATACTATATTTTTTGGAAAATGGAATAAAGAGAATGCTAAATCTCTTTTGTATATTCTCAAATGTTTCGAAGAGGTATCCAGTAAGAGTAAGATATACGGTATTGGTGTCAATGAGGGGGATATGGCGGACATGGTGAGATGGATGGGGGGTGTGGCATCGGGGAATTTTCATTTACATATTTGGGGTTACCAATTGGTGAGAATATGAGGCGAGTTAATGCTTGGGGTACCGTGGTGGAGAAATTCAAAAATCGATTAGCAAATTGGAAAGCAAAAACGATGTCTTTCGGGGGGCATCTAACTTTGGTTAAATCGGTTCTTGGGAGCTTGCCATTGTATTATTTCTCAATGTTTCGCGTGCCTTTCAGCGTGTTAAATAATCTTGAGAGTATTAGGAAAAATTTCTTTGGGGGGGGGGGGGGATCGGGGAGGGAAAAAAACTTTCATGGGTTAAATGGGATTCAATACTTGCATCTTTCAGGTTAGGGGGCTTAATTTTAGGTCATTGAGGGCAAAAAACTTGGCTTTATTAGGTAAGTGGTGGTGGAGGTTTAGGAGGGAGGGCGGGAGCTTGTGGGTTAGGGTGATTAAAAGTATACATGAGAATTGTGGGGGGTTGGGCGAGGATAGGGCATTGGGTAGGGTAGGGTCAGGAGGCGGGGTTTGGAATGATATTGTGCGGATTGGTGACGAGATCGATGCAACGGGGGTAGAGTTTACTTCATCTTGTATCGGGGATTTGGGGGACGGGAGGGATATAAGGTTTTGGTTAGATAAGTGGGTTGATAATCGGAGACTTTGTGATAGATTTCCTAGACTTTATCATTTAGATAGAGGTAAGGAGGGCTATGTGTGTGATAAGGGGTGGTGGGTCAATGATGTGTGGTGTTGGGAATGGGATTGGGTAAGAAGCATTAGAGGTAGAGTAAGTAGGGAATTAGAAGAGCTTTTAGGTGTTGTGCAAAACATTGTGGTTAATTCTAATTGTAGGGATAAATGGAGGTGGACTGTTGATGAAGACGGCGATTTTACGGTTAAAGAGCTAGCTAGATTGGTGGAGGAGAAGATCTTACATGTGGCAAGTGGAGGACATGAGACGATTTGGAATAAATTGGTCCCAAAGAAAGTAAATATTTTCGTGTGGAGGGCACTTAAAGGAAGACTTCCGGTTCGTGTGGAATTGGATAGAAGAGGCATTGACTTGGACTCGGTTCTTTGTCCTAGTTGTAACAATATAGTGGAAACTTGCGCTCATAGCTTGGTCACTTGTGATTTAGCAATGAGCGTGTGGGAAAAAATATTCAATTGGTGGAAGGTGGGGAGTGTTAATGCTTTTACTATTGATGAAGTTTTGCCATCTAATGGAGGTGTTAATGTTCCCAATTTTCTAAATCGTGTTTGGCAAGCGGTTATTTGGACTTCCGATTACTTCATTTGATAAGAAAGAAATGCACATGTGTTCGGTAAAAAAGTTTCAAGTACTAACAAAATTGTTCAAGATATTCAACTCAAAATTTTTGAATGGATTGAGAGAAGATCAAACAAATATAAAGAGTTAGATTGGCATCAATGGTTGTGGGAACCTTTCAAGATATGGCTTCAGTAAGGCTGTTAGTGTTTATTTCGAGTTTCATAGACTGCTACAATAACTCAGAGATGACAGTTTAATGTTGTTCAGTGAACTCTTAGGGTGCAAAGGGTATCCAGTCAAGTTATCAGCACTTGTTGTTGTGTCAGTGGATGGTATGCATCAGATATGTTAGTGTTTATGTACTCATTGTGTGTCATTATTGTCGTGGTCATTTTGATCTTTGAGTTTAATTATCCTAGTGGGTCATGGGTCAACATACTTTTAGTATTACTGGGTCAGGTAGTGAATGGTGCTAGATCCTATCTTTTGGGATCCTGTACTTGGTATCTTGTTTTCTCAAGTCTTTGGCGTCTGTATGCATCTTGTAGTGTCTTTATTTTCTTGGGTCCCTTTCTCCTTAATTGACTTGTTGACGAGTTTGGGATGCCATTTCTTATGTATTTTGTTCCTTGTTTGGTATATATATATATATATATATATATATATATATATATATATATATATATATATATATATATATATATATATATATATATATATGTTGCCTTTCTAAAAAAAATCTCAAATGTACGTGATAGCCAACCTCTAAAAGGGTAAAACTCTTTTAAAATGATATTAGGTATTTCTAGTTTGATAATGATTCAGAAAAATAATAAAATTTCAATAATTGGTGAAAATTTCACAATAAGGGTATCCAAATACTGTTTTATTGGAATTAAGTGTCCGTTTGGTTTAATACTTTGGGATGGATTTTTATTTGAAAAAATATTAATTAATTTTTTGGTTGAATTTAAAGGATTATGATTTAAGCAACATATTCTTAGATGTTTAAAGTCAATTATATCAAGAATCAATTCTCAAAAAACACAATCTATTTTAATTTTATGAACATAGCGGAAAACCAATACTCTACCCCATTTTATTGAATTCATTAGCCATTTTATAAGTGTTACACCATTTGAGAAAATTATATACCTGAGAGTGAAATTAATGCAACTTTTTTTCATGTATGCAAATTACTGAACTTTATACCATTTTGGTAAAATACATACTATTTTAGTGAACTTTATACATTTTTTGCAAAAATTATTTTTAGTTAACTTTACACAATGTTCATGATTGTTATACTACTTTTGTGACTTTTATTCATGTATTGACCGTAAAACATTCCAGGATCGCCAATCTGGGGATGATGAAGCGATGGCTTTGGATGAGGCATTTTGTACGGCTCTTGAATACGGTTTGCCACCAACTACCGGCTGGGGTTTGGGTATTGATAGGCTTGCAATGTTGCTCACCGAATCACAGAACATCAAGGTTTGTATATTTTTCTTCTCATTTATTCAATGCTTTTGAGCCCGTTTTGGGATCAATAAAGTTCATTATCTTTGCTCAAACAGGAAGTTATACTGTTCCCGGCCATGAAACCCCAAGTTCACATTGAACGATCAGTCGAAGAAGGTATGTCTTCCCTTCTGTATTTGTTTTTTTGGTGACCCGGTACTTAAATGAAATAACCGGTATTTACGATAATAAACGTAATTTATCCTCTTTTTTTTCATGACCAACTAATTTAGTTTTTTATGTTTAAATAAAATTTTTAAAACAGCCCGTCATTTGTTGTGATATAATCATCTCTTCACCGCGGATTAATAAGCTTGTTATATTCTCAATAGCTAGGCAGTTCCGATTATATGCACGATACATCTTTTATTTTTTTATTTTTACTTTTTTTTATTTTTTTATTTTTTTTTCAATATGAACTTATGTATGATAAAACACATTAGTTACTATTATTGCACATATTAGTTATTTTCATCCTTCCCTTTTGACACTCAGGGTTCGTGGCGGCAGCTATGACGAGTGAGAACGAGTTCCTTAGATGATCTTCATTGGTTGTGTTTTTTCATTAATTTTTTTTAACAGATTTTGCATTTTTACTTGGGTTTTTATAACCCTTAAAAAATTGAAAATACTCTCTAAAAGGTATATTATCTCACTAAAATATTTTTAGTGAAATATTATACCTTTTAGCGAGTATCTTCAATTTTATTATTTTTAGTGAAATATCATGGCGTCATTATAGGCATTAGAATATATACCATTTCTTTTTTGGTAGTAAATGACTAATGGTCGCGTCTAGCCATATACGGCTGGGTCAAACCGTATTTGGCTAGGTCTTGCCATATAACGACCTTGTCTAGCCATATAATAGCCGGGTCAAGTTACATATGGCTATGTCTAACCATATATGGCCTGGTCTAGTCGTATATGGCGGTGTCTAGCCGTATATGGCGATGTCTAGCCATATAAGGTCGGGTCTAGCCGCATAATGGACGGTTCTAGCCAATATAATAGCCGGGTCTCACACTTTTTGGCCGGGCCAAGCCCATATATGGCTGGGTCTAGTAGTATAATAGTTGATTCTAGCCATATATGGCCACGTCTAGCTGTATAATGGTCTGGTATAGCCGTATAATGGTCGGGTAAAGTTACATATGGCTGGGTTTAGCCTTATAATTGTCGGGTCTAGCCATATATGGCCGGGTATAACCATATAATGGATGAGTCTAGCCGTATATTGGTCGGGTCTAGCCATTTTATTGGGCGGGTTCCTTAGATAACCTCTATTGGTTGTGTTTTTGCATTAATTTACTTGGATTTTTATAACCTTTGGAAAATTGAAAATACTCTCTAAAAGGTATATTATCTCACTAAAAATATTTTTAGTGAAATATTATACCTTTTAGCGAGTATCTTCAATTTTATTATTGATGAGTGTGTAATACTCATCATTTTATACCCATCTAAACTGCAAAAACAGTTAAAAACACTCAGATATGTCACAAAATACTATAAATATCCTCGGAAAGTGTTTTTATATGTTTCAGGTGCAAAAGGAATGAAAACAGATGAAAAACGAGCAAAGTTTGCACACTTGGCAGAATCAGTCCCTGAACTTTCAAGAAATGTCAGAAATGGTCCCTGGGAAAATTATTTTGAAGAAAAGTCAACAACAGTCCCCAGGAATCAAGGAATGACAAATTTTAAGCTTGAAAGTTCAAATTTGCAAAAATGGCAAAAACTGGTCCTTCAAGTTTCACAAATGACAGTCTTAGTCTCTGGACCCTTGGTTATTTCATAAACCAAACCGGACCCTTGGTTATTATTCAAAGTACAAACAATTAAAACCAATGTCCAAATCCACCAAAGATAAACCTGGTCCATTCCTTTTATCCCAAGCCCAACAAACAAAAGCCCACTTCCTTTTTGATATTAACCCGCGTTGACCACCCCATCTTCTTCAACCTTCACTCCACCTCATCCTACTTCACCACCCTGCTACACCACCACTCCACCTCCACCTTACTCACTCTCCACCTCAACCCCTAGCTGTCACCTCCACAAACAAAACCAAACCCCTGGGTTTACCTCAAGGGATGCCACATATTATCCCTACCATCCACCTCAACCCCTACACCTGCAACACCCTACAACCTGACACCAACTTACATCCACCACCCCCTAGCCTCACCTACTTGTCCCTTCCACCTCCACAACCAACCAATAATACCCTCACAGCCCTAATTGGTTCCAACCAATTTTCCCGCCAAAATTAAAACAATGGCTAGGATGAGTTCTGATGATCCAAGGGCTCAGATTGGAAGTGGGAAAGCTCAATTGGGACCCACTAAACCCCAATAATCACCTATAAAAGCAAGAGGAAGCAGAATGAAGAAATTATTAGATATAGAATAGAATAAAGTAGTATAGATTAGTTAGCAGTGTAATTTCAGTTTCAATTGTATTTCTTTAGTTAAACTCAATTCTTGTAGTGTAATAACAATTTTCCCTACCTTTAATTCAAGTAATCTTTATAATTGCAGAATTGACATTTTTGAATGAAATTGACAATCTCATTTAATTTTGTCAAAGAGTGTTGTTTCTTGGTCCTATGAGCTCATCTCAGTTACTATTAAGCTTTTATAAATTTCACTTAGCATTATACTCAGTTTTTAGTCAAGAATAAAAAATAATCAAAAATACCTAATAATAGTTCATAAATCAAAAATTCAGTATAAAGAAGAGAAGATGTATGGAGCAAGGGTTATCCTGGAAGCCCTTGGGTTAGTAGCTTCTAGGGAAGCTTTAGGTTGTAACAATGGTCCCTGGTTCACTTGATCTAAGCAGGATCAGTTGTAAGCTCAATTTTTCCCATTTCTTCCAGTATACTGTCTCACTGTTTTTTTATTGTGTTTATTTGATGTTTTCAGGTTTATTAGATATATTAGATGTTAAATCATGGCTACCTTTTCCTTCCTTATTCATTAAAATTACAAATTTACAAAAAGTATTATGTTAACCGTCATTAAGTAGCATAAACTGTTTCAAGTACCATTTGTTGTTTAGAATTACATTTCTATGTTCCATATAATTTATTACATCAACAAAAGTCCTTGTGAATCAATCTTTCTGTCTAAATCACTTAAATGCTTTTAAAATCTCATCTGCATATCAGATAAGGAGTGTTTGGATTAGTACTTTACTTAGTGTTCTTGTTGTTTGATTACTGATTTACTTGCATATGTAGTGTACTCTAGTAGTAATAAAACCAACTCAGTCATTACCTTTTCATTTGTAGCTCTAAAAGTCAAATTCATGTTTAAATCCATTGTATATGTTTACTGTTAGGATTTGGAATATTAGATTCCATCATATCATTGCATAATGGTTATCTATAGCTTAATTTAGTTGCATTACAGCTTATTACATCATACTTAGCCTTTAGATCAAGATTCAAGTTCAATAAAGACAACTTAGTTAATAGTTTGAAAAAAGTCAAATTTCATCATAGGCAGAAAATCTAAAATTTCAAAGATTTGTTTAGAATTTTGTGTTAGGATCTTGGCTGTGAAACTTTCAGAAGTTATAGCCCCCACCTCATCTTTGAAGTCCCATCTTCCATATATTTTTGTGTGGACCCCACAAGCCATCAAACTCACCTGCAGGGAGGGCTGTTCCCCTGCTGCACAACATACCACCACCATTGCCACCACTTTGGTGGGTCCCACAGGCCACCTCAGTGGGCCCCAAACCCTCCCCCTTGGCTCTTTAGACTCACAAGCTGGCCCTCTACACATTTCAAGCTTTTTTTGAAGTTTAAGCTCCCTAGGACCCACCTAGAATCACCCCCAAACTCTGTCCCATTTTCTGTGTGAAGCCAAGATACTAAGTGCTTATTTGAGTGCTTATTGGCTTATCAGTGAGCTTATTTGATAGTTTCTAGCTTATTCATGTCCAAATTACTTGTGTGAACCAAAATCCATCACTGTGGACCCCACATAAGCTCATTTAAGCTTATTCCCTAGTTTGGTCAAAGAAAGTCAACTGTATAAGCTAATTGTGACCATTTTGCTTATTTTTAAGCTTGGAAAAAGTTGTCTTCACAAAAGCTTCTTGTTTTTAGTATTTAAATAGATTTCCAAAAGAAAATCCAGAAAAAACCAATTTAAAATTAAGTGATAGTTTCTATTTAATATTAATTATCTTTTTAATTTTCCTTTTTAGCTTTTTATTAAGTAACTTGCATTTTTATATTTTTATTAATTTTCCTTTATGTTAAAGTATTTTTAGTAATTTTTCCAGAATTTTATCTTGTCATTTAGTAATTATTAGATTTAATATTAGTTTTATTAATTATTAATTAATATTTAAGTATTAAATAGCATAATTAGTTTTTATCAAGTAATACCTAGTTTTTATATTTTTCCTAGCTTTTATATGTTATAAAATAATTTTAGGAATTTTTCTAGAATTTTTACTATTCATCTTCTAATTTTTAGAATTTAATTAGTTTAATTAGTAATTAATTAATATTTAGTTTAATAATTAGTAAAATAGTTTAAAAACACATAATATAAACTTTTTATAATTTTTTAGGATTCCTGTGATGGTTAATTAGGTTTATAAATTTTCCTATAATTTTCTAAATCATTTAAGTATTATTAGTAATTTAAAATTAGTTAATTAGTTTAATTAAATATAATTAGTAATTAATTAATAGAAAATCACAAAAAGAAAAAAAGACATATTTTTAGTTTTTATATTATTTTTAAGTTATTTTAGAAGTTTTAAAAATAAATTGTCATTTTCTTAGTTTGAATTTATTATTATATTGTATTTAGTATAAGTTAAATATTAATAATAGGTAATTAAATAGTTTTGATTAATTATAAATAATAAAATAATCAAAAAATTAATTTTCTTTTTAATTAAATTTTCTTTTAATATTAAGTTTGTAAAAGTTTTATTTTCACCCCCTGTAGTTTATTTTTCCTTAAAACTCACCTTTTTCACAGCACGCAATCGTGTCTGATTTTAATCTACGTTTATACACATCTGTTTCTTGTGCTTGTTAATACTATTATTCCTAATCATTCCAGTAGTGTAAATCAAATCCAAATCTTTATCTGGTTACTTCCCATTCAAATTCACCCGATCACAAACCGTTTTTATACCATCACACCTCGTTGGGACATAACGACCCGGGGAAACACTGTATTCCACGGAGCATTAAGCCTAAGGAGTTTGACTATATTGACCACATCCGTGGTTGACTTTGGTTGACTGCTTTTGCCTCGATCAATTATTTTTAGTGAAATATCATGGTGTCATTATTGGCTTTAGAATATATACCATTTGTTCTTTGGTAGTAAATTACTAATGGCCGGTTCTAGCCATATAATGGTCGCGTCTAGCCATATACAGCTGGGTCAAACCGTATTTGGCTGGGTCTTGCCATATAATGGCCTTGTTTAGCCATATAATAGCCGGGTCAAGTCACATATCACTGGTACAAAAACTGGTATTCGTCACACATGCTCGATTTTGAACTGTCACAATGTAACATATTTACGTGACTAAATATACGAGAATAAAATTAACAGACACACTTGAACTGTCACACTGTAACATATATGTCACACATTTGTGTATTTATGTGACTAGAGGGTAACTGGTAAATATTTTTCGATTATTTAGTCACTTTTAATTCGGGACATGTGACAGATACAAATCAACTTGAAACATTAGTCACACTATATATATACATATGTGACAAATATATGTCACACAATTGAACAGTGTGACCAAAACAGATATATGGTCACATGAAGTAATTGTGTTTGTGGCTAAATTATATAGTCAAGTTTGTCACACATTATTTAAATGTGACTGCTATTCTTTGCTGAATATTTAGCCACATAGCGTTTGAAATGTGTGACAACTAAAAAGTAAGTTTGAAGCGTTAGTCACGATATGCATTTAATAGTGACAAATATATGTCACACACTTGAAGGGTGTGACCAAATGTCATATATGGTCACACTAAACCATAGAAATATGATTAAGTGTAACTAAAATTCAATACATATAGTCACGTAAGTTAATACGTTTGTCTAAAGTTTAGTATGTTTTTGCTTGCCAAATCCTAATGTGTATAGTCACATATATTTGTAGCACGATCATGTGACTATAGGCTTTACAATAGTCACACCATATCACAAATTTGTATCTAAATGATGTTTATGGCCACATTATAAGGGTATTATATGTGACCAATACATTCAAAATAGTCACATTATGAAATATTCATGTGACTATTATATATAGCAAAGTGTGAAGTCAGTTATCATTAACCTTGATATTAGTCACATTGAGTTTTTGTGTGACTAAATCATAGTCATATTTTGTCACACATTACTTAAGCGTAGTCACAATTCGATACATATGGTCACACATTTCTGATAACTTATGTAATTTGATATTCACTTAATTGAGTTCAGTCTGTTAGTCATGACTGCACATTGACTACTTTTTCAACCACTGTTTTTCAACAAAGTGCCTGCAATTGAGAATCTTTCTTACCAAACACTGTTTTTTTCAACTCTGCACTATATAAAAGCATAACCACATACATGAAAACTGCATATACAAGAAAACTGTAACAAAAATATGCAGGGTGTTTACTACTGCTAGTACATAGTTAATAATGCTAGTACACAGTTTATGCTGCTAGAAGTTATAGTTTTGTATAATCTGGAATCCTTTAAAAGAGTATTCACAAGTACGAACTAAACAATTAATACAACAACAACAACATAAATCCTTTAAAAGAGTATTTGTAGCAAAACAAAAGCTTAAATAGGTTCTGAAGACAAAAATAAATCCCTAAACAGAGTGTTACAGCTTGAGCATGACATGTGCTTCACTTTGATTTTCGTATAACAATGCCTTCACAGTCGGTTCATTAATAGTTATCTTTTGCTTGTGGATTTACTCGCGGAAATATGTTATCATTTTGCTCGTGAATGACTGTACTAAATTCCTCATCGACATCGTCATACGTATCTTTGTAATTCTTGGTAGGTGTTTTAAAGACAATAGACAATTTTTTATCTGCCTGGTCTTTCACATAAAACACTTTTCGTGCTTGTGAGGCTAATATGAACGGATCATCCTTGTGGCCTAAACTATTCAGGTCTACCAATGTATAACCAAGAGTATCGCGTTTGACCCCACCATTTTTTGAATTAACCCAATCACATAACTACCTAGGAGTAGCCAGAGCATACTTATAACTACCTAGAGAATTATCCTCATCATCGGTTTCCAACACGATGATAGGATGATTAGGGGAAGACATTCCTAACTGTAATACCCGAGAAAAGTATCATAGCATTCTTCTATCTTATGCTATATTCTAAAGGCAAGTTAGGGAACGCAATAGGGATTATATCTTAAAGGCAATAGGGAATCTATCCTAGAGGCATTAGGGAATCTATCCTAAAGGCATTAGGGAATCTAATTTAAAGACATTAGGGAATCTGATTTAAAGGTAACAGGGAATCTAATCTAAAGGCATTAGGATAGGCAGCTCCGGGATTCTTGTGGCACCGAGGACGATCATTTTAGAAAAGACTTGTTATAGTTTTTAGGAAAATCTTTTTGTTCTCTATAACCAAGGCTCTGATGCCAATCTGTAACACCCCCATTTTTGACAGAATACATCGGAATATAAATCTATGATATCACATTTTGGAACAAAGACATGATATAGAAAACGACTCGAAAAGAGACGTTTTTGGAAAAAATGTGTTATCATTCATTTATTTTATCAGAATTTTACAGTAAAAGTTATACTTTTACCAAAAGAGAGGTCCCTAAGATACGTTTTATTTATGTTATTAGCAGGTGAATGATAACTATTACGGACATCCTCATGCTCCGTGCCACTCCGTGCCATGGGTTCCTAAAGGGCTTATATACCTAGGATAACATGCTTAAAGGTCAACACTAGGTGCTGAGTGAGAGTCATAGGTTTAAGTAGAGATAGAGTGAATACAAGCTCCACAGGGTTCATCTTAAACCCAGTAGAAAAAGTTATGTAAGAGAAGGGTATGTTGCACCAAGCTCATGAAACCGCAAGCTAGTTTTGTTTTAGTTTTGACCTAGTTTTGTCTAGTGAAAGATTAAGGTCTAGCCTAAGCTTTAGTGCCTAGATTAGGGTCCTATGTGTGTTTAGTGACTAATATTAAGTCCTAAGAGGCTTATACTAAGTGGTGGTAGCTTGTGGGAATGTTTTGGGAAGGTTTGACCTAGTTTTGAGACTTGTAAAACCTAGTTATGGTTTTGTGTTTAAGGGACTTGTACCTAGGTTCTAGGGAGTTTTACTATGGTCTCGGGAGTCTATGATATCCTAAAGTTACTATATCAATTTATAACTAAGCCTTGAACACTTTCAAACTAGTTCAAATAAGCAATTAGGGTTTTAAAGATAACCGTAAACACATAGGGTGCAATTAGGGTTTTGTTAGGGTTTCTAATAGATATAGTATCCTAGAATGATAGATTACTTAGTGTATTAATGTTTATAACTGATGAGTGCTCAAACACTCATCATTTTTGGTTTAATCTGAACTGCAAAACATACAAAAACACTCAGTAATGCATCAAAATACTGAAAATATTTCAAAATTGTGTTTTATATGTTTTAGATGCAAAATGAGCAAAAACAAATGAAAAACGTATAAAGTTTGCAAAATTGGCAGTTTCAGTCCCTCAACTTTCATAAAATTACAAAACTAGTCCCTGGATGTTCAAAATATGGAAAATTATCACCAAAGGTCATTTTGAAATCATAAGTTGTCATATTTAGTCCTTTGGTGAAAAATTGGAAAAGTTTTGGAAAATTGCAGTTTAGTCCCTGGAGTTTCAGATTTAGGCAGTTTTAGTCCCTGGTGGGATAATTTTGAATGAAAAATCATTTTGGGTCCTTGGGAAGTTACAAAAATAATTTTTAGTCCCTGGGTGAAAGTTTTGTGGAAATTACATGTTTGGTCCCTGTATTTTGCAACTTGTCATAAACGGTCCCCGGGAATTTGAAAAATGAAAATAATGCAACTTTGGTCCTTATGATATTCACATGTGGGAATTTTGGTACTTATGATAAATTTTGAAAGTTGCAAATCAGCCCCTTGGATTTTCTAAAAATTACAACATTAGTCCTTGTGTTTAACAAAATATCAAATGGACCCTTTTGTTTATTCCACCCAAATCCAAAACCCATTTTTGCCCTGATCCACTACACACCTCAGCCCACCACTTAGCCCAAATCCTAAACCGTTTTAAATAATACCCAGCGTTGACCCCAGTCAAACCCACAACCCTGACCACTGTTCATCATCCCCCACCTTCCTCATTTCCAGCTTCCATGTCTCACCTCCCCCCTCCTCTCTCCACAAAAACCTCACCAAACCTCATTTATTATCACACAACCTCACCTTCCCCCTCCTACCCTCATTAATACTTCACCAAACCCACTACAACTGCAAAACATCTTTTCCCGCCAATACTATTTTGAATGGTTGAGATCAATAGAAGCCATCCAACGGCCAAGAGTGAGTGGGAAAGAAAGAGAATATCTCCAGGAGCTATAAAAATAAAGAAAAAGAGAAGAAGAGGCAGTAGATAGAGTAGTGTAACTTTAGAATAGTTTAGTTTATAGCTTAAGCTTAATTCTCCATTCCTGTTGTAATTTTTAACTTTCTAGAACTGTATTAGTTATCTTTGATGTATTAAAACTTCTTTTGAATTATTAATTTTAAGTTTACAGCTTTCAATTTCAAAATTGCAATTTTAACTAGAAAATTCTAAATCTTTGCTTTAGTGTGAAAAGTTGTTATATTCTGCTTGTTTAAGCTTCCTTAAGTTAATTTGAAAGTTTGTTAAAGTTTCAAAAGCATTTACAATTGCTTTCAATTAAAATCTCAAAATTAACATAAAAATATAAAAAAAATAAAATAAACAGAAACAAGAAGAGAAGCAAGGAGGAAACATGAACATTGGCATTCCATGGTATTAGTAGTCTCAGGGGAGACAATAGGTGTGTTTTGGATAGTTGATTACATGATCTCAGTCCCAAACCCAATGTGAGTCATTTTACTTTTTGGCATCAACTGTTGTATGTTCTAATTATTGTTCCAATTCAGTATGTTCATGATTATTAAGTGTTAATAGATGTGTTAGATTCAGTTTCATGGTTTCAGATCTCATTTTGCTTTGTTAAAACATAAAACTATCACATAAAGGAGTGTTTGGCACAGTGGTTGTCACCACTGTGCATTGGCTTTTGGTTGTGGATTTCAGTTCAAGCATGCTTAGCTAAGTTATGTTAGGTCATAAGTAGGATAAAAACTCAGTTACTAGTGTAAAAAGTCAAAAATCCATTCCCTTGGATCATAGCAGTTCATTGTTGGGTGATTTGGGTCCAAAACTCACCCATTTTGCTTAAAATAGTCCCTAGCAATTTAATTTAGTTCCATCATAGTTTTTAAACAAGTATCTAATCAGTAGGAGTGAATCAAAGTTAAATAAAGTCAATTTGTGAGTATTTAGTGAAAAGTTAAAGTTCATCATTTCAGGTTTTTCCAAACTTTCAAGAAATTAATTTGATTTTTGTAGTTGGTTTCTAGGCTTGTGACTTGTTTCTACTTGTTACCCACCAGCTCATCTTTATAGTCTCACCATTTTCATATTTTTAGAAATTTTCTATTGGTCCCCAGCTTGCCTAAAAAACACATGCAGGGGAGACCCCTGCTCTGCCCATCAGATAGCAGTCCCAAACACCACCCTTGGTGGTGGTCTTCTGGCCACCATGGTGGTCCACAGCCACCCATATTGGTTTCTTTGAACTCACCCCCTACCAGGCTTTCAATTTTGACCTTTTCTTTGACCTGAGAATCACTTGGACCCACCTAAATCAAGGCCTCAATTCTGTCCCCATTTTCAGTTTCAAAACAAAATTCCAAGTGCTTATTTTGTAGCTTATTACTTATTCTGTGGTCAATCTTTGTTTTTTCTGGCTTATTCAAGTTAATCTAACTTATTTGGACCTGGATTAATCAGAGTGGGTCCCACTTTAAGCCATTTTAGCTTATTTTCCATTTGGTCAACAAAAGTCAACTGTGGAGCCAAAAAGCTTCCACAGTGCTTATTTTTAAGTTCTAAAAAGTTTGTTTTTGCAAAAGTTTGTTGTTTTTAGTTGTAAAATAGGTTTGTAAAAGAAAAATCAAGAAAAACAAATTTAATAATAAGTGATAGTTTCTATTTAATGTAATTTAATTTTAATTTTCATTTTTATATTTTTATTAAGAACTTAGCTTTTTTATATTTTTCTTAATTTCCTCTTAAGTTAAAGTAGTTATAATAATTTTATCAGATTTTTATTTCATAATTAAGTATTTATTAGATTTAATCTTAGTTTTATTAATAATTAATTAATATTAAGTTTAAAATAGCATAATTAGTTTTTATTAAGTAAAACCTACTTTTTATATTTTTTATAGCTTTTACATGTTATAAAATAATTTTAGAAATTTTATTAGAATTTTTACTGTTCATTTAGTATTTTTCTTAATTCAAAATAGTTTAATTAGGTAATTAGTAATTAATTAATAATTAATTAATAGAAAAAGCACAAAAAGACAAAAAGACTTATTTTTAATTTTAAAACTTATTTTTAGTTATTTTATAATTTTAGAAATTTTATTTTCATTTTTCTAGTATTTAATTAATATAATATTGTATTTAAAGTTATTTAATAATTAATAATTAGTAATAATTAGTATTTAATTAATAATTAATAATTAATTAGTGTAAAAATTAATTTTAATTTTCTAAAAAGTTTCTTTTACCTTTAAGTTTGTAAAAAAGTCATTTTCACCCCCTGGGTGTTTTCAGATTTCCGTTTTTACGTTTTATTTCGTACGTTTACGTTTTATTTAAACGTAACGTACGCGTTTTTAAGTTTTAAACGTTTCTGGCTTTTGTAACTTTCCCGTTTTGTTAATATAGTGTATTTAAGCTATTATCTTTCGTATTTCCTTAGTGTAATCATCACAACTCACTTATACCCCTTCCTGTCCAGATTCACCCGATCACAGACCCGTTTTAATACCATCCACACCTCGTCGGGACATAACGACCCGGGGAAGCCACTATACTTCAACGGAGATTGATTCTAAGCTGTTTGACTATTATAGTTGACCATTCACAAGTGGTTGACCAAAAATCGTCTGACGGTTTAGCACCAATCAATAACCTAGACTTGACATACCTGGATGTTTACAAGAGGTAAACATAGTGGTATTGTGGATATGTGGATACGTGAGCAGGTCTAGGAGTCATATGGGTAGTAGAGATGTAATGATGCAAAAATTTTACTCGGGAAAATGATTTAGGAATTTCTAATCCTAGAGGGTGCTTAGTGAGGGCCTAAGTTAAGTTAGTGAGGCATAGCTAACCTAGGGGAGGCTTAGTGGGGAAGTTAGTGGGTTACTACAATAGATGCCCAACTAATGACCTAAATAATCAAATGTAAGTCTTTGTTTTTTTATCTCTATAGGGAGCTTGATGAGTATACTCGAAACATTCTTGACTCTCAAAGACCTATTCCTGGGCCAACTCCGGAGAAAGCTTTCCAAGCTATACAAAGAATAGCTGAACATGTCCATAAATGGCACTTGGAAGTAGGATTTGGACATAGAGACAATTTCAAATATAATTTCATGAAGACTTTAGCAAAGAATGATGGTGGATATGCGGTAGAATTTGAGCGAGCAAGAAGAGAAAGAAATGAAGCTGTAAGGAATCAACAAAATGAGGAAGTAAAAAGCTTGGTTGGTAGAAGTAGAAGTAGAAGTGACAGTTTGGAAGAAATAGCGCATAAGTATATAGCTTGATAACATCAAATAAGTCCATGATTTAAGTGTTAATTTCCCCCTAAATACTCATCTTTTGTATTCATATGTTAGGATATATACTCTTATTTGTTTATATTCTGTTTTCTGGGAAAAGATGTGTAAAGGAATGAAGAAACGCAGAAATGGAAGGACTAAAGACAAAATATATGAAGTATGCAGATTCTGCACCAACTACGGCGTAGAGGTTTCATCTACCTACGCCGTAGCAAGAACTAATAAAGACTACGGCGTAGCTCATCCCTAACTACGGCGTAGTGATCTACTAAAGGACTCTACGAAGTAGCTACTCTCCACCTACGGCGTAGACCCCAAAAAGAGGCAGTATGGAACTCAAATGGCCAAAGAAGAAGTTACGGCGTAGCTCCCCATATAACTACGTCGTAGATGCATCCAAAGAAGAAGCTACGACGTAGTTAATATTTACAAGGGCTACGACATAGCCACTCATTCAGCTACGTCGTAGCAAAGTCGGGCCTATAAATACAAACCCTAATTCCGAGTTTATTCATTCACTCTTCACCACACAGAAGTTGGGAGAAACTCAGGGAGCTGGAGGAATGAAGTCCAATCCACATGCAAGTCAATTCCAAGGGAGAATTCACACACCAATCATAAGTTTATCATTCCTTTGTCTTGTATACGATTCATGTTTGCATTTGTAATAATACATTCTTGTTTTACTGCAACTATGAATATGAGTGGCTAATCACCTCTTGGTGTTAGCCTAGTTATGAAATTATTATTGTTATGATTTAGTTTTCTATGCATCAATGTTCGTATTGTTTGTATACTTTCATGCCGAGTCTTAGGACACTCTAGTTTTGGTAGTGTTGAGCATTGGTAGTTCCTTGGAGGCTTGGTGAATTAACCCTAGGACCCAAGCCGATGAGGATGTGACTTGGTGATAGAAATATCACCATACATGTGCGAATTAACCCTAGGGTCACCTATCAATGCGAGACGCTTAAAGAAGCTAGAGGGGGTGTAAGATCTGACCATGCCGCATCCCGCTGGACTTGTCCATGTTAGTAGAGGTACTTAATGACTCTTACATCTTTATAGGTTCACGCCGCCCGATGAACTCTCGGCTTCACAATAGTCGGGAATAGGACAAGGTGAAATATAGATTTAGGAGATTTAACCCTCTGATCCTAAATGTGTATAACCTCCAGACGAAATGATATGATGCACTTATAGAAAACCAATCATAATAATAACAAGAGTAGTAATTAGGTTCGCACTATCTATCCTTATTGATTCTCTTTCATTTATTTACTTGCTTTGTTATTTACTTTTATTAGTTAATTAATCTTTACAATCATAAACCCCTTTTAAAACATGCCAATAGACTTGGATAGACTCCACACTCATAGCTCTTGGGACGACCTCGGCTTTACCGTCTAGCTATATCTCACACGACCGAATACACTGCCCGATAGTGCATTAGGTAGACCTTAGGTAAACGAGACACTTATAAATATTAAAACATGGTCAGTAAAACCTGCATCAAGTTTTTGGCACCGCTGCCGGGGAGCTATTAGGATTTTGTTTAAGTTTATTTACTTTTTATGGCTTTAACTATTAACGATTATTTGACTTCTGTTCGTTGTGAACCAGGGATAGTAAGACTAGTCCTAGAGGAGAATATTGAATTTGAATTATGGGAGTTATGTCTTGATGAATTGAAAACGTACAGGTTTGCTGGGGAAGCTCACGAACACATATCCAGAGTCAGTGAAATCATCAATTTGTTTCAAGCTCCCCAAGTATCGAGGGACGTTGTGATGATGATGGCATTTCCTTTTTCACAAAAAGGAAAACCTCGGACATGGGTAAAGAAGCTCCCTCAGGGACTCATTAATACATGGGATTATTTAAAAAAGACTTTTTTCTCAAAGAATATCGAACTCCTAACAAGATTCTGCAACGGCTAGAAAGGATCCGAAAATTTCAGCAAAATCAGGGTGAATCGTTATTTTCAGCATGGGAAAGATTTGAAGACTTACTTTTCAAATGTCCGGAACACAAGCTCAACAAACATGAATGATTACAAATATTCTACAACGGGCTGAATATGGAGTCCCGAAGAATATTCGACTTTAAGGAACACATTCCTAAGATGACTGCAGCCAAAGGGCTGGAAAAGGTCGAAGAAATCGCCCGCCATTCATCAACATGGCACGAAGAACAGGAACCCATTTCTGATAAACCTGATGAACTCTGCTCAATACTAAAAAATCTTGAGAAATTTGAATCTGATATGAATTTACTTACTATAGAAGTGAATATGGTACAATATAGCTTCAAGGACCCAATCAACGGAAAAGTAACTGACCTAGAGAAAATTGTCAAGAAATTTATCAGAAACTCCTATCGCAATCAAAAGGAAATTCAAGAAACAATTTGGGGAGTTAAGATGGAGTATGATGGTGTCTTGAAGTCCCACGCAAGGCTAATCCAGAAATTGGAAGCTCAAGTAGGAAATTTGGCCGAGACCTTCAGAGATACGGGTGTTTGTGGACTTCCCAGCACTACTGAAACCAACCCCAGAGATTTAGCTCATGCCATCACTACAAGAAGCGATTTAAATTACAAGGAACCGGCTTATCCAACAATTAGTGAAAATGAAAAAACAACTTCAAGCAATGAAGTGGATAAGAATACACCGGCTACTGACGAGAGGACGGCTAGACCATATATCCCTCCTATCCCATTTCTAAGAAGAATGAGGAAAGAAAAAGAGCAGGAATAGTTTCAACGTTTTTTTTGAAAGGGTCAAGGATCTTAGCATCAACATACCTTTTGTTGAAGCCCTGGAACAAATGCCTAAGTATGCAAAGTTCATGAAGGATATCCTCACTAAAAAAAAGGCAAGGGAGCCTAACTTGGGTTACTTTAAACGAGAAATTCTCATCCATGCTAACACATGAGATACCTTCAAAAGAAAAAGATCTTGGAAATTTTACACTTCCATGCACCATCAACGGAACCACTTTTAATAAAGGTATGGCCGATCTAGGAGCAAGTATCAGTATGATGCCGTATTCATTGTAATTAAGATTGGAACTTGATGATCTCCAGCCAACCAGAATGTGCCTTGAATTAGCCAACAAGTCTACTCAATACCCAATGGTAATTGCTGAAAATGTCCTTGTGAAGATTGATAAGTTTGTGTTCCCAGTAGATTTTGTGGTTATCGACATGAAAGAAGATGAAGTGTTGGGATTTAATAACATGTTAACCATTAACTCTACGAGTACGCAACGGAATATGAATCTAGTTTAGCCTTTATGATTAACACACATATAAACAACTTAAGGTAAAAAAGAAACGAGAAAAGTAAATAGAAAACTAACCCTCGTAGTCACCTGCAAATGAAACAATAAGTGATTAAAACAATCACCTCTATGGTTGCTCACACAAACACGTCAACAAATACGCCGTGATGCTAGTCGCTTGCTTCACGTATACAACCAAACAAACTTGTGATCTTGTTGTAACTTAAACACGCTGGAATACGAAACAGTATATGACGTGTACAAAGGAATGGATAGAAAACATAACAAGAATAATACTTTTGTTTGTTATTAGCTTTGTACGTTTGAAAAGTCAAACTAAACCAACAAGTTATAATATTGTTTTGCCTTGTTGCTTTCTTCCGTAGGAATGAACAAAGGAAAAAGGATAAAAACGATATTGATATTTTTAGGGTTACAGTATCTGTCGTGTGTATATACAATGAGGCCAAAGAGTGTTTATATAGCATCCCAACTTGTCCAACAAGTCATTGCTTTCACCTCCTTTAGTTACACAAAATCGACACTCTCCTCCCCTCCTAGAACCTTCCCATAACTGGCCACATTGGAAGGAGGTCCGGGAGTTTCGTTTTCCGACATCCAAGTCCCTCTCTTTTATATTTAACGTATATTAAAATTAGTTAAAGCGTCTAACGATTAAAACTAATAACCTTTAAATTATTTCGTGAAACATACTAGTTATAATGCCCGCGCACGCGCAGATTTTTTTTTAAGTTTTTTTAATAAAATATTTTTATTTATTTAAAATTAAATAATTTAATCTTTGTTTTATTTGATCTATAATTTTTAATTATTAAAGATAATCATTTAAAAAGTTTAATCCTATTGTTAGTTGCATCTTATCTATATTTTTTGTATTTATATTCTACTTGTGTAGTATATCAACAAAAGGAATTTATAAATTTATAAATTAAAAAATAATAATTAATTAAAATATTACTTAATAAGGAAATAATCTTTTTTTTTGAAATACGAAAGTCACCACTAGGGGTTTTGTTGTATTATATAAAAGATTAAACACTTAATAAATATAACAAGTATATATATTAATTATTTAATAAGTGTACTCTTCGTGTATTAACGTGTTGCCCCCAATAGGCTCACACATTTCTAGTCGTATATCAGCTAATCTAACTACCATAACCCAAAAGCTCCCACTTGGGAGTTGGAGTAGCAGATACTACATATACCAACGACGGAAACGTCTAGCAACACTCACATTCGTTATTGAACTAGAAATGTCTGAGATAAAGTTTCAAAAAAATATTCTCAGTAGCATGGTTATTTATGTCTTGCTATAATCATCATTTGTTATAGATACCGTTAAACCATGGATATGGATCCTAACTCATTCCATATAGTTTAACCATTTAGATTCTCATTATAGAATTTAATTCAGATATACCAAATGTAATCAAGAATCATCTTGCATTACCCTTTGGGTTTGGCCAAACAATTATCTAATTAATTCTGGAGAGGGCCCATGGTATCTTTCTACACATATCAAGTGGAGTAACAAATCCTTTGTTGACTACAAGTGTTGTGGATGCTGCTTCACATCACTCTGAAAAATAGCTTTTATAACTACCTTATTCAGGACAGCGTTTGGCATATAATTACAAAAGTGATATCCATACATAACAGAACTTTCTTGTATCTCAAGTCTAAGGATGACTTAATAAACCATTTTCAACATCTTAGTCATGACAAGGATCCAACAGTAAATGTTCGAAATTTGGGGTATCCAATATGCATCCCTTGTGAATACATATGAGTTTGGCGGGAACAATCCACATTCTCATAGAATATAACCAACACTCACATTTGCCTTGCATAACAATATTCCCATATTGTTAACCGACAATGGACATATTTAGAATGATAAAATCATTCAAGGATTAAACATGCAAAAATCGGATAACAATTATTATATGAATTAATAACAAATACCAAGTATATGTATTCATCATCAAGTAAAAATTGTCTTACAATCCCAATTATCCAAATACTAATTAAACAGATATGCATGAAACTAATTAGTAAGTTGAAGTCTAATGTTTCCAACATGCTCAACTTTTTTTTACAAGAAAACTAAATAGTCATCTAAGTAAACTTTCCGAATACTAGTTTCAAATTTCACATATAGTGAGGGATTTGAAATATAAGATTAGTGTCTTATCTCATATGCTCATACTGTTGCAAGAGTCGTAGTATGGAGATGTCACCCTACCTTGCATGAGATGTTAGAAGTCAATGACATATTGACAATCATCTTTACAGTTTCTTAAAAATGTAAAGTATTCTTATTCCTTAATGTGTAATGCAACAATGCTCTTCGCTGAGCATATCTAGTTAGTAGATTTATCATAAATGATAAAATCCTACTTTAACTAGTTTTAATTATCTTCTAGCATCATTGTACGTATACAAAACTATGCTTTATAATTAGTAAACATCAGTATTAACAATAATCTAAATACTCTCAATTAGATATTGTTGTTGTCAGCTCATCTTGCTCTTGTGCAAAAGTAACAACCATTCTTATACACAATATAATATGTACATGACAAACCCTTAGTTAAAAAAAACATAAGGTTTCCATCCATGTAATAAATTATTTCAAGTGGAAATATACCATTCAAGACTTGCTTCAGTGATATATTGCATTTGTGTTGGACTTAATTTTCCGCATATGTTTATTCCAAGGTTGTTTGTTCTATTCCCTAAATCCCAAGTGAAGTTTCATTCCAACCTTAAGGATTAATATCTAGCTTAAATGGAATGATATCCTCAATATGTTATACAACATATTGATATTAAGGAAAAGATAGTGCTCCCACTTAATGTCAGATGTACTCAGGAATTATCTTAATTCAATCAAAATCATATTGTAATTAAATTCAAGATCTCAGCTCTTAGATGCATGATCCAATCCAAACTTGGATTGCTGAAACTTGTATACTAAATAAAGATTATATAGACTCATAACCCTTTTGATTATACACCATCCTCGCAGAAGGTAATCATAATGAAAAGAGTTATAAAACTTAATTGCCATATTCCACATTTAAAGAAAATTGTATGACAGTTAATTATCTTTATTTAATTAATGCGTGTATAAAAGAAAATCTAATCACAGCCAATTGCATGAGTATGATTAAAAACTTCTTATTCTAAACCATACATTAATCATGTATACAATTTTATCCTTTTATGCCTTTCTTCAAAAGAAACTTATTCCAACCTCATAGGTTACATATTAGGCGAAATAACAATCAAGATCAAAACATTGATTTGCCTTTTAAGGACATCATCTTATCATTCATAGTTCTAAGACATTTATTAGATTCAAGATGTAATAATGTTCCTTAGTAGTTAGCAGATTTACAATGATCTTCTAACTTATATCCCTCAGCAATGATATTAAAATATCACTCAAGTGATGAGGCATCCTTGCGGATTTATGAATGAGGGTAACATTATACTTCGGTTGACATTTATATGTTTAACCTTAGTATGGCATTAATAAGTGGATTTTAGAAGGTTATGTATTTGTTCTTGAATATCTTCAAGATTTGTAGATGCTCCCACTTACTTTTGTAAGTAGAGACAATTCTCTAAATACTGAGTACTTAAGCAACAATAAATTGTTCTTTATTTGGGAACCACAAAATACATTTTAAGTTCTCATATCTAGATTGTTAATAAAATGCTTCATAAGATTTTAACAAATTCAGAACTTAAATCAAGACATAATGGAATTCCTTCCAACAACTCTAATTAGCGTTTGTAGTAAACCTTAATTCTTGAATCACTCTTTAACCAAAAATCTTAGAAACTGTTTGGTGTTTCGTCTAGCTAGGAGGAACACCAAAACTACAATCTTCAAGCTAGGAAGTGTAGAAAAATCAAAAACCCCAAAAGGGATTAGGATTCGATTGGTTTGAGTGGAAAAACCGAAAATCCCTAAGGGTTTAGGGTCGTGGGTTGTCTTGAATACCATATAGGTTTGAACTACATTGAGTGTATCCATGACACACATAATTTTCTAACCTTGACAGATTTTGGAGGTAGAACAATTAGAACTATCAAGAATCAAACAATATGAATATTGTTTGTTTCAACCTATTAGACATAGCATAATAATGTGGTATTCTATAAGTATTTGAATTGTGAAACTATATCAGAATTCGATAGATAATTTAATTCCCTTTGGATCAAATACTTGTCAATTGGGTCTAGCCAAATTGCTTATTAAGTATTTTCGGACCAAGTGCATGCTATAATGTATATTTTTTGAATAATACAAGAACCTTATGTTCACATGTTCACAAGAAGACAGAACTGTTCAAGAATTATATGTTCATGTGTTTACAAGAAAACAGAACATGTGAATAATACATTATAAGTCTTTAAAGACCTCATGTTTATGTGTTAACTAGAAGACATAACACTTTTATTATATACTTTATGTTAAAAGTCATTGATTAATTCAAGGACTTTATAATTATGTCTCAACATGTAAACATAATTATACTAACAAAAGTAATCATGAACGCAAACTCTTGAGTTCTGTAGTAATTTCAAGTTAATTTTATACTTCAGTATTATGATTGTCATAATGTAACCATAATTATATTGACTAAAACATGTAGTCAAAATTTTAAAGTATCTTTACACTTTATCATGACATTTGAATGTACTAGGGCAACAAACATATTGAGAATTAAATAATCAGAAGAATCAGCATACAGGCTCAAGGAAATATATCAAGTATGTTCCTGCTGATAAAGCTCAAAGCATGTTCCTACTGATAAAACAAGTGTGTTTCTACTGATGAATGTTACTGCTGATGGATTCTACTGCTGCTATGACTCATACAGCTGCTGTGTAGATAAGTACTACTTATTCTACTGATACGTGTACAAAGATATTATGTGCATAGTCACTAGATAATATCTTCTTGGTAGTCATCAAATTGAACACTCTAAATGAGTTGTATTTCTAGATACATGTTGTATCTTAATGACTGACAAGATAAGTCATCATCTAGCTAGAATGAAGATAAGTCATAAGCTAGAGCTAGTGGTTATATAAGTCATATAGATTGTAAAAAATCTTTCCTTGGACTATAAAAGGAAGATCTCAGATATGACTTACATAGACTTTTAGATACAGATGCAAGCAAGAGAGTGTATACACATGCAAATACATTAGAACAAAACACAAGATTCAAGGTTTTGTAACCCTAGTGATAGTGAAGATCACTCGTATTATCTTGAATAATATTGAATCATTTGGTGAAATACTTTCATTGTTCTTTGTTAAATAAACTCAAGCACCACTATTCCATTTCCAACAATCATTTTAAGTGTGATTAAGTAGATTCCGCATACTTAATCATATTCACTCAAAGTATCATATATACACATTACGAAGGTCCAACACCTCTTAGTGTGTGATCAATTTTAGTGATCCTCTCTGTTGGTATTAGAGCAAGGTTGATATCTTTGATTTAAAGAAGAAGAAATGGACATGGAGTCTGTTCAAACAAATGTTGCTGCAAAGTTGCCAGTTCTCAAACAGAATGAGTTTGAATTGTGGAGGTTAAGAATAGAACAATTTTTCCAGGTGCAGGATTACATTCTCTGGGAAATCATTGAAGATGGAAACTCTTTCAAACCCACAACCACTACATCAACAATTGAAGGTAGGGAAATAAAAACTCTTAAAACAATCCCTTCAACTGCTGATGAAAGAATAAAGAAGAAGAATGACCTCAAGGCCAGAAGCATGCTGATGATGACCATTCCAAATGATCAACTTATAAACTTCAGAAAATTCAAAGATGCCAAGTCATTATTTGAGGCAATTATTGCAAGGTATGGAGGGAATGAAGCCACCAAGAAGACCCAGAAAACCCTTCTTAATCAACAGTTTGAAAATTTCTCATCAACCATTAATGAATCTCTTGACCACATGTTTACAAGGCTACAGAAAATTTTGAGCCAACTTGCTGTTCTTGGGGTTGACATACCTCAAGAAGATTTAAATTCAAAATTTCTGAGAAGCTTACCAGAAGAGTGGGCTATGCATGTTGTTGTTTGGAAGAATAAACCAGACATAGACACTATGGATCTTATGGATTTGTATAGTAACTTTAAAATTATGAAACAAGAAGTAAAGAAAACTAGTGTCTCTAGTTATTATACTAGGAACATGGCATTTATGTCATCTCCTAGTATTTCAAACCCAGTTAAAGATGAAAAGGTTGATAATGGAGTTGGTGCTGCTAGTTCATCAAGCAGTACTTTTGCTATATTGAATGAAAAGGCTTGTTGGGCCTTTTTCACAAGTCAGAATAATGGGTCCATGCTCACTCATGAATATCTATTAGAAATCAATGATGATGATTTAGAAGAGATGGACCTAAAATGGCAAATTTCTCTTCTTAGCATGAGGGCTAAGAAATTCTATCAGAGGACGGGGAAGAAACTCACCATCAGCAGCAATGATACTGCTGGTTTTGACAAGTCAAAGATAGAATGCTATAACTGTCATATGTTGGGGCACTTCTCAAGAGAATGTAGAAGGCCAAGGCAGCAAGATAGCAAGAATAGAGGTTTTGGAAGCAAGTCCAAAATAGGGGAATCAACCAATCCAAAGGCTATGGCAGCTATTGTTGGATTAGGATTTGATTGGAGCTTTACAGCTGATGTAGAAGATGATTCTCCTCAGACAACTCTTATGACTTTCTCTACAGAGGTACAATCTGATAAAGTTTGTTCAAATAATTGTTCTGCTCTTAAAAGTTTAGAAACCTTAACCAAAGGTTATGAGAATCAAAGGACAGAGCTAATTGATACAACTCATAACTTAACCAATCATAAAAGAGGTTTAGCTATTCTAGAGGAACAAGTCATACATTTTAAAACAAATGAATCTACCTTTACTGATGTCAAAATTCTTCTTGAAAGAGAATTAATGTTTAAAGATGTTGACATTAGTAACTTGAAAGCTGAAGTAGATAGGCTTAGTAAGGCTAAAGAAAACATTCAAATGAGTGTAGAAACACTAGATTATGCATCTAAGGGTGTGACCAACTTAATTGAATGTCAAGTAATTAATAAAGCTAAGTCTGGTGTTGGATACAAATCTGTTCCTCCACCATATAGAGGTATTCCTGCTCCCCGAGGAATTGACCTAGAACACACAGGATTACCTGAATTTCAACTACCTGAATTAAAATATGGAGTTCAACCAAAAACTAATGTAGTTGTTAATAAACCTTTGAAAGAGAGTGAAAGTTTGAGTAACACTTCACTTCCTAAGGAAAAGGTGTGTTCTTGTAGAAAGTCAGATAGTCCAATCATTGAGGACTTACCATTTGATGATAAAGTTAAACAGGTTATGTCTAAACCTGAAGTGGTTAAGAAAGTTAGAATAAGTGTTTCTAAGATAGGCAAACATAGTACTGATAAGCCTAAAAACAATGTTAAACATGTTAGGCAACCAGTAAGATATTGTGAGCAATATAGAACCATAAACAAGCCAGAGGCAACCAAAGGAATTGGTATGGCCTCAAGTCTAACCTTTTAAGGGATGACTTTGTCTCTTATAACAAAGCTTGTTACACATGTGGTAATTTTGACCATCTTGCAGCCTTTTGTAACCAATGGGTATCTGGGTATACAAAAAATAGGGTGAATCTAAAAAGGCAAACACCTAAAAGTCACTCTAACTTTACTAGAACAAAATCCAAAACAGTCTCAGTTCCTGCTGATAGGAAAATGGTTTCTGCTGATAGACCATATCTGACTGTTTACCCAAAAACAACAGTTAAAAGTGCTAAAACAACTTTAAAAAATGCATCAAATGTTGTTAAAAGACCCATTCTAACAAAGGCAGTAGTCCAAAAACAAGTTTGGAAACCAAAGGATACAACTAAAAAGCCATCAGTTTCTGCTGATAGCCAAACAGTTCATATCACTGCTAAGGGAAACAGGGCAAATGCTGTTAAGGCCTCAGCATGTTGGATTCTTAAATCTAATGTTGCATCAACTACTCTCAAAAGATTACATTTCATTGATGCAAGAGGCGAATCCAAGTCAGAAATGGTTTGGATCCCAAAACAAAACTAATTCCTTTATTTATGTGCAGGGACATTCATCAGCAGATACTGAAGATCAAGGATTCTCAGACAGTGGATGTTCAAGGCACATGACAGGCAACAAGTCTTATCTCTCAAATTTTTAATCAATAGATGGAGGCTATGTTACCTTTGGAGGAGGAATTGGAGGAAGAATTACTGGTAAAGGTACTATTAAAACCGATAAATTAGATTTTGAAGATGTGTACTATGTGCAAGAGCTTAATTATAATCTTTTTAGTGTCTCACAAATGTGTGACAAAAAGAACAAGGTTCTCTTTACTGACACTGAATGTCTTGTATTTTCTTCTGATTTTAAAATGCCTGATGCAAGTCAAGCACTTCTTAGAATTCCAAGAAAAGGCAACATGTATAGTGTTGATATGAAGAAAATCGTTCCTAAAGAGGCTCTTACTTGTCTTATTGCTAAGGCCACATTGGATGAATCAATGAAATGGCATAGGAGGCTTGGTCATATTAACTTCAAAACCATAAATAAGATTGTCAAAGATGGTTTGGTAAGACGTTTACCTCAAAAACGATTTGAAAATGATCAAACATGCATTGCTTGTCTTAAAGGCAAACAACATAAAGCCTCTTGTAAGCCCAAGATTTTTAACTCTATCAATCAATCATTGTTTATGCTGCATATGGACTTATTTGGTCCTACAAATGTTAGAAGTTTGCTGCATAAGAGATATTGTCTAGTTATTACTGATGACTTTAGTAGATTTACATGGGTATTCTTTTTAAGTACTAAGGATGAGACTTCTAGCATCCTTAAGACTTTCATTACAGAGATAGAAAACCTAGTAAGCAAAAGAGTAAAAGTCATTAGATGTGATAATGGGACAGAATTTAAAAATAGAGTTATGGATGATTTCTGCAAAGAAAAATGTATTAAAAGAGAATTTAGTGTTGCAAGAACTCCACAACAGAATGGAGTTGCTGAAGGGAAAAATAGAACACTAATAGAAGCTTCTAGAACTATGTTAGCTAACTCTAAGTTGCCTATAACTTTTTGGGCAGAAGCAGTCAACACTGCTTGCTATGTTCAAAATAGAGTTTTAGTTGTAAAACCTCACAATAAGACATCATATGAACTATTTAGAGGTAGAACTCCTGAAATAGGATTTCTTAGACCTTTTGGATGTCATGTGAAAATTCTAAATACCTTAGACCATCTTGGTAAGTTTGATGGTAAAGCAGATGAAGGATTCTTAGTTGGATATTCTATTAATAGCAAAGCATTTAGAGTATACAACATGAGAACTAGAAGAGTAGAGGAAAATCTACATGTGGAGTTTTTAGAAAATAAATCCAATGTAGAAGGTCAAGGTCCCAAATGGCTATTTGATCTTAAATCTCTATCCAAATCAATGAATTATGTGCCTTTTGTTGCAGAAACTAATGAATTTTTAGGTTCACAAACTGCTGATGCAACAAATGAAGAAGGATTAGAGAAGGAGGCAAATCAAGATTATGTGATGATGCCAATATGGACAAATTCAAGTGTGGATTCAACTTCAATAAATGGTGAATCTTCTTCTGGTAAATCTAAAGAAGATGTTGAAGATGAATGCAAGGAAGATAGAACTGAGGAATAAGAGTTTCAAGTAAGAAGTAACACTGCTATTTTTGCTGATAAGCAAATCGTTCCCGCTGATGAGCAAAATGTTTCTGCTGATGGTCCATCAGAAGAAACACAAGCAAATCTCTAAGAAAATGAGGTGGATTTCAACAACCTTCCACCTGATTATCAAGTTCTTTCTACTCCACTCTCAAGGATTCACAAAGTTCACTCCCTGGACAATGTGATTGGAGATGTACAATCAGGAGTAAAAACAAGACAACAATTGATGTCTTCAGATCAACAAGGGCTTCTTGATGCCCTTTATGCTTCAAAACAGCATGAGTTTTCAAACTCTTGCTTATTTGTATGTTTTCTCTCATAAGATGAACCAAAGAATATTCATAAAGCCCTAGAGGATTCAAGCTGGTTGGAGGCTATGCAAGAGGAGCTTCTTCAGTTTAAGATTCAAAAGGTATGGGTGCTAGTTGATTTACCAAGTGGTGTAAGGGTAATTGGCACTAGATGGGTTTTTAGGAATAAAAGGGATGAAAGGGGCATAGTGATAAGAAATAAAGCTAGATTAGTAGCTCAAGGGTACACAAAAGAAGAAGGGATAGACTATGAAGAGGTTTTTGCTCCAGTACCAAGGATTGAAGCCATTAGACTCTTTTTGGCTTATGCTTCATTTATGGGGTTCACAGTTTATCAAATGGATGTCAAGAGTGCTTTCTTATATGGTACTATTGAAGAGGAGGTGTATGTCTCACAACCTCCTGGTTTTATTGATCCTGACCATCCAGACAAAGTGTACAAGGTTGTTAAAGCTCTATGTGGCCTACAACAGGCACCAAGAGCTTGGTATGAAACACTGGCTTCCTACTTAATTTCAAATGGATTTTAAAGAGGCAAGATAGATTAGACACTTTTTACAAAGAAGCATAAGAAGGATCTTTTGCTAGTTCAAGTGTATGTGGATGATATCATCTTTGGATCTACAAGGAAGAAGATGTGTTTAGAGTTTGAGAAGCTTATGCACAATAAGTTTCAGATGAGTTCCATGGGGGAACTTACATTCTTTTTGGGTCTGCAGGTTAAACAATCAAGGGAAGGAATCTTTATTAGTCAAGACAAATATGTTGCAGAGATTCTTAGAAAGTTTCAATTTACTGATTCCAAAATAGCAAGCACACCAATGGACTCTAAGAAGCCATTCTTAAAGATGTAAAAGGAATTAATGTGGATGTACACACATAAAGATCTATGATAGGTTCTTTGATGTATCTCACATCATCAAGACCTGATATCATGTTCTCTGTTTGTGCTTGTGCAAGATATCAAGTAACTCCTAAGGTTTCTCATTTAACAGTAGTCAAGAGAATTTTTAGATATCTCAAGGGTCAACCTAGGTTGGGGCTATGGTATTCTAAGGAGTCATCTTTTGACTTGGTAGCATACTCAGATAGTGATTATGCTAGTGCTAGCTTGGACAGAAAGTCAACAACTAGAGGATGTCAATTCCTTGGGTGTAGACTTATCTCATGGCAGTGTAAGAAGCAGACAATGGTGGCTACTTCAACAACTGAAGCTGAATATGTAGCTGCTGCAAATTGTTGTGGTCAAGTCCTATGGCTTCAAAACCAACTTCTGGAGTATGGGTACAATTTCTTACATACCATTATTCATATTGATAATAGTAGTACAATTTGCATTATTAAAAATCCAGTGCAACATTCTAAAACAAAACACATTGAAATTAGACATCATTTTATTAGAGATTGCAATGAAAAGAGGTTAATTCAAGTAATGAAAATTACTTTAGAACAAAACTTTGCAGATCTTCTTACAAAAGCTTTTGATGTTGGAAGATTTCAGTACTTGGTAGCAAGTATTGGAATGCTTAATCTTTAAATTTTTCAATATAATGTGTTTTTGTATATAGATTTTGTTAATGCATCTAACTTTGTCATCTAAAACTACTATTACCAATTTAAAGTTATTCATACAGTTAGTTCTATGATTATTCTAATTCAAGACAAGTACTTTGTACTTTGTTCATTTGGTTTAAGACTAACAATTTCAGGTATGAATGTTTGAGCTCAAAGGCTATTTAAAGTGAAATCTGTGAGCAACAAATTGCTGATCATTGCTGCTGAATGCTGATCATTGCTGCTGATCATTTATGCTGATATAATAGGTTCATAATAGAAAAGGTTTGGGACTTCGAAACTCCTTAAAATTTCTTTCTTAAAACCTGATTATGATGTTTCACTTTGAATTGATGATTTAGTTGATCAGTACTTAACTGATACAACTCACTTTCTATCATTTTATACTCTCAAGTATAATTTGACTAATCTACGGATATCTGATAGAAAGAACAGCGAGCAAAAGTGAATCTAACACTTGTGTTAGAGGTAACAAATGCCACGAGCTGGAAACCCTGTAAAGAAAGCCTTTTGAATAGGTTTATCTATACACAGGCAGTTATTTATAACTGAAAACATTGGTTCTCACACAACCAGAGGTTGCTTTAAACCGAAATTTTGATTAAATGTTAGTTACCACACTTAATCCCTTCAAAATGGTTAGAAGTAGTATGATTTTTAATCATAAAATCATATTCATATTGCTAAGTCAAATATTTCATAAAAAGGATTTTCAAAAGAGGCTCAGAAAATCATCTAATGATGAATTATGAGTCAATACTCAGTGATTCACCACTCATAGGAGGTTACACACCTAGAAGTGATGAGGGCAGCATTTAAACTTTTAAGGAATTGATGGCTTCATGTACAAATTATCTGAAAATATGGAAATTGCTAGATCAGATGATTATGATATGATATGATTGTGAGAGATCTTTCAAATAGGGGAGGAAATTGCTCAGGAGAGAAATAAATCTCAGGGGAGGTTACAAAAGCCCTTTAAAAGAAGATTATTCAAAGAAAAAGAAGGAAAAGATAAGAGCATACAAGATGATGACATGGTTTCTACTGATAAAGAACAAGAACAGAGCTGATAGGAGAAAGTTCTATCTAGATCAAAATGTGAAAGGTTTCAATTTCAGTTCACTACGTTTGTTCATCACTTCCAAAGACATGCTGAAAGATGATTTCTACTTCTTGGAACAAGCATTCAAGATACACAGCATCATTGCCTCTTATAATTCTTCAAGTGGAAAATTGCACCATCTTTTAGTCCAAGATCGGAGCAAAGAACAAAAAGCAGATGAGTTACATAGAAAGACATTCAATCACTCAAAAGAGAAGAAAGTTCAGATCAATAGTCTGACAATGAAGTGTTTGAAAGATCTTCATATAGTCCTCATTTAATTCAGAGAAACATGTTTGAATTATAATTCACATGTTTTGGGGAGGATTGTTGGGAATTAAATAATCAGAAGAATCAGCATAAAGGCTCAAGGAAATACATCAAGTATGTTCCTGCTGATAAAGCTCAAAGCATGTTCCTACTGATAAAACAAGTGTGTTTCTAATGTTGAATGTTACTGCCGATGGATTCTACTGCTGCTATGACTCATACAGCTATAGTGTAGATAAGTACTACTTATTCTACTAATATGTGTACAAAGATATTATGTGCATAGTCACTAGATAATATCTTCTTTGTAGTCATCAAATTGAACACTCTAAATGAGTTGTATTTCTAGATACATGTTGTATCTTAATGACTGACAAGATAAGTCATCATCTAGCTAGAATGAAGATAAGTCATAAGCTAGAGCAAGTGGTTAGATAAGTCATATAGATTGTAAAAGATCTTTCCTTGCACTATAAAAGGAAGATCTTAGATATGACTGTAAAACCCTAAAATCCGTAATCCTAATTTTATGTACAATTCGAAATTTTTCTAAGTTACGTGTACGATTAATTAAAAACATGAATATAATTAAACGAATTAACCATAAACCCATAAAATTTCAATGAAACATCATTATAGAAATCTTTGAATACAATTGAACTCCAAAATAATTTTGTGACATAAATAATATACGAGGTAACTAAAAACGTTCGTAGACTTTTGTTTTGGGCCTTTTCTTTTGGCTACATCAATTAAAATCCTACTAAAACCCAACAAAGCCCAAGATTCTTTAGCCCATGTCTTTCTTAGGGCCTCCTAGCCCAACATCGATCCACTCAAACAAATAAAAAAAATAAAAGGGAACCGGTGTATTTTATTCTACACACAAACACATATTACGCTTCATACAAAATCCCTAACCCTAATTTTTCTCACAAAAGTGGCGGCATCCATTTTCTTGGTCTTCTTCCCTTGTCATTCGATCATCAGAAGGTTCAAGGAACTAGTAGTATTGATCTTCCATTGTTAGGGTATTGTTTTGTACTTGTGGGAGTTCAAGGAATTTGGGTTTCGGTTTATATAATTGTCTTCATTCGGTTTGCCTTACATTCGATTGCTAGGTATCATCTTCATCTTTCTTTTTGATTTTCTTGTTTTCCCTTATGTCTAATATCATTTTGTTACTAACATGGATCGAATGGTATTGTAAAAGATGTTATACGTAAGAAAAGGTACTTGAAATCATGAAAACATGACCCACATAAAATTATATCATTCGTGTATATATATATATATATATATATATATATATATATATATATATATATATATATATATATATATATATATATATATATATATATATATATATATATATATATATATATGAATCGACCTAATTGTTACAAGCCCTAATGTTGTCATTAAAATCAGTAATATGAACATAAATTAGACATTAATTACATGTTAGAAACCCTAGGCAATTAATTGGGGTGTTTAGGGCTTGAAAGGGGTTTAAGAGTTTGATATGATTTTATGTGCACGAGCTGTCCAGAAATTTGGTCGGATTAATGGGTGTATAAACTGATGAGGTCAACGTGTTTTTAAGTGATTTTTGAGTCTAAACATAAGTACTACTTGTCTACTTTCTGGAAATGTATGTTTCATGGTGATTGGAGGTCGGGAGGTAAGCTTTTTGATTTTTATAAGATTAAGTGTCAAAGCTGAGTAAATCGGGTCTGAAAATCAGTAGCAGTTTTTGATTTTTAATTTTCAAACTACAAAGAGTTAAGGTCTATACTTTGATGGTGTTAGTACCTGGGTTATTTGGGACTTCCTGGAATGTTTCTGTATTTTTATGAGAGGTCTAGGTATATCTATTAAATGCAAACTTTCTGGGTGTTTCTGCCGTTAACTTTCGGGCCATGTTCTGCGAAACGATTTTTAAAAGGAGTTTCCACCTGGTAATAAATTATGGGAAAATTCCAGTAGACTCTTAAGACATTGGATACTCTGTGAGAAGTTTTGTGAATTTTACTTTTGAGTTCTGATGTGGTTCTAAAATTCGTAGATGTGTGACCTGATTATATATAAAAGCTGAAATTGAAATAATAAGCTAATGGATGGTGTAACCTAACTATAAAAGATGTATTTTGATCCTTGCTATACTTATTCATTAATATGACATTTAAGGATATAATTAAGATAAATAAATAGTTAAATACCTCTCATAACCTAATTTGATATAAAACATGATTATTGTGTTTATGAATCTTAAACGATGCATAAAATCCTAAAAATGGAAAACCGACTAAAATGAGTAATCTGATTCAAAACAAGTTATTAATAACGAGACGATCATGAATTCGTGTAGATTCACTGAAGTAGGAGTTGCTTCCCAGTCTTTATGTTTTCTGTAATGTATGCACTTGAGGTTTAAGGTACAGATATTATGCCTTTTTAGTAAAGGCCATCTTTCTCTATTTTGTTTAATATTTCGATTATGATCCCTCCAGTTAAGCCATTGCTATGTTCCCTTTGTTTGATTTGTGTTTGTTGATACTTGATATTGATATGAGCTTGATATTCCTTTGCATGCTATATTTCTTTTCTATAGCATTCTTGATTCTATGCCCATTATGTGTTACTTGTATGTGATTTGATTAATTTGTAGCCAATCATGGGGAGTCCATGGCCTTGCCACTGATGCACCAGTGGTATTCACACAATCTGTGGAGGTGGGTTTTAGTCCACAGCGTTCCCTTTAAGCTAGCTATTCAGGCCTATATTTATTATTGTATATGTTTACTTAGCCTAGAGCTTTATGCATATATATATTTGTTTTGTAGGGGGCGTATGGATGCATCCTAGGAACTCAGTTTAGTATAATTTAGTGAATGGACTTGTGTGTGTGCAATACACCCCATTTCACATTTGGTATATCGGAGTCTGCAGCTCCTATGTACACTATGATATATGTTTGTTGGGCATTTCCTATTAGTTCTACTTTTCTATGATCTTTATAATCCTATCATCTCAATTATGATTAACTTATGCTTGCTTTATTTCTTTTGCTTACACTTATGACTCATTTCATTTCGTTGATTGTTTGATATCCATTATCCGTATTTCCTTTAATCATATTCCATGTTTCCATATTCTTGATTTCTATCTCAGCAGGTTCGCTTAGACCTATGTCGTATCCACCTTCGTTTTTTTTTTGTTATTAGTTTTCGTTTGTTTATATCTGTTCACTGGGCTTTTTAAGCTCAGCCGCATTTCTTTTCCTGCGGCAGGTTTTTAGAAGGAAGTTGGGTTGGGTGAAGAGTGCTTAGGAGCTCTTCACCCAACCCAACTATCTGTGGAGGTGGGTTTTAGTCCACAGCGTTCCCTTTAAGCTAGCTATTCAGGCCTATATTTATTATTGTATATGTTTACTTAGCCTAGAGCTTTGTGCATATATATTTGTTTTGAAGGGGGCGTATGGATGCATCCTAGGTACTCAGTTTAGTATAACTTAGCCTAGAGCTTTGTGCATATATATTTGTTTAGCCTAGAGCTTTGTGCATATATATTTGTTTTACTTAGCCCTAGAACTTGTAATTAATTTGGAAGTTGTAATGCTTAGAATTAGTCATTTATCTTTTCTTTATAACTGTTTTGTAAACCTTGTATTATTAATGTATTCCGCTTGCTTATGTTCTGATTTGACCCCATAATGTTACACTTTAACCCTTTTCGGGTTGGGGTGTTACAATTATGGTATCAGAGACAGGTTTGATCGGCGGATTCAAAACCCGTAGAGCTTAGGCTATGACCTGTGAGTATTAGGCCCACTAAGTTTTGAACCATAAGAGTTAGGGAACAACCGTTCAGAACTTGCTTTAGGATTGCCACTCTGAAACTTAAGTTATGATCGGTGAGAATTGGGTAGACTATAGGGCATTTGTTAAGTATCCTTGCTTCCGCATTCACTCTGATTCATGCTTTGCCCTTAGTTAAGCTCTTTTAAGAAATTCCCTTCTGGAGATTTGAAACTTATAAGTCTGCACAACATGAGATTAGTGACCATGTAACTTTAGAATATGTTGAGAATTCTGCAGTAGTGTTTGACATTACACAAGCTTTGTTTTCTTTTGATTCAAACCTCTAATTCAATTGTTAACCCTTTAGATACCTCTCCGGGCATTCTGAGAATTCGTATGACCATAATGTGTTTGACACATTCTGTGAAATCTCTTGCTTTTGATAAGCATACTTAAGTTTCCCTACACCATTAGATTTTGCCTTATCCAGTTTTATTCCTATGAGAAGTCTTGTAATGATCAACCACTAGTATAGAAATGTTATCCCTCACTTCTGAATGATAAGATTTGCTATACTGATCTGTCTTTCCTTGGAAAGTTAAATTCGATGTCATTCTAATATGGACTGGTGGACTGACCATCAAGATGCTAACTACTGTCATACTACGTCTCTCCTTTGACATTTTGAACCACTCTAATTTATTTTGCCATGATTCCGATTATTAAACTTTTGTTATCCTTACCACCCTGGAAACTCATGAATTACTTTCGCGGTTGTGAAATTTTCCTAGCATCTATTCTTGTACACCGTGGGAAGAATCTCACTTCGAGAGTCATTTATAATCTGAATTTTCCGATGTAATCCATGAATAAACCACCAAGATTTGCACCAGACTATGAATTTGTTTTGAACTAACACTGAGAGATGGTTTAGTCACGACTCGAGGTTGAATATGATTTCCATAAAGGCATGTTTATATGATGCAAGTATTATGACGCCTGGCCAACGTGATAATAATTACATCATATAACTTGAACTTATGGGGATCATAGGATGTCTTTGAGAAGTGCATTAGAACAGTAAGGTTCGATGAGACAGAACCCTATCCGTATAGAGCGATGTTTTGCTTGATTTTGAAACTCCATATTAAACAGCACCAGTCAAATTGAGAGAACTGGAGGAGCAGCAACCAAAAGCTATGAAATAGCTTGTTTGTCTTAGTGTATCTCTTTGAAGTGTTTCAGTCTTATTCACAATGAAGAAGGATAAGAGCAGGAGACTTGTATTGACTACTTGAAGCTGAATCGTATTTCTTTTAGGAACCATCATCCCCTACCTCGAATCGACGATGTATCTGATTAGCCTTAGTACGAGAGTTTTCTTTAGATGGAGTTATGGCTTGAAGTTATTTCTGGAATTGCCTTGCTTATTCGTAGCAACCCTTATGACTGTCAGGGACGCTAATAGTATTAGATGATGCTTTGACTGTTTTATGGACTTGATGAATCGTGTCTTCATGGGTACTTTGACAAATTTGTCATAGTATGACATCTTAGTACATTCAGGGATGAAGAAGGAACATGAGAATCATTTTCGTATTATGTTGGAAATATGAGGATCATTTGTGTATTCTAGAAGCATGACATTGGTTGGAAGATGTTCACGACTTGCATTACCGTAGACGAACTTTGTGAGTAAAGAAGAGAAGCTTAGCTTGGATGAAGAACGAAGTTTTGGAAAATCTGAAATAGACATTAGCTTCCATAACTTCCGATGAGTATCAATTTTGAGACGTTTCGCGAAGAGACTTATTCATGCTCTTATGCAACAAGGAGGAGTTATTGCTTATGCATCAATACAGCTAGAACTGTTGAGGAGAATTATTCAATGCGTGACCTGGAGTCGGTGGCAGAGGGGTTTGCTCTCAAGATTTGAAATCATATCTTTCACAAAGATGAAATCAAATTACAGATTTTAGGAACTGAGGAGCAAGATGAGGAAGCTATGATCTGTCAAGACTGTGAAGAAATTGTTACAATGAGGATACAAATTTTTTTTCTATCCCTCTTGGTTGTACTAAGATGTGTAAGGGATCTAAAGCAGGATTTGAATTTTCATGAACCTTGGAACGAAATCTCCGCACACACTTAAGAAGGTTGACAAAATTTGAGTTATGGTGGATCGTTTGATTTAGTCAGCTTTCTTTTGCCTATTGGATGAGTATTCAAGTTTGCATAGACCCTTTGGAAAGAAGATTATTGAACTGCATGGCGCACTTGAAGTGATCGTGCCAGAGATTTGCGTTTTACCTCTCAGTCTCAAAAAGAACTACTAAAGTCTTGAGGGACCAGACTCAAGTATAGTGACACTTTTCACCTACAGACTAAGGGATAAGCATAACAACCATTCGAACTTGGAAGAAGTCTTGAGCAGGAAGTTGACAAGTGTGTAGTCTGATTTTGTTTGCTCATTGAGATTGATGGCATACAAGTAACAGTTTTTCCTTTCAGATTTGATATGAATAGGGAGGTAGAACACTTTCTGGTTGAGTTAAGTCGGAAAGCTGCTCATTGAATGCTTGGAGTTAATTACAATGACAAATGGGTTAGATTCATTATGGAAGAGGAAGCTTGAAAGTTAGACGGGAAATTGTGTGTCCCGTATGATGTTTTCCGTACAAAAGAGTTAGACGTTTTGGCATGTAAGGAAGATTTGATTCGTGATACGTTAGTCCTTAGATTCGTTCTTATCCGTGTAGTTATCCTATCTATCTTGTAAAACCTCGCAAAAATTCGTATAATTAACTTTGGTTAATTAAATAAATAATCTTTGTCATTATTGCAATTACCATTTTTACGGGGAAATTTAAAATTTTCTTTGTATATTAAAATGGTCACAATTACGATATTGCCAAATTCATCAAACGACAAAACAAGTTCTCGACAAAATTAACAAAATATTAATAATTCACTAATATTAATTAAAATTTCCTAATCATTAAATTAATAAACCGGACCCTTAATTTTTTCGGCCCACACCACGTTCACTATTCCTAAGCCCAACGAACCTAAGCCCAAAATCCAATTCTTATATTTTCATCCGATCGACCAAGTTCAAACCCTCTCCAAATCACCTCGTTCATTTCTAATTTCTACACACGACCTACATATATTTTTGCACCATCTCGTTCACCACCTAGCCAAATATTAGTGTGTCAAATCCCAAGTTCATTGGACGATGTTTGATACATTTTTAAGTGGCAAAGTGATTGAACCAAAATCAACTCAATCGATATATATATTATTCAAAACTTAACCGTTTTAATCCCGGTTTGTTTCTAAATGATCCTAATAATATTTCTAACATGTTTTCATGTTTAAATATTAATGATGATCAACTATAATCAAGTAGTACTAGATTATGCAAATCGTGTGGGTAATATATAGATGTCGACATGTATATGAATCATCAAAACCATTTCTCTTGTTTCATGTCCTCACAATTCAATAAAATATAATACACATATCGATCAATATGTTCTTGTACTGAAGTTGCATAGTTCTCATTGTTCCTTTCACACCATATGTGTTGTTAAATGAGAATTTATATAACGTACATGCATGTCTCCATTTCTCTTCATTCTTATACTCTTTCACATAGATAAAATTGTCCTCTAAACTATCCTTACAAGTCAGGAGTCGATTGCAATATTATATGGAAGCAAGAAAGGGAATATCGGGTTTGATTTATATATATAACGTTTGGGTTATATTTCGAACGTGATAAATTCTTGTTTTTCATACTATCACACTCGACTCTCTACCACCTCCATGGTGTTGTAAGTCATTTTTACTTAGTTCCATTCCATTTCACACGTTAATTTATTGTCATGCATCATGTTTATTTTTATTCGATCATATATATTTTTATATATAGTTTACGTATAAATATTGTTATATAGAAACACGAGCGTGACTAGCCTCAATCTTGGAAGGCCTAGGAGTCACGTAGCACACTTGTTTCACATTTATTTTTACGTTACATGCATCACACGAACTCATTTTGAAACATATATCAAATGTATAAAAATGTTACAAAACATAGAAATAATTCTAAGTCTTTTAATAATAAAAATGCGTCTCAAGTCACTTATAAAACCGTCTTTTATCTCACAATTTAGTGTAACAAGCATGTCATATTTTTACACCATCTAATAGACACCATGGCTAGCTACAACTTTCGTATAAATAACATGTAAAAATAACCACGTCTTGACACTCTAAATCGACCAAAGTAAATTGCAAAACTCGTATATACCAAAAACACTTAGAAATTTTCTAAGTCTTTTTACCCAGAAAATAGGTCCAGATCGTGACTAAAATGACCCTTTAAAACTCAATCCGACTTAATAACCACCCAATATTTTTACACAACCTATTTCTCCTTGCTACAAGCTACAAGTTTCGTGTTTATATTTTGTAATAATAAGCTCGTTTAGACCCTTTAAATTGGCCAAAGTAAACCAAAAAAACTCATTTTCAAAAACTATTTATAAAAGCTTAATGGACTGAAAAGCCCAATAAGCTGAAAATAAGCTCTCCGTATAAGCTGGACCAAAAAGCTATTTTGATATGATTTTATAACATTAAAAATGAGTCTAGGGATAAGCCCAACTTGTCTCAACGCTCACGGATTTTAAAACGTTAACGGGCCTTTAAATTAGCTCGTTAAAGCCCATTTATTGAAAAATAAGCTATTTTTGTAAATAAGCAGTTGAAATAAGTTTTAATAAGCTTCAATAAGCTCCAGAAATTTTAAGATAATTTTTCCCATAATTTTTGAACGTTTGGACTAAAAATGTAACGCGACGACACCTAGAAGGACTAATATTGAAAACTGTGAAAACTAAGGACTAAAACTGTAAAAACAGAATTATTAAGGTAGAAAATGATTTATTATTAATTTCCAAGCTTAGATTGTAATATTGGACATGTAGTGGACTATAATTGTAAAATATATATAAAAAGGACTAACGGTGTGACGCTAACGTCGTTAGTATAAAAAGTGTAAAATTGGAAAAAGGACAAGGACTACACATAATCTATTTGACATTCTTATTTTATTTTCTATTTTACGGCAACCATCACGTCATATGCATTTTTATTACGTTTTATATATATATTATTTATTTTTACGTTAACTATATATATAACGATATTTAAAAAGTTAATATTTTTATTTACGATTAAAAAGGTAAAACTACGATGAATATTTTAAATAAAATATTTTATCATATCATGCATGGCATAATAATTTCACTGCATATCATCTATTCGTCATAACGAATAAATATTATTCGTTATTCGTTCGTATTTACCAAATAGTATTTGGTTATATTATCTGATAAATTTATTTATCATGTTCCATATCAACGACGTTTCCATAATCGTTTCTATAAATCTCGTTCTATCTTACTTTTCATCATTTCCAAATCAATCCAGGTGAGTCATAGCCCCATTTCAAATAATCGTTTTTAACTCATTGGGGAGATACATGCTTACATATACTTTGATAACTTGATAAGTATATGAAATAAAATAAAATACATGATTCAAATCAATTTCCTAATTGATATTAAAATAATATAATTTGTGATTTATAATATATCAATGTTTCCAATGTGATTATTGTGGTATGTGAAATATATATTTATTGATGAATTATTTGACTGAAATATTGTTATTCATATGAAAATGTTCTCAATTCGATTATTGTGGTATGTGATATAAATGTGTTACTGGTGAAATATTCAAATTGAATTTCTGATACACAAGCGATGATATTTCTAAACTGAATTTCTGATACTCAAACGATGATATTTTCAAACTGAATTTCTGATACTCAAATGATGATATTTTCAAACTGAATTTCTGATACTCAAACGATAATGTTTTCAAATGGATTTCTGTGATACGATACTTGATTTCATGATGTATGCTAAATGAGCCCATTAGTCCTTGATATTGCCTAAGTTAGCTTATCGCCATATAGTCCCTCTATCATGAGCCATTAATCACTGTAAAGTGAGCGCGAATATAGTGGACAGATTCGAAACCTGTTTCGGGTTGACCTCCGATCCCACTAATGCTTGACGGAATGCCAATTGCAATTGGTTAGCCGCATTAGTCGTGATACACTATATTTGAGTAAAAATAGGAATTGGCAAATCACCTATTACACGAGGGCAAAATCTGTCATTGATTTGATAGAACACCCCTTCTGTTAACGTCTTGCGTGTCATGAGGCTTGGTGCAATATCTATAAAGGAAAGTATATATATGTATTCAACATATATTTAGATACAGCTGTATAGGTTTGACCATACGTGAATTGTTTATCTGATCGATTTAGTATCATGAGTTTCCAGCTCATGTTAAGATTATTAATTCTTTATTAAATGTGATTGAATATTTATATGATTTATTTGTGAATATTCTCGATACTTGTTTCATTACTGTTTGTATTTTATCAATATCAAATATTCCTGAAATCTAACAAAATAAAGGGTTTTTCCTAAAACTCTATGAACTCACCAACCTTTGTTTTGACACTTTTAAGCATGTGTATCTCAGGTAATTTAACGGAGCAGGACAAGACACGGAGTGGGCATTTATTACTCTGATAAATTAAAATGGTGTAAAAATCAAATTTGTCATTTTTACAAGCCTTTATATCTTTTCATAAGATTTTAAATCAAATGGTTCATCTTTTATCAAAGTTATTATTCAAATGACAAATGACTTTCAAAATGTTTCTTTTAAAACCTTTTATGTGGTTAAAACTTCGATCCTCACCGTAATACCCAAATAAATTTTCCGCTGCGACAAACTTTAAAAATGGGGGTGTTACATATCTCGTTATGTACTCTGATACGATTCGATAATTCGATATGTCTTAGTTAATCTTCAGTACGAATAGGTCACCAACCTCGTTAGGAAACTTTTGGTAGGTCTGATAATTCGATGTATGTCTATTTGATTCTTGTTACAAGTCCCTTAGTACGTTCAGCACCTGATGTGATTCGTGAATTTTTATGCCATCTAGCATCATTTCCGTATTTATTCCAGATTCATCTAATGTTCATGAATCTCCTTGTGAGATTTCGACTATCATCTGTTTCATATTCATTTCGTATTCGTTGGATCAGATTTGTTTTCTTTGGAGAGCCGAGTCATGAGAAACTTTTCCATTTGTAAAATTTCCTTGAAGAAACTATTCTGAGTAAGTTAATCACTTTCTTTTCATTTCATGAATTGGTACGTTTCCGTTTGACCTCTTCATTTCAATTTCGCGGACGAAATTTTCTTTTTAGAGGGGAAGAGTTGTAAAAACCTAAAATCCGTAATCCTAATTTTACGTACAATTCAAAAATTTTCTAAGTTACATGTACGATTAATTAAAAACGCGAATATAATTAAACGAATTAACCATAAACCCATAAAGTTTCAACGAAACATCATTATAGAAATCTTTGAATACAATTGAACTCCAAAATAATTTTGTGACATAAATAATATACGAGGTAACTAAAAACGTTCGTAGACTTTTGTTTTGGGCCTTTTCTTTTGGCTACATCAATTAAAATCCTACTACAACCCAACAAAGCCCAAGATTCTTTAGCCCATGTCTTTCTTAGGGCCTCCTAGCCCAACATCGATGCACTCAAACAAATTAAAAAAAAGGGAACCGGTGTATTTTATTCCACACACAAACACATATTACGCTTCATACAAAATCCCTAACCCTAATTTTTCTCACAAAAGTGGCGGCATCCATTTTCTTGGTCTTCTTCCCTTAGCATTCGATCATCAGAAGGTTTAAGGAACTAGTAGTATTGATCTTCCATTGTTAGGGTATTGTTTTGTACGTGTGGGAGTTCAAGGAATTTGGGTTTCGGTTTATATAATTGTCTTCCATTCGGTTTGCCTTACATTCGATTGCTAGGTATCATCTTCATCTTTCTTTTTGATTTTCTGGTTTTCTCTTATGCCTAATATCATTTTGTTACTAACATGGATCGAATGGTATTGTAAAAGATGTTATACGTAAGAAAAGGTACTTGAAATCATGAAAACATGACCCACATAAAATTATATCATTCGTGTATATATATATATATATATATATATATATATATATATATATATATATATATATATGGATCGACCTAATTGTTACAAGCCCTAATGTTGTCATTAAAATCAGTAATATGAACATAAATTAGACATTAATTACATGTTAGAAACCCTAGGCAATTAATTGGGGTGTTTAGGGCTTGAAAGGGGTTTAAGAGTTTGATATGATTTTATGTGCACGAGCTGTCCAGAAATTTGGTCGGATTAATGGGTGTATAAACTGATGAGGTCAACGTGTTTTTAAGTGATTTTTGAGTCTAAACATAAGTACTACTTGTCTACTTTCTGGAAATGTATGTTTCATGGTGATTGGAGGTCGGGAGGTAAGCTTTTTGATTTTTATAAGATTAAGTGTCAAAGCTGAGTAAATCGGGTCTCAAAATCAGCAGCAGTTTTTTATTTTTAATTTACAAACTACATAGAGTTAAGGTCTATCCTTTGATGGTGTTAGTATTTGGGTTATTTGGGACATCCTGGAATTTTTCTGTATTTTTATGAGAGTTCTAGGTATATCTATTAAATGCAAACTTTCGGGGTGTTTCTGCTGTTAACTTTCGGGGCATGTTCAGGGAAACGATTTTTAAAAGGAGTTTCCACCTGGTAATAAATTATGGGAAAATTCAAGTAGAGTCTTAAGACATTGGATACTCTGTGAGAATGTTTGTGAATTTTACTTTTGAGTTCTGATGTGGTTCTAAAATTCGTAGATGTGTGACCTGATTATATATAAAAGCTGAAATTGAAATAATAAGCTAATGGATGGTGTAACCTAACTATAAAAGATGTATTTTGACCCTTGCTATACTTATTCATTAATATGACATTTAAGGATATAATTAAGATAAATAAATAGTTAAATACCTCTCATAACCTAATTTGATATAAAACATGATTATTGTGTTTATGAATGTTAAACGATGCATAAAATCCTAAACTTATTGTTTTGGTCATGAAACTCTAATATTACATTAACAACCATAATAAGTAAGTAAACGGGATTGTGATCACTTGTATACCCTAATTATGATAAATGTAACCCTAGGTTATTAAATATAGAATCTGCTAAATCTGGAAAGTTGCGAGATATGGAAACCGGTTCCTTTTTGGAAACTTACTAAATAAGGAAACTTTCTAAAATGGAAACTTACTAAATTGGGAAACCTGCATAAAATAGAAAGTTACTTAAAATGGTTAAACTACTTAAAGAGGAAAGTTACTATTTTTGGAAAGCTGCTATAAAAGGAAAGTTACTAAAAATGGAAAACCGACTAAAATGAGTAATCTGATTCAAAACAAGTTATTAATAACGAGACGATCATGAATTCGTGTATGTTCACTGAAGAAGGAGTTGCTTCCCAGTCTTTATGTTTTCTGTAATGTATGCACTTGAGGTTTAAGGTACAGATATTCCGCCTTTTTAGTAAAGGCTATCTTTCTCTATTTTGTTTAATATTTCGATTATGATCCCTTCAGTTAAGCCATTGCTATGTTCCCTTTGTTTGATTCGTGTTTGTTGCTACTTGATATTGATATGAGCTTGATATTCCTTTGCATGCTATATTTCTTTTCTATAGCATTCTTGATTCTATGCCCATTATGTGTTACTTGTATGTGATTTGATTAATTTGTAGCCAGTCATGGGGAGTCCATGGCCTTGCCACTGATGCACCAGTGGTATTGACACTATTTGTGGAGGTGGGTTTTAGTTCACAACGTTCCCTTTAAGCTAGCTATTCAGGCCTATATTTATTATTGTATATGTTTACTTAGCCTAGAGCTTTGTGCATATATATTTGTTTTGCAGGGGGTGTATGGATGCATCCTAGGTACTCAGTTTAGTATAATTTGGTGAATGGACTTGTGTGTGTGCAATACACCCCATTTCACATTTGGTATATCGGAGTCTGCAGCTCCTACGTACACTATGATATATGTTTGTTGGGCATTTCCTATTAGTTCTACTTTTCTATGATCTTTATAATCCTGTCACCTCTATTGTGATTAACTTATGCATGCTTTATTTCTTTTGCTTACACTTATGACTCATTTCATTTCGTTGATTGTTTGATATCCATTATACGTATTTCCTTTGATCATATTCCATGTTTCCATATTCTTGATTTCTATCTCAGCAGGTTCGCTTAGACCTATGTCGTATCCACCTTCGTTTTCTTTTTTTTATTAGTTTTCGTTTGTTTATATCTGTTCACTGAGCTTTTTAAGCTCAGCCGCATTTCTTTTCCTGCGGCAGGTTTTTAGAAGGAAGTTGGGTTGGGTGAAGAGTGCTTAGGAGCTCTTAGTGGACTACACTGTTGATAGCTCCCCATGGATTAGAGATAGACTTAGAGATTTCCATCTTGGTTCTTAACTTGTAATTAATTTGGAAGTTGTAATGGTTAGAATTAGTCATTTATCTTTTCTTTAGAACTGTTTTGTAAACCTTGTATTATTAATGTATTCCGCTTGCTTATGTTCTGATTTGACCCCATAATGTTACACTTTAACCCTTTTCGGGTTGGGGTGTTACAATGACTTACATAGACTTTTAGATATAGATGCAAGCAAGAGAGTGTATACACATGCAAATACATTAGAACAAAACACAAGATTCAAGGTTTTGTAACCCTAGTGATACTGAAGATCACTCGTATTATCTTGAATAATATTGAATCATTTGGTGAAATACCTTCATTGTTCTTTGTTAAATAAACTCAAGCATCAGTGTTCCATTTCCAACAATCATTTTAAGTGTGATTAAGTAGATTCCGCATACTTAATCATATTCACTCAAAGTATCATATATACACATTACAAAGGTCCAACACCTCTCAGTGTGTGATCAATTTTAGTGATCCTCTCAAAACATCTTGTGTGTTCAAGTCCTAGTAGAATTAACAGCTTTCTTACCTTGCTGTCAAGAGAAACCAATAATATGTTGTTCCTTTCACACACTTTGAGATTTCTCCTACTTGTGTAAGGCACAACATGATATTATGAAAACAAACAACATGTGCTTGATTGTGTAAACAATATGATAATGTCATAGATATTACAAGTAGGTTTAGAACCATAACGTTTAATAGGGAACTGTGGATTATTATTCTATAGATAACATTTCAGATAAGCAACAGTAGAAAGGCAACGTGTTATCTAATAAAATAAATGCAATTTTCCTTTAAGCAATGGTCGTTCATATTTGGAAAGTAGTGAATGATTTCAAAGCAAGTTTGAAATGATATGGGTGACTAACAAGGAGATAAATCTCGTAGCTCCCACTGAAATTGACAACATTACAGGAATGTTATTTTAGTAATAAAACGCAATGCTCCCACTGGATTTGTCAACATTATAAGTGTTACATTTCCAGTAGAAAGCATATAGCAATTTAATGTACTTTCCTATTCCCTTCGAATGCCTACAAGTAACAACGTACTTAGATATTGAACAGAGTATATGAATTTCTACTTATGTAGATGAGGGACTAGCCATTCATGCTTTTATTTAAGTTGAATATTTAGCATGCAATTCCTACTTTATTGTCTACATAGCCACAAGGGTATTTAGCACTTTAATGAATAATGAGAGTCCAAGAAAAAAAACTTAGCGAATATGCTAGTAATTTCTTTACTCTTTGAGGATTAAACTCATACATCGTGACAAGTGCAAGATGTCATTTATTTTGGTAGCTATAGACAAAATGTTTTCTAGTTACACAAAATATTTTATCTTTCAAATATTTCAAGACCGGAAAAGGGTAATGAAAGATCATAAGTGAGTTTAACAATTGTAATCCTATCTTAGTTTGTCAACTATGGAAAAATAGGAGTAAGTCTCACTCTTCTTACCAGGAAAAGAGACTAAGTTTGTCTTTTTAAGAAAAAACAAACTTTCGTTTATGAATTATGTTGCAATAACACAATTTTAATCAGAACATAGAAAGTTCAATTTCAGTATTTCAATAATTAAATTCTTAAAAGAATTAACTACCCAATTAATTACTAATTAAGACTAAGATCCATCTTGACCTCCCACTTATTACCGGAGGTCTGACCAGCGTGTAATCAAGTAGGGCAAGAGGTAAGCGACGAGCGTTAATTGCCTGAAATGCAATTGTTAGACTTATGAGACTGATCAAGACATTAGTAAACAAGTAATAATGTCATGAGCATGTTTAGTCTCATCTTATGCCTCGGGTCCAAGGTCTGACCAAGCATACTCGAATTAAGTCGACCAAGCAAGAACTTGCAAAAATCACCAAAGGTCTGACCAATGAGCAAAATTCGCCATGGGTTGGAATGGCCTTAGGTCTGACCAAAGAGGTCAAGCCAAATGCACGTGTTCTTGGTTGGCTGGCATAGACTTAAAATTTACATATAGGGTATACACATAAATGTGATAAAATTCGTGTACAAAGAAGCATACAAAACAACTTTGTAACACTTATATTAAAAACTTTTAGTAATGACACTGTAGTGATCATCATGTTTCACAGGTGAGCCGTACTTCCCAAGTGTACATAGCGTCCAGTTTTTAATTTCATGAAAGTTTGTTTCAATAATTTAGGTCACTTAATTTTACAAAAACAATTTTCCACGAATCAAATAGCAGGTCACAATGAGCATGGTATTTAGGCGTGTAAATTAAGACCATATTAATGTCATATTTTTATAGGTATTAGTCCTCTTTTATTTTAGTTTTAGGCGTGTAAACATGTAGGCTAAAAACAAAAATCACAAAAGAAACATAATACTAAAAACATGACAATAATATAAACAAGTAAACATTTAGATCCGAGAACTCTAGCTAGTATTCCCCAAAAAGAAAACCATAAGACCCTCACTAGGTTTTCATCAAGTGCCTAGATCGCCACATGCATCACAAAAAATGATTGCGTAGGTCTTATAGCCGGAATTCATACATAAAATAATCATGGCAAACTTATTAACATTTAATTTTTGCTATTTTATGTATCTAATTAACAATTAATTTTTAATTCATTTGCAGCTAGGTATTTATTTATCAAATTATGACAAGTATCGCATATAGTTGTCATATCAATTTATAAAACAAATAAATAAAGCTAGATTTCATGTAGCCTAAGCATGTTTAATTAGTGTGCAATTCATAAAACACCAAACGAGATGGCTCGTGATGCCACTGTTGGGATTTAATAACATGTTAACCATTAACTCTACGAGTACGCAGCGGAATATGAATCTAGTTTAGCCTTTATGATTAACACACATATAAACAACTTAAGGTAAAAAAGAAACGAGAAAAGTAAATAGAAAACTAACCCTCGTAGTCACCTGCAAATGAAACAATAAGTGATTAAAACAATCACCTTTATGGTTGCTCACACAAACACGTCAAACAAATACGCCGCGATGCTAGTCGATTGCTTCACGTATACAACCAAACAAACTTGTGATCTTGTTGTAACTTAAACACGCTCGAATACGAAAAAGTATACGACGTGTACAAACGAATGGATAGAAAACAAAACAAGAATAATACTCTTGTTTGTTATTAGCTTTGTACGTTTGAAAAGTCAAACTAAACCAACAAGTTATAATATTATTTTGCCTTGTTGCTTTCTGCCGTAGGAATAAACAAAGGAAAAAGGATAAAAACAATATTGATATTTTTAGGGTTACAGTATCTGTCGTGTGTATATACAATGAGGCCAAAGGGTGTTTATATATCATCCCAACTTGTCCAACAAGTCATTGCTTTCACCTCCTTTAGTTACACAAAATCGACACTCTCCTCCCCTCCTAGAACCTTCCCATAACTGGCCACATTGGTAGGAGGTCCGGGAGTTTCATTTTCCGACATCCAAGTCCATCTCTTTTATATTTAACGTATATTAAAATTAGTTAAAGCGTCTAACGATTTAAACTAATAACCATTAATTTATTTCGTGAAACATATTAAACAATTAATAAATATAACAAGTATATATATTAATTATTTAATAAATGTACTCTTCGTGTGTTAACGTGTATGCCCTCAATAGGCTCACACATTTCTAGTCGTATATCGGCTAATCTAACTACCATAACCCAACATGAAGAAGTCCTAATCTTGTTAGGATGACCTTTTCTAGCTATTGCACATGCCATGATTGATGTTTTCAACAAAAAATCTCTTTGAAAATTGGGAATGAGAAAATAACTTATGATTTAGAGCGATCCATGAAATACACAACTTTTACTGACGACGATATCGAAGACTTTGATATGATGGACTCTATAGTGGACGATTTTGTACAAGAATTTCTCCCACAAGAACAATTGAATTCTATTCTTTCCAACAAGGAAAGGTATGGGATAATTATCAAAGAAGAAACTTATGAAGAAAAAAAGGAATCATCTATTCCATTCGGAAGAGAAGGTATACACGTGATAGCCAAGGGAGCTGAGTCTATCCCAAAATTGAAAGTGCTCCCTCCACATCTGGAATACGCTTTCTTAGATAATAATCCTGAATTCCCGGTCATTATCTCGTCATCTCTTTCTAAGGAAGAGAAGGGGCTTTTACTGCACAAACTAAGCATTCATAAGGAAGAGAAGGGGCTTTTACTGCACAAACCAGTGGTTCAACCACAGCGAAGGTTAAACCCTAAAGTTCAAGATGTTGTGAAAGAGGAAATAATCAAGCTTCTGGATGCTGGACTAATCTATGCAATCTCAGACAGTGCTTGGGTCAGCCCATTCATGTGGTACAAAAGAAAGGAGGGATGACTGTTGTGACAAATGAGAATGACGAGTTAATTCCAACTCAAACTGTGACCGGATGGAGAGTTTGGATAGATTATCATAAACTGAATGACGCTACACGGAAAGACCACTTTCCACTTCCCTTCATCGATCAAATGTTAGAATGACTTTCTAGACACGAATACTATTGTTTCTTAGATGGTTTCTCGGGATATTTTAAAATACCTATAGCTCCGGAAGATCAAGAGAAGACAACATTTACTTGTCCTTACCGAACATTCGCCTACCGACGAATGCCTTTTGGTCTCTGCAATGCTCCTGCTACTTTCCAGAGATGCATGACAACTATATTTTCAGACATGTTGCAAGACTTCATGGAGGTATTTATGGACTTTGGTAATTCTTTTAATTCTTGCTTAAAAAATCTATCCCGTATGCTAGCTAGATGTGAGGAAACCAACCTAGTACTTAATTGGGAAAAATGTCATTCCATGGTTAAGGAAGGGATCCTTTTAGGGTATAAAATTTCTAATTCAGGAATTGAGGTTGATAAAGCTAAAATTGATGTTATATCTAGGTTGCCATACCCAACTAATCTTAAGGGAATTAGAAGTTTTTTAGGTCATGCTGGATTTTATAGAAAATTCATCGAGGATTTTTCTAAAATAGCTAAACCTATGACACAACTCCTAATGAAAGAAGCTAAATTCGATTTAAATGACGAATGTAAACAAGCTTTCGATATTTTAAAAGATAAATTGACCACTGCCCCAATTATCATTGCTCCCGATTGGAACAATGATTTCGAGCTAATGTGTGACGCAAGTGATTATGCCATAGGGGCCGTTCTTGGCCAATGAGTTGATAAGAAATTTAAACCAGTTTACTATGCTAGTAAAACTTTAAATGACGCCCAAGCACATTATACAACAACTGAGAAGGAATTTTAGCAGTAGTTTATGCCTTTGACAAATTTAGATCTTATTTGGTAATGTCAAACACTGTTGTCTACACTGATCACTCTGCTTTGAAGTATTTATTTAGTAAGCAGGATGCAAAACCACGATTGATACGATGGGTACTTCTGTTACAAGAATTCAAGATCGAAATAAAGGATAAGAAAGGTGCGGAGAATTTAGCTGCTGATCACCTGTCTAGACTAGAAAATCCTGAGCTTGAGGAATTTGATGAAGAAACTATTCACGAGTCATTTCTCGATGAACACTTAATATCAGTACGAACGAGGGAAATCGAATCAGATCCTTGGTATGCAAATTTCACAAACTACCTCGCATCAAGAATGTTGCCCGGCAACCTTACGCCCGATCAGAAAAGGAAATTTTTCGTAGATCTAAAATATTATTTTTGGGATGATCCTTGTTTGTTCAGATCATGTGCAGATGGAATCATCAGGAGGTGTGTATTCGGGGATGAGATAATTCAGAATTTGGAGCATTGTCATAAAGGACCAACCGGGGGACATCACGGGGCCGACACAACCGCTAGAAAGGTATTCGAGGCAGGATTCTATTGGCGAAGAATTTTTAAGGATGCTGCCAAATATGTAAAAAATTGCGACGCATGTCAGGGTGCAGGTAACATCTCTTCACGCAATCAAATGCCTTTAAATAATCGAATTTTTTGCGAAGTTTTCGATGTCTGGGGAATAGACTTCATGGGGCCATTCACCCCATCAGGGAAGAAATGCTACATTTTGGTGGCAGTTGATTATGTGTCAAAATGGGTAGAAGCTGAAGCCCTACCCACTAACAACGCTAGAGCAATTGTTAAATTCCTGAAAAAACTCTTCTCTAGATTCGGAGTTCTCAGATCCCTAATCAGCGACTGAGGTACTCACTTTTGTAACTCTTAAATGGAGAAAACCCTTAAGAGATACGGTGTGATTCATTGTTTGGGGACACCTTATCACCCACAAACTAATGGACAAACAGAGACCACCAACCGTGCGATTAAGCGCATCCTGGAGAAATCTGTTCATAAAAACCGTAAATATTGGGCAGACAAGCTCGACAACGCACTGTGGGCACTTCGTACTACTCATAAAACACCTTTAGAGTGCACACCATTTCGTATGGTTTATGGAAAAGCATGTCATCTACCTGTTGAATTAGAACATAAAGCCTACTGGGCACTTAAATATGCTAAGTTTGATCCGGAAGTGTAGAACCCAAGAATCACCTTCCGGAGGTCTAGGTTGATCAAAATACATCATTATTCTAGAGAGAGAAAGTAGAGAGAAGGTGAGGTGAAACAAAGATACTTTTATTATGAAAGATAAGCTTACACACCCACACCCCTCAAGTGAAACCTTGAGGGGTATTTATAGGCCTTACATAAGATAAATTTTACAATATTACATTAGTAGTCCCTGCACTTTATGCATACTAGTTGTCTACTCCAATTCACGTAAATATCGCTCAGCTTCATTTCTAACAATCTCCCTCCAGCTGGAGCTATACGTGAATTGGTTACAATGATTCCTAACAAGTAAAATAAAACAATCAAAGTAAGTGCAGCAATGCTGAGGAGGACTTCATAGCTCTTTTCTTCATAAATATCCCCAGCAATCTTTCTTTACCTGTAGACGAATCACTTGCTAATCTAATTGGGTTATTACTCCCTCCCAATTATTAAGCCCTTTTCTTATACACGCTCCGTCCCAAATAGACAACCCGTTTGATATAACCTTGATGCTTGTTGAAGAAGTATCTTTGAATTCTGCCCAAATTGTCTGCAATCTCATATCATGTCATGCACAGCGGAAAATGAATCTTAGACTGATAATATGTAACTTCTTCACAGGTTTGTTTGGGGAGCATCATATCGTCATCTTCAACTCACTTAGAATGCTTCCAGTTCTTCAATAAAAGACCCGATGTACACATTTCTCCCTCCTGGATGATGACGATCTCTCGGAATCATCATAAATATGTGTACATAAACATACCAACTTGAAGCAACATACAAATCAATACCCCATGAGTGAAATGGCAATAACTATTCTCTCTATAATTCATCTCAGATGAACCTCTTTTCACTTCCACTGGCTAATAGTAAGTGACCACGTGTGGAGACAACCCGATATGACAAACTTGAGTGTGAAGTAAAATTCCCAAGACTTGTGACTTATACTTGTACTATCCTTGATTAAGAACCTATACTGAGCACAACAACGTTATTCCTTACAATATAGGTAGTGGCATATACCCAACCATCCATCCTTTATTGTATATCCATCTCTTGAACAATCTACAAACTTTTGTGACACTGAGCACTACAACGTAACTCCTTAAAGTGATAACTATTGTGAGCATTAAGAACCAACTTATGCGTTTATAGATCTCACACATAGCTAGATGTCCAAGTCTTAATCACTATCCCATGAATGCTCAAACAAGGATCTTCAAAAGTCTTCATCCAACCAAGCCCTAGACTTTGAGATACTAAGTGCACGAACCCGTGAAACGTCACTTCAAGCTCAAATAAGTAATAAACAAATTATCCCCGTAGTCACCTTTGATAACGTTCAAAATTTAGCCATTGATCTTTGGTGAATCTTGATCAGGATCTTTTAAGCTATACGTGGTGTGTTTTTGGTGAAGCTTGAAATTTAATCTGGTTGATTCGTAGTGATTTCGTATCTTCCCTCTAAAAATAGAATGTGAAAATTTTCTCGCCCATAATTTGGAAATCACTATGAAATGCAATGTTAAGGTTACCAGAAAATTTTGAGTTTTAAAAATTTTTACGCCAAAATTTCACCGAATTTTTTTGAATTTTGGCCTAAAAATTTGAATTTAGGGCCAAAATTTTCAACGTTATACCAAAATTTGAATTTCGAGTAAAAATTGAACGTTTAGTCTCCTCTAAAAAATAAATTTTACTCAAATTTTCCCGCCAAAAAACTCGGTAAGGTAACCTCAGAAAATTGTAACTCGCTAAGATCTGTAACTCGGTAAAGCAATATTTTCTAACTCGGTACTGTTTTGTGTTCTAACTTGATAAAGCTTCTAACTCGGTAAGGTACACTAACTCGATAAGATAGCTAACTCGGTAACCTAAAGAAATTTCGGCAGCGTTTCGTTTAAGCAAACCCAAGTGAGATCCTTACTCGATAAACGATAAGGTGTTTAGCTAACTCGGTAAAACTGGCTAACTCGCCAAACCAATAACTCGATAACCGATAATCCTATCTCGGTAGATTTGATTATCTAACTCGATAAAAATAACTTTCCCTAACTCGCAAACTTCCCTAACTCGCAAACTTTCCCTAACTCGCAAAGACGCCGATGAACAGTAACGGATCCGAGATTTTCACCTAAAAAACACGATTTTTCACCCAAAAACACCACGATTCGCCCCTGGTTAGCTCTGATGCCAATTGTAGAACCCAAGAATCACCTTCCGGAGGTCGAGGTTGATCAAAATACATCATTATTCTGGAGAGAGAAAGTAGAGAGAAGGTGAGGTGAAATAAAGATACTTTTATTATGAAAGATAAGCTTACACACCCACACCCCTCAAGTGAAGCCTTGAGGGGTATTTATAGGCCTTACATAAGACAACTTTTACAATATTACATTAGTAGTCCCTGCACTTTATGCATACTAGTTGTCTACTCCAATTCACGTAAATATTGCTCAGCTTCATTTCTAACAGGAAGAAATCAAAAAGAACAAACTAACTCAATCACATAGGTTGTAGGATCTACCTCCTTAATAGATCTTGAGCCTATGGATCGATAGCTTGCTAATGTAATCAATAGCAGAACTATATGGAAAATCTCTGTATGCTTGTATCTACGCGGAATTTAAATACAAACAATATACTAAAAACACTTTGATCATCTATGGATCATTTTATTAATCACTAAGATTGTTATTGAACACGTACATAATACATTAACCGTGAGTTCCTTTTATACTACAAGAAACCCTAAATTCTCTTACAAGAAACGAACAACATTAAACTATAAAAGATATTCTACATATCTTGTCCTAAAATAAACAAACTCTATCCTACGGATTAACTATATCCGCAGAAACTATCATCAGCAGAATCCAGATCATCAGCAGAAACTCTATGTATGCTTCAGCAGAATCTTGTCAGCATTATCCATCAGCAGAATCTATATGTTGAAGAAGATGATGAAATCACCTTCATAGGTGATGCTGCAGGCCCTTCGGGGCGGCCAAATACTAATGATGAGGAGGTTAAGATTAGATATATTAGCATCTAAGTTTCATGCCATATATATACCATCATCTGGCCAGATTCGAAAGATCTGATATATAATTTTTAACTTTGCAGGAAGAAGATGATGACGATGAAACTTTTCTTCGCGAAAACGCCTTCACAGATGATTTTGCAGGTAAATAAAATGTTCTTGCATGCATGTTGTGGCAGGTAATAAGTAGCAAATTATAAATAGCATTTTAACACTGTCATTTCACCAATTACTGTTTATTAACAGTAATCTGTGAGGGGTGCATGCTGGCATTTTGTTATATTATAATTTGTATAATTTTCTTAAAACAGTAGCTGCAGCATGACTGATCATCGTAGGCGTGTGTACATCTAATCATACTTCATTAAGTGGATAAATGTTGAATCTGTTTTTTTGTAGGGAATTTTGCATCAGGAGAGGATGATGACGAACCAGCAATCAGATCCTCCCAAACCCAAACCCCCACCCCCACCGCCACCACTCCCACCATGGAATATGGTATATTCATTTGAAAACTGAAATTGGAAAGTTTACTTTTTTTCTTTCTTTCAAAGTTTTCCTTTTTTTTTTCAATAACCTACCTTTTTGTTCAATGCAGAGAATTACGGGACACAAGAAATGGAGACAAATGCAACATCTTCACTACACAAGCAACATAGTTGTTCTCCAAGAAAACCCACCACTATAAGTGGACAATCTCTACTCAATTCCATAAGAAGCAATCCTGAAGCCGATAGTGTCTATATTCTTCTTTAACATAGAAGGACTATTTTAAAGATTGTTCAAGATATTGAGATATGCTCCACACCTGCCTTCAAAAGGTTGCTTGTCATTTCGGTTAACGTTCATATTGGTTCTGAATTGTGCATCTTGGTTATTAGTTGTACATATGGATGTTCATCTTGGTTTTAAATGTTCATGTTGGTTATAAATTGTGTGCATCTTGGTTCTGGATGTTCAATATCGTTCTTGCACTTCTTTGGTTTTTTTAGATGAATGTCTTAAGTCAATACCATTCTTGAATTTTTGGAATAATGTGTAACGTCTATAATTTTTGCAGGAACCGGGCAGAATGATGAGAGATGTTCATAGGATGTGTTTGGAAGCGGAGGGCATAATCACCGCAAAATTCATCATACAACCATCAAATTCATCATAATCATCATAAAATCACATCAATCATCATACAGATTCAACAAAACAACAGTTTTCCGGCAAGAAATGTTCAAGTTATTACTTATCTGATCAGAAATGGTATTCAAGATCCAGGAAATGATCATATCCTTGGTTCTTTCCCACATTGCTGTCTCTTCTGAGTCACTGTTTCGTTCCACATATTCACCAGTAACAATCTTTAGCTTATTTTTAGCATTTAGTGCAATCATCATGCTCCTCTTCCATGAGCTGTAATTGTTAGACCCTGTTAACTTCTTAGAAATAAAGATTAACCCTGGGTGGTCATTTGGATGAAGGTAAACAGGATGAAGTTAAAGAGGATGGTTATGTGTTTCTATTGTGTCATGAACATTATGCACAGTTAGATGGCCATAGAATCTATCAGTTAGTTAATGATATAGTGGGATCGAAACAATAAAATAGCAGTATTGAGGTGTATTACCATAAGTTGAAAGAACTATGGGATGAGCATGATGCTTTGGAAGCGCCTTATTTGTGTAACTGTGTGTGCAATTGTGAAAATGGGAAGAATAATGGAGATAGGGAACAAAGGAAAAGGTTAGTTCAATTCCTCATGGGTTTAGATGAGTGCTATGCAAATCTTAGGGGTCAAATATTGCTATTACAACCTCTGTCCACAGTTGCTAAGGCCTATAGGATCAACAGCTTTTACTGCACACTCAAACCCAACACACTCAAGCAACAATAGGTTTGGTAACACAAGTAGAAAAAACAACTCAAAGTCATAAACAAGGCAACAAACTGGGAGAAGTTAATTCAAAACTGGAGTTTATTGTACTAATTGCTACAAAGAAGGACTTCCTCTTCTTAGCAATCGATTTTTTTCTCTTACCCGTATCCTTCACTGAATCATTGAAGGTAGATGAATTAGTATCCACATTATCTCTCATATCTGTCATTTCATCAGCAAAGTATAAAAAATGTCAGAAAAGCTTTCAAATATTTTAGGTGTGATATGAATATTACCATCAATTTCAGTCTCACTATCACTATCATTGATAGAAGACTCTTCTTCTTTGCTGGGTTCAGGTGGAAGTTCAAAAGAATCCTTCTTGCACTTTATACACATGTCGTCAGAATGTCTCTTTTTATTCTACATCTCTATGTATTTTGCATATTTTCGACGGTAGTATCTCTAAGTGGTTCCCCTAGGCAACTTAGTTTTCAAAGGTGACTGGGGATCCACTTCTTGTAGTTGATTAATTGAAAGTTGCTTGTAGCCATTTTGCGGCTCATGATATACTAGATCGCCAAAGTTGAACAGAACTACCCGAGAAAAAAAGATTTTTTGATCATAATATGACGGATAGGCATCATATGGCTTCAAGAGTATATCCTGAAAAATTACCCAAATATTAGCTAATGAGTTAAACTACCTAAAGTTGAAATGCAGATTTGCAAAAACGTACATCAGCTGTCATGCTACTCCTGATATCCTTCGAGCGTTGATTGAATCCTGACTTGCCTGGATTTTTGCTCCCTCGATTAGCTATGCGTAGGCACCAGTACTTGTGAAGAGGAGTGTCTTTCACTGACTCGGAAGATGAGCCCATACCCAAAAAAGCTTATCTGATTTTAGGAATTCTTTCCAAAAAAAAACAGCTAAAGATGAATTTCATCAAACTGTTAGTCAGAATAATCATAGAAATGTTTATAGCATAAACGAAACTCTGAATTTATAGCATACCTCATAGAGCCACCATGGTCCATGAATATTAACTCTTTCTTTTGTGAAGCAGTTAGTCAACATACAATGGGCAACAGCGCCCCATGCAACACCATCCAACTTACGAAGATTCAGGTCCTTTATGAACTGTAACCAATAAGCCGGATATTCCGCAGGATTGTCGTTATCGGGAAGAATGACAGTACCAATAAGGTATAACAAGTACGCCCTTACATGATAGTGAAGTGTCTCACCTGTTGCCTCGTCTGGAACTTTCTCAAATTTCTTTTTTAGCCAATCTCTAGACACTTTCATCGAGGACACTTTCTCCGACTTACCAGCTGATTTCTTCGACTTACAAGCTGATTTGTTGAAAGTACCAAGATATTTTCTGCAAAGTAGTTCAGTCTTGACATCATTACATACAATTGGCCTACCATCAACAGGCATCCCCGATAATGCATACACATCTTGTAGACCAAAATATAATCCAACATCTTTATTAGGGCCAAAACTAAAAGTCTTTGTATTCTTATTATAGCAGTCTTGAATGAACTTTTGAAATATGAGACATTGTTTGTAAGGTTTGAATTATGCAATTGAATAGAAAAAGGATCCTTTCAATTTTTCTAAGACATTGGCATTCGGCTCCCATCGATTTGTAAGGTCAAGTTTTGGTCCCGCTCTCTGGATTAATACAAAACAAATTTTTTACAAAACATCAATTGAAAAACTTCAATACAAAACGTCAATGTGAAAACACCATTACCCCCATTTGTGGCAAGCAGTGAAGTAACAAAATCCTGTAAATTAAAAAAAAAATAATAAATAAATAAATAAAACACTAGAGTAAAGCAGCACCTCTTTTACAATGATCCCTAATGATGAAATTCTGCAAGCCAACCTAAGTTTGGATGCCAAAGTTAAAGACTTGATCATCAATTGTGAATGGAATTGGCCTGCAAACTGGGTACAAAAATATCCATTCATTCAAACTATACCTAAGCCAAACATTAGTGATGACTGTGTAGAGAAAGCATTTTGGATCACTAATTCAGGTGAGAAGGTGAAGTTTTCAATCAACAAAGTTTGGAATGATTGGAATGTGATTTGGTTTTCACATGGTACACCCAAATGGCACCCTGGGAAGCCTATTGTGTGTCCTTTATGGTTAGCTGTGTTGGGAAGGCTAACTACTCTGCAAAAATATGGTGTGATTTGAAGAAAAGAATAAAACAGGAAAGCTGGACTAATCTAGTGAGTGGTGTTATTGATGAAATGACCAAGTTACCTTGCAACAAATCAATTATGAGCATCCTCAGAAGAATTGTTTTGGCTGCTTGTGTCTACTACATATGAAATGAAAGAAATAAGAGACTGTTTGGAGTCAAGTGGTACTGTCTGATATTGTCAATCATGTGAGGCTAAAATTGGCAAGCTTAACAGTAAGAAGGACATGCAAAGTGGCTGAGGTATGCAACCAATGGCAAGTCTCCATGAATATCAACAAAGACAGTGAATGCATATTGGATTAGTGGAATGATCCTACTGAAGACTACTGTTTGGTAAATTGTCTTCTAAGGATGGATCTTATGGAATCTGTGAGGAAATATATAGAAAGCAGATGGCTAATACATTGGATCCTGAAAACCTCTACCCTCTTCTTATGCTGTCAGTTAGTTTGTGAGGATGAAGCTGCAAATAAACTTGGCAGTCTAAGTCAGAGTGAGTGCCAAAAGGTAGTTTCCTGCTCTGGAATGTTGGATCATGTGTTTTTTGTAGGCCTCTTGGAGGTTACAGGTGGAATGCCAGCTTGATGATGCTCATTTTGCCCCTGTTTCTCTCACAAGTTTGAAGGAATGAGAAATGTATCCTTAAATGTCTAGTACAGATGGATGTTTGTATTTGGGAAATGTAGTCAAGCAATGTATCTTCTCCATGGTTGCCTACTTGCCTAACACTAGTGTGTTTGCCTAGTCTAGAAGAATGGGTGACTGTTACTGTTTCATTGACATGTAATAGTGTATGTTGTTTCATCTGTATGTTGAGCTCTCTTTGTGTTAATGGGACATGTCCATTAATGCAAGTTTGCTTCTTGTATGCTCTTTGAGGCTTTGAGCCTTATTATTTGGTAATATAATTTCACCCAAAAAATAATAATACGGAGTAATAAATAAAATAAAAATATGGCGGGCATAAGATAAACGTAACTTTAATACTAACTTCACTAACTTGGTACTAGAAAATAGAAATAAAGGATCCTAACTTTTCAGCTGTAAATGAGAATTTTAGTGGGTTGGGCTTGGGAGAGTACATAGCACCACTTAAAAATCAATGTAAAATAACTGGGCCCAATAAAAAAACGCAAAACTACCACGTTCTTCTTCTTCAACATACTGCAGCCGACATACTTTAGGTTACCAGTTGCACTTTTATTTCTTCTTCTTCATTCTTTCTCTTCTTTATATTCTATGGGTATGCACTGATAATTTTCCAGTATTTTGTTCTAACTTTTGAAAAAGTCAAAAAAAATTTACACTACTAAGATTTTACATAGGGTATGCACATGCTAGATCCGCCCCTGATTGAGGGCATTCAGAAATTTGTGACGATGGCACTAAATCTTTTTCTTACAAATTTGACATTTTTTCATATGAATTAGTGTGTCTAGAAGAGCTTTGTTGGGGGCATGTCCCCCACTACTCATAAGCTGTCTCCGCCCCTGATGGAGGGCATAAGATAAACCTAATTTGAAACTTAATTTGCATATATAATCTTTTGATGAAAGTGAAAAACCTGAGTACCTGTCAACCGTCTAGCTTGAAGGAGGCGTTTTGGAAAACCGTTTAGCGCGAGGTTTATAGTCAAACCTTTAAAGGGTGTTTTTATTTTGAGGATGAGTAATGCTACATCCACATAAAAATTTTAGGCATAATTGCATATATATCCCTCCCAAAGTGAATAATTGCATATATATTCTTTGTACAAGTTTTTTATGCACATAGTACAATGATTTTTATGCATGCTTTGGATATATATGCAATTATGTATTTTCGGAAAGATATATATGCAAAAACCCCAAAATTTACACAAAAAAAATCTACATAATGATGTGGCTATGTGTGATTGATGGCTTTCACTGCAATTTCTCTTTCTTCTTTTTTTTATTAGCCCAATCATACATGGCCACATCATTGTGTAGATTTTTTTTTTGTGTAAAACTTATGTGGATGCCCTTTGAGGATTGCTACATCCAAATACATTTCACAAAATTGATTGGTGTATTTTGATGCACTTTCTTCCTCTTCTTTTTTTTGGGTAAAAGGTCAACGACCCGGTAAATATATTACTCCAAAAAACGTTTAAGTACACTTCCTCTTCTTTTTCATCACACCAATTACATATTGACACCTCCTTTGTGTGGATTTGTTTTTGTAAAATGTATGTGGATGTAGCAATCCTAGTTTATTATATGCGTTGCGATCCCTTGAAAAAAAGGAAAAAGTTTAAAAAGTCTAAAAAGTCAATAAGTTTATAAGCTAGTGTGACATGTCCCACACCCATTCACTCTCTTTTTCCTTTAATATTTTCGGTCTCACAGCTTTTATGCACTTAACTCTCACCATTATTATCATAAGTACATAATTTGCATAAAAGAGAAGCTAGTGACAAGAAACTGAAAATGTGATCATAACTCTCACCATTCTTATACGGGCAGGCAACGAGGTTGTATCTTGGAGGCGCACATATTTGGTCTGCTACTGGGGTTCAACAAGGTGATCCTTTGGGACCGCTTCTATTCGCCCTGGTTTTGCACCCGCTTGTGCATAAAATTAGAGACCGGTGTAAGCTTCTCCTCCAAGCATGGTATCTTGATGATGGGACTGTCGGTGTCGGGACGAGACGGGACCGGCCCGATGCTCACCCCTAGTTGCTATTTGGAGAGAGTAAAGGTTTGTTTGTAAATGTCTAAGCATTAAGTGCACAAACTAACCTTTACCTCTCCATATAACTCTTATTTATACACAAGTATATTACAACCGTTACCTAAAAGACAAAGATGACATAAGTCTACTTTCGACAAAATGCATAGGCATCTTGTCACTGTTACATATGGCAATAAGTAGTAAAGGACAAGACTGCTTTCTATGCCTCAGTGTTGACACACTCTTGGTCTTTTATCCATTCATGGTAAGTTGACCTTTGCATGATAAGGACCATCTCTTATCCATTCAAACTTATCCCGCCTAATCCCTCCTTTACTTCAGTCTTCATGTCTTCATGTCTTCATTCTTTTGTTGCTCAGGGAGACTTAGGGATTCAGTGAGCTATTGTCATCACTCACTGAATCCATCACCTTCTTCTTTGGCTCAGGTATCATCCACTGAGTTCCGCCTCACTGAATGGAGAACCTTTCTTCTTAGGCTCGTCCTGAGCATCTTAAAGGTGACTCACTCAATGACTATTCATTCAGTGACTTGATTACGTTTAAGGTTATCAAACACTTAGGTTATTTTATGTTCAAATCCTAGTTTAAGGGAGTTTGGGAATTCAGTGACCCAACAATATGCTCACCCATTTGAAAATATTTATCAAATGCATCGGGTGTGGTGTCGTATGCCAATTGGCGTATGGCGAATGTGCATTTCATAATCACACTCATACTCATTCGACCTGTAGCATCGGGTCAGGCTGAAAAGATTTAAAATGCTTTGGAAGAGGATTGGCAGTATAAGATTTAATACCTTCGACTATTTCTAGAAATGGTTTCTGGCTCATACGATATCTTCTTCGAAAATAGTATAACGGATACTTACAATCTTCATTAAAATAGTCAGATATCAACTCTATTTCGGAAAGCTCTCGTTCACGGTAGATCGGGTTACAACTCAATGCGGGTTGAGCTTCTTCTTGTTTTAACCATTGGTGATACTCGTACGCGGCCATCATAAAGTAAACGTAGGTTTTGTCATCGATATCGGAAACGCTACGTTCTTCATCACTTTTATTCAGATCCAACGTGAAAGAATGATTTTTTTAGAGAGGAATTGAGTTTTGGTGTGTGAAATATAGTTGATGGTAGTATAATATATATATATATATATATATATATATATATATATATATATATATATATATATATATATATATATAAGATGTTTTTTTTAAATAAATAAATAAATAAAAACAAGCCGTTTATGTAGGGGCTGTTTTGAAAATTTTCTTAGAAAAGTAGCCGTTTAGGGGGGCATTGCGAAAATTTCTTGAGTTATGTTGGGTAGCAACGCCCTTGCAAAATGGAGAAGGGAGGTATGATAATGCCTCTCAACGCGAAGCCTACGTGGCAAAATGAAGATATTAACTAGTGCACATACCTTCAATTTCTTCCAACACCTTTCAAGCGTTCTTCCACGGTCTTGTGAATCTCGGTGCTTCTGGCCTCATATTCCTTAGGCGTAGAAAAATAATACTCCGAAAAGTCTAGCTTGGATGGATCCTTCTTATACTTTGAAATATTCTTCTTTCGACACTTCTCCATACAGTCCATGACGCTCTCGTTCAATGACTCCAAGAGCTCCTTTGCTTCTAAAATTTGACTCTCTATGGTCTCGGAAGAAGAGCCGCTACCTTCCTGTAATACAAAAATTAACTCGTAAACTAATATGAAAATGTCAAATTAGTGAAAAGCCCAAATTATAGGGCAACTAGTAAAACGTGAGTTTAAGTCTATGAATTTTTGTACAGCAAAACAGTTTACCTTTACCTAGTTGTAAAACATGTTTTAAATGTTTGCTAACTAATCTAGAACACACATGTTTCAAATTGTCAGAAAAAAGGTTACATAAATCACGAATTTGAATTTGTGTAAAGTTTACATCTCACATCCACTAACCTTATCGCGTCTCTTCCTCGAGCGCTTACGCTTACCACACAATCTTGATTCGGAAGGTAGATTTCCCCATGGTACGGTGATAGATACCTTCTCAGCATAAAGCTACATAAAAATAACCAAATTAGAGAGACATAATTAAGCTGCTACTATTATAGAATTCTACCATAAATAAAACTAGTCATATAACCTGCAAGAAAAGAGTGCATCCCCTTAGATGTATCTCTTTGGTTCCCTTGCTGTTCTTGTAAGTTTTAATTCCCTTCACGAGCCTATCAATAGCAAACGTTGCCCATCTTTTCTTCTTAAGGCAACTAACATCTCGCACAAGATCTAAATAAGATAGGGGCAAGTCTTTTTCTGATGGTGCACAAACAATATATCGCAAGGCGAATAAAATGTAAGCTCGTTTCACATTATTCTCATCTAAGCCCTCACTCAATTCTGTCGTAACCTTTTCCATGCAGATGTGATTTTGTCCCTCCTCTACAAAGTCTCGCTTGAGCTCGAGTTCGGTTGGTAGAGGTTTAATTTGAGCTTTCCGAGGTTTCTTTTTACCTTTCCGAGGTTTATTTTGTTAGAGTTTGACAATCAATATAGCACATACGCGGAAGCAAGGATCAAGTATAACACATAAATATTAACTAAAACATAAATAGTAAACGTACCCGATGCACTTCAAATTAACCTTGATTCTTGTACAAATAGATCAATGATAAACCCCTTACCGTTTTGTTTATCGATCTCTTGATAATTACTAAAGTAAGTAATTACCTCGTTCTTGTACACACAAACTACTAACGAATAAAGGTTTGATGCAAGTAAACAAAACACTTATATTTTGGAAGTACCAAAATCGATCCAAGATCCCTTGGGAGGGGTTGAACCGATCGGCCACAAAAGAAAGAGACAAGGAGAAAAGATTAGGGTTAGTGTGTGTGCACAAAAGATGTGAAACCCTAATCCTTGGCCTTGTATATATACTAGGTGAATCTTGGAGCACAAGTAAAGCATGGGTCGACCCTAGGGAATGGGCTTCGACCGGCCATAGCACCCATAGGGTGTTTCTAGATCTTTCTTGACTCCCAAGTTACACTCTAGTCCATATCTTTCGTTACTAACGATAGTTAGTCCATACGGTTAATAACTAACGACCATTTAGTCCATTAAGTGTTTATAAATATATATATTCAATACATTTAATATATACATATTTATTTTACATTATTCTTGTTTGTAAAGTGTGCAATCCCGAGGTCTCGGGTTCGATACTAGACATTTACTTATTAATGTTTATACGTAACATTTAACAGCTCCCACTCGTATATCCATTAATAGTAAAATGACATTGGTTAGCGTTTTGCAACACTCCAATGCCCCTAGTTCAATCCGAGCTAGGTTTCCTGGAAAAACCTTTAATGATTCATCATTATAATTATCCTTTCATTACTAATACCACATTAATAAAGATGTGAGTTCCTTTATTAAATTTATGTTTCTCGTTTCTTTATGATTGAACAAAATTACCAAAACATCTGAACGTATTCCAGATAGACTTTGGGCATGGCCATGCAAACATTTTGTCAACTCTACGAGGGGCCCAGCAGTATTAAACTTCTAAACAAATCAGAAGGAATAAATTCTTTCTTGACTACAAGAATAACCCATGAACTTTGCAACACTTCTGAAAACAACCCTTATAACTCCCTGTTACGGTGAGCGGTAGATTGCTTCACAAAAATGCACTACATCCATGACACTTATCTGGTATCTCAAGTCTGAGGATAACTTTAAATATGATTCTCACATTAAATATTAAATCATATTATTGGGATAAGTCCAATACTCAATTCATTGAATATCATGTGAAATTGGTATGACTACTCATCAATATACTTTCAAGTATATCCTAAACCAATACTCAAATTTGTCTTAGTTTAATGATATTCCCATATCAATAATCGACAATGGGCAATTTAGAATAATAAATTATACATGGATCTTAAACATGCAAATATAGGATATATTATTAAGACAATGAATAAATAAACATATTTTATTCCATTAAAATAATAATTGTACATTACATCCTTTATCCAAACACTAATCACAAATGGGCATGAAACTTTCAGCTAATCTAAGTCCTACACCTTTAGCATGCTTGTAAAGCTTGGTGCCAAGTAGAGGCTTTGTTAATTGATCTGCCAAGTTATCATCTGTGTGAACTTTGAGCATTTCGATTTCGCCTATTTCGACTTGTTCTCGAACATAGTGATGCTTAATCGGGAAATGTCTGTTGCCTTTCATGATTCCAGGCTCATTGGCAAATGTAATTGCAGCTAAATTGTCACAATACATTTTAATAGGTCTTTGAATCGAAGGCATGACTCCAAGCCCTGAAACAAACTTCCTAATCCAAACAGCTTCCATTGCAGCTTCTGAAGCAGCTATATACTCACTTTCTGTAGCAGACATTGCTAGTACACTCTGCTTTCTGCTCCTCCAATCCACAGCTCCTCCATTAATGACAAAGACATAACCCGTCTGAGACTTCGTATCATCCTTATCACCTTTCCAAGAAGCATCGCAATAACCTGTAACATCAAGTTCTGCTGATGGATTTCCACCATAAACCAAGAACATATCTTTAGTAGCCCTAAGGTACTTAAGAATATTTTTAACAGCAGTCCAGTGAGCTTCACCTGGATTTTGCTGATATCGACTGGTTAAATTCTGAGCAAATGCTACATCAGGCCTTGTACTTTTCACCGCATACATAATAGATCCCACAGCCGAAGCATAAGGGACTCTTTTCATGCGTTGCACCTCTGCAGGTGTTGAAGCACAAACCTTGTTGCTCAAGCCATGTTGTTCTTGCATCGGCAAATATCCTTTCTTGGAATTTTGCATACTGAATCTCTTCAGTCTTTTATCAATGTAAGCACTTTGGCTTAATCCAATTAATCGCTGAGATCTATCTCTATATATCTTGATTCCCAGAATAAATGCAGCTTCCCCTAAATCTTTCATAGAAAAACACTTTCCAAGATATGCCTTAACCTTTTGCAAACTTGGAATGTCGTTTCCCATGATCAATATGTCATCAACATATAAATTGAGCTTGAGTGAATCCATACTTTTTAATTTCACCATCAAATCTCTTATTCCATTGTCGTGATGCTTGCTTTAATCCATAAATTGATCTTTTAAGCTTGCATACACGATTTGGGAATTCTGGATTTACATACCCCTCAGGCTGCGCCATATAGATGTCTTCATCTAGGCGACCATTTAAGAAGGCGGTTTTTACATCCATTTGCCAAATCTCATAGTCATAGTAAGCGGCTATGGCTATAAGAATCCTAATTGCCCTTATGTCAGCTACAGGAGAAAAGGTCTCCTCATAGTCAACACCAAAAGTTTAAGTATAGCCTTTAGCTACACAACGGGCCTTATAGGTGTGTACAACGCCATCCATGTCAGTCTTTTTCTTGTAGAGCCATTTACTCCCAACTAGTTTGGCACCCGGAGGTAGGTCTACTTCTTCCCAGACATTATTGTCTTTCATGGATTGCATTTCCCCATCCATAGCTTCTTTCCATTTGGCCTTTTCAGGACCATTCATGGCAGCTTTATAACTTGTAGGCTCATCAAGATCACCCAGTATATTCTCATCACTCTCTACATTAAGACATAGACGAGTAGGAGCTTTAACTGGTCTTGTTGACCTACGAATGGGAATCACTTCAACTTCTGGTGGAGGACCTAAACTTTCAGGTTCTACCGGAAGTTGGTTAGTGTTTTCAGAAGGTTCTACATCTTTTTGACCGTCTTCCAGATCATATACTCTCCCACTGAATTCTTGAGATATGAGCTCCCTTTCAAGGAAGTCTCCATACCTTGCAACAAATACTTTGTTTTCAGGTGGATAATAAAAGTAGTATCCCATAGTTTCCTTAGGGTATCCTACGAAGATGCACTTCACAGATCTTTGTTGGAGTTTGTCTGCTGAGTCACGTTTAACATACGCCTCACAACCCCAGACCTTAAGATAAGACAGGTTAGGAGCTTTTCCAGTCCATACCTCATATGGTGTCTTATCAACCTTCTTTGTTGGAACCATATTTAGAATGCGAACCGCAGATTCTAAGGCATAATCCCAAAATGAAAAAGGAAGAGTTGTTAGATTATACATAGATCGTATCATGTCTTGCAATGTACGATTCCTTCTCTCAGATACACCATTTTGTTGTGGAGTATATGGAGAAGTATGGTGCTGGACAATTCCCTCCTTTGCTAGATAATCTATGAACTCCTGACTCAGGTATTCACCACCTCTATCGGATCGAAGAGCTTTAATCTTCTTTCCAAGTTGCAACTCTACTTCTGCTTTAAACACTTTGAATGTTTCAAATACCTCATGTTTATTTTTAAGTAAATAAACATAACCATAACGGCTGTAATCATCCGTAAATGTTAAGAAGTAGCTAGCACCTCTCTTTGACACATGTCTAAGTGGTCCACACACATCTGTGTGAATAAGACCAAGTAGATCATTCGCCCTTTCAATCCTATTTTTAAAGGGTTTCTTAGTCATCTTCCCAGCAATGCAAGATTCACATTTATCAAATGATTCATCATTGATCTTATCTAAAAGCCCATCATGTTGCAGCTTTTTCATGCGATCTTTGCCAATGTGAGCAAGTCGACAATGCCAAAGATAAGACAAATCCAGACCTTTCTTGATTCTCTTATTGTTGATGCTATACATTGAATTATTTGTAACAAAAGCATTATCATTATCATTCATATCAATTTCAAATACACCATTCACAACAATAGCATTAAAATAAAAAACATCATTTAAAGAAACTGAAATTCCATTGCTAGAAATAGTATGATGAAAACCAAGGTTTAACAAACATGAAAATGAAATTACACCTCTAACAATTGACGGTGCATAATGACAATTATTTAAAGATAGTACTAAGCCCGAAGGCAACACTAAATTAAAAACTCCTATAGCTTCAACTCCTGCATGCGCTCCGTTACCAACGTGCAAGAATTGTTGTCCATAGGCCAGCTTTCTCTCAACTCTAAACCCCTGCAAGGTATTGCAAATATGAATGCCACATCCCGTATCATATACCCATGAATTCAATTTAGGAGTAAGAGTGAATAATTCAATCATAAAGAACGCACCTGAAGTGCTGGGGTTACCAGCATCATTCCCCTGCTTCTTGAGTCGCAAGTCATGAATGTAGAGAGGGCAATTGCGCTTCCAATGGCCCTTTTCATGACAGTGGTGACAAGCCTGATCCTTCTTGTTTGGCGGATTCACCTTGTTCTGCTTAGGCTGATGTTGCTTCATCTTGGGTTGAGGTTGATAGGCCATGACCTGCTTGCCTTTATCACCTTTACCTTTTGATGGATCTTAACACCTTGAACTTGTGTTAGATTGATACTTTGAATTATATCACTAAGTATGCGGAATCTACTTAGTAACACTTAGAAGTTTGATTGTAAGTAAGACAGTTGTAAATAAACAATGTATGTAAACAAACTATTAGCTCCAATATTATTAATGATAATAATACGAGTGATCTTGATATCACTAGGGTTACACCTTGAAGCTCTAGAAAAAACGTATGTAAACTTATAACCTATGATCTCCTTTTATAGCACAAGGAGTCCTCTTCTACAAGATAAGTATAAAGCTAATAGAATAAGATATACACAAAATCTATTCTATATTTATCTAGATGCGTTTCCTAACAGTTATCTAATAAGCAGTGGTAATATATTGTTCTTGCAGTGGTAATGAGTTTCCACTGCAAGTACAATCTTCTGCAGTTGTAACTTCTTCTTTAGCCGTGGTAACTGTTAGTATAATTCCCAACAATCCTCCCCTAACTTATGATTAATACATAAATCAATAAGTTTCTTCAAGTAATCAATAAACATGAGGATATGGGAATTCTTCCAAACACTTATCTTCTTCTTCTTAACTCTCTATCAGCTCTCACACTTTGATCATAAATCCTTTGCAACAAATCATCTATGACTTCAGTTCTTTCCCAACACCTAAGCTTCTCTGACAACATCACTGTTAATACTCCAGCTCTTAATGGATATTCTTTCTCAGCCAGCATAAAAACATCAACTCCATCTTGAGTAGAAACATGATGTACAGAACTTAAATCATAGAATTTCCACAAAGTTCTTGTACCATGAGCTTCAAATCTCCAGTATCTATCACTTGGATCAGGTTCATATAATCTTCTGAATTGAACCCATAACTCCATAGCTTTGACATCAACAAGTTCATCCTTTTGAAACTGATCTTGAACAATTCTCCACAAAGTATCCAAATCTTCTCTATCACAACATCTAACAATATCTTCAAAATCTCTGCAAATGTTTGTGACACTTCCATTTCTGATGATCTTCCAAGCAACACCAAAACTATCAGAAAAGATTTCCCAACCAACTACTGAATATTTTGCTTGTAGAGGTTCAATGTTTAGCACATCAGTTTCTATGAACAACATGTTTGTAACTTGCTCTTCAGTCAACTTGCTAGGACCTTCTTCTTCTTGAGATGATATCTGAGTCTTCAACTTCTTTGCTTCTTTAGATTCAAGACTCACTCCAGTCCTTTTTGTCTTCATGGATAATGGTTCTTGATCCATTGGAATGAATTTACTATCTTGTCTTTTGATTCTGTAGTAAATACCTTCAATCTGATCATGTGACAATCCTTTGAATTGACCCATCTTCATATTACCAACATGACAACAAAAAGTCTTCATCTCAGAAATAATTTGTGCCTTTGTAAGTTTCCTTGGCTTCTTTTGACCTTTTCTAGCATCTCCAATGATTTGGTCAAGAGCCTGCTGTTTTTTATTAGAATGAAATCTTTAAGTTGAGCAGACCTTTGTTCTTCATCCAAGGTTGTATTTGCAATCAATTCAATAGTCTTCTTCCTAATTATTTGATCATTGTTAATCAAATAGTTAATCTCTTCTTCTGTAGGCACATAGGTAAATTCTGGAAGTTTCTCATACATTACAGTTGGTGAGACACTTGAAATAGGTTTTGCCATAACAGCTTCTAGTTTATCCAACCTAGTTGCTTCCATGAAACTAGCAACTTCATCTTCTTTAATCTTTTTCTTTCTTTCATACTCTTCAGCTTGTTGTTGCTCTGCTAACCTATGATCAAAGTCAATCTGAGCTTGTTCAAACTTAGAAATCTTTCTTGTCTCTTGATCTGAAGCAATTACAATAGCCTTTCCTTTAACTGATCTTCTTCTGGCAGCTTCTTCCTCTGCAGTGGTAATTTCTTGACTAGTAGTGGGAACATTTTCACTTGCAGTGGTAAGTTGTTGATCAGTGGGAACTTGTTCTGCTTCAGTGGAAATTGGTTGAGTAGTTCCAACTAAATCATCCAAGTTAAAACCTGCATCAGCATCCATATCTTCAAAGTCCAATTTTCTCCCCTCAATCTCAGCAACATCATCTTTTGCTTGAGCATTATTAGAATCATTGAGCTCAGCAAATGCTTTTTCAAAATTTGTTCTCCTCCCCTTAAACTCTGCATCAGTTTTCCTCCCCTGTTTGGAAGAATCTCCCAAAACTTTATCAGAACTTGCAGAAAACTCATCTGAAGGTGAAGATGATGATAATACAACCTGAGATCTTTTCTTCTTGAGATTCTCAACTTCATTCTGCAATTTGTGAATCTCATCCTTCAATTGATTCAGCTCTGTGGCATGTTGTTCTTTAATCTGAGCCAGATCTTTCTCCAGAGCTTGAACCTGCTTGACTAATTTGGTACAAATATCCATCAATTCATTTTGTTGCACACTGCCTTCATCACTTCCAGCTGTGTAACCTGCTGGGAGAGGTGAATCATGAGGCATTGATTCAAGCTGTTCTCTAGTTGGACTAGGAGGAAGCCTTGAACCACCACTGCTTGTTCCTAAACCAAATGGATCAGCAACATGCAATGTTGAGATGAGAGAAGTTGGTTGTTTAGACCTTCTCTCATAAGTGTGAGTGACTGCAGGGGTATGTTGAATTGGTGGAACAACAATATTGGGTGTGTTTTGAGATGCAACTGGGATTGATGCATCCTCACCCTGTACTTGAGAAATTTTAGCAAGCATTTGAGGTAAAAGTGGATGAACCTGCCCATCCCAAAGTTCTGAAGCCTTATTCATATTTTGAAAAACTTTTGGCTTAAGAATGGAAGGTTCATAAATTCTGTTGTGAGGTCGCAGTTGAAACTCATTTAACACTGCTTGCACAAACCTTGGATACATCAAAAATTTATATGTACTCTTTACATTGCCTTTCATATTATTAAAAATAAACTTTGACCAATTGAAAGTCCTATCTGTTGCCAAACAAACCAAAGGATAAGCCATGGTTGATGCAAATTGTTCATAAGATGTTTTCTTAGGACTTAGGCAATGTAGAAGAGTATGTATCAAAAATCTCCAATGGGGACAAAAACATCCTTTTCTAAAAGTGACTTTTTGATCTGATGTATCATACCCCATTAAAGCAATATTTGTAAAAATTTCTGAATTAGGTAATGTGATGATACCATTGAGATCATCCAATTGAAGAATTCTCCTCAAGGATGACTCAGTAACATCAATAGTTACCCCATCAACTGTGGCTCTTAGAGCATCCACAGATTCTTGTGTGTCTCCCTGTTCAAGAGTTATGGACTCCACAGTGTTCCAGAACTGTTTGATATGAGAAACATAGATTGTGGGATTAATAATTAAGGCATACCTGATGTGAGTTGTGTTTAGAAAATCCACAATCTGATGAAAAACATGGCCACTCTTCTCATTCGACTTTTGTAAGTAGGCCACTTGGTTGTGCTCCTCGACAAATTTTAGAATCGCCATGATATTTGTGAAAAAGAGAATGAAAGTGTTAGTAATCAATATAAAAATCAAGCCGTATGATAATGAATTTATACTAATAGGGTTTGAGGAGGTTGCGCAATGTGAATTATCTTTGGAAATAATTATCTTTGGAAAAAGAATAATTTATAATAAGTAAGGAGATAATTCACAAAAGATTTTACCCTATTAATAAGAAAAGACGGTTATTTTTACAACGGCTAGTAAAAAATAAATTACTGACACAACAGTTGTAACGGCTAGTCATCAGTGGAAAAATTACTCTTGCAGTGGTAACTGATGAACTAGCAGTGGTAAAATTTTCACAAAAATATCAAAGAGCAGTGGTTATTAAAACATGAACATTTGCTGCTCTTATCATAGTTTTTAGCAAACTACCAGCTATCAACGGATTTGAGATGTCTTTACCATTAGCCGTTTGCTATGGACTAGCCAACTCTTGATCACATGGATGTATGGTGAGTTGATAACCTAGTTTTTGGTAAACTATCAACCATAAACGGATTTGATAAGTCTTTACCAGTAGCCGTTTGCTCTGGACTAGTTGATTCTTATGTGGATTAGACATGGTGAATCAATAACCATTTGTTGTGTGTCTATGATACACACCTTATTACTCCAATCACTCCAATAATATGGGTTGTTAGCATCAACTCAACTTAACCCATAAAACTTAACACAAAGTAACTTTTTAACCAAGTTACTATTCACAAAAATATCTTCCAAAAGTCAACCCGATAATTAACCAAATTTACTCCTCCAACCTACCAAAACAAGTAGAAGTAAATATCCTTCATTAAATAGAATTCGACCTTGACTTTGCATATAAAAGGGTCTCAAAACTTTTATCTCTCATCAACAAAAAACTTCAACAACACAAACCCTTAATCATCACAATGAGTTGGTTCCCAATAGTCTACATATCTTCTGATGATTCATCGGATGAGGAAATCAGCTATTGTTCAAACTCAGAGGATTTTTCAACATGATGGAGTAATTACTTCCCACCAAGTGCAACCACTTCCACAGCATCCAACAAGCCATCCAAAAAGACTGAAGCTTCTCCTGCTCCATCTTTGGAGTTCTATTCTAGTGCATCCTCTGATGATGATAATGATCCAACCTTTGATCTTTCCAAAGAGCTTCCAAAGGCCCTCACCACAGCATTGAAGACTGCCATAAGCAACATGAAGTGGCCTGCTGTTGAGAAGCCTACCCAAGCACCAAGGCCTCCCAAGCAAGTTCTGGGACTTGCTTGTCCAAGGAAACAACTCTCTTTTGATGACAAGAGAAAGAAAGCTTCCAAAGGCAAGCATGACTATGAAGGAAAAGGAAAGAAACCCATGGTGTAGGTGTTAGGTTGTAGGTTTATGTCTTTTGTGATGGTTTTCTGTGATGGTGACAATGTTATCTGAATGGTTGTGATGTACTCTCCTTTTAATCAATAAAAGTACTCTTTGTTCTTGTTATTATCACCAAACCTTTCCACTGTTGTATGTTAATTACCACTGAGTACTTGATAATTCTGCATACAAGTTAGTAGAAAACCATACATACAATACAAACAATATTAGTACCTAAAAAGAGTATCTTGCAACACTGAAAAATATTTAGACATCAAAAGTTTATGGATTGAGCATCCCAATACCTGTTACCAAGTATTGAAACCTACCCACATCAAGCCCTTTTGTTAATAAATCAGCATAATTGTCATCAGTATGAATCTTGACAACATTAATAAGCTTTTTCTCAAAACAATCTCTAATAAAGTGATGTCTAATTTCAATATGTTTAGTTTTTGTGTGTTGCACAGGATTTTTAATAATGCAAATGGTACTAGTATTGTCTATATAGATAATAGTGTTCATGAAATTGTACCCATAGTCCAATAATTGATTCTGAAGCCAAAGGATCTGAGCACAACAACTAGCAGCTGCAACATATTCTGCTTCAGTGGTTGAAGTAGCCACCATAGTTTGCTTCTTGCACTGCCATGACACCAATCTACATCCAAGAAATTTACATCCTCCAGTAGTTGATCTTCTATCCAAACTTGCACCAGCATAGTCACTATCTGAGTATGTGATCAATTCCATTGGAGAATCTCTTGGATACCATAATCCTAGATTAGGATAAGTCTTCAAGTACCTAAAAATCTTTTCCACTGCTGTCAAATGTGATGTCTTTGGAGTCACTTGAAATCTTGCACAAGCACAAACAGCAAACATGATGTCAGGCCTTGATGAAGTAAGATACATCAAGGAACCAATCATGGATCTGTAAGTGTGAACATCAACATTAGCACCACTTGCATTCTTCAACAATAAGTGTGTGGTCTTGTCAGCAGGGGTATTGGAAGATTTTGCATCAGTGAACTTGAACTTCTTGATAATCTCAGCCACATACTTGTCTTGGCTGATAAATATACCTTCCTTACTCTGTTGTACTTGTAGCCCCAAAAAGAATGTAAGTTCTCCCATAGAACTCATTTGAAATTCATCTTTCATTAGCTTCTCAAACTGTTTGCACATCTCTTGTTTTGTAGATCCAAAGATAATATCATAAACATATACTTGCACAAGTAGAATATCACCTTTGTCTTTCTTGATGAACAAAGTTTGATCAATTTTACCTCTATGAAACCCATTATTCAATAAATAATTAGCTAAGGTTTCATACCACTTCCTTGGAGCCTGATGTAAGCCATAAAGAGCCTTAACCACTTTGTAAACTTTATTTGGGTGTTGAGGATCTTCAAAGCCTAGAGGTTGAGAGACATATACCTCCTCATCAATAGTTCCATACAGAAAGGCACTCTTAACATCCATTTGATAGACTGTAAAGCCCATAAATGATGCATAGGCTAAGAATAATCTAATAGCCTCAATTCTTGCAACAGGAGCAAACACTTCTTCATAATCAATACCCTCTTCTTGAGTGTATCCTTGAGCAACCAATCTAGCTTTGTTCCTGATTACAATGCCTCTTTCATCTTTCTTATTTCTGAAAACCCATTTAGTACCAATGACCTTCATACCATCAGGCAAGTCACAAAGAACCCAAACCTTTTGAAGTTTAAACTGCAACAACTCTTCTTGCATAGCTTCAACCCAGCTAGATTCTCCTAGAGCCATATACACATTCTTAGGCTCCATTTGTGAGAGAAAACAGAAAAACAAACACTCATTCTTCTGGCTATGTTTCTTGGACTCATACACTTCACTTATGAACCCATGAATGTCATCTTTCTTTGTCTGTCTTCTAGTCTTCACACCTGATTGAAGTTCACCAATAACATTATCAAGTGGATGCACTTTGTGAATGGTAGACTGTGATGTGCTAGGAATATCATATGTTGTAGGCATGTTTGAGATCTCTACATCATCACTTGGTGATTCCTGAGAAGTATTATCCACATTTGGACTTACAGTGGAAACCTCTGGTGTAGCAGTGGGAATTGAGTTACCACTGCTAGTAGGAATATCTTTATTCACAGAATCTGCATCATTTGGTTTTTCAAAATTATCACCAAAGTCCCAAAGTGGCATAACAATTTGATCTTCATCATTTTTGCAAGCTTCATCTTCATCAATGAATTCTTCTGAATCTTCAAGATCTTTGTCACCAGTACTTGAAGTGAGAGGAACATAATTCATTGTATTTGATAATGTTTCAAGATCAAATAGCCAATCTGGACCTGAACCTGCCATGTTTGCTTTATTCTCAAGAAACTTAACATGCAAGTTCTCTTCAATTTTCTTTGTTCTTAAGTTATAGACTCTAAAAGCCTTGCTAACCATAGAGTATCCAACAAAGAAGCCTTCATCTGACTTTTCTTCAAATTTACCCAGATGATCAATGGTATTGAGAATAGTAACATGACACCCAAATGGCCTCATAAACTCCAAAGTAGGAGGTCTTCCTCTGAACAACTCATAAGGTGTCTTGTTCTTTGTTTTGACCACTAAAACTCTATTTTGAATGTAACAAGCAGTGTTAACTGCTTCAGCCCAAAAAGTCACTGGAAGCTTGGAATCAGCTAACATGGTTCTAGCAGCCTCAATTAGTGTTCTATTTCTTCTTTCAGCAACTCCATTTTGTTGAGGAGTTCTTGCAACACTAAATTCTCTTTTAATACCTTTATCTCTGCAGAAATCATCCATAACTTTATTCTTGAACTCTGTCCCATTGTCACACCTGATGATCTTGATTTTCTTCTCAAATTGATTTTCAACTTGAGTGATGAAAATCTTAAGGATGCCTGTGGTTTCATCTTTGGTACTTAAAAAGAAAACCCATGTGAATCTACTGAAGTCATCAGTTACAACAAGACAATATTTCTTTAAATTGATGCTGCTCACAGAGGTAGGACCAAACAAGTCCATATGCAGCATAAAGAGTGGATGATTGATAGAATTGAATGCCTTGGTTTTGCATGAAGCTCTGTGTTGCTTTCCTTTGAGACAGGCAACACAAGTTTGGTCATTTTCAAATCTTTTCTCTGGTAGTCCTCTGACAAGGCCATCTTTCACAATCTTGTTGATGGTCTTAAAGTTCACATGACCAAGTCTTCTATGCCAAAGCATTGATTCATCCAAAGTGGCTTTAGCAAGCAAGCAAGTAACATCATTATTAGCCACTATGTTCTGCATATCAATACTATACAAATTTCCTTTTCTAGGAATTTTAAGCAAAATGTCACATTCTTCTGGAAGCTTATAATCCTTAGATAAGATATAGCATTCATCTTCTGTGAATAGAACTCTATGCTTTTTATCACACATCTGTGACACACTGAAGAGGTTGTATTTGAGTTCTTTCACATACTGCACATCTTCAAAGTCAATGTTTCCAGCCTTGATTGTTCCTTTGCCAGAAACTTTGCCACCAATTCCTCCTCCAAAACTGACAAATTGTCCATCATAAGGTTGAAAGTCTGAGAGATAAGATTTATTGCCAGTCATGTGCCTGGAACATCCACTGTCTGAGTATCCTTGATCATTAGAAGTCTTTGAATGTCCCTGCACATAAAATAAAGGAATTAGTTCCTTTTGGAGACCCAAGCCACAAATGACTTGGATCTGCCTCGTGTATCAATATAATTATATCTATCAAAGGTCATTGATACACTATTGGGATTATCTGAGGTGATAGTTCCTTTTGGTTTCCATTCCCAACGAGCTGAGGCCTTAACAGCTTTTCCCACATTTACCCTTTTCTTGTTAACCGTCCTATCAGTGGTAACCTTTGGCCTTGCAGTGGAAACTGCTGGCTTAAAAATTTGAGGTGCCCACTTCTGATTATGGTTAACTTTCTTTTCAAAATAAGTCTTTTTCCCTGTTTGAGTAGATTTAACAAAAGTAGTAACAGGGGGCTTAGGGTAAACTCTGTTATTATATCTGGCAGTGGCAACTGCTGGTTTAGCAGTGGAAACTGCTGGTCTAGCAGTGGAAACAGGTATAATGCCAGAATGAAGCAAAACAGACCTGGGAATCATCTTGCTAAGTGGATTTGGGTTAGTTAAGTTGTTAACATTGTGTTTATTCACCCAAGAATTCCCAAATACTTCCCTTCTTCCCAAGTGGTAGGTACAGTCTTTAGCTAAATGGTCAAAGCTACCACATATATGACAGGGTTTGTTATTGAACATAAAGTCACTACCAGATTGCCTAGATTTGACATGATTCCAACTTCTCATATTACCTCTAGGAGTTGGTGACCTACTTCTGTACATCTCTGCATATCTAGTAGTGGGCCTAGTGAAATTAGGTTGTGACCTAGGCTTCTCTTTGACTACATCAGGAATACTTCTTTTAAACTCCACTTTAACATTTTCAGGAGTACTAGGTTTAGACTCAACTTTCAAATTATCATCTTTAAAAGATGAGTCACTAGCACTATCAAATACATCAACCTCAACCTGAACCTTTTCAATTTCAACTGGTTTAACAAACTTTGGTCCATAGGTCATAGGTAGATCCTGAAATTCTTCTAAACCTGTGTGAGCTAAGTCAATGCCAGGAGGTGATGGAACACCTCTTAGAGGTGGTGGAACAGTTTTGTATCCAAGACCTGATTTAGCTTTGCTCACAATTTGGGCTTCCTAAATTTTATCAATACACTTGGATTGATGATCCAGTGTTTGCTTAGTTATCATTATATTCTCACTAGCCACTTTAACCTTTTCTAGTTCTTCTCTAAGAACCTTATTAACAGCAACCTGATAATCTAAGTCTCTTCTTAATACTGCAATATCATCATTGAACTTAGATTCATTTGCCCTATAATGCTCTAATTGAGTTTCTAAAACACTTAGGCCTCTTTTATGATTTGATAAGTTATAATTAGTATGAGTTAACTCTATGTGTTGCTCATTAAATTATGCTTTAAGTTTCTCATACTCTTTTAAGACCTTACAAGATTTAGAACAAGCATTATCAATTTGTACCTCAGAGTCAGAAAAAGCCATTAGTGCCACCATTGCAGACTCTGAATCATCTTCCTCTTCCTTAGTCATAAAGCTCCAATCAAAGCTCACTCCATCAATGGCCAATAGCCCCTTTGGCTCATCAGTAGTAGATTCTTTCTTCTTGTCCTGCTTGTACCAAGTTGACCTGCTGTCAGACTTCCTTGGCTTCCTACACTCTCTTGCAAAGTGCCCCTTCTTATGACAATTGTAGCACTCCACCTTCTTCTTGTCAAAACCTACTGTTTCATTGCCACTGATGTTGATCTTTCTTCCAGTTTTCTTCCAAAACTTCTTAGTCCTCAAGCTTAGTAATGCTACTTGCCATTTGATGTCCATCTCCTCCATATCATCTTCATCAATTTGATCCAGATCCTCATGATTGAGAATTGAACCACCCACTTGACTTGATATAAAAGCATAAAAGGTAGTATCATTAAGCCCTGCAATCTGTTTCTTTGAGCTAACAGTGGAAATACTTCCACTACAAGTGGAAACAGCAATGTTAGCACAGTCATCATCACTATCACTTTCTTCATCTGAACTATCATCAAGAGATGATGATATGAGTGCTACACTTCCTGAACTTGAACTTATCTTGCCAGCTTTCTTCAATCTTTGTTCAATAACCTTGAAGTTATTGTACAAGTCATTGAGTTTCATGGTCTCCAACTCTGGCTTATCTTCCCACACAGCAACATTGGTTCCAAACTCAGAGGGTAAGCTTCTTAAGAACTTTAGATTGAGATCTTCTCTTTCCACCTCAATTCCAAAAACAATGAGTTGAGAAACAATCTTTTGTAGCCTTGTGAAAATGCTATCAAGAGATTCATTACTTGATGAACCAAAGTTTTCATAAGTTTGCTTCAGCAGAGTCTTTTGAGTCTTCTTGGTGGAATCATTACCACCAAAAACTTCACAGATCTCATCAAAGAGAGTCTTTGCAGTCTTAAACTTGATGAATGCTACAACTTGGTCTCTGGGAAGTGTCATCAGCAACAGACCTCTGGCCTTCAAATCATTCTTCAGTTGAAGTCTTTCATCATTAGTAACAGGTCCAGTGTTGACCTTAATTACTTCCTTGCCATTAACCATCTCTGAAGTAGAACTTGGTTTGAAAGAATTTCCAACCATAATGATCTCCCAAAGTGTGTAATCTTGAACCATAAAGAATTGTTCTATCATTAGCCTCCACATCTCAAAGTCATTCAACTTAAGCTTTGGAAGCTTAGCAGCAATGTTTGTGTTACTGGTTTCTGTCTCCATTGAATCTTCTGAGCGAACTTGAGTCTTCTAAATCAAAGTATCAAAGCCTGGCTCTGATACCACTTGATGGATCTTAACACTCTCGCATCTAACATATAAATTATCGTCTTCATTTCCTTTAGGATCATAGGATATGTAGAAACGATAGCATGAGATAATAATAGGCTTAACCAATCCTCTTGAGCATGAGATCTTTAATAAACATTTTTTAAAATATTTGATTTATGATATTTGTTGTCAAAAATTTAATATATCTAAAAATATGCAAAAACCTCACATTTTTGAAAATAGTTTTTCAAATAACTATCCCACTTTTAAATAACATGTTTTCACTATCAATATCCACAATTTTGTTTCGATCAAAACTAAAGATTGGGAAAATATTCTTTACCGTTCATTCACACATTTTGAAGTAAAAACCCAATCTATTTTATTCAAATAAAGGGAAATTCTAGCGAATTTAATCACATTATACATCTAGTACCCCCGTTTTTGCCAAAAATTTGAAAATTTTTTTCAAAATTTTCACTTAATGAAGTACTTGGCATTAACACAACAAATGGTTATTAGTCCGCCATGTCTAATCCACACAAGGACTAGCTAATCCAGGAGCAAACGGCTCTTGGTAAAGATAACTCAAACCCGTTTATGGCTTGCAATTTGCCAAAAATTGTATGGTTCCTCAACTCCCCATATCCCATAAAGCAAATGAGTTGGCTAGCCCACAAGATTATGGCTTGTGGTAAAGGCAGTGAAAATCCATAATTGGTAATCAGCTCACCAAGATGTTGACTTAGTCCATCAAGAGTTGGCTAGTCCAGAAGCAAACGGCTTTTGGTAAAGACTAATCAAATCCGTTGACAGCTGGTGGTTTGCTCAAAATCACACGGTTATCAGGTGTACCACAGTTCTCACACCTGGCTACTCCAGAAGTAATGGCTTTTGGTAAAGAGACATTAAAACCATTAAATTTTGAAAACGGGTTGTTATTGGATTATAGATTGCTAGGGACTAGCAATAGTTTAGTGTAGGGGATTGATGAGTTCATAAAAACTCATCATTTTTGTCCTGTTTAAAATACAAAAACAGTTAAAAACACACAGAAACACCACATAATACTATAAATATCTTTGAAATGTGTTTTTATATGTTTCAGTTGCAAAAGGATTAAAAACAGATAAAACGTGCAAAGTTTGCACAATTGGCAAAATCAGTCCTTGAACTTTCAAGAAATGTCAGAAATGGTCCCTGGGAAAGTTATTTTGAAGAAATGTCAACAAAAGTCCCCCAGGAATCATAAAATTACAAAATTAACCCTTGAAAGTTCAAAATTGCACAAATGGCAAAACAGGTCCCCCAAGTTTCAAAACTTGTCAGTTTTAGTCCCTGGTAGTTTATTTTGGAAAGAAAAGTCAATTTTAGTCCTTGGGAATTCACAAAGTATCATAATTAATCCCTGGATAAAAAGTTTGAGGAAATTACAAAATTGGTCCCTGAAGTTTCAAAAATGGCAAAAATAGTCCCTGGGTATTTTAAAATGGAAATTTATCAAAATATACCCTTGTACTATTCATAATTAACAAATCAAGTCATTTTTGATATATTTTAGGAAAATTACACTTTTTACCCTCAACTTTAAAAATTGGCAAAAATGGTCCCCGGTTATTTTTAATTTTGGAAAAATCAAAATAATCCTTATATTATTCCAAAATTACAAAAATGGTACCTTTTGCAAACTTTGGAATAATTACATTTTTAGTCCTTGGAATTTTCAGATTTTACAAATAGGTCCTTGGGCTATTATCTTTCTAAAAATAAAAATAACTTAATCCAAAAATTCAAATCCAATACATAAACAACAAAGCCTGGTCCTAATCCATAACTTGGGCCCAAACTAAACACAAGCCCAATCCAAATCCACTTTAGATACAAACCAGGATATTACTTTGACTATGTTTGACCCGTACTCCATCTTCAACCTCCATCCACCTCACTATCCTGCTTCACCTGCTTCACACCTCCACCCTCCACAACTTGCCACACTTTCCACCTCACCCTACCCTCTGTCACCTCCACAAGCAAAACCCACCTCCTAGGTTTACCCTAGGAGGTGACACCTATTACACCAACACCCTGCCACCACACCCCTACCATGTAGACACCCTGCAACACACCAATACCACCTCCCCTGACACCATTCTCAACCAATTGTCCAATGCAACCTCCAAACCCACCAATTACACCATTCACAGCTCCCAATTGCTAAAAGCAACTTTGGCGCCAATTTTGGTTTTAAACAGGTGTTGATGAATGGGACACGTGGAGCTCAATTGGAATGGTGGGATTTCATCCTTATGACTCAGGGAACTCAATTGGGCTATAAAAGGAAGAGAAGAGGCATGAAGCAGGGTACCTTGAGTTGGAGGCTTAGGTCACTAGTGTAGCTTTACTGCTTACTTTAAATTCATGTAATTTTAAGCTTTATTAGTTGTAATCTGTCTTTACTTTGTAATTTTAAATTAATACAAGTTTTAATTTCAAGTTTTAATCTTTAATTTCCATTTTAGCAAAATTAAGAAAATTTGACAAATTTGCTCAATTTTGCTTATTGTTGTTGTTTTTGGATGTTAAGCTTATTTAAGCTCTGACAAAGTTTATACAAGCTTTTATGTACCTTAAAAACAAGCTTTAGTGATTAAAAGTAAAAATACTAAAAAAAAAAAGAAACAAGAAAATAGAAAATAAAAAAAAAAAATAAGTGAAGAAGAAGAAGGAATAATGGAGCAGGGATGATTATGGAAGCCTGTGGTATTAGTTACCTCATGGGAGGTTTTAGGAGTGTACTTGGTTAATGGTACTTGGTTTTCAGCTAAACACCATTTGTAAGCTCATTCCTCAATTTTTGCATCTTTACTGTAGAAGCATACAATTGTTGTTTATCTAGTGTTTCTGTGTTTATTATAGCTTATATTGTCTCATTAAGTCATTTTGGATCAATCTAATAAACTTAATCACCTAACTGCCTCACAAATCTTATAACAGTCAAAACAAAAGGGGTGTTTGGGAGAACCTGATCTAAATGGGTTCATGGGCATTTGTGTTGTTGTTTGTTGTTAACACATGTTACAACAGGTACTATTAGGTCATATAAGTTTTAAAATCCATTGCTTGTTCATAAAAAAAGTCAAATATCTCTTTGTCACCTTAGTATTTGTTCACTGTTGGAATTTTAGATTCAATAATCATCATATTAGTTTATTAGTTGGTTATGTAGCTTAATATCATCTCTTATTAACTTAATATATCATAATAAGTCAGTAGATTAGGATTAAAGTTCAAAATAGTCAACTTAGTTCTTAGTTTTAAAAAGTCAAAATTGCTTTGTTTTCAGTTTTTCCAAAAGTTCCAGGAATATTGGTGATTTTTGTGTGTTGATTCAGGGATTGAAACTTTCACATATTGTTCTCTACCAACTCATTTTCAGAAATCATTCATCATTGTATTTTTGAGAATTTAGTGTGGGCCCCCACACTTGCCCAAAGAGGGCTGCAGGGAGACTGTGTTCCCCTGTGCAGCAGACTCAGTCTCAAGACCACCACTTTGGTGGTGGTTCTTGACCTCTACAGTGATTCCCTAGCCACAAATCTTGGTTCTATCAACTCCCCTCCTAGTAGGGTACCTCCTTTGACCAATGGCTTGACCTGAAACCCTGTGGACCCCACCTAAAATAAGCAATCAAGTCTGTCCCATTTTCAGTTGAATAACAAGTTTCCAAGTGCTATTTAACTGCTTATAAGCTTATTCCAAGGGCTTATCTGGCCAAATCTAGCTCAAACTTGTTCACTTAACTAATTGGAACCAGAATAATCCATAGTGGGCCCCACACAAGCTCATTTGAGCTTATTAGCTTGTTTGGTCAAACAAAGTCAACTGTGGAGGTAATAAGCCCCCACAGTGCTTATTATTAGTTTATGAAAAAGTTGTTTTTATTAAAGTTGTCTATTTTTATGTATAATATAGTTTTGTAAAAGAAAAATCAAGAAAAAACAATATAAAAATAAGTGATAGTTTCTATTTAATACAATTTAATTTTAATTTTCATTTTTAGATTTTTATTAAGTAAGTTGTGTTTTTATATTTTTATTAATTTCCTCTTATATTAAAGTATTTTTAATAATTTTATTAGATTTTTATAATGTCATTTAGTATTTATTAGATTTAATATTAGTTTAAATAATAATTAGTTAATAATTAAGTTATAATTAGCATAATTAATTTTTATAAGGTAACACCCAGTTTTTATATTTTTTCTAGCTTTTATAAGTTATAAAATAGTTTTATAAATTTTTTCATAATTTTCTAAGTTAGTTTAGTATTATTTGTAATTTAAAATAGTTTAATTAGTATAATTAATATTTATAGTTTTTAATTAATAAAAAGTTCATAAAAAGACAAAAATATTTATTTTTATTTTTTATACTTTCTTCAAGTTCATTTTAAGTTTTAGAAATTATTTTTATAAATTTTTAGTTTAATTTGTCGTGTTTATTATTTTTAGTTTTAATTAAGTTAGTTTTAAATAAATAGTTAAATAAGTTTTTAATTAAATAATTAATAATAAATAATTAAATAATCTAAAAAATAGTTTTCTTTTTAATTAAATTTTATTTTAAGTTTAAGTTTATAGAATTTTCATTTTTAACCCTTGTAGTTTATTTTTCTTAAAACTCACCTTTTTCTCAGTACGCAGTCGCGTCTGATTTTTAATTTTGTTTACGTTTATACATTTTAGATATCTAGGTTTCACGTAACTGTTTATATAGCTTATTTAAGCTATTTTATTTTATAAAACCCTAGTGTAATCACTCACACACACTTTTATCCTTTCCTGTTCAAAACCACTCGATCACGAATTCGTTTTATTACAGATTTCACGCCTCGTTGGGAAATACGACCCGGGGAAACACTGTATTCCACGGAAGCATCAGTCCTGAGCTATCTTTGACTTTTTGACCTTGGTTAATAATAATCTGACGGTTCAGCAATGATCAAAATTTTGGCGCCGCTGCCGGGGAGGTGTGCTGCGTACAACGAATTTGGAAGCATACGTGGTTCTGAATATCAACTCACTGTACAAATATCATCAGTCTGTAAATTTTTGTGAAAATAAATATCATAACTGAAAAGTTCACTAACACTTTTCCTAAAGTGTTAAAAACACCAAAAAAATTAAATAACAACAAAATAAATCGTGAAGTTAAATTACTTCGTTTTCTTTAAGATCACAACCTGAAACAGCTGGTATAAGGTAAGTTCTGACATTAAATTGCGAACTGAAGAGGAATCCATTTATTTCCTCCCGCTAGCCTGCGAGTGATTTTAAAGGAACGATTTCAGTTAACGAATCGATTCCAAAAATATTTTTTAAAGTTTTCAACAAACACAAAAAACCAAAAATATCCATCTTTACCCTCTTACCTTTTTGATTCTTCATTTCTTACCCTCCAAAAACCTTTAATTCTTTCTATGTCTTATTCTCACCCTTTTGTCTGTCAATGGTGTGGTAATCCTTATAATGGTGGTAATTGCCCTAGTTGTGGCATGGTAGAGTCAGGAAACGGGTCTGTCTATAACCAGAATCCCTATTCCTACCATGACACGACTGATTCATTCCATCAGCTTCCACACCATGAGACTCAGCAGTTTTACTGTTGTGAGTACTGTGGTGGTTCACACTACAGTTCTGATTGTCAGTCCGGAAACACGCTTGTCTATGAGCAGGTTCCTGATAACAATTATGACTACAACACATACGACTCACAGCCACATCAGTTCAACTGTTGTGAGTACTGTGGAGGTTCACACTTCAGCTCCGAATGTCAAACAGGGAATTCATTTCCTTGTAATAATAATGACTATTCGTCCTATTACCAACCTCCACAGTACCAAATAAACCATGCAACTCCTCAAACAAATGAAGATATCTTTCTGAAGGCTCTAGAGTCTTTGAAAGAAATTAAGGAGGAGTTGACTAAGCCATCGTTTCAAAATGCACCAAGCTCTTCTTGTGTATCTCATGAGAAATATATTGAAGAACGAGCTACTAGAAACGATAAAACCATGGAAGAATTACTCATCCAAGAAAGAACAGCTAAAACACGTACCATATTTTCCAAAGCTGTTTTTCTCGATGATGATACTGATGATGAGGATACCGTTGATATTCTTCAATTTTATAAACCTTCATCACGTTCATCAAATAAAATTCCATCCATGGTTATACAGGGAGATAAGAGTACGGAGGAATCCCTAGCACAGAAACAAATGGAAAAATCCATGCATGCTAGCTCTCCTCAATTCCCTCTTCCTACTGCTATCATACCTAAGGATCCCACTCACTCTCTGAATATGGAGGATGAGCATCTTGACACAATTCCTTCAAAGGAATCGGACGAAGTAATAAAGTCCAGTGTTGAGAACCTTGTCCAAATCCCAAGAGAGTCACAGGGAATTCCTGATCATGTGTGTGATTTACCTTCCCCTCTTGAGTGTTCAAATGATCATCGTGATCCAACACTCAATTCTCATCCCAACAATCCAAAAGAGAATATTAATCACCTTGTTCCCGAAACATTTAAAACAAATGAACAAGGATTCACAGATATACATCTTGTGAATGATTCTCTTCATGAGGAGTTCACCAGTGAACTCACTCACATCATTGGAATTAAAAATCCAATCAATGAGGTAATTGAGCATAATGATCTACATCATTTGTTACCTGAGATTGATTCATGTTCCTTTGATGATACCGTGGTTGATTTCCTCCCCGAGGATAAAATCTTAACACCCGGTATATTACTTTGTGAGAAAACTACCGTGGAGAAGTTTTCTTACATTAGGAGCTTCAATGCTAAAATTCATAATATGGAAATTATGAAGTCTCCTTTTTATAAGTTAATCATGATTGTTATCATGATTTTCTTATCTTTCTTCACGTACCCCGTGACTTCTCCACTTATCCGTCACTCCTTCAGGAGTGAGGATACTATCTTTGACCCCGGCATTCTCATTTATAAATTATGAGCCGGGTACTTATCTCATCGGTGTGGAACTTTCACGTACTTCAATGTTTATCCAAACATCTTGAATGAAAGTCCGATGGAGATTGTTTGTCTATTCCACTTACTTCCCCATGAACAAATGAATTCGGGGTCGAGTCAAGCTAGTGACTCGGAAAACAAAAACATTAGTATCATGTACATAAATAATAATGACATTTTGTAAATTTTTGTTCAAAAATCTATCCTTGTATGTATATTATATACTTTATCATTCAACTTCCGGGCTGTCAGGACATATTTATTACAGTTAATCATTCACAAGTGATTAGCTAGCGTGGTAAACCTGACACAAGCCTGGGAGGTAGTGATTACTTATACTGTATCATATTTCATTTCATAAACAATATAAAATACAAAAATATTTTTCCTTTGCACACAACTTGCCCAGTTTGATTAGTCCCTTAGTTACAACATTTAGTTGTTGGCTGTTTACAGTTACTGAGCTCTGTCAAACCCAGATTCCCTTTCGAGGGGCAGTTATAAGGAATTTTCTTTTGTACATATATATAAAATTTTAAAAAATACAAAAACATTTATAAAAATAAAAAAAAATCAAAAACAGGATAATAAACTTGGGTTTTCACCCGTGTGTATCACCCAAGTGTAGGGGAGTTGCCCTACTGTAAATAAAGTACATAGAATAAAAATAAAAATAAAAAAAATACAAAAATAAAATAAAAGTTGTTCCTACATTTAACTTGTGATATTCCCTTTTTACGTTCAAAGAGTCGGCATAATAGCCGGGACTTTGAATATTGAGGACAATATTCATTTTTAAGTGTAGGGGGGAAATTCTAGCGAATTTAATCACATTATACATCTAGTACCCCCGTTTTTGCCAAAAATTTGAAAATTTTTTTCAAAATTTTCACTTAATGAAGTACTTGGCATTAACACAACAAATGGTTATTAGTCCGCCATGTCTAATCCACACAAGGACTAGCTAATCCAGGAGCAAACGGCTCTTGGTAAAGATAACTCAAACCCGTTTATGGCTTGCAATTTGCCAAAAATTGTATGGTTCCTCAACTCCCCATATCCCATAAAGCAAATGAGTTGGCTAGCCCACAAGATTATGGCTTGTGGTAAAGGCAGTGAAAATCCATAATTGGTAATCAGCTCACCAAGATGTTGACTTAGTCCATCAAGAGTTGGCTAGTCCAGAAGCAAACGGCTTTTGGTAAAGACTAATCAAATCCGTTGACAGCTGGTGGTTTGCTCAAAATCACACGGTTATCAGGTGTACCACAGTTCTCACACCTGGCTACTCCAGAAGTAATGGCTTTTGGTAAAGAGACATTAAAACCATTAAATTTTGAAAACGGGTTGTTATTGGATTATAGATTGCTAGGGACTAGCAATAGTTTAGTGTAGGGGATTGATGAGTTCATAAAAACTCATCATTTTTGTCCTGTTTAAAATACAAAAACAGTTAAAAACACACAGAAACACCACATAATACTATAAATATCTTTGAAATGTGTTTTTATATGTTTCAGTTGCAAAAGGATTAAAAACAGATGAAAAACGTGCAAAGTTTGCACAATTGGCAAAATCAGTCCTTGAACTTTCAAGAAATGTCAGAAATGGTCCCTGGGAAAGTTATTTTGAAGAAATGTCAACAAAAGTCCCCCAGGAATCATAAAATTACAAAATTAACCCTTGAAAGTTCAAAATTGCACAAATGGCAAAACAGGTCCCCCAAGTTTCAAAACTTGTCAGTTTTAGTCCCTGGTAGTTTATTTTGGAAAGAAAAGTCAATTTTAGTCCTTGGGAATTCACAAAGTATCATAATTAATCCCTGGATAAAAAGTTTGAGGAAATTACAAAATTGGTCCCTGAAGTTTCAAAAATGGCAAAAATAGTCCCTGGGTATTTTAAAATGGAAATTTATCAAAATATACCCTTGTACTATTCATAATTAACAAATCAAGTCATTTTTGATATATTTTAGGAAAATTACACTTTTTACCCTCAACTTTAAAAATTGGCAAAAATGGTCCCCGGTTATTTTTAATTTTGGAAAAATCAAAATAATCCTTATATTATTCCAAAATTACAAAAATGGTACCTTTTGCAAACTTTGGAATAATTACATTTTTAGTCCTTGGAATTTTCAGATTTTACAAATAGGTCCTTGGGCTATTATCTTTCTAAAAATAAAAATAACTTAATCCAAAAATTCAAATCCAATACATAAACAACAAAGCCTGGTCCTAATCCATAACTTGGGCCCAAACTAAACACAAGCCCAATCCAAATCCACTTTAGATACAAACCAGGATATTACTTTGACTATGTTTGACCCGTACTCCATCTTCAACCTCCATCCACCTCACTATCCTGCTTCACCTGCTTCACACCTCCACCCTCCACAACTTGCCACACTTTCCACCTCACCCTACCCTCTGTCACCTCCACAAGCAAAACCCACCTCCTAGGTTTACCCTAGGAGGTGACACCTATTACACCAACACCCTGCCACCACACCCCTACCATGTAGACACCCTGCAACACACCAATACCACCTCCCCTGACACCATTCTCAACCAATTGTCCAATGCAACCTCCAAACCCACCAATTACACCATTCACAGCTCCCAATTGCTAAAAGCAACTTTGGCGCCAATTTTGGTTTTAAACAGGTGTTGATGAATGGGACACGTGGAGCTCAATTGGAATGGTGGGATTTCATCCTTATGACTCAGGGAACTCAATTGGGCTATAAAAGGAAGAGAAGAGGCATGAAGCAGGGTACCTTGAGTTGGAGGCTTAGGTCACTAGTGTAGCTTTACTGCTTACTTTAAATTCATGTAATTTTAAGCTTTATTAGTTGTAATCTGTCTTTACTTTGTAATTTTAAATTAATACAAGTTTTAATTTCAAGTTTTAATCTTTAATTTCCATTTTAGCAAAATTAAGAAAATTTGACAAATTTGCTCAATTTTGCTTATTGTTGTTGTTTTTGGATGTTAAGCTTATTTAAGCTCTGACAAAGTTTATACAAGCTTTTATGTACCTTAAAAACAAGCTTTAGTGATTAAAAGTAAAAATACTAAAAAAAAAAGAAACAAGAAAATAGAAAATAAAAAAAAAAAATAAAATAAGTGAAGAAGAAGAAGGAATAATGGAGCAGGGATGATTATGGAAGCCTGTGGTATTAGTTACCTCATGGGAGGTTTTAGGAGTGTACTTGGTTAATGGTACTTGGTTTTCAGCTAAACACCATTTGTAAGCTCATTCCTCAATTTTTGCATCTTTACTGTAGAAGCATACAATTGTTGTTTATCTAGTGTTTCTGTGTTTATTATAGCTTATATTGTCTCATTAAGTCATTTTGGATCAATCTAATAAACTTAATCACCTAACTGCCTCACAAATCTTATAACAGTCAAAACAAAAGGGGTGTTTGGGAGAACCTGATCTAAATGGGTTCATGGGCATTTGTGTTGTTGTTTGTTGTTAACACATGTTACAACAGGTACTATTAGGTCATATAAGTTTTAAAATCCATTGCTTGTTCATAAAAAAAGTCAAATATCTCTTTGTCACCTTAGTATTTGTTCACTGTTGGAATTTTAGATTCAATAATCATCATATTAGTTTATTAGTTGGTTATGTAGCTTAATATCATCTCTTATTAACTTAATATATCATAATAAGTCAGTAGATTAGGATTAAAGTTCAAAATAGTCAACTTAGTTCTTAGTTTTAAAAAGTCAAAATTGCTTTGTTTTCAGTTTTTCCAAAAGTTCCAGGAATATTGGTGATTTTTGTGTGTTGATTCAGGGATTGAAACTTTCACATATTGTTCTCTACCAACTCATTTTCAGAAATCATTCATCATTGTATTTTTGAGAATTTAGTGTGGGCCCCCACACTTGCCCAAAGAGGGCTGCAGGGAGACTGTGTTCCCCTGTGCAGCAGACTCAGTCTCAAGACCACCACTTTGGTGGTGGTTCTTGACCTCTACAGTGATTCCCTAGCCACAAATCTTGGTTCTATCAACTCCCCTCCTAGTAGGGTACCTCCTTTGACCAATGGCTTGACCTGAAACCCTGTGGACCCCACCTAAAATAAGCAATCAAGTCTGTCCCATTTTCAGTTGAATAACAAGTTTCCAAGTGCTATTTAACTGCTTATAAGCTTATTCCAAGGGCTTATCTGGCCAAATCTAGCTCAAACTTGTTCACTTAACTAATTGGAACCAGAATAATCCATAGTGGGCCCCACACAAGCTCATTTGAGCTTATTAGCTTGTTTGGTCAAACAAAGTCAACTGTGGAGGTAATAAGCCCCCACAGTGCTTATTATTAGTTTATGAAAAAGTTGTTTTTATTAAAGTTGTCTATTTTTATGTATAATATAGTTTTGTAAAAGAAAAATCAAGAAAAAACAATATAAAAATAAGTGATAGTTTCTATTTAATACAATTTAATTTTCATTTTCATTTTTAGATTTTTATTAAGTAAGTTGTGTTTTTATATTTTTATTAATTTCCTCTTATATTAAAGTATTTTTAATAATTTTATTAGATTTTTATAATGTCATTTAGTATTTATTAGATTTAATATTAGTTTAATTAATAATTAGTTAATAATTAAGTTATAATTAGCATAATTAATTTTTATAAGGTAACACCCAGTTTTTATATTTTTTCTAGCTTTTATAAGTTATAAAATAGTTTTATAAATTTTTTCATAATTTTCTAAGTTAGTTTAGTATTATTTGTAATTTAAAATAGTTTAATTAGTATAATTAATATTTATAGTTTTTAATTAATAAAAAGTTCATAAAAAGACAAAAATATTTATTTTTATTTTTTATACTTTCTTCAAGTTCATTTTAAGTTTTAGAAATTATTTTTATAAATTTTTAGTTTAATTTGTAGTGTTTATTATTTTTAGTTTTAATTAAGTTAGTTTTAAATAAATAGTTAAATAAGTTTTTAATTAAATAATTAATAATAAATAATTAAATAATCTAAAAAATAGTTTTCTTTTTAATTAAATTTTATTTTAAGTTTAAGTTTATAGAATTTTCATTTTTAACCCTTGTAGTTTATTTTTCTTAAAACTCACCTTTTTCTCAGTACGCAGTCGCGTCTGATTTTTAATTTTGTTTACGTTTATACATTTTAGATATCTAGGTTTCACGTAACTGTTTATATAGCTTATTTAAGCTATTTTATTTTATAAAACCCTAGTGTAATCACTCACACACACTTTTATCCTTTCCTGTTCAAAACCACTCGATCACGAATTCGTTTTATTACAGATTTCACGCCTCGTTGGGAAATACGACCCGGGGAAACACTGTATTCCACGGAAGCATCAGTCCTGAGCTATCTTTGACTTTTTGACCTTGGTTAATAATAATCTGACGGTTCAGCAATGATCAAAATTTTGGCGCCGCTGCCGGGGAGGTGTGCTGCGTACAACGAATTTGGAAGCATACGTGGTTCTGAATATCAACTCACTGTACAAATATCATCAGTCTGTAAATTTTTGTGAAAATAAATATCATAACTGAAAAGTTCACTAACACTTTTCCTAAAGTGTTAAAAACACCAAAAAAATTAAATAACAACAAAATAAATCGTGAAGTTAAATTACTTCGTTTTCTTTAAGATCACAACCTGAAACAGCTGGTATAAGGTAAGTTCTGACATTAAATTGCGAACTGAAGAGGAATCCATTTATTTCCTCCCGCTAGCCTGCGAGTGATTTTAAAGGAACGATTTCAGTTAACGAATCGATTCCAAAAATATTTTTTAAAGTTTTCAACAAACACAAAAAACCAAAAATATCCATCTTTACCCTCTTACCTTTTTGATTCTTCATTTCTTACCCTCCAAAAACCTTTAATTCTTTCTATGTCTTATTCTCACCCTTTTGTCTGTCAATGGTGTGGTAATCCTTATAATGGTGGTAATTGCCCTAGTTGTGGCATGGTAGAGTCAGGAAACGGGTCTGTCTATAACCAGAATCCCTATTCCTACCATGACACGACTGATTCATTCCATCAGCTTCCACACCATGAGACTCAGCAGTTTTACTGTTGTGAGTACTGTGGTGGTTCACACTACAGTTCTGATTGTCAATCCGGAAACACGCTTGTCTATGAGCAGGTTCCTGATAACAATTATGACTACAACACATACGACTCACAGCCACATCAGTTCAACTGTTGTGAGTACTGTGGAGGTTCACACTTCAGCTCCGAATGTCAAACAGGGAATTCATTTCCTTGTAATAATAATGACTATTCGTCCTATTACCAACCTCCACAGTACCAAATAAACCATGCAACTCCTCAAACAAATGAAGATATCTTTCTGAAGGCTCTAGAGTCTTTGAAAGAAATTAAGGAGGAGTTGACTAAGCCATCGTTTCAAAATGCACCAAGCTCTTCTTGTGTATCTCATGAGAAATATATTGAAGAACGAGCTACTAGAAACGATAAAACCATGGAAGAATTACTCATCCAAGAAAGAACAGCTAAAACACGTACCATATTTTCCAAAGCTGTTTTTCTCGATGATGATACTGATGATGAGGATACCGTTGATATTCTTCAATTTTATAAACCTTCATCACGTTCATCAAATAAAATTCCATCCATGGTTATACAGGGAGATAAGAGTACGGAGGAATCCCTAGCACAGAAACAAATGGAAAAATCCATGCATGCTAGCTCTCCTCAATTCCCTCTTCCTACTGCTATCATACCTAAGGATCCCACTCACTCTCTGAATATGGAGGATGAGCATCTTGACACAATTCCTTCAAAGGAATCGGACGAAGTAATAAAGTCCAGTGTTGAGAACCTTGTCCAAATCCCAAGAGAGTCACAGGGAATTCCTGATCATGTGTGTGATTTACCTTCCCCTCTTGAGTGTTCAAATGATCATCGTGATCCAACACTCAATTCTCATCCCAACAATCCAAAAGAGAATATTAATCACCTTGTTCCCGAAACATTTAAAACAAATGAACAAGGATTCACAGATATACATCTTGTGAATGATTCTCTTCATGAGGAGTTCACCAGTGAACTCACTCACATCATTGGAATTAAAAATCCAATCAATGAGGTAATTGAGCATAATGATCTACATCATTTGTTACCTGAGATTGATTCATGTTCCTTTGATGATACCGTGGTTGATTTCCTCCCCGAGGATAAAATCTTAACACCCGGTATATTACTTTGTGAGAAAACTACCGTGGAGAAGTTTTCTTACATTAGGAGCTTCAATGCTAAAATTCATAATATGGAAATTATGAAGTCTCCTTTTTATAAGTTAATCATGATTGTTATCATGATTTTCTTATCTTTCTTCACGTACCCCGTGACTTCTCCACTTATCCGTCACTCCTTCAGGAGTGAGGATACTATCTTTGACCCCGGCATTCTCATTTATAAATTATGAGCCGGGTACTTATCTCATCGGTGTGGAACTTTCACGTACTTCAATGTTTATCCAAACATCTTGAATGAAAGTCCGATGGAGATTGTTTGTCTATTCCACTTACTTCCCCATGAACAAATGAATTCGGGGTCGAGTCAAGCTAGTGACTCGGAAAACAAAAACATTAGTATCATGTACATAAATAATAATGACATTTTGTAAATTTTTGTTCAAAAATCTATCCTTGTATGTATATTATATACTTTATCATTCAACTTCCGGGCTGTCAGGACATATTTATTACAGTTAATCATTCACAAGTGATTAGCTAGCGTGGTAAACCTGACACAAGCCTGGGAGGTAGTGATTACTTATACTGTATCATATTTCATTTCATAAACAATATAAAATACAAAAATATTTTTCCTTTGCACACAACTTGCCCAGTTTGATTAGTCCCTTAGTTACAACATTTAGTTGTTGGCTGTTTACAGTTACTGAGCTCTGTCAAACCCAGATTCCCTTTCGAGGGGCAGTTATAAGGAATTTTCTTTTGTACATATATATAAAATTTTAAAAAATACAAAAACATTTATAAAAATAAAAAAAAATCAAAAACAGGATAATAAACTTGGGTTTTCACCCGTGTGTATCACCCAAGTGTAGGGGAGTTGCCCTACTGTAAATAAAGTACATAGAATAAAAATAAAAATAAAAAAAATACAAAAATAAAATAAAAGTTGTTCCTACATTTAACTTGTGATATTCCCTTTTTACGTTCAAAGAGTCGGCATAATAGCCGGGACTTTGAATATTGAGGACAATATTCATTTTTAAGTGTAGGGGGGGGAATTCTAGCGAATTTAATCACATTATACATCTAGTACCCCCGTTTTTGCCAAAAATTTGAAAATTTTTTTCAAAATTTTCACTTAATGAAGTACTTGGCATTAACACAACAAATGGTTATTAGTCCGCCATGTCTAATCCACACAAGGACTAGCTAATCCAGGAGCAAACGGCTCTTGGTAAAGATAACTCAAACCCGTTTATGGCTTGCAATTTGCCAAAAATTGTATGGTTCCTCAACTCCCCATATCCCATAAAGCAAATGAGTTGGCTAGCCCACAAGATTATGGCTTGTGGTAAAGGCAGTGAAAATCCATAATTGGTAATCAGCTCACCAAGATGTTGACTTAGTCCATCAAGAGTTGGCTAGTCCAGAAGCAAACGGCTTTTGGTAAAGACTAATCAAATCCGTTGACAGCTGGTGGTTTGCTCAAAATCACACGGTTATCAGGTGTACCACAGTTCTCACACCTGGCTACTCCAGAAGTAATGGCTTTTGGTAAAGAGACATTAAAACCATTAAATTTTGAAAACGGGTTGTTATTGGATTATAGATTGCTAGGGACTAGCAATAGTTTAGTGTAGGGGATTGATGAGTTCATAAAAACTCATCATTTTTGTCCAGTTTAAAATACAAAAACAGTTAAAAACACACAGAAACACCACATAATACTATAAATATCTTTGAAATGTGTTTTTATATGTTTCAGTTGCAAAAGGATTAAAAACAGATGAAAAACGTGCAAAGTTTGCACAATTGGCAAAATCAGTCCTTGAACTTTCAAGAAATGTCAGAAATGGTCCCTGGGAAAGTTATTTTGAAGAAATGTCAACAAAAGTCCCCCAGGAATCATAAAATTACAAAATTAACCCTTGAAAGTTCAAAATTGCACAAATGGCAAAACAGGTCCCCCAAGTTTCAAAACTTGTCAGTTTTAGTCCCTGGTAGTTTATTTTGGAAAGAAAAGTCAATTTTAGTCCTTGGGAATTCACAAAGTATCATAATTAATCCCTGGATAAAAAGTTTGAGGAAATTACAAAATTGGTCCCTGAAGTTTCAAAAATGGCAAAAATAGTCCCTGGGTATTTTAAAATGGAAATTTATCAAAATATACCCTTGTACTATTCATAATTAACAAATCAAGTCATTTTTGATATATTTTAGGAAAATTACACTTTTTACCCTCAACTTTAAAAATTGGCAAAAATGGTCCCCGGTTATTTTTAATTTTGGAAAAATCAAAATAATCCTTATATTATTCCAAAATTACAAAAATGGTACCTTTTGCAAACTTTGGAATAATTACATTTTTAGTCCTTGGAATTTTCAGATTTTACAAATAGGTCCTTGGGCTATTATCTTTCTAAAAATAAAAATAACTTAATCCAAAAATTCAAATCCAATACATAAACAACAAAGCCTGGTCCTAATCCATAACTTGGGCCCAAACTAAACACAAGCCCAATCCAAATCCACTTTAGATACAAACCAGGATATTACTTTGACTATGTTTGACCCGTACTCCATCTTCAACCTCCATCCACCTCACTATCCTGCTTCACCTGCTTCACACCTCCACCCTCCACAACTTGCCACACTTTCCACCTCACCCTACCCTCTGTCACCTCCACAAGCAAAACCCACCTCCTAGGTTTACCCTAGGAGGTGACACCTATTACACCAACACCCTGCCACCACACCCCTACCATGTAGACACCCTGCAACACACCAATACCACCTCCCCTGACACCATTCTCAACCAATTGTCCAATGCAACCTCCAAACCCACCAATTACACCATTCACAGCTCCCAATTGCTAAAAGCAACTTTGGCGCCAATTTTGGTTTTAAACAGGTGTTGATGAATGGGACACGTGGAGCTCAATTGGAATGGTGGGATTTCATCCTTATGACTCAGGGAACTCAATTGGGCTATAAAAGGAAGAGAAGAGGCATGAAGCAGGGTACCTTGAGTTGGAGGCTTAGGTCACTAGTGTAGCTTTACTGCTTACTTTAAATTCATGTAATTTTAAGCTTTATTAGTTGTAATCTGTCTTTACTTTGTAATTTTAAATTAATACAAGTTTTAATTTCAAGTTTTAATCTTTAATTTCCATTTTAGCAAAATTAAGAAAATTTGACAAATTTGCTCAATTTTGCTTATTGTTGTTGTTTTTGGATGTTAAGCTTATTTAAGCTCTGACAAAGTTTATACAAGCTTTTATGTACCTTAAAAACAAGCTTTAGTGATTAAAAGTAAAAATACTAAAAAAAAAAAAAAAGAAACAAGAAAATAGAAAATAAAAATAAAAAAATAATAAGTGAAGAAGAAGAAGGAATAATGGAGCAGGGATGATTATGGAAGCCTGTGGTATTAGTTACCTCATGGGAGGTTTTAGGAGTGTACTTGGTTAATGGTACTTGGTTTTCAGCTAAACACCATTTGTAAGCTCATTCCTCAATTTTTGCATCTTTACTGTAGAAGCATACAATTGTTGTTTATCTAGTGTTTATGTGTTTATTATAGCTTATATTGTCTCATTAAGTCATTTTGGATCAATCTAATAAACTTAATCACCTAACTGCCTCACAAATCTTATAACAGTCAAAACAAAAGGGGTGTTTGGGAGAACCTGATCTAAATGGGTTCATGGGCATTTGTGTTGTTGTTTGTTGTTAACACATGTTACAACAGGTACTATTAGGTCATATAAGTTTTAAAATCCATTGCTTGTTCATAAAAAAAGTCAAATATCTCTTTGTCACCTTAGTATTTGTTCACTGTTGGAATTTTAGATTCAATAATCATCATATTAGTTTATTAGTTGGTTATGTAGCTTAATATCATCTCTTATTAACTTAATATATCATAATAAGTCAGTAGATTAGGATTAAAGTTCAAAATAGTCAACTTAGTTCTTAGTTTTAAAAAGTCAAAATTGCTTTGTTTTCAGTTTTTCCAAAAGTTCCAGGAATATTGGTGATTTTTGTGTGTTGATTCAGGGATTGAAACTTTCACATATTGTTCTCTACCAACTCATTTTCAGAAATCATTCATCATTGTATTTTTGAGAATTTAGTGTGGGCCCCCACACTTGCCCAAAGAGGGCTGCAGGGAGACTGTGTTCCCCTGTGCAGCAGACTCAGTCTCAAGACCACCACTTTGGTGGTGGTTCTTGACCTCTACAGTGATTCCCTAGCCACAAATCTTGGTTCTATCAACTCCCCTCCTAGTAGGGTACCTCCTTTGACCAATGGCTTGACCTGAAACCCTGTGGACCCCACCTAAAATAAGCAATCAAGTCTGTCCCATTTTCAGTTGAATAACAAGTTTCCAAGTGCTATTTAACTGCTTATAAGCTTATTCCAAGGGCTTATCTGGCCAAATCTAGCTCAAACTTGTTCACTTAACTAATTGGAACCAGAATAATCCATAGTGGGCCCCACACAAGCTCATTTGAGCTTATTAGCTTGTTTGGTCAAACAAAGTCAACTGTGGAGGTAATAAGCCCCCACAGTGCTTATTATTAGTTTATGAAAAAGTTGTTTTTATTAAAGTTGTCTATTTTTATGTATAATATAGTTTTGTAAAAGAAAAATCAAGAAAAAACAATATAAAAATAAGTGATAGTTTCTATTTAATACAATTTAATTTTAATTTTCATTTTTAGATTTTTATTAAGTAAGTTGTGTTTTTATATTTTTATTAATTTCCTCTTATATTAAAGTATTTTTAATAATTTTATTAGATTTTTATAATGTCATTTAGTATTTATTAGATTTAATATTAGTTTAATTAATAATTAGTTAATAATTAAGTTATAATTAGCATAATTAATTTTTATAAGGTAACACCCAGTTTTTATATTTTTTCTAGCTTTTATAAGTTATAAAATAGTTTTATAAATTTTTTCATAATTTTCTAAGTTAGTTTAGTATTATTTGTAATTTAAAATAGTTAAATTAGTATAATTAATATTTATAGTTTTTAATTAATAAAAAGTTCATAAAAAGACAAAAATATTTATTTTTATTTTTTATACTTTCTTCAAGTTCATTTTAAGTTTTAGAAATTATTTTTATAAATTTTTAGTTTAATTTGTAGTGTTTATTATTTTTAGTTTTAATTAAGTTAGTTTTAAATAAATAGTTAAATAAGTTTTTAATTAAATAATTAATAATAAATAATTAAATAATCTAAAAAATAGTTTTCTTTTTAATTAAATTTTATTTTAAGTTTAAGTTTATAGAATTTTCATTTTTAACCCTTGTAGTTTATTTTTCTTAAAACTCACCTTTTTCTCAGTACGCAGTCGCGTCTGATTTTTAATTTTGTTTACGTTTATACATTTTAGATATCTAGGTTTCACGTAACTGTTTATATAGCTTATTTAAGCTATTTTATTTTATAAAACCCTAGTGTAATCACTCACACACACTTTTATCCTTTCCTGTTCAAAACCACTCGATCACGAATTCGTTTTATTACAGATTTCACGCCTCGTTGGGAAATACGACCCGGGGAAACACTGTATTCCACGGAAGCATCAGTCCTGAGCTATCTTTGACTTTTTGACCTTGGTTAATAATAATCTGACGGTTCAGCAATGATCACTCTCACATCTAAGTGAAAACTTACTTTCAAACATTGTTGAATAATGCTAAAAACGTCTCTTTTAAAATCATGCATGGTGATCTCATATTTGTCATCTATATTTATATAAATGACACTTATAAGTGAACTAAATCAAATCAAGAGGACCATGGTTTGTTCATTAAGACTTTGTTTGTAACAAGTCTAGAAATCCATGCTATCATAACTACCCACTTATTGCACATTGATACACATTAGGATTAATCCTCCTAGTTATGTAGTTATGAAATACTTGATGTTGCTTATTGTTTCCTAGCACTTATATTTTACTTGCTTGATGAGTATGTTTGCATGCTAGATGAACATGCTTTGGCTACATAATTGCCTACATAATTAGTATATGCTTAATTGCCTCAAAGAGTTGGACTTGTTTGAAACAAAAAACACAACCTTTCTGTAATTCACTACCAAAAACCCTTTTCTGGCAATCTGGGAATCACCAGATGGGCGGCCCCCTTAAATCATAAGGCGGCCCCCTTAATTATTAAGGGGACCGGCCTCCAATTAAGGGGACCGGCCATCTGATGGTCGAAGGCGTTGTTTCCTTTTTCTACTTTTTAGCCCATTTCATCCTACACTTCCCAAAATTCATAAACCTATTTTATCCTAAACCTTCTATCAAAATTTATACATCCTTAATCCCACCAATCCTACATTATAAACACTCTCATTCCTCTCAATCTATACTCATCTCTTCATTACCTCTCCCATTAAACCAAAACCACCAAATAACCCGTTTGGAGAAGAAAGCCTAACTTCCATTAAAAGCCCGTCAAACCAAATGATGTTGTCAAACATCTAACACCAAATTCCTCCTATGTCTTCAACATTACATACCTAACACCTCACTTTCCTTCTCACCAATATTACATATCAAAAACCTTTACTCACCCATATCCTTCTACATTACACTCAAACCTCATAATCTTTTCACAACTCAAGCGATGTTGTTCATAATCAACCAACACCTAAACCTCACTCTCACACAAATGATCCATTTAACAACAAATCATCCATTCGTGCTTCCACTAGTGCTCCTTCTTATGATGAGCATGCACAATCCCAAAACAATAATCCCAACCTCATTACCAACACTTTACATGTTGCTCATTCAACAAAAACACCATCCACTCATGAAGCATCTCTTCCACCCATATCATGTTTTCATGATTACCCAAGCTCAAACATGTCTCCACCACCAAGAGTATCACCACCACATCCTACAACTTAACATGCCATTCCTATGTTGCATGTTCAAACCCTCACCCAAGACAACTATCATGCTCCACCACCATCACCTTCCTCCGAACACTTAATGTTCGTTGAGGCACTAAAAGAATCCCATGAGCTTAGTGCCCTTTTAGCATTACATCTTGCTCAACGCAATTTGGATCCACCTTCATCTAGATCACCCTCATCACCACACAACATAAATCAACTTGAGAAGCATGTCAACAATTGACCTTGTTGCATCTTTCTCCTAAAAACCATTGCATTCAATGAACACTTCACTTGGATTGAATATCTTCTCACTAGATCACATCCAATACCCTCACTTGAACAACATCCAAAACCTTAATCAACCTCTTCCGCTATAAACTCTCCACAACCAAACTCTCCAACATTCATGACCCAAACATATACCTCCATTAATCCAACAACCTTACCCTAACTCAACCATCTTCATTCCAAACACTCCATCATCAACCATCTAAGCATACTATAAGCTTATGATTTTCACTTTCAAATACGAATCAACCAACCTTTTGTTATAAGCAAGTCTGATGGCTCTCTTTGGCAAATTAGGATCTTTAACATAATCTCTTTGAATTAATTGTTATGTATCCTTAATATTTGTTTGCTATGCTTGTTATTTCTATATTGCATATTCTTCTATATGCTTGTGCTTCTAATATTTTTCTTGCGAGCATTCCATATCTCGATCCCTTGGTGCCATCGAATGAGGGGGAGCACACATCAAGGGGGAGCTTTCATCCCGTCTAACTTCATTTATGAAGCTAGCCGGCATAACCTTTTTGATTCTACAAAAAGGGGGAGAAGTGAATATAAACTCACTAAGTACTTGTCTAAAAAAAATTAATTTTTAGACTTAATGAGTTTAGGTTTTGTAATCATCAAAAAGGGGGAGATTGTTGATATAAATAATGCCTAAAAACATTATTAACATATATCGATATCTCTATGTTTTGATAATCACAAAACGTAAACTCATTGAACTACAAATTATGACGTAAACAAGTATTTAGTCGTAAATATTTGCTTTAGCATCCATATCACTTAAGGTATGAATAAACAAAGTGTCTAATGCATTTTATGATCAAAGGAATTTTTATTTTTACAAACCTTACATTTTATTAAAGTGGGACAAACATTTTTAAACTTATACAAAACAATTTTGTATTTATAAGAAATGTTTTAATCAAAATAAATAGTTTGAATTCAAATTTCAACCCAAAAAACGGCTACATTCTTCAGGAAAAACCTCCCCCACAAAAAGACAAAAAATCTGAAGAAAAAATAGTTTTTTATTAGGCGGCCCCCTTAATTATACTAGGCGGTCCCCTTAATTATTAAAGGGACCGGCACCCAATTAAGGGGACCGGCCACGCTCCCAAACAGTATTTTTCCCCTTATAAATACTCGTTCATTCCACAGATTTTTCTCACTTTTTGCACCCCAAAACTTTTTGTTCTAGATCTCATTTCTATTCTCTAAAATCCTTTGATCATACATACATAAATCTTTGTTTCAAAGTGATCCAAACCTCTACCTTTCAAGTGCAAGAGAAGAATACTTCAATCCTTCAAGAGAAGAAGTATTACAACTTGTTGTGACCTCCACATCCAAGTTGTTAGAGCATCATCTATTATATCTATTTCTTTGTGTAACTAGTTGTGAATATTTGATAGAAGATAGATTAGCAAGGTGTGTATATAGAGTGAGTGTGTAGTAGATAGTTGTGAAGTAGAGAAGTTGGGAAGTAGATAGTTGTGAAGAAGATTGTTGTGAAGTAGATAGTTGTGAAGATAGATAGGTGTGAAGAAGTAGTGTTGTGATTAAGTAGTGACTAGGTGTGAAGAAGTTGTGTAGAAGGTGTGAATAAGTTGTGACGAAGTTGTAGTGTGTATATTGGTGTGTAAGGTTTTCTCCGCCATAAGGGAGCTTGTTGACATAGTGAAGAAAACTCTCGAGTAGGTGACTCGAGGAGTGGAGTAGGGCAAGGAAGGTGTCCTTGTAGCCGAACCACTATAAATCCTTTGTCTCGCGGTTAGATATTTCCATATCTTACTTATTATCTTGCTTATATCGTTATTAGTTTTGAAGACGTAGATGTGTATATATATATATATATATATATATATATATATATATATATATATATATATATATATATATATATATATATATATATATATATATATATTTGTTCATATAGTGCTAGTATTGATTTTACTTAAAGATCAAACGAAAGTTTCATTCACAAAACAAAGTTTTTACAATCAAACTAAAAAGGTAACATACATTTAATTGATCATTTCGATCAAGTAAAGTTTTCATACAAAATATAACTAAGGATTATAAAATAAACGATTACTTACTTATCTCTCGTATATAGTGCTAGTATTGATTTTACTTAAAGATCAAATGAAAGTTTCATTCACAAAACAAAGTTTTTACAATCAAACTAAAAAGGTAACATATATATAATTGATCATTTCGATCAGGTAAAGTTTTCATACAAAATATAACTAAGGATTATAAAATAAACGATTACTTACTTATCTCTCGTATATAGCTATAATTGTTTATATTGTGCATGTGTTGATTTCACATACTTAGCTTATATTATTATTGTTCATACTTAGATATAGTTGTTCATATTGTTCAAGATTTGAGTTCACATAAGATTGAATCAAAGTTTTAAAAGCAAACAAGGTTCTAAAACTAAACTAAGTTTTCATAATAAAATTAAAAAGACGTAAAACTATTCAACCCCCCCTTCTAGTTTTCCACATCTCTTTGTAATGATACGTGACGGCCTTGGCGACCCTAAAGGGTGACGCCGTCACGCCTCCTTTGGAAAATGTTCTGGCGCGTCACGTGTAATAGTCATATCTACCTCTTTTGCCAAGCCATGACGCCGTCACTAATAAACCTCTGACGCCGTCATGTACAATCTTGAGCATGATTTTGGAGACTTTGTCATTTTCTTCACTTTTTTGCTCTAAAAACGTCCAAAATGCTTCGTTTTCCAGATTTCTCCTCAAAAGTACCTAAAATGACAAAAGGAAGGATTTAGGGCAATAATTGATCAAATAATCTCGAATTTGGGCTTAAATGACCCCCTAAAAGCGGTACACTTTTCGCCTCATCAAATACCCTTACACTTGAGATTTGCTTGTCCTCAAGCAAATGCGCTTTTATTCCAATCAAAATACAAGCTAGGGGTCATTTAACACTAATATAAAAGTAATTACAACAAATAATCGTTCCACTTCAACCAAAACAAGCACGGAAATTATACACTAGCACCTCACAAATAGTGTTTAGATACTCACATCTCTCGGGTGTAATAAAGTATATATCACAATATGGAAATGGAAAACATCTCTCACTACCTGTCATAGCAAATAGATTACCATAGCCTTGGGAAAGGATCAAACCTCCACCACTTGGCGTAAGCACCTAGGATAAACTATTAAAGAGGTCTTTTAAAAGGGTTATAACGTGAGGTGTAGGGATATGATAAACATGGTTTTGTTGGATAAAGGCAATATTTACTGGTGGCGAGTTAATCATCTTAGTTAATTACATGTACAATGTGGCGTTGCTAATATACGTAATAAAATTTATATAACGATAACTAAATTTAGACGAATAAAACAATACGTAACTATTTTCTATTTTATATACTACGTAACACATCGCCTATGCACTTTATCGATTATTCGTAATTAATAATAAACGTTCGCAATAAAACGAGACTTAAGAACTAAAACGTGCCATATCTTATAGGTTGTGTGTGAAGTCGTTGCCTTGCATCGTTGAGATTACATTTGTTCTACTATCCTACTAAGGTGAGTTCATAGCCCACATTTAACTTATTTTTGTGGGGGGGGATACATGCTCAAAAACCGAATACAAGTCTTTTCCTGATATTATTATTGCTTAAGTAGCTATTGCCAAAAGTCCCTCGATCATGAACCTTAATCACTTGAAGGGTGAACGTAAATAATTGTGAATAGATCTATTAGGGATTGACAATCCCCATTTGGTTGCTAGAGGAAAGTCACCAAATGCACTTTATTTGAATATAATAGGTTACTGGCAAATACCTATCTTGGGGGCTATATATATTTTACATCATTATTATAGAAAATATTGATGTCTGTTGAATCGTTGAGTGTCATGAGCTTAAGGCAATAATGAATGCGACTTTCTAACTTGTTTATTTGTATTTATATACAATAAACACCTATCTCTTGTGTTCAAACTCTTAATTATAAACCTATGAATTTCACTCAACTTTTGTTGACTTTTAGCATGTTTATCTCAGGTAACTAAATGGAATGGATGGCAAAGGCACGAAGTGGGCAAATAAAGAAACGTTTATTTCTCTTTGAATAAAAACTTGTCGTTGAATAATGAATCCTCTTGGAATTATGAATATTTGGTATTTTAAATAAAACTTAAAACGATCACTCGAATCGTTTTCTATAATTGTGATAAAGATCCACGATATAATACCCCAAAAGTCTTCCGCTGACATTTTAAGTCTTCCGATGTATTGATCGATTTTGGGGGTGTTATAAAATGCCAATAAGCTAAAAACAGATTAAGTTCATACTACAATGAGCTTATGTTTTCAATTTCAAGCTCTAAAACCTACTTTAACTTATCAAATTTTGCAATTGAAAAATGGACTTTTTCAAACTTAAAATGAACTTTGACAGATTTTGTACCTAAACACAAATGACAAAAGAACACTTTAACAACACTTATCCCACTGAATTTAAACTCAAAATGAAACATAAACAAAACCTCAAAACATTTTTTTAAACAACAATCCAATAGAATCAATTTTAACAAATTCCGAAACCACAGTTTTAAAGGACTTGTATAAAACACCTTAAAACTTGTTTTTAATCTTTGAAAACTTTTTAAAACATACTAAATCCACTTAAAAGCACTTGTTAAAGTTGGCTCACTGACCCAAAACAGTTTTAAGCCAATTATGACCCATTTTGCCTCTTAAACCAAACACCCCTTTAAGTTTCCAAAATCTATTTTAAACTTGATTCCAACTGAAATAAGCTAAGAAATTTAAGAACAGATATCCAACAATGAATATTAAGCAATAAGAAGCAATAAGAACACAATAATAAGTACTTAAAATAAGCAAATAAGAATAAGCAGTTTAAAAGCTATAAAAACACAGATTATGAAAAAAAATTCTTGAACAAATGAGTTTTAAACTACAAGCTAAGCATGTTAAGCAATACTAAGACATAATAAGCATAAATAAACAAAGATAAGCAGTAAAATAAGCAATAAAATAAGCAAACAATAAAGAAGCAAAAACTTGAAAAATGAAGACTTACAAAAACCTTTGCTTAAACAAGGGATTAAAGTGCTCTTAGAGCTTATCTACAAAGCTCTAGCTTGTCAAAGACAAGCTAGTATTGTCCATAAGCCCATCCAAATTTGGCTTATCAAAGCTGAGGTATTTTAGGGGTGGATTTTTGGTGAATTTGTCTTAGGTACTTAACAGTTTAATTTGCTTAATGAAAACAGATTATATAAGGTATTATAAGAGCTTATTAGACCATAAAATCACACTTACTTAATACTCAAAACAGAATTTGCATGAACTTGAAATTTCATTAATTTCTCAAAAACTCAAGACTTGAAACAAAATACAATAACTTGATTTAAAAAGCAGTAAAGTACATGAAATAAGCTATCTAATTAAAAAACTTAAAAAAATTAAACTCCTCTCCTTTAAGTGTGAAAACACACTCTTTTTTTATAGTCGTTTGAGGAGTTCTTCAATATTTTGAAGTGTGTTTCTTGTGTGAGTGCCTTCAAAATCTCATCCAAGCCATCCAATTTGCTTGGTCTCCAAGGGGGGTGATCACAGCCCTTGATTTTTGTCTTTAAATCTTGGCTATTTGTGAAGCCATGTGCTGTGGGGTTGAAGGGGTTTTGGGGAAGGGTTACAAGGATAGTGATGGGTGAATAGTGGGGTTATGTCTTAGGCGGGAAAAAAAAGGATTTTGGTATAAGAGAGTGGGGTTAACGGGATTAGGGTATAAGTGTGTAGGGACAAACTATGTAATTGGTTCGGGGTATAGTGGGTGAGTGGGGTTTGAGGTTAGTGATGATGAATAGTAAACCGAGGGATTAGGCGGGAATAAAGGGTAGATTAGTTTAATGTTGTTTGATTTAGGATGAGGAGATAACGACTGTTACCCTGTTTATGTTATGTGTTTACACCGTTAGTCCTTTTTGGACTAACACTGTTAGTCCTTTTGGACTAACGGTGCAAAGGTTTAAGGACCATTGGTGTTAATCAGTTAACAACAGTATATAATAGAGAAGTTAACGGGCTGCTTGCTGTTTTGATTTTGGTCCATTTGGTTATAATTGGGCCTTTTGGCTCGTTTGGACTTGTTTGGTCTACATAATTTTTTAATGGGCTGACCCGGACCGTTTAACATTTCTTCGATATCGGCTTCGTCTTTGACTTTTGACTTTGACTTGGTTGACTTTTTGTAGACTTTTTGACTTTTTCTGTGCTCGGTTTTGTCCGTTTTGGCTTGATTTTTGTCATTTAGTCAATATTTGTTACCAGCACAATTATAAATCACAAAACACACAAATACAATGCATTTTTGATGTATTTTGGTCATTTTAGGCTCGTTTTTATAGGTAAAAGGTATATGTATCTGAGCACATACCAATGCACCACAAGCCATAAAGACCACGTTGACTAAAGCCTATACGCTGTATCCATGAAGACCCATACGTCGTATAGGGAATTATGAATATTCTGGAACATTTAATTAAAGAAAGCCCGTGGACCGTACTCCAAGTTTCCGCCAATATTCCGTATAGGCCCAATCCTATACACCGTACTGAAATCGGCTACAGCACCTATAAATACATAACCCAAACTCGTTTTTTAGGGGTGCTTATCCCAAGAGTCGAATATCTTATCCCTAAAGTCAAATTTCTGAAGTCAATAAGTGCCACGAAGGTCACAAAAAGCTTACCATTCCACATGAATCATTTTGTAATTCTCTTACCTTGATTACGCGTTCAATGATCGTTTATTTACTATTGTTGTTCATATAACATTTGTGTAATTGTTACGATGCTTAAAGGCTAACACCTTTTGGTGTTAGCCATGTTTATGAAAACCTAATCGTTTCGTTTGTTTATATCGATTGCTTCTTAATTTATCGTTGGGTATTGATTATGTTTATCACATGATACTTGCTTATGTACTTAGCACGTAACCTTAATTCTAATGTTTAGGTAACTAGATATTAGAAAGCTCTCCGCTTTTTGTAGTGATTTATATATGTGGAATAATAGGATCACATATAACGACCCGCCACTCCTATCTTGAGGATATGCCATAGAGCTTAACCAAGAGGGATATTGCTATAAGGTTTAAGGCAAAGTTACCTATCAAAAAGGTGGTGACCTAGGTTTAACTTTTGTTCTTTTCCTTATAAGGTTTAGGACAAGTGGACTACCACTATATAATATTGTCGTAAGTAGTAAGTGGGTAAAGTCTCTAATGAGCTAGGATTAAATAATCACTATTATTGTCTTCTAAGATAGATTATAATCAATACATAGGTTGCTTTATGTGGATGCATCTAATAGTGACACTTTTAGCGTATCTAGGTTTAAGGAAGAAGTCTCGCGTTAATCTTGGAATGATATACCGCCTCGAGATAAGACAATCATTGCACTAAAATAAATAAACTTGCGTTAGACTTAAGTAAACATGGTTAACATGATTTCCTTAGTATAGATTCGACCGGCCTTCTAAGCTTTAGTTATTTAACCTTAGTGGATAAGAGAGGAGATAATTGGATAAGTCACCAAAACAAACCTGTGCCAATATCTCAGATTGAAACCCCCTGATAAAACTAAAACAAGTAAGTACTATATAGTATATACAATGTATTGCTTGATCAGCATACGGCGTATGCATAGTAAATATTGTATAATTATGTATATAATTATAATGTAGCATAGGTTTATAACAGTAACTTAGATAGGTTAAAGACTGATAAAAACTGGATAACCCTCACTCCTAGTGGATCAACATTCTACTTAACAAACTAGTCCACGATCAACCGGGTACACTGCCCGTTAAGGTGTTCTAATAGGTAATATCGGCTAAATATAAATGTAAAACTTTGAATAATATAATTACCTACGCAACGAACGACATCAGTATTCATTGAATCAACGATAATTGGAAAAGTTGTTTTTTGGTATTCGTTTGAATCAACAGATTCAATTTGTTATCTCGTTTATTAGATTACATCACCCCCACTTGTACTTGCCAAGTGAATCCACATACATCAAATAACTTGATTGCGTAGGTCTTTTGGCTGGATAATAAAAACAAAAAATTAAAATCCGATTCAATTAACTTATAGTAATTTAGATCTACCCCAATTTGTAATCTTTATTAACAATTAATATTGGGATTTTGTACATGGAGGGCGTCAAAGTTTTGAGTTTTTTTCATTAGGCCGCTCATCTATGATAATTAATTTATAGGCCATTCAAGTATAAATATATTTTCATTTTTATCAAATCCGGCCAATTGTAGTGACTAATGACTAAAATACCCTCAAAATTCCTGAAAGACAAAAATACCCTTGGATTGATATGGCAAAAGGAACAACTATATTAATTCACAGCTAGGGTTTTTTACTGAATACATGCGCTTCTTCCTTCTGTATTCGAGTATCATTTGTCAGCCAATAATTTTACAATGACAAGGTAATTACAAAGTTCTCTTCATCACTTTAAGTTCTAACATAGTCAACAACTAGATTGTAGTTAATGATTCAATTTTACGTCATATACATATTTTTATTATGATTAATGGGTTCTTTTGTTGACATTACGTTGGTTTGTACGCAATGAGATTATAATACTTGACTGTGATATTCGTTTTGTATGCAATGGTTAAAACGTTTGCATATGTCTGGTTGGTTTTTTTTTCATCAGGGGCTCCTACTTTATTATGCATATTTGGCTAAAGATTTTGTTCAAAAAGTTAGTGTATGCATCATAGTAAAAACATTAGTTTATGCAGCAAATGTTTCAAAAAAATTTCTTTATGTTGTTGTGTAAATAAAGAAGTTCAATTATGTAGGTAGCAAGATTAAGGTTCCAACAAGATTCAATAGGATTTTGGTCATATTTAATGATGATGAAAGAGGAGAATCATGAATCAGTTATGATTCCAAAAATGAGACGATGTAAATAAAAAAAACTTCAGATTGTTCATTTATATATTATTGCTTAAAAGGGTATATTAGGTATTAATATTGATAATATAATTCCTATTATTTTGATTTTTTAAAAGAAGGGTATATCTGTCAATTAACTATATTCCGGTTTGATTTTTGCCGGATTTGGTATGAGCGAAAAGGGAGATATACTTGGACGACCTATAAATAAAATTTCAAAGATTAGCGGCCTTAATGAAAAAAGTTTAAAACTTGAGCGGCCTCAATGTACAAAATCCCATTAATATTCAATACCAAGAAAGATTCAAGATTAATGGCAAGACTAGCATGTATTGCCATAATTTGAAATAAAAGAGTATTTAAAGAGGATCTAGCGTGTTTATCTATGTGTAACCCATAAACACCAAACGAGTTGACTCGTGATGCCACTGTTGGGATTTTAGAACTAGTAAGCCATGTTACTACAAGTACGCATTGGAATGGATCTAGTTTGATGCATATAATTAACACATAAAATAAACAATTAAATACTAACCTTTTGTTTGAATGATAAAATCAACAAACGGGTCTGGGTCTGGGTCTGGATCTTGATATTGATTCTTGAAAAAAAAGGTTAAATTTCCGTCTCTATGGTTGCTGACACAATAAGTCAAAGGAACACGTCACGGTAGTAGTAGTCACTTCACGAAGATCAAACAAATAGTGTTTTCTTGATTCTTGAACCGAAACCCTAGTTAGGGTTTGTGTAGTTGCCGAACAATGGGAGAGAGACCCGAACCTATGGTTAGGGTTTTCTTCCTTCTTCTTGAACCAAAAACCCTAAAGGGATTTAGGGTTTTGCTACTTCTTGCTTCTAGCTGAAACCCTAAAAGGGTTTTAAGGGGTTTTGGTTGTTCGGTTTTTTGGAGGAAGGGAGGAGAATCGATTTCTACATAATCGGTTAGGGTTGTATGTGTGGAATGGGACACATGAATGAGGAGTTGAAGGGAATAAGAGGTTGTTTGTATAGCCATCAAACCCTAGCTAGATAACTTGGAAAACAATTCAAAGTCTATCCGTTTCTAATCCTCATCCAATACCAAAACCAAAAAAAAACAACAACAAAAAAACTCTTCTAGAACCTTCTAAGATGGCCAGCCCCTATGGGGTTTTTAGGAGGTTCGATTTTTGTCAATTTTAATCTATCTTATTTAATAAACGCGTGTTTAGTTAGTTAACATTTAACGTTCACTAACGGTCGCTTAATAACATTTCGTGAAGTAATATTAAATATTTAATAAATATATAAAACACATTTATATTAAATACATAATAAAACGTGTTCTCCGTATTTGAGTGTGCGCCCCCGAAAGGCTCACGTATTTCCGAGCGTATCAAATGACCACAAACTAACACATATGTAAAGATCGTTTAAGCCCAATCCAGGATATAATAATAATGATTGAATATGCACAGCGGAATAATAATCAAGAACACAATCAAAATTATCAACAAGGTTTTTCTTATAAAGAATGATCCTCTATGGATCTCTATTCCTCTCTATTGAAAGTGTTTCGAAGAAGTAATCAAAACAATAAAACTATGTTCCTTTTATAAGCATAAGGAACCCTAATAGACAATCAATATTAAATCAATACATATCACTACCTAATATAGTTCATGCATATCCTAACAAATAAATACTAAATATACGGATTAATAATATCCGCAGAAATAAGTCTTCAGCAGGAACACTATGTCAGCAGAAACCATCTATAGCTTCAGCAGAATCCTGTCAGTAGAACTTCATCAGTAGGAACTTCTAAAATTCCTTACAATCCTCCCCTAATCTTGAATTTGACATGGTTAAGTGATTGAGCCTGAACCACCTTATTATTATTGACCAAGGTCAACAAGTCAAAGATAGCCTAGAATCAATGCTCCGTGGAAGTATAGGGTTTTCCCGGGTCGTTAAGTCCCGACGAGGTGTGAATGGTAATCAAACGGTTATTTGATCGGGTGAATTTGGATGGAAAAGGGTTTGAGTGTGATTAAACTAAGGAATTTACAACGAAATAGCTTAAACAAGCTAAGAGGATAAGACGGGAAAGTTACAAAAGCTAGAAACGTTTAAAACTTAAAAACGCGTACGTTACGTTTAAATAAAACGTAAGCGTACCAAATAAAAAGTGAAAACGTAAATCTGAAAACACCCAGGGGGTAAAAATGAACTTTTTACAAACTTAAAACTAAAAGAAACTTTGTAGAAAATTAAAATTAATTTTTAAACTAATTAATAATTTAATATTAATTAAATACTATTTATTACTTATTATTAATACTTAAATAACTAAAATACAATATAATATTATTTAAATACTAAAAAGGTGAAAATAAAATTTCTAAAACTTTAAAATAACTAAAAATAAGTTTTAAAATTAAAAATAACTATTTTTGTCTTTTTGTGCTTTTTATATTAAATAATTACTAATTAATTTCTAATTAACTAATTAACTATTTTAAATTAAGAAAAATACTAAATGAACAGTAAAAATTCTAAGAAAATTTCTAAAATTACTTTACAACATATAAAAGCTATAAAAAATATAAAAACTTGATTTTACTTAATAAAAACTAATTATACTATTTTAAACTTAATATTAATTAATAATTAATAAAACTAATATTAAATATGATAAATACCAAATGACCAAATAAAAATCTGAAAAATTTATTATAAATACTTTAATATACTAGGTAATTAATAAAAATATAAAAATGACAACTACTTAATTAAAATTTAAAAATGAAAATTAAAATTAAATTACATTAAATAGAAACTATCACTTATTTTTAAATTTGTTTTTCTTGGTTTTTCTTTTACAAATCTACTAAATAATTAAAAAAAACAAACTTTAATAAAAACAAACTTTTTGAAAACTTAAAAATAAGCTGGAATAAGCCAAAAGTCAAGACAGTTGACCAAAGTTGACCAAGGTGAGAAATAAGCTAAAATGGCATGTGGTGGGACCCACAAGGGTGAAAACAGATTCCAATAAGCTATGCAAACTTGTAAAAGCGGAAATAAGCTAAAAGGAACCTCAGAATAAGCTGAAAGCTACAAATAAGCCCTTGGCTTATTTTGGTGAAAACTGATCTGGGACAGATTATGTGGTTTAATCTAGGTGGGTCCCAGTGGTCTAGGGGTCAAACCATTGGTCAAAAGTTGAACCCTACCAGGAGGGGGGTTGCTAGGAACCAAGGTGGAGGGTGGTTGTCCACTGGGTTGCTCAGAAAACCACCACCAAGTGGTGGTGGTGGTGGTGGTGCTGCTGAGACAGAGCAGTTATCTGCCCTGCAAGTCACTTTGGTGACTTGTGGGGCCCACAAATAAAATCCCAAAAATCTAAAAACTATGAAACTTCAAAGATGAACTGGTAGAGATCAAATAGGAACAATTTTCAATCCATGAAAGCTAATACACAAATCACTAAAAATCCTGGAACTTTTGTAAAAACTGAATTGGTGCAATTTGACTTTTTCCAAAAAACTTGTTACATTGACTTTTTTCAACTTAGATCTTAATTTATGGGCTGAGTGTGATGAGATAAGCTGGAGTACAACCAAAACAAGTTAAAACAACTGAATATCTTATGAGATGATGGCTTATGGGACACAAAGACCACCACAGTTAACTGTGGTGGTGGTATCTTGGTGAATTTGACTTTAGGCACATAGAAACTTGAGTTTAAAGATTTACTTGACTTATACCACACTATTGTGACATGCAGAAACAATACTAACTCCTAATAAACCCACAAAATTGCCTAGGCCATATTAAACCAAACACCCCCTAAAGAAACTGAATTGACAGATAATCAAAGCAAACTAGCAACTAAGACTTTAAACATGAAACTAAATCTTATATTATCACTAAATAAACATAATTAAACTGAAATAAGGATTAAATTACTTAAGCTACAGTGATTTTGCAAGAAACTAAGAAATTGCTTACAGTGGACTTATTATGAACTGAGATAGATGTACCAATGGTATCCAAACCACAACCTACACCCCCCTTGGGGTTCTAATACCCTCACGATCCAAAATCAGCTATGAATCTTGCTTCCATCTTCCCTCTAACTGAATTTTTTTTATTTCTTTATTTTACTCTAATTTTGTTTTTGTATTTTTGAATTTTTGAAGTTATAACTGCTCAGATTGATTAGAAACTAAAAGAAGCTTATAAATAAGCTGATTGAGCTTAAACAAACAAATAACAACACTCCTCAACAACTTTAGAGGAGTTTGTCAAATTCCTCTAAAATTGCCAAAAACTAAAATTTAACTTGGAAACTGAACTGAAGAATCTTTGAAATTTAAACTTTCATTAACATAAACTGAGTACAATCTTGAAATTACAACTGACTTTGAATATTTAAAACAGAAATTAAAGATATTACACTAAAATTGGTCTAAAAGCAGTGACAACCATTCTTCTCTTTTTTCTTGATCTTTTATAGTCCTGGAGTGATACTTTCTCTTTCCCACATGCACTCTGAGCCGTAGGATTGTTGGAGATGATCCAGGCCGTTCAAAAGGATTTTGGCGGGAAAGCAGGGGTTGGCAGATTGGGTGGATTAGGTGTGCATTTATTGAGGAGGGGGGTTTGGAGTGGGAGGTTGAGTGTTTGGTGATAGTTGGTGGAAAATGGGGAGAAGGAGGGGACATGGTTACTGGTAATTAGGGGGATAATGGTGGGAGGTTAGGGGTAGTGAACAGTGTAACGGGGTTGTGGGTTTGACCGGGGTCAACGCTGGGGACGGGGTAAAATTAGTTTTTGGTGGTGGGCTGGTTGGGTATGGGCCTGAGGTTTGGATCACTGGATCAGATTTTGGGTTTGTTTGTTTGGTTTTAGAAATGGTTTAGGTTTAATTTGTTTATTTTGTAGAAAACCACAAGGACTACTTTTGTAATTTAACAAACCATAGGGACTGATTTTGTAATTCTCTGAAAATATCCATAAGGTCCTTAATTTGCAAGTTTGAATATTAAAAGGACCCAAAATAATATTTTTCAAAATAAAACACTCGGGGACCAATTTTGTCATTTTTGTAAAGTCCAGGGACCAAATATGTAATTTCCACAAAATCTTTCACCCAGGGACCATTTTGATAACTTTAGTTTTCCCAAGGGTAAAAAATGATTTTTCTTTCAAAATTACCCCACCAGGGACCAAATCTGCCAAAATCTGAAACTCCAGGGACTAATTTCGTAAATTTCCAAAACTTTCCAATTTTTCACCAAAGGACTAAATATGACATTTTATGATTTCAAAATGACCTTTGGTGATAATTTTCCATTTTTTGAATATCCAGGGACTAGTTTTGTAATTTTATGAAAGTTGAGGGACTGAAACTGCCAATTTTGCAAACTTTGTGCGTTTTTCATTTGTTTTTACTCGTTTTGCATCTAAAACATATAAAACACAATTTTGGAATATTTTCAGTATTTTGATGCATTACTGAGTGTTTTTGTATGTTTTGCAGTTTATATTAGACCAAAAATGATGAGTGTTTGAGCACTCATCAATCCCCCACACTAAACTATTGCTAGTCCCTAGCAATACTGTTTTGAAAACTTGATGGATTTGAAAAACTCTTTACCAAAAGCCATCACTTCTGGAGTAGCCAGGTGTAAGAACTGTGGCACACCTGATAACCGTGTGATTTTGAGCAAACCACCAGCTGTCAACGGATTTGAGTAGTCTTTACCAAAAGCCGTTTGCTTCTGGACTAGCCAGCTCTTGATGGAATAGTCAACATCTTGGTGAGCTGATTACCAATTATGGATTTTCCACGGCCTTTACCACAAGCCATAATCTTGCGGGCTAGCCAACTCATTTGTTTTTGGGGAGTTGATGAACCATACAATTTTGGGCAAATTGCCAGCCGTCAACGGATTTGATATGTCTTTACCAAGAGCCGTTTGCTCCTGGACTAGCCAATCCCTTTTGTCGCTTAGACAAGGCGGACTGATTACCACAAAAATTTTGAAGCACCAGTGAAAAATTTTTGAAAATTTTGAAATTTTGGCAAAAACGGGGGTATTATATAGTAAAATGTGATAAAATTCGCTAGAATAGCGAATACCCCCCCACACTTAGCATGAATATTGTCCTCAATATTCAAAATCCCGGCTATTATGCCGACATTTTGAACGTAAAAGGGCAACATTACAAGCTAAGCATGGAAAACACCATTTTGTATTTTCACTCTTGTAACCATAGCATGGGGGACTCCCCCACACTTAGGGTGAAAACCCTATAAGCATGCTATCGTTTTTGTTTACCGAGTCGCTAGCTTGACTCGACCCCGAATTCATTTGTCCTTGGGGAAACATGATGTGGAAGAAACAATCTCACTCGGACTTTCATTCAAGATGTTTGGATAAACATTTGAAGCACGTGAAAGTTCCACACCGATGAGATAAGTATCCGGCTCAAGATAATGATACATGAAAATGCCGGGATCAAATATAGTGTCCTCACTCCCGAAGGAGTGAAGAAGAGAAGAAGTCACCTTGTAGGTGAAGAAAAGGAAGAAAATCATGATAAAAAGCATGATTTGATCTTCTTCCTCAAGAGGAGGCTCAATAGCCTGAGTTTGGATTCCAAAAGGTAAGCTCGTAAACAACCCGGGAGGGTGGGTGGGAATTTGCAAATCCTCAAGATTGAGTGCATCTCCCCCCGGGATATCAAACTGATGAGCGAGTTCACCGGAGAACTCCTCATGAAGAGAATCATTCACTAGATGTGAATTTGTGAACTCATGTTCCATTGTGGACTCATCACAATCCTCGTCAAAGATTGGATTGTTAGAAATCATAGTGAATTCAGAATCGAATTCAAATAGAGGATTAGTGAGAGTCGTATTAAATGTTTCGGGAACAAAGTGAATATTATTCTCTATTGGATTTTCGGGATCAGAAGTGAGTGACGGATCATGATATAGGAGACTTTCAATTTCTCCCAGATCGGCTTGGAAATCGAGGAGACCATCATCACTTTCAAGTGAAAGTGGATTGATGTGAGCAAGTTCATCAGTGAACTCCTCAAGAAGATGATCAGCATCAGTTTGTGGAACTGATGCCTCAACATACTCGATGTCTCCATAAGATATACAATCATCGCTATAATCTGAGAAAGTCTCAAATTGATCTTTAGGACACTCAATAGAGGAAGGAATATCACACATATCATCCAAAGTTCCCTGTGACTCTCCTGGGATTGGGACAAGGATCTCAACACTAGACTTTATTAATTCGTCCGATTCCTTATTAGGAACAGTGCTAAGATGCTCATCCCCCATGATCGGAGGGTGAGTGTGAACCTCGGGTGTGATAGCAGTTGTATGAGATGGAATCTCAACTGCTGGGGTATCCACTGATGAACTTGATGGATCTTTATAGAATTGAAGGATATCAAGTGTATCCTCATCATCACTGTCATCAGGAATAAAACGGAACAAAGAGCTAGACTTGGCTGCTTTTTCTCTTGCAATGGATTCCCTCACAGATTTTTCATATGCATCTTGGGAATTTATTCTAGCAGCCTGCTCTTCAGCAAGCAATTCTTCCATAGATTTTTGATGAGTATGTCTTTGGGCAAAGTCGTCAACTAAACCCTTAAGCTCATCAACGATTTTCATCAGATTTTGCATTTCTGGAAGAAGTGCTTGATTCATATCGTACTGTGGAGGTTGGTCGTAACAAGGTGTGTCAAAATTGTCACAAGGGTATGGATTTCCCGTTTGACAATCTGAGCTGAAGTGTGGACCTCCACAAAAATCACAACAGTAAAACTGTTGAGGCTGTGGGTTGTACGTGCTAGAGTCATAACCGTTATCAGGAAACTGCTCATAGACAAGCGTGCTTCCCGATTGACAATCAGAACTGTAGTGTGGACCACCACAGTACTCACAACAGTAAGACTGCTGAGTATCATGGTGTGGCAGCTGATGGAATAAATCAGTCGTATCATGGTAGGAGTAAGGATCTGGGTTATAGACAGACCCGTTTCCGGACTCTATCATGCCACAACCGGGGCAATTATCACCATTATGAGAACTACCACACCACTGGCAAACCAGAAAGTGTGGATGAGACATAGAAAGAATCAAATGGTTTGGGAGGGGTAAGGATGAAGAATCAAAGGTGCGAGAGGGTAAAGGTGAATATTTTTGGGCTTTTGGAAATACATTTTGTACAAATGATAAAGAAAATGTTTTTGTGTTTTTGTGTTCGTTGAAAACTGAGTTTAAAAAGTTTTCGGGAACGGTTTTGTTTTGATAATGGGAAAATATGAACAAAGGATGGATAAATGTACAATGGAACGAATTCCAAAGACACTAATCAGAAAAACCGTTTAGATACGCACACAACCTCCCCGGCAGCGGCGCCAAAAGTTGATTGAGCCTGAACCACCTTATTATTATTGACCAAGGTCAACAAGTCAAAGATAGCCTAGAATCAATGCTCCGTGGAAGTATAGGGTTTTCCCGGGTCGTTAAGTCCCGACGAGGTGTGAATGGTAATCAAACGGTTATTTGATCGGGTGAATTTGGATGGAAAAGGGTTTGAGTGTGATTAAACTAAGGAATTTACAACTAAATAGCTTAAACAAGCTAAGAGGATAAGACGGGAAAGTTACAAAAGCTAGAAACGTTTAAAACTTAAAAACGCGTACGTTACGTTTAAATAAAACGTAAGCGTACCAAATAAAAAGTGAAAACGTAAATCTGAAAACACCCAGGGGGTAAAAATGAACTTTTTACAAACTTAAAACTAAAAGAAACTTTGTAGAAAATTAAAATTAATTTTTAAACTAATTAATAATTTAATATTAATTAAATACTATTTATTACTTATTATTAATACTTAAATAACTAAAATACAATATAATATTATTTAAATACTAAAAAGGTGAAAATAAAATTTCTAAAACTTTAAAATAACTAAAAATAAGTTTTAAAATTAAAAATAACTATTTTTGTCTTTTTGTGCTTTTTATATTAAATAATTACTAATTAATTTCTAATTAACTAATTAACTATTTTAAATTAAGAAAAATACTAAATGAACAGTAAAAATTCTAAGAAAATTTCTAAAATTACTTTACAACATATAAAAGCTATAAAAAATATAAAAACTTGATTTTACTTAATAAAAACTAATTATACTATTTTAAACTTAATATTAATTAATAATTAATAAAACTAATATTAAATATGATAAATACCAAATGACCAAATAAAAATCTGAAAAATTTATTATAAATACTTTAATATACTAGGTAATTAATAAAAATATAAAAATGACAACTACTTAATTAAAATTTAAAAATGAAAATTAAAATTAAATTACATTAAATAGAAACTATCACTTATTTTTAAATTTGTTTTTCTTGGTTTTTCTTTTACAAATCTACTAAATAATTAAAAACAACAAACTTTAATAAAAACAAACTTTTTGAAAACTTAAAAATAAGCTGGAATAAGCCAAAAGTCAAGACAGTTGACCAAAGTTGACCAAGGTGAGAAATAAGCTAAAATGGCATGTGGTGGGACCCACAAGGGTGAAAACAGATTCCAATAAGCTATGCAAACTTGTAAAAGCTGAAATAAGCTAAAAGGAACCTCAGAATAAGCTGAAAGCTACAAATAAGCCCTTGGCTTATTTTGGTGAAAACTGATCTGGGACAGATTATGTGGTTTAATCTAGGTGGGTCCCAGTGGTCTAGGGGTCAAACCATTGGTCAAAAGTTGAACCCTACCAGGAGGGGGGTTGCTAGGAACCAAGGTGGAGGGTGGTTGTCCACTGGGTTGCTCAGAAAACCACCACCAAGTGGTGGTGGTGGTGGTGGTGCTGCTGAGACAGAGCAGTTATCTGCCCTGCAAGTCACTTTGGTGACTTGTGGGGCCCACAAATAAAATCCCAAAAATCTAAAAACTATGAAACTTCAAAGATGAACTGGTAGAGATCAAATAGGAACAATTTTCAATCCATGAAAGCTAATACACAAATCACTAAAAATCCTGGAACTTTTGTAAAAACTGAATTGGTGCAATTTGACTTTTTCCAAAAAACTTGTTACATTGACTTTTTTCAACTTAGATCTTAATTTATGGGCTGAGTGTGATGAGATAAGCTGGAGTACAACCAAAACAAGTTAAAACAACTGAATATCTTATGAGATGATGGCTTATGGGACACAAAGACCACCACAGTTAACTGTGGTGGTGGTATCTTGGTGAATTTGACTTTAGGCACATAGAAACTTGAGTTTAAAGATTTACTTGACTTATACCACACTATTGTGACATGCAGAAACAATACTAACTCCTAATAAACCCACAAAATTGCCTAGGCCATATTAAACCAAACACCCCCTAAAGAAACTGAATTGACAGATAATCAAAGCAAACTAGCAACTAAGACTTTAAACATGAAACTAAATCTTATATTATCACTAAATAAACATAATTAAACTGAAATAAGGATTAAATTACTTAAGCTACAGTGATTTTGCAAGAAACTAAGAAATTGCTTACAGTGGACTTATTATGAACTGAGATAGATGTACCAATGGTATCCAAACCACAACCTACACCCCCCTTGGGGTTCTAATACCCTCACGATCCAAAATCAGCTATGAATCTTGCTTCCATCTTCCCTCTAACTGAATTTTTTTTATTTCTTTATTTTACTCTAATTTTGTTTTTGTATTTTTGAATTTTTGAAGTTATAACTGCTCAGATTGATTAGAAACTAAAAGAAGCTTATAAATAAGCTGATTGAGCTTAAACAAACAAATAACAACACTCCTCAACAACTTTAGAGGAGTTTGTCAAATTCCTCTAAAATTGCCAAAAACTAAAATTTAACTTGGAAACTGAACTGAAGAATCTTTGAAATTTAAACTTTCATTAACATAAACTGAGTACAATCTTGAAATTACAACTGACTTTGAATATTTAAAACAGAAATTAAAGATATTACACTAAAATTGGTCTAAAAGCAGTGACAACCATTCTTCTCTTTTTTCTTGATCTTTTATAGTCCTGGAGTGATACTTTCTCTTTCCCACATGCACTCTGAGCCGTAGGATTGTTGGAGATGATCCAGGCCGTTCAAAAGGATTTTGGCGGGAAAGCAGGGGTTGGCAGATTGGGTGGATTAGGTGTGCATTTATTGAGGAGGGGGGTTTGGAGTGGGAGGTTGAGTGTTTGGTGATAGTTGGTGGAAAATGGGGAGAAGGAGGGGACATGGTTACTGGTAATTAGGGGGATAATGGTGGGAGGTTAGGGGTAGTGAACAGTGTAACGGGGTTGTGGGTTTGACCGGGGTCAACGCTGGGGACGGGGTAAAATTAGTTTTTGGTGGTGGGCTGGTTGGGTATGGGCCTGAGGTTTGGATCACTGGATCAGATTTTGGGTTTGTTTGTTTGGTTTTAGAAATGGTTTAGGTTTAATTTGTTTATTTTGTAGAAAACCACAAGGACTACTTTTGTAATTTAACAAACCATAGGGACTGATTTTGTAATTCTCTGAAAATATCCATAAGGTCCTTAATTTGCAAGTTTGAATATTAAAAGGACCCAAAATAATATTTTTCAAAATAAAACACTCGGGGACCAATTTTGTCATTTTTGTAAAGTCCAGGGACCAAATATGTAATTTCCACAAAATCTTTCACCCAGGGACCATTTTGATAACTTTAGTTTTCCCAAGGGTAAAAAATGATTTTTCTTTCAAAATTACCCCACCAGGGACCAAATCTGCCAAAATCTGAAACTCCAGGGACTAATTTCGTAAATTTCCAAAACTTTCCAATTTTTCACCAAAGGACTAAATATGACATTTTATGATTTCAAAATGACCTTTGGTGATAATTTTCCATTTTTTGAATATCCAGGGACTAGTTTTGTAATTTTATGAAAGTTGAGGGACTGAAACTGCCAATTTTGCAAACTTTGTGCGTTTTTCATTTGTTTTTACTCGTTTTGCATCTAAAACATATAAAACACAATTTTGGAATATTTTCAGTATTTTGATGCATTACTGAGTGTTTTTGTATGTTTTGCAGTTTATATTAGACCAAAAATGATGAGTGTTTGAGCACTCATCATTAAGTTCAAGATTCTAGATAGAGCTTTAGCATCGAAAGTGTGAGTATTGAAACTTTAATATTTGCAGAAACAATAAGTAACCAGCAGCAACGAAACTATATATCAGTAACAACTAGTAACCATCTTTTAAGAACAAAGAACCAGCAGCAACTTCAACCTATCAGCAGCAACAGGAACCAGCAGCAACATGAGTAGATTTGATAAGCCTTTACCAAGTAGCTACTCACTCTTGGGCTAGCTAGTCCTTTGGTGGAATCATGACATCACCCTGGTGAACTAATAACCAGTTCAACACTTAGAACGTGAATCATCGGTGCGTTGAAAAACCCTAATGATTTTTGGCAAATCATCACAGCCATAAACGAATTTGACATGTCTTTACCTGTAGCCGTTTGCTCAGGACTAGCCAATTCTTGGGTTACCCTATAGAGCATCACCCATGGTGAATTGATGACCATTTCAACTCTCAGTAATGAAGCATGGGTGAGTTGAGTACCCTATGGTTTTGAGCAAACCATTACAGCTATCAACGGAATTGAGATGTCTTTACCAAAAACCGTTTGCTTTTGGACTAGCCAACTCTTTGATGGAATGTCGTCATCATCATGGTGAGCTGATTACCATTTATGGATTTCCGCAGCCTTTACCACAAGCCATAATCTTGTGGGCTAGCCAACTCTTATGTCAGTAAGACATGGTGAGTTGAGAACCATATGTGTGGAATTAACCACTACAAGTACCTGCAAATAAGATAAAAATAAAACTATACAAATATATGTTTTTTTTTATGTATTTATTTATTATTTATTTATTATTATTATTATTATTATTATTATATATATATATATATATAGAAATATGAAATATATAAAATATACCATCAATCAGCAGAAAACCAAAGAAACATGTAGTGTCAGTAGAAGCACTAAGCCTCCCCTTAGGCGTATGAGGATTCAACAGCTGCAAAATGGTTAGTATACATAAAATACAACAATAAGCCTCCCCTCAATCAGTGCACCTGACAAGAATTATTGTTCATGGGTACCCAGAATGAACCTTTCCTCTTATGTGTCCAAGTACAACCTGTTGAGGGCTTAACACCATTATCCCATCTTGTCCCCCATCCCATATACATTGGGTCAAAATAACTAGGCCAAAAACCATTCTGAAAGTAAGTACTAGTAGGTCTATAAAATGGTCTAGCAACATGTCTTTTCCAACCGGCTGGAAAAGGTCTACCAGTAGAAACTGGCTTGCCAGCAAGAACTGACTTATCAGCAGAAACTGATTTATCAGCAGGATTGGGTCTGGTGGTTTTCACATGTGTTTGTGGAACATATGGGGGAATAACATTAACATTGGTCCACATTGGTCTAGGTCTCTTTTGGTCAGCACACACACCCATTCTCTTCTCATGAAAATCACAATCCTTAATGAGATGAGACTTACTACCACACACAAAACAAGATTTCTTCTTAACATTACCAGCCTTTTTATTAAAACAATCATTCTTATTACAAGAAGTCCTAGAATTGTATGTATTCTTATCAGATTTATTACTAGTGAAACTAGGTAAATCTTGAACAACAATGGGTTCTTGCTTGGGAGCCCTAACTTTGGATTCAATCTCAACTTTACTCTTAGATTTAGAAACACTAGAAGTAAGAGTAAATGAGGTGGACTCTGAGCTTTTGACACTAACAATAATAGGGACAGGGACATTGACCTTGGAAGACTTGTCAGAATTAGCACAAGACAAAAGGTCATTAGACACAGAATTAGAATCACTAGAGGTAGATGACTTTTTACCATAAAACATTTGTGATTCATCAAAGTCCTTTTGGGGAGAACTAGGCATAAACTCACCTCTAATAGGTCCAGGGACAGCATTCATTCCTCCTTCTTTAGCATGATTATCAGAGGTTTCAGATTCAGAAGAAGGTTCAGGGTTAAAGACACTATAGTCATTAGGGTCATATACATCATTTGGCCCTATATGGTCAGCATATCCCAAACCTAACTTAGTCCTTATGGACTGACAACTATTATTTAACTTCTCAAGGTGTTTTGATCCCTCTTGCCACTTCATACGACCTGCTACTTCTTTATCAAACTTATCTTGTAATTCCTGTTTTTCCAATTCTACTTTTGCCTTTTCTTTTTCACAAAACTTTAACTCATTACTAGTATTCTCTAGGTCTCTTTTTAAAACTCTAATTTTCTCCTCATAAGCAAGTTGATTTTGTTGAAACCAAACCTTTTGATTTTCTAAGGTTTTAAGTGCCTCTCCTTTTGCTAGATCACTAAGATAGCAAAGATTATAATGAGTTTCAAATTTATCACACGTTTTCATAAGCTCATTATATTTACTATTGCATTCAAAAGAGCAAGTATGTACCTTTGGAACGACAGCCGTGAATGGAAATGCGTTTGCCATTATACTAATGAGCAGCAGAGACAAGTGAAATCAGCAGGAACGAATTATAGAATCAGGAGGAACCAAACCAGTAGCAATTGATCAGCAGTAACGAGAACAACAGGAACGATCAGCAGAAAAATAATTTTATCAGCAGAAATGAAAACTATGAGCAGCAAAATAAAAATAACTGACCCACTTTCAATATTGCCCTTGCTGCTGACTCTCTTCTGCACTTATCGACAAATCAGACCCACGTGCAAGATCACAAATCGCTTTGTAATTAATATACCCAAATCAGTCCCACAATTATATTCGACCAATCAATGAATCCCACTTTCGAATAAAATAATAAGGGTAGTGGAAACCTTGCGGTTTCAAAGGTTCGGCAAGGGGTGCCGATCGGCAAGTAGCATTGCCATACATGCGGCAAGCAAAAATCGGTACTGCATGCGGTAGAATTCACCGATTCGGGAGAGGCTATTTCCAAGACAAATTTGAACGTTGCATTGATTACTCCGGACGTTGGGGATGTTTTCCAAAAAAAAAAAAAAAAAAAAATCCCTTTAAAATCTCACAATTACAATTTAAATTACACATAATATTTCAAATATATTCCAAACATTCAAATTAATCTCTTTCAAAAAACAACTATGGATCATCAATCCAAACATGGTTCAAGCTCACACAAAGGTCGAGGACGTGGGTCTCGATCACAATCCGGTCCATCCCAATTCACGCGTCCGCAACCTCCTAATCAACCTTACTATCCCCAACCTCGAAATCGCACCCAAATTCCAACTCAACCTTACTATCCCCAACCTCCAAATCAAAACCTTTATCCTCTAAATCAACCTCAACCACCACCGCAATATATTATCAAAATCCTCCTCCAATGAATCCGGCCAATTATAATATTTTAATGACTAATGAATTTAATCCATTCAACGACTACCGTGACGGTCGAGCAAGACGTGAACCGAGTGTAGAACGTCAATTACCAATTTACGATAATGAAGATGACGAAATTGAATTTGTCCCCGAAACTCAATTTACAAATACAACGGGTAAGGTTTACTAATTTTTTTAGGCGTATATGTATATATATAATTTTTTTAAAGCATATTTTTTTTTATAAATCGTATACATTTTATTTTTTTGATTGTATTTTTTTAAATCGAATAATTTTTTTATATCGTATTTTAATTTTTTTTAAATCGTATTTTTTTTTAATCGTATTTTTTTTTTAAATCGTATACATTTTGTGAAGGAGAAAATGATGATGAAGAAATTGTAGAAATACCAAAACCGAGTAAAGCTAGAAGCAAACCTTGGACAACGGAAGATGAGGTCGCTTTGGCAAAAGCTTGGGTGCATATCTCGACTTGTCCAAGAGTCAGGAATCAACAAAAGTCGGCAAGCTTTTGGGGAAGAATCCTTGAACATTTATCTCAAAACGTGCCAAATCATGAACGAACACACCATGGCTTGAACACAAAATGGAAAAATATGAATGCCGAAATGAATATTTTTAACGGCCTCTACATCCAATCGGTATATTTTTGAATTATATTTTTTTGTATATAGTTTATATTTGATATGATTGTATTAAATTATATTTATTACTTTTATAATTGTAGAACCGTCTTCGAGATAGTGGTTGTGACGATCTTGACGTGATGAAAAATGCCATGGCCGATTTTAAAAAAAACAAAAGACAAGACTTTTGGACACATTGATGCTTGGGAAATTGTAAGACAAAATGACAAATGGTTGGAACAACCAATTGTGGGACAAACATCATCGTCTAATTCTGATAAGCGGAAAAAGTCGTCTGAATCGAGCAACGACAATGTTGAGACAATTATTCCGGATTTGAATGAAGACACTACTCCTACCCGAAAAAGACGGGGCAAAAAGAGTGTTTCTGAGTCGTCCACAAGTAATAGTGTTGCTGCGACTTTAGAAATTTATGCTTCAAAGAAATCACGACTATTAGAGGAGTCGCTAGAGAAAAAACGTGTAAAGGATGAGTTGGCCGAAAAATTGATGGCGGCACAAGTACAAGGTGCACAAGAAAAGGCCTTTATCCGAGCTTTTAAGTTTTTCAACGAACCGCACAATAACATAGAAGATCCAGATATGCGGGAAATTGCAATAAAAAAAACGTGAATTCGCAGCAAAGTATGGATGGCTTTGCAATTTCTAGTTTTATTTATGTTTTTTTTTTTAAAAGTATTATGTAATAATTATTGAATTATTATTAATAAAATAGTTGTTTTTTATTTATGTTTTTTTAATTTAAATTTTATTATTGATACACATTTAATGCTTGATTAGGCAAAAAAATTAGGTAAGATTGTCACAAAAAAGAGTGTTTAGGCAAGATTAGACAAAAAATTAGTTGGACAACCATGATTGGTTGTTTTCTTTAAAAGAGGAGACAGTGTGTGGCAAGGTTGTCACTCCTAAACGATTGTTGTTAGTTTGATTCTCGTACAATCACCAATCCAATCCTCGTCCTTCAATTAATATGTAATACGAGGTAGCAAAATCAAATCATCAATATGCCAATCAGATCAAAGACCCTTGATAATATTTAATAAACAGCAGCTCCTCATTAATGATTAAATAAAAGTCAACCTTAATAACCAATGAACCCCACAATCGATTTAATGATAGTACGAGGTATCAAGTATATCCCAATCAGATGTAGCAGCACATGAAACTCCACCGTCCAACTTAAAATCTCGACCAATCACATTAAACCGGAAGACGACAAACCAGTTATCCCAACATGTGATCACCCAACAGCAGCAACACCAATAAGTACGAAATATAATATGCAATCCGAGCAATATCTATAATACTATAAGATTCAGTCCCTAAATTTAATGTGGAGTTATGATGATAGAGTTTTAGAGTTGAAAATAAGTTGGAGTCGTTTAGTAGTTGCATAGAGTACAAGATAGCTAATGCTCGGAATTAAATGCTGCATCATAATATCTATACAATCATGAAAGGAGGTGAAGTGCAAGGGTTGCCCGAGTTGATCACCATAGCATTTAGTATAGAATTAAAAGTCGGTTAGATGAAGTGCAAGGGTTGCGAAAAGTTGCAAGAATAATTAATGATTTAACATAATTCATGCCTATATAAACCGGCCAAAATCACATTTAGTATGTACATTTGAAGATGATTCACACATCTTTTAGATATTTGATTGTTGGTAGCGGTATATAAATTATATTTTGCAACATTTTGGAGATGATTCACACATCTTTTAGATCTTTGTAATTAACTTGGTCTTCTTTTTTTCTTAATTTAGTTATCATACCCAGGTACTATAAAAATCACACAAGATCATGCATGCTCAGATAAATGAAACCAAAGATTGGGATACCAACTATTTTCTTTGTTTCTTACATATTTAGGTGATTGTTATAGATAAGCATATATATATTTATATATAGATATATGTATTATTTTAATGCATTTTCATATACAAGTAATTTATGTGCGTTTTCTATTGATGTAGCTCACATGTGCGAATTGATTCAAGAAAATGTGCACGAGCATGTATGTAAAGCAACATTTAAATGGTTAATGATACCTTTTAGCGTGATTAGTTTATTTAAGTAGTGGCTTTCTAATGCTCTTTGAGAAATATTAGAATAAATTTATCGCGTGCAATTGAATTATTATTGAAAAGAATAAGGGCGCGCATCGCAAAGTGTTTTCTTTTTTCTATATGTAGAATCATTAGTGAGAAACTAATATTTACGCCAATTAAATGAGTTTGCCATAATAGCAAAATACGACATATTAAAAATATCACATTGAGTAATGAATAGAAAGGAAAAATGCATAATTTTAACTTAAATCCGTTTTTAAATTATAATATCAAATAAAAAAGTTGAGTTTTAAACATAAGCAAAAGTTCAAACTTTTATCGAAAAACAAAACCGGTGCATTTAATGTGAAGTATATACAACATCGAGATGAAAGTGCAAGACTTGCCGGAATTTATCACATGATATTTAGTAATTAGTATACAATTAAAAGTCGGTTATGAATTGAGATGAAGTTGAAAAGGTTGCAAGAATAATTGATGATTTAACCTAATGCAATATATATATATATATATATATATATATATATATATATATATATATATATATATATATATTATGTTAATACATTTTCATATACAAGTAATTTATGTGTGTTTTCTATTGATGTAGCTCACATGTGCGAATTGATTAAAGAAAATGTGCACGAGCATGCATGTAAAGCAACATTTAAATGGTTAAATGATACTTTTAAGCATGATTATTTTTTTTATTTTTATTATTTTTTTTTTGGCAACATGGGTTTCCGACTCGACATTGCGAGCCGACTAATCTCACGGCGACTACCCTTAAGCATGATTGGTTTATGTAAGCATGCAACTTGAATAATGAATATAAAAGAAAAAGTATATAATTTTTGCTCAAACCCATTTGTAAATTAAAAAAAATAAAGTTTAAGACATAATAGTGGAGTCCAAAGGTTTTAGGAATTATTAATTGTGTGTTAATTAATATTCATTTAGTTAGCTATTTAGAATTGAGTTTATTGATAAAATTTATTAATATTAGTTAGAATTCAATGTTAATTTTCAATGAAATTAGTTGTACAATAAAATTAGATGGAGCTAAAAAGGTTTGTAACGATTTTTATACAGTTTATATGGCATTATTATACATACATTATTACACAAACTTAATAACGAAAATATTTAACGCACATTAAACTATGACCAATTAGATAGACCCTGTGTGCTTTATATTACCATGCAAAAATCATCTAACAGACAATTATTGTAGGGCTAAGTAATAGAACAAAAGAAACAAAGCCATCACAACTTAATAGCCAAAAGCTCATATATAGAATACAACACCGCAAAATCAAAACAACATCAAACACTTTAAAATTTTTATACAAGAAAGTTAAAACATTTCATACAACATATTAAACAATAATTAAGTATACACTCGCCAATAGAAAAAATACACGCCTGGTATACTTAAAGCTCATGTATTGCCAAAAGTCAAAAACTTAATGTACTTAGGGTGCGTTTGGTATGCTGCGAGGAATGACAATGGGTATGAGTTTGATAGTAGTGGTGGGTCCCTCAACTATGAAAGATCCATTCCCCCCTCAAGAGTTGTATATGGAGTATGGAATATATTAGACTTTCATAGTCATAGTTGTGGGCCCAGCATTCTAAACAAACACAAACTATCACTTTCATAGTGATAGTTTGATTCCCATAGGTGGAAACCAAACGCACCCTTAATGTATTGCCAAAATATACTTAATGTATTGCCAAAAGTCAAAAACCAATAACTATTGAGAAGAAAATTACCACCGTCCCATGTGATGAATATTAAAAACAATTGAAGCTCATGTTGACCCAATTAATTCCAATATATCAACCAAGTTAATTGATCAATACCAGACACGCTTCAATAGGGGTGAGGATAGCCGGACCCTCCCTGTATGGAGGGTTTGTGGAAGACTGTGCTGCCACCGCTTGTACTGTCTACTTTAATGCTTGTACATTTTGAGACAAAAAGTACAACCTAGCCCCATAGAGGGGGTTCGGTGAACACATCCCTTCAATAGGTGACACACCAATTTAAACCTCATTGAATGTTAGCAATTAATAGCACCATAATATGCCAATTATTGAATTATTGCAAACGACAAACAATAAAGAATTTCTCTATTCGTCCAAAAAAACACAATACGAGGTTCTTATGAATATCTTAATTCAGTACAATCAATGAATTAATTAATCACCCAATCAGTTACCATGCGCAATTGATTATACGACAACCACAATTAATTATGCCGTGTTATATCTTGTCTTCACAGAACAGTCGATACCCAAAAAAAATATAATTAACGATTACCTCGGAATTCTTTTTCAAGACTGCTTCATTCGTACTCAGTCGATACCCAAAAAAAATATAATTAACGATTACCTCGGAATTCTTTATCAAGACTGCTTCATTCGTACCTTTTTATTGAACTGCTTGCTTCTTCAACAACATAGAAACCTTGTATAAACCCTAGATCTCACGAGCCCCCTGTGCTCTGATACCAATTGCAGGGATCTACTCCTTGATAGATCACGAGCCAATAGATCGTTAGCCTACTAATGTAATCACCAGTAAGACTAAGTTAGATAATCTCTGTGAGCTTGTAATTATTGCGGAATATAAAAACAAACTTATACTACTGATGAAGTTCCTACTGATGAAGTTCTACTAACACTATGTCAGCAGAAACCATCTATAGCTTCAGCAGAATCCTGTCAGTAGAACTTCATCAGTAGGAACTTCCAAAATTCCTTAGAACATACGTTATCAAACGCTTTCGTAAAACAAATAAGTAGTGCTAATATTTTCAGGTACCGGCCAAAGGGCTTGTGTTCAGGCGATACCCCATAACGTGTGACACTACTACAAAAAATCTCAAAGAAACCGGTCAAAATGGCCCATGAATAGTGGTTTTGGAACCACTCTCTGAAGGGGGGTATCTCCATGATCGAAGCATATAGAAACCGGTTTCGCAACCTGTCTCTATTAGAAGCATCAACACTGGTTTTCTCCTTAAAATCGGTCTCCATTATAGAGTAAACAAAAATATTTTTATTCGAAATTGACACCGGTTCTCCTATAACCTGTCTTTATATAAGCATCCAACCTATCTTTATGTAAAGTAAAGAGATATGTTTTTATCTAAAAACCTGTGTTTTGGTAATTTTATTTTATTAAAAAAATAATTTCTAAAACTTTCCAATTTTTTAGAAATTGAAAAATTTTAGAAATGATTTTTTTTTAATAAGAAAAATACATAAATGCAGCAAATATAAATAAAGTGATTAAAATACACCACAAATGTCGAAATCAACAAAGTAAATTAAGATAATATGTCAATTCAACTGCTAGACAAAATCCAAATTAACACACTATAATTCAACAAACTATAATGAAAAACACTAGAATTCAACATAATTGTAACATCATTCTTTGGGATTAATCGCGCCACAATGTAAACCATGCACCAATGATGGTGTTCAACTCTTTGTTCTTTAATGGACGCTCGTCACTCCAAGGTACCTACATGTAAATTAATGAAATAAATGGTTATAAAACAACTAAGACGGTTTTCAGTGCAAGAATTAAACCGCCAATTTTTTAACAATGACAAATGACACACAGCATAAGGCGATCAAAGAAAAATCAATTAACAAGTGCTCACTACCCTAAAACCTTAAGTATACAAAAATTATCCTAAATCCGACATTAACCTTTTGGTCTTTTGGATGTCATAATGACCATCCTCTAATTGCTTCCCGGCAAATATCAATCTTTGCTAGTCTGGCGGGATACCTTCTTTATCCTATAAATCAATTACATGGTTAGCAAAACGCCTATTAGAGAACGAAAAGTATATTGAATACGGTAAAAAAAGCTTATTAATAGTGCATACAGATTATTTGAATCTGATTACAATACTTATCCATAAATTTCCTAAAAGAATAAAGAACTATGCCACCTCAAGTAACTCACTCACTCTGTATGGCCAAGACAAAAACTGTCCATCTCATGAGCTCCATCTAAAAGTTTCTTTGGGAACGCTGCCTGCGATACACACGAAAAAGAAGAGCATGTTTAATCAGATCGGTATTACGGTGTATATAATGCTAACTAAGGTATGAAAAGTGTGTTACACGAATTTTGAAATCACGGTCAGCAGTAACAATGAACTTCCAATTGGGTGAGAACTCCTGCAGTGTGATACGTCCATTATGTAAATTTGTTTACTTTAGGAACCGTACACATCAAGAAAAACACTTACAAGACTAGTGATGATGCTTAATAGTGGGCAAGAGCGGTGATGCCTTCTTTTGGACTAATGCTTGATTATCAAATGCACTCACTTTCTTCTCTGTTGACCTATTAACATCACGTCATTAGTCGGTAACAATGGAAACAAGTTGGAAATTAGTGATATACCGATATGCTTTAAGCTAGTGCCAGTTGTGTAAAACACACTATGCTAGCGCATCCTAACAATATACGTAGTACTCATTAAAAATCCATATATTTTACTCGCAACCATTTGATTCATAATGCCAAACAAAACACACATCCCAATCCACAATGATAAACAGAATAAAGAGTTTATTTACAAGAAGTATTCCCCTGAACACTAAATAGCATTAGACAAAGTAAAACTTCAAGTGAGCATAATAGTAACAACTAAAAAAGAATAGGAAAATTCCCTTTGTAGTGCTGCATTTAAAAAAAAGATCCACCACATGAACACACAATAATTAATCAACATTAAACTTGATCAACTAAATGAACACTCAACTAAAGAAATGAAAAAATGAATACAGTAGAACAACAAAAGTACTTAACATAGTTCATCTACTTTCAAATTACTATCACTAATGGCATATACACAGCATACAACTACAAATTACCTACAATGAAAAAAAAATCATCATACAACTAAATTTCTACATAAATAAGTAAATCTACAAGCTTTTACTACATCAAATTTAATTAGGGATGAGCTCGGCACCAATCCCGTACCAAACCGGTACCGAATTTGTGGTACTATTTTTTTCCCGAGCATAAAAGTGTGTACCGGTATCGTACCGAATGTGATTCCGGTACCGGTACCCGTTACCGGGAAAACAGTTTGCATCCGGTTTTTCACCTATTTTAAAAAAGACACTTTAATATTTGCTTACTAAAAAGTGTTTGCATAGACGCAACTAGTATACTTGGTTATATCATTTTGTTACAGGAGAAGCACATCTTAAGTAATGTTAAGAACCAAAGAAGCACATGATTTTGTTACATAACCAACATAACGTCAGTTAAAAACATAATAGATTTTAAATATGCACTAGTTCCTACACCATCAAATACAAGACAACTATTCTATGAATTGAAAAGAATGTAGCAACTTGGAAACTACATATTCAAGGATTATTTCTTTGACGAATACTCGTTCCCTACACCGTTCAAAGGCAAAATAACTAATGATTTTTTCATTGTAATCCAATACTTAAAAAAGACATAGAATAATTAGATGTATACAGTCGATGCCAAAACACCCCTTGAATTAGATACTCAAAGATAGGCGCCTAAAATACCCCTTGAATTATATACTGTATATGCAGCCTAATAATATCAAACTCAAAGCATAATCAATTAATCATATTAGAAACATAGATCTGAAAAATACAATCAAATTCAAAGCATATAGAAAATAAATAAATAAATTTATTAAAAACAAAAAATCAAGAAAGGTAGCGGCTTCCCGCAGATGACGGTGGTGAACGGCGGACCCGCTGATTCCGGCGACTTTAAATTAGATATGGCAGTTTGGTTTGCGTAGAAAAAGCAGTTAAAGGTGATGGTGATTATGGTGGAGGTTATTGATGATGATGGTTCTTGGCAGATGGCGGTGATTGGCGGCGGCGACGATTGTTGTGGTGGAGGAGACTGTATTGGGGAAGGATGAGAGATGTTAGAGAGTTTGTGTGTGTACCGAAGGTGTTTACTATGTGTTTTGGAGGTTTATATATATTGTAATTAGGGTGTCAATTTCTGACCCGACATGAAACCCGACCTAAAATTAACACGAAAATTAACATGTTCGGGCTGAGTATAAATAGATTTCGGATGTTTGGGTCGACCCATCTAACCCGTTTATTAAACAAGTCAATTTCGGGTTGTAAATATATTAAGCGGGCCGACCTACCAACCCGCTTAATATTTTTCTCTTAAATAAAAAATTATTTATATTTTATTGTAAAATCGGTTAAACGGAGCTATAATATTCACATGTTAACACATCCTTAAAATCACATAATCAACTATAAATAAGATATCTATAATATTCAAAATAATATACAAGTGAATCGTTGTACTATACCTAACTTGATAACGGTGACGACGATTGACGACGGTGCCGGAGTTTGGGTTTCGATCGACGATCAGATAGATACAAAGATGGTGACGGCGGTGACGGTGTGAGGTTTCGCTTATGGTGGTCTATAACGACCGGAGTGGTGACGGTGAAAGTGATCGAAAATGATCACGGTGATTGACGACGGTGAAAGTGATCGGCAAAATTACGAGCAATTAGGTTGTAAGTGGGTCGCCCTTTGGTTCATTTGGTGATTAGGTTGTGAGAGATTTTGGGGAAAATGAAAAAAGCGATATGATAAGAGAGATAGACAAATGAGCAATTTATTTATTTTTATCTTATTAATTTTCTTTTTGCTATCAATAGCCCAAACATATCTTTGGTGACGTTTTGTACGTTTAGTGAGTAAAAGTTTTAGGTGTCATTTGTTTTTTTTTTCCCCAATAAGGAATTTTCACTCTTTTCATTTTTTTTGTCTGCGAGCGCGCAAAGGTTTACATTTGTTTTTTTTAGACACGAGTGATTTTGTTCACTTCTTTCCTCTTCTAAATTTCAGATATTATCTTCCCTTCTTACATCTCTTTTCACAAACCCTACATCTCTTTCTCAGTATCTGTTTTTATACGTTTTTGTCCTATCCTTTATTCGTTTTCGTCAGTCTTTATACGTTTTCGTCCGTTTTAATATGTTTCCATTCGTTTTTATATGTTTTGTTACGTTTTTATCTGTTTTTAGACGTTTTAATCCTTTTTTATACGTTTATTTGTCCGTTTTTATACGTATTCGTTCATTTTTATACGTTTTCGTCTGTTGTTATATGTTTTCATATGCTTTTATCCATTTTCGTTTATTTTTATACGTTCTCATTCGTTTTTCTATGTTTCCGTCCATGTTTATATGTTTTCATCTAGACTCATATGCAATAGTCCATTTTATACGTTTTCGTCTATTTTTATACTTTTTTATCCACTTTAGTCCGTTTTATACGTTTCTTATACGTTTTTATCCGTTTTCGTATGTTTTTATACGTTTTCGCCCTTTTTTATTCATTTTCATCTGTTTTTCACACATTCTTTTGTTTTTATACGTTTTCATATATTTTTATACGTTTTTTTACGTTTTTATCCATTTTTATCTGTTTCATCCGTTTTTATATGTTTTAATCTCTTTCTATACGTTTTTGTTATTTTTCATACATTTTTATCCGTTTTCATTCGTTTTTATACGGTTACTTACGGTTCATTCATTTTTAACCATTTTCGTCCGTTTTCTTACAATTTCGTCTATTTTCATGAGTTTTCGCCTGTTTTATACGTATTCGTTTTTATACGTTTTCGCCTGTTTTATACGTATTCGTTCATTTTTTAACGGTTTCGTTCATTTTCATACATTTTTATCCGTTTTGGTCCGGTTTTATACGGTTTTCATTTGTTTTTATCTGTTTCTTCTGTTTTATCCATTTTCGTCCATTTTTATACGTTTTCGTCTGTCTATACGTTATTATCCAATTTTATACATTTTATCCGTTTTTTGACGTTTTCGTTCGTTTTCATGCGTTTTTATACGTTTTTATCCGTTTTCATATGTTTTCATATGCGTTTATCCATTTTCATCCATGTTTATCCGTTTTTCTTAAGTTTTCATGCACTTTTATCCGTTTTTGTACGTTCTTATAAGTTTTTGTTCGGTTTAGTATGTTTTATACGTTTTTGTACCTTTCATACGTTTTTATGCGTTTTAATACATTTTGTACATCTATTACATTTTTGTCCATTATTAACCATTTTTATCCACTTTCATACGTATGAAAACGTATAAGAGCATACAAAATGTAAGAAAATGTACAAAAACAGATGAAAACGGATAAAAATATGTAGACAGATGAAAATGTATAAGAATTGATGAAAATGTATAAAAACAGATGAAAACGTAAGAAAAACAGACAAAATGTATAAAACGGATGAAAGTGTATAAAAACGTACGAAAATGTATTAAAACGGATGAAAACATATGAAAACATAATAAAACGTATAAAACAGATACAACCAGATAAAAAAGCAAAAAAGTATAAAACGGATGAAAATGTATAAAGCGGACAAAAACGTATGAAGACATAAGAAAACGGGCGAAAACATATAAAAACAGATGAAAATGCATATAAACGGACGAAACGTGGTAACACAAATGTAAACTTATAAAAACGGACGAAAATGTTTAAAACGGATGAAAATGGATTTAAACGGACGGAAACGTAAGAAAACGAGCGAAAACGTATAAAAACAAATGAAAATAGATGAAAACGCATAAAAACGGACGAAAATGATGGTTTTAATTTATTCTTTTACAAGCATTTATGGTATGTTTTAGCTTTTATTCAAGTAACTTACTATTTTTCTGAAATAATTATTTGCGCATTATTTTCGGAAGTTCAAAATAAATAATACTCAAACCGGTTGTTTTTTTCAAAAACGGTCTCTATAACATAAAAACATAAAGACATGTTCTTACCTACACACCAGTGTTTTTGATTTTGTAAAAAGACCCGTTGTTACCCGCAAACCCAGTGTTTATGCGTTTTGTATTATAAAAACTGGTTTTTTCAAGAAAACCAATCTCAGTTCCTTCCATTCCTGCTAGTTTTTTATCATAGGAATAGGGTTTTATATAACCAGTTTCTATTTGGGGGTGTCTAAAGCCTTTTGTGTAGTAGTGTGAAAAGCTTCTCAACTAAACAGGTAAAAACCGCCGTTCTTAAAAAAATAGAAAAGTTCGGATACTGTTTTCATAGATACTAAAAATAGACAATCTAATTAAAGGACCAAATAGGAGTATATGAGAATTAAAGCCCTCCAAAAAGAAAAGAAAAAAGGGATTCCAGATCTGGGTGAGTTACAGACTACTCACCAATAATCTTTTATATAATAAAACAAAACCCCAAGTGGAGACTTTTCCATTTCAAAAAAACTAAACCATACCTTATTTAGTAATAATATTATTTAAAAAAAAGATTATTTTCTTATTAGGTAACATTTTATATTTATCCATAACACACGTAGAAAATAAATACAAAAAATATACATAAGATACAATTAACAATAGGATTAAAATTTTTACATAATTATCTTTAATAATAAAAAACTATAATTAAAAATCATAAATCAAACAAAACAAAAATTAAATTATTTGTTTTTTAATAAATAAAAATATATGATTTAAAAAAATTAAAAAAAAACCCGCGCGTGCGCGTGCATTATAACTATTAAAAAACTACAATTAAATATCATAAATCAAACGAAATAAAGATTAAATTATTTGCTTTTTAATAAATAAAATTATATGATTAAAAAAATTTAAAAAAAACCCGCGCGTGCGCGGGCATTATGGTCATGTTTGGCAACACCTTTTTGGAAGCGTTTAAGAGTGGTAAGCGACAAGCGTTTCAGTCTTAATGCTTGTTTGGCAACACTGCTGCTAGCGTTTAGCAACACCTCAAAAGCTTGCAATTTTAATGCTTCTTAAAGAAGCTTTCCAATATACCGCTAGCGTTTTACTTTTAATATTACCAATTTACCCTTAAAAATAACATTCATTCATAAATATATACCCTTTTTCGTAATTTTACATTTTATAATTACAACTACAGCTACGTTACCAAACACGTTTTTTAAACAAGCAACTAATGCTTACTGCTACTGCTTACTGCTACAGCTTACTCCTGTTTACTGCTACGTGTCGCCAAACATAGCCTATAACTAGTTTGAGATAGCAATATAATTTGATAGAAAAAGACAATCTAATTAAAGCCAGAGATTGAGGATTGGGTTTAAGTGGATGTGTAAATTTTAAAGATTCGCCTTATGGCTATGTTTGGCACAAAGCTTTTTGGAGCTTTTTTGGTCAAGGGGCGGTGAACAATGAGCTTTTTGATTTTTAGTGTTCGTTTGGCATGAGAGCTGTGAGCTTTGCTATTTTTTAGGAAAGCTCATTTTCCCAATGCTTCTTTATGAAGCTGTGCGCTTTTTTGGTTACTGCTCACAGCTACTGCTAACAGCTCACAACTACTTTTGCCAAACATAGCCATAGGCAGGCATATTTTGTTAAAACAAAACGTAACTTAAAATCCAAGGTTTTTACACTAGTTACATTTCTCAGCTACAAAATTACGAAAGTGTTTGTTTCGGCTTATAAAACATAAGCCGAAATAAGGGGACTCGGTCAACGGTTGTGACTATGGGGTCAATTAAAAAAACTTAAAGTTGAAAAGTAACCTTCTGGTCTTCAAATAGTCAAAACGATTTCAAACCAAATAAACTAATCTTATCAGAATGAAAAATCTTGTAACTAGTAAATCAATTGAACATATAATTGCATAATTAAATGAAAGAAATATGATGCTTATAAATTAAGATAGCTAGTTTTGTTTAAACTATGGAGTATGTGGTTTATCTTAATTTATAAGATAAATTAAGATAGCTAGTTTTATTTAAACTTTAACAGCCGTTTAGTTTGCTGTAATTTGATGTAGTTGTAATTTGACATTATGTAGGTTGTTTGGTTTGAAGAATTGAGATTCAAATTATATACGTATTTTGTTAGATTCTGAATTACAATTACAATCCATTCACATCACAACTGATTGAGGCTATAATTACAATTCATTTGACAAGTTACACCTACAATTTCTACAAATCTCGAGATAGATTACAATCTCTTCAAGGATCTAGTTGTCGAGTACAAATTGTCAGTATCGTGAATGAGAAGATTTGCACCTTGCTGAAATACCGTATCAACAATAACTCCTTTACCAGACCACACATTCCATAGTAATATAACACGTTTGACATTACCTGAAAATAAAAAAGCCTACAAGTTAGCAAAATCTATATGGATTCATTGGCCTCGTGGTGTTTAAATGAAAAGGGTATCGAGAAACTAACTTTGTTAGACAACCATTCTGTCGAAGAAGGTGTTTTGCATAGTGGAGAAACAAGTATGAGACTCGTTGTGTATATTTTATCTGTTCACCAAAAGATATGATAAAAACATCATAATCTAGAGCTAATGTTATGACAATGAATATTGTGTGAGGTACATAAGAAGCCGCTTACAGCGAATAAGGTAAGTACATAAGCACCAGCCGTTACCCCTAAGCACATTACTGGACCAAGCCTGAAATAGCAATATCTTACTCGAATGCTTTGAAAATGCATGAAATCGAAAGCGAATAGAGCAATTATAATGTTAAACTTACCCAAAATAGTCGAGAACATCTGCAACCTGATCGGCTAAGTCATCTACAAGGTTACATTATTAGGTAACACCGTAACGAGTCAAAATGAGTATTGATAAGGACGCTGGTAATGCGGCGTCAATAGATACATTAAAGGTGTTGATATAAATAATGTCTAAAAACATTATTAACATTTATCAATATCTCCATGTTTTGACAATCACAAAACGTAAACCCACTGAGCTAAAAATTATGACGTAAACAAGTATTTAGTGATAAATATTCACTTTACATCCAAATCACTTAAGGTATGAATAAACAAAGTGTTTAATGCATTTTATGATCAAAGGAATTTTTATATTTACAAACCTTACATTTTTTATAAAGTGGGATAAACATTTTTTAAACTTATACAAAATGTTTTTGTATTTATAAAGAAATGTTTTATTCACAATAAATATCTTGGAGCATCGATCTTACTTTTCTTTTTTGGAGTTTTAAACTGATTAGTATTTGGGATATTCGGATTGGTTACCACATTAATAGGAGCTTTTTTGTTTTCACTATTTGAAATTAATTTCTGAGGTTGAATTGCACTGTCATTCCTGGAATCAACAGTAAGCAGTTCTTTTGTTCTCTTCTTTGGTTTTTTTACCTTCATGGACATTGTAGTGTCTTTCCCACCAATCTCCTGAGACCCTTCTTTTGACACATGACCTTCATCATTAACAATATCCTTAGAATTAACAACTTCAGATACAGTCATGTTCTTTGAGGTCTGATGGTCAGCACTTTGACTTTTTTCTGGTTCTAACTCAAGTTCATTGGATTGGCATTTACTTGGCAGATCTTCAGGGCCCGTCACTGAAGATTTTTTATTCTTCTTCGCTTTTGTCACTAAATCTACATCAAAAACTTGAGCGTCTCTCCCTTTAACTTCATCACCGTCTTTTCTGGCAGCATCAAGCAAGGTAGTCTCGTGTTCCTTGGCATTTTCATTCAAATGATCGTTCAAATGTGGATCAGATACTTCTGTAGATATACTGCCTTCACCATTCTTTGCAGATTTTTTGGTTTTCTTTTTCCTTTTGTTTCTCTTTTCACCATCCATCTTCTCATTCTTATTTTCCGGTTTTCTATCAATACCCTCGTCATTTCCCTGACTAGCATTTTTCTCAGTTCTTGGTATTTCAGCATCATTGTTTTTAAGAATATCATCCCTACTACAATCATCAACGATTCAACGAGCAAAGCATCAATTAATGTTATATCTTGACTTTCTTCTCTGCCAGAATGAGGCAAAACGTTTTCCTCATTTGTCACGGTTGCAGCATCATTACTTGTGGCGGATCTTCTTACATCTTTTTTCTTTTTTCTCCTTCCCACGACATCTTTTATTTCCTTTAAGGTTTCTGGTACCACCTCAGTTGATTTTGATATTTCCACCTCTTGCATAGTAACGTCATCTGGTAACATTTTTTCCAAAACTTCATTTTTTTCAGCATTAGACAAACTAGCTTTGTCGTTTTTAGTTTCGTGCGCTGTAGCAGGAACTATTGAAGAAATATTACTCGCAATATTATCAGCACGCTCCATAAGAGCTTCATCTTTGTTCTCTGCAGATTCATCCGCCTGTCTTGCAGATTCATCTTTGCTTTTTTCCGATTTATCTTTGTTTTTAGCAGATTCATCTTTGCTTCTCGCGGCAGACTTCTTAGCCTTTTTTTTCCTCCGAGGAAGCTTCACTTCAGGTTCCTATTTCCTTGATGCTTCCTTATCTTCTTTAGAGCACTAGGTGCAGATGGCTAACCAAGCCTCGCCGTCCAAGGTGGCATCTCCAACGGCGAGCCGTTGCTCGCCGCCACACCGATCGTGGCTTGCCGTTCTTCGCCGTTAGGAAACTCCTCGTCGGGACGGCGAGCTGAGTTTCTGACAAAAGTTCTGTTACCTTTCTTTTTTCTTTTTTTTTTTTTAAACTTTGAATAGTGATGTAAAATGTATGTGTATATGTATGTTTTTTGTAACATGTATATGTATATGTATATGTGTGTTGTTATTTGTAAAATGTATATGTATATGTATATGTATGTTTTTTATACGTATATTTTTTTTGAATAATACAACTATATTAAACATAGGATTAAAATAACTTGAAACAACATACAATTATTTTACAATTACGATAACAACATTAAACTTAAAAACGAAAATTAAAAACCATAAACTACCATACGATAATAAAAACTATGATTCAATAAAATGAATCATCCGACACGTATCCCTCCTGACTCGAGTAAGAGGCACTTGAGTCGTCCTCACTGGATGGGACAGGTGGAAGTCCCTGAGCCCAACGCCATTCGGCTCTTCTGTTCCTGCGCTCTTGTTTTCCTTTGAGGTACACCTCACGCTCCCTTTGCTGACGGTCTTGTTCAGCTTCATATGCCCGTAGCACTTCCATATCCAGCTCATACTGTTCTTGCTCAGTCAATTGACGAATGATGGGCTGGTTTGCAGGTTGATTGTTTGGTTGTTGGTTGTTTGGCGGTGGAAACAAAACTTCTGGTGGAGTTGGAGGTGGTGGGTTGTCGTACTGAAACACCGGAAATATATCTTCCGACTGTGTGTTTTGAGGTGGAAACATAACTTTTGGTGGAGTTGGAGGTGGTGGGTTGTCGTACTGAAACACCGGAAATATATCTTCTGGCGGTGTGTTTTGTTGGGAATTGTTTTGAGGTGATGCGTTGTGAGACATTTTTCTGGAAGAAGAAAGGAGAATTGTTTGATGATTATGGGAATTGTGTGTGTTTTCAGATTTTGGATACGTATTTATAGAAGGATTTTTGGAAGTATCCCGCTATATGGTTTGAATTCAAATTTTGAAAAATCCCGCTTTCAATTTGAATTCAAATTTTAGAAATTATCCCGCTTTCAATTTGAATTCAAATTTTGAAATTATCCCGCTTTCAATTTGAATTCAAATTTTGAAACTATCCCGCTTTCAAAAAACCCCTATTAATACCATATTATACCATTCAGTTTTAGACACACTTCAATATTTACCATTAAGTTTTACAATGGCTAATCGTTGGTCAGTGGAAGAAGAACGGTTGCTAGCAACTGTATGGCTTGAAGTTCACGATTCTGAAGAACTTGTGAATGAATGTTCTTTTTGGAATGCAGTAACACAAAGGTTCAACAATCAGACAGAAGGTCAGGACCGTAATAAAAATAGTATTACGGCTCAATGGAACAGAATGAACCTTGAATGTCGTAGGTATAATTCTATTTACAAAGAGTTGGAGCGTACAAGTGCAGACCCTAATCGTCTCAGCAATGCAAACCGTATTTATCATGAACGATATGGTAAAGGGATTAAATATCAACATGTTAAACGTTTACCCGCCCATTTAATTGAATTTGAATTCAAGAAGTTTGAATAATTTGAAATTTGAATATTATCCCGCTCAGGTTTTGAATCCTAAATGTTTATAGACTCCTATATAAACCATACATTATCATACAACTCTGCACACACTTCACTTTCAAAAAAATTCACAATGGCAACTCGTTGGTCTATTGATGAAGAATGCTGGCTAGTCTCGTGCTCCAGAGGTCGAAAGGTTACGTGAGCTACCTCAAGACCATCTAATAGTCATGGTCGGTGTACAAACCCTTTTAAGAAATGATGAAACAGATTTGGAACTTCAAGTCGCTTTGAGAATGGTCAGGGAACAAGTATTGCAAGTTTGGGAAGAAAAGTCAGCACTCATCGATAATTATAAGGCTTTATAAATTATTGATGATGTTGCATATCGTATTTATCGGTTTATTTATTTTCGTGCCGTATCGTATGTTTTTTTTTCCGCAAATCGTATGTGTTTTTTTCAGTATTGTAACTTTTTTTATTTTCTTCCAGAGTCATTAAAACATTGCAAAATATCTTTCACTTTTTAGAACTTTTTTCTTAAAAAATTATAATATTTGACAAGCGTACGTGTGATCGATTTTTTAAACAAATAAAAAATTATAATATTCTTGTCGTTTAAGACGATCCACCAACAAAAATCCAGGTCAACAATCTGATGTGGCATTCTTATTTTATTACTAGTATCGTCTTTCAAAGCCAAAATATTTCTATATATATATATGTTCTCTAGCTAACCTCTCACTCAAACCAAATCATTCACTTCTCTCTTTAAAACACACAAAGACTAGTGACAATGTTGTCTACAAAGGTCACGTGCAATTCTCATGACCAAGATTCATCCTACTTCCTCGGATGGGAGGCATACGAGAAAAATCCCTACGATCCAATTAGCAATCCAATAGGCATCATTCAAATGGGCCTTGCCGAGAATCAACTCTCGTTCGATCTTCTTGAATCATGGTTGCTAAGTAACCCTGATTCAGCTGGTTTCTCGGCTAAAAATCAATCACTTTTTAGAGAGCTTGCACTATTTCAAGATTATCATGGCCTTCCTGCTTTTAAAAATGTAAGTTTATCATTTCACCCGTTTCAGAATTCCATCTTTTCATCTTGGTATGTCACATGATAACAGTCAATGCATGTTTTCATTTTACAGGCATTAGTCGATTTCATGTCCGAGATTATTAGAGATAACTAAGTAACTTTTGATCCAAACAATCTTGTACTCATGGCGGGTGCTACCTCCGCTAATGAAACTCTAATGTTTTGCCTTGCTGGTTCCGGAGACGCTTTCCTACTTCCTACACCATACTATCCAGGGTGAGTTCATATTCACACAGTCATTAACGGAGCCAGTATATATAATTAACATGTTATATTAAACTTATAATACATAAATTAATTAGTTTTACGTGATTAAGTTTGACCTCTAAAATCCATGTGGTTCCCTCCCTAAATGAATATTGCAGTTACGTACTTCAATGTTGTTGAGAAAATTAAACTCATCAAACTTATCTTCTTGTTATATATAGGTTCGATAGAGATCTCAAGTGGCGAACAGAAGCCAAGATAGTACCAATTCAGTGCTCGAGTTCAAATGGATTGAGAATCACTGAATCCGCCCTTGAAGAAGCATATGAACAAGCACAAAAACAAAACCTTAAAGTGAAAGGTGTACTAGTTACAAACCCCTCAAACCCATTAGGTACATCACTTAGCTTGCATGAGCTCGATCTCCTCCTTAGCTTCATCTCCTCCAAGAACATCCATCTCATTAGTGATGAAATCTATTCCGGTACGGTTTTTTCTTCTCCTGGCTTCATTAGCATCATGGAGGTCCTAAAAAACAAAGATCTAATCAACACGGATATCGGGAAACGAGTTCACATTGTCTATAGCCTTTCCAAGGATCTTGGTTTACCGGGTTTCCGAATTGGAGCCATTTACTCCAACGATAAAGTCGTGGTCTCAGCCGCAACAAAAATGTCAAGCTTCGGGTTAATTTCATCACAAACTCAGTACTTACTATCACAGATTCTATCTGATAAAAAGTTTACAAAAAATTATCTATCAGAGAATCGAAAAAGGCTTAAACAAAGTACTGAAGCCTTTTTCGATTCTCTGATAGATAATTTTTTGTAAACTTTTTATCAGATAGAATCTGTGATAGTAAGTACTGAGTTTGTGATGAAATTAACCCGAAGCTTGACATTTTTGTTGCGGCTGAGACCACGACTTTATCGTTGGAGTAAATGGCTCCAATTCGGAAACCCGGTAAACCAAGATCCTTGGAAAGGCTATAGACAATGTGAACTCGTTTCCCGATATCCGTGTTGATTAGATCTTTGTTTTTTAGGACCTCCATGATGCTAATGAAGCCAGGAGAAGAAAAAACCGTACCGGAATAGATTTCATCACTAATGAGATGGATGTTCTTGGAGGAGATGAAGCTAAGGAGGAGATCGAGCTCATGCAAGCTAAGTGATGTACCTAATGGGTTTGAGAGGTTTGTAACTAGTACACCTTTCACTTTAAGGTTTTGTTTTTGTGCTTGTTCATATGCTTCTTCAAGGGCGGATTCAGTGATTCTGAATCCATTTGAACTCGAGCAGTGAATTGGTACTATCTCGGCTTCTGTTCGCCACTTGAGATCTCTATCGAACCTATATATAACAAGAAGATAAGTTTGATGAGTTTAATTTTCTCAACAACATTGAAGTACGTAACTGCAATATTCATTTAGGGAGGGAACCACATGGATTTTAGAGGTCAAACTTAATCACGTAAAACTAATTAATTTATGTATTATAAGTTTAATATAACATGTTAATTATATATACTGGCTCCGTTAATGACTGTGTGAATATGAACTCACCCTGGACAGTATGGTGTAGGAAGTAGGAAAGCGTCTCCGGAACCAGCAAGGCAAAACATTAGAGTTTCATTAGCGGAGGTAGCACCCGCCGTGAGTACAAGATTGTTTGGATCAAAAGTTACTTTGTTTATTCTGCATTATAACCAACATAAGAAATATAATACAGAATAAACTTGAACAATGAAAAATGTTAATAAGTTTACACCAACACGAATTCTTGCTTTTTCGGACCACAAATATGTAATTAATCATGAACTTGATCTATCTTTTTCATTCAAAGCGTGCTTCAGCTAGCACAAAATTTATATTCATGCACCAATAATCGATGCATCTAGTGATTTAGTCATTTAAGAAAGCAACTAGTAACTAATTAGGTTCATGGGATGTTGTTGCAAGCTGCAACAAGGTTCATGAGATGCAGTTTTGTTTCTGTATTCGGCAAATTGAATTTTACAAACAATTCTTTATATGTAATGTTTAACAAACAAATCTTATCTATAAAATTTTCTTGTTGAGCTTGACCTCATACTTCGAATATTAGCTACTATCAGTCTATCACAGTACATAATAATTGAAAGTGACACAAAAAGTGTCTATTAAGATTAAATATAAGCTTTTTGCTATATACATTAACTCCATTGGTTAGTCTTGAGATAAACCAATTAAACCTTATTTATTCATGTGCTAAATAGGTTAAATAAAATGTTGTTGAACTTTCATATTTGAAATGATTAGTACTCACTCGTATCACAAATCCCATTCATATAAATATCTGAGGGGGTGTTCAGATTAGCACATCTAGTGAGCCAATCAACTCTTTAAGATATTTTATGTGTCATGTACTGTTAGGGGTGTAATCGAGCCGAGTCGAGTCGAGTATTGACATGCTCGAGCTCGGCTCGTTTAAAATCGAGTCGAGTCGAGTATTTTTCGAGTTGATCTCGAGTTGTTCGCGAGTTGTCTCGGCTCGATTACACCCTTACAATTATATATATATATATATATATATATATATATATATATATATATATATATATATATATATATATATATATATATATATATACATATACATATGTATACATATACATACATATACATATACATATGTATACATATACATATACATATGTATACATATATATATCTATGTATATATATATGTATTGGGGTGTAAATGTGTAATCGAGTCGAGTCAAGTAGCTCGCGAGTTGTCTCGGCTCGTTTAAAATCGAGTCGAGTCGAGTATTTTTCGAGTCGATCTCGAGTTGCTCGCGAGTTGTCTCGGCTCGTTTACACCCCTATGTACTGTCCTCCTTATCCATTTGTGAGGCCAAAAAGTTCGAGCAATCATAAGCAATAAGCGATAGGCCAATAGCTTACGTAAAACCAAAGCTTACGTACATAAGCAATAGGCCAATAGCTAATCGAAACCTAGCTACAAGCCAAAAAAACTAACCAAATTTTAGTAGAATCATTAAATAAATATCTTATACAAATATCTATTTTAAGAGCATTATGTATCCTCGTGCCGTCCCGTTGGTGTTGTGAGAAAAAGTGTTGCCACATCAGCACCTTTTATCATAACACCAGAATTTACCATAACACCAAAAACTCCCTCCCTCCTATATCACTAGTTTGTGGTGCCGTCATGCACCCTTGGACCTCACATATATATATATATATATTTTTTATATTTTATTCATTTATTCAAATAAACAAACACATTTAACTAAATTAAAATTTCATTAATAAAGAAATACATTAAAAGGTACAAAAAATAAAAATAAAAGGTACATTAAAATAAATACAATTTAATGATTAAAGTTCTATAAATGCTTCACGATATCGTGTCGAAGTTTGTCGTACATATTTCATTTATTAGGGGTGTTTGGGATTGCTTATTCAAAATAAATGCTCTACGATATAGTATTCGACATATCAGATTATTTATGACTTGACATTAAAAAAACATTTTTTTTAAGACAAGCACGTATAAGATACAAATTTTATAGTTTGAACGTTATCATTTTACTAAAACAAATTAATTGTAAGATTTTATTATATGATACATTACTTTTAACAATTACTATCTACTATTTATAATTTTATATATCAAACTAATCTTTATCCATCCTTTTTATCACTCACCTACTCTTATCACTTTCAACCCCACCCCTAGTTTCTCTTCCCCAAAACCTGAAAACTAAAAATACATTGCCACCTTACGTCATCATCGTTCTTCACCATCGCAAACCATGCCCCTTGATCACAGGTTGAATATGTGATAGACATACATACACAAGTAAGAGTATTGGTTTAGTTTATGAATTATAAATTCATTTACAAGATCCACATATTTATTATTGTTAATGAATCAAAATTGTTCATAAAAAGATAAGGCCACGGCTCCAAACTACGGGAAAACGCGACCGAAAACGTGAAACATGGTACCGTGATGGCGCCGTCAGGTTGCATTTTCCGGGACCATTTGGGCTGGTCACGATGGCTTAGGACTCGAAAACACGAGCCACGGTACCCTCTTGGCGCCGTCTGGTTGTGTTTTTCGGGAACACACCAGCGAAAACGCTGGGTACCGAGAGCTCTAAGAATTAGCATTACAAAACATTATTAAATGAGACAGTTGAGTTTGTGAAAGAAAAATAAATGTAATTGTTTGATTTTTAAAGTCGATTTTGAAAAAGCATACGATAGTATTAATTGGAGATATTTGTGCAATATTTTAAAGTGTTACGCCCCGAAAACGGCACGATTTTTTTTTTTTTTTTTTTTTTTTTTTTTTTTTTTTTTTTTTTTGTACAAAACATGACCGGAACCGACCGAAAACTACAATGACTCATCTTATGCACTGAGGACCCTTGTTATGCACTAAGGACCCTTAAAGTGCACTAAGGACCCCCTAAAGTGCACTACAACCCCTCTTGTGCACTAAGGACCCCGAAAGTGCACTAAGGACCCCTAAAGTGCACTACCTACTTAAAATGACCCGTACACATTTAAATAAAAACTCGACACTTTAGGCCTATATTTAAACCCATATAATCCACATTAAACTAAAAATATAACATGTATATTGTTTTTCCAAAATTCTTGACCCGTTCGAACTGAAATGGGTTAAAATGGGCATTGTCCCAAACACTCCTTTTCTGCATACCCTTTTGTGCACTTTTGACTAGGGGTGGCAATCGAGTCGTGTTTGTGTTGACCTATTCGGGTTCACGTGTTGGCGGGTTAGTATAACCTCTACCTAAACATGACCCATTTATTAATCGTGTCAAGAAACTCAACGCTAACCCACACCTGCATAACACGTGTAACCCATTTTTGACCCGTTTAACATATTTAAAAAAATAGGTCAAGTAGAAAATAAGGTTGGTGGTTTGTTGATTTAACTAGTTTAAATGCCAAAATGATATAAAGATTTAAAATATGATAAAAATAACAGACAAATAATTATACGACAAATTTTCTCAGTTATAAGCGTCAATTTCTATGATATATGAGGTATAATCGTAATTCAATTATATTAAGTATACAACATAATACATTCAATCTACATCCAACATAAAAAGGCATGTTATGTATTTTATTTTTAGAGTCTTATATAGTTAAACGGGTTCACGGGTTGACCTGTTTAATATTTACTCAACCCAAACACGACCCATTTATTAAACGGGTTAGACGGGTTAACCTCTTTTTTACCCAAACCTGTTTATCCTCAACCCAAACCTGTTTAACTTCGTGTCGGGTTCGTGTCATTTATCGTGTCGTGTTGACAATTGCCACCCCTAATTTTGACCCACTTTCCGGAAAAACAACATCTATATCATTAGATTGAGATTGAGAACTGAGAAGAGTTTGAGATTGAGAAGAATAAAGTAAATAAATAAATAGATATATTACTATTAAAATGGTGGTACAAAGGAATTCTGAAACCAGTATTATACTTTATCACAATAAATAAATAAGCCCTCCAGCTGTTTGATGAAATTCCCCAAAGAGACGAGGTTTCTTGAAAACTCACTTACTAATTGCTGCTTTTCATGGTTGTGTGTTTTCTTTGTTTTTGTTTTTTAATTGTAATCTTGGTCTATAAATACAAATTATCTAATTTATTTGTTCGACTGTTTTGTGCAGGGAGCCAAGGGGTTTTGGATTTGTTCAGTTTGTTTTTGAAGACGGGAATCAGAAGAAACCGTCTGCTTTGAGAATAAGAGAACGGAGATAAGCTTATATGACATGTTCATTCAATAAGTCCTTTTAAGTATTGCTGTTGGTTGTTTGACTAGCCCTCCACTCCAGCTGTTAAAGAAACACAATTTATGATGTTTTAGGTAAAAACTGTCAACTGAATTTTGGTGCCCCTTTGCTTGCATCATTTATCTACATTTTTTAGGGAGATTATAATGTCGCAAACTCAACTGTAGGAGTCCTGGATAAGTAGTTTCTAACCTAATTGAGATTAAAAAATTTCCTGTATTTAATTAGATTGTTGTTCAAAACCTTGCCATGGATAGAGATAATGAAGACTTCAAGGAATGAATCCCTTTGATTTTATAATTTTGTACTAATTATAACTACTTTGAAGCTCAGTGTTCTAATCTTGTGAAGGTTGAGGAGTATAACTTAAAACTTAACTTAGCCGCAATCTTGATCATTTGGAAAAACACGAAAAAGAAATAGAAAATTACCAAATTTGAAACAAATTAGTTCTAACTCAATCAAAAGACTGCAGAGGTAGCTTTGTTGATTACTTGATATGAACTAATTAATATCATTGGTGCAAATGTGAAACAAATTAGTTCTAATTAAGATCGGCGATTGATGATTATTAAACTAGCACTTCTAACTGTATGAAATGCATAAAACTTGATTGTGCCCTGCACTTGTGGGAAGTTAGCAACTGCAGAATTATTGAAAGGATATCTGTATTCTGCTAGACAATATCTTTTAGTATGAACTTGTAGACTAACTTGGGAATTTCATATACTTGTACACAGGTCATTGCAAGGATGATCAAAGGAGAAGCATTCCTAAACCTGCAAATCTGTTTATGGTGCTATGTATTATTGTAAATTGTAATTTAATCTTTTTTTCATGTTTCATCGAGTAGTTTGATGGCACAAAGAAACGTGTTTCTTTTGTGTTTTTTAAATGAGATTCAAATTTGCAAACTATACAATTGAGTTGGTTTAATTACTATTATCTGTTCAGGTCCCTCATTTGGCTGGATTTTTTCCTTTGCCTTTTGAACATCACTATTTATTTAATTATTTTTTTATTTTATTTTATCATTTTTTTTTTGTTGTGAAATCAGTTTAGGTGTTAACGACATTGCTTTTATACAACATGCATGCATATTAATAAGGGATAAAAAAGATGATATACATGGTTCATTATCGACACACGACTAAAACCATTCTTGACTAATACAGTAGTTCATATTTACATAAACTATGAACACATGAATTATAACATTACCCAAAATGATTGATACACAAAATTTAGTCTTCAACTTCTCTAAATTTTAAACTATTTTGAATATGATTTGTGACATCGAACATAGTACATACTACGATGCAATACATGGAAAAGAAAATTTGATACATGTAACTTCACATATTACAACCATTGATACATCAAAACTGATATAACGTTGCGGAAACATAAATCGGTATCCCATATGACGATCAGATATACAATAACAATATTGATACACGTTCACAGCCATTAATACATCACTCTTAACTTTGATACATATCTATACAAAAATCAAATAACCTTAACTAAAGATTGTTGCTTATTTTTTCAATCCGATGAACATTGAAAGTGATGATGTACAACCATGGTCACGTTTTATTGAAGATTGACGGCTGATTTGACGCATATACATGTAAGTTCGCTGGGAATAGATGATGTCGCAGCCGTTCTCCGGTGAATGAGGAGGATGTTGCCAGGACAAAACAAAATAGAGATGCGTATATATTAGTGAGGAAAATGAGCGTGGGGATAGGGGAGGTTACAAATGAACAAAAATAGATGGAAGGATCAAATACCAATAATGCCCTTTTACTTTATTAATTATTTTAACTAAACTTAATTACACTATTTCCACATGGCATCTTTCTATTGGCTTCTTATACTTCCTATTTTAAGCACTATCTTATATGAACCTCATTCTATATATATTCTTGTTCATGTGGTGTACACATTTAAAGTAGGTTATAATAGGCACTAATAAAGGTTTGACAAGTGTCATTTTTAATAAAAAATATACAAAACTAACTTATAGACCCGTGGAATCCACGGGATTTTAGAGGGGTTTTGTGTAAAAAAAATAAATACGTGAATAAAGTAAGATAGAAAAACGGAAGTAAACGTTGTGAATTTTTTTTGTAACGGAATAATAAATTATAAGTGACTGATAGTATAAAAAACAATGCTTGTAAATATCTGTGTAATAAACATTCATTGCCTCGTGATCTCAAATATGTTTGTCTTCATAAGCAAATGTATGTAGTGACCATTCTAACACTTCAACAAATGTCCATTACGTGAACAACTAATAAGTTTAAAAAATATGTAAGTAAAAGAAGTCTGACATTTATAATAAGTGTAAATAAGAAAAATGTCATAAAACATGTAATATGTATACTGTACATACCTATTTACCGTTTGATCATAGACCTTGAAGAACTTCTTTATATACCATATTTATAGTAGTTTTTTTATAGGTTACGATCCGCATATGAAACAATAACCTTCAAACCTTTTTTGCTTTTGACACGTGAAAGAACCACATATAGTTGTCCATGTGTGAAAACATGACGTGGTAGATAATGAATCACAAGGATGCTAATTCCATTATTTTATAAAACAAAAATGTTGAAATTGTAAGTTGAAGAAATAAAGTTGCGTATTGTTTTCCGAAAGTGTTTAAATTATCTTGATAATTATTAGTATAGTTTAGTGACCCGTGTAGTACATGAGCTAATATGAACAAAGTTTAAAATAATAATTGTCACTTAACAAAGTTTATCAAGATTCAAATTGAACAACATAGGAAAGAAACTATTTTCGTGAATACTAACAACAACGAAAAATTATTTTAAAGACCAACGCATTAATAAACTTCAATATCAAGTCTTATATAACACGAGTCATTCGGAACCCGTGCTATGCACAAACTTGCTCTCTATGTGTTTTTGCGTAAATTTGTTTATGTTTTTGTAAATATAACAATTTTGATGAGTTTATAGTTTATTAGTTATTGTAGTTGTTTTTTCTTTTCAAATTTTGTTTTAATTATACATTATTTTAGCTAAATTCCTTATTTGTAGTTTTATTTGTGAAGTTTTAGTCATCATGGCAACATAAATTAGTTTAATTACCAAGTTTTTGTTGATCAGATGGGTAACCGACTTTTTCAAACATTCTGACCAATGTATTGAGGTGTCATTACGGAGCCAATTTAACTATCATACTTGTCATAAATTATGTTTCGTTTGTTTGATCAGGGAATAGGTTTCCAGTTATAAATTATTTTTTCGCTAAGTGAGATATTTTATTGTATCAAGTCCATTTAAGTAACACATGAGTGCCTGATATAGTTAACATGTTAACATGGATGGTCCAACATAATATACTGGTGCTTTACTCATTACAACAAAACATATTGTTTTCAACTTTGAAGTGTTAATGTTTGCATACAATTGTCAAAACGCCCCAAACATATGAAGGAAAAACTGCTCTCAAGTTGAGACACTTAAACATCAAAATCTTAAATTGAGTGATCCTACTATGAAGACCAAGAGTAGTGCACAGCCATGAGCAAAAGTGTGTTGGTAATTACGTCACTGAATTTTTAGAAATCAAAGGCGCATTCGAGTACCTGACCATGAAATGAACTAAGCCTTATAACACATTGTTGTTTATGGAACAAATGATAATTTTTTTTTAATTGCATTAACTGCGCAAAGGAAGGACCAACATGCTACCTTTTCCATATGGCAAAGTAACTCCAAAAATTTGTGTACTCTAACAGCATAGCCAACATCCTCCAATCTGATTCATAGCACAAAATCAAATACCATTAATACAAACATGTATCAGATGAGAATTCCGGCAAAAAAATATTGAGCAATCATTCATTCATGACTAAATTTTATGAACCATTCTATGAGGCAGCAATCCCAAAAAACTAACCATCGGTCAATTCTATGACAGCAATCCCCGAACAACTAACCATCGGTCAATTCTAACTATAGTACATGTTCTAATGTTCGACGTAAGGTTGAAGTCGAATGGTTGTATGTGTCCCATATCAGTTCGAACAGACCCCATGTAAAACTTGGATAACAACATCTAGCAAACTCAATACTATCACGGACATTCTGAAATGCAAAATATAATGAATTTGGTCCTAAAGGAAACTAACAAATGGATGACGGCTAAGTAAATGCTCAGAATAGATTCACATCAACATTGGTTTTTTTGGTTTTGGTATGGGTCAAAATGGGCTGGCTCAACAGCTAACTTGAAATACTTTATGTGCAAAAATTAATAATACACTTATACAGTATACACAAACTGCATTATTGATACCTTACCAAGGTGCATACCCTCCACAAAAACCGAACCATGGGAAGGTTAAGAACAATTTTCACTTACTCCTCATCGTTTTCGAGTTAACAGTTAAAGTCATCATTACAGGTAATAAATATATCATAAATTTAATATGTATACAGTAATCATAACATGATCAGCGTATATTTTTTTTTACCTGAGCTAATGACTGGATGTGCAATTATTCCAACATGACCATATAGTTGTTTTCCAGAAGCATAAGTTGTAAATAAATGAACATAATCAACATCGTGTACGCGATGAACTATAAAAGGAAGTTTGCGCTAGTCTATATATAAAAAGAACCATACACATTTACACTTGACTATCTGTTTATTTAACATATATAAACAACATCCAAACACAAAATGAATGACTAAATCCTTATTTAACAACAGACTCTTGTACGTTTCTCTACTATTTAGTCATTTTCATTTCTTAATTAAATAATAAGTAGACTGACCAATTATGCTATTAGCAGGTTTCATAGCTATTTGGTTTTGTTCTGACAGGAAAACGACAATATCATTAAAAACCCTAGTGTCAATGACCTGCAGTCTAAGAACTTAAGGAGCAGGGCTTAACTCTATAAAGATTTATTGGATGCTAAGCATGCTCATTATTTTTTGAATAAAGTAACCAACAACAACGAACTAAGCATGCTCATTATTTTTTGAAGGGTATAATAAGTAATAGGTCAATAATACGATAAGAAATTCGGTTTGTAACTATTAAAATAATAAACGTGCATGTATTGTCTTCTCAAACTGGTAGTCAATATTGAAGAGCAAATGTATGCAGTCAACGTCAAATACTTAAGTTGTTTATGTTCATTACGTGAATGCCTAAAAAAAAGCAAAAGTCAAACTAAACGTAAGTTGATGATAAGAGTATAAATTTCTATATATGGTATGTGAACTGAATTTGAGATGTTTCTTTACATGTGAAAGTGAAAGACAGGGCATAATGATTTCTCAACAATTTCACAACCACGTATAACTGTGGTCAATATAGTATTAAAATTCCAAAAAGTTGAAGAGTTTTACACAAGTAACCACAAATATTCGACACTTATAAGTTCACATTGGTAAATAAGTTTGGACTAAGGATGAAAAAAGCTGGTATAGATATGGTTCAAGAATAAGAAGTTACCCATTTCAAGCAAGAAGGTATGGTTCAAATGATACCGGGTATGATTATAGCAAGAAGCCCATAGATAAGATATGCAATATATGGTGATAATCATCAATTATAGGCACACAATATAATGTCATCAAATTGAACTAAATGCACAGAATGTGGAAAATGATCAACAACAGTGTCCGCACATAAAATTCACGCACTGTTTACCCATAGATAAGATATACAATATATTGGTGGATATTGAATTGTTGATATATCTTATTGTAGATATAAATTAACTTGTACTAATTGTATAAAGTACAAACCTCACAATAGTTGAAGCCCATGATTAAGAGCATGAGTAGTGCCATGCATGCATTTACGATTGTCATTTTTTCTCTCTAATCAGATGGCATATTTAGATCATAAGCAATTAAATACAAAATATACCAAATGAAACCTATAGAATTGACATAGTATAAGAGATAACATTTGATTCTTCTAAATTTGTTGCATAATATTGCAATATTGGCCCATGAGGCAAATGTCTAAGCCGTAAAGTTTGCTCGGTTGTTACAAAATTGTTTAGTGCCAACTACTCTTGTACCCTATCACCATACATGCCACATGGATCTCTTCAGCAAGCGATGCTAAAACTGAACTCGCTAATCTTAACCTACATCAAGAACTCAGTAATCGTCTAAGACATAGTAATAATTTGATAAGAATTATGAATGAGTGTTTTCAAGACTTTCTTTAATTCCATAAATTATGACTAAAAAATTAGCATATCATTCCAAACAATCACAATCCCATTCCCATATTCTAATCAAACCAACATGTATTAATATACAAAAATAACACGGAACTTGAAATTAGGTAGCATATCACCTTTCCACACTACAAATAAATTTGGGTTTAGGTTCGACAAAATCGACCCAAAATTGCAAAGAAAGTCGACCCTAAGTAAATTAGGATCGACATCTCGTACCTAACGGGTAGACCCAACCTTTTCGTCACAAAATTTTTTGGGTCGACATTTTCTTTGCAAAATAGGGTCGACAGTGAGGCCGCATTGTTTCAGCAAAAACCATTGACTACAAGTAGGGTCGACATGTTTATATAAGCCTTGGGTCGACAATGTAGACCTTACTCTTTTTTTCTTTTTTCTATCTTTTAATTATAATTATAACATAAAACTGTTTTTTAATTAAGAAAAAATAGGGTCAACATTGTCTTTGCAATTTGGGTCTACAATGTCGACCTTACCTTTTTTATATGAAAGTATTGTTTGCAGTTGGAGCTTTCCACGTCACAATGATGCAAATAGGTTCGACATTGTCGACCCTAACTGTCCTAAACAAGTTTGTTTTAGTGCATTTAGGATCAACTATGTCGACCCTATGTTTTCCTGGGCTAAAAAAAATAGTGCAGGTTTGGTCTAGTTTTCCAGATTTTCCGGAATTTTTTCCGGAAAAAATCTACAATTCGACAAATCCATAAATTCGAATACCACAAATCCACAATACTATACAATACCAAATGACTAAACGTTACAATACCACTAATCCACAATACAATAAATTACCAAATTCAACAAATCCACGTTTACAATACCAAATTACTAAACGTTACAATACCATTCAACAAATCCACATTACAATACGATAAAATACTAAATCAACGTTTCACAAAGTTAATACGATACAAATTAAGCTAACAAGTCACAAAGTTAATACAAATACTAAGATACTATATAAAAAGGCCTACTCCTCGTCCTCCGCCTCAACCTCCTCCTTGGCCGACTCCTGGTCCCCTTCCTCATCCTCAAAATTATGAGTATTTAGATCATGTTGTGGATTCTGGCTCATGTGGGGATTATAGTGGGTAAAAAACTGACCTAGAAGTGATTGGAAGTTCACAATACCTGAATAAGCCGCGTCAGCCTTTAGCGCAGCCAAGTAAGCTCGTTGCTGCACCTCCTCAGCTTGTTTCTTGTACAACTCGTTCTCTTGCTGCTCTTGCCTCAACAGCTGCGTGATCTCATCCCGAGTCATAACATCTGATCCAAATGTAGAATTTGCGGACCTGCGAGAAGTTGAGCCACCACCCGGTAACTTCCTGTCCCTGCCCGACATGGGCCGTGTAGGCCGTCTGGTTGGTGAGCCACCAGCATCCCCGCCGTGTGATCTAGGAGCTACATACGCCATCTATAAAATTACAAGTATAAGAACACACAATATCGTGGCCCAATTAATACTAATACACACATTCATATAAATACACATTTAAACATATAAAAAACAACTCCATTCAAATAAAAATTACACATTTAAACATATCCTAACAATTTCATTCAAATTACAATTTAAGATCAATTTTGATAGTCAGAATCATCGCTAGATAAAACTTATTGGGGTTCACTTCATCATCAAGGACATGAGCAATGACATTATATACACAAATGCATAACAAACACATTACTAGTCAAACGCAATCATCGAACTAATACATTACCAATCAAGCGCATACTAAATATATTACTAATCAAATGTATACCAAATACATTAACTAGATAAAAAAACATACTCTTAAACAAGATGGTCGAGGTCAGCAGTGCTTCAGCTAAGTATCGGCTAGGTCTCCTATGGTCAACAGGCTCGGTGCTCAGCTCGTCAATAGGCTCGGTCTCGGCTAGTCAACAGGCTGCTAAAATAAACACCTCCTTAGAAACCAAAACAATAAAAACCTATATAACATCAAAATCGAATAAGCTCATAAGCCCAACAGTTAAGCACATAAGCTGAAACAAACACCCCCTTAGAAATCGAATAAGCTCATAAGCCCACAGTTAAGCTTAAAACAAACACCCCCTTAGAAACCAAAACAATAAAAACCTGTATAACATCAAAATTGAATAAGCTCATAAGCTCAACAGTCAAGCTCATAAGCTGAAACAAACACCCCCTTAGAAATCGAATAAGCTCATAAGCCCAACCAATAAGCTGAAATTGAATAAGCTCATAAGCCCACAGTTAAGCTTAAAACAAACACCCCCTTAGAAACCAAAACAATAAAAACCTTGTAACCCATTTACCTTTTAGCAGCTGATGGTGGTGGTGCGTGGGTCAGCGACGGCAGTGAGCTGGTGGTGGTGCGTGGGTCGGCGACGGCAGTGGTTCACGATGATGCCATCTAAACAAAAATTAAACAATAATACAAAAACAATAATTAAACACATACCAAAACAATAATTAACATGATTTGTTTTAAATCAAAAAAAAAAAAAAAAAAAAAAAAAAATCAACCTTTGTAAACTAGAATTTGAATGAATTAAACTAGAGGAAGAAGATGAGGTGCTTAATACGTGGGTTAGTGTGCGAGTGTGGTGGAGTCGAAGGTGTTGAAGGTGCTCCTGTGGTGATTTGATTCGAAGGTTGTGGTGGTGATTTGAGTCGAAGATCTTAGCAGTGTAAGTGTTTTTGCTGCTGCTTTTTTTTCTCTTTCTTTTGTTAACACTTAGCAGTGGAAGAGTGTTTTTGCTTCTTATTTTTTTTCTTCTTTTGTTAACACTTAGAGAAAAAAGATGAACACATATGTATGTATCTCAATAATGGTTGACAAATAGGGTCGACATTGTAGACCCTAACTGCTTAGCGGGATAATAAAAATAATTGGCGGGTGGTTTGATTTTGGTGAAATTTTTGGTGGTTTAATTTTGGTGAAAATTTTGTGAAAAATTAGGGTCGACATTGTAGACCTTAATCGTTTTTTATATATTATAAATGAATGAAAATGATTTAAATTAGTATTAAAAATGATTAATAAATAATTAATTGATATTAAATAAATTAAAAATGATTTAAATTAGTTATAAATTATCTAAATAAATTAAAAATTATTTAATGAAAATTAAACGGGTGAGTCGAGAGTTAAACAGATGACTTGATATAGTATTGTGATACAAGAAATGTTAAACGGATGAGTCAAGATGATACCGTTACACATGAAATGTTAAACGGACAAGTTGATATAATATCGTTACACATGAGATATTAAATGGCTGAGTCGAGATAGTATCATTATACATAAATGTTAAACGTACGAGTCGAGATGGTATCGTTAGACATGACATGTTAAATGGATAAGTCGATATGGTATCGTTAGACATGAGATGTTAAACGGACGAGTCAAGATGGTATTATTCCACATGAGATGTTAAACGGATGAGTTGGTATCGTTCAACATGAGATGTTAAACAGATGAGTCGATATAGTATCGATAGACATGAGATGTTAAACGAACGAGTCGAGATGGTATCGTTAGACATGATATGTTAAATGGATGAGTCGATATGGTATCGTTAGACATGAGATGTTAAACGGATGAGTCGATATGGTATCGTTACACATGACATATTAACCGAACGAGTCGATATGGTATTGTTACACATGAAATGTTAAATGGATGAGTCGAGATGGTATTGTTCCACATGATATGCTAAACGGATGAGTCGATATAGTATCGTTAGACATGAGATATTAAACGGATGAGTCGAGATGGTATTGTTAGACATGAGATCTCAATAAATTTGGTTCGTTATTAAGAATATTTTACTTTAATCTTTAACAGCCTCGGAAAAAGGATGCTTATGGATGTGGATTTTTTTTATGGAAGGAGGAACGATTACGTCTACTGGCCGGTTCTCCTGGAGCTTCAACGCCTCCAAGTTATTCTCCTGGACCTTCGACACCTTCAAGTTATTCCGGAAAAAATCTACCAAAACATGTAACCAACCAATTTTAACATGTCCTAAACACTTGCAACTCGACATCGGCTAAAACACTTGCAAATTATCGCTAAACTCCCTCAAAATACATTAAAACATATAATGGTTACAAAACGGGGTGTGGTAATATCTAAACCTAGCTGCCATATCCACAAATGTTTCAATATCCATGATTTTCAGGTCGCCAAAAGGTTAAACTACACAATACTAACATAATGGTCACCAAAAGGTTAAACTACACGAGATGTTAAACGAACGAGTCGATATGATGTGGTATTACACGAGATGTTAAACGAACGAGTCGAGATGATGTGGTATTACACGAGATGTTAAACGAACGAGTCAAGATGCTATGGTTATACACGAGATATTTTCCCACCTAACAACTTTTATCAACTCACAATATAAACTCACACACACTCATCTAACCCATATCATCTCACACACACACACTCATCTCACTATATCTCTCTCTCTCTCTAGCAGTTTCCGTTTTCCGGCGACACCAGCAGTTTCCGGCCGCCGGAATCTTTTTCTAGCCACCACCTTTTATCAACTCAACTTGTAGATCGGGCCACCCCAATCACGATTCTACCACACACAACAACAAACACACACTGTTAACCAGAATGCAGCGATATAATCCTTTTATGTGTACTTGTGGAGTAGGAAATATAAAAAAAAGAACGTCACATCAAAAAGATACATTTGGATTGGAGTATTATGCATGTCCTCTTTCGAAGCCAAGAGAGAAAGGTCATGGATGTGGATATTTTATGTGGAAGACTGAATTTGATGAACAATTACAAGTAATATATTCTGCTTCAACATCTCACGGTTCTGGGTGCACAAACTGCCATGAAAAAGATCTTAGGATAAATATGCTGGAGGCACAAAAACAGGTGTTAGAGACAAAAGTCAGGTTGCTCGAGGCAAGACTTGCAATGGCAACGAATCCCGACAACAATGACCACGCATGTCAATCGGATGCAATACTCCGTGACCTGTTAGGTGACATGGAAAATCTTCGTATGTAATGCTGTTGTTGTTGATGTTGATGTTGATGTTGCTGTTGTTGTTGTTGTTTGTTGTTTCTTGTGTTATTCTTGTTGTTTGTTGTTTCTTGTGTTATTGTTGTTGTTTGTTGTTTGTTGTTTGTTGTGTTATTGTTGTTGTTGTTTAATAAAATGTTGTTTCTTGTGTTGTGTTATTGTTGTTGTTGTTGCTTTACCACTAGAAATCGTAAACTTCTATCTAAACACTCAAGATTGTAATTATTAATCTAAAAAAATGTCCTCACTGAAAGTTTGCGTTGAAAATGCAATGGGCGGTCAGCGAGAATTTGTGCCAGCTTAGCACATTTTTTGTCGTTTAGTGACTTTCGGCGAGGACAAGGGCGTCGCCGCCGAAAGTATCGTCGCCCGTCCTCCTGTTTGTTGTAGTGTTCGTATTTGTTAAAATATATATTTTAACTACAAAAATATTTTTGATAAATAATGAAATATTAGTTTTTACACTAATATATAATTCTAAAACAAATAATTTTTGAAAGTTAATTCATATATAAGTTTTTTTAAATAGATTTTTGGATTATAAATGATTTTTAAATAAAAAAAACATTTATGAGTTTATAAAACAGTTAGGGTCTACAATGTCGACCCTAAACGTTTAGATGAATGTTAAAAATAATGGCGTGTTGATTAGATTCAGGTGAAATTTTTGGTTAAAATTTGGTGAAAATTTTGGGTCGACAATGTCGACCCTAACTGTTTTAAAAATTGTCTCAAAAATTTATATATAATTTTAATTGAACTTTAAATATTAGAAAATATATTTGGTATTGAAAAACATTTAGGGTCGACATTGTCGACCCTAAATGTGTGGGCCACAAACTTCCTTTGACTAACCATTTTTGTTGAAAACATGTGGGTCCCATGCTACAGTTAGGGTCGACATTATAGACCCTAAAAAATTCCCGTCCTTAAAGGTTGAAATTGGTGTAGTGCCAGTGTTCCCATTGATGAAGAATGCCATCATATGGTAGTAATACAATATACTTAAAGGATGCCATTAGTGTGCCACTCTGATCCATTTTCACAAGTGGCTGAATGAACTGCATCTTCCTCTTCTAAAAGCCAACAAAAAAATTCAATTGGGGTTATATTCCATGTAACAATCTCAGCTGAGTTGCCGCTTTTCGTAAAAAAATAAAACACTTTTTACCTCAGTCACAAAGATAGATCTAAAGTACACTAAGTTGCGAGTCCAATTGAATGTGATAAAGCAACGCAAACAAACTAAGACCATTTCCATATTCTTAAATCTTTTTAACATAAAATATCATGGTCTACACCTACTATCTAGTTATCAAAGACCAGTGATCATTATCAGTAACAACATGCCATTGCTTAATATGGGGAAAATCAGCCAGCTCAAACAAATGATACATAATATGCATATAAAAATTAGGATAGTTACAGAATTTGTTTGTATTTATGGTCAGTACCCCCCTCCTGATCAATTTTTTTCATATCGACGTTTATAGTTTAAAAAAATTACAGTAATGAATTAGGATGTAGTTACATGTCACCAATTTTGTGAATTAGTAAGCAGACCTTTGCATAATAAATTTAGCAATCCGGGGCAAGAAAATCTGTCAAAAAGGAAGATGAAAAAAGTCAGATTTGTTTCCAATCAATGAAATTCAATCCTAAAGCACAAACAAAATGGTCAAATACTATTGTAAAACACGTGTCTATTACACGATCTTTATCTCTATCTCCATAAGATAAATCCATTCTCTTTGCCATCTATATTACGTTTCATCACCATAAAACAAATCATGAAATATATTGCGAACATGCTAACTGATATATTACACCGGTGCAAATACCTTTCCAATAATTCCAATCACCATAAATACATCTACCTTTACAATATGAAATGCTTTTGATGTTTACAGTCTAAAATCTGTTAGCCAACTAAAAAGAGCACATTTATAACTTGAGAGCATGTCTTGACTACTGAAATTTTTGTGGTCAGCTGTAGGAAAGAAAGTTGATTTGACCAAAATCCAATTACTTAAAATAATGATTACCTCCTAAACTTTCAATTTACCAAATTAGGAACATCAATTGCAGCTTGTTGGTTAGTCCTTGCATACACAAAAGCATATAAACAAATCACTTGTTAGTCTCTGCATACACATGTTTGTTATGTTGTACATTATACAAAAAGTTAAAAACATTTATTCCACTCAGAAGTTTACAACCATCCATGCACTTGTAACGGTCATAACATTTTGATTTTTCAGAAACCATCTTGTTACAGGGCCATTTGAAGCACCCCTCAAGTGTGAGCATTTCTAGTCCGTAAACACTCTCAATCATCCTAACTTCACAACCACTAACAGAAGTAATTTAATAAAGGTCAGGGATTGGTCATTTGAAGTACCCCTCAAGTGTGAGAATTTCTAGTCCGTAAATACTCTCAATCATCCTAACTTCACAACCACTAATAGAAGTAATTTAATAAAGGTCAGGGATTGGTCATTCTGCAAATTATGAGGCGGGTTGCAGTTTAAGGAACTCACTTTGATAATATTCTGTTATCAAAGTAAGGAACATACTGGCAAGCTGAGTAGTTTGATTTCGGAGATCATCTCTGACCTGATTTACAAAAAACAGAAGAGGAAAAAGATTACTACAGAAAACAATCAGCATGTCAAACGTTATAATAGAATTGTCTAAATAACAAATAGATGTTGATTACCTTGATCTGAGTTCTAACGGGTTCCACTGAAAGCAGAAATTGTTAATAAGCCTCCGGGTCGGAGGAAAGCTTCCACAAGTTATCGACAGAAACTACAACAATGATAAACAATTTGCAAATGGTTTCTACGTCCATGGTTGCTGTGCAATTCTTTTATGCGTTTCTAAATTCTTCATAGTTCAATATTAAATGAGACCAACTCATAGTAATAGAAAACTAAACAGTAAGCGGATAAGAAAGACAAACTATCTCCTGACTGATTTCCCGGACCATTTTCTTACATAAAACATGATAATTTGATCTTTAAAGTCATTAACCTCACATCAAAAAATGGCTTCTTCATGCGCTTTTCGAGAAGTTTCCTTGCATGCTCTCTAACCTAAAGGTATAGACCATAAAACATCCTAATTGATAATCATATGGCCAAGAAGACATCCAACGTAACATATACTCCGTACAAATCAATAATAGCTATTTTATGGATCATGGAACATACATATCCTGTTCTCCATAGAACAAAGTACAAATATTCCAGCCAACACTTTCATTCAGATTGACTAACAATGCATCATTCATCTTCTACAACAACATACTCTAATCCGTGGGCTCCTTCGGAATCCCCAACTGTTGACATCACCAACAATTGCCAAAAAATGTTGGAATTTAGAACCTAATAGGTCAATCAAAACGTAAAGAAATATGCAAATACAAACCTCGTATCCGATATACTCTTAACAGACTCAACGCGTTCTACTTCACGAACGACAATATCAAAAATCCCGGATCATAACACTTAACACAATCGTATTCAAAAACATTAAGACTGTAAGAAAGGGTACTGAATACCTTTTGACAATCAGCGATTAAGAACATCTAAGAAAGGCCATAAATTATCCTGAAATCCTCATCCAAATTCATACAACCAAAAAAAAAAAAAAAATTACAGATTGTGCACAGTATGTGTTTGAGATCTCAACCAAAAAATTCCTCCATCCAAACGAATATAATATCAAACGCATGGACAGCTCGATGTTAACACATACGGGATTTAAATCAAAACCCTAAAAAAAATTAATAGATGCGAATACTTACTAATCGAATGATAATGGAGACTTTGTGATAGGGCATCGTACACCTGCATATCAAATTGAAAAAAAAATATTAGAACAATTGAATCACACATATCAAAATTAATCGGCACAAAATTAAATTGAAAAAACTAATAGAACAAATCGATTGGATGGAGCTCACAAAAAACTATGATTTCAATTCATAGTTTGAATCGATGTTTAGAATAGGTGTTTGATCGGTAGTATGTTGTAGATAAAAAAAAATGAATCATGGGATTTTGATCGTTAATAGTGTGATATGAAACTGCAAATTCAAAACCGATATCATTGATTTTGAAGAGCTTTATTTTTTTGATTTATGGAATGTGTTGGTGATGATTGATTGGACCGAATCAAAACAAATCGTTGAATTTTTGAATGGATTAATGCTTAACAAAACATAGAGAAGAAGAAATAGTAGAATTGAAACTGATTTTGAAGGAATTTAATGCTTAGCAAAATTAGTGATTACAGGAGCGTATTACGCTCTGTTCTCAAGTCTAAATTTTAAAGAAGGGAAGGGGAAGGGATGGGAAGGGGAAAGTAGGGAATGACATTGGGAAGAATGAAAGGGTTTTTATTTGTGTTCTTGAGTTTTAATTTTTAAGTTGCAAGGAAAGGATGGGAAACTACACAAATTACTAATATACCCTCAAAACACTAATATTTCAACAAATCAATTACGCTCTTTGGCATGCTACTTTTGTAGGTGTTTGTTTTATGCAGTTATCCTAGCAACAACAGTAGATATATATGGCAAAACTAGCAGTTATACTAGCTAGTAGCAGTAGTCAATATCTAATATCTAATGATTCTTAAAATCACAACACATAGATTAATTCAATTTCGTAGATATACATGACCAAGTGTAACAAAAGTAGATATACATGACCAACTGTAACAAAACATCCATACATATGACCAACTGTAAATATGCATGACCAACTGTAGATATACATGACCAACTGTAACAAAACATCCATACATATGATTCTTAAAATCACAACACATAGATTAATTCAATTTCGCTGCATATTCAATATCTAATACAAGTAACCCCAGAAACATCTGAAAACATAAAAAATAACATCATGATAACATTTTTGGATACTTGAAATTCGGATGTCTACCATGATCCCTCGGATCCCACAGTTGAGCAGCAAAATCCCAGTAAGTCAGAAAAAAAGATGTTCAACAACCTAATAATACAAAGATGCATGCAAGCGCCAAAATAATGTGCAACATCCATTTGAATATAGAATGTGGATAAGCAAAAAGAGTAGTAAAAGTCTTCACATGTCTAGGCCCATCAAGGTCTTCAGATAATCCCTTCTGGCTTCAAAAGGACAGCCAAAAAGTCCACGTGTTTGGACCGGATGTTCCAGCAAAAACACATACGTAGGCTGTATGGCTTCTTTAGGAAGACCCAAGCACTGCAATTCTTCGTAAATTTCCTTCTCAGTATACACATGTGGACGAGAGTTCTCAATTACCTTATAACAAGTAGGAAACGACAAGATCAATATAATATAATATATATATAAACAATAAACTACTACTAATATGTGTTCGAAATAAACTGAGTACCTTAGAATTCCTATCTAGAGCATGCACTATATTATCAAGAGAGTCCGCAATCTTACTCCGTATTGGATCCTCTTCATCAACTTTTCTTTTTTTACCTTTTGATTTAGTTGGGAGCTTAGCTTGTTGTGGTGGTGGTGATGTAATTTGGATGTCATCACTAGTGTCGAAATTATCTAAAGTTACCCCGTTGTTCTCACAAAAGGTATCGGTTAATTCAACTTCAACTGTTTCTGATTGTTGGTCATTGTTTAGTTGCTTTCTTTTCTCTTTAGCAGTTAGAGAAGAAGTACCTGTAGCTCTATCTTTTGCCCACAAAGCATACATTTCATCATAACATTTAACTTGTTTATTCTTCAAGTCGTAAACATCAGGATTGTCCTACATATTACAAATAATTAATAAAAAAAAATCACAATCACTAATTTCACATGAATTAGATTGAGCATACCTTTTTGAGTGCTTCCCACACCTCATCTTCAGCCTCAATTAACTTGGTACTCGGGTTCCATGCCCAACCACTCAATGCAACGCCTTTAAAAACATCATGGAACTGGTTAAAGTACTTTTTTAGAGTCTTGATTCGATTTTTCAATTTGTCTTTATCCAAAGTAATATTAAACTTAGCACTTAACGCCTTCACTATATTATTATATGCAGTAGACGAGAAAGTCCCGTTAGGTCTATTCCCGTCATTTTGTTCTTTAAGCAAAGCCTCGATGAATGCAGTATCCATCTGATCATTCCACGACAATGACTCTTTCTTCACGGTAGCTCCATCATTATCATTTTTGGCAACTCCATCACTTTTGCCCATTGTTACAATCTGTACATTAAAGAAACAACCATTCTTACAAACTTTTAAAAACAATCAATATATATAAACTAAACAATATATTATCCACATGTAATTGATTCAGTAAGAAAATTCCAAATATGAATAAGTAATCATGCACAAAAAATTCTTGATAAATTACATTCTAACAATGATGAACAAAATAAACAAAAAGTCTAGATAGGTTGTATTTCAAAGGACAATACAAATTCAAACACTAAATAGACATGTTAATTTCATTGTTCGGATGCAAAATATAATCATTCCACATGTCATCTGCAATTGAGTTTCTAATTTGTTCACCCCTCTCATCTTCGTCTCTTGTACCATTGAGTTCTTCATCTTGTGATGCATCTAACATATCGTGCGTCACTTCATCTTCTAGTTCTTGGTCACGATCTACCTCAAGTAAAAAGTTATGCAAAATACAACATGCCAAGAATATGTCTGATTGTGTATCGCATGAATAAAATGGTTCTGTTGCACTTCTAATTATAGGAAATCTTTTTTTTAAGACACCAAATGCGCGTTCAATAGAGTTTCGTAATGATGAATGTCGGAGGTTAAACAACTCTTTTGGATTCTGAGGTGCATGAGCCGAGTACTCCTTAAGATGATATCTAACACCTCTGTATGGTGCTATGAGTGTACTTTTATGGGGTAGACCACCGTCAACAAGATAATACTTACCTATATAAACATAGTATATTTTAGAATCTAAACGTTAAAATTTATATTATTTGACTTTTATAAAAGATTTTACCGTCAGGAATAAGTAGCTTATCATCTCTAGTAAGTGCATCTTTTATTATTCTAGAGTCTGATGCTGTCCCTTCCCAACCACTTAAAACATATGTGAACTTCAAATCAAATGTACAAGCAACTAACACGTTGATTGTTGGATATCCTTTACGACCACGATATCTAGGGGCATCTCTATTAGGTACTCTCACACGAACATGTGTTCCGTCGATAGCCCCTATACAATCTTTGAAAAAGGGATAAAATCTTGGTTTATCTTGGATTTCTTTCTGAACTATATCACCAGTTGGTTGCTTCATATATTGGTCTTCTAAAGATATTATTGCATTCAGAACTCTATGAAAATGTCTACTAGTGGCTGATATGGATCGACGATATAACCAAGAGACAAAACGGGTTCTAAAATCATTCCCTACTATATGAAGAAATCTAGCAACTTGTTCCTCAACCGACATACGTTGGGTTTGACGTAGACCACATTCATTTTGTAACTTTTGACACAATAACTTAAAAGCGTCGACACTCATACGAATTATTTTACGACTGTTGTTATTTGCTGATAGGTCTTGCAACATCTCTTCCCGTACTGCTTGTCTATGCAACCTTAATTCTTGGGAAGGTAAATTAACACGTTTTCTTTTACGAGATTCGCTAAGAGCAAGATAAGCGACAACTAAACAAACCACGTGAATTACGGCTAACTGTTGAGTTCTCGCCATGCGAATTAAGTTATCAAAATCCATGTTGCTAGTGTGAACAACCTATAATGTGGTTATTTTGAACTATATAAGTTATCATGATACAAATATCTATATCATATGAACTATATAAGTTATCAAAATCCATGTTGCTAGATAAATACTAATATGAAATATACATTTGTTGCAGATTGCACATTTTAAATTCAATAAACTATTACATTGTCATCTAGATACTGCTATATAAACATACTAGATACTTGGTGCCTATATACACAATCTCTCGAATCAAACTCGAAATGCAAATAGTAACTGAAACCAAGTAATAGTTAAAATACCAATATGGCCAAGAACAGTTAAATAAGCCAACAGTTAAAATAGTAACAATGCTTAATAAGCCAAGTATATTTCATACTTAATAAGCCAAGTAACAGTTAAAATAGTTAAAATACCAGCTACTAGCACTCAATATGGCCAAGAATCAGGTCAACAAACAATTGTATACACACTGATATAACAAGCTAAAGTGCTACATTATATATATACCATATACTCCACAGCTCACTCTATATATGGAACAAATTCAAAAGAAAAATAAAGTCCAGAAGTCAAAACACTACAACTATGAATAAATCCTTTTTTTTAAAGAACTATGAATACATCTTGACTACATCCAAAATCAACTGAGATGTTACTGTTCCATTAATTCACCAATTTAGCAAAAAATGGACCACATTTCCTCACTTTATGAAAGATATTTCTAGCATCAACTTGTCTATTCTCTCATCAATTACAAACATAGCTTAATATAGTCAAATCATTAAAAAACTCAATCTTACATATCAAAACCTCGTGTAACAGAATAAACAATTATATCCGATCATATGATATAATATAGTCAAATCGTAAAAAGTAGACTTGTGTTTTATTGTTTATGGGTTATAAGTGCATATGATATAGATACACACCATCCCCAACACAAACACACATTAACATCTTTTTAACAAGTCAATTCGTTAGTAAAGCTTCAAATATGAAAGATACATAGACACTAAAAACGTAGAATTCAAATGATAAACTTACAGGTGGTTTCTTGATTGATATAGCTGTTGTGATTTGTGGCCGACGTTTGATATAGCTGTTGTGATTTGTGATAACTAGGTCAAAAATAAATAAAATGTGCATGAAAATTGAGGATAAGATTGTAATTTTACAAAGGCCCATGATGTTAAGTACTCGGTTCCCTTCCTAATCCCCCCAAAAATGGACGGAACAAATCAACACACAAAAGCCCATCCATTCCCTCCCTCCCACCTTCCCTTTCCCTTCCTTTCCATCTTAAAAAAACTCAAGAACACCTCTTTTTAAGATTTCCCATCCAATCCCCTTCCATTCCTTTAAAAAAAAAACTCAAGAACAGAGCGTTAGAGTATAAGGTGTGAGGAGGAGCGTGTGTAGGAGGGGAAAATGCGTATGATTAATTAGTTTCCATAAATGTGTAGGAGAAGAAAAATTAATTGGGACGAGAAAAGAGGCTTATGAAAAGTAGCGCATTAGAGAGTTGTACGCATTAATTAACCAACCAATCACAGCGAAGACACATTAGCGTATTAATTGCATCGCATGCATTAGTGAGCTTGTAAATTATTCTGGTTTATTAGTATAGACTAGCTTATAGACCCTTGGAATCCAAGGGATTTTAGAAGGTTTTTGATTAAAAAAAAGGTAAGTACGTGAATAAAGTAAAAAAGAGCAGCGAACGTAAACACTATGCAATTTTCTTGTAACGGAACAATAAGTTATGACTGAAAGTATAAAATACAATGCTTGTAAATATCTGTGTAATAAACGTTTCATTGCCTCTTGATCTCCAATATGTTTGTCTTGAGAAGCAAATGCATGTACCTGACCGATGTAGTATAGTGTAGTGGTAAGTACCAGGGGATTGATCGTTCTCCACAGGGAATAGTGTTCGTTAGGAATGAAAATGATCTAAACTAGGTCTAGAGGTGAGGGATGATTCTTTTTGTATTTTTATAATTTTTTAGAAAGCAAGTAAAATTCTCGGTTTTGAAGGAGTGGGCGGAATTAATTGCTAGTCAACTAACCCAAATAACTACAAATGCAAAAAAAATAAATAAAAAAATAACAGAAAATAAATGTGTGAAACTTCTAATAAGGAGACAAACGTGTTTACTTAGGTTTCACTACTCCCTAGCTATATTTCATTGATTGATTGCTTTGTTATAATTGCGTTGATGACGGGTTGTATTCCTTAATACCATTCGTGGGGGCGTGTACATCCTTCCCCAACTCTATAAGATCCTATCTCTTCCTATGACGACACGTTATGTATCCTATAATGGCCTCATTAATATTCTCTTACGCATTAAACACAACCAATTAATCGTAGTACACATCCGATTCATGTTTCTTAAGACATCAAGCAAGTTACCAATAGGAAGTTTGCCAGTTTTCTTAAGCCTAACATTGATATCGTTCATCCAACAACAATTAATAACAAACCATCAATCAATAATCAATAGCTAGGTTTTATTACATCTAAGCAAACACAAACAAACCTAGCCTAGCATGTTAATGTAAAGACAAGCGTAAGATAGAATCAAACAACACATAGACATATTGAATGATTGATAGATTGATTATCTTCAATTAAACATGGAAGAAAAAAGGTTTGGAAACCTCAAAATAGCTGCAAAAGTCGAATAGGGTTCGCACCCTAAGTTTCTCTCCAAAGTTCCACACACAATGAATGAAAATTAGAAAAATATATATAGATTTTTCAACTTGACGGCGTCACCGTTCGGGACGTGACGCGGTCACCTCGCCGTATTTAGGGTTCCTTGATGGCATAGATCCACTCTTGACGCTGTCAGGTTGAATAAGGTTCTAGGCCGTCTCTCTTTGTAATAACACGTGACGTCCTTGGGGAATTATAACGTGACACCGTCACGTGTAAACTTCAAAATTCCTTTCTGGGCCGTCAAGTGTAAAATAATTATCCACCTCTTTATCAACAAGTGACGCCGTCACCTGGTAGAGTGTGACGCCGTCAGGTACTGTTTCCAGCATAATTTGAGACTTTGTCATATTCTTCAATTTTTCGCTCCAAAAACGTCCAAAATGATTCCTTTTCCATAGTTCCTCTCAAAAATACCTAAAATGACAAAAAATGAATGATTTAAGGCAATATTTGACATAAAATAACGATTTAAGGCTTAAATGACCCCTTAAAAGCGTAACACTTTTCGTCTCATCAGCTAGCTATTTATAGCCAAATTATGTCTCTGACCCGGCGGATCCCTTAAAAAAGGGAACCGGCACACTGGGTTAACCAGTCTGAATTTTGGGTTACAACTCCGGGTTTTGGGTCATAGGTTCTGGGTTTTGGATCATGGGTACCCAACAAATCTAAGAAAATCTTCCATGCGATGTCATGCATGATGTAAGTAATATAATTTCTTATTTATTTACTTAAAAACAAATGTAACTTGTAAATAGTAAATAATGTGTAGCTTAGAAAAAATAATTATGAAGACTAGTTAAACACATGTGATCTTTAGATTTCTACTTGAGATAATTTTACGATTGTTATCGACAAAACATAGAAAGATCGAGAAATATAAATAAACATTTTTACGACTTATTTGTATTGACAATCTCCCCCCCCCCCCCCCCCCCTTTTTTTGTTGATCAAAAAACGTAAAATTACTATGAGTAAAACTTAGGTTCAGGATGCACGACTCACATGGCTACAACTTTGTAGTTATGTGAAAAGACCAATAAGGACTTTAACTTGGTCGAACCTAGGCTTGAAGCTGCTGGAAATTTCCAGTCAGCTTTTTACATGTTATTTGATAATTGTTTGTTAATGTTTGTTTGATAAGGCTTAAGTAATCAAGGTTTCTTGATGTATTTGGTCTGACTTCCATGTGAAGGGGGAGCCAAATTCAAACATACATAATTGTCCATAGTGGCCATGATTTAGGTTCCCAGAATCCATGTTGCATGATTAAATTGTTAATAGTTTAGTAAGTTTAATTAATTTTGCCATTTATTGTAAATTGCGACGCAAAATTGTTTTATGAAAAAATTAAGCTTGACTAATGATTATGAAATATCCACCCTGAAAGAGATATGTGTTTTTATGCAAAATCTGTTGATGAGATGAACTGGCTCTGGCATAGGCGTCTATCCCATCTGAATTGTAAGACAATGAATCAGCATGGAAAAAGAGACCTAGTGGAAGTAGTGCCCTTTCTCACTTTTTTCAAGGACAAACCCTGTTCAGCATGTGAAAAGGGAAAGCACAATCGTGCGTCTTTTAAAACTAAACACACATTTTCAATTTCTAATGTTTTCACATGCTACATATGGATTTGTTTGGTCTAGTGAACATTCAGAGCCTCACTGGTAGAAAGTATTCTCTGGTTACTATCGATGAGTTATCTCACTATACATGGGTGTTTTTCTTAAGAATGAAGAGTGATGCTACTGACGAGATCATTGTCTTCATCAAAAGGATGGAAAATTTGAATGATACAAGGGTTAAAGAACTCAGGAGTGATAATGGTACTGAATTCCGAAATAGTACGCTAGAGGATTTTTTTGCTGAACATGGTATCTCCCAAAACTTCTCATCAGTAAGAATTCTGAACAAAATGGAGTTGTAGAAAGGAAGAATCAAACGCTCATTGAGGCAGCGAGGACTATGCTCAATGATGCTCGTCTACCAAGCCAATTCTGGGTAGAATCTATCAGCACTGCTTTATTCACTCAGAACCATACTATTCTCAACAAATGACGTGGTAAAACCTCATATCAAATATTCAAGGGGAGAAAACCCAATATAAAATTCTTTCATGTGTTTGGGTGTCCTGTGCATATCTTGAACAACAAAGATTAGCAAGGGAAATTTGACGTTAAAGCTGATGATGGCTTATTTGTTGGGCACTCTACCATCTCCAAGGCTTTTAGAGTATTTGAAAACTATCAAATTATACATGTTTTATCTATCGAAATAGCAATTATTCATACCCAGTTTGAGCAATAAATGATTGTATTTAGTTACTTATTATTTGCATAAGTATTTTTGTAGGTTAAAATAAAGACCACACGGAAACTGGTGAAAAAACGACCATTTGGTCAACATTTAGTCAATTTTCAGGCGCGCAACAATTCGCTGGACAAAACCCAAAAAGTAATCTTTATGAAATTATCATAAAATGATCAAATGATGATAAAGAAATATAATGTAGGAAGAAACAAAACAAAAAACGAGCTAAAACAGACGAAAACAAAAGTCAAAATGAAAGCAGGATAGGTCGCGGCGCGAAAGGATAGGCTTGCGCCGCGAAGGAGAGAAAAATAAAGGCTCACAACGTGAAGCTTTAAGCTCGCGGCGCGAAGCCTTTCTTCGAAAAACGGTTTCATGCATTTATACGTATTCAACACGTTTTGAAGACTTTCACGGGCCAAAATCCTGTATTTGGATTCTATGCCGACAAGGATCAATCAATGGGATCACATGATCATCATTTAATGCTTGGAGCAATATTCGGATTCGTATAAATACAAGGTTGGTAAATATAAAATGCATAGATGTACTTCATTTACCAAGAAATTACCGAGTGGATAACAATTGGAAGCTTATCCACCCAACATCCACACAATTTCAATTCAAGATTACATATAGTCTTGGTCTTCCCTTTACTTGCATTTTCATCATCTTTTTCTTTCAATTACCTAAACCCTTGCCAAAGAAACATACAGTCGTTTTCATTAAAATCCTTTTCCAAAGAAGATACTAAGCATGGCTGAAGTCCTTGTTAGTGCCGCCGTGGAAGTGCTGCTTGAGAAGCTACTCTCTGGTGAGCTGATCAACTTTGCTCGATCTGAAGAAATCAGTTCTAAGCTCAACAAATGGGAGAAAACGTTGCGCCAGATCAAAGCTTTGCTTGCTGATGCAGCCCAGAAGCAGATAGAAGATTTAGGTGTTAAAATGTGGCTGGTCGAGCTCCAGGATTTGGCATATGACATAGATGATGTACTTGATGGTATGGCCACTGAAATCATGAAGCGAGAGTTTGAAGAATCTGAGGCCAGCTCCAGCAGTAGTAGAAAGTTATTGAAGATGTTGCCAGGTTGTTTTACTAACATCATGTATGGTCGTAATATTAGCTTGAGGCTAGATGAGATTAACTCCAAATTGAATGATCTTTATGAGCGGACAAAGATTCTGGGTTTGGAAAAGATTCTGGGTTTGAAACCGAATGTAACAGTTGAAAGCTCAAATAAGACGGATGTAAGATACCATCAAACTTCACTGCTGCCAGATGTGTCTGAAATATTGGGTCGGGAAGGGGATAAAGAGGCATTGCTGGGGAAGTTGTTGGGGGATGGAGGAGCATGCAGTTATCAAAATGTGAGCATTTTGTCGATTGTTGGTATGGGTGGGATCGGTAAAACAACTCTTGCCAGACTTTTGTACAATGACGAGAAAGTGAAGGGTCACTTTGAAGTCAAGGCATGGGTATGTGTTTCCGATGACTTTGATGTACTCGATATCAGCAAGCAAATTTATCAAGCTGTAGGAGGGAAGGAGAGACCGTTTGCTAGTCTAAATCTGCTTCATGAGGCTCTTCAAATAGAAATTTCAAACAAAAGGTTCCTACTCGTTCTAGATGATGTCTGGAACGAACAACACGATCCGTGGGAAGCCCTCAAAAGACCACTTGTAGGGGCACCTGGAAGTAAAATCTTAGTGACAACCCGTAGCACCAAAGTTTCATCAGTAATGAACTCTGTTCAACATCACAATCTTGGGGTTTTGTCAGAGGAGCTCGCTCTGTCTTTGTTTGCTCGATGTGCACTAGATGAAGAAAACTTTGAAGAACATCAACAACTTAAGCCCATTGCTCAAGGTATTGTTAAGAAGTGTAAAGGTTTGCCTGTGGCTTTGATAGCGCTTGGGAGGGTCTTGAAGGAGAAGGGAAATGAAAAATGGGAGGAGTTGCTGAACAGTGAGGTATGGAGTTTAAAGGATGAAAAGAACATTCTTCCAGCTCTCAAACTAAGCTATTACGATCTCCCTCCACATCTGAAGCAACTGTTTGCATATTGCTCCTTTTTTCCAAAGGACTATGAGTTTAAAATGAATGAACTGTTATTACTGTGGATGGCAGAAGGGTTTCTATCCGGAAGCAAGTCGATGGAGAGTTTGGGACGCGAGTATTTCCAAGAACTGCAGTCACGGTCTTTTTTCCAACAAATAGGGAATGATCTTTTTTCCAAGAACTGTATGTTATACACAATGCATGACTTGATGCATGACTTGGCCATAAGTGTGGCCGGGGAGTTTTTCTTTAGGTTGGATGAGAATATGGATCTAAATGGTAGGAGCAAAGGTTATGGAAAGTTCCGTCACTTTTCATTCATAGGACAACCAGATGCAGTATTCGGAAATTTAGATAGAGCTAGATGCTTGCGTACGTTCTTACCGGTGTCAGTTGGTTGGAAGGGACGCCATGCGTTCGAAAATGTTCCTGTCGAACTACTTCCCCAATTACAGTTCCTAAGGGTGCTAAGCTTATGTAGTCGGTCAATTAGAGAGGTACCGCAATCCATTGATAAACTCAAGCATTTAAGGTACCTCAACTTTTCCTCATCCAGCATCAAAGTATTACCAGAACAAGTCAGTGAACTTTATAATCTTCAAACGTTGTTGGTTCGTAATTGTTATGAGTTATCTAGCCTGCCAGTCAGTTTTGTAAAGCTAATAAACTTGCGACATCTTGACATGACTGATACTCCGTTATTGAAGAAGACACCCGTAGGAATCGGTAGGTTGAAAAGTCTACAAACTCTATCTAAGGTGTATATCGAAGGAGGTAACGGGTTTAAAATATCTGAGCTTCAGGACCTATCGGATATACAAGGTCAACTTTCTATCCATGGGTTGGACAGAGTGACAGAGCCAACACAAGCAACGAATGCTAAGTTACAACTAAAGAAGGGTCTTGACGATTTGGAGTTAGTATGGGGTAGATCTCCTCTCCTTGGCGATTCTCATGATCCCTCTACGAAAGATGAAGTACTTGAAAGGCTAAGGCCTCACCATAACTTGAAAAACTTGAAGATTATAGGGTATGGGGGAGAGAAATTTCCAAGTTGGATTGGGGATCCCTCGTCATCATCCTCTCTGAAGACTCTTTTGATCAAGGATTGCAAGAATCTAAAGTCAGTTCCGCATGGACATTTCCAAAGTCTCACATCTTTGGAAGAGCTGGAGATATATGGTTGTCCAAGTATGGAGTATTCATTTGGATGTGGGTTGTGGCCTCCTAACTTAAGGAGGCTAATAATAGGAGAATCAGAACCAACTTTTGAATATAATGTAATTGAAGGGCTAAGGGCACCTCAATGTAAGTTGGAAAAACTGGAGATTCATGGGTACAGTGAAATGAAAATTCCAAGTTGGATTGGGGATCCCTCATTTAATCAGTTAACAGAGCTTAGGTTATATCTTTGTAAATGTACTGAGTTACAAACAATTGGGCATCTAACTTCACTTAGAGTTGTGAAGATTGAATCATGTGATGCCCTGGAGAGTTACTGTTGTCCAAATAGTGTGGAGAGGTTGTCGATAAAGAATTGTGATTCAATAACATCATTGACCTTCTCTAAATTGCCGGAGGAGGTCCCATACTCTCTGAAGAAACTTAAGTTGGAAAATCTGCCGAATCTAGAGTCAATTCCTCATGAGCATTTTCAATGTCTCGCAACTTTGGAAGAGCTAACTATATTTTATTGTCCTCGACTTCCATTTCCATCTCCATGTGGGTCGTTGTGGCCTCCTAATTTAAGGAAGCTAACAATAGGACTCTTAGGTAGGATAATGTCAGACTGGGGGCTTCAAAATTACCCACCCTCACTTGTGGAACTAGGGTTAAATTGCGAAGATTCAGGGGTGGTTTCATTTGGAGTAATGGAACAACAGGATCATAATAATAATAATACGACTTCATCAGCATGTTTTCTTCTTCCACCATCTCTAACTAGTCTAAGAATCTGGGATATGGAGGAAGTGGAATCAGTTTCAGAGGTCTTACAACACCTCCCTCACCTTCAACGACTTGATATTTTTGGATGCCCGAAGCTTAGAGAGGTGCCAGAGACAACTTCATCTTTGGAAGTAGTTGTCGATAAGTAACATCATGTGATCATGGTATGTCATCTCTCTCTTACATAAATAGTTATATAGTAATTTTATAAATAAATAAATAAATAAACCCCTCGCTTTTACACTTTATACCCTCCAGCTGTTTGATGAAATTCCTCAAAGAGACGAGGTTTCTTGAAAACTCACTTACTAATTGCCGCTTTTCATGGTTGTGTGTTTTCTTTGTTTTTGTTTTTTAATTGCAATCTTGGTCTGTAAATACAAATTATCTAATTTATTTGTTCGACTGTTTTGTGCAGGGAGCCAAGGGGTTTTGGATTTGTTCAGTTTGTTTTTGAAGACGGGAATCAGAAGAAACCATCTGCTTTGAGAATAAGAGAACGGAGATAAGCTTATATGACATATTCATTCAATAAGTCCTTTTAAGTATTGCTGTTGGTTGTTTGACTAGCCCTCCACTCCAGCTGTTTGATGAAACTCATCAAAGAAACACAATTTATGATGTTTTAGGTAAAAACTGTCAACTGAATTTTGGTGCCCCTTTGCTTCCATCATTTATCTACATTTTTTAGGGAGATTATAATGTCGCAAAGTCAACTGTAGGAGTCCTGGATAAGTAGTTTCTAACCTAATTGAGATTAAAAAATTTCCTGTATTTAATTAGATTGTTGTTCAAAACCTTGTCATGGATAGAGATAATGAAGACTTCAAGGAATGAATCCCCTTGATTTTATAATTTTTGTACTAATTATAACTACTTTGAAGCTCAGTGTTCTAATCTTGTGAAGGTTGAGGAGTATAACTTAAAACTTAACTTAGCCGCAATCTTGATCATTTGGAAAAACACGAAAAAGAAATAGAAAATTACCAAATTTGAAACAAATTAGTTGCATATGTGTGGAGTGAGTTGATTTTACACACACACACACACACAACCTCTCGTAATTTTTTCTACGTTTAGTAAATGTTAATTAATGAATAAAATGTTATTACGTTATCTAATAACCATTTTACCGATAACAATTTTTTTTCTCATACTGTGACAATTTAAATCACAACGTTGTTTGTGATTCACTATTTTACCTTGGAACGATGCTCAACACACAAACTTCAATAGTCTAAGATCGAGAATAAATTAAAAACGTTAATATTTACAAATATATGTTTCGTCAAATAATCAAACACGATTTATAAATTCCCGAGTTTACGAAGAATTTCCAAATTACTCACTAAACACATTGGGCCTCAACCCAACCCACACAACACTAAACGGACCCTTAAATTTTTTTTTTGGCCTGCGCAGCCAATTGAGCCCACCAGACTCCTAAGCCCAAAACGCACCCTTGTGTTATTATTTTGTTTTGCTAAGTCACGTATGCCGTTTGCTTTGGCTCATTCACTTGTAAATTTTATACACGACCTACCCATTTTAATTCACGTCTCCATTAACCACGCAACTGAGAATCATGAATGGTAATCATTTACCATTTTCGTATACGTTTCCTACTTTGAAAAATTGGCCAAGCTCAGCTTGTTTCATGCATTGTCCAAACTTGGTAAAAATTGGCAATTCGCTCCAAACCAAAACATGTGCATCCAAACTACACCAAAATGATCCCCAATCCCAGAATAACCACGTTTTGATATTCCTTTGACCACTTGAGTAGCCTGAACAAACTAGCACAAGACTTTCACTTTGCATTTTGTCTCGTTGCACTTGGATTTACTAAGGAAAGAACACATGCACTTAGATTGGATGATGTATCTTGTATCTGGGCTGAAATTGTATCGGGGGTGACTATTAGAACAGCTAACAACTCTTTATGGAGTATTATTTAGAGGCTTACTTTTGGTGCAGCGGTTTACTTTATTTGGAAAGAGAGGAACTATAGGTTGTTTCAGAAAGAGTTTAGGAATGAAGATACTGTTTTCAAGCTCGTTGTTGACACAATAAGGTTGATGCTTATGGGTTTAAAGATTAAGCGTTCTGTAGAAGTGGAAAAGGCTACCGTTATTTGGAATATGTCTATGAAGGGTATGAGTATGGTGGATACTAGAAGGAGTTTAAATGGTGTTATTGATGGTATTACATAAGTCTTGGAGGTGGCACAACCTGCACAAGCTTACATTTAGCATGTGGCAGTTTTGGAGGATTGCTTGGATGTTGTGGTGGTTATGTATGGATTTTATTGCTAACTATTTCATTGCAGGTTCCTTCTGGATTTATTTGTTGCAGCTCATTTTTTCAACTTCAACCTGGTTTTCCTTGTGGAGTGTCATGGATACAAAGACCTATATGTTATGTCCCAAATAGGACAGGTGGCATCGAATGAGGAAGTAAAACAAGAAGCGGTTAGGAAAAGTAGTAGAGTGAAGAAACTGCCACAAAGATTTAGGGAATAAAGGAAGTGGAAAGAAAGGAGTGGGTGTGGAAGTTATCTCATGTCATTCTCCTCTCTGATTGTTCTAAACTTCTCCCCTGTCTGCACTAATTTCTTTTTCGCTAATTCAAAGTAGTCCTTGTATTTCATTATCATTTCACTATTGTAACAGACCTTTCACTTTCAGTTATATCAGTTGGTGTGTAGTTTGTTCCATTGGTGCTTTCATTCTCCTCATGGCAGAAAACACTCGTTTAAAAGAACTTGCTACCGCGGTTGAACGTCTTTCCAAGAACAACAAACAAAGGGATACTCGTGAAGCTGATCATGTTAAACGTATTCACAACGTAGAGACATCTTTGGATGCTATACATCGTTCAATTGACGCATTGACACGCAGCATTGAACGTCTCTCCGTATCACATTCGGTTACCGGTGCGGGGGGGTTCAGACCCCAGACAACAACAACCCTTCCATATTCGTCAAGTCAAATTGGATTTCCCGAGATTTGGTGGCTCGGATCCATTGAATTGGTTGTTTAGGGCAGAACAATTTTTCACGTACTATGATACACCTGATGCTCAACGGCTCACCATTGCGTCAGTTCATTTTGAAGGATCTGTTGTCCCTTGGTTTCAAATGCTTCAAAAGACACATCAAGTACCTGACTGGAATTCTTTGGCAAAAGCAATCGAGGAACATTTTCGGCCTTCTCAATTTGATTCCCCTCGTGCACAACTTTTCAAACTCACTCAAACCACTAGTAGTGTTGCTGAATACTATAATCAATTCACGGTTTTAGCGAACCGTGTGGAGGGTTTATCAGATGAGGCTCTCCTGGATTGTTTTCTAAGTGGACTAAAGGAACCACTCCGTCGGGAGGTAATTGCACAAACTCCAAATTCCTTGCACAAAGCAGGAAGTTTAGCCCGTTTGTTTGATGAAAAGAATTCTTTAGGTTTTGTCTCCAAACCTAAAGCTCCTGGTTCTAGTTCTTATTTCAAAAGTCCTGTTAATTCATATTCACCTCCAGTTGGCCAAAATCCATTACCATCTCCATCATCTTTACCTCCATTGTTGCCAAAACCGCCGGTGAAGCCATTGCCACAAATTAAGAAATTGTCTCCTGCTGAAATGCAGTTGCGTAGAGAAAAGGGGTTATGTTTTACATGTGATGAAACATATACATGGAACCACAAGTGTCCTAATAAGCAATATATGGTACTCCTTACTTCGAACGATGATGACGATCCGTCTCAAGTGATTGATAGCTTGGAAGTGCCAACAGAGAATCATCGAGATGATGAGGTACTTGATCATCATTTGAGTCTTAATGCATACCATGGATCCCCGGGTGTGGCTACGATTCGTTTTTCGGGGACAATCAATGGCACAACAGTTCAGGTCTTACTTGATGGGGGTAGCTCAGACAATTATATCACACCACGTGTGGCTATGCACGCTCAACTACCTGTTGAACCAGCAACTAATCTTAAGGTCCTCGTCGGTAACGGTATGTTTTTACAAGCAGAAGGTTTCATTACTTCTACCCCTCTATATATTCAAGGTCATTTGGTTCAATTTCCTGCCTATGTTTTACCGGTTTGGGGTGCTGATATTATTCTTGGGGCATCGTGGCTTGCCACTATCGGATCTCATATTGCTGATTATAGAACCTCCACCATTAAATTTTACATGGCTGATAAGTTTATCACATTAGTGGGTGACCAGTCGTTGACACCGACCAAAGCCCACTATCATCACTTCAAACGAATGACAGCTACAGACGCAATTGCAGAAGCTTATACAATTCAGTGTTTTACACTTGACATGGTGAATGACGTGTCCATTAGTTTACCAGATACAACACCACCAGATTTGGCCAATGTATTACATGATTTTACATCTGTATTTTCATTGCCAAAGGGTTTACCACCTTCTCGTTCTCACGATCATTCTATTGTATTAAAAGAAGGTGTCAATGCTGTTAAAGTGCGTCCATATCGATACCCAGTGAGTCAAAAGACACAAATTGAGAAGATGGTTACTGAAATGTTAACAGAAGGTTTAATTCAACCAAGCACAAGTCCATTCTCCGCTCCTGTCTTGCTTGTTCGAAAAAAGGATGGCACATGGCGTTTTTGTACTGATTATCGAGCATTGAACGCGGCGACAATCAAAGATTCTTTTCCAATGCCAACAGTTGATGAGTTGCTTGATGAATTACATGGGTCTCAGTTTTTCTCCAAACTGGATTTGCGTTCAGGTTATCATCAGATACTACTCAAACCTGAAGACCGTTACAAAACAGCTTTTCGCACGCATCATGGGCTTTATGAATGGTTGGTTATGCCATTTGGGTTGACGAACGCACCAGCTACCTTTCAAGCACTTATGAATGACATATTTCGGCCCTACCTGCGACAGTTTGTACTCGTTTTCTTTGATGACATTCTAGTATATAGTGCTAGCTGGAATTTGCACTTGGAGCATCTTACAATAGTTCTTCGTTGTTTACAAGAGCATCAACTATATGCAAAGTTTTCAAAATGCCAGTTTGGTCAACAACGCATTGAGTATCTTGGTCATATAGTGACAGGAGCAGGTGTCGAAATGGATCCACTAAAGATAACCGCTGTGAAAGACTGGCCCGTACCAAGTTCAGTCACGCAACTTCGAGCATTCCTTGGACTCACCGGTTATTATCGCCGTTTTATTCAACATTATGCTAGTATTGCCCACCCGCTTACTGATTTACTGCGCAAGGATCATTTTAAATGGTCATTGGAAGCTCAATCTGCTTTTGACACACTCAAAAAGGCACTAACATCAGCTCCTGTTCTGCGGCTACCTGATTTTAGTAGACCTTTTATTGTTGAAACGGATGCTTCTGGCTATGGAATCGGTGCAATTTTATCACAAGATGGTCACCCTATCGCCTTCTTCTCCAAGAAGTTATCAAAGAGAATGCAACAGACTTCGGCATATGTACGCGAGCTCTATGCTATCACTGAAGCGGTTGCCAAATTTCGTCACTATTTCTTTGGTCATTATTTCATTATTCGCACGGATCACCGAAGTTTAAGACATCTCACAGAGCAGACTCTTCAAACACCTGAACAAGAGGCCTTCTTACCAAAATTATTGGGTTATCATTTTACGATTGAATACAAAACGGGTCACTCCAACACTGCTGCAGATGGTTTATCCAGAAGTTGTAATATGGCGGTTTCCGTTAGCCATTCTAGTATTGTAGACGCTATTCGTGATAGTTCAATGTCTTCTCCATTTGTCTCCTCTTTAGTTCAAGATATTCAACACAATGGAGAAGTGGAATCATGTTACAGTAGTAAGAATGGCTTGTTATATTGGAAAGATCGTGTCGTGGTTCCGCCTGAAAATGACGAGTTGCTCAAAAAGCTTTTAGTGGAATTTCATTCTTCCACCATTGGCGGCCATGCTGGATTTCTAAGAACATATGCTCGGATTGCTACATACTTCTACTGGCCAGGAATGCGTCGTACTATTCGTGAGTTTGTTCGTCATTGCCAAATTTGTCAACGAGCTAAATCAAGCCAACTTCACCCCGCTGGCTTGTTGTCTCCTTTACCCATTCCTAATCAAGTGTGGGAAGATGTGGCTATGGATTTTATCACGGGTCTTCCTAATTCAAAAGGTTATACGGTTATTATGGTAGTAATCGATCGCTTATCGAAATATGCCCATTTTGCATCTCTTCGTGCTAATTATACGGCACATCAGGTGGCGGAACTTTTTGTGCAAACTGTTGTGAAACTCCATGGAATTCCCCGTTCCATTGTTTCTGATAGGGACAAGGTTTTTACTAGTGCATTTTGGTCTCACTTATTCAAGTTGCAGGGTACGACGTTGAGTATGTCTTCTGCATATCATCCGCAAACTGATGGTCAATCTGAGGCCTTGAACAAGTGCTTGGAATTGTATTTGAGATGCTTTGTTTTTGATAACCCACGAGCGTGGGTCACCTTTCTGCCTTGGGCAGAATTTTGGTACAACTCAGCTTTTCATACATCCATTGGAATGACGCCTTTCAAGGTGTTATATGGCCGAGATCCACCATCTATCATTCCATGTTCTGTTCTTGAAGATACACCTTCTGATGTACAAACTCAATTACAAGCACGTGATGTCGTATTAGCTCAGCTCAAAATCAATATCGCTCGTGCTCAAGCAAAAATGAAGAAGTATGCAGATAAAAAGCGGCGTGAGCTGGAATTTGTTGTTGGTGAGTTTGTATATGTTAAATTACAACCGTATCGCCAATTATCAGTCAAGCTTCAACGTAATCAAAAATTGGGCATGCGTTACTTTGGCCCATTCCAAGTTGTGCAGAAAATTGGCTCGGTGGCATATAAATTGGCTTTACCTCTCGAGTCACGTATTCACCCGGTTTTTCATGTTTCCTTCCTCAAACCATGTGTAGGTGACCCTGGTGCAGCATATGTTCCATTGCCATTACTATCTACTACAGAAGGACCCTTGTTGCAGCCTGTCAAAATTCTTGAGACACGTAAAGTGCGGGTACATCAGGACTGGGAAATACAAGTGCTTGTTCAATGGGATGGAACTGAAACTCCTACTTGGGAATCGTGGAATGCTTTACAACAACAATATCCTAACTTCGACCTTGAGGACAAGGTCTGTTTCGAAGAGGGGAGAAATGTTATGTCCCAAATAGGACAGGTGGCATCGAATGAGGAAGTAAAACAAGAAGCGGTTAGGAAAAGTAGTAGAGTGAAGAAACTGCCACAAAGATTTAGGGAATAAAGGAAGTGGAAAGAAAGGAGTGGGTGTGGAAGTTATCTCATGTCATTCTCCTCTCTGATTGTTCTAAACTTCTCCCCTGTCTGCACTAATTTCTTTTTCGTTAATTCAAAGTAGTCCTTGTATTTCATTATCATTTCACTATTGTAACAGACCGTTCACTTTCAGTTATATCAGTTGGTGTGTAGTTTGTTCCACTATATTTATTGCTGTACCAGGTTTGGTTCCTTTTGGTTTATGGGTTTAAATTTATGCAGTTGCAGCCGCTGTACTCTTTTTCCTTGTACAATCCTTTTCCCACAAGGTTTAGTCATCTGGGAATACGGTACTGTTCATCAATACATCTCATTAAATCCTTCATTTTATTTCTTAAATCCTTCATTTTAATTCAATAACATCATGGGTTGATCACTGTTTCAACCTTATCCATTTATCATTAATATTTCCTTTTTTTTTTAATTCACTCAAAAATTAGTTATAAGCTGTTTTCACTATTCAACGTAAACTTTCAATTTCATTTCCATCTTCCATATCTCTAACCTAATATGATTAATCTCTAAATAATCATGTTAGATCCGGGTCCATTATCTAATCCTAAACCTAATTTGGTTCCACCTCCTGTTAATAAAGATGATTTCCTTAAACCTAAGAAAACCACTCGTACGATGAAACCTGGGAATAAATCTACAATGAAACACCGTAATATGCTGGGGAATACACCAAAGGGCCTCTGGTCTAGCGGTATGGAGGTTTTACCCTCCTAGGTAATGTCTCAAGTTCGAGTCTTGTCTAGGGCGATAGGGGTTTCCTCCCGCGTGCGTAAAGGGAAGGGTGCCATTGCCTTCTGGGCTGGACCCAACCTGGTTGTGTGGGCTCGCTACGCCTTCTGGGCTAGGGGCCATGTAGCCACAATTGCCGTTCAAAAAAAAATATGCTGGGGAATACTACTAAGGGCACATTTAATAGGGTTTTAACTTGGTCTAGCTCAAAGGGTAGTGATACGGCTACGGATATGGAAGATTTGCAATTTTGGGATACTTGTACTGGTACTGAATATGGTAAGGGTGATTTGGGAGGTTTTGGAAGTGTTATAGGTAGCGATGGTAGTGTTTTGGAGGGTATGGAGATTGAGAATAATGGTGGTAGTGTTTCTGAGGGTATTGTAACTGGGATGGGTGGTGGTTCAGATGGTAGTGTTAGTGTTAATCCAGCTTTAGCTACTAATTGTTCTACTGATACAAGTATTAAGAATGTTAATGCTAGTGATATTTTACCTGATATTCCTGTTCCAGTAAGTGAGAACCCAGTTTTGAATCCTAACGTCACTAATGATAAGGCTAAAAATGCTAAAAAGGTTAATTTTGGGGATGAAAGGGTGCTGGGAATAATCAAGGCTGTGTTTGATAGTATTGGGAATGGGGCTGCCATGGGTGGTGGTGCTGTTAGCAATTTTAGTGTTGATGATTTAACGATGGCTAAGGAGGTGTTTAGTAATGTGCTTAATGATGGTCAGAGCAAGGTAAATGTGGATGAGAGGGTGCTAGGTATGTTCAAGGTTGTCTTTGATAGTGTTGGTAATGTGACTAGGGTTGGTAGTAGTTCTGTTAGCAACTTAGGTGTTGGTGATGTTAGTAAGGATAGGGAGATGCCTAATAATGCTACTAGTGGTGCGCAAGCTAAGGGTGCAGATAATGTGTTGAATGCTAGCGGTATTAACAGTGGGTCAACTCAGGGTAATGATGGTGTTAGGAATTTTGAAGTGGGTGAGAGTAGTAGGGATAAGGATACGGTGATGAAGGATAACGGTGGGTTTGAAAGGAATAGGTCCTTTGCGGATGCTGTGGCTAGAAGTTTTGGAAGGAATGGTAATAATAAACTTAGGTATGTCCCAACTTCTGTTTTTGATGATGGTCGTGAAGTTGCCGTGATGGATCCTATTTTAGATGAAGGTTGTAAGAGATGGTCTAACACTGTTGTTGGGTATTTCATTAGATTTAGGATGAACTATAGGGATTCAGTGTCTCATTTGAAGAAGATGTCGAGATTGTATCAACTAGAGGACGTTATTATGAACCAAAATGGAATGTGTTTGTTTAGTTTTAAGTCCAATGATGGTATGGAGTTAGTAATAGAAAATGGTACATGGTTGGTGGATAATAAGCCGCTGTTTGTTAAAAAGTGGGAGCTTGGTCTATGCATGTCTAAGCTAGAAGTCACCAAAGTACCGGTATGGGTTAAGATCCATGACATTCCGTTGGAAGCTTGGAATGTGGAGGGGATTATTAGGATAGTAAGCAGAATTGGCATTAGGGTTTAGGGTGTAGGGTTTAGGGGTTAGGGTGTAGGGTTTAGGGTTCAAGACAGGATTTTCATTGACAGGCACAAGCATAGTTGTAGGAACATTGCTAGTTTTTGCAGTTGTGTTTTCAAAATTCTTAACTAAACCATTAACAAGACCATTACCTTTGTTGCTACACATACTAACTTGAGAATTACCATGCTCCCTTGTTGTATCATTCACAACCTCATCCTCCCCAATTGACTCCTTAACACTGACCTCATCATTACCCTTAATAACCTCATCCTTAACCTTAGTAACCTCCTCAACTTCATCAAAATCATGAGTTTCATCCCATCATACTCCATATAATCCATATCTTTCAAAGATTCCTTGATTTAGCACTAGCCTTTCTAGACCCCTCTTAAACCCACCTCCAGAGGACTTAGACAAAACATTCTTACGTTTCACAGAAAGCTTAGCTTCATTACTTGAGCTCCTAGTAGCCCTTTTGGGCTTAATGACGTCATCTGATGGCCTAGAAAGCATCACATTAGGGTTAAGATTAATAGGTTCTTTCATGATGTACTTGATGTTAAATGGACACGAAATCAGTATTAGGATCTACATAATCAAAGTGTTTGATTAGCAGAAATGAATTTGGGGGAAAAAATAGATGAACAATGCGTGTAAGGTGTGTGTAACGGCATTATAAAAATAATTAAATGATACTATCCAAAGGTGGGAAATGAAAGAGAATTATATCATTTAATAGATCATGAACAGCGTATTCATAATCAAAAAACAAAAATAAAATTCAATAGTTGGATTAAAAATATATGATGAAATACTTAATAAAATTGCTTAGGGTTTTTTAGAGAGAGAAAGTAAATGCTTTTTCGAAGTTGTTCTTTGATTGTCAAAGTACGTGATAGTCAAACCTTAAACGTGAAAACCTAAGAAAAGTGATAGTAAAACCTTAACCGTGAAAACCTCATTTAAGATGTTATTAAGTACTTATAGAATGACAATCTTACAAAAATATAGTAAAATTTCGATGCTAGTAAAACGCTCCACCATAAGTCATTGAACATGTTTTTAACTATACATTAAGGGGCGTTTTTGATGTTGTAATTTCTGTAGTATTTGGTGTTTATGCTTTAAGGTTTAACTTTTAATATACCCCAAATGTAGTGTTATAATCATTTAGGCGCATAACACCAACCGTTTTTAAAAGATTTTGTCATCTATGAGCATATATATAGCATTAAAATACTTGTGTAAATGTAATAAACTCACAAAGTACGTGATACTGAACCCTTGAACGTGAAAACCTCATCTAATATGTTATTAAGTACTCATAGAATGACAATCTTACAAAAATATAGTAAAATTTTGATGCTAGTAAAACGCCCCCTCAAATGTCATTGAACACGTTTTTAGCTATATATTTAGAGGGCATTTTCGAAGTTGTAATTTCTATAGTATTTGGTGTTTATGCTTTAAGGTTTAGCCTTTAATATACCCAAATTTAGTGTTATAATCATTGTAGGGGCATAACACCAACTATTTTTAGAAGATTTAGTCATCTATGAGCGTATATATAGCATTAATATATTTGTATAAGACAGAATGCCATCTATCTTATCTCAAACGAAGCTTAATAAACAAAAATAAAGATAGAATGCAATACCGCATCAACACATGACCGAAAAAGGTAACTATTGTGGTTTCATGGGTGTCATTGTCGGTAACTGACATTGAAAATATAACTATAATGAAATGCTAGGAAATATTTATGGATTTGGGGTAAATAAGCAAGTCTTTTAATAAGGCATTTGTTAATACACCAATATAATTAGCTAATCATTGGCTTGGCTTGTATTTATTATTGTTACTTAATTAGCTAACATTGGCTTGTATTTATTATTGTTACTTAATTAGCTAATTATTGGCTTGGCTTGTATTTATTATTGTTACTTAATGAGATAAAGCAAATAAAATTGACGACTTTGATGTCATTTTTTTTTTTTTTTTTTTTTTTTTTTTTGTTACCTTTGTGTTGTACAACTTTTTTTTAAGGTTCATGTTTTTGGTCGAAGATCGTGTGGGTACGAGCTTGTTGTTGTTTTTGTATTTTTTTTATTTCCTTATTTTTTATATACATACATACGTATTTATATATAAGTGAACAAGTAAAACAATATTTATTGAAAATAAATAATTAAAAATACAATATAAAGAACGTTACATAATTATTTTGTTAGGTCAATATTTTCCGGAATGCGATAATAATATTCGCGAAACACGTTTTGACGACTAACATATGTGTCCTCCCATCCAGATGCATTTCCACTTTTATATGTAATCCAAAGTGGATGAGTTAACGGTAATGGACAACCTTCGCGTAGTGTCGCTTTAATATAATGGTTACCATTCACATGAACAATCACAATTGTCTCATGTGGTTCCGATTGGGGTGGACTCGACCAAAGCGGAAAACTTGTAGTGCAGCCTCCGACATTTCTTGCATGAGTTAGACTTATAACAACTCTTTTATATGCTGAGGCAATAACCAAACCCGTGTTTGGCATTTCCATCCACTTTCCAGCTTTTTTTACAGTCTCATAAATTTTTTTATAACCGCTCGTTCCAAATATATACTTGTATTTATGTTGGTTAAAATCTAACTCCTGCACCAAATCAGACCGAATACGACGCCACTGATCTTGAGGGAGACCGAGAGCGACAGCGACAGATCGAAATCCGCAATTTCCATCACCTATGACATCTTGTAAATCTGTAACATAAGGATGGAAAATCTGTGGAAGTTGTTTCAAAAATATTTCCGGAACGCGTTCCGGAACACCTTTCATGGACGATTGGCTCACATATGAACTATGTCTCGGAGGTTGGTTTAAGTCCAGGAACACGTCACGTGCACGTGTTTCATAGTTCGAATATGAACTATGTCTTGGTGGTTCCTTGTTCAAGTCTACCCCGAAAAACTTGGTTGAATGACTACTTTTACTAGGAACTTGAATTATCGGATCAGCACACTTCTTTTTTTGTTGTTTCTTGCTTGGCCGTCCACGGGGATTTTTTTTAACCGCGGGTTCTTTAATTAGAAGTGCACTTGGATTGCTTATACAACCTAGCTTTCTTAAGAAACTCATTGTTCCTACATTGGACTGCTTGTTAAAATTTTCTTTAAAAATGTGTAAGTCATCGTCACATTGAATATCTTCATCTTCCAAGGGTTTTGACCATGAAACATCTAGTGTCCTCCAAAAGATATCAATTGACTCCAAGGGGATATACTCACCTGCAATAAAATAATAAAAATTGTTGTTAATATTTTTTTAAAAACCAAGACATCAAAAAGTTAATCAAATAACAACAGTTATATATGCTGACCTGAAAATAAGTACGCTGACAGTACGCAAGCACATGGTAGCCCACAACTCTTACGAACTTGACAACCACACATTGAGTATTCGAACTCAGGATCATTCAATCGATGAACTTCTCCTAAAATCATATCAAGGGCTTCATTTGAAACAAAACCCCGTAATAAGTTGAAACACGAAATATTATGTTGATGATAACGAAAGATTCTGCTTCTTTCAAAGCTTTCGTTGATTTCCGTAACTTGAGACTGCACGATCTCATTGATACATCCCACAAATTGCTCTAAGCTGTGTTTTTTTATGTTTCAAGTATCTTTTTAACTTAGCGTGTTGGCTCTCAACTCTGTTTGTTGTGCGATTGTTAAAGTTGAAAGACACGTTAGTCCATGCAGACACAAACCGTTCTTTATGATTTTTTAACCATTGTTCGGCTACATAACTTAAAACACCTGAAACGTTTAAAATAATAATAAGGTGATGTAGCAAAAAAGTATAAAAGAAATTTAAAATATAAAATAATATAATATTAAATATAAAATAGAGAAAAAGGTACGTAGATATTCTCCGAGGACTGACTGAAGTTGCTTGTAGTTCTCCAAGTACGAAATATACATTTGAGAATCTTCCAGTGAATTCCATGCTGAAATAAATGATTCCCAATCTTGTTTCTTCTTGATCGTTGGCCTACAATTCTTAAAAATATTCTGGCTAATGTGCCATCTACAAAGTAACTATGTAGCGTTTGGAAAAACTTTTTCGCATGCATTCATCAGAGCCAATTCTCTGTCCGTGATTATAACACGTGGATGCATGTGCTCGTTAAGTGTCAACTTTAAGCACTCTAACACCCACGTATAGTTTTTCGTCTTTTCTTCACTTATAAAGGTAAAGGCTATACAAAATGTCTTGTGTGTTGAAGTTACTCCAACTATCTCCACAAAAGGCATATTATACTTGTTTCTCTTATATGTAGCATCTATTATCACCACGTGTGGGAATGCATGCCATATATTAAAGGATGTCGGGTGAACAAAAAATAGAGCTTCCAACTGATTCGTAACATCATTTGTCAAAATATCATGAACATAACCATTAGAGTGTAAAAGAGACATAAGAACCTGCGTTGAAATTTTCATAATTAATTTTCCTTTTATTTATTGAAAATAAATAAACCAAAAAATATATAAGAAAAAAACATTAAAATAGTTGTGTAATGTTTTACCTGCATCTTTGAGTGTTTTCCAACTCTTCCGGCCTTGCGAATTTTTGCTTGTGCATTATATATATCTTTGAGTGTTGACACATTATCCTTATTTCGCGCCTTTATTATTGACAATATGTCATGTGGCTCCACATTTTTCTTTGTCAAATCTTCAACCAATTGATATTCTTCACTAGACAATCGTCTCGCATATGGATGCCCCTCCATATTTCGTGCAGGAGAATGATTATGTTTTTCACATATCACACTCATCAACCAACCATCATGCATACTTGAATACTTTCCTACCAACTGGAATGGACAATTAATCTTTTTGGTAGCGGAGTTTTTACTTGTTTCCTTTGGTTTATATTCACCACCACGATCACACATAAGCGTGACTTCATAGAAAAAACCACTTTCGTTTGTGTATGATTTTTGAGTTACAATAACGTAACCAAGAGAGCGTGTCTTAGCTTGCGCCCAACATTTTAACTCTTCGCGAGACTTAAACACCTAAAATTAAATTACTTTTTGTTAATAAAAATGTTCACTTTTAAATGAATAGCATAAAGCTAAAAATTATTGTTTATGACATAAAAAAAGTGTACCTCACGAGTAAAAAATGGCGATGTCTCTACAAAAAAATCATCACTTTCACCTGGGTTGTTGTTTCCATTAAAAAACATTCTTTATATATGGAAAACAAAAAACGCTCCTGCAATAAAATATAAATAATAGTTAGTAGTTAGATCAATAGTGGGATCTAAGTTTATCATTTATTTCTTATTTAAGTTTAATTATTTCCTTAATCATACAATCGTGGGATCTAAAGCACAACTTTGGAATTTTAATTGCTTTAATAGTTTTGTTCTTGTTTCTTATTATTTACCAAATAACTAGCTCTTAGGATTCGACACTCATACTTACCACAACTACACTACTACACGCGGAAACAAAGCTATGAATTTTAGTTAAAAGGGGCCGTAAATATATCATATAAGAGTAACATACAAAGATTTTGAACCACAATAGCTACAACTACTAGTGTTAGTTTTATCTTCAACCAAAGGTTTTGAACAACCTATTTAAGATTTGGGTTAATTACGTCAAGTAATTAATGTTAACAGGGATAAAGTAAAACTCTGAAACTAAATAGGGCAAAAAGTTTTTCTTGGGCCAATAAATCCATAATGAACACTATACTGCTATAACAGTCACTTGTCTTCTCCATAAAAAAAAATAAATAAAAGATGCTCTGTTTTTCCAAGTTTAAAATATAAGGTCATTAGCATATAAAGTATATGTTCTCCGATCTCTATCACGAAAATAACCTAATTTGACGCCTCTCATTTGTTTAATGACTTGGGTCATCGTCATAACTGGGCAGACCATGTTGGCAGTGGCCGGATTGAAGAGTGTGTGAAACGTGGCTTGGAAATCAAGAGACAATGTGGGCTAGTTGGGCTAGTTGGGGTGGCCGAGCACCCGCCAGCCCCCTACTTACTGGCTCCGTCCCTGACTACACGATAGGGTACACTACTTTTAAGTGTATAGGTTATAGATTTAGGACTAGATAATTCTCACATCGGTATCCATCATCAAACTTCCAGTCACTTTCACCAAATTCCGGCCACCTCGAATACAACATTTAGCTCACAATCAAAATCCATAAAAAAACACCCCTTCTTATCGACAAACCCAAATACAAAACTTTAAGAAAATATATACATGAAATAAAACAATACAAACACCCCACAACTTTTGTCTTTCCAGGTACTTCATTTAAAAGACAAAACCCATCTGTTTTTTACCCGAGCCGAAACATGGCTCACTAAAAAACCCATATATGCCGGCTGTGACGGTCGTTGACAGGTTTTGATGGTTGTGGTGATGGGTTTCTACGATGGTTTCAATGGGGCAAGAAGTAATTTCATTTTATTCCCAAGTCAATTGTTCCATACTTAGGGCCCGTTTGGTTAGCGGTTTGGATTGGGTTTTATGTTTCGAAAAAAAGAATCAGACGTTTTTTGTTTATAGTTTCACTGTTGGATTGGATATAAATTTTGAAAAATGCTTACTGTATCAAATCCAGGGCATATATGTTGGTATGGATTGATTTTCTGACATTTAGTGGGCCACTTTGTTGTTTCTCTCTCTCCAACTTTTTTTTATTAATAGTATAAATTAATAAACCGATTTTAAATACTTTTTAATTATTAAATTATTCTTTTTAAATTTAATTATATTATTTTTTTATTATCTCATTATTTTTTCTCTCTCTTACATTAAATCCAAATTTAAATCCTAATCCAAATCCAAATACTAAACCCATCAATATACCAAACGGGCCCTTATTTTTTTGCAATAGATACATGTTTCTTATTGGACTTTCAAATAATTAGTCTTATGCTTTTTGTTTAGGTGTACGTGGGGCCACCTCGTTAGTTTAGGTGGGACAACTTAATTGTTTATACAATATACGAAATGACAAGAATACCCTTACATGTGACTTGCACATGACACACTTGACAGTCAAATTTGAGTAAGGGTCAAAACCACAGGGAGAGGATCCAAGAAAAAGAAAAGAAAAAAAGTATAGGGACTAAGGGGTTGTTTGATAAAAAAAAATTATTTAGCGCTAAATGAATCAAAGATGCTGAATAATTTGTTGGTGCTGAGTGAAAATGATTGTTTGATTACTATCTAAATGAACAATTTGAGTAACATGAAATTACTAACTTGACCTTTTGTAATTGATCGAAATATCTTGTTTGATAAATTTTAGGGAGTCTTTAGCGATAGAAATTTATAACTTAAGCAAAATAAATGCTGGATTCAAAAATTTAGAGTAAAGAGTGTTATCAAAAAATTATTAAAATGATATAGGATACAAAAATCTTAGTTTCAAGTATATAAATACGTGAAAGACTCATGGAAGTTAATGATTGTCTTGTTCCATCCCTTCACACTTTTAATATATTATATTTATGCTATAGTTCACCTATAAATTTTGTTACGAAGAAGTAGGAGTCATAATTGAGGAGAGTACCTATGACACAAAAGAGTTAAAAGGATATTTAATTCAAAATGTAAGCTACTGAATGAGAGGACTAGTCTAAGATCATGGCCCACTCACTACTAATTTGGATCACACGGCATCTCATTTTACTCTACCAAACAACCTTGCCTTTGACTGAATTCAGATTTGGCTGCTGAGTCATTTCATTAAGTGGCAATCAAACACACCCTAAATCTGTTATACCCGACAAACGACATGAACCATTTAAGTAATTAACTCTATTATTTATTACTTTACCATTTGAAATTCTCACATATGTTATAACACTTAAATAAGAAGAACATATAACACGAGGTTATAATGCTAACGACTTATAATATATTCGAAAATGCTTGAACCTCGTGACATATAACCAGTTATAGTAAGCTGATAAGTTTAGTTGTTTGCATTAACTTATGTTTGATAAGAGGAACAAAAAAACATTCCTGTGTAAAATCATAAGCTAAATCCTAGAAAATAAGTTTTTAAAAAAAGGATAAAATTGTCTTTTGTTAAAAGCCCAAGCTCTCCCAAAAAACGATAAATAACAACTCCAAGCAGATAACATAGTTTAATCATACATAAACTCAAAATTTCTGGTAAACCAAAAGTTAAAAAGACCAAGCTGATTACATAGTCCAAAAAATAATTTCCGTAATTTCCTCAACAATTTTCCATCCAACTGCAACACAATGTGTCATTTTATGTAATTAAATCAACACTTTATCCATTTGTTTCTCACATTTTTAGGGTCTAATGTCAGCATTGGTTACAGTATGAGCAACAATTGCGGCAAGTCAAGACCACAGATGTCCGTCATCCTTGTTTTGTTGCTTCTTCTTTATCCTTTCACCTTTCGTGTCCGCACTTGCTTCAACACGTTTTGACTGTTGTGACAGTATTTCTAGTATACGGTGTTTGCATCTTGGTTGACAAATGCATATATATTGATAAAAGTCAAATGATTGGTTATTTTGCATCCCTTTATTGGGTTGTTAAACATATGGAAGTAAAAGTAGCAACTACTGATATGCTTTGCTATATTTTAAGAGGTCTAGTTGAGCATGGACAAGGTATATGACGCCGCATAAGCATTAAAGCTCACCATTCCATGCCAATTTAACAATAAACTTTCAATCATTAGCATTAAAGATCAATAGTTCAAAACATGATTCAAACATGACATGCCTAAATGATCAAAAGCTGATACATAGTGGACGGAAGAAAGGGCAGATAACTAGTCAAACTTGCCCCATAGTACCCTATGATCTTACCAAAAGACTACAGTCATAAGCTATAGTACCAGCACTTAAGGTGAGTCAGATATTTAGCATATTATGCATAAACATATCACTTAGCCATAGGTGGACTCTCAGGAACAAAGTCCACAGACTCGCTTTCTGTATCCCATGTTTTGCCTTGCTGGTTCCGGAGACGCTTTCCTACTTCCTACACCATACTATCCAGGGTGAGTTCATATTCACACAGTCATTAACGGAGCCAGCATATATAATTAACATGTTATATTAAACTTATAATACATAAATTAATTAGTTTTACGTGATTAAGTTTGACCTCTAAAATCCATGTGGTTCCCTCCCTAAATGAATATTGCAGTTACGTACTTCAATGTTGTTGAGAAAATTAAACTCATCAAACTTATCTTTTTGTTATATATAGGTTCGATAGAGATCTCAAGTGGCGAACAGAAGCCGAGATAGTACCAATTCACTGCTCGAGTTCAAATGGATTCAGAATCACTGAATCCGCCCTTGAAGAAGCATATGAACAAGCACAAAAACAAAACCTTAAAGTGAAAGGTGTACTAGTTACAAACCCCTCAAACCCATTAGGTACATCACTTAGCTTGCATGAGCTCGATCTCCTCCTTAGCTTCATCTCCTCCAAGAACATCCATCTCATTAGTGATGAAATCTATTCCGGTACGGTTTTTTCTTCTCCTGGCTTCATTAGCATCATGGAGGTCCTAAAAAACAAAGATCTAATCAACACGGATATCGGGAAACGAGTTCACATTGTCTATAGCCTTTCCAAGGATCTTGGTTTACCAGGTTTCCGAATTGGAGCCATTTACTCCAACGATAAAGTCGTGGTCTCAGCCGCAACAAAAATGTCAAGCTTCGGGTTAATTTCATCACAAACTCAGTACTTACTATCACAGATTCTATCTGATAAAAAGTTTACAAAAAATTATCTATCAGAGAATCGAAAAAGGCTTAAACAAAGGCATGAAATGCTCGAAAATGCCCTACAAAAAAACGGTATCAATTGTCTAAAAAGCAATGCCGGTTTATTTAGTTGGGTTGATATGAGAGGCCTTTTGAGCTCACAAACATTTGAAGGGGAAATGGAGTTATGGAAGAAGATTGTGTATGAAGTAGGGTTGAACATTTCTCCCGGTTCATCATGTCATTGTAGCGAACCTGGTCGTTTATTCTGCATTATAACCAACATAAGAAATAATACAGAATAAACTTGAACGATGAAAAATGTTAATAAGTTTACACCAACCCGAATTCTTGCTTTTTCGGACCACAAATATGTAATTAATCATGAACTTGATCTATCTTTTTCATTCAAAGGCGTGCTTCAGCTAGCACACAATTCATATTCATGCACCAATAATCGATGCATCTAGTGATTTAGTCATTTAAGAAAGCAACTAGTAACTAATTAGGTTCATGGGATGTTGTTGCAAGCTGCAACAAGGTTCATGAGATGCAGTTTTGTTTCTGTATTCGGCAAATTGAATTTTACAAACAATTCTTTATATGTAATGTTTAACAAACAAATCTTATCTATAAAATTTTCTTGTTGAGCTTGACCTCATACTTCGAATATTAGCTACTATCAGTCTATCACAGTACATAATAATTGAAAGTGACACAAAAAGTGTCTATTAAGATTAAATATAAGCTTTTTGCTATATACATTAACTCCATTGGTTAGTCTTGAGATAAACCAATTAAACCTTATTTATTCATGTGCTAAATAGGTTAAATAAAATGTTGTTGAACTTTCATATTTGAAATGATTAGTACTCACTCGTATCACAAATCCCATTCATATAAACTAGTTATAATACCCGTGCACGCACGGGGTTTTTCCAGAAAAAATTAATTATATAGTATTATCGTTTAAAAACAGAAAATTTTATGTATATTTTAAAAAGTTAGAGCATGAACATATGTGAAAGTAAGAAAAATAGTTAGAAGAAATTGTAAATATAACCGTGGCATCGACCTTGTATTGGATTCTTGAGCTTGTCTCCTTATAATGTTATTGGGCCAAAGGTTCTTTGATCACATGGGTTTACACATAAATCAAATTTATTTTAAAATTTTTGTTTACTATATTGACATATAAGAATTTAACCGTGAAAATTATGATATAAGTACAACTAATAAGTATGTAGAAGTTTTTCATTATTTATTAATATCAATTAATATTTTGTAAAAATTTTATTAGATGAAAGATTTAACTTTATTTAGCTGACATAGATGTTAATGTTGAGGTTGATTTTGTTTTTTAACTTTAACTATCAATATCATGTTGTACAAAATGTGCAAATTCAGTAGCACATAATGAGTGTTAATGAAGTTAAAATATACTCCGTAAAGTTTTTTAAGAATGTTTTTCCGGATATCCATATATAAACTTTAAATAATAATTACATGAGTCGTTATAAGTACAATCGCGTATATTTATTTTCATATCACAGTAACTCGTACTTACAATTTGATATTTATATTACCGTTAATAATAATTTAATTGTATTTAATATTCAAACCCGTGTACATATAGATTAAACTTTTAAACAGGATAACATGAGTTCTTATTTATATTTAACATACATAGGAAAAATATATTTTAATAGATGAAAGTTTAAAACTAATATTTAATTTAAAAGTATTTAACGTATATTAAAACTAATTCATATATTTATAAAATTTTGTAAGTTTAATGGATGAAAGTCTAAAACAAATACTAATACTCATGTAATTGTAAACAAAGTTCATATTATAAAGTGTATGGAGTATAAAGTATAAGGGGTTGTTTGTTTAGTATATAAAGTTATCAAAAAACATGGAGATTTATAATTTTGCACTTAATTCCATAAAATATATTTAAAATTCAAACACTAATGTTTTATTAATTAACTAATCTTTTTTTAAAGTTTTTATTTTCATAAATTTGACACCTATATTTTTATGTGTTTTTTTTTTTTTCTCAATCAAATTCTTCACCAAATTTATTAAAGTTTGACCAAAATCAATTCAATTTTGACTTTTTATTGGCCAATCATATTGCTCGATTTCGCCTATGTGTCAAAATCGAGTTTTCCTATTGGTCCAATTTTTTCCTCATTAAGATTGTTTTGTTAAAAATACTCCGAAATGATGTAATTCCCTTATTATATAAAAGATATCTGAGGGGTGTTCAGATTAGCACATCTAGTGAGCCAATCAACTCTTTAAGATATTTTATGTGTCATGTACTGTCCTCCTTATCCATTTGTGAGGCCAAAAAGTTCGAGCAATCATAAGCAATAAGCGATAGGCCAATAGCTTACGTAAAACCAAAGCTTACGTACATAAGCAATAAGCCAATAGCTAATCGAAACCTAGCTACAAGCCAAAAAAACTAACCAAATTTTAGTAGAATCATTAAATAAATGTCTTATACAAATATCTATTTTAAGAGCATTATGTATCCTCGTGCCGTCCGGTTGGTATTGTGAGAAAAAGTGCTGCCACATCAGCACCTTTTCTCATAACACCAGAATTTACCATAACACCAAAAACTCCCTCCCTCCTATATCACTAGTTTGTGGTGCCGTCATGCACCCTTGGACCTCACATATATATATTTTTTTATATTTTATTCATTTATTCAAATAAACAAACACATTTAACTAAATTAAAATTTCATTAATAAAGAAATACATTAAAAGGCACAAAAAATAAAAATAAAAGGTACATTAAAATAAATACAATTTAATGATTAAAGTTCTATAAATGCTTCACGATATCGTGTCGAAGTTTGTCGTACATATTTCATTTATTAGGGGTGTTTGGGATTGCTTATTCAAAATAAATGCTCTACGATATAGTATTCGACAGATCAGATTATTTATGACTTGACATTAAAAAAACATTTTTTTTAAGACAAGCACGTATAAGATACAAATTTTATAGTTTGAACGTTTATCATTTTACTAAAACAAATTAATTGTAAGATTTTATTATATGATACATTACTTTTAACAATTACTATCTACTATTTATAATTTTATATATCAAACTAATCTTTATCCATCATTTTTATCACTCACCTACTCTTATCACTTTCAACCCCACCCCTAGTTTCTCTTCCCCAAAACCTAAAAACTAAAAATACATCGCCACCTTACGTCATCATCGTTCTTCACCATCGCAAACCATGCCCCTTGATCACAGGTTGAATATGTGATAGACAGACATACACAAGTAAGAGTATTGGTTTAGTTTATGAATTATAAATTCATTTACAAGATCCACATATTTATTATTGTTAATGAATCAAAATTGTTCATAAAAAGATAAGGCCACGGCTCCAAACTACGGGAAAACGCGACCGAAAACGTGAAACATGGTACCGTGATGGGGCCGTCAGGTTGCATTTTCCGGGACCATTTGGGCTGGTCACGATGGCTTAGGACTCGAAAACGCGAGCCACGGTACCCTCTTGGCGCCGTCTGGTTGTGTTTTCCGGGAACACACCAGCGAAAACGCTGGGTACCGAGAGCTCTAAGAATTAGCATTACAAAACATTATTAAATGAGACAGTTGAGTTTGTGAAAGAAAAATAAATGTAATTGTTTGATTTTTAAAGTCGATTTTGAAAAAGCATACGATAGTATTAATTGGAGATATTTGTGCAATATTTTAAAGTGTTACGCCCCGAAAACGGCACGACTTTTTTTTTTTTTTTTTTTTTTTTTTTTTTTTTTTTTGTACAAAACATGACCGGAACCGACCGAAAACTACAATGACTCATCTTATGCACTAAGGACCTCTCTTGTGCACTAAGGACCCTTAAAGTGCACTAAGGACCCCTAAAGTGCACTACAACCCCTCTTGTGCACTAAGGACCCCAAAAGTGCACTAAGGACCCCTAAAGTGCACTACCTACTTAAAATGACCCGTACACATTTAAATAAAAACTCGACACTTTAGGCCTATATTTAAACCCATATAATCCACATTAAACTAAAAATATAACATGTATACTGTTTTTCCAAAATTCTTGACCCGTTCGAACTGAAATGGGTTAAAATGGGCATTGTCCCAAACACTCCTTTTCTGCATACCCTTTTGTGCACTTTTGACTAGGGGTGGCAATCGAGTCATGTTTGTGTTGACCTATTCGGGTTCACGTGTTGGAGGGTTAGTATAACCTCTACCCAAACACGACCCATTTATTAATCGTGTCAAGAAACTCAACGCTAACCCACACCTGCATAACACGTGTAACCCATTTTTGACCCGTTTAACCTATTTAAATAAATAGGTCAAGTAGTAAATAAGGTTGGTGGTTTGTTGATTTAACTAGTTTAAATGCCAAAATGATATAAAGATTTAAAATATGATAAAAATAACAGACAAATAACTATACGACAAATTTCTCAGTTATAAACGTCAATTTCTATGATATATGAGGTATAATCGTAATTCAATTATATTAAGTATACAACATAATACATTCAATCTACATCCAACATAAAAAGGCATGTTATATATTTTATTTTTAGAGTCTTATATAGTTAAACGGGTTCACGGGTTGACCTGTTTAATATTTACTCAACCCAAACACGACCCATTTATTAAACGGGTTAGACGGGTTAACCTCTTTTTTACCCAAACCTGTTTAACTTCGTGTCGGGTTCGTGTCATTTATCGTGTCGTGTTGACAATTGCCACCCCTAATTTTGACCCACTTTCCGAAAAAACGACATCTATATCATTAGATTGAGATTGAGAACTGAGAAGAGTTTGAGATTGAGAAGAATAAAGTAAATAAATAAATAGATATATTACTATTAAAATGGTGGTACAAAGGAATTCTGAAACCAGTATTATACTTTATCACAATGAATAAATAAGCCATCCAGCTGTTTGATGAAATTTCTCAAAGAGACGAGGTTTTTTGAAAACTCACTTACTAATTGCTGCTTTTCATGGTTGTGTGTTTTCTTTGTTTTTGTTTTTTAATTGTAATCTTGGTCTATAAATACAAATTATCTAATTTATTTGTTCGATTGTTTTGTGCAGGGAGCCAAGGGGTTTTGGATTTGCTCAGTTTGAAGATCCTGCATAAGCAATTAATATTACTAGGCTTTTCAATCTCGAGAGCTGACAGTTGTTTTTGAAGACGGGAATCAGAAGAAACCATCTGCTTTGAGAATAAGAGAACGGAGATAAGCTTATATGACATGTTCATTCAATAAGTCCTTTTAAGTATTGCTGTCGGTTGTTTGACTAGCCCTCCACTCCAGCTGTTTGATGAAACTCATCAAAGAAACACAATTTATGATGTTTTAGGTAAAAACTGTCAACTGAATTTTGGTGTCCCTTTGCTTGCATTCCTAAACATGCAAATCTGTTTATGGTGCTCTGTATTATTGTAAATTGTAATGCAATGTTTTTTCAAGTTTCATCGAGTTGTTGATGGCTGATGCGTGGGAATTGCACCAGGCTTTACCTCTCGAGGGATCTCGAGAAGCTTACAACCCCCACCAGGCAGTGTACCTGATCGTTGTAGTATAGTATAGTGACAAGTACCGGGGGATTGATCGTTCAGCTAGGAATGGTGTCGTTAGGATTGAAATTAATCTAACTAGGTCTAAAGGTGAAGGATGATTCTTTTTATGTTTTTATGTTTTATGAAAAGCAAGTAAAAATCTCGGGTATTGGGAGAGTGGGCGGAATTAGTTGCTAATCAACTAACCCAAAAGCTACTAATTAATCTAATAAACAAGAAAATAAACTAAGGTTCTACAAGATAAGTGAAGCATGTCTACCCATGATATGTTACTCCTTGCTAGCTATCCAATCCTACCTATTGAATTGTAACCTTGTTTTAATTGACGGGTTGTATTTCTTAATACCATTCATGGGGTATCGCACATAACTCCCCAATTCTATGAGCTCTTATCTCCTCCTATACCATGCCCAGCACAACCATAGGGATTGTAAACAGTGGCTCATGCATTAAATACAACCAATAAAGACCTTAGTGCAATCGGTTCATGTTTCCTAAGACGTTCAAGCATGTTACCATTTGGAGATCTGCCAGTTTTCTTAAGCCTAACATATAAATTCATTCATTCAAAACAAGAATCAATAGGAAACAAGAATTATAAACTAAACCAACTAGATCTATTGAAGTTGTCACGCCTTAATTGATGGAGATAGACACAACATCAACAAGAAATCAATGAGATCCAATCAATTATATACAAGTTTGACATAATCATAAGTAGACACAAGGTGAATTAGCAAAACATAATCAAAGGAAGACAATCAACAAGAATAATGAAAGACATAGTTGAGATAGAATCATCAAACCAATACATGATGTTTATGGAGTGATTGAAACCCTCTAAGTTGCTAGAAAAACACCCACCTAAAGCCAGGAATCGACCTTAGGGTTTAGGGCTTACAAAAAGTGAAGTTATGATGTTATATTTATAGGCATGTTTACTGTCTGCCCTTCTTGACGGTGTCACCTCGTTTCTCTTGACGCCGTCAAGACCATTTTTTCACCAAATTGTAGATCTCTTCGTCCTCTTCGTTTTCTTTTTTGAATCGCTCAAATCCGAGTTCGTATGCAAAAGTTATGGCCAAAACGGTGTCAGCTACCACGCGCGCAAGTTTTGACCAGTTAACACGTGACGGCCTTGGGTGACGCCTTCACATTCTCTCTGGGCCGTCACCACTTTTACTCTTGACGCCGTCAAGATTTCCTTCTTGACGCCGTCAAGATTTCCTTCTTGACGCCGTCACCTACTGTTCCCAGCAAGGAAAATTAAGTCTTTGGCGTTTTCTTCACTTTTATGCTCCAAAAACGTCCGAATTGCTTCCTTTTCCAGATTTCTCTCCCAAAGTACCTAAAATCATAAAAGGAACGATTTAGGGCAATATTTGATCAAATAAATTCGAATTCGGGCTTAAATGACCCCCTAAAAACGGATCATTTTTCGCCTCATCATATACCCTTACACTTGAGATTTGCTTGTCCTCAAGCAAATGCGCTTTTATTCTACTCAAAATACAAGTTAGGGGTCATTTAACACTAATATAAAAGTAATTACAACAAATAATCGTTCCACTAAAGACCAATAGACAAGCACAGAGGTCATACACAAGCACCTCACAAATAGTGTTTAGATACTCACATCTCTCGGGTGTAATAAAATGTAAATTACAATATGGAAACGGAAGATATCTCTCACTACCTGTCATAGCAAAATAGATTACCATAGGCTTGGGAAAGGATCAAACCTCCACCACATGGCGTAAGCACCTAGGATAAACTATTAAAGAGGTCTTTTAAAGGGTTGTAACGTTAGGTGTAGGGATATGAAATACACGGTTTTGTTGGATAAAGGAAGTTTTACTGGTGGCGAGTTAACAATCTTAGTCAATTACATGTACAATGTGGCGTTGCTAAGCCAAGACTAGACTCGACTTAAGCTAATAAATGAAAAATAACAAAAACATAAAATGAACATAGAATAAAAAGGGATGGTAGTCCGTTTTTTTTTTTTTTTTTTTTTTTTTTTTTTTTTTTTTTTTTATTTGGTTGCATACACTCTTACCCTACCATCCAAAATAATACATCATAGGGAATGGGAATTCCCCTTACACTTGAATCTTTACATACTTTACAATAAACTAAACTAATGACTCGAATTAAGAAAATCAATACACTTGGAGCACTTTTAAGATTAACGTACATATGGGGGTAATAAATGGTGTTCTTCCCCATTACTACATAAAATAAGTACTTACCCATGAGTCCCAATCGTCCCAAAACAATATGTACAAGGATATGACTCAACTTAGCAACCATGTAATCAATTAGATAGTTAACTTAGGGTTTAACAAATAACAATAATGCACTAAAAATGAGCGCATACACGGAAGGCTAAGGCGATTTGGTTGTACATTTAAGTGGGGTGTAACAAATTCTTCCTTTAAGTAAAATGCTTAAAGTTATAAACGAAAAGATAGGCTCGGAGGGGTGTACTAGGGGTTTCGTGTACTAAAAATGAGTACAACGCTAAGGGTGTGGAAAAAATTAGTTGACTTAACTAGCCAAGTAATATGACTTAAATGGTCAAATAATTATAATACGGGATTAACACAAGGGTGATCCTAATGCCTCTTATCATGTAGTAAATCCTACTACACGAATGTAGTCTCACTAGCGGTCTTGGGATGCATCACTAACGCAAGTTCTAGAATCTAAATGCTACCGGTACACTCATAAGCACTAATAGTAAATGCTTTTCCTATCAAATCTAAAGGCGAACCTCACATATTTGGGTGGAAAATTTTTCTGAATATACGGTTATGTGCTAGTCATACAATCTCCTATCCATGAGACGCTCGCTATGGCTAAAGTTTCACTCCTAAATGTTGTAAAAAATTTTAAATTTGGCGCTAAAATTACACTAACAAGTATTTCTCATAGTTTTATTGCACATCTACCATTAAACAAAACAAACTCAAGCGAAAGTGCATATGTAAGGTATCATCTTTTTACCCTCCCCTTACACTTAAGATGAACATTGTCCACAATGTTCAAGTAAAGAATGTAAAAGTTAAAAAGTAAAAAGAATGAAATCAAATACTCCCCTGATTCGCTCGGTATGGATAATTAGGTGGCCAGGTTAAATCTTCCTCCAAGAAAATGAACAATCAAAGCTTCCCTTCCAGAATATAAATCATCTTCTTGTCATACATAACCTGTTAAACATGAGAAAACAAACACAAACCCAAAGCATCAACCCGAACAAAGAGAACTCACAACTAGATGTAATTCCAGACTTAGGAATAAAAACAAAACAATGAAAGATATAATGCTTATGGAATGAATGTTTGCAGATTTCCTGGAGTTTATAAAACTAAAGAATCAACAAAAACTTTAAGAGTCCGGTATAAACAAAACTAGCAAAATTTCCAGAATTTTACACGTGACGCCGTCAAGAGTAAACTCGTGACGCCGTCAGAAGTGACCTGCAGAAATTCTTATGTTAAGTTTCCGGAAAATTTCTGGAAAAACTTCGTCCTACTTCCTGGAAAATCCTGCAAAACATCATTATGACTCGATACAAGCATTTGACTCTAACAAGTACTAATACACATGTCCATTTAATATTGTTCTGGTTCATGCTCAATTTCGTTCTTATAAACAAATTTGGATCTCCCTTACACTTATCTTTTGCAAAATACCTTTATATGCAATTAAGACGAAGTTAAAAACAAAATAAAGCATTTTCACAATTCACTTTGAAACATGAGCCACAAACAATAAAAATAAAACATGCATACGGAAACAAATAAAATCAAACAAACAAACAAACAAATAAAAACACACAAATAAAGCTTGGGTTGCCTCCCAATAAGCGCTTGTTTTTGTTCGAGTCACGAGCCTGACTCTACCCTTATTTAACGGAAATAGGGGAGGTTTGCCCTACACTTAGGATCAAGTGTGGGTGAAAGTAGCGATACACACCCTTAGGGTGTGAATATGCCACGTGAGGTGAAGGGGGTGAGTGAATGGCTTCCTTCATCCTAAAACTACCCGGATAATATTGGTTGATGGGTGGGTCGGTTCCTCTTTTGTCTCCTAGAAATATATCTAAGGATGGAAAGGTGTGTAAAGATTGAGGTTCCGGTTCATCAACACTAGGAAATTCCCTAGAACTAGGAGTAAGGTTATCACTACAAGTGTTCAAACCTATATCCTCAAGTGGTGCCTGGTCCAAGGGTTCTACCTCCATTGGAATTCCTAAAGTTTCTTCTACTTCTTCCGGGTAAGTCACGGGCGGTGTGTGTGCCTCAAATGATGGTTGAGTATTTTGTGGGCTTATGTTGTTCACCTCATCATTCCATGTGTCAGGATCTAGCCCTAACATTCTCCCAAGTATCTCACGTGCTTCTCTAGGCATCTCAACTTCTATGTCCGAATTATAAGGGTCATCCTCAATATTCTGACTGCTATATACAAATTGCCCAAGAGATTCATCATCTGTTTCTTGAGATTCATCATCATCGATCATAAAACCTAGGTCTTTTTGATCAATGTGATCATGCTCGGCTAAATCCTCCTCAATTGTTTTCTTAGGTAGTGATAATAGCAAACCTAGTGCTTCATCCAACTTATGATTTGTTGCAATGGCTCTCTCCATAATTCCTTGGCAAACTAGGTCGCATTTCCTATTGGCCTCACTAAAACTAGATCTTAAACATGGAGGTTGTTCATAAGAATCTATCCTAGGTGAAGGCTCATATGATTCATAGGTGTCTCTAAATGAGGTATTTTGAACTCTTTGGTGTGTTAGCCGCTCAACCCTATATTGCAATCTTAGAAGTCTAAGTGTAGTGTCCATTTGAAGCATATTACATACAAAATCACAAAGAAAAGATAGACTACGAGAAAGCTACAAAGTAAAAGGAAAAAAAATCTCACTTGATAGGAATCTAATGAGTAGACCTAATAAAAATCAAATTCAACCTAAACAATAACTATTCCCCGGGCTGCGGCGCCAAAAACTTGATGCGTGGGAATTGCACCAGGCTTTACCTCTCGAGGGATCTCAAGAAGCTTACAACCCCCACCAGGCAGTGTACCTGATCGTTGTAGTATAGTATAGTGACAAGTACCGGGGGATTGATCGTTCAGCTAGGAATAGTGTCGTTAGGATTGAAATTAATCTAACTAGGTCTAAAGGTGAAGGATGATTCTTTTTATGTTTTTATGTTTTATGAAAAGCAAGTAAAAATCTCGGGTATTGGGAGAGTGGGCGGAATTAGTTGCTAATCAACTAACCCAAAAGCTACTAATTAATCTAATAAACAAGAAAATAAACTAAGGTTCTACAAGATAAGTGAATCATGTCTACCCATGATATGTTACTCCTTGCTAGCTATCCAATCCTACCTATTGAATTGTAACCTTGTTTTAATTGACGGGTTGTATTCCTTAATACCATTCATGGGGTATCGCACATAACTCCCCAATTCTATGAGCTCTTATCTCCTCCTATACCATGCCCAGCACAACCATAGGGATTGTAAACAGTGGCTCATGCATTAAATACAACCAATAAAGACCTTAGTGCAATCGGTTCATGTTTCCTAAGACGTTCAAGCATGTTACCATTTGGAGATCTGCCAGTTTTCTTAAGCCTAACATATAAATTCATTCATTCAAAACAAGAATCAATAGGAAACAAGAATTATAAACTAAACCAACTAGATCTATTGAAGTTGTCACGCCTTAATTGATGGAGATAGACACAACATCAACAAGAAATCAATGAGATCCAATCAATTATATACAAGTTTCACATAATCATAAGTAGACACAAGGTGAATTAGCAAAACATAATCAAAGGAAGACAATCAACAAGAATAATGAAAGACATAGTTGAGATAGAATCATCAAACCAATACATGATGTTTATGGAGTGATTGAAACCCTCTAAGTTGCTGGAAAAACACCCACCTAAACCCAGGAATCGACCTTAGGGTTTAGGGCTTACAAAAAGTGAAGTTATGATGTTATATTTATAGGCATGTTTACTGTCGGCCCTTCTTGACGGCGTCACCTCGTTTCTCTTGACGCCGTCAAGACCATTTTTTCACCAAATTGTAGATCTCTTCGTCCTCTTCGTTTTCTTTTTTGAATCGCTCAAATCCGAGTTCGTATGCAAAAGTTATGGCCAAAACGGTGTCAGCTACCACGCGCGCAAGTTTTGACCAGTTAACACGTGACGGCCTTGGGTAACGCCTTCACATTCTCTCTGGGCCGTCACCACTTTTACTCTTGACGCCGTCAAGATTTCCTTCTTGACGCCGTCACCTACTGTTCCCAGCAAGAAAAATTAAGTCTTTGGCGTTTTCTTCACTTTTATGCTCCAAAAACGTCCGAATTGCTTCCTTTTCCAGATTTCTCTCCCAAAGTACCTAAAATCACAAAAGGAACGATTTAGGGCAATATTTGATCAAATAAATTCGAATTCGGGCTTAAATGACCCCCTAAAAATGGATTATTTTTCGCCTCATCAATGGCACAAAGAAATGCGTTTCTTTTGTGTTGTTTAAATGAGATTCAAATTTGCAAACTATACAATTGAGTTGGTTTAATTACTATTATCTGTTCAGGTGTCCTGATTTTCTTCAAATATATATATATATATATATATATATATATATATATATATATATATATATATATATATATATATATATATATATATATATATATATATATATATATAACAGGTTTTACCCACTACCAAATCTGTGGGAAAAACCCTGTGGGTAAATATTTTTTCATAAGAATTCCCACGGGGGCGTTGACTATTTTCACACAAATATTACCGGGGATAATCCGTGGGTTTAATTTCCCACAGATTTCTCACAGTTTCTAGTAGCCCTTTTCCACACATATCTGTGGTTTTTTTGCCACTAATTTCCAACGATTTTCACACTATAATTTTCCCACAGGTTTCTCACGAAATTTCCCACAGTTTCTAGTAGCCATTTTCACACATATCCGTGGTTTTTTCCCCACAAAATTAGTTTGTACAGATTTCCCACAAAATATTTACCAACACATTTTTGGCATGATTGTGTGACATACTTTCCGGCATGGTTTTTTCCGGCGTAGTTTTTTCGACATAGTTTCTCAATGCTGTTCTCTGATTGTACTTTCAAATTTATAGCAGTATTTTCATATTGTTTTCAAGGGATACTTTCAACAATGATTCAAGGCATCGTAGTTTCAGCCAACAATAAAATAAGGAAAATAAAATCACCATATGTAACTAACTCATTTACTCTTGCATACCAAACAATATAATCCATAATGTAGAAACCAATAGATACAACCATTTCATAAACATAATAACTAGAGTAAATTACATGGATGGTCCCTATGGTTTGTCAAAAGTAACAACCTTCGTCCTTCGAAGTTTGAATTTGCACTGGTAGTTCCTACGTTGGTAAACAAATAACACCACCGGTCCTTTAATTTAACTAATGTTAAGTAGTTCCGTTATAATTTACATGTTAGCCCCTTTGGTTAAATATTGTTGCATCGTTTATCTTTAATAATAACGGTTATTTATAACTTAAAGTTTGCATATGTTTTTATCCGTTTTAAAAATTTTCTTACGTTTTTATCCGTTTTATACGTTTTGACTGCTTTTATACGTTTTCATCTGTTTTTTATGTTTTATCCGTTTTCGTCCGTTTTGACCGTTTTTATATGTTCTCATACGTTTTAATCCGTTTTTATACGTTTTTGTCTGTTTTTTTTATTAAGTTGTCATACATTTTTATCCGTTTTTATAAGTTTTTGTGCGTTTGTATCCGTTTTCTTCCGTTTTTATACGTTTCCGACCGTTTTTATATGTTTTCTTTCGTTTTTCTTATGTTTTTATACGTTTTCATCTGTTTTGATACGTATTCACCCGTTTTCTTGCATTTTCATACGTTTTATCCGTTTTTATATGTTTTTCATCCGTTTTTATATGTTTTCTTCCGTTTTCATACGTTTTCGTCCGTTTTTCTTAAGTTGTCATACGGTTTCTCCGTTTTTATATGTTTTCTTTTTAAGTTATCATACGTTTTTATCCATTTTTATACGTTTTCGTCTGTTTTATACACTTTCATATGTTTTTATACATTTTCGTCTGTTTTTCTTACGTTTTTATCCGTTTTCTTATGTTTTTATCCATTTTCGTTTGTTTTTGTCCATTTTTATACCTTTTCTTACATTTATATCCGGTTTTGTCTGTTTTTATACGTTTTGACCATTTTTATACGTTTTGGTCCATTTTTCTTACGTTTTTATCCATTTATATATGTCTTCATCCGTTTTTATACATTTTCATCCGTTTTTATACGTCTTCTTACGTTTTGAACCTTTTTTTAGACATTTTCATCCCAGATAAAAATGTATGAAAACATAAAAAAATGTAAGAAAATGTAAGAAACCATGCGAAAACATATAAAAACGTATGGAAACATATGAAGACGTATAAAAATGGATAAAAAGTAAAAAAATGGACGAAAACGTATAAAAAGCGGCCAAAAATGTATAAAAGTGGACGAAAACGGATATTAACGTAAGAAAAGGTATAAAAATGGATAATAAAGTATGATAACTTAAGAAAAACGGAAGAAAACGTATAGAAACGTAAGAAAATGGATGAAGAAGGATAAAAATGATCAAAAACATATAAAAACGGATGAAAACGGATACAAACGTAAGAACACGGATTAAAACGTACGAAAACGTATAAAATTGGATAAAAACGTATGACAACTTAAGAAAAACGGCCGAACACGTATAAAAACGGATAAGAACGTATGAAAACGGACGAAACCGGATAAAAACGTAAGAAAACAGACGAAAATATACAACGCGTAAATAAATGTAAGAAAATGGGTGAAAACATACGAAAACGTATAAAAATGAATAAAAACGTATGACAACTTAAGAAAAATGGTCGAACACATATAAAAACGGATAAAATGTATGAAAACAGACGAAAACATATAAAAACGGACGAAAATGGATAAAAACGTAAAAAAATCAGATGTAAATGGACAAAACGTATAAAAATGTAAGAAAACGGGCAAAAACGTATAAAAACAGATGAAAACGTATAAAAACGTAAGAAAAACGGACAAAAATATATAAAAATGGTCAAAAACGTATAAAAACAGACGAACACGGATAAAAACGTAAGAAAACGTATAAAAACGGACGAAAACGTGTGAAAACGGAAAAAACATATGGAAACTTTAAATTATAAACAACCGTTATTATTAAGGATAAACGATGCAACGATATTTAACCAAATGGGCTAACGTGTAAATTATAACGAAACTAGTTAACACCAGTTAAACTAAAGGACCGGTGGTGTTATTTGTTTACCAACTTAAGGACTACCAGTGCAACATCAAACTTCGAGGGACGAAGGTTGTTACTTTTGACAAACCACAGAGACCATCCATGTAATTTACTCTAATAACTATACTCAAACCAGAAAGAAAAAAAATCTCAAAAGCAGAGATTTATAGATTTATCTCTCGGGTACAAGAAAAATATCATAATTGTAGGTTGGAAGTAAAGACATATATGCGTTTGTTGGAAGAGGTAGGTGATGTTGGAGCAACAAATGATGGTTCTAGCCTTGCCATTGGTGAAGAAATCAAAACCCAAAAGATAGAAGTGTTTGCTCTACAAAACAAAGAAAACAAGCTTTTTCTAAAATCAAACAGAAGTTAGTACAAAAAAAACATATACATGTTGATTAATAGCATTAGAGAGAAGTAAACCTTAGATGTTGAAACGACGTAATCTTCATCTTTGCTTTTATAAGAACTGGGTGTTATTTAGAGTAGATGAGTGGGGTTATGGAAGTAACAAAGTTGTAATGGATCTATAATGATAAAGAGATAATATAACTTTGGTTTTAATGAAAATATGAGATGGAATAAAATTTGGAAGTGAAAATTTTGAAACAGGTGGGAGGGAACTTTAAAAGGTGTGAATTTTATTTTGGATTTTGTCAAAAGAGTTAAAAGAAATTTTTATGTAACTATAGTCTAAATTTAAATCCTAAATATAGTACGTAAACACTAAAAGAGTAAAAGCACAAACTAATTTGTAAATGACAAAAAATATTAATTGTGAGGGCGTATGTTTTCGTTTTCATTCGGCAATATATATAAATTGGAAAATTTCATCGAGTTTTCTTTTTTCCATTTGGCCGCATACACGAATTATTATTTTATTTTAATTTTGTACAACTTATTAGTATGACTATGAATGACATGTAAAATCATTAATAATATATAAAATTGTGATACACGTACATAACGTTACATTGATAGATAAAATAGGTGTGGAAACGAGCCGAGTTGCTCATGAAAATGCTCTGGATTGAATCGGTAAAAAGCTCGAACGAGTTGAGCTTAAACGAGCTTGAGCCCGAGCTTGAGTTGTCACTCATTTTTAATTAAGCTCGAGCCTGAGCTTTATATACAAAACTCGATTAGGCTCACGGGCCTAAACGAGCCTTAAAGAGCACTAGGATATTTTGAATATTAAACTATTTATTGTCTCTTATACTCATTTCAATCACATTGTATGTATGCACATGTGTGACCCATTGTCGTCTCTATGAATACCCATTGTGAAAGTTATTGTGTCCGAGCCAATTACATTTAAGATGTCTCAATGTCATACATTCGTTGATTAGACAAGAATGACAAGTGGTGTCACCTTATTGATTTCGTGTCATGAATATGATTGCGGTCATGTGTCGGCCATAACTTGGGCGTGTCAAAAAGCTCACGACATGCCGCGTACATGATTTGGTATTGGTTGAAGGTAGTACGAGCCAATTACATTTGAGATCTCTCAATGTCATACATCCGATGAGTAGAAAATAATGACATATGGTGTCACCTTATTGGATATAATTGTTTTCTTTACTTTTTTGATATAGTTGCATGTTCACGCATATACACGTCCATATACCTAGATATAATACATCTATAGATACAATGAAGATCATAAACAGAGATATGTAACATATATGTGTAGATATCCACACATATACAACGGTTTGTTACATAAAAAGGTTATACTTGAACCTACGCATACACATGTGATACTAACATAAATAGCTATATTAATTAACAAATAAATATAATATGAAACTACAAACACATATGAAGACATATTAAGTAATGTGAGAATGTGTAAGTAGACAAAATATAAAAACGATATTTTCTATGAGAAATCTATAGGTATTTACACACGTATTTCCCACAGATTTATTAAATTGGTATGTAATATGTGGGAAAGTACACACATATTTCCCATGGACATAATCATTTACTTTTACTTTTTTGATATAGTTACACGTTCACGCATATACACATTGATATACCTAGATACAAAACATCTATAGGTACAATGAAGACAATAAACATACATACGGAACATATACGTATAGATATGCACACACATATAATGGTTTGTTACACGAAAAGATTATTTCTAAACCTACACATACACTTTGATACAAACATAAATAGTTATATTATTTAACAAACACATATAATATGAAACTACAAACATATATGAAGACATATTAAGTAATGTTAGAATGTGTAAGTAGACAAAATATAAAAAACGATAGTTTTTGTGGGAAATCTGTGGGTATTTACACACGTATTTCCCATGGATTTATTAAATTGGTAGGTAATCTGTGGGAAAGTACACACATATTTCCCACAGACATAATCGTTTTCTTTTACTTTTTTGATATAGTTCAACTTCAACTAACATATAGTTAAGGTGTATATATATATATATATATATATATATATATATATATATATATATATATATATATATATATATATATATATATAGGGTCCCTTTCTTACGAAAACCACTTTATCTGCAAGAACTGCGAAAACCACCTTTTTACAACTAATAATACATAATGTACATCACTTAATGCTTCATAGCATTTTGTTATTTTTATTAAATTCAAAAGGGTATAATAGTAAAAGACATTTTCATATTATTTTTATTTCTTTTATAATTCCTGTTTTTTATATATCTTAAAATTCGGATTTTTCGGATTTTTCATTTTTTTTTTTAGTTCTAACATTTTTTCAAATAACCATGGTGCATTTATTTTTTTTATTTTTTTATTTTTTTAATGCAAATGTGCATACATGTTTTTTTATTTCAAATAGTAAAGGTGCATACATGTTTTCAATTAGTCAAAATGCATCCATGTTTTTTTCCCAAATAGTCAAGGTGCATACATGTTTTTTTTTTAGTTAACATTTTTTTTATCAACCTACCAATACTTTTATAAACACAAATTAAGAACATAAATCATTATAAAAAGAAAAACAATATTGATATGCTTAAATGTTACATTTCGCTTTATTACAAGTACAAAAAACAATGAAATAATCATATATCTCCAAAGGTCGCAAATTATCTTCATGTATAATCGTGTTTATCCACTTTCCAGTCTTGAATGATATCATCATCTTCATCAATCAATCTGAAACAAGTATGCACGAAAATAATTAAACCACAAATAAATAAGAAACGAAAATTAATCACAACAACTAGCATAACGCATATGCACAATCTTGTGTATATTAAACTAATGATATAAACATGTTTTTTAATCATAAATAGTTAAACACAAAACATATATGTTTTATAATCCAAAACACAAAACATATATATTTTATACGTAAACATATATGTATCTTTCCAAAACATATATGTTTTATAATCCAAACACAAAACATATATGTTTTTTTTTTAACCTATACTAATCCAACACAAAACACATGTAATTATAAACACAAAACATACATGTTTTTTTAACCTATACTAATCCCAACACAAAACACATATGTAATCATAAACACAAAACATACATGTTTTTTTAACCTATACTAATAATAAAGACAACATAGGTGTCTAAAAAATCATGTTCTCAAACATATATGGTTTTCATTAGTTAGATCCCACTAATTAAAACATATATGTTTTGAACATGTATGTTTTGAACATACATGTTTTAAAAAAGCCTCACATATATGTTTTGAACATTTATGTTTTGAACATATATGTATTAATCAATAACAATAACGATAACAATAACAATAACATCACCAAAACAAAGAATCATGTTAAATACTTGAACAAAGAATCATTCGTAGCAAAGAATCATTCGTAGCAAGTAACAAAATATATATAGACAAACAAAAATGAATAAAAAACAATGGATTAGCAAGTTCGTTACATTAATTTGGTGGCTAATAGTTGCAATGTAAACAATAAGGTATAAATCCGATGGACTATCTGTTTTAGTTTTATGATAGCTGTCTTAGTTTTATGAGCCAAAACTATCACTAAATGGTCTACTTTTGTTTTTACTTTTTTAGTAAGAACCATGCCCAAAGAACCAGACCAAATGTCGAACAACAATCCATAGACCACTTACGAACGACACAAAAATAATAAGATAAAAAAGAAGAAGAATTACATACCTTTTCCGAAGCCGCCGGCGCAAATTTTTACCGGAAAAGTGGAACCCGCCATAGCCTCCTTTGGGATTTTCGATTGTGATGACATTCGCCATAGACCAGGTAACAAACTGCCGCCTCTTTAAAACCCTTCTTCTTAGATCTGATGAATGAAAAGATTAAATTGTGACCTGATCTATCACTAACCCGCCTTGTTGTTGATGATGGCATCATAATTTGATCTTCGCAACAATCTTGGCATCATAACCTGGCGGCTAGGTTTCAAGGAGAAAAAGCAACTTATAAAATATGGAGATGAAAGATAAAATGAGAAAAAGGAAGTTATTTAATTAATTTTATCATCCGAACAAAAAAGAACAGTTGGTCAATTGCCTCACAATTCCTTCAACCAACTTTTGTTTCATTTTTTTTTGGATCGAAAAGAACAAACTGGATTAGTTTTTTTGTTTCATTTTTTTGGATGGAGGCGTGAGTGAGAGAGAGAGAGAAAGAAGGGAATGATTTTTGACCTAATATTTTGGAGTTACTGATGGAGGAAAGTTTGAATAAAATCCCGTTTTTTATGCAAGCAATTAATGAGATGGTATAAAATAAAATGCCCTTTTTACCCTTTCTCATTAATGTTCCAGGAAATGAGGTCTCAATTAATCACAAAAATGCCATCTTGCATTAAATTGTTGCACACTCTCCTTTATTGATAGTACAAAAGTGGTTTTCTCAGTTCTTGCAGTTAAAATGGTTCTCGTTTGAAAGTTAATTGTGTTTGTTTACTCTTGATAAGTTCAACTTAACTAACATATAGTTAAGGTGTTTATATATATATATATATATATATATATATATATATATATATATATATATATATATATATATATATATATATATATATATATATATATATATATATCAATTAATTATTACGTGCGTGTGTGTTCAGACTGCCGGGGTTGTGATGGCTGGACCATGGGGGGGAGATGGCGGGCCAAACCCTATCAAGTTCCGGCTTAACGTTGGTGAGCGGCTTACTAAGATCACGGTCCATAGTTCTCAATACCCCGGTGTACACTCTATCAAGTTCAGTTATGTGGACATAAACGACATCCCGCGGGAGTCTCCGGTATTTGGTGGTCCTGGTGGTGATGCTGACGAGGTAAGTGTTCATGCACCTTTATATATTAATTTTGACTAGAAAGGTGCCCGCGCGATGCGAGGGCGGATTATTGGGGTGAAGAGGAGGGAGGTGGGGTGGTGGAAAGTGGTTGTTGGGGTGGTTATAAATTGTTGGGGGTGGTTATAAATTGTTGGGGGTGGTTGTTGAAGTGGTTATAAATTGTTTGGGGTGATTGTTAGGGGTGGTTGTTTCCATAATTAGTAAGTAAAAGTCTGAATTTTTAAGCCTTTCTAATTATAGAATAGTCCCAAATACAATATATAGTAGTATAGATTACTTTGAATGTTAAATTTACCACTTGGTACATATGGTAATCTCGTATCACATAAGCATGCTGGTGGTTTTCATTTGACAGATTTCCCTTGCTGAAAATGAAATCATTACTGGGATTAGCGGAACTTTCGGACCCTATTATGCTGGTGAATTTATAATGGTTGCATCACTGTCATTTACAAGCAACCTTAACAGCTATGGTCCATACGGCAACTCTAATGGAACTAATTTCTCACTTCCCGTGCTCAGTGGGGGTAACTTTGTCGGATACTTTGGAAAGAGTGGGGCTGTCATTGACAGTATTGGAGTCATGCTTAAAAGTGGTGAATAGCAAATTAACTTGGCTTAATTGCCAGTCTTACATACCTACAACTTCGTGCATGCATGCATGCATGTTGTTTGAAGTATATATGTAGGTCTGTTTTTAAAATAAAGAAGCTGAGGGAATTAAATATTGCAAATAAAGATCGTTGTGTCTTCTACTTGTTGGAGATGCAACCCCTATATATATCTATATATATGTATCGTTAATTATTTCCCCTTTTTATGAGTCGATCGTGCCCCAAATCACGATTAGAATAAGCGTGTTTTCACGCACTGTGCATGTACATTTCAATTCCGTTTGTAATCCTCAATTAATAGCTTCTAAATGGATATATATTTTCTATATATAGCTAGCACTTTATAGTTATAAATTTTCGTAGAGGAACCCCTTTATGCTTTCTAACTTTTAAAGGTGTTATTCTTGCATTGGTTAAACCTTACAATTTTTGACATAACATGAAACACGGCCCAAACTTGAAATAAGTTAAGCTACATATATGAATCTTACATAAGATTAAATTGGTCGACGGAAAAATTTCAACATATTTTTTTGACCTCAATAATTCACCAAAATTGGGCGCGAAATTTACCTGCTAATATATTCCCGTCGACTTGTCGACGGGAATATATTAATCACGTTTTTTCCCAGAATTAACGTGTGATTAAGGATAATAATTATTTGTTTTGAGAGTCCCGTCGACATGTCGACGGGAGGATATTACTAAATTATAAATATTAATCACGTTTTTTCCAAGAATTAACGTGTGATTAAGGATAATAATTATTTGTTGAGATTCTAAAGGATTGTACTGACTAAATAAGATATACTAAGCTTATATGAGACCAAATCAAGCAATACCAACTATTTATGAATGGAAATGATGAGATTGCCACTCCTAATTTCTTAACAGTGGGTTGCATGTGAATCTAAACCTTTATTTTGACTTTTTTCTCTAAAATGACCAAATAAAAGTTTGAAATGGGCAGTGTTGAGCAATAAAGTGATGACCAAATGGTTTTCAACCACAACCAACTACAATAACACAGTAAACATAGCTATTCCAAACACCCCTTAAACCATAAGATTACACTACCAAATGCAGAATAAGATCAATACTACTGAACCAGTTATCATAACAGATGCAACATCAATATGTGAAGCTATTTCAACAGAGAAATGTCACAATTAATTACAAAATAATAAGCTTATGAATAAGATACTGAGACTACTACAGTTCACCCCAAGCTATGAATAAGCTTGTATGAACTTCATGATCACTAACTAACAGTCCTTAACAATATGAGATTCAAAATAAGATTTGTGACTAAAATTTAGACAAATTCTGAATTAAGCCAAGAACTTTTAAATTGTAACTGAGGAAAGTTGAATTACACTTAGGTGCTTAGTACATGATCTTTTAACCTAAAAAATACATTAAAAAGGAAAAACTACACTATAAACAATTTTACATAAAACTAAGCTAAAACTAATTCTACACTAATACTCCTCCTGCTCTCTCTTTTCTTGATATATATGGACCAGTGTAGGTCCCACACCTTTTCCCACTTCTATTTAGAACCCTTGGATGAGTTATAAGCAACCTTGGCCTTCAAATCCCTTTTGGCGGGAAAAACTCAACTGGCAGTTGGGGGTTACTTGTGAGGTGTTTTGAGAGCATTAAATGGTGTTTGGGGTTTAGTGGAGAGTTGGGTGGGGACATGGAATGGGTTAAGTTGAAGAGGGTGAGGGGGGGTTGAGTGTTGGCAGGGGGTTGCAGTGCAAGTGGAAGAGGTGGTGTTTATAGTGGGAAAAGGGAGAGGGTCAAACCAGGGGTTGACCGGGTGTGGTTTTATTTGTAAAAAGGGGTGAGATTAGGCCTGGAGTGGGAGTGGTCCAAGGTGATGGATTGGGTAGTAATAAGGGTGAGTGTTTGATTTGTTTTTGGGTTGATTTTATTTTAGGTCCGTTTAGTTTAATGAAGTAAAAGCACAAGGACCATTTTTGCAACAACTAAAAATCCAAGGACTTGAAATGCAATTTTCCACAAACTTATCATAGGGACTCATTTTTCCAAGTTTGAATAGTATAAGGGTTATAAATGTAAATTTCCTATTTTGAATACCCAAGGACCTAAGTTGCCATTTTGCAAACTTGAACTTAAAAGGACTAATTTTTATAACTTGTGAATCCCCAAGGACCTTTATTGATAATTTTCTTCCAAAAATATCCCACCAGGGATCAAATCTGCCAAAAGTGAAACTCCGGGGACTAAACTTGTAAATTCTCAAAAATTTTGAAATTTTTCACCAAAGGACTAAATATGACAACTTATGATTTCAAAAGGACCTTTGGTGACTTTTCTTTTTAAATAAGTGCTCAGGGACTATTTTTGGTAATTTTTAAAAGTTGGGGGACTGAAACTGCCAATTATGCAAACATTGATCAATTTTTTATATGTTTTTACTCATTTTGTATCTGAAACATATAAAACACAATTTTGGAATATTATCAGTATTTTGATGCATTTTTTAGTGTTTTAAAGTGTTTTGCAGCTCAGATTTGACCAAAAATGATGAGTTTTGAGCACTCATCATGTGATTTTAACTAAATGTGGTTTTTCACATGTAATTATAGAGGTTTTTTAAATGAACTACTATAATTTATAATTTAAATTTGGTGTGTGATATATACTTGGTAAGCTATGAATGTGTGTAATCCACTAAGAAAAATCGAAAAAGACTTTGATTTATAGACAAATACTTATGTCAATTATAGTATGGACATTTAGTGTTTGAACTTCAATATTAATGTTAAATTACACGTGATTTGTCTTCCAAATTTTAATACATCAAAGAAAATGTAAATAAACGAAGAATAATTTATCGAAACTTTATCAAAGTGTCTTTCTATTGAAAGATAATTAAATGCTCGTCGTGACATTATAACTTATTTTGTCTAACGGTTGATGGATCATAAATTTTTTAAAATATAAAAAGATGGGTGTAGTCGAACTTTTAATTGAAATATTAATTAATCTACCAATTTCTTTCAATAGAAAAATGATTGACTGAATGAGATCTCTCCTCTTGCTTTATAATTTAAATACAATAATAAATGAATTGAAAGTATACAAGTCTTTTGCAAACCCGCAATAACATGTGGTCCTCATATTACTTGTTTACTATATTTTGGTACCATTTAAATTCTATCTCCATGCTAGATTTGAGAATTTTATTGTTCAGAAATTAAAAGAAAAAAAAAAAGGACCATAAAAGTATATAAATGGTGTACAGTTAAATACATGGCACGTAAACAATACCGTTAGAAAAACGTGATGGAAAACAGTTAAGGTGGGCATCGCAAGGACCATTCAATTTCTATCTAATTCCATTCACTTACAAAGAGTAAAATACACCATTTGTCCATAAACATGCCCAAGAACATCATGATGGGTCAAACCTTGGGTTTTTTATTCACCGTGAGTCACTATTCCATATTTTGTGATCATGTTGAGTCCAACTTCCTTTATTTTCCCCCATTTTACTATGATTTTTTGGTCCACATCGTTTATGTCCTCATGTGCCTTGCACACAAGGGCAAAATGGTTATTTCATCGCGTTTGTTAATTATTTTTGTACAACTAGTACAACCACAGGGACGAATGGGGTATTTACTTTGAGAGTTATACCTGTTCACATTTAGACAGGAGGAAAGAGGGTAGTATGAGGGATAAGGGAAACAGGTGAACGGGTCATGGCATTGGGGGAGGAACACTAGGGGTAGAGTTTGTAAGGAGTTAGAGGATTAATTAGTGTGTTGTAAAATGTGGTTATTTATATATATACTAAAAATTGTGATGTGTACTGTAGCAACAGTACGCACACAAGTTTCGGGTTTACCCATATTAGTCCCTGAGGTTAATGATCAATTGCGAAGTTAGTCCTTAACAACCGTTAACTAACAGACGTGGATTAAATTTGCAACGGACCAGTAACTTCAGGGGCTGTTTCTGTGCAACTAATAAATAGAAACAGCCCCTAACATTAACTTTTTTTCACCGTTAGTCCCTAAGGACTAACTTTGCAACAGAATGTCACGTTAAGGGACTAAAACTGAAAAATTCGTTGCTACAGTACCAAACAGTGGTTGCTACAGTGAAAAACAGTGGGGAATAGTGCATGTACTATAACTAAGGATTTTCGCTTTTAATCCCTCAGGTTAGCTATAAATTGCACCGTTAGTCTCCCGTTAGCGATCTTTTGCAAATTTAGTCCTTAAAAAAAATTATCGTTTTATTTCGAGTTTTCATTAGACACAACATTCTTGCAGCAACGCGCGGGTGCCCCTGCTCGTTGCTACTAATTATAAGGATAGATGGTGGTGGACTTTATTCTAGGACGGTGTATTCAATATCAAAGATTTTCAAGATTGATTGAGGAAATTATTTTACATGTTGAGAGCGAAGCTCAAGAAACGTTTTGGAACAAGTTAATGCCAAAAAGATTAACATTTTAGTGTAGAGAGCTTTGAAAGGAAGGCTTCTAGTTCGTGAGAAGCTTGATAAAAGAGGTATCGATTTGAATTCCATTCTTTGACCAAGTGGTACTAATGTGGTGGAATCATGTGCACATAGTTTAGTCATTTGTGACCTTGCTATGAGCGTGTGGAATAGGATCTTTAGTTGGTGGAAGATGGGGAGCGTTAACGCTTTCTTCATTGGAGAAGTTTTTTTCATCATACAGAAAGGTTAATGTAGATAGTATTGTTTTTCGTGTTAATGCTCGTGTGCTTGGTAAAAAAGTGTAAAAAACAAATAAAATCATCCAGGATATCCAATTAAAAAGCTAGGAATTGGTATTGCGAAGATCCAAGACTTATAAAGAGATAAATTGAAAGATCTGGATATTTAATCCTAGAAACTCTTATCCATGTCACTGCTAATTTTTGTGCATCTGCAGTCATGTATTTGTTACAGTGTGTGAGTATGGTACAATATTATGTCTGTTACAATTTTTACATAAGGGAATGTTGGTGGGTTCTTGGTCATATGTTATACTCCCTCCGTCTCAAAATTATATTCCATATTTTTTTTTGAGATGTCTCAAAATAATTGTTCATTTTCCTTTTTAATTATAAACTAGAGAATTTAGTAGAACAATATTCTATTTATTGGTTTAAAATTAAAATATACCTACTTTTATTAAACTATGTAATTTTTTTCTCACAATAATTTTAAGACGGAGAGAGTACATGATTGAATGTCTCATTTCTATCTTTAATGCATGTCCCCACTGCATTCAATCATGATGGGTCATGTGTTGGTTTTTACTCGTTTGTGTTGTATCGTTATTTTGAATCTACTTCTTTAATTAAATCTGTTTGATTATGGAAATTGGATACAACTTATTTTGTATTGTTGTGCTATTGTGGTTATATATTGCTGCCTTTTTTCTGAAAAAATAATAAAATATTTCATATCATGAAATGGAACTTAAACATTTGATGTGTTCATAATTTTAGACTTTTCATGTCACATATGCTTGAAATAGGGTTGTAAAAGAACCGAATGCTACTGAACATTTCATGAATCGTTCGGTAAAAAGCTCGTTTATTTATTTAATGAACGAACATTAACAATATTTTACGATGAATGAACATGAACGAAAGTTACGTCCATTAATTTGTGTTCGTGAACGTCCAACTATCCGTTTATTAAATTTTGTTTATGCTCATTTATTTGTTTATCTTCATATATCATATATTTTAATTGTATGCTTTTAAAATTGGTTTGTTAAAAGAAAACAACACTTATAAAACAAAAATATGATGCATAATTTAATAAAATTTATTTTGGTACAACTAGTATAACCTTAGGAACGAATGACGACTTTACTTTGATAGTTATACCTATTTGCATTTAGATAGGGGAAAGAGGGTAGTGTGAGGGATAAAGGAAAATGGGTGAACAGGCCATGGCATTAGGAATAGGATCAGGGGAGGAGCATTAGGGGTAGTGTTTGTAAGGAGTTAGATTATTTAGTTAGTGTGTTGCAAAACGTGGTTATTGCTACTAATTATAGGGATAGATGGTGGTGAACATTATTCTAGGATGGGGAATTCAAAGTCTTTCAAGATTGATCTTAGAAATGATTTTACATGTAGAGAGTGGAGCACAAGAAATGTTTTGGAACAAGTTAATGCCAAAAAGGGTTAACATTTTCATGTGGAGAGCTTTGAATGGAAGACTTCTTGTTCATGAGAAGATTAATAAAACCAGTATTTTCAATTGGAACGCGTGGATGCAAAACCCGCGTATGTAATCTCCTTGTTTTTCTTTGCTAGTTCCGTCTAGCTTTTTATAAATTAGCAGTTCAAAAAAAAAAAAAAAAAAAAAAAAAAAAAAAAAAAAAAACAGTATCGATTTGGATTATAGAATACGATCTTTAGTTGGTGGAAGATGGGGAGCATTAACATTTTCTTGATTGGTGAATTTTTTTTCAACATACGGAAATGTTAATGTACCTAGTATTGTTTTTCGTGTTTAGCAAGCGGTCATTTAGAATTTTGGTTACTTTATTTGGAAAGAAAGGAATGCTCGTGCGTTTCGTATAAAAGTGTCAAATACAATTAAAATAGTCCAAGATATCCAATTAAAATGCTAGGAGTGGGTATTGCGAAGATCCAAGACTTATAAAGAGATAAATTGGCTGATGTGGCTATTTAATCCTTGAAATCGTTATCTTAGTCATTGCTAATTTTTGTGTGTCAGCAATCATGTATTTGTTACAGTGTGTTAGTATGGTTCAGTAGTATGTCTGTTACAGTTTTTGCATAAAGGAATGTTGGTGGGTTCTTGGTCCATATGTCTCCCTCTGTCTCAAAATTATATTTCATATTTTTTTTTCGAGATGTCTCAAAATAATTGTTCACTTTCCTTTTAAAATAAAAATTAGAGAATTTAGTGGAAGAATATTTAATTTGATTTCTTTAAAATTAAATTGGCCATACTTTATTAAACTATGTAATTTACGTGATTGTTTATGAAGTTCCGATCAAGTAATTATACTTTATCATTTGCTTATTACTATATTATCATGTTTTATTCGAACTTTGATTAGTGTGGTCAATTTGAATCCGTAAAGAAGTTGGACTTATGATTTTCCAAATCTAGTCCAAAGTGAATAAACATACATGAATTTGATGATGTAAATTTGGAGTGTCATGGATGATGAGATAATCGATTTCAAAATCAATTCCATAGAGAATAAACATAGGGATTGAACAATTAGAATAAAGAGATAAAACAATCATAAGAAATGAGTTTGTTATCCTTTATTAAGAATAATACAATATTAAAAGGTTTTACACATAAGTTTGGATACCTAACAACCACATACCCATTTTTCCCGTCCTATATAGCATAATGTTCAAATATGATATAGCCGATTAGCCGAAAATTCTGGAAAATAAGTGCATGTAGGGGTGTAAACGAATAAAATTGAGTCATAATTTTGGCAAGCCACGACTCGACTTAATGAATGAGCCCATAGATTATCAAGCATTTGGTCGGGTTGTGGGATCTGACTTACACGATGACTTAATGAAAAGTGTAAGGTATATGATAGAGTTAGTAATTAAAAATAGTAACATAAATATTCTTTTTGTATTAAGGTCAATGTGACTTATGAGTTGGTGTTGGATGGATTGAATCATGGGCAATCAGTCATGTTTGACCCTGGTTTTGTCCTTGATCATAGACGTGGAAATTGTTAGAAATTTTTTATCTAAGAGTATTCGCCGTCGCAACGTGCAGATAACGTGTTAGTTACTTTCAATAATTCATGTCATAAAAACCAGAAATAATATTTTAGGAAATATTCATGTTGAATAACGTGTTAGTTACTTTAACCCTGGTTTCGTCCTTGCTCATAAAAACCATAAAATTTAACAAAAGAATAGAATTTTATGAAATATTCATAGTTCTATTGGTTTGATTGACTCCTTTAGCTGTTATTTAAAGCTTTCAATCCCACATCGGTTAAAGAAAGGAGATTTTGCTTATTTATAATATATTAATATGTGATGTTTATGATCCTTCTAAATTAAGACTAGTGCTATGTTGTAGCATTTGATATCTTATTTCAGTAGAGGTGACTAATGATTGTCAGTTATCGGGTGCCACAGAACTATGAAATCTTACTTTGTATTATCGTTTAAGAAAATTTAATGCGTTGACCATTAGATTCAAAATTCTAGTTTTGAATGTTTAAAGAGGATATTGTTTGAAACTGGTTGGATATGTTATATTTTTTGGTTGGTTTTATTATTAGTTCATGGGTAATATATGATTATATAAAGGGTATGTTTGGCAAAAATATATTTTGATGTTACTGGTGCTGGTATTGATAATGCTGCTCATGTTGAAAAAGATTTAATTTTTTTTTTTTTTTTTTTTTTTTTTTTTTTTATGATGGTAGATTGAAAGTGTAAAATGACATAATTTGTGAAATATAATATTCATAATCTTTTAAAACCTAGCTTTAGAAACATATTTTTCTAAAATAATTCATAATTTTTGTCACCTAAACAATATGACCGGAACTTATTTTTCAAGAAAATAGTCTTAGATATTTATAATTTTTCACAATCTCTGGCGACAAAGATACCCAAAATTCTAAGGGAAACATGCATTTTTGTGACTTAAGATGACGCTTATTTTCAATTTAACTCACTTTTTGTGGAAGGTGGTTGATGGCTGAGAAAAATATGATGAGTTTAATGAGGGTTAGTGCTATTGATTTCATTAGTGGTTGGTTATGAAATATGGTAGTTTGGCCTATGGTTTGATTTATTAGACATTATATTGTGATCTTTTTCATTTTCAGTTACACCAAATGATCTATTAGGGACTATACACGTGATAAAAACGTATTTTTAAATGTTAAATGATCTTTTTTAAGCGATTGTTTAAACCTTTTAATCCCAGTACGTCGAGTAAAGAAAAGAAATTATACTTCTATATATTCTGCAATCTACATGAAAAACACAATTCGAGATTAATATTATGTTATTGTGTTTCATATCTCAGTTTGGTAGAGAAAAATATGTAATTTCAAATTTTACAAATTGTATTTCTATTGGATATTTAGCTTTATCACAAGTGTCATTATGATTACACTTGTATACAATTTTATTACAAATATATGAAGCGTGCACATGTTCATAATACAATATCTTTAACAGTTAGTTCATCTTTTAGGCGTGCACATGTATTATTCGCCTGGTTCAAAAACCCATGAAATTTGCACATGTGTCTTTAATCCTTGTGCACATGTGTTTTTACCCATGAAATTTGCACATGTGTCTTTAATCCTTGTGCACATGTGTCTTTAATCCTTGTGCACATGTGTTTTTATCTTCTCCATGTCGTCTTAACTGATACAAGTCTGTGCTAGTAGCCACAACGTCAAGTAACCTGCTACCATCAATTATAATTCAACATGTTAGACAAATTATAAAATAGACACATTTGCACATGATATAACCCATATCTCAATAACCATACATATCGATTTACTAGATCCATATATACTAAATATACATGCACATGATAACCCATATCGATTTAAAGATGAAAACTACTAATATCCTTGGTCTACTAAAGCAATTAAAAAGGAAAATCAAACCAATACTAACCTTTTGATTCTATTGGATTCAAGATTCGAATGACCCAGAACGATATACTATAATTTAAATATTTGGTGTCAAAGTGTCAACTATAGCAACAAAGTAAACCATATAATAACTTAAATATTTTTTGGCAATGGGTTCCATTTAGTAGTAGTAGAATATTATATTTTTAGATTAGAAACCATCTTTAATAAATATGATTCGGTATTCGATAAAAATAAGACTATACTTTTGTAATTGTTTAAACTTGTGACACGAGGTAATTTTATGAAATCCTTATTTATTTTAACAACGCAATATGTTTTGTCTAGTCACGTTTATAAATATCTCACAGATATTCGATTCGCAACCAAAAACAATTAAAACATAGAAGAAAAAAACTAACCTCATGACTACAATTATCATGGATCATCATCTTTGTTGTATTGATTTGAAACTCACACGTAGATATCGATTTCGATTATAATTTGCATTCGAATTCAAAGTAATCATAACGTATCATCATCGTTGTATTTTGCTTGTCGTGATTTTTTTTCCAGATCTATATGAACAATAAAAGAGGCGACTAGGGTTTTTTGTGTAGGAGAGAAAGAGATAAATCTGAAACTGAATATGGGAGGTTCCCAAATAAAGTGTGGGACGGTTTTGTGAAGAAAATTAAAACAAAATTACTATACTAACCCTCCACTCTTTATAATATAATATCTAAAGTTTCATTTTATTACATTTATGCCACCATTCTTTATAGCCATTGATTGAAAAATAGATGGCTCAGATTGGTTCTCGCAGTTCTCGCAATTTATTTGGTTCTGAAAATAACCTCACACTATATATATATATATATATATATATATATATATATATATATATATATATATATATATATATATATATATATATATATATATATATATATATTGTCATTTTATAAAATATAGCAAGTTGATTGAAGTTTCAAAACTACTTAATTTTTAGAATTTGCACGAGTTCTCAACTTATATTTTTTTGGCCATTTTATAGAATTTGGCGATTTGCATGATTGGTCAAAAACATTTAATCTTTTGACATCATATGAAATTGGTTGGATAAAACAAAACATTTTATCATTTTGTCGTTGTATATGTAAGTTGTTAAAGGGTGAAATATGATCATACAAGTTTTCTATTACAAGGTTCCTCAGAGTTTATAAAACAAAATGGTTATGAGCATGCACAATGATGGTTCGCTGATCCGCTGACTTACACATAGAACAGAGATAGAGATGATGAAATTCCAGTTGGGATGCCCTATATTAACGGGGTCTACCCCCGTAGACTGCACATGGGCAGTCACTTGTCCCTCCATTTTGTCCCCCTTTTATTTCAGTATAATACAGTTTTTGTCAGTTTCTGTTCCGTATTTCTGACAGTTTTAACCGTTTGACTTATTAAACTTTATATTTTCTGTTCCGCACTTTCAGGTTTATAGCTTTTTGATATAAACAAAATTATAAAAAAATAAAAAAAAAATCAAAAAAAAATAATAAAAAAATGGGGGGTCAATATAAAAAACCCACCCCCATCCTTATAACCCATCCCTTCCAGTTACAAAATTGTACTCCACTCTTTCCTATTTTGCTAGCTGTGGCTAAAAAGTTGAAACAAAAAATTCTATTTTCTGGTTAAATTTTATGACATGCAGAAATTGAGGAGTCTGGTACATATGACTCACTAGTGGAAAAGAGATTGAGATAGTGACATTTCAATTACAAAACATTTGTACGTACTCCACTATTGCATAAAAACATTTTTTGGAACCCTTTTTTTGGTTAAAGGAAAAAGCATTCTAAAATCTAAAAAAAGTAACACTTTTTTTACATGGTCTTTAAATAACCGTACCAAAAAATATCTAAATTCCAACAATGGCATTATTGGTACATTTGTTTGTAATTTCATTATTTTTTGGAGGGAAAATTCCTGCTCTATTTACTACAAGTTTTTGTTTATTTTTGGTTGAATATAAATTATCAACATCCCTATTAGTTGGTAAATAGAAACATAAGGGAATTTACGGATGACATTTTATATCTTTGATACAATGTCGTTGAACTGCATAAAAGAATTATGTACGTAATGTATGGGCTAAGTATGTTACTCAGAAGGTGATATGTGGGAATCGCACCAGGCTTTACCTCTCGAGGGATCTCGAGAAGCTTACAACCCCACCAGGCAGTGTACCTGATCGCTGTAGTATAGTATAGTGGCAAGTACCGGGGGATTGATCATTCAACTTAAGAATAGTGTCGCTAGGATTAGAAAGTCTAAAAACTAGGTCTAGAGGTGAGAGATGATTCTTTTTGTATTTTTTATATTTTATAAAAGCAATAAAAATCTCGGGTTTTGGAAGAGTGGGCGGAATTAGTTGCTAGCCAACTAACCCAATTTATCTAAAGATGCAATCAAAATAAAATAACAAAAATGAAAATAAAGCTAATTATACTAATTTGGTGGTGACAATAATGAGAAAAATAGTGTTTACTTAGATTTAATTACTCCATAGATATCTTTTACAGGTTAATTACTTGTTACAATTGCATGGATGATGGGTCGTATTCCTTAATACTAGTCGTAGGGCCGTGTACAATATTCTCTAACTCTATAGGATCCTACTTCACTACTATGTCAAGCCGTTAGAAGCTCCTAACATGGGATCATTAGAATTCTCCTACGCATTAAATACAATCAAATATCGTAGTACACCTCCGATCATGTTTCTTAAGACGTTCAAGCATGTTACCAATGGAAGTCTGACAGTTTCTTAATCCTAACATCGAATACAATCATCCGTAACAACTATAAACAAACAATCAACCCATAATTAACATCTAGGTTTCACTACATCTAAGCAAACACAAAAGAAATCTAGCCTAGCATGTTAAATTGAAGACAAGCGTAAGATATATTCAAACAACACATAGACATATTGATTGAATTGAAAGAGTACTTATCTCAAATTGAACATGTAAGTTTCAAAGGGTTGAAACCTGATGACGTATAGTCTATATTTGGGCCACAAGCCCAAATGATAAACATTACTAAGCCCAAACCCACCACGAGTGGGCCATCATAACACTGACTTGGGCCAAAACGCCAATGGTTTAGACTTACGAAACCAAAAACCCCTCATAAATAGGACAAATATTTTTTCGTCTCACATTGTGAATACAAAATCAAAACATTATTTTCAAAAACATCACTTGCATAATGTCTCTTGAATGCTAAAGGGAATACATAACCAATATGTATTTTCGGATACATTCAAACGAAGCTACATTGAACTAGGAGCGTTTGGGTTATCTTTTGTTATATAACAAAACTTGCATTATAAAACGTTTTTGAGAATCAAAATGAGTCAAGATAATCGCACTTCCACATTGTTTTCATATAGGCACACACTACAACATCCACATTACAATAGTCGTTTACTTAGACTAAAATGTGAAATTTTGTTTTTCTAGGAATCATCATGTCTCCTCTAACCCATTACGACCACAAGGACACCATTAAGTACCTACCCAAACACCACAAAACCAAAGGTCTTACGGAAGCTCAAATCAACATTTTCAAAGCCTTAGAAAAACGCTATGTCCATGAGGGTAGAACCATTGACCCATCCTTCCTAAAAGGTACAAACCTCCACACGGAACTTGCCACCATCAACTTTGAGTGTCTCTTAGAGATAGATGAGCCTATTTGTCCTAGGTTTATTTTAGAGTTCTATGCATCCATCAACCTCTCATCGGATGAGTATGGTCGTATGTCTATTAACTTCATGGCTAGTGGTCATCAATACTCCTTCACTCTCAATGAATTTGCTTAAATCCTAGGTGTCCCAAACCGTGGTACTTACATCTACTCCGACAAGCATACCCTCTCAACTCTTGACACACTCATTGACCGCATCCATCCCTATGATACCCCTCTTGTATCCAAGGATGAACTTTGTGACCACCTCTTCATTAGGACCACCACCACTAGGAGAACCCGTACCGGAAATGAGGTCAACAAGGACCCATATGGTATGGAACTCAATGAACTCAAGCCTCAATTCAAGAAATGGGAAGAACTCCTTAGAGCCAATGTCATTAGCACCATAGGAAAACGGGATCATATCAATGTTTGCCTTTGCTACATGCTCTACTCCTTGTCCGTTAGGCAACCCTTAAACCTTGCCTACTACATAGCCAAGAGAATGGCCGACATTCCCGTGCAAGGCACAACGGCTATGCCGTATGGAATGTTCTTGACCCGTCTTTTTAGGTTCATTTCCCCTATTCCGGCAACCCCTAAAGGTCTTCGCCTAGACTACTCTCTCATTCCACACACTTTTGTCCCACTAAGTGATAAGAGAGTCTACAAAGCCCAAGGAAAAAGTCCTCATCCTCCTACCTCCTCATCATCATCCTCAATGAGTGAAGATGAGACTTTGCCCAACTCTAGGCTCCTACCTCTAGAATACCTTTCCCAACTTCTGGATATTCCAAATGAGTCGGCGGAGTTCAAGCAAACAAAGGGGATGTTCAAAAATCTCGGGAGATTCCTTGGAAAGCTCAAGAAGAAGATAGACCGTCAATGAGAGCGGGTGTGTAGGAGTGTTTGGCACAAGGTGCTATTTGAACAATTTGGTCGTTTAAACAATGTGTGTTATGAATTTGTGTGTTGGTAGGATATTTGGTACAATTTGAAACATGTATGAACTAACAACTATGCATGATGACAACATTTAGCGTGTTGTCAAATTTTCATGCTTATGAAAATTTCACTAAATATACCGGTCTAAGTCTAATGGTATGAGTGTTTATGTGTTTAATTTTTGCATTTCCTAACTAGATATGAATTATATTTTTGTTTTCAGGAGTTTTCGAAAAAATTGAAAATCGTCTCGCGGGTCAAAACGTGAGACTGCGTTTTTTTTCAGGACTGGCGGAACTGGTGGTACCCTCAAACGGGTTCCGCCAGTGTTAATTTCTGGAATTCCAGAAATGGCCCAGCGGATCAGCCGGAACCCTCAGGAGGGTTCCGCCTGTGTTATCGCATGGTTCCGCCAGACAACCTGCAAATTTTCTTGTATTTTTCAAACTTTCGATTTCCACAATACTTCAAAACAATCTTTTAGGTGAGAAACCCATCCTTTGTTAGTTTATAACATCATTAGATTGATTCTCACCCTCTAGAACTCATAGAAAACCATTTCCCGCCAAATTTCAAACTTAGCCATAACCACCTCAAGGAACCTTCACCCATAAGGGAAGGAACCCTTCCAAAAGTTCCTTGCAATCCGTGAAACATATACCTTCAACCAATTTGACAAAACCACTAAGCATTTAGTGCAAATCTTTGTCTTTTTCCCCCACTATTTTCATTGGATTGACTTCCAATGATTTGACAACCTTCATTAATCTTCCAAATCATTAGCAACCTCCATTTTTGTATGGTTAAACATCAAATCCAAACACTCCTTCCCATACTTCTTCACCTCTATAAATTTAACCATCTTAGAACACCCTCAAATCATACCATCACCATCACAATCTCTGATCCTAAACCTCTAATCAACCATTTTAACAATGACAAAGTCAACAATCACCTCTCAACCATCTCGACCCATTCGGAGAACCGCCCGCATAAGTGTGAAACCAATTTGTTCACACCACACAATCAACCTAAGTTCTTCATCTTCGGATGAATTCTCCTCACCTATAAAAAATGAACATTTTTTAAACCTTGCATCTCCAACTCCATCACCCAAAGGACTAAATGAGCTCACCACTCCACCACCAACAAAATCACCCATTGACCCAACTCCACCAAGTGCTCCAACCAAACCATCCAAAGCTCCATCACCACCACTACCACCTAAACTAGAACCAATGGAGTTATTTAGGTCTCCACCAACATCACCACACCCTTTCATAGAAGATCTTAATGATCTTCCACCAAGATCAACCAATCCACAACCTTTGCACCCGTTTGTTCACATTGAGCAAACAACAAAACCAAGGCCATTATTTGAGACTAATGAACCTTTTGACCACAACCAACCACCACAACAAGAGTACCACCACCCAAAACCATTGTTGTTTCACCCTATCATCAAAGACATCCACGGTCCTCTATATGGAGAACCTAACTTTGAACACCATGATCACCCAACACCACCACATTCCCAATCCTAATTCTTTGAGTCTTTCTTTCCTTCTTATTAGGAAATTTAAAGAATGGTCGAAAATCACCTTCATCAAGCAATGGAGCTAAAAACCACCTTGCTTGACTCCATACCAAACCCATCCTCCACTCAAGAAACCAACACCAACCCACCACCATCATCAAACGACCCGCTTCCACCTACTCATCACCATGTTTGCTCACAATGTGAGCAAATGGTCAAAATAGGTGAAACCATCAAGATGTTGCTTCACAAATTTCAATATGAAACCCGCTTTGCTATACAACACATCATCGAGCGTTTGGATGCTCTTTCCCACCCAAACCAATCCTAGACCAAGTTTGGGGGCTTTTTGCCCCATTTAGGAAATGTGTTGAATGACTTCTACTTATAGAAGTAGGATTTTATTTTTGTTTTATTTCTTGGTTATTTTTTATCTTTTATTTTTATTTTTAGAAGTAGGAGGATATTTTTCATTTCTTGTCTTTGACTTTTATAAAGGTAATTTTTACTTGAAATGACATCTTTTACTACTATCTTATTTGCATTGTTGGTTGATCATATATGAGTTGTGATTGTGGTTGCTTAAATTCTCATATAGTGTGGTGACTACTAGCTTGATTATGTGTTATTATCACCAACTAACCATTTTTTTGTAGGTTCAAAATCCATGTTTCCCAACTTGGCACTCCTTTTAGGGGGAGTATCGACCAAGGGGGAGCACGTGCATAGTTCCGCTTCGCTACTCTTCTTTTTGTTTTGACAAAAAGGGGGAGAAAGATATATAAACTTATAAACATAAAATGATTTTCATCACTTAAGTAAAACAAGTTTAATATAACATTTTTTTTAAGTCTTAACACTAAAATTTGTGAGTTACTTAAAAACAAAGTTTATGTTTTGTCATCAACAAAAAGGGGGAGATTGTTAATACAAATATCGCCTAAAAACGTTATTTATATTTTACTATATTTGCTAAGTTTTGTTAACGACAAAGTGTAAACTTTAGTTTTTAGTAAAACATAATTTTAGTTTAAAGACTTGCATAATTAGACATTTGCTACATTTACATTTCATATAAAACACAACATTTTTATATTTCTTAAAATAGAAATGTCACATCCCATTTATGGTAAGTTTGTGTCAAACACATCAATATGCATTTAAGGAAAGATTGTGTGTTTGACTCACCATAAGTTTTCTTACACAAGTAAGTGTTTGACTAGAAATAAGTTGATGTGACTTTAGTTGGTTCGGAATGATTTATTACAAAACTTACTGTCAGACCTGGTGGAACCTTGGAGGTACACGGGCGGAACCCTTCTGAGGGTTCCGCCGTATCCGCCAGAGCTGCTGAAAGTCTTGCTATAAATACCAAGCCATTTCTTAGATTTTTCCTTTATCACTTCTCATTACATTTACACATACACATTCATATTATCAATCTAACCCTTTAACATTTCATTTTTGTGTGAAGATTCTTTTGTAGCAAAGAAGTTCACAAGTACATATAAAGTTACAAGTATTCAACACAACGTTGCAAGACTTGTTAGCTTAGCATCGTGTAGACTTTGTGTAGTTTACACTTCATTTGATTATGTGTTTTCAGTTGTGATCGGTTAGTATTTTAGGCCTTAAAATACATAGTTTGACGGGAGTTGTTGTACCCTTGTAAAAGAAGTAACGGGAGTGGTTGTACCCTTGTAAAAGAACTCGACATCTAGTTTAGTATCAGTAATTGTGTAAGCGACATGTAAGGTTTTCTCCGTGGTGAAAGGATCTTGTTGACTAGTGAAAGAAACTCTCGAGTTGGATACTCGAGGCGTGGACGTAGGGCAAGGAAAAAGAGTCCTTGTAGCCGAACCACGATAAATACTCGTGTTGTGGTTTGATCGTTTCTTTCTTTGTAATTCCATAATATATATTGTCTTTGAGTTTATATCTTTTATTAAACGGAAAGTTTCAAAAGACAATTAAACGAATAACCGGTAAAACTATTCAACCCCCTTCTAGTTTTCCACAAAAGGCATTCAAATTGCGAATAAAATGAGTCAATGTACAATATTCTTTACTTATGTATGATTTTATATAAAATATTAAACTTAATATATGTTTTATGAAAATAAATAAATTAAAACACATTCTTAAACCATAGTAAAGGTTTGTAAGCCAACATTGATGTGGGTTAAATAGATTTACGTGAGATTTGTGAACAACAGATGCAATTGGTCCAAGTGTAGCGTCGACTACTAAAATTTAAATTATAAACTCAACATAATATATGATTTACGAGTGGCCACAACGAAGCGCGGCAGGCCATAACACTCATTCAGTTACATTGTTAATGAATATATTCAAACATCTTTCAAATTAATAACTTTCATCTTTAATGGGTTGCATATAGAAAAGAACATTTGAATAAGAAGTTTTAAGTTTTATGTAATACGTTACTCTTTTTAAATAAAATTTATGCAAAAAGTCATGAGTGTAGGTTTCTCATGAGTCATAGTAATGTAATTAAATAGTGGCCAAAAAAGTTGTACGTAGATTTTTTTCGTTTATTCTTATTTAACTCGTAATTTGGCATTTGACACCTTACTTATGTAGAGTTGACATCTTATTTTTATCATTTCTTTTTGTAGTATTTATACCAATGATCATTAGACATTATGGTGGGTAACTTCTCAATCAAGACACAATAATTCAATAAGTGCGTGAATATGGCATTTTTTTTACATCCAAACTAGATATAACAGCAACTCAAACATATAAAACTCTATATGATCCTTGTTCATTACATTTATGAATCATATTTAACAGATCATTAGACATTTTTGGGTCATACTTTAGCACGGCCATAACCGTACCTATTTTATATATATATATATATATATATATATATATATATATATATATATATATATATATATATATATATATATATATATATATATAAATGATGTCTACTTTTGGTCATTTTATTATTTTATCACATGTGATATTACTCATATGTATAATAACAAAATTAGTGTCATATTACATTGCTTTATCACTTGAGATATTACTCTTAAGTAACTAAGAATAACAATTTAAATACTTTCATCTTCCTTAAAGTGTTATATCATAAGGATAAATAAGTGTCACTTACAAATATCAAAATGAATAAAAATAAAGCAAACTATGAAAATAGAAACTTGACGTATTCTCAAAATCAAGCAAGTGTTACATTAAATTAGTGCTTTTTTTTAGCAAAATAATAATTCACCTAAAGAGGCTTTAGCAAAAAATATGTGCTTATCCATTGCGATTAAAGACACAAAAACCATCTTGTAACTGAAAATTATAAAAGCATTAGAAAATACATTGGTGATAATATATAAAAAATATTTTGAGCAATGAAATATCTCAGGTGAATTAAAAGTTAAAAAAACATACTTATTATATATTACAGAATACCACTTGTGCTATTCTGAATATCACTTGTGATATTAGAATATCTCTTGTGAAAATTCTGAATATCACAGAATATCACTTGTGATTTTCAAAATATCACTTGTAATATTCAGAAATGTATGAAAATATCTGAAAATGGTCAAAAACGGACGAAAACATATAAAAATGTAAGAAAACGGATGAATATGTATAAAAACTGACAAAAACGTAAAAACACGTATGAAAACGAGCAAAAATGTATGAAAAATGGACAAAAATGAAAGAAAACGAACGAGAACGTATGAAAATGTAAGAAAATGGACCAAAACGTATTAAAATAGACGAAAATGGGCGAAAACGTAAGAAAACAGACAAAAACGTAAGAAAGCGTAAAAACACGTCTGAAAATGGACGAAAGCATATGAAAAATTGACGAAAACAAAAGAAAACGGACGAAACTTATGAAAATGAACAAAAACGTAAGAAATGGACGAAAACGTATGAAAACGGACGAAAACGTATGAAAAAACGAACAAAAACGTAAGAAAACAGACGAAAACGTACGAAAACGGATGTAAACGTAAGAAAGCGTACGAAAACATATGAAAGCGAAGAAAATAAAACGTGATTGAAAAAAAACGTGAATAAAAAAAGTAAATTATAAAAAACGAAATAAAAAAAATCAAAAATAAATAAAAGAAATAAATATAAAAGGCAAAAAGACAAAAAAAAAAAAGGGAAAAAAACATAGAATTAAGTTTAAATATTAAATCTTAAGTTAATCCCCACCATTAGATCAAACTAGATGGATGGTGGGGATTTGTCCCTTGGTATGCACCAAAATAAGGGTATTCAAAATAAAGTGCCTCTTAATGATGATATGAATATTAAAATTAGAGTAAATTGCAAAATCCGTCCCAGTTGTTCGGTCAAATTGCATGTTCAATCCCTATTTTTTCAAAATTGCACTCATCATCCATACGAGGAACTTAAAAGTGCACATTTGGTCTCTCACTAAAGTTAAAGTACTAAAATTCCCTCTTGGTCTCCTCTTTTACTTTGGTCCATGTGAGGATAATTTAGTCATTTAATTTTAACTAGGGACCAAAAGTGCACTTATAAGTTCCGCACACATACTTCTAGTGCACGTTCGAAAAGATAGAGACTGAACCTGCAATTTCGCCATATCACATAGACGATTTTTGCAATTTACTCTTAAAATTTTATGCATGTGGCTCAGTCCGTTTTCCAAAACAAACAAGTGTTAATGTGCATTTTCAAAACCTAACTACCTTATCACGAATTGCATAAAAGTATTGTTTTTAAACATCAGTCCCATGTTTCATACTCACACCCATGTACCAAACGTCAGTTTTCAAGTCTAATCTTTCATCTAAGCCCAAAACCTACAAACGGGCCCTAAATAAGGTCATAAGGTGTCTGTTTTTTCTAGTGATTAATTTACAGTTTACCCTAAATAAGGCCATGATAAGGATTTATTTGATACACTTTTAAGGGGTCATTTAAGCGCTAAATCGTGTTTTTATGGTCAAATATTACCTTAAATCGTTTCTTTTGTCATTTTAGGTACTTTGGTCATGAATTCTGAAAAATGGAGCATTTTGGAGTTTTTCGGACGTTTTTTATGCTCAAGAATGAAGAAAACAAGAAAACCAAGAAAAGTCTGAAAATTACACCAGACGGCGTCAGGATTTGGAGCTGACGTCATCGCCCTTTGAAGTGATGCGATGGAATTTTACACTAGGCACCCGAGAAAACAAGTTGGAAGTTATAACCTGACGGCGTCAGGTGCATTTGAGGCAAGGCCACCTCGCTTTGTGCTTACACGAGATGGCCCAGAACTCTTACAATGGGACGACGTCAGAAGCTATCTTAAATGATATGAAACCCTAACGGCGTCAGAAATTATAACCTGACGCTGTCAGACTTGTAAATCTATATATAGTTTTTGATTTTTCATTCATTAGGGTGTAACTTTTGGGGAGAAAACCCTAGACGAATTTTCCAGCAACCTTAGGGTTTCCAAGCCCTCTTTTCTTTCATGTTCAATTAAAGATAAGTCTTTCTTTTAATCATTCAATATGTCTATGTGTTGTTTGATTAATTGTTTATCTTCTCTTTACTTTAACATGCTAACTTAGATTTCTTAGTGCTTACTTAGATCTAATGAAACCTAGTTATTGATTATTGATTGTTGATTTGTTATTGGTTGTTTGGTTGATTGACTAGCGTTAGGCTTAAGAAAACTGGCTAAATCTCCTACACGGTAACTAGCTTGAACGTCTTAAGAAACGTAATCGGATGTGAACTACAGTTTTATTGATTGTATTTAATGCATGAGGGACTATTAATAAGGCTATGTTAGGATACTAAACGTGTCGACATAAGAAGAGATAGAAACTCATAGGGTTGGGGAATGTTGTACACACCCCCACGAATAGTATTAAGGAATACAATCCTTCAACTAAATAATCGTGACAAATCAATAAATCACTAGGAGATAAATAGGGAGTAGTGAAATATAAGTAAATACATTTTCTCATCATAAGAGGTTCACCACATTTACTTTTCTTTTTATTTATTTTTATTTTGATAATTAGTAGCTTTTGAGTTAGTTGACTAGCAACTAATTCCGCCCACTCATCCTATACCTTATATTTTACCTTCTTTCAAAAAATTATAAAAATACAAAAAAAATCATCCCTCGCCTCTAGACCTAGTTAAAGTAGTTTTCAATCCTAAAGAAACTATTCCCCTAGAGAACGATCAATCCCCCGGCGGTTAGGTACACTGTCTGGAGGATTGCAATCTTCTCAAGATCCCTTGAGAAGTAAAACTTTTGCGAGTTTTGTAATCCCGCATCAGGTCATAAACCTATTAATATACTCTCATCTTCTTCCTCAACTACATCATCTTCCTCGACGATGGCCGGGCTATTTTCCCCAACGATGGCCGGAGCATTTTCCTCGACGACGGCCGGAACTTTAACCGCATCTGCAACACCATTGGAAGAAGAAGCTTATTGCTTTTGTCTTTTGATACTTTAGGGATCTTGTTAGATTTAGGGGCAGTTTGGTTCGCCGAAATTCGCACATTTGTGTATAAAAGTCAAACGATACGTGGGGTACAATTGATAGTGATTGTACTGGCAAATGATTGGTATCGTACTTTTTGTCTGGACACTTGTCAAAAAAATAATGGAATCGCATATTCGCACGTTCGCACATGACCAAATTGAGAAAACATGTTAGTTTTATACCTTTTTGGAAAGAAGGAGGACTTTTTGTACTATTTTTATAAATAACTCTAATAATAATAATAATAATAATAATAATAATAATAATAATAATTTCAAAAAAATTTTCCTAAAAAGAAAAAACTTACAAAGATTGATTGCTTGTGAATATATTGTAGATAGGGTTGCAATTAAGTCAAGCTTTCATCAAGCAACTCGAGCTCAAGCTTGACTCGATCGAGTCAAGCTTTAATCAAGCTCAAGCCCCAAAAATAACTCGAAACATATAACAAGTCAAGCTCAAGCTTTTGATAGCTCGGCTCGAGCTCCTATCAAGTTTTTTCGAGCTTTAATATAAATATATTACCATTATAAATTTATATAACTAATTAGGGATAATTTGAGTATTAACATAATTATAACGACTTACTTTGTAAATAATTGAACATGTATTCTAGAAGGTAATTTAAACCTAATTAATCCAAATGTTTTGTATCCTACCTTATGTATTCTTTACACTTCTTGGGCTGTCGACTCTTATAATGTTATCATTTGTATAAACCACTAGTGAGCTTTTACACATATATTTATTGATGAGTTTCGCTATTAGATACAATGTTTTTATATACGTTCAAGCTTTTCAAGCCAAGCTCGAGTTTTAATCGAATTTTTCATGCCAAGCTAAAGCCTGGCTGATTAAAGCTCGTCAAGATATCAAGCCAAGCTGAAGCCTAACTTATAAATTTCAAGGCAAGCTCAAGCTCTGTTAAGCTCGAGCTCGGCTCCACTCAGTTACACACCTAATATTTGTAGAGATGTTAAAAAAAATAGTATATATTGTAGAGACAGAGAGGGATAATGATGAATGTGAATAGAAGTGATAGGCCCTAGGGGTAGATAAATACTGTATGACGGTTCATCTAAAAAGGCGGGAAATGAATATGTCCCTGTAAGTGATAGCATCAGTCAACTTTTGGAACACAATTTCCCATTATTGCCTATAACCCTAGCATCATTATACACACAATACACAATTTGCACCTATGCGTTTTCCACCTTCCCCAAATACAAAATTTACACCTCTATATATACAATCCAACACACAGAAATGAAATAAGCTAATCACACGTTACTTTAACCCTAAACCACTTGTGATAAACATCGCCTACCACATACTTTCTTTCACCATATCCTCTATACCCAATTTACAATAAGAATGAGAACAAGAAAAAGGTGTTACAGTAGCAGTAGCAGTAGCAGTTCCTCTTCTTCTTCCTCCACAGCTCCTGGTCCTGGTCCACAGCTAACGGATCACCAACTTTTAAGAATCCGAGTCCCGCGACATCTGGGAAACGGATCATCCAGTTGCGGTAGCAGTTCCTGGTCCTCCACAGCTAACGGATCACCCAGTCCCTGTAACTCCACAGCTCGAAGTGTACCCACCAACCCCAGTATAATAATGCGGGGCGTGCTTGGCCGTATTCTAGCGCACCTTCGTGGCCATGGGTTGTCTACGAACGAGTTAACTCAATTTGCAAGATATTTTGAGGAAAACCGTTTGGTAAGCCATGTATTTTTGAATATTGAAGGGGGGGGATCAGGAGAGGATCAATTTTTTAAGAGAGCTTGATCTGACTCCTTGTAAGTATAATCCAAATCCAAATCAATGATGTAAGTTCATTTAAGCCCCTCAGATGGTATTACTTGTTTATGTGATTTGATGATAAAAGATTTAAATTATATTGCTAGAATGCGATTAAGAGTTGAAATTGATATGTTGATTGGTTTTAATAAGCTTGATTAGAAATTTCTAGCAATTTTTGCATAATATGATAAAATGAGTTCATGACATCATTTGGCTAGATAATGAGCTAGGTTATGATGATTCTAGGAACTTGTAATATTGGTTTTGTGGGATCAAGATGTATGGTTAGATTGAAAAACGGACTAAATGAGTTAAGTGGTATTAAAAAGGCATGAATTGAGTTGTAAACGAGTAGATGAATTAAGGGTGGGGGGAGTGCTCCACTCAACCCCTTTCCCTTCACTCACTCACAACCAATCCCATTCCGCCACATCATCTCCCACTTTTTCCTTCACTCACTCTTCACTCACTTCATTTTTGGGGGCGGCACCTTCACTCACCCTTCACTCACTTTTTTTTTTCTTTTTTTCTTTTTTCTTTTTTTATGTTTTTCTTTTTTCTTTTTTTTTAAATTATATTAAAAAATGTATTTGAAAATAAAAATTCCATTAAAATTTAATTAACGTTACATAATATTATTAAAAACCATAAAATAACTAAAGTTACATTAAAATTTAAAAACTTAAAACTTAAACATTAAATCCTACAAACCACATGGCCAACCGTATTTGGCGCATAGCTCGCGTTTCCTGTTGATGACGAAATCTTTGAAAGTCGGGTCCGGGATTTAGTCGTGAGGGTCCATAACGAACTTCATGTCACGATTGTAAACCTCCCCGTTAATAAAGTTGAAATATTCGTCGTCTTTTTTCTTTTGAGCCTCCAACTGCGCTTGCAATAAACTTTTCTTCTCAGCGGTGTAACTTTCAAAGGCATCACGCATCGAGCTTCGGCTTGAATCTCCTGAAGTCGTCTTTTTTTTGCCTTTTGGTTGACGTGATGGAGTTGGGTTCTCGTTGAGGTTCGGTAACTCACACTCGAAATCTTCCACGTTCACCGGCGTTTGAGCGCTACTCGATTCCGACGACTTTCTTTTCTTGCTCGATCCCGTGGATTCTTGAGTATAAGTTGGTTGTTCTTTCCACTTTGGTTGATCTTTGACAATCTGCCACGCTTTATAATGCGCGATACTTTTCTTGTATTGTTTCGCAAAATCACGATTGGCTCTTTCAAGGACTTGAACATCGTCGCACCCACTATCTCTCAAGCGATTCTACAAAATTATAAAACAATATACAATATACAATATACAATATATAACAATATCCAAAAAAATAAATATATATATAATGTTTTTAGAACTAAAAAAATCAAAAATATATAAATATACCGCTTGTGTGTAGTAACCGTTGAACGCTGCGATCAAAGGATGTATATCTCTCCATTTCGAATTCAATTGATGATGAGTACGTTCGGTTCTTGGGACAAGCGTTCTAAAATGTATTAGAATTCGCTGCCAAAATCCTTTCTTGGATTGACGGTCGCCAATTTCTTTGTCAACCGAAATTTTAACCCAAGACTTAGCTAACGCCTCCTCCTCATCGGGCGTCCAAGTCTTTAGTATTTTTTTTTTCTTTACAACAACCTCTTCGACCTCTTCGACATCTTCCTCCTCTTCGAAATCTTCATTTGGTTGTGTCTCGGGTACCATGTCAACATTGTCGAAATCTTCATCTTCATCGGTATCAAATGGAATGGGTAACGGTTCACTAACCCGTTCACGCCTTTTTTCTTGGGAATAACGCGGCGCATACGGGTTGAAGTTAGGATTTGGCGGTGGAGATTGTTGAGTATAGTTCGACTCAAACGGGTCGAAGTTTGTGGGAATTTGCGGGAGGGGTTGTTGTTGGGAGAAAAAAATTTGTGGAGATTGAGGATACATTTGGGGGTGATAAGGTTGTGCTAGAGACGATGGTTCGGGACCGGGTTGTGATTGAATCCGAGGACGAATTGCGCCTCTCGATCCACCTCTCGATCCGCCTCTCGATCCACCTCTTCTTGGATCTCTATTTTTACCACGTTCCATATTTTTTTTTTGCTTTCGAATTGCAGCAGTGAAGATTGTGTTTTTTTTTTATTGTTTTCGAATTGTAGCAAGAGGGAAAGAAGTATTGTTTTTTTTTTGGTGCTATTTCCGTTTGGGTCTGCTGCTATATAAACAAAAAAAAATAGCCGTTTGGGTCTGCTGCTATACACCTCCAACGTCTCTTTTATTCCAACGTCTCTTTTCCCCGCATGCGTGATATTTCCACTCATTTCACCTCCCCGTGCGGGGTTCCCCGCGAGGCGGCGGTGTTCCCGTGCGGGGGTTCACCTTCCCCGCATGCACTCCCTCTCCTCTAAATAAACCATTTGGCATGTATTAAAATATCCGTTTGGTGAATGGGCTAAGTTTGACTCAAACGGGTCAAACAAGTCGTAACCAATCACTAATTTATATGAAATAAACTACTCTTGAATGATAAATATGAATCGGGTGAAGTATCATATAGTATTTAAATTTGAATTATTAATTTGAGCTAGTAATGACAAAATTAAGGGGAACTGTGATGAATCTCTGCAGATATGACTAAAGTTGTGATTGTCCGCGCGTTGGCGGGGCAAATCAGTAGATTTGCAGCCATCGCGGATGTTTACGCTTTTTTCGATTCCCACCCTGTCTGAGCCTTGTAAACATTTTTGTCCGATTTGCTTTGAATGTATAGAATAGAATGGATTTAAGTTGGGGCCTTGGACATGTCGTTGCTTCAACATGTAAATCAATTTAAAGAGTTATATGTTTCGTGATTAATATATACCGAACGTTTTCAAAAAAAAAAAAAAAAAAAAAAAACTACTTCGTAAATATATAACCTGAAGTTTGCGGACACACTAAAAACTGATTATTTGCTTGTAAGAATCTCTCGAAATAGAAGAACATCACAATGCTATCTTCTGTATCACATTAAACTCTTATAACGCACCCAACACCCTTCTAAGATATCAAAGTTCTGTGTTTTTGTTGAAATACAAATTTCTAAGCTGAGTTGCTGTCCTATGTGTAAGCATCTTTATGTATGGATGTTGCAAAACAGGTAACTAATTCACTGTTTTCATATTTGTATGCAGGATCCAGCAAACAAAAGGGTTATCGTATGTGATGAGAAGCTGAAAAAGATATTTTGGTGGGCTAATTAGTCCTCACTTCAAGTTTTTGGTAGTTTTTGATGTTATGTATAGTCTCTGATGTTATGTATATGGAGATCTATTTTGGTTGATGATATCGCTAGTAAGAAAGAATAGTAGTACCCCTGCACCCATCTTTTTGGTAGTTTTTGGCTTGTTAGGGGGCTTCAAGAAGCCATGTTTTAGAACCTTGTTCTGCTAGCATTTTTTGCTTTCTTGGATCTCTTTGCTTCAAATGTTTCGGTTTCTATGTAGTTGTTACTATGTTTCATGGATTTATATTCACTAGTTTGATATGTCTTGGTATATGCTTCATATTTCTTTGCATACATATAATTCCTCATGTTCTGGTGAACGAACATTCATTTATCAGTATGATGAGCATAGTTTCGTGATTTGTTCTTGCCATACGAGCGCCCTCTATTTGCATAATTTGTTGTTTGATTCTACAAATCTTGCAGTATGTATGGACAAAGAACGAGGTTTTCAGTCTCATCAAGGGCGGCGTGCTGAAGCTGTTATCAGCTTAAAGGTTTGATTATATCGTATAAACAAAGATCAGAATTGGCTATGATACACAATCAAAAACTCAGCAATATATTTAAGCAACCATACTACTTTCAATCCATTTTATTATCTAACCATAATATCTGACTACAAATCAAATTTAACCTAAGTGACGACAGCAAGTAACCGTCGGCTACAAAAGTCATTTTTGTTGCGGTTCTGCAAGCAGCTCTGAAAGCTGTTCATCAGACTTGCACACATCAAAACGATTATACTGAGATATTTATCAATGATTGTACCTATCTATCAAGAGAAAAGAGGGGGGGGGGGGGGGGGGTTCGGGGGAACCAAGAAGAGTAACACGAGTCACCACAAATCTCAAAGGCAAGAGCATTACTAATTACTAGATATTGGTAAGGGAATCTTGGACAACCGTTAGGATTTGCTTATTTAAAGTGCTTATATACTTAAAACTGTTTATAAAATCCAATTGTTTCCTCAGCTTTTCAACTTACTCAGTTCGGACCTGAGATTCAAATGTTGAAACATAATACTCCCACCATCCAAAAATAATTTTCATCTTTCCATTGTCACAAAATAATCGTGCACCGTAAATTTTAACTAATAAGCTTCTGTAAATTAACTTCGTAAATTTTTTTATGATTTCTGATACACCAAAAGTTCACAAATTAGATAATGCATAAACAAAACAGCAGTTTCAAGTAATCATATATAATTATATAGTTTTTTTTTTTTTTTTTTTTTATCAAACCATGATTTCCAACTGCAAGCTAAACTCGCCTTAACAATGATAGAGAGTAATCTCAGCTGCAAAATAGTACTTTCCTGTTACAGTTTCGCAAGCAGCTCTACAAGCTGTTCATCAGACACCTTCCTGTCAACACATGTACCCAACGTTTAAGTGAGAGTTGAGCCACCGATGATGCGATAACTAGATATTGCACGTAAAATTATCTATACTACATATAATAGAGGAAGCACTCTCTCTCTAAAATTTTCAGATTTACAAAAAATGATGCATGGTTTACAACACTTTAAAGCAACCGATTTTTATAATTACAACAACCAAAGCATGATGTACAACAAAAAATAGCATTGAATGAAATTCAGACCAAAATTCTATGAATTCTACATTAATGCTATTAAAAGCACCCCTAAACCCAAAATTACAACCATTTAAGCACAATTTACAACCCTCCATTAAAACCCATCTATTTTAATAATTCCTACCCATATAATTCGAAATCTTTTGCTTCCACTACAACTATTAGGACACTGGCAGTTATGATTCCGAAAACATCCATACCTCCGAAATCCACCAATAATATCATTCCACCTCATTTCACCTAATTCATACTTTTTTCATACCTCCCAACCTCATTTTAGTGGCAACCATGCCTTTTTCATACCTCCCAACTTTTTTTTTAATTTATTTTTTATAAATTAAATTAAACAATTTAATTAAAACATAAATATTTCATTAATAACTAAAACAAAATTACATAATACTTAAAAAAAAAAAAAAGAAAAAAAAGAGAAAACATAATTAAAAGAAAATTACATTATTCTTAAAAAAAATGAAATAACTAATCATCGAGATATGTTAAGTTTTGAGCATCTACGTGGTCCGTAAGATTATATAGGAGTCGGTAATGCATTTTTTCGTCGATTAACTCCGGTAATACACTATCGTCATAAACTGGCGCGACTAGCGGATCCATTATATGAACCGGTGATATTGCCATCCCATCGTCTTTTAAAATCATATTGTGAAATATGATACACGTATAAACGATTTGCTGAATCTTCTCAACTGACATTGCCCGAAGAGGAAGAGCGAGAATCATCCATTTATTTTTAAGACGACCAAAAGCTCGCTCGATATCTTTTCTTGCAGACTCTTGTAGCTTTTTAAATCTCTTTTCATTCAATTCAACCGGATGCTTGTATGCTTTAACAAACGTTGACCATGTAGGATAGATTCCATCGGTAAGATAATAACCACGTTTGTAAAACCGTCCATTTATATGAAATGAACTGTTTGCCGCCGTTCCGTTTCGCTCCGTAAGATACAATGGTGACTGATTCAAAACATTGATATCGTTGTTTGCACCTGGAACTCGTATAAGCGTGCAATGTCATGGGATGTAGGCCTACGTAAGAACTCTCGACCATATAATTGAATAATCGCTTGGCAAAAATGATCAAGGCATTCTCCTATAAAAATATATATAACGCTAACTTTATAAAAAAAATAAATAACAAGAACTTTAAAATATATATAACGCTAAAATATAAAAAAATTAATAACAATAAGTTTAAAAAATATTTCACTTGACGTTCGGCGCGCCATGTTTAAATAGTCATCAAATCTATCTGGAGGTTCACCCGTTGCGAGTTGCCTAATGGCCGATGTGCATTTTTGTAATGCCGTGAAACTTTTTTTCCCCTCGCATCTAAGCCCTCTTGAAACCATTCGAAATTCGCTTCAACATCAGCAAGAACTCTTAAAAACATGCTTTTATTCATACGAAACCGTTCACGAAAACGTTCGTCGTTAAACTTTGGACGTTCAACGAAATAATCATTCATAAGGGTTCGTAAAGCTTGTTCACGAAAACGAGTTACATACTCCCGACTTTCGGTAGAGCTTGCCGTGTCGTCAATTGCATCGTACGCAGCTAATAAGGTTTCTAGGGTGCTACCGGATGGCACTAGTTCGGACAATTCGCCGGGGGGACTCACTAATGATTCGGACGAAGAAGAAGACATTGTAAAAATATGTGAATTGTATTATTTGTGATAAAAATGTATGTGTTTGTTGAATATATATAGGGGAATTTTTTTATTTTTTATTTTTTATTTTTATTTTTTTATTTACTTTTTTTTTGGCCCAATGCACGCTCCAAAAATCCAAGCGTCTAGAAAATTAAATGTTAAACGGTCATATTTTGCATAGAAACTCCCATGCTTCGGAGGTAATATATGCCGGTGAGAGGATGCCGCTTACAATGCCGGTGGGGTGGCGGCGGTGTTCACCGCCGGCATGCCCTTGCCGGTGGGTGATGCCGCCCCCACTGCCACCCTTCTTAGAGGGGAGGGTATCCTACGCCAAGAGAGGCGTTTTCCCGGAATACGCAACCTGAGCACGCCACAACCACACCGAGTCTCGCGTTTTCGTGTCCTAAGCGGTCACGACCAGCCCAAATGGTCTCGAAAAACGCGACCCGATGGCGCGAAGTGGGTACCGGTGCCCGCGTTTTCCCGTATATTTTTTGCGTCTTCCCTGATCATACATTTCTTTGTTAAATACATTTATGATTTTTACATTTCTTCTTCATGAGTTTGAACTTTTTTGCGATGTGACAATTAAGTATGTAACCCTAAATCTAACGTCATGTACTTATATGGACAAAAGCCCAATAAACAAAAAATTGGACTATGTAGTTGTTGTTTTTATAAAAGCCCATGAAGTAAAATAGAATTATACTTCCACTCTTAAAGAAATTATAAATAGTTTTGCATTATTTGCAAGATTTTAAACTAATTAATATAAAGAGTATTTATTGATACAAAAGTTGGGCGTACCTGGTTATGGGCTTATGCTCTCGTACCAATTCACTCCTTAGCACTTGTTACCTGCGTACTAAGAAAATAAGACAACACCGTTAGGCTTATCGAGGGATTGTCTCCCCCGATTAGACTCCGGCGTGAGAGTAAGTAATCGATTTAGTGTTCTCGTAGAGAGTTTTAGGGTTGTATATCGTACCTTTGAATGAGGGATGTCATTCCTTATATAGGGGCTGAAACCGTGTAGGTTTCTTGCTCCTTACTTTTCGCATACGTAATGCTTATCCGGGGTAAGGATATCTATTCCATGAATAGGTAATCCTTATCGCGTACCCAGTTGAGTTTGGTTGGGCTTTGGGCTTCGTGAGCCCAAGCCATGTTTATTACGGGCCGTTATTCGTTATAATAGCCCACTCGTGGTGGGTTTGGGCCAAGTAATGTTTATCATTTGGGCTTGTGGCCCAAATATAGACTATACGTCATCATGTCCCCCCAGTCTAGTGTGCGCGGCTCGTAGCCGCGGATACTAGACTTAATATTATCAGCGGTAAGCGTGGCGGGAAATCAAGGAAATTTTACCGCCTATATTCTAAGTGCAATGCACCAAACAATAAATGGATACCTTGAAAATCGGGGGAAGTGTCCACGTAGCCCTCGGAAATCGGGGAAAAGTGCATGTACCCGTTCAGCTCCAGCCATACGTTTTTGTGAGTGGATTCCACGTGGAACCAAACTAGGGTTTTTACCACTCCCTATATAAGAGTGACCGCCCCACTTTTTACAATCACACAGTAAAACACACACTTACTATTCACCTTTCTTGAAAGCTTATTGCAAAGAAAATATTTCATTTTCGTAGGTAATTTGTGTGTGTCTTCCTTAGTATTTGATGAAGATGGTTGCTCAATTGGAAGATTTTCGCTCTGTGATGTCCATTGAGGATGTTACTGAATTTGCGTCTGACTATTTTGTGCCTCTGGATGTCCATCCAGAGTCACCAGATGTGGACGCATGTATAGCTGATTTCCCCGAAGGGAAAATAGGGTTATACAAAAAATTCTTTGAGTACGCGAATCATCGCGTCCCCATATCTATTTTTCTGAGCGATTTGCTCAATCATTATCGCCTTCACATCTCTCAGCTGCACTGTATAGGTGCGGCTAAGGTGTCGAATTTTGAAGTAAACTGCCGTTTACTCGCGATAGAACCGACCGTGGCCTTGTTCCGCTCCTTTTACCACACGACGTGGTCAAATGGTTGGGTTTCTTTTGCGAAGCGTCAGGGGGCGCTTCAGTGTTATACAGAGAAAGTGGACGCCCTAAAGAATTGGAGGGAGTACTTCTTTTGGGTTGATGACGTGGTCTTTCCCTTTCCCTATGAGTTTTATACTCAGGATACATTGCCAAGGGATGGGCGCCCCGCACCCAACTCCTACAGGCTAGTTGATGTGCAGACTTTAGATGCCAACCGACTGGCCATTAACCCCTATCCGGAGGAGTTTTTGGTACATATGGGGTTGAGCCGCGCTTATTTTGGCGCTGCAGATGAGGTGCCTACTTTCCTGAGTGAGGATGGCCGGGGTGGGTGTTCATCCCTTCTACTTCAAGCTTTGTAAGTCTTTTGTGTATGTGCGCTTTTAATAACTAATCCTTTTTTGCTTTCTTGGTTTATTGATGTGCGCAGAGATGGATCTATTTGCTGTGGTGAAGCTGGACAAGCCGAAGCTGGTAACTATAGGGGTGCGCCCTCTGAGGGAAGGTGAGCAGCCCCTACTGGAGGCGACAGAGGGTCGTTTGACCGCCCTGCCAGAGGCGGTTCCTGAGAACACACCACCGCTCCAAGTGACGCCTGTTCAGAGCGTGGCGCCTGATGCGGAGGTAGCGCCTACTGTGGAGGTGGCGCACACTGTGGAGGTGGCGCACAAGGAGGCGCAATCGGGATCGTCTGACAGCATTAAAATCCTAAATCCTGAGGAGGTGCTGAGAGAGGAAGTTGCGCAGAATGTTAAGCGCAAGGGAGAGGCTGGAGGCAGTGGTACCAGAAAGAGGTGTCGACACGTCATCAGGGACGCGGAGTCGAATGCAGAAGAGACATCTACTTCTGGCGCACGGTTGAAGGTTGATGATGTTTCTCCGTTTCTGTAAGTGTCTGCATTTTTATCATCCTTCTCCCCTTTTTTGTTTTATCATATTACTTGTTGTAATACTGTCTTTTGTTGTGTAGGGATGATGCTACGAAGAATGATGGGGTCTTCGTTGATGAGGTTTCCTCTCCACAGAATGAAAACAGGGAGGGGAAGACCAAGGTTGTTGATGGTGGCGAGGCGCAGCAGCTAATGGATGAGCTGGCTGCGACCACTGCGCGCCAAGCTGAGCTGGTGGCACAGCTAAAAGGGAAGTATGTTGGGGAGAGCAGTGCTCTTGCCCAAAAGGAGGAGGAGTTGGTGACACTCCGTGCGCAGTTGGCTAATGCGTAAGTGGAGCTGGAGGCCTCGAGGGCGTATGCTAAAAAGATCGTTGGGGATAAGGTGAGCATGCTAGCCGACCTTAGGTATGCGAGGGCTAAGCTTGAGCAGATAAAGGCTAAAGCAACCTGGTCGGTGGCATACCTTGATGAGAAGAGGGCTGAGCATCGTGCCAGCGTCCAGGAGTTTCAGGAGCGCATAGAGAAAACGATTGCGCTGCAAGAGGAGAAGCTGCGCGCCCTCAATATGGAGTATGACGAGGAACTGTATCCTCATTTGATGTCTACTATTGCTGAGCGCAGGTATTTTTGTTTACTTGTCTTCATGATAACTTTATCACCGTGCTTTTTACTTACACAAATTGTCTTGGTGAATGCAGGTGGTTGATTAGCCATGGGCTGCGCCTGGCAGCCCTGAGCACCCTAGAGTCAGCAGAGGTAGTGGATGCTTTTGGAAAGGTGGTGCATTGCGCGATTGCGCGTGGTCGATCGCAAGCCATGGAGGATCTTCATGAGGCCAAGCTGCTGGAGAAGGACTTGGCGGAAGTCCCTGGGTACAGCCCTACAGCTTATGATGAGCTGCTACAAGCAATGGCAGGGCTGAAGGTTCTTGAGTTGCCGCACATTGGGAGGCTGGAGCGCGATCAAGATGACCCCATAGATGTGCTGATGGCAGGGTTGACATTGCAGCGCCATCTTGGGGATAATGCGGAGGAGGAATCAGATTACTATCTGAAACCTGATGTTTCGCAGCTTCAAGTTCCCGTGTTCGCGCGTCCTCGCGATATTCTCAAACCCTTTGCAATTGAGAGGGAGATTCCTTTGAAAGAAGTGCTAGAGCGACATGAGCAGAGGGTTGCTGTGAAGAAGGGTATCAAGGGCAAGGCCGTGATGTGTGGCTTTGGCGCTGCACACCTCCCTAGGTCAGATGGTGTGCCTGTAAGCGTTCCAACCGTGTCTATGCAGGATGCCATAACTTTGAGTAAGCTTAAGGAAGCGGGGAGTTCCGCCGCTCCGGAGGAGAGTCCTGAGCATCGCCATAGTATATAGGCTTTTTGTATATTTATGTATCTTTCCTTGTAATTTTATTAATAAATGTGGAATAAGATACATTTTTGTTTTAAGTTCGTGACTTAAATATACTTGCATTGTTTGCTAAGTTTGATTTTTTTAACTAAGTCTTTTAAGTGCGTGACTTTGAAGAATTATACTTGCATTGTTTGCGAAGTTTTATTATTTGACCAAGTGTCTTGGCTCGTTATATTGCTAAGCTCGTACGGTGTACTTGGTATATGCGCATCCGTCGTGGGGTGCGCACGCGAGACTTACCTCGACGTCTCGAGAGTAAGGCGCTTAGCAAGGATGTGTGATCCAATGTTGATGGGTTTGCAACCCTCTTATTCAACGAGTAAATTAGTAGGTTAACTTATCCTTTATGTCTTCGTGGGTCTTTAGGTGGTGCATGCACGCCATGTAGGCAGAAATATAAGATAAACAATATTGACATATATGCAATAAAGTAAAATGCGCTACGGAATTAGCTAGAAACCATAACATTTTATTGATACTTGCAAGTTATTTGAAAAAATAGAAAATACAATTCCTAGAAAAGAAAAGAAAGACAAACACTTATTGGGCACCTCGTAGGATGCAAGGGTGTTTGTGTAAGGGCCGTAGCCTAAAAGTAACATCTTTTGAGATTGCAGATGTTCCAAGTGCGCGCTAGGTCGTGACCTTCCATATCGCGCAATCTGTATGCGCCGTTGCCGAGCGCGTCTGTGACCTCGTAAGGTCCTTCCCATTTAGGTTCGAGCTTGCCTGTGTCTTCTGCGTGGCTCGCGTCGTTGGCGCGGTAAACAAAGTCTCCTGGTCTGAATGAAGTGTGTTTGACTTTTGCATCATAATACTTCTTCATTTTTGCCTTAGCCTTTGCTTTGCGTATAGCTGCGCGTTCGCGTCTTTCTTCTAGTATGTCTAAGTCTATGCGCCATTCCTCGTCATTTGTCGTGACGTTGACCTCTGCTGTGCGTATAGTTGGCATTCCTATCTCGACTGGTATGACGGCTTCTGTTCCATAGACTAGGGAAAATGGCGTGTCGCCAGTACTGGTTTTGATTGTTGTACGATGCGCCCACAAGACATGCGAGAGCTCATCTACCCATCTTCTTTTGTGTCTGTCAAGGCGCGCTTTTATTCCTTCGCCTAGACTGCGATTTGCGCGCTCAACTAGGCCATTGGTTTGTGGGTGTTTGACTGAAGCAAAGTGTTGTGTGATGTTCAATTGTGCGCACCAATCTTTGAATGGGTTATCACAGAATTGTTTTCCGTTGTCTGATATGATCGCGCCCGGTAGTCCGAAGCGACAGACAATGTTGTCCCAAACAAAGCGTTTGACTTGGTTTCCCGTGATGTTCACCACCGCTTTTGCTTCGATCCACTTTGTAAAGTAGTCTATGGCTATGATGAGGAATTTTACTCCTCCAGCTGGGACAGGGAAAGGTCCTGCGATGTCAATACCCCATTTGTAAAATGGCCATGGTGAGGTAATTGGTGTTAGCTCTTGTTGTGGTCGACGCGGAATTGGCCTATGTACTTGGCAATTGCTGCAATTTCTTATCAGATCGCGTGCATCGCGATGCATTGTTGGCCAATAGTATCCTGACCTTAGAGCGCTTGCCACCACGGATCGTAGCCCTGAGTGCATACTACATGATCCAGCGTGAATTTCGCGGAGGACGTAGTCTGCTTGAAGGGGTCCAACACATCGGAGCCATGGCTGTAAAAAAGACCGTCGATAGAGTACATTGCCGCGTAGTTCAAATCGTTGCGCTGCGCGCCGTATTCTTCGGGCGTCTTTATGATCTTGGGGTAGGACTCCCTTGCTAATAAATTCGGTGATAGGTGTCACCATTGATATCTCCCTCTCCAAGATTGACTTGTTTTTTAGGGTTTCCACCAATACCTGTTTTGAGAGGTGTGCGAAGCTTGTGAATGCGATCTTGCTGAGTGCGTCCGCCTTCTTGTTATCTCCTCTAGGCACCTGTTTTATGGTGAACCTATCAAAGTTTTTGATCAAAGATTTTGTCTTTTCCAGGTATTGGGTCATGTGCTCATCCTTGGCCTCATATTCACCTAGCACGTGGTTAGCGACCAGTCGCGAATCTACGTTTGCTTCTAGGTTGCGAACACCCATTTGAATTGCAATGCGTAGTCCAGCTAGTAGGGCTTCGTATTCTGCCTCATTGTTTGTGGCTGTGAATTCAAAGCGTAGCGCATAGGTGAATTCCATACCTTCTGGATTTGTAAGAATAAGGCCTGCGCCTGATCCTTCTACACATGAAGATCCATCTGTGAACAGGATCCAGGGTTCCTGTAAATCTGTTTTAGCTGCAGATGTCGGGCTGTCGCTGTCTGGCTTCTCCACAATAAAATCGGCTAGGACTTGTCCTTTGATTGCAGTGCGTGGTCTGTATGAGATGTTATACTCACTTAACAGTACACTCCATTTTTGTAAGCGTCCTGATGCGTCAGGTTTAGAGATAACTTGTTTGATTGGCTGATCAGTGATTACAAGTATTGGATGCGCTTGAAAGTATCCACGCAACCTTTTGGCTGCGAACACTAGAGCTAAGACCAGCTTTTCCATAGCGCTGTAGTTAGTCTCTGTTTTCTTTAGGGCTTTACTTACGAAATATATGGGTGTCTGGACAGAGTTCCTGTCTGTCAATAGGACGGCGCTGACTGCTCCATGGGTTGCCGATAAGTACATGATTAGTTCTTCCCCTGGTCGCGGTGCGACGAGTTTGGGAAGAGATGCCAGATGGTTTTTAAGTTGTTGGAAAGCTTCTTCCGCTTCGGTAGTCCAGCGAAAGTCTCCCTTTTTTGTACACTTCGTGAGTGTTTTAAAGAGGGGAAGAGATTTGTCTGCTGACTTAGATAAGAAGCGGTTTAGTCCTGCTAATTTTCCATTTAGTGACTGGACTTCTTTGAGTGTGCGCGGGGAGGGGAGATCAATAACAGCCTTTGTCTTCTCTGGGCAAGGCTTGATTCCATCAGGTTCTATCAAATATCCGAGGAACATGCCTTCAGTTGCGCCAAAGGTGCACTTTTTGGGATTCAACTTCATGTTTATTCGTCCCAATATTCTGAATGTTTCCTCGATGTCGCGCACCAATTCGTCCTCTGTATGGCTTTTGATGACAAGGTCGTCAACATAGACTTCCAAGTTGCGTCCTACTTGTTTTTCGAAAGCTGTGTCCACCAGTTGTTGGTATGTCGCGCCTGCGTTTTTCAGGCCAAAAGGCATTTTTGTATAGCAGTATACTCCTTGACTGGTGTGGAAATCCGTTTTTTCTTCATCTTCCACTGCCATCTGGATCTGGTGATACCCTTTATATGCATCTAGGAAGCATTTGAAAGGGTATCCGCACAAGGACTCGACCTTCCAGTCTATCTCCGGCAGTGGATAGCAGTCCTGCGGACATGCTTTATTGAGGTCCGTGAAGTCCACGCACATCCTCCAACTGCCATCACTCTTTTTTACCATGACTGGGTTAGAGAGCCAGTCGTGGTAGTATACTTCGCGCATGATGCCTGCATCAACGAGCTTATGTACTTCTTCCAGAATAGCCTTTGCACGATCTGGGGCCTGGCCGCGCTTCTTTTGTCGTATTGGAGGGTATCCTTGTCGGATTTGTAGCTTATGCTCTGTAATAGAGCGCGGTACTCCCGTCATATGTTTGGGTTCCCATGCAAAGATGTCTAGGTTCTTTTGCAAGAGTGCGCATACAGCTGCTTTACCTTTGTCAGATAAAGATCCTCCAATCGAAAATTGTTGCTCTGGATAATCTGGGTGAATAGCGACTTTTAAATTTGGCGTTTTTTCCGTGCACTGTTCTGGAATAGTCTCTGCTTCAGTTGTTACTGCGATGCATTCTCTTGGTGGTATTGTTGTGTTATAGAGAGTGACAACTCCTCCTTCCACTGGGAATTTAAGCATTCTGTGCGCTGTGGATGGTACCGCGCGCGTGGATGATATTCCCGGTCTTCCAATGATACCATTGTATGGTGAAGGAGACTTTATTACCATAAAGTTTATCCACGTTGCGGTTGAGTGTTGTTCATCTCCTACGACCACCAACAAGCGTAACTGCCCCATAGGCCAAATCTTTTCTCCTGTGAATCCTGTTAATGACGTTGTAGCTGGTATCAACTGACTTTGGATTTCCGGTCGCAGTCTTTTGAAACAGTGATCGTACAGGATGTCTGCGGATGCTCCTCCATCAATGTACATGCGGTGGATGTCATGTCCCCCTGTATGTATTTCAATGGTTAGAGGCTCCACGACTGCGTTGTCCGCAGCTATAGTAGGGAAGGATATCTCTTTTTCTAGAGAGAATTTTTGGCTGACTTTTTGCTTTATCCTGCGTTGCCATGATTGTATCATGTATATAGTATCAGCTTTTTCCTTTGGGGGTTCTTTCTTACCCCCGTTTCTCTATTTATCTTTTCCCTCCTTGATGTTCTTTACGAGGTGGTCCATCCTGCCTTCTCTAACTAGCTTTTCAATTAATTGTTTTAGTTGGACGCACTCGTTAGTGGTATGACCTTTTTGGCCGTGGTACTCACAGTATCCACTACCTAGGCGCTTTTCTTCTGCAGTGCGCATTGGTGGTGGTTTTGGGAAGTTCGCGCCTTCTGTTACAAATATTTCTCTCGGAGTCTTAGTGAGAGGAGTATATTTGTCGTTGTCTCTTCCACTGCGGTAATTCCTGCTGCGGTTGTTATTCTGGTCGTTGGATTGTCTCCTCGGCTGTTCTTGTTGCCTATAGTTTGAATAACCTTTTTTGCTATCCGCGGCAGCTGCTTCTCCTTGTATAAAGGATCTGGTGCGCTTTGTTAATTCGTCAAAGGTCTGTGGAACTTTGTCATTCAGCTTGCGGATGAGTTCTGGGTTATTGATCCCATTCATGAACCCTGAAATTTTTAGGATTTCAGGACATGCTTTGACTTGTATGCACTCATCTTTAAAACGTTCCATAAAAGCGCTGGTTGATTCCCCTTGACGCTGTTTCACTCTTGCTAGTTCCACAGGGTTTTTAGCGCACTTCTTTCGCTGGGTGAGGTTGTGGCGGAATGCTTTCCGTAGTTCCTCAAATCCACCAATGCTCCTACGTGGGAGTTTGCTAAACCATGTGCGCGCGTTTCCTCCTAACGTGGAATTAAACATATGGCACCACACAGGCTGTGGCCAATTTTCGATAGTTGCGGCTGATTCAAAAATTTTTAGGTGATCATCAGGATCACCTGTTCCATCATATGTTTTCACGTTAGCGGGCATGCTCCTGCGTTTGCGGTCTGAGTAATCGCTGATGCGCCGTGTAAACGCATCAATTTTCTGGCGTCGCCATGGGAGAGACATATCTTCATTCTCTTCCTCGCGACGTCTTCCTCTTGACTTCCAGTGCCCTGTTTCTTTATCCTCGTTGTCCGAGGAGTCGCTGGAAGAAGGGTAGTCTCTTTTTCCGCGCTTGCGCCGGCTTCTTTCAGAAGAAGAGCTTGAGGGATTTCTGCTTGGGGATCTTCTTCTCCCCAATCTGTCTTGAATCCTCCTACTCCCAGGTTTGGAAGATCCTTGGCTTGGCGAATGTTGAGGCCCTAATCGATCTTGTATTCCCCGACTGCCAAGTCTGGAGTGGACATTGGTGCGCCTCTCGCTGTCTCCTGAGTATTGTGAATCAGATATCGTACCCAACCTATCATGGATAGTGGTACGTTCTGCGCGTCTTCCTCGTGGGTGACGCGATGGTGATGGTTCGTGTTGAGGACCAAAATTGAGTCGGGCTTGTAGACCCGCGCTTGCTCTTCTTGTTGCTTCTTCTTGCATGAGGGCGGTTAGGGTTTCATAATTTTGGGATACAAAGTTTCCCAAAGTTAGATCAGGTGCGTCCTCAGTTGTTGCAAGAATTTCTACCTCAGTGTTGGGCGCCCTGTTTCGTTCAGGCGCGCCTGGCGGCGCAGTGTTGTTCACTGCGGGTGTAGCCTGATGAGGAGTGGTGAAGAGGGTGCGTTGGAGTTCCTCAACGCTTGGGACCACTGGTGTGACTTGAGTAGTTCTTATAGGTAGTTCTACTGCTAGACGAGGTGTGGTTGTTCCTGCCTCGTGGTGACCAGGTGTGCTGGTTGTCCCAGCGACTTGTCTGGAGGTTGGATCTTGTTGATTCTTCCTCTGATGGTCACGTTTTTCTGACTGCGGAGTCCGCTGGCTCGAATTCTTATGTTTCGTCATTCTAGTTCTTAGTAGGGTCCCACGGATGGCGCCACTTATTGATACAAAAGTTGGGCGTACCTGGTTATGGGCTTATGCTCTCGTACCAATTCACTCCTTAGCACTTGTTACCTGCGTACTAAGAAAATAAGACAACACCGTTAGGCTTATCGAGGGATTGTCTCCCCCGATTAGACTCCGGCGTGAGAGTAAGTAATCGATTTAGGGTTCTCGTAGAGAGTTTTAGGGTTGTATATCGTACCTTTGAATGAGGGATGTCATTCCTTATATAGGGGCTGAAACCGTGTAGGTTTCTTGCTCCTTACTTTTCACATACGTAATGCTTATCCGGGGTAAGGATATCTATTCCATGAATAGGTAATCCTTATCGCGTACCCGGTTGAGTTTGGTTGGGCTTTGGGCTTCGTGAGCCCAAGCCATGTTTATTACGGGCCGTTATTCGTTATAATAGCCCACTCGTGGTGGGTTTGGGTCAAGTAATGTTTATCATTTGGGCTTGTGGCCCAAATATAGACTATACGTCATCAGTATTGTATTATGTGTTTTTTTATTTAATGTAATTTTTTAATGTATTTTTTTTATTAAAGAAAAAATTTAATTTTAGTTAAATGTGTTTAAATAAATGAAAAAAGGGGAAAAAATTGTGGGGTTCAAGGGTGCATGATGGCACCAGAGACTGGTGTTATAGAAGCGGGAGGGGATTTTTGATGTTGTGGTGAATTCTGATGTTATGAGAAATTATTCGGGTTCGTGTGGATATATACAACTACCTAAGCACAATGTACAAATACAACTATTTAAATTATGGGTGTTCAGTATTTGGTTTCACACCGAACAAACCGAAATATAAATCGGACCGAAACCGAATAAAACAGGACCGAAAATTTTAATTGGTGCATGGTTTGGTTTAAAACCAAACCGAAGTATTTAATTGGTGTTTGGTTTGGTTTTGGGTTTGACAAATACATAACCAAACCAAACCGAAAAAACCGAATATATATCTATCAACACAAAAAAGTTTGAATTATATATATATACATATTTTATATGTTTATCTTCCTAACAAAAAATCCTAAGAATTTAAAATATCTTATAAACTAACCACTCCTCAAATCAAGGATGCTTGAAGATGCAATGTTCAAACATAAGACTTCTGCAGACCTTTGTCGAAGAACTTTTTATCTTGTTTCGCTTTCATTTATTTCCGTTAAGTTATGAAACCTTTTGATTTCTTAAACTTTTGTATTGTTGATTTACTTAAACACTTTGTGAGATCTTTTGATTTGGTAATTTTATTTGAACTTTTAGGTTTTTATTTGTGACTTTTAGATTACATTTAGAAGTTTACTTGAATTTGGTTTTCTTGGTTTTAACCGAAACCAAACCGAATTCTAAATTGGTGTATGGTTTGGTTTTAAACGTTCTATAATTGGTTTGGTTTAGTTTTGGTTTTAACTTTTAAAATTTTCAAACTGATTAACCCGAACTGTATAACCCATGAAACCAAAAACCGAACCGATGAACACCCCTAATTTAAAGCACAAATAAAACTAAAAAACATTTTAACTACTTGTAATTATACTACTGTCTTAACTGAATTTATTGTTATTTGTAAATTAATTGGTAGAAAAAAGTGTGGTCGCATAACATCACATTACCAGAAAATATAGTCACAGGGTACCCTGTCGCCGCATCGCGCGGGTACCCTGCTAGTATCTTTAGACTCATAGAAGATTAATAAGGTTAGAACCATTTCTTTCTTTGATTAAGTTTAATTTACTTCTAAGTTTATTATTTATTTCTTATTTAAGTTAATTTATTTCCTTAATCATACAATCGTGGGATCTAACGCACAACTTTTGAATTTTAATTGCTTTAATAGTTTTGTTGTTGTTTCTTATTATTTACCAAATAACTAGCTCTTAGGATTCGACACTCATACTTACCACAACTACACTACTACACGCGGAAACAAAACTATGAATTTGAGTTAAAAGGGGCCGTAAATATATCATATAAGAGTAACATACAAAGATTTTGAACCACAATAGCTACAACTACTGGTGTTAGTTTTATCTTCAACCAAAGGTTTTGAACAACCTATTTAAGATTGGGTTAATTACATCAAGTAATTAATGTTAAAAGGGATAAAGTAAAACTCTAAATCTAAATAGGGCAAAAAGTTTTTCTTGGGCCAATAAATCCATAATGAACACTATACTGCTATAACAGTCACTCGTCTTCTCCATAAAAAAAATAAATAAATAAAAGATGCTCTGTTTTTCCAAGTTTAAAATATAAGGTCATTAGCATATAAAGTATATGTTCTCCGTTCTCTATCACGAAAATAACCTAATTTGACGCCTCTCATTGTTTAATGACTTGGGTCATCGTCATAACCGGGCAGACCATGTTGGCAGTGGCCGGATTGAAGAGTATGTGAAACGTGGCTTGGAAATCAAGAGACAATGTGGGCTAGTTGGGCTAGTTGGGGTGGCCGAGCACCCGCCAGCCCCCTACTTACTGGCTCCGTCCCTGACTACACGATAGGGTACACTACTTTTAAGTGTATAGGTTATAGATTTAGGACTAGATAATTCTCACATCGGTATCCATCATCAAACTTCCAATCACTTTCACAAAATTCCGGCCACCTCGAATACAACATTTAGCTCACAATCAAAATCCATAAAAAACACCCCTTCTTATCGACAAACCCAAATACAAAACTTTAAGAAAATATATACATGAAATAAAACAATACAAAAACCCCACAACTTTTGTCTTTCCAGGTACTTCATTTAAAAGACAAAACCCATCTGTTTTTTAGCCGAGCCGAAACATGGCTCACTAAAAAACCCATATATGCCTGCTGTGACGGTCGTTGACAGGTTTTGATGGTTGTGGTGATGGGTTTCTACGATGGTTTCAATGGGGCATGTTGTGGTGGGTTGTTGTGAATCTGATGAGGTGGTGGGAACTGTCCATATCCGGTGTGTGAGCGAGAGAGAGACTTAACAATTCAAATAATTAACCAATGGCAATAAATACTATGACATGGAAATAAAAAAAAAATATGATATCACATTTTTTACAACAAAAAGGTGACAAAGTAATTTCATTTTATTCCCAAGTCAATTGTTCCATACTTAGGGCCCGTTTGGTTAGCGTTTTGGATTTGGTTTTATGTTTCAAAAAAAAGAATCAGACGTTTGGTTTATAGTTTCATTGTTGGATTGGATATAAATTTTGAAAAATGCTTACTGTATCAAATCCAGGGCATATATGGTATGGATTGATTTTCTGACATTTAGTGGGCCACTTTGTTGTTTCTCACTCTGCAGCTTTTTTTTATTAATAGTATAAATTAATAAACTAATTTTAAATACTTTTTAATTATTAAATTATTCTTTTTAAATTTAATTATATTATTTTTTATTACCTCATTATTTTTTCTCTCTCCTACATTAAATCCTAATCCAAATCCAAATCCTAAACCCATCAATATACCAAACGAGCCCTTATTTTTTTGCAATAGATACAGGTTTCTTATTGGACTTTTAAATAATTAGTCTTGTGCTTTTTGTTTAGGTGTACGTGGGGCCACCTCGTTAGTTTAGGTGGGACAACTTAATTGTTTATACAATATACGAAATGACAAGAATACCCTTACATGTGACTTGCACATGACACACTTGACAGTCAAATTTAAGTAAGGGTCAAAACCATAGGGAGAGGATCCAAGAAAAAGAAAAAAAAAGTATAGGGACTAAGGGGTTGTTTGATAAAAAAAAATTATTTAGCGCTAAATGAATCAAAGCTGCTGAATGATTTGTTGGTGTTGAGTGAAAATGATTGTTTGATTACTATCTGAATGAACAATTTGAGTAACATGAAATTACTAACTTGACCTTTTGTAATCGATCGAAATATCTTGTTTGATAAATTTTAGGGAGTCTTTAGCGATAGAAATTTATAACTTAAGCAAAATAAATGCTGGATTCAAAAATTTAGAGTAAAGAGTGTTATCAAAAAATTATTAAAATGATATAGGATACAAAAATCTTAGTTTCAAGTATATAAATACGTGAAAGACTCATGGAGGTTAATGATTGTCTTGTTCAATCCCTTCACACTTTTAGTATATTATATTTATGCTATAGTTCACCTATAAATTTTGTTACGAAGGGGTGTAAAACTCGTAGGAGTCACAATTGAGAAGAGTACCTATGACAGAAAAGAGTTAAAAGGATATTTAAGTCAAAGTGTAAGCTACTAAGAGCATCCACAATGCTTCTACCTCCAAATGACTTTTTGGTATTGCCACATCATTTTCTCATTAATTTTATCATTCAAAAACTTGTGCTTATAAAAGTTCTTCAATGCAAAAAAGCTATTCAAAAGCTTTTTACAATAAATGAAATTCAAAAATAGTACCGAGTCTTTGTATCAAAGACTTGTAATCTACCAAGTTTTTAGTACCCAAAAGCTTTTTACAAAAAAATTAAGTCATGAAAAGCTTTTCATCAAGTCTTTAGTGTAATGCAAAAACCTATTTGAAAAGCTTTTTTTAAATAGTAATAAGTCATTATAAAAGTGCCCATTGCAGATGCTCTAAAGGAGAGGACTAGTCTAGGATCATGGCCCACTCAGTACTAATTTAGATCACACAACATCTCATTTTACTCTACAAAACAACCTTACCTTTGACCGAATTCAGATTTGGCTGCTGAGTCATTTCATTAAGTGGCAATCAAACACACCCTAAATTTGTTATACCCGACAAACCACATAAAGCATTTAAGTAATTAACTCTATTATTTATTACTTTACCATTTGAAATTCTCACATATGTTTATAACACGTATATAAGAACATATAACACGAGGTTATAATACTAACGACATATTTCGAAAATGTTTTAACCTCGTGACATATAACTAGTTACAGTAAACTGATAAGTTTAGTTGTTTGCATTAACTTATGTTTGATAATAAGAGGAACAAAAAAACATTCCTATGTAAAATCATAAGCTAAAGTCCTAGAAAATAAGTTTTTTTTAAAAGGATAAAATTGTCTTTTGTTAAAAGCCCAAGCTCTCCCAAAAAAAGGATAAATAACAACTCCAAGCAGATAACATATACATAAACTCAAAATTTCTAGTAAACCAAAAGTTACAAAGGCCAAGCTGATTACATAGTCCAAAAAATAATTTCCGTAATTTCCTCAACAATTTTCCATCCAACTGCAACACAATGTGTCATCTTATGTAATTAAATCAACACTTTATACATTTGTTTCTCACATTTTTAGGGTCTAAAGTCAGCATTGGTTACAGTATGAGCAACAATGGCGGCAAGTCAAGACCACATATGTCCGTCATCCTTGTTTTGCTGCTTCTTCTTTATCCTTTCACCTTTCGTGTCCGCACTTGCTTCAACACGTTTTGACTGTTGTGACTGTATTTCTTGTATACGGCGTTTGCATCTTGGTTGACAAATGCATATATATTGATAAAAGTCAAATGATTGGTTATTTTGCATCCCTTTATTGGGTTGTTAAACATATGGAAGTAAAAGTAGCAACTACTGATATGATTTTCTATATTTTAAGAGGTCTGGTTGAGCATGGACAAGGTATATGATGCCGCATAAACATTAAAGCTCACCATTTTATGCCAATTTAACAATAAACTTTCAATCATTAGCATTAAAGATCAATAGTTCAAAACATGATTCAAACATGACATGCCTAAATGATCAAAAGCTGATATATAGTGGACGGAAGAAAGGGCAGATAACTAGTCAAACTTGCCCCATAGTACCCTATGATCTTACCAAAAGACTACACAGTCATAAGCTATAGTACCAGCACTTAAGGTGAGTCAGATATTTAGCATATTATGCATAAACATATCACTTAGCCATAGGTGGACTCTCAGGAACAAAGTCCACAGACTCGCTTTCTGTATCCCCCAGCTGTTGTGATGCAGTGACCTTGGCTCTCTTGAATCTAGGTGAACTTCTTAGACGGCCAGTCATTGATATGTTCTTCGACTTGCTCCTATCAAAAGTTCAGCAGTAAATCAAGAATTATACGAGTAAATACTGTTTTGGTTGTGTTTTATCTTAAAACGAGTCAACTTATAAATCAAGCAAAAAAGGAATCGGTCGGCTAAAAACGGGTAAGAAGTCAGTGCATACTTCCTAAATCAATTTTATCCAAATAGTTAGATTATTTTTGTAATAACAATGTTTTTATAATCATAATTAGCAGATTAATTGTTTATGAAGATACTAAAAAAAATGCTCGGTTTTGACCCGTACCAAAAGTGGCTTGTTTTGACCTGTACAAAGCAAAAAAAAATCGAAGCTTGTATATTATGGAACTTAGGCCCTGTTTACTTTTCTGTTAGCTAACAGAAGTGGACCCCAAATATATATTTTAATAATTCTTTTGTAAACGAGGCCCACATTATTCCACTAAATCGTCTTTGTGTGTAGAGTGTGAAATATGAAAGTCTCCCCAATCAGACGAAGCAAGAGAGTCGTGGGTCCCATTCTCTCTTAGCTAAGAGAATAAATAAACAGCCCCTTACTGTGAGTTTCCACCACCTCCCTTTCTTTTAACAATACAATATCCTGAGAAACATTTAATATTTTGTTAGACCCGTTTCCCGGGTGTTGGGACCCCACCCTAGATGAAAATGATAAAGACCTCGTGTGATTGGCCAGTCAATGTTCGTTGCGCAATGGTCAAACCTGATAGCCAATTAATAGTCAAAGTATGACTATGTAGTCATATAAAATGTGTTGCATAACTAAAGGGGCCTAGGTTGCCAAGTATTAAACATGTGGTTAAGTTAGTTGTGCCTTAAATAAGAAGAAAGAGACTAGAAGGGCCATTCTTGCCATTAGCCCAAAGATAGCACCTAACTAGTTATAGCTAGTAATTTCTAGACTTTTCTCCATCATTTTAGATGGAGTTGAAGTCCGGTTCTAGTGAGAGGAGAAAGGGAGGGAAAATCTAGATGATGACTTAAGGTGAAGAAGATGAAGGCTCCATGATTATGGACTCTCCTAGCTATGATCCTCCACAAGTAAGTATGTATATTCTTGAGGTTATTGAAGTTATAGATTATGGATTGAGTGGGTTTTCATCATATGATCAAGATATGATCATATGATGATGTAGAATGGAAGATGAGCATGTTTTATGGGTTTTGTATAAACCCTTGTTTATGATTATTGATTTTTATGTTTTAGGTTTTGATAGATGATAAAGATTGATGATGATGATGATGATGATGATGGCTAGTAATGATGATGATGATGATGATGATGATGATAATGATGATGATATTGATTTTATGATTGTAGCTTAGCTTTGGAAGCTAAGGTAAGTAACCGGTTATAATGTGATGTTATGTTGATTTCATTCCATTATGTGTTATATGATTATCTTGATATGGTTATTGAATGGTTTGGAAGATATGTGTTGTGTGAAAGTGATTATAAGGCTAGTTTGGCATAGCTAGCAAGTGAAGTGTTAGCTAAGTGGGTTTAGGTGTGATGAGATAGTATGGTGATGCTTAAGTGGCTAGAGGTATGTGTTCATGTTTATGGTTGTTATGGATTGATAGTTATGATGTGTAATGTGTGATTGATATGTAATGTTATGTTATACCCGTTTACTTACTAAGCCTTTGTGCTTACGGTTTAGTTGTCTAACCTTTTGTAGGTTGGTATGCACTTATGGAAGGCTTGGATAAGGATTAAGGTTGGATATGTGAAGTAGAAGGACTTTGGTAAGATAGTTGAGCTAGGTAGAATACCGAGCTCAAGTCATGGTTGTAACCCCGAGAGTCTTTCTACAATGTGTAAAGAGTATGTCAAGGTTGTCCTAACGTTTTGGTGGTCAACCGTTGTGTCAAAGTATGTTTTATGCGTAAATGGGAAAAGTTAAGGGAGTGTTTGGCATAAGCGTGTTTCTACCTATTTTGGGATGTAATCGGGTCATGTGTGTATGGAACAAGTTTTATATGTTATGTTAATGATTTTGGTTAAGTTTGAAGCGATATGGAAGTCGTATGTGACTTATGGCATGTAATGGGTCGAAACGGGTTTTGGCACAATACCCGTCAATTGTAAAGCACTATTTTGAGGGTCATATGGTAAATGTCTTTATATAAAAATAAGCCCAATGATATAAGAAGTAAATCTAGAAAGTTTTGTTAATTTTCGGGTCATAGAAGTTGTCTTTCCATAAAATGGGTAAAATATGCATAAAAGGGTTATGCATTTAAAGAGATGTTTGGGTTAAGTGTGTTTTTACCCATTTTGGGTAGCAAACGGGTTGATTGATTACGTAACGATTTAGTATGAGATGTTAATGACTTTGAGTGAGTTTGGTATGGAAATAAGGTACTATGGGTTGTTTATTGTGAAAATGGGTGAAATTTCGGTATGGGGTACACCAAATTTCGGTATGGGACCAAAACTCCCAAATTTCGGTTTGGGAGTGAAACTGTGGACAGATTTTGTCAGTTTTTGAAAAATCATATCTTTTTAACCGTAAGTTGTCACGGGTCGTGCCACCCGGCGTTTCGAAGGTAATTGAGTCTAGTTTCATTTAAAAATAGTCTCAATGTCTGAATATTTATAGATTTTTCTCAATGGTCAAAAGAGTAACAGCAGGTCAGATTTGATATGTCGTTTCCACACAAAAAGTTTTGAATTTTTGGTCAAAGCGTGCACGGGGTGTTACAACTTGGTATCAGAGCTTTGGTTTAAGTGAATTAGGTTTCCACTATAGGTTTCCTAGTCTTAAACCACTCGTAGAGGCGTTGAGCGTAAGTGTTAGTGATGCGGGAATTAATTGTTAAGTATGAGCTGGATTATGGTTTATGCTAGATGAGATTAGTGGTGATAAGTGATTGTGTGTGTTATAGTGTTGATGTATATGAGATGTAAGTCCGTGATGACTTGAAGTGTTTAAATGATTAGTTGGTCGTGCACCTCGGTTGGTGCCGGCGTTTGTATTGCGATTATGTGAAAGTATGATAGAGTCATGATAATGGAATGTGAATAGACATGTTAAGTGGTATTAAAGATGGGCTAGCAAGTGAATTGGAAGTTGTATGATGCCTTAGTTATAAGGTGGACCAATGCTTGCGGTTAATTAGAACGTTGATGCTTAGACATAGATTGTTGTGCATTATGATATATGAGCCATAGACTATATGATTTGATTATGATTATGAATGTTTTAACACTTGTTAGATAAGTGTTAAGTGTTATTGTTTATGTGACGTTATGTTTATGGTAGTAGTTTATTATATGTCTAAGTTTTATGTGATGTGCTTGAGAGCACGATTCACAGAAGTGTATGAGTTGAGATAGATGCATTGAAATGCATATTTCGTGAGACATGAACGATTAGATGTAATAATGAGTAGATGCTTGAAGTACAAGTCTTACACGCTTAATTAAAATAAGAAAAGTTAAGGTATACGGTTAAGATGTGACGAGATCATGTTATATATAAAACATGATAAGTAAAATGTGTTAGTAAGTAAATGGTTAAGCGTGATAACTAGAAGTGATGAATGAGACATAGATTGCGCTTGAATTCATAAGTGATATGAAGTGCTATAGAAGAATTGTAAAACATGAGTATAGTCATGTTTATATATTGGATAGTATGTGATGAGATTAATGAAAATGTTATGGAATAAGCCTATGTAAGGCTTATATGTGTAAAGTTGAGTAGACTAAATGAAGTGATAGTATGAGTTGTGAACATGGTCAACAAGGTTGACGGATAATAGTAAAAGTGTGTGGTAAGGACACATAGAGAATGTGTAAACTGTAAATGGACAAGCATCATATAGAACTTGTCTAAAGTAGAGATGCCACGTAGTGAATGTATGAGTCAACTTGGGGTTGACGGATAAATGATAAGTAGCATTGTGATAATGCAAACATAATTTAACAAGTGTAATATAGCAACTTGTCTAGATGAAAGTAAACGTGGTAGCGAATGTTGAAATTGCTCAAGGCAATGAGAAGTGTTGAAGTGATAGCGTGTACTTAATGATAAAAGTACATGAAAGATAAAGTGAGTAAAGATGATAAGTTAGATATAGCTTGGATCCAATTCTCTAGTTTTGGTATTCTTCGGGATAGCCTAGCTTGCCTTCGTGGCATGTGTTTTGGCATCCTTTGAGATGGCCTAGTTTACCTTCATGGCATGTGTTTTGGCATCCTTTGAGATGGCCTAGCTTGCCTTCATGGCATGGTTATTAGCTTGCCTTTACGGCATGGTTATTAGCTTGCCTTTCATGGCATGGTTGTTAGCTTGCCTTCGCCGGCATGGTTTGCCTATATTCTTGGCATGTATGAAAGTATCCTTTGGGATAGCTTAGCTTGCCTTTCATGGCATGATTGTACAGCTTGCCTTATGGCATGGATGATAGTTATGGCATCCTTCGGGGTGGCCCAGCTTGCCGCAAGGGCATGGATATTATGGTATCCTTCGGGATAGCCAGCTTGTCTTTATGACATGGATGAATAGTTAGTGAGATTGGATCCAAGGATAGAAAAGAAGGAAAGTAAAGTAGTATAATTGTTGTATCGGAAGTACATGAGTATGAGGATTTATAATCTCCTTATTTAAATGGATTGGGACGCCTCTTCATTTAAATAAAGAAATTGTAAATCACCGAACCATAAGTTTATAATTCCCTACTTGCATAGATTGGGACGCCTTTTTATGTAAGTAAATAGTTATAAATGAGTGGGCTTATGTGTAGCCGATATGACATGAATACGGGTAGAGATATGAGAAAGTGAAAACTAAAAAAAGTTAGACGTTATAAGAAGAGATTAGATATAAAAGCTTGTAGCGGCGTTAAGGTCCTATATGAACCTTAAGATAAACGCCTAGAGTGAGTTTTTGCTTTAAGTTGATAAGATGATGGGTGGAATTCCCACGACTTAACAAGAAGATTGCTTTAGTAATGCGTAGATTTGGTTTTTGGAAGTGCCGTTTATATGGTACTATGTATATATTGCGAGATAAGTTACCGGTTTTTGGAAGTAGATAAGTGTTGATATTGTGTAAAATGTAATTTTGGCCGGTATATGACTTAAGGACATGTTAGTGTATTTGTGAATGAAGTAATGATAGTGTTGAAGTTTGACTTATATAAAGTCAAATAGTAGATTTCCTCCGAATGACAAGTCGTCATTGTTGGGAATTTCAGATAAGCTCATGGTGAAAGTAGTGTTTATGTATAGTAAGTTTAGACTTTGCAAGATCATTTAGATCGTTGCAAGGTAATGGCTTAGAAAGCATGAGGATAAGAACATGTATATGTTGTGATTTAGTTTTGAATAGAAATGGACATGAGATTTCGAGGACGAAATCTAAATAAGGGGGATAGAATTGTTAGACCCGTTTCCCGGGTGTTGGGACCCCACCCTAGATGAAAATGATAAAGACCTCATGTGATTGGCCAATCAACGTTTGTTGAGCAATGGTCAAACCCGATAGCCAATTAATAGTCAAAGTATGACTATGTAGTCATATAAAATGTGTTGCATAACTAAAGGGGCCTAGGTTGCCAAGTATTAAACATGTTGTTAAGTTAGTTGTGCCTTAAATAAGAAGAAAGAGACTAGAAGGGCCATTCTTGCCATTAGCCCAAAGATAGCACCTAACTAGTTATAGCTAGTAATTTCTAGACTTTTCTCCATCATTTTAGATGGAGTTGAAGTCCAGTTCTAGTGAGAGGAGAAAGGGAGGGAAAATCTAGATGATGACTTAAGGTGAAGAAGATGAAGGCTCCATGATTATGGACTCTCCTAGTTATGATCCTCCACAAGTAAGTATGTATATTGTTGGGAATTAAATAATCAGAAGAATCAACATAAAGGTTTAAGGAAATACGTCAAGTATGATTCTGCTGATAAAGCACAAAGCACGTTTCCACTGATGGATTCTGCTGAAGAACGTTTTCTACTTAAGGTGTTTCTGCTGACGGATTCTGCTGATGCTACTATGACTCATACAAACAGCTGTGTAGATAAGTACGACTTATTCTACTGATTCATATACTAGATATTATCTTGTTGTAGTCATCAAATTGAACACTCCAAGTTAGTTGTAATCCTAGATACATGTTGTATCTCAAACTAAACATGATAAGTCATCAACTAGCTAGAATGAAGCTTAGTCATAATCTAGTAAATTAGATGAGTCATATAGATTGTAAAAGATCTTTCCTTGGACTATAAAAGGAAGATCTTAGATAAGTGTAATATGTGATGTGCGTGTGATAGTGATAAAAACATACATACAGAAAAACATTAGAACAAAACACAAGATTCAAGGTCTTTGTAACCCTAGTGATATTGAAGATCACTCGTATTATTCTGAATAATATTGAATCGTTTGGTGAAATACTTTCATTGTTCTTTGTTAAATAAACACAAGCATCACAGTTCAATTTCCAATAAACATTCTAAGTGTGGTTAAGTAGATTTCGCATACTTAATCATATTCACTCAAAGTATCATATTTACACATTAAAAGGTCCAACACCTATAGTGTGTAATCACATCAAGTGATCCTCTCAGTTGGTATCAGAGCTAACAGGTTGATACTTTTGATTTAGAAGAAGAAGAAATGGATACAGAATCTATTCAAACAAATGTTGCTGCAAAGTTGCCAGTTCTCAAACAGAATGAGTTTGAATTGTGGAGGTTAAGAATAGAACAGTTTTTCCAGGTGCAGGATTACACTCTCTGGGAAATCATTGAAGATGGAAACTCTTTCAAACCCACAACCACTTTATCAACAGTTGAAGGTAGGGAAATTTCAGTTGTTCAAACCATCCCTACAACTGCTGATGAAAGAATAAAGAAGAAGAATGACCTCAAGGCCAGAAGTATGCTGATGATGACCATTCCAAATGATCAACTTATAAACTTCAGCAAATTCAAGGATGCCAAGTCATTATTTGAGGCAATTGTTGCAAGGTATGGAGGGAATGAAGCCACCAAGAAGACCCAGAAAACCCTTCTCAAGCAGCAGTTTGAAAATTTCTCATCAACCATGAATGAATCTCTTGACCACATGTTTACAAGGCTACAGAAAATTGTGAGTCAACTTGCTGTTCTTGGGGTTGATATACCTCAAGAAGATTTAAACTCAAAATTTCTGAGAAGCTTACTAGAAGAGTGGGCTATGCATGTTGTTGTTTGGAAGAATAAACCAGACATAGACACTATGGATCTTATGGATTTGTATAGCAACTTTAAAATTGTGGAACAAGAAGTAAAGAAAGCTGGTGTCTCTAGTTCATATACTGGGAACATGGCTTTTATGTCATCTCCTAGTACCTCAAACCCAGTTAAAGATGAAAAGGTTGATAGTGGAGCTGGTGCTGCTAGTTCATCAAGCAGTACCTTTGGTATATTGAATGAAAAGGCTTGTTGTGCCTTTTTCACAAGCCAGAATAATGGGTCCATGCTTACTCATGAAGATCTCTTAGAAATCAATGATGATGATTTAGAAGAGATGGACCTAAAATGGAAAATTTCTCTTCTTAGCATGAGGGCTAAGAAATTCTATCAGAGGACGGGGAAGAAACTCACTATCAGCAGCAATGATACTGCTGGTTTTGACAAGTCAAAGATAGAATGCTATAACTGTCATATGTTGGGGCACTTCTCAAGAGAATGCAGAAGGCCAAGGCAGCAAGATAGCAAGAACAGAGGTTTTGGAAGCAAGTCCAAGACAGGGGAATCAACCAATCCAAAGGCTATGGTAGTCATTGATGGATTAGGATTTGATTGGAGCTTTACAGCTGATGAAGAAGAAGAAGCTTCTCCTCAGACAGCTCTTATGGCTTTCTCTACAGAGGTACAACCTGATAAAGTTTGTTCAAATAATTGTTCTGCTCTTAAAAGTTTAGAAACCTTAACCAAACGTTATGAGAATAAAAGGAAAAAATTAATTGATACAGCTCATAGCTTAACTAATCATAAAAGAGGTATAGCTACTTTAGAGGAACAATTAATACATTTTAGAACAAATGAATCTACCTTTACTGATGTCAAAATTCTTCTTGAAAGAGAAATAATGTTTAAAGATAATGACATTTGTAACTTAAAAGCTGAAGTAGATAGGCTTAGTAAGGCTAGAGAGAATATTCAAATGAGTGTAGAAACACTAGATTATGCATCTAAGGGTGTAACTAACTTAATTGAATGTCAAGTTATAAATAAAGCTAAGTCTGGTGTTGGATACAAATCTGTTCCTCCACCATATAGAGGTATTCCTTCACCCCCAGGAATTGACCTAGAACACACAGGATTACCTGATTTTCAACTACCTGAATTCAAATATGGAGTTCAACCAAAGTTTAATGTAGTTGATAATGAACCTTTGAAAGAAAGTGAAAGTTTAAGTAAAACTTCACTTCCTAAGGACAAGGTGTGTTCTTGTAGAAAATCAGATGGTCCAATCATTAAGGACTTAACATCTGATGATAAAAAGTTTAAACAGGTTATGTCTAAACCTGAAGTGGTTAAGAAAGCAAGAACAAGAGTTCCTAAGATAGTCAAACACAACACTGATAGGCCTAAGACCAATGAAAAACATGTTAGGCAACCAGTAAGATATTGTGAACAATATAGAACCATAAACAAGCTCAGAGGTAACCAAAGGAATTGGTATAGCCTCAAGTCTCTCCAACAAAGATCTTTTACAATCTATATGACTCATCTAATTTACTAGATTATGACTAAGCTTCATTCTAGCTAGTTGATGACTTATCATGTTTAGTCATTGAGATACAACATGTATCTAGGATTACAACTCACTTGGAGTGTTCAATTTGATGACTACAATAAGATAATATCTAGTATATGAATCAGTAGAATAAGTCGTACTTATCTACACAGCTGTTTGTATGAGTCATAGTAGCATCAGCAGAATCCGTAAGCAGAAACACCTTCAGTAGAAAACGTTCTTCAGCAGAATCCATAAGTGGAAACGTGCTTTGTGCTTTATCAGCAGAATCATACTTGACGTATTTCCTTAAACCTTTATGTTGATTCTTCTGATTATTTAATTCCCAACAATCCTCCCCTAAACATGTGAATTACATTCAAACATGTTTTTCTGAATTAAATGAGGACTTTATGAAGATCTTTCAAACACTTCATTGTCAGACTGTTGATCTGAACTTTCTTCTCTTTTGAGTGATTGAATGTCTTTCTCTGTAACTCATCTGCTTTCTTTTCTTTGCTCCAATCTTGGACTAAAAGATGGTGCAATATTCAACTTGAAAAATTATAAGAGACAATGACGCTGTATATCTTGGATGCTTGTTCCAAGAAATAGAAATCATCTTTCAGCATGTCTTTGGAAGTGATGAACAAACGTAGTGAACTTGAACTTGAAACCTTTCATCTTTTGATCTAGATAGAACTTTCTCCTATCAGCTCTGTTCTTGTTCTTTATCAGTAGAAACCATGTCATCATCTTGTATGCTCTTATCTTTTCCTTCTTTTTCTTTGGTTTAATCTTCCTTTAAAGGGCTTTTGTAACCTCCCCTGAGATTTATTTTTTTCTTGAGAAATTTCCTCCCCTGTTTGGAAGATCTCTCACAATCATATCATATCATCTGATCTAGCAATTTCCATGTTTTCAGACAATTTGTACATGAAGCCATCAATTCCTTAAGAGTTTAAATGCTGCCCTCATCACTTCTAGGTGTGTAACCTATTATGAGTGGTGAATCACTGAGCATTGACTCATAATCCATCATTAGATGATTTTCTGAGCCTTTTTGAAAAAATCCTTTTTAAGAAATATTTGACCTAGCAGTATGAACATGATTTTCTGATTAAAAATCATACTGCTGCTAACCATTTTGAAGGGAATAAGTGTGGTAACTAACACTTAATCAAAATTTTGGTTTAAAGTAACCTCTGGTTGTGTGAGAACCAATGTTTTCAGTTATTAATAATAACTGTCTGTGTACAGATAAACCTATTCAAAAGGCTTTCTTTACAGGGTTTCCAGCTCGTGGCATTTGTTACCTCTAACACAAGTGTTAGATTCACTTTTGTCACATTATACTTGAGAGTATAAAATGATAGAAAGTGAGTTGTATCAGTTAACTGATCAACTAAATCATCAATTCAATGTGAAACATCATAATCAGGATCCAAGAAAGAAGTTTTAAGGAGTTTTTAAATCCCAAAATCTTTCTATCATGAACCTATTATATCAGCAGCAATGATCATAGATTTTACTTGAAATAGCCTTTGAGCTCAAACATTCATACCTGAAATTGTTAGTCTAAAACCAAAAGAACAAAGTACAAAGTACTTGCCTTGAATTAGAATAATCAGAAGAATCAACATAAAGGTTTAAGTGTATGAATAACTTTTAATTGGTAAATCAACTAGCATCACAGTTCCATTTCCAATAAACATTCTAAGTGTGGTTAAGTAGATTCCGCATACTTAATCATATTCACTCAAAGTATCATATTTACAAATTAAAAGGTCCAACACCTATAGTGTGTAATCACATCAAGTGATCCTCTCATATATTCTTGAGGTTATTGAAGTTATAGATTATGGATTGAGTGGGTTTTCATCATATGATCAAGATATGATCATATGATGATGTAGAATGGAAGATGAGCATGTTTTATGGGTTTTGTATAAACCCTTGTTTATGATTATTGATTGTTATGTTTTAGGTTTTGATAGATGATAAAGATTGATGATGATGATGATGATGATGATGATGGCTAGTAATGATGATGATGATGATGATGATGATGATGATGATATTGATTTTATGATTGTAGCTTAGCTTTGGAAGCTAAGGTAAGTAACCGGTTATAATGTGATGTTATGTTGATTTCATTCCATTATGTGTTATATGATTATCTTGATATGGTTATTGAATGGTTTGGAAGATATGTGTTGTGTGAAAGTGATTATAAGGCTAGTTTGGCATAGCTAGCAAGTGAAGTGTTAGCTAAGTGGGTTTAGGTGTGATGAGATAGTATGGTGATGCTTAAGTGGCTAGAGGTATGTGTTCATGTTTATGGTTGTTATGGATTGATAGTTATGATGTGTAATGTGTGATTGATATGTAATGTTATGTTATACCCGTTTACTTACTAAGCCTTTGTGCTTACGGTTTAGTTGTCTAACCTTTTGTAGGTTGGTATGCACTTATGGAAGGCTTGGATAAGGATTAAGGTTGGATATGTGAGGTAGAAGGACTTTGGTAAGATAGTTGAGCTAGGTAGAATACCGAGCTCAAGTCATGGTTGTAACCCCGAGAGTCTTTCTACAATGTGTAAAGAGTATGTCAAGGTTGTCCTAACGTTTTGGTGGTCAACCGTTGTGTCAAAGTATGTTTTATGTGTAAATGGGAAAAGTTAAGGGAGTGTTTAGCATAAGTGTGTTTCTACCTATTTTGGGATGTAAACGGGTCATGTGTGTATGGAACAAGTTTTATATGTTATGTTAATGATTTTGGTTAAGTTTGAAGCGTTATGGAAGTCGTATGTGACTTATGGCATGTAATGGGTCGAAACGGGTTTTGGCACAAAACCCGTCAATTGTAAAGCACTATTTTGAGGGTCATATGGTAAATGTCTTTATATGAAAATAAGCCCAATGATATAAGAAGTAAATCTAGAAAGTTTTGTTAATTTTCGGGTCATAGAAGTTGTCTTTCCAGAAAATGGGTAAAATATGCATAAAAGGGTTATGCATTTAAAGAGGTGTTTGGGTTAAGTGTGTTTTTACCCATTTTGGGTAGTAAACGGGTTGATTGATTACGTAACGATTTAGTATGAGATGTTAATGACTTTGAGTGAGTTTGGTATGGAAATAAGGTACTATGGGTTGTTTATTGTGAAAATGGGTGAAATTTCGGTATGGGGTACACCAAATTTCGGTATGGGACCAAAACTCCCAAATTTCGGTTTGGGAGTGAAACTGTGGACAGATTTTGTCAGTTTTTGAAAAATCATATCTTTTAAACCGTAAGTTGTCACGGGTCGTGCCACCCGGCGTTTCGAAGGTAATTGAGTCTAGTTTCGTTTAAAAATAGTCTCAATGTCTGAATATTTATAGATTTTTCTCAATGGTCAAAAGAGTAACAGCAGGTCAGATTTGATATGTCGTTTCCACACAAAAAGTTTTGAATTTTTGGTCAAAGCGTGCACGGGGTGTTACATATTTAAGGTTAGAAGCAGTAGAGATGAATCATTTTATAGAATTACAATGAGTTAAGTTAACCTTTTTTCCTGAGTCTATGCTAGAGTCAATGTCCTCTGATGGTGATGATGACCTTCCTGGTGAAGCATTGTCTTTAGCAGAACTCTTGTCACTATCACCTCCATACATTGTTACAGATCCACTCAACAAACTCTTCACATGCTGTGACTTATTCACCTCAGGTGCACTTTTCTGCACGGTTTTAACACTAGCCAGCCCAAAGTCACCCGTGGTTTGTACTTTTTTGATTCAGAAAAACTTCAGCTGATGGTTCACCATGTGTTTTATTAGCATGGGCTGACTTACTTATTCTTGGAGCATCGATCTTACTTTTCTTTTTTGGAGTTTTAAACTGATCAATATTTGGGATATTCGGATTGGTTACCACATTAATAGGAGCTTTTTTGTTTTCACTATTTGAAATTAATTTCTGAGGTTGAATTGCACTGGAATCAACAATAAGCAGTTCTTTTGTTCTCTCCTTTGGTTTTTTTTACCTTCACTGACTTTGTAGTGTCTTTCTCCTGAGACCCTTCTTTTGACACATGACCTTCATCATTAACAATATCCTTAGATTTAACAACTTCAGATACAGTCATGTTCTTTGAGGTCTGATGGTCAGCACTTTGACTTTTTTCTGGTTCTAACTCAAGTTCATTGGATTGGCATTTACTTGGCAGATCTTCAGGGCCCGTCACTGAAGATTTTTTATTCTTCTTCGCTTTTGTCTCTAAACCTACATCAAAAACTTGTGCGTCTCTCCCTTTAACTTCATCACCGTCTTTTCTGGCAGCATCAAGCAAGGTAGTCTCGTGTTCCTTGGCATTTTCATTCAAATGATCTTTCAAATGTGGATCAGATACTTCTGTAGACATACTGCCTTCACCATTCTTTGCAGATTTTTTGGTTTTCTTTTTCCTTTTGTTTCTCTTTTCACCATCCATCTTCTCATTCCGGTTTTCTATCAATACCCTCGTCATTTCCCTGACTAGCATTTTTCTCAGTTCTTGGTATTTCAGCATCATTGTTTTTAAGAATATCATCCCTACTACAATCATCAACGAGCAAAGCATCAATTAATGTTATATCTTGACTTTCTTCTCTGCCAGAATGAGGCAAAACGTTTTCCTCATTTGTCACGGTTGCAGCATCATTACTTGTGGCAGATCTTCTTACATCTTTTTTCTTTTTTCTCCTTCCCACGACATCTTTTATTTCCTTTAAGGTTTCTGTTACCACCTCAGTTGATTTTGATATTTCCACCTCTTGCATTGTAACGTCATCTGGTAACGTTTTTTCCAAAACTTCATTTTTTTCAGCATTAGACAAACTAGCTTTGTCGTTTTTAGTTTCGTGCGTTGTAGTAGGAACTATTGAAGAAATATTACTCGAAATATTATCAGCACGCTCCATAAGAGCTTCATCTTTGTTCTCTGCAGATTCATCTGCCTGTCTTGCAGATTCATCTTTGCTTTTTTCCGATTTATCTTTGTTTTTTGCAGATGCATCTTTGGACTTCTTAGCCTTTTTTTTCCTCCGAGGAAGCTTCACTTCAGGTTCCTGTTTCCTTGATGATTCCTTATCTTCTTTAAGGTTATCAATCAGATCACCTGCAGATTCTTGAACTGTAGACCCTAAATCTTTTTCAGACATATCAGCAGCATCCTTAAGTAGTGTATGAAGCGTTTTGATCAAAGATGTCGACAACACTTCCTTCAAACTTTTCCAACTTGGAAAAGTTAGCAGCCATTTGTCTCATAGCAGCAGCCATTGATTATCACGGATAGTTTCTATTGATTGTTGGTTGTTTAGCTGCAAAACAGTTCCAGATTAGGGTTAAGATAATCAATGAAGGTACCGGATATTCACTTGAAATCGTGGTATCACTTTCCAATAGAAACTATTCGACCCTATGCCTGGGTTACACGAATATCTCTATGGGATAAGACCAAGTGAAGTTCTTGTTTTAGGCACAAACCAAGAACCAGATGCGTATAGAAGTGTTTAGGGTTTTGTGTTTAGTATATCGTATGATATATTGTATATCTCGTATCCATGCAGAATGATGTGATCTCTAATTATAATAGAGAATACTCAAAACCCTAGCCCATGGTATTATGTATAATTAACGGCCCATTAATTATATCATAATAATTTCCATAATTATAGGATCAGTGGTTATCAGTGGAAACATTGTCACTAGCAGTGGTAATGTTAACACTAACAGTGGTAACAACAACCCTTGCAGTGGAAACAATAACCCTTGCAGTGGTAACGTTAACACATCAGTGGAAACACACTAGCAGCTGAATCAACTAGCAGCAGATTCACAACATTACCACTATTGAGTCAGGGGATTCAGTGACCAAATGGGTGTATACTCCATACCTCCAAACCCATTACCAGGTGTGAATTGATCCCTCAAGTGCACTAAATTTTTCAACAATCCTCCCCAAATTTAGTTCACTACCTTTGCATGAAAATTCAAACACAAACCAAAACAAGTGCATAAATGAAAATATCCTGAGGATTGAATTTCCACATTAGTACATATACTTTCAAATATTCGAGAATCAGGGTGTTCTAAGAATTGAACCCTTCAACCCATTTGAATACCTGATGATAAATACACACAAGTTTTCAAACACTAAAATACTCCTGACACTATACAAGCCATGTGTCCATATCCAATTCATAAATGTTGTAAAAGCTAAAAGTCCGAAGCTTCTTGAAGCGGCAAAACTTCAACATTTACATAGGTGGTTCATCTTTAATTCATGCTCCTGCTTAGCACTTTTTCAAAGAAAATTAACCATTAAGATGTGAAGACTTCATCCTCCTTTCAGCAGGTAACAAGCAAAACCTTGGGATGTTTGTGATACATGTGCTTCAGTCCACCAAATGATCAGCTTTCCACATTGAACTCAGCTTCCAAGTTTCCTTAGAAGGGAGTTGGGTATCCTTGCATTCAGTGACTAGTTGGACTTAAACCCATCCCTTTAGCAGACTTCAAAACCAAGTCTCTAGCCAAACCCTTCGTCAAGTGATCAGCTAAGTTTTGTTGAGATTTAACAAACACTATAGATACTACCCCATTCATGATAAGCTCACGAATCATGCTATGCCTGACACCTAAGTGTCTAGACTTCCCATTGTACATCTGGCTATAAGCCTTTGCCAATGTAGCAGCACTATCACAACGAATAGAAATAGGTGCTATAGGTTTAGACCACAATGGAATCTCAAGAAGCAAGTTTTTCAACCATTCAGCTTCTTTGCCAGCAGCAGCTAAAGCCACAAATTCAGATTCCATGGTTGAACCGGTAATGCAAGTTTGTTTCTTGGATGCCCAAGAAATTGCACCTCCACCAAGTAGGAATACCCAGCCACTTGTAGACGAATTGTCTTCAGTGTTACTGATCCAACTTGCATCAGTATATCCTTCTAATACTGAAGGATAACCAGTATATGAGAGACTATAATCCATAGTTCTCTTCAAATACTTAAAGACCCTCTGAATTGCTTGCCAATGATGAGCACTAGGATTACTAGTATACCTGCTCAGTTTACCCACAGCAAAAGCAATATCAGGCCTTGTACAAGTCATGGCATACATCAAGCAGCCAATCACCCTAGAATACTCAAGTTGAGATACAGCTTTGCCAGTATTAGGCATTAGCTTCTCACTTGTATCCATAGGAGTACTCACTGGAGTACAATAAAAGTAATTAAATTTCTTTAACACCTTCTCAATGTAATGAGACTGTGAAATAGAAATTTTGTTACTTTCATGTTTAATCATAATACCAAGGATAACATCTGCCTCCCCCATATCCTTCATGGAGAACTTTGATGACAAAAATTCTTTTGTAAGATCAACTTGATTTTGGTCAGTGCCAAAGATCAACATGTCATCAACATATAGACAAATGATGACTCCTTTACCAGATTCATCAAATTTGCTATATACACATTTGTCAGCTTGATTAAGTAAATAACCACTAGACAAAACCACTTCATCAAACTTTTGATGCCATTGCTTAGGTGCCTGTTTTAGTCCATAAAGAGACTTAATCAGTTTACACACCTTGTTTTCATTGCCAGGCATGATGAAGCCCTGAGGTTGGTTCATGTAAACCTCCTCATCTAAATCACCATTCAAGAAAGCTGTCTTCACATCCATCTGATGAATAATCAGATTGTGAATTGATGCCAAAGCAATTAGCAATCTTATGGTACTGATACGTGCCACTGGAGCATAAGTATCAAAGTAGTCTATTCCTGACTTTTGTTTAAAGCCTTGAATAACTAATCTTGCCTTGAACTTTTCAACAGTTCCATCTACCTTCATTTTCTTTTTGAAAATCCATTTGCTACCTAAAGGTTTGCAACCAGGTGGTAGATCAGTCAACACATAAGTGTTATTGCCCATGATGGAGTCCATCTCATCATTAATTGCTTCTTTCCAGAAAGCAACATCCTGGGACTTCATTGCTTCTTCAAATGTTTTGGGATCATCCTCCACAATGAAGCAATAGGAGTATTGGTCAGAGACCTCACTCCTTGTACCTTCAATTAAGTATAATTGAAACTCAGGTCCAAATGACTTTGGAGTCCTCACCCTATTGCTCCTTCTGAGCTCAGGTTCAGGTAGTTGTTCCACAACCTCAGCAGGAACCTCATCAGCAGGAACCTCATCAGCAGGAACCTCTGAAACACCATTGTCATTGGTTCCATTTGGAATCCTTTGACTTGGTCTAGGGATAGATGAGAATCTGTTCTCATCAAAGATTGCATCCCTTGATTCAATTATTGAGTTAATTGAAACAGACTCATTAGGTTCTATAACATAAAACCTATATGCCTTGGAATGCTCAGCATATCCAACAAAGATGCATTCAATGCCTCTTTCACCCAAAGTTTTCTGCTTTGGATCAGGGAGTCTTACAACAGCCCTACAACCCCATATCCTAAGATAATTAAGGTTAGGTTTCTTTTTAGTCCAAAGTTCATAAGGGGTAACTTTGTTCCTTTTGTTGGGAACCCTATTTAATAAATAGCAAGCTGTTAACATAGCTTCACCCCAGAAACCTTGACTCAGCCCTGAATTGGACAACATGGAATTAACCATCTCCTTCAGCACCCTGTTTTTCCTTTCAGAAATACCATTTTGCTGAGGAGTATAAGGGGCAGTCGTTTCATGGATTATACCAACAGACTGAAAATACAGAGTATCCATGTACTCACCTCCCCTATCAGTCCTTAATCTTTTGATCAGGGAACTTTGTTGCAATTCAACTTCAGTTTTAAATACTTTAAATTTATCTAATGCTTCATCTTTAGAATGTAATAAATAAACATGACAAAACCTAGAAGCATCATCAATAAAAGTCACAAAGTATTTTTTATTCCCCAAAGAGGGAGTAGCATGTAAATCACAAAGGTCACTGTGAATTAACTCTAAAACTTTAGTTTTACGTTTTACTCCTTGAAAAGGTTTCTTAGTTATCTTGTTCAACATACAAGTTTTACACTTTTCAGTGTTCATATCAAAGGCTGGTATTAACCCATCCTTAGACATATCTTGCATTCTTTTAAAATGTACATGGCCAAGTCTTGCATGCCATAGGTTTGAATCATAAAGTTTAGATGTAGATATAAAAGCAGAATCAATATTATCATGAACAATATTAAGTCTGAACATTTGATTACATAAATAACCAAAACCAATAAACACACCATTTTTAGATAAAACAAACTTATCAGATTCAATAACCTGTTTATAACCACAATTATTTAAAACACTACTAGAAACCAAATTCTTTCTAATATCAGGAACATGTAAAACATTAAATAAAGAAACAATCTTTCCAGAACTAAACTTCAAATCAACACATCCTTTTCCATGCACCAGGGCAGTTGACTCATTTCCCATGTGAAGAATAGAACCATCATTCATTGACTTGTAGGTCTATCTTTACACACATGTATTGTTGCTCCAGAGTCAACCCACCACGCAACATCATCATCCTGCACAAAGTAAATGTCAGATATATATGTAACATAATAAATCTTAAAAGACTTATTAAACACATTCTGACCTTTCAGAGAATTGGTGTTACCATTCCCTCCACTTGTGCCTGATCCATTGGATTTGTTTCCAATTTTACCACCCTTGCAATCTTTCCTGAAGTGTCCAGGTTTCCCACACTTCCAACAAGTCACCTTAGGTTTCTTGTTAAGATCAGATTTGGTGTTATCTTGATGCTTACGTTTGCCCTTGTTGTCATTGTACTTGGTAGAGTTGTTATGCTCCACCATATTGACAACTGATGGACCAGTAGCAGTGCTACTCTTTGGCTTGTCAATGTCTTGAGCTTTGAGTGAATCCTCAATGCGCAAGTGACTGCCCAACTCAACAAGACTTAACTCCTCCTTCTTATGCTTAAGCATATGTTTGAATTCTTTCCAAGAAGGAGGTAGTTTATCGATGATACAAGAGACTGAAATAGCCTCATCCATGTTCATCTTGTGTTGTGTGAATCGACCAAGTATACTAAGAAGTTCATTGTATTGTTCCATGACAGGTCTAGAATCAACCATTTTGTAATTGTTAAAATTACTTACAAGGAACTTCTTACTTGATGCATCCTCAGCCATATATTTGGCTTCCAAGGAATCCCATAGTTCTTGAGAAGTTTCAACATTCTGATAAATATCAAAAAGAGAATCAGACATACCATTGAGAATTAAACCTCTGCATATGTAGTCATCATTCTCCCACTTGCTCCTTGCCCTCATCTGATCCATAGTAGCATCATCTCCATGATCTTCTGGAATCTCAGTCGTGAGAACATACACCACATTCATACTTGACAACAAGAAGTGCATCTTCTTTTGCCATCTTCTGAAATCAACACCTTCAAACTTTTCCAACTTGGAAAAGTTAGCAGCCATTTGTCTCATAGCAGCAGCCATTGATTATCACGGATAGTTTCTATTGATTGTTGGTTGTTTAGCTGCAAAACAGTTCCAGATTAGGGTTAAGATAATCAATGAAGGTACCGGATATTCACTTGAAATCGTGGTATCACTTTCCAATAGAAACTATTCGACCCTATGCCTGGGTTACACGAATATCTCTATGGGATAAGACCAAGTGAAGTTCTTGTTTTAGGCACAAACCAAGAACCAGATGCGTATAGAAGTGTTTAGGGTTTTGTGTTTAGTATATCGTATGATATATTGTATATCTCGTATCCATGCAGAATGATGTGATCTCTATTTATAATAGAGAATACTCAAAACCCTAGCCCATGGTATTATGTATAATTAACGGCCCATTAATTATATCATAATAATTTCCATAATTATAGGATCAGTGGTTATCAGTGGAAACATTATCACTAGCAGTGGTAATGTTAACACTAACAGTGGTAACAACAACCCTTGCAGTGGAAACAATAACCCTTGCAGTGGTAACGTTAACACATCAGTGGAAACACACTAGCAGCTGAATCAACTAGCAGCAGATTCACAACATTACCACTATTGAGTCAGGGGATTCAGTGACCAAATGGGTGTATACTCCATACCTCCAAACCCATTACCATGTGTGAATTGATCCCTCAAGTGCACTAAATTTTTCAACACAAAACAGAGATGCGATGAAAGTTATAGGTGCATAAAGGTATTCTATTTACTTACTCATCGATGAAGACGGTAATTCATTCTCTTTCTCCTTCTGAGATATTTCAGACGGTATTTCTTGCTGAATATTTTCTTCCAGAGTAATTAAAACATTGCAAAATATCTTTCACTTTTTAGAACTTTTTTCTTAAAAAATTATAATATTTGACAAGCGTACGTGTGATCGATTTTTTAAACAAATAAAAAATTATAATATTCTTGTCGTTTAAGACAATCCACCTACAAAAATCCAGGTCAACAATCTGATGTGGCATTCTTATTTTATTATCATCTTTCAAAGCCAAAATATTTCTATATATATATATGTTCTCTAGCTAACCTCTCACTCAAACCAAATCATTCACTTCTCTCTTTAAAACACACAAAGACTAGTGACAATGTTGTCTACAAAGGTCACGTGATGACCAAGATTCATCCTACTTCCTCGGATGGGAGGCATACGAGAAAAATCCCTACGATCCAATTAGCAATCCAAAAGGCATCATTCAAATGGGCCTTGCCGAGAATCAACTCTCGTTCGATCTTCTTGAATCATGGTTGCTAAGTAACCCTGATTCAGCTGGTTTCTCGGCTAAAAATCAATCACTTTTTAGAGAGCTTGCACTATTTCAAGATTATCATGGCCTTCCTGCTTTTAAAAATGTAAGTTTATCATTTCACCCGTTTCAGAATTCCATCTTTTCATCTTGGTATGTCACATGATAACAGTCAATGCATGTTTTCATTTTACAGGCATTAGTCGATTTCATGTCCGAGATTATTAGAGATAACAAAGTAACTTTTGATCCAAACAATCTTGTACTCACGGCGGGTGCTACCTCCGCTAATGAAACTCTAATGTTTTGCCTTGCTGGTTCCGGAGACGCTTTCCTACTTCCTACACCATACTATCCAGGGTGAGTTCATATTCACACAGTCATTAACGGAGCCAGTATATATAATTAACATGTTATATTAAACTTATAATACATAAATTAATTAGTTTTACGTGATTAAGTTTGACCTCTAAAATCCATGTGGTTCCCTCCCTAAATGAATATTGCAGTTACGTACTTCAATGTTGTTGAGAAAATTAAACTCGTCAAACTTATCTTCTTGTTATATATAGGTTCGATAGAGATCTCAAGTGGCGAACGGAAGCCAAGATAGTACCAATTCACTGCTCGAGTTCAAATGGATTCAGAATCACTGAATCCGCCCTTGAAGAAGCATATGAACAAGCACAAAAACAAAACCTTAAAGTGAAAGGTGTACTAGTTACAAACCCCTCAAACCCATTAGGTACATCACTTAGCTTGCATGAGCTCGATCTCCTCCTTAGCTTCATCTCCTCCAAGAACATCCATCTCATTAGTGATGAAATCAATTCCGGTACGGTTTTTTCATCTCCTGGCTTCATTAGCATCATGGAGGTCCTAAAAAACAAAGATCTAATCAACACGGATATCGGGAAACGAGTTCACATTGTCTATAGCCTTTCCAAGGATCTTGGTTTACCGGGTTTCCGAATTGGAGCCATTTACTCCAACGATAAAGTCGTGGTCTCAGCCGCAACAAAAATGTCAAGCTTCGGGTTAATTTCATCACAAACTCAGTACTTACTATCACAGATTCTATCTGATAAAAAGTTTACAAAAAATTGTTTTTTTCGATTCTCTGATAGATAATTTTTTGTAAACTTTTTATCAGATAGAATCTGTGATAGTAAGTACTGAGTTTGTGATGAAATTAACCCGAAGCTTGACATTTTTGTTGCGGCTGAGACCACGACTTTATCGTTGGAGTAAATGGCTCCAATTCGGAAACCCGGTAAACCAAGATCCTTGGAAAGGCTATAGACAATGTGAACTCGTTTCCCGATATCCGTGATGATTAGATCTTTGTTTTTTAGGACCTCCATGATGCTAATGAAGCCAGGAGAAGAAAAAACCGTACCGGAATAGATTTCATCACTAATGAGATGGATGTTCTTGGAGGAGATGAAGCTAAGGAGGAGATCGAGCTCATGCAAGCTAAGTGATGTACCTAATGGGTTTGAGGGGTTTATAACTAGTACACCTTTCACTTTAAGGTTTTGTTTTTGTGCTTGTTCATATGCTTCTTCAAGGGCGGATTCAGTGATTCCGAATCCATTTGAACTCGAGCAGTGAATTGGTACTATCTCGGCTTCTGTTCGCCACTTGAGATCTCTATCGAACCTATATATAACAAGAAGATAAGTTTGATGAGTTTAATTTTCTCAACAACATTGAAGTACGTAACTGCAATATTCATTTAGGGAGGGAACCACATGGATTTTAGAGGTCAAACTTAATCACGTAAAACTAATTAATTTATGTATTATAAGTTTAATATAACATGTTAATTATATATACTGGCTCCGTTAATGACTGTGTGAATATGAACTCACCCTGGATAGTATGGTGTAGGAAGTAGGAAAGCGTCTCCGGAACCAGCAAGGCAAAACATTAGAGTTTCATTAGCGGAGGTAGCACCCGCCGTGAGTACAAGATTGTTTGGATCAAAAGTTACTTTGTTTATTCTGCATTATAACCAACATAAGAAATATAATACAGAATAAACTTGAACAATGAAAAATGTTAATAAGTTTACACCAACACGAATTCTTGCTTTTTCGGACCACAAATATGTAATTAATCATGAACTTGATCTATCTTTTTCATTCAAAGCGTGCTTCAGCTAGCACAAAATTTATATTCATGCACCAATAATCGATGCATCTAGTGATTTAGTCATTTAAGAAAGCAACTAGTAACTAATTAGGTTCATGGGATGTTGTTGCAAGCTGCAACAAGGTTCATGAGATGCAGTTTTGTTTCTGTATTCGGCAAATTGAATTTTACAAACAATTCTTTATATGTAATGTTTAACAAACAAATCTTATCTATAAAATTTTCTTGTTGAGCTTGACCTCATACTTCGAATATTAGCTACTATCAGTCTATCACAGTACATAATAATTGAAAGTGACACAAAAAGTGTCTATTAAGATTAAATATAAGCTTTTTGCTATACACATTAACTCCATTGGTTAGTCTTGAGATAAACCAATTAAACCTTATTTATTCATGTGCTAAATAGGTTAAATAAAATGTTGTTGAACTTTCATATTTGAAATGATTAGTACTCACTCGTATCACAAATCCCATTCATATAAATATCTGAGGGGGTGTTCAGATTAGCACATCTAGTGAGCCAATCAACTCTTTAAGATATTTTATGTGTCATGTACTGTCCTCCTTATCCATTTGTGAGGCCAAAAAGTTCGAGCAATCATAAGCAATAAGCGATAGGCCAATAGCTTACGTAAAACCAAAGCTTACGTACATAAGCAATAGGCCAATAGCTAATCGAAACCTAGCTACAAGCCAAAAAAGCTAACCAAATTTTACTAGAATCATTAAATAAATTTCTTATACAAATATCTATTTTAAGAGCATTATGTATCCTCGTGCCGTCCCGTTGGTATTGTGAGAAAAAGTGCTGCCACATCAGCACATTTTCTCATAACACCAGAATTTACCATAACACCAAAAACTCCCTCCCTCCTATATCACTAGTTTGTGGTGCCGTCATGCACCCTTGGACCTCACATATATATATATATATTATTTTTTTATATTTTATTCATTTATTCAAATAAACAAACACATTTAACTAAATTAAAATTTCATTAATAAAGAAATACATTAAAAGGTACAAAAAATAAAAATAAAAGGTACATTAAAATAAATACAATTTAATGATTAAAGTTCTATAAATGCTTCACGATATCGTGTCGAAGTTTGTCGTACATATTTCATTTATTAGGGGTGTTTGGGATTGCTTATTCAAAATAAATGCTCTACGATATAGTATTCGACAGATCAGATTATTTATGACTTGACATTAAAAAAAACATTTTTTTTAAGACAAGCACGTATAAGATACAAATTTTATAGTTTGAACGTTTATCATTTTACTAAAACAAATTAATTGTAAGATTTTATTATATGATACATTACTTTTAACAATTACTATCTACTATTTATAATTTTATATATCAAACTAATCTTTATCCATCCTTTTTATCACTCACCTACTCTTATCACTTTCAACCCCACCCCTAGTTTCTCTTCCCCAAAACCTGAAAACTAAAAATACATCGCCACCTTACGTCATCATCGTTCTTCACCATCGCAAACCATGCCCCTTGATCACAGGTTGAATATGTGATAGACATACATACACAAGTAAGAGTATTGGTTTAGTTTATGAATTATAAATTCATTTACAAGATCCACATATTTATTATTTTTAATGAATCAAAATTGTTCATAAAAAGATAAGGCCACGGCTCCAAACTACGGGAAAACACGACCGAAAACGTGAAACATGGTACCGTGATGGCGCCGTCAGGTTGCGTTTTCCAGGACCATTTGGGCTGGTCACGATGGCTTAGGACTCGAAAACGCGAGCCACGATACCCTCTTGGCGCCGTCTGGTTGTGTTTTCCGGGAACACACCAGCGAAAATGCTGGGTACCGAGAGCTCTAAGAATTAGAATTACAAAACATTATTAAATGAGACAGTTGAGTTTGTGAAAGAAAAATAAATGTAATTGTTTGATTTTTAAAGTCGATTTTGAAAAAGCATACGATAATATTAATTGGAGATATTTGTGCGATATTTTAAAGTGTTACGCCCCGAAAATGGCACGATTTTTATTTTTTTTGTACAAAACATGACCGGAACCGACGAAAACTACAATGACTCATCTTATGCACTGAGGACCCTTGTTATGCACTAAGGACCTCTCTTGTGCACTAAGGACCCTTAAAGTGCACTAAGGACCCCTAAAGTGCACTACAACCCCTCTTGTGCACTAAGGACCCCAAAAGTGCACTAAGGACCCCTAAAGTGTACTACCTACTTAAAATGACCCGTACACATTTAAATAAAAACTCGACACTTTAGGCCTATATTTAAACCCATATAATCCACATTAAACTAAAAATATAACATGTATATTGTTTTTCCAAAATTCTTGACCCGTTCGAACTGAAATGGGTTAAAATGGGCATTGTCCCAAACACTCCTTTTCTGCATACCCTTTTGTGCACTTTTGACTAGGGGTGGCAATCGAGTCGTGTTTGTGTTGACCTATTCGGGTTCACGTGTTGGCGGGTTAGTATAACCTCTACCCAAACACGACCCATTTATTAATCGTGTCAATAAACTCAACGCTAACCCACACCTGCATAACACGTGTAACCCATTTTTGACCCGTTTAACCTATTTAAATAAATAGGTTAAGTAGTAAATAAGGTTGGTGGTTTGTTGATTTAACTAGTTTAAATGCCAAAATGATATAAAGATTTAAAATATGATAAAAATAACAGACAAATAACTATACGACAAATTTTCTCAGTTATAAGCGTCAATTTCTATGATATATGAAGTATAATCGTAATTCAATTATATTAAGTATACAACATAATACATTCAATCTACATCCAACATAAAAAGGCATGTTATGTATTTTATTTTTAGAGTCTTATATAGTTAAACGGGTTCACGGGTTGACCTGTTTAATATTTACTCAACCCAAACACGACCCATTTATTAAACGGGTTAGACGGGTTAACCTCTTTTTTACCCAAACATGTTTATCCTCAACCCAAACCTGTTTAACTTCGTGTCGGGTTCGTGTCATTTATCGTGTCGTGTTGACAATTGCCACCCTTAATTTTGACCCACTTTTCCGGAAAAACAACATCTATATCATTAGATTGAGATTGAGAACTGAGAAGAGTTTGAGATTGAGAAGAATAAAGTAAATAAATAAATAGATATATTACTATTAAAATGGTGGTACAAAGGAATTCTGAAACCAGTATTATACTTTATCACAATAAATAAATAAGCCCTCCAGCTGTTTGATGAAATTCCTCAAAGAGACGAGGTTTCTTGAAAACTCACTTACTAATTGCTGCTTTTCATGGTTGTGTGTTTTCTTTGTTTTTGTTTTTTAATTGCAATCTTGGTCTATAAATACAAATTATCTAATTTATTTGTTCGACTGTTTTGTGTAGGGAGCCAAGGGGTTTTTGATTTGTTCAGTTTGTTTTTAAAGACGGGAATCAGAAGAAACCGTCTGCTTTGAGAATAAGAGAACGGAGATAAGCTTATATGACATGTTCATTCAATAAGTCCTTTTAAGTATTGCTGTTGGTTGTTTGACTAGCCCTCCACTCCAGCTGTTTGATGAAACTCATCAAAGAAACACAATTTATGATGTTTTAGGTAAAAACTGTCAACTGAATTTTGGTGCCCCTTTGCTTGCATCATTTATCTACATTTTTTAGGGAGATTATAATGTCGCAAAGTCAACTGTAGGAGTCCTGGATAAGTAGTTTCTAACCTAATTGAGATTAAAAAATTTCTTGTATTTAATTAGATTGTTGTTCAAAACCTTGCCATGGATAGAGATAATGAAGACTTCAAGGAATGAATCCCTTTGATTTTATAATTTTTGTACTAATTATAACTACTTTGAAGCTCAGTGTTCTAATCTTGTGAAGGTTGACGAGTATAACTTAAAACTTAACTTAGCCGCAATCTTGATCATTTGGAAAAACACGACAAAGAAATATAAAATTACCAAATGTGAAACAAATTAGTTCTAACTCAATCAAAAGACGACTGCAGTGGTAGCTTTGTTGATTACTTGATATGAACTAATTAATATCATTGGTGCAAATGTGAAACAAATTAGTTCTAACTAAGATCGACGATTGATGATTATTAAACTAGCTCTTCTAACATAAAACTTGATTGTGCCCTGCACTTGTGGGAAGTTAGCAACTGCAGAATTATTGAAAGGATATCTGTATTCTGCTAGACAATATCTTTTAGTGTGAACTTGTAGACTAACTTGGGAATTTCATATACTTGTACACAGGTCATTGCAAGGATGATCAAAGGAGAAGCATTCCTAAACTTGCAAATCTGTTTATGGTGCTCTGTATTATTGTAAATTGTAATTTAATCTTTTTTCATGTTTCTTCGAGTAGTTTGATGGCACAAAGAAACGTGTTTCTTTTGTGTTGTTTAAATGAGATTCAAATTTGCAAACTATACAATTGAGTTGGTTTAATTACTATTATCTGTTCAGGTGTCCTGATTTTCTTCAAATATATATATAACAGGTTTTACCCACTACCAAATCTGTGGGAAAAACCCTGTGGGTAAATATTTTTCCATAAGAATTCCCACGGGCGTTGACTATTTTCACACAAATATTACCGGGGATAATCCGTGGGTTTAATTTCCTACAGATTTCTCACGAATTTCTCAGAGTTTCTAGTAGCCCTTTTCCACACATATCTGTGGTTTTTTTACCACTAATTTCCAACGATTTTCACACTATAATTTTCCCACAGGTTTTTCACGAAATTTCCCATAGTTTCTAGTAGCCATTTTCACACATATCCGTGGTTTTTTCCCCACAAAATTAGTTCCTACAGATTTCCCACAAAATATTTACCAACACATTTTTGGCATGATTTTGTGACATACATTCCGGCATGGTTTTTTCCGGCGTAGTTTTTCCGACATAGTTTCTCAATGCTGTTTTCTGGTGGTACTTTCAAATTTATAGCAGTATTTTCATATTGTTTTCAAGGGACACTTTCAACAATGATTCAAGGCATCGTAGTTTCAACCAACGATAAAATAAGGAAAATAAAATCACCATATGTAACTAACTCATTTACTCTTGCATACCAAACAATATAATCCAATAATGTAGAAACCGATAGATACAACCATTTCATAAACATAACAACTAGAGTAAATTGCATGGATGGTCCCTATGGTTTGTCAAAAGTAACAACCTTTGTCCTTCGAAGTTTGAAGTTGCATTGGTAGTTCCTACGTTGGTAAACAAATAACACCACCGGTCCTTTAATTTAACTGATGTTAAGTAGCTCCGTTATAATTTACACGTTAGCCCCTTTGGTTAAATATTATTGCATCGTTTATCTTTAATAATAACGGTTATTTATAATTTAAAGTTTCCATATGTTTTTATCCGTTTTAAAAATTTTCTTACGTTTTTATTCGTTTTCGTCCGTTTTATACGTTTTGACTGCTTTTATACGTTTTCATCCGTTCTTTATGTTTTATCCGTTTTCGTCCATTTTTCTTAAGTTTTTATCCGTTTTGACCGTTTTTATATGTTCTCATACGTTTTAATCCGTTTTTATACGTTTTTGTCCGTTTTTTCTTAAGTTGTCACACATTTTTATCTGTTTTTATAAGTTTTCGTGCGTTGTATCCGTTTTCTTTCGTTTTTATACGTTTCCGACCGTTTTTATATGTCTTCTTTCGTTTTTCTTATGTTTTTATATCTTTTCATCTGTTTTGATACGTATTAACCCGTTTTCTTACATTTTCATACGTTTTATCCGTTTTTATATGTTTTTCATCCGTTTTTATATGTTTTCTTCCGTTTTCATACGTTTTCGTCTGTTTTTCTTAAGTTGTCATATGGTTTATCCGTTTTTATATGTTTTCTTTTTAAGTTATCATAGGTTTTTAACCGTTTTTATACGTTTTCGTCTGTTTTATACATTCTCATATGTTTTTATACATTTTCGTCTGTTTTTCTTACGTTTTTATCCGTTTTCTTATGTTTTTATCCATTTTAGTTTGTTTTTGTCTATTTTTATACCTTTTCTTACATTTATATCCGGTTTTGTCTGTTTTTATACATTTTGACCATTTTTATACGTTTTCGTCCATTTTTCTTACGTTTTTATCTGTCATCCGTTTTTATACATTTTCACCTGTTTTTATACATCTTCTTACGTTTTTAACCTTTTTTTAGACATTTTCATCCCAGATAAAAACGTATGAAAACATACAAAAACGTAAGAAAATATAAGAAACCATGCGAAAACGTATAAAAACGTATGGAAACATATGAAGACGTATAAAAATGGATAAAAAGTTGAAAAATGGACGAAAACATATAAAAACGGCCAAAAACGTATAAAAGTGGACGAAAACGGATATTAACGTAAGAAAAGGTATAAAAATGGATAATAAAGTATGATAACTTAAGAAAAACGGAAGAAAACGTATAGAAACGTAAGAAAATGGATGAAGACGGATAAAAATGATCAAAAACATATAAAAACGGACGAAAACAGATACAAACGTAAGAACACGAATTAAAACATACGAAAGCGTATAAAATTGGATAATAACGTATGACAACTTAAGAAAAACGGCCGAACACGTATAAAAACGGATAAGAACGTATGAAAACGGACGAAACCGGATAAAAACGTAAGAAAACAGACGAAAATATACAAAGCGTAAATAAATGTAAGAAAATGGGTGAAAACATATGAAAACGTATAAAAATTAATAAAAACGTATGACAACTTAAGAAAAATGGTTGAACACATATAAAAACGGATAAAATGTATAAAAACGGACGAAAACATATAAAAACGGACGAAAACGGATAAAAACGTAAGAAAATCATATGTAAATGGACAAAACGTATAAAAATGTAAGAAAACGGGCAAAAACGTATAAAAATAGATGAAAACGTATAAAAACGGACAAAAACATATAAAAATGGTCAAAACGTATAAAAACAGACGAACACGGATAAAAACGTAAGAAAACGTATAAAAATGAACGAAAACGTGTGAAAACGGAAAAAACATATGGAAACTTTAAATTATAAACAACCGTTATTATTAAGGATAAACGATGCAACGATATTTAACCAAATGGGCTAACGTGTAAATTATAACGGAACTAGTTAACACCAGTTAAACTAAAGGACCGGTGGTGTTATTTGTTTACCAACTTAGGGACTACCAGTGCAACATCAAACTTCGAGGGACGAAGGTTGTTACTTTTGACAAACTAGAGAGACCATCCATGTAATTTACTCTAATAACTATACTGAAACCAGAAAAAAAAAAAAAAAAAAAAAAAAAAAAAAAAAAAAAAAAAAAAAAAAAAATCTCAAAAGCAGAGATTTATAGATTTATCTCTCGGGTACAAGAAACATATCATAATTGTAGGTTGGAAGTAAAGACACATATGCGTTTGTTGGAAGAGGTAGGTGATGTTGGAGCAACAAATGATGGTTCTAGCCTTGCCATTAAGATAGAAGTGTTTGCTCTACGAAACAAAGCAAACAAGCTTTTTCTAAAATCAAACAGAAGTTAGTACAAAAAAAACATATACATGTTGATTAATAGCATTAGAGAGAAGTAAACCCTAGATGTTGAAAAGACGTAATCTTCATCATCGCTTTAATAAGAACCGGGTGTTATTTAGAGTAGGTGAGTGGGGTTATGGAAGTAACAAAGTTGTAATGGATCTATAATGATAAAGAGATAATATAACTTTGGTTTTAATGAAAATATGAGAGGAAATAAAATTTGGAAGTGAAAATTTTGAAACAGGTGGGAGGGAACTTTAAAAGGTGTGAATTTTATTTTGGATTTTGTCAAAAAAGTTAAAAGAAATTTTTATGTAACTATAGTCTAAATTTAAATCCTAAATATAGTACGTAAACACTAAAAGAGTAAAAGCACAAACTAATTTATAAATGACAAAAAATATTAATTGTGAGGGCGTATGTTTTCGTTTTCATTCGGCAATATATATAAATTGGAAAATTTCATCGAGTTTTCTTTTTTCCATTTGGCCGCATACACGAATTATTATTTTGTTTTAAATTTTGTACAACTTATTAGTATAACTATGAATGACATGTAAAATCATTAATAATATATAAAATTGTGATACACGTACATAAAGTTACATTGATAGATAAAATAGGTGTGGAAACGAGCCGAGTTGCTCATGAAAATGCTCTGGATTGAATCGGTAAAAAGCTTGAACGAGTTGATCTTAAACGAGCTTGAGCCCAAGCTTGAGTTGTCACTCATTTTTAATTAAGCTCGAGCCTGAGCTTTATATACAAAACTCGATTAGGCTCACGGGCCTAAACGAGCCTTAAAGAGCACTAGGATATTTTGAATATTAAACTATTTATTGTCTCTTATACTCATTTCAATCACATTGTATGTATGCACATGTGTGACCCATTTTCGTCTCTATGAATACCCATTGTGAAAGTAATTGTGTCCGAGCCAATTACATTTAAAATGTCTCAATGTCATACATTCGTTGATTAGACAAGAATGACAAGTGGTGTTACCTTATTGATTTCGTGTCTTGAAATATGATCGTAGTCATGTGTCGGCCATAACTTGGGTGTGTCAAAAAGCTCACGACATGCCGCATACATGATTTGGTATTGGTTGAAGGTAGTACGAGCCAATTACATTTGAGATCTCTCAATGTCATACATCCGATGAGTAGACCATAATGACATATGGTGTCACCTTATTGGATATAATTGTTTTCTTTACTTTTTTGATATAGTTCCATGTTCACGTCCATATACCTAGATAGAATACATCTATAGATACAATGAAGGTCATAAACAGAGATATGTAACATATATGTGTAGATACCCACACATATACAACGGTTTGTTACATAAAAAAGTTATACTTGAACCTACACATACACATGTGATACTGACATAAATAGCTATATTAATTAACAAATACATATAATATGAAACTACAAACACATATGAAGACATATTAAGTAAGTAATGTGAGAATGTGTAAGTAGACAAAATATAAAAACGATATTTTCGGTGAGAAATCTGTGGGTATTTACACACGTATTTCTCACATATTTATTAAATTGGTATGTAATATGTGGGAAAGTACACACATATTTCCCATGGACATAATCATTTTATTTTACTTTTTTGATATAGTTACACGTTCACACATATACACATTGATATACCTAGATACAAAACATCTATAGGTACAATGAAGACAATAAACATACATACAGAACATATACGTATAGATATGCACACACATATAATGACTTGTTACACGAAAAGATTATTCCTAAACCTACACATACACTTTGATACAAACATAAATAGTTATATTATTTAACAAACACATATAATATGAAACTACAAACACATATGAAGACATATTAAGTAATGTTAGAATGTGTAAGTAGACAAAATATAAAAAACGATAGTTTTTGTGGGAAATCTGTGGGTATTTACACACGTATTTCCCATGGATTTATTAAATTGGTAGGTAATCTGTGGAAAAGTACACACATATTTCCCACGGACATAATCGTTTTCTTTTACTTTTTAAATATAGTTACACGTTCACGCATATACACATCGATATACCTAGATACAAAACATTTATAGATACAATGAAGGTCATAAATAAGCATACGGAACATATACGCGTAGATATGCACACACATATAATAGTTTGTTATACAAAAAGGTTATTCCTAAACCTACACATACACTTGTGATACTAACATAAATAGGTATATTAATTAACAAACACATATGAAGACATATTAAGTAATGTGAGAATGCGTAGGTAGACAAAATATAAAAATGATATTTTCTGTGAGAAATCTGTAGGTATTTACACATGTATTTCCCACGGATTTATTAAATATAGGTAATCTGTGGGAAAGTACACACATATTTTCCACAGACCAGTTAAATAGTTACTTTATAAAAAGAAACCGTGTGAAATCCGTGAGTAATGGAGCTAAAATTTGCCACATACTTTTGGCCATGGCTAATATGTGTGAAATGTGCCACAAATTTTTCACAGACGTCTAATAAACACAAATAGTGAATATGGTCGCAAATCTGTAGGAAATTTGCGACGGATTTAACACAAAAAATTGGTCAACAATTTAGTGTGTAAAGAGTGAGAAATCTGTGGGAAATTTACGACATATTTCTCACCGAAATTTGGTTAACAATTTGGTGTGTAATTTGTCGCTATCCCGTGTGAAATTTCACACAATTTCCTTTCCGTGGGAAAAACCAGTTTGTGTAGTAGTGATATATATATATACACACACACACATATGCATATGCTAGTGTGGAGTAAGTTGATTTTAATCATATATATATATATATATATATATATATATATATATATATATATATATATATATATATATATATATATATATATATATAACCTCTCGTAATTTTTTCTTCGTTTAGTAAAAGTTAATTAATGAATAAAATGTTATTACGTTATCTAATAACCATTTTACCGGTAACAATTTTTTTTTCTCATACTATGACAATTTAAATCACAATGTTGTTTGTGATTCACTATCTTACCTTGGAACGATGCTCAACACACAAACCTCAATAGTCTAAAATCGAGAATAAATTAAAAACGATAATATTTATAAATATATGTTTCGTCAAATAATCAAACATGATTTATAAATTCCCGAGCTTACGAAAAATTTACAATTTACTCACTAAACACATTGGGCCTCAACCCAACCCACACAACACTAAACGGACCCTTAAATTTTTTTTTGGCCTGCGCAGCCAATTGAGCCCACCAGACTCCTAAGCCCAAAACGCACCCTTGTGTTATTATTTTGTTTTGCTAAGTCGCGTATGCCCATAAAAGTTAACGTGTTTATGTGGAGGTTGGGTCTTAATAAGCTCCCAACGTTGGTGAACATGGATCGTAAAGATATTGATGTTGCTTCTCTTCTTTGCCCTATTTGTAGTGAGCATGCAGAGTGTATTGATCACCTCTTCTTCTCGTGTGATATGGCACGAGATATTTGGGCTCTTTTGGCGAGATGGTGTCAATTAGATATTCCGGAGATATCTAATATTGTGGAGTGGTTTTCTTGGTTAGATTCTAGCCACATTTCAAAGAAAGCGAGGCTCATTCTTGAAGGGATTGCGGCTACTATGATGTGGTCGATTTGGAACTTCCGTAATGCTTTGATTTTTTCGGCGGTTAAACCTAAAAAGGCGAATATTTGGGATTCTATTGTTCACCAAACGTTTTTGTGGATTTCATCTAGAAATCCTAAGTCTAGAATAAGTTGGGTAGGAAATCCTATTGATGATACTTTTTCATTGTAATTGTTTCGTTTTGTAGCTTTTGCTAGTTTTAATTTATGCGCCGTTCAAAAAAAAAGTCGTGTATGCCGTTTGCTTTGGCTCATTCACTTGTAAATTTTATACACGACCTACCCATTTTAATTCACGTCTCCATTAACCACGCAACTGAGAATCATGAATGGTAATCATTTACCATTTTCGTATACGTTTCCTACTTTGAAAAATTGGCCAAGCTCAGCTTGTTTCATGCATTGTCCAAACTTGGTAAAAATTGATAACTCGCTCCAAACCAAAACATGTGCATCCAAACTACACCAAAATGATCCCCAATCCCGGAATAACCACGTTTTGATATGCCTTTGACCACTTGAGTACCCTGAACAAACTAGCACAAGACTTTCACTTTGCATTTTGTCTCGTTGCACTTGGATTTACTAAGGAAAGAACACATGCACTTAGATTGGATGATGTATCTTGTATCTGGGCTGAAATTGTATCGGGGGTGACTATTAGAACAACTAACAACTCTTTATGGAGTATTATTTAGAGGCTTACTTTTGGTGTAGCGGTTTACTTTATTTGGAAAGAGAGGAACTATAGGTTGTTTCAGAAAGAGTTTAGGAATGAAGATACTGTTTCAAGCTCGTTGTTGACACAATAAGGTTGATGCTTATGGGTTTAAAGATTAAGCGTTCTGTAGAAGTGGAAAAGGCGCCGTTATTTGGAATATGTCTATGAAGGGCCGGGTATGAGTATGGTGGATACTAGAAGGAGTTTAAATGGTGTTATTGATGGTATTACATAAGTCTTGGAGGTGGTACAACCTGCACAAGCTTACATTTAGCATGTGGCAGTTTTGGAGGATTGGTTGGATGTTTTTTTTTTTTTTTTTTTTTTTTTTGGGTAAAAGGTCAAAAGACCCGGTAAATATATTACTCCAAAAAACATTTAAGTACAACGGATATGAGTGAATCCCATATCTCAGCCCGTTACATAGGCGAAAAGCTTACATAACAAGATACTTCCTATTTTCTAGATAAGAAAACAAACCACTACCACATCATATAGAAAGACTCAAACAAAAATATAAACTACTTCCTACGACCTTGGAGATTAAAGCCATAAATGGCATTAAGAGCATCCAATTCCCCTGGAAGATCATAAATTTGCTTAGAGTAATCATCATAGTCATCAAACTCATCTTCACGCTTATGACCACCACCAAAAAGATTTGCAGATTCGTCGAACGTGTTAAGAACCTCCTCGTCGTCACTATCAGAAACCACAACATTACCCACTTTGGAAAATGGGTTAGCCCTCTTAATGACAGAGGCAGACGGAACAGGATGACCATCATTATCCACAAGAGTACCTTTCCCATCGATAAGAAGCTTTTCAAACTTACTAATTTTCTCAACTAAAGGAGTAGAACCAACTTCCTTAGTTCCCATTGAATCACTCACAAGCGGATCTTGTGATGCAGCACCTGTCTTAGCCGACTCATCCACATTAACTTCCATTGAACTGCCAGTATCCACATCCATGCAGGTGTCATAAGTAGGAATATCAAACGTATCCGTATCATCCATATTAAGCGCATCAAATTGGTTAGATGTAGAGATCTTTGTTCCACTCGTACTAGCCACATCAGAAGTCATCTTCTTACCATCATTAACTTTCATGGGCACAGTAGGAGTCTTCTTTGGCTGATATTCAAAATGCTTACCCACAACAGGTTTAGTAAAACCTCCTCGACCCGTATTCGAGGCAGCTTGCTTACCCTTCTTCTTATTGTTAACAGTCTTAAAACCATCATTAACATTCTTAGAAGGTTGAGCAGTCGGTATCACACCCTTAGGACAATCCACCAAAGCATGTCCAAACACCTTGCATTTATCACAGCGAGGCGGTTTCCACTCATATTCCACACGGATCTTCTCAATAGTCGAACCCGAACCGTCAAGTAAAGGAATCTCAACAGTAAGGCTGTCCCTAAGTACCTCATCCGACTTCACTTCAATCATACATCTGGCAAAACTACTCCTACCCCAAGATTCTTTGCACATCTGACTAGTAAAGGCATCCAATCTCTTGGGAGTCCCAATCAAAGTGGCAAGCAAACTAAGCCCATCATCAGAAAACATCGCTAACGGAACATCATGAAATTTAACCCACACCGGAATGTGAGTTAAATCCTCTTTCAACAAATTGGTATTCAAAGTCCAAGGTTTAAGAATAATAGGAACATTACGGATCAACCATGGACCATTATCAAGCACATCATCAACACCTTTCTTCGAAGTAAACTTGAAGAAGAAGAACCCCTTAGCGTTCATCATTACCTTTTGTAACCCATACTTAGCCCACGCATTGCGAACATAATAATCCACAACAGGAAAAGCAAGACGCTGACCAAGAAAATATCCATAGAGTGTATGCTCAAACCTCATGTTCACCTCTTCCACTACTTTCATTGGGACTGAAAGGTCAACATTTTCCTTCTTTTTGCTGCATTCTAATATCCGAAAATTAAACACGTTCTTATGAGATTCGTTAGAAGCAATACCCGCATAAGAAACCGACTTCACGCCATTACCACTAGTAGAATCAACCTTGGGTGCATTAGGAGAAGGCCCACTACCACTCGAATTGTTCAACTCAGAAGATGTAGCCATATTAGCAATATCACAATCAATTTTATTCATTGCTTCATCAAACTTGTTATGCGCATTAGCAATTAATTGCTCCACACTAGGCTGTTTTGAACCATGAGAGGCCGAGTCATGCTCCAAATCATCCAAAACAACCTCCTTACCATTAACATTCATACTACCCTCCTTACCATTAACATTCATACTACCCTCCTTACTAGCAACCTTTTTACCACTACTACTAGAGCCCAGAAACCCCTTATTCATGTCGTACAAAATCCACAAACACAATCACCACCAACGAATGAACTAATCATGCACAAATCAAAAAGAAAGATGAAACCCTAATCGCAAGATTAGGGTTAAGAATCGTTAAGCCCCAAAACTAACCTCCTCCCATGATTAATGAATTCAGCAAGAATTAAGTTGATTCAAGGAAGGCTTATAAGGGATAAAAACCGTCTTAGAGAAACAAGAATAGATAGGATCGATTAAAGGTCCCTAAGATCGGTAAAAAGCAGAAAACGATTTTGGAATGAACCCTAGAACGATCACTTATGAATAGATCAGGAACGATTAATGTTACTGAAAAGATCAGGAACGATTAATGTTACTGAATAATCAGTGAAGAAAAGATCGTAAGTTTAGGGTTTGATGAATCGTAGTCACCAAAATCGCCAGAGGGTTAAGTCGGTTTTTCTCTTTTTTTTTTTTGATTGGTTGGATGTTGTGGTGGTTATGTATGGATTTTATTGCATGTTCCTTCTGAATTTATTTGTTGCAGCTCATTTTTTCAACTTCAACCTGGTTTTCCTTGTGGAGTGTCATGGATACAAAGACCTATATTTATTGTTGTACCAGGTTTGGTTCCTTTTGGTTTATGGGTTTAAATTTATGCAGCATACAAAGTGTTGTTTTATTGGTTCTGACCATTATTATGGTATGAGTTATTGGTCTTGGCTTGATGATTTTCATGATAATAAGCATGTTCTATGCATGAATGCTGATACTATTAACAGTTGCAGCTGCTGTACTCTTTTTCCTTGTACAATCCTTTTCCCACAAGGTTTTAGTCATCTGGGAATATGGCACTGTTCATCAATACATCTCATTAAATCCTTCATTTTATTTCTTAAATCCTTCATTTTAATTCAATAACATCATGGGTTGATCACTGTTTCAACCTTATCCATTTATCATTAATCTTTCCTTTTTTTTTTAATTCACTCAAAAATTAGTTATAAGCTGTTTTCACTATTCAACGTAAACTTTCAATTTCATTTCCATCTTCCATATCTCTAACCTAATATGATTAATCTCTAAATAATCATGTTAGATCCGGGTCCATTATCTAATCCTAAACCTAATTTGGTTCCACCTCCTGTTAATAAAGATGACTTCCTTAAACCTAAGAAAACCACTCGTACGATGAAACCTGGGAATAAATCTACAATGAAACACCATAATATGCTGGGGAATACTACTAAGGGCACATTTAATAGGGTTTTAACTTGGTCTAGCTCAAAGGGTAGTGATACGACTACGAATATGGAAGATTTGCAATTTTTGGATACTTGTACTGGTACTGAATATGGTAAGGGTGATTTGGGAGGTTCTGGAAGTGTTATAGGTAGCGATGGTAGTATTTTGGAGGGTATGGAGATTGAGAATAATGGTGGTAGTGTTTCTGAGGGTATTGTAACTGGGATGGGTGGTGGTTCAGATGGTAGTGTTAGTGTTAATCCAGCTTTAGCTACTAATTGTTCTACTGATACAAGTGTTAAGAATGTTAATGCTAGTGATATTTTGCCTGATATTCCTGTTCTTGTAAGTGAGAACCCAGTTTTGAATCCTAACGTCACTAATGATAAGGCTAAAAATGCTAAAAAGGTTAATTTTGGGGATGAAAGGGTGCTGGGAATAATCAAGGTTGTGTTTGATAGTATTGGGAATGAGGCTGCCATGGGTGGTGGTGTTGTTAGCAATTTTAGTGTTGATGATTTAACGAAGGCTAAGGAGGTGTTTAGTAATGTGCTTAATGATGGTCAGAGAAAGGTAAATGTGGATAAGAGGGTGCTAGGTATGTTCAAGGCTGTCTTTGATAGTGTTGGTAATGTGACTAGGTTTGGTAGTAGTTCTGTTAGCAACTTAGGTGTTGGTGATGTTAGTAAGGATAGGGAGATGCCTAATAATGCTACCAGTGGTGTGCAAGCTAAGGATGCAGATAATGTGTTGAATGCTAGTGGTATTAACAGTGGGTCAACTCAGGGTAATGATGGTGTTAGGAATTTTGAAGTGGGTGAGAGTAGTAGGGTTCAAGACAGGATTTTCATTGACAGGCATAGGCATAGTTGTAGGAACATTGCTAGTTTTTGCAGTTGTGTTTTCAAAATTCTTAACTAAACCATTAACAAGACCATTACCTTTGTGGCTACACATACTAACTTGAGAATTACCATGCTCCCTTGTTGTATCATTCACAACCTCATCCTCCCCAATTGACTCCTTAACACTGGCCTCATCATTACCCTTAATAACCTCATCCTTAACCTCAGTAACCTCCTCAACTTCATCAAAATCATGAGTTTCATCCCATCATACTCCACATAATCCATATCTTTCAAAGATTCCATGATTTAGCACTAGCCTTTCTAGACCCCCTCTTAAACCCACCTCCAGAGGACTTAGACAAAACATTCTTATGTTTCACAGAAAACTTAGCTTCATTACTTGAGCTCCTATTAGCCCTTTTGGGCTTAATGACGTCATCTGATGGCCTAGAAAGCATCAGATTAGGGTTAAGATTAATAGGTTCTTTCATGATGTACTTGATGTTAAATGGAAACGAAATCAATATTAGGATCTACATAATCAAAGTGTTTGATTAGCAGAAATGAATTTGGGGGAAAAATAGATGAACAGTGCGTGTAAGGTGTGTGTAACGGCATTAGAAAAAGAATTAAATGAGACTATCCAAAGGTGGGAAATGAAACAGAATTATATCATTTAATAGATCATGAACAGCATATTCATAATCAAAAAGCAAAAATAAAATTCAATAGTTGGATTAAAAATATATGATGAAATACTCAATAAAATTGCTTAGGGTTTTTTAGAGAAAGAAAGTAAAGGCTTTTTCGAAGTTGTTCTTTGATTGTCAAAGTACGTGATAGTCAAACCTTAAACGTGAAAACCTAAGAAAAGTGATAGTCAAACCTTAAGCGTGAAAACCTCATTTAAGATGTTATTAAGTACTTATAGAATGACAATCTTAGGGTGTGTTTGTTTTATTTAAATGTTTTATGTCTGAATCTGACTACCACATCTTACTAGTAAGATGTGGCTAGAACGTCTAAATCTAAACGAAATAATATTGTTTGTTTTTGTATAATTGTCCGAATAATTTTAAGTGCTCGTTTCGGCAATTTATTTAAGTAACTTATGTAAATATCAAATAAGTCTTTTTATTATAAATATAATATAGTTAATAAACCATCAAATATATTATATTAACATGAGTCTTCAATCTCTCTTATCGAGTAAGAGGCAGTAAGACAAATCCCCCACCTCTTACTGAGTAAGATGTTATATGTCTAACTGGGTCTTACTCAAAAGAAAAAAACAAACAAGCAAAACGTCTGCCCACCTCTTACTGGTAAGAGTAAGAGGGAGTAAGAGGGCTAGTAAGACATTTTTTTAAAAAACAAACACACCCTTACAAAAATATAGTAAAATTTCGATGCTAGTAAAACGCCCCACCATAAGTCATTGAACACGTTTTTAACTATACATTAAGGGGCGTTTTTGATGTTGTAATTTTTGTAGTATTTGGTGTTTATGCTTTAAGGTTTAACCTTTAATATACCCAAATGTAGTGTTATAATCATTTAGGCGCATAACACCAACCGTTTTTAAAAGATTTTGTCATCTATGAGCATATATATAACATTAAAATACTTGTGTAAATGTAATAAACTGTTACACATCACAAAGTACGTGATACTGAACCCTTAAATGTGAAAACCTCATCTAATATGTTATTAAGTACTCATAGAATGACAATCTTACAAAAATATAGTAATATTCTGATGCTAGTAAAACGCCCCCTCAAATGTCATTGAACACGTTTTTAGCTATATATTTAGGGGGCATTTTCGAAGTTGAAATTTCTATAGTATTTGGTGTTTATGCTTTAAGGTTTAGCCTTTAATATACCCAAATTTAGTGTTATAATCATTGTAGGGGCATAACACCAACCATTTTTAAAAGATTTAGTCATCTATGAGCATATGTATAGCATTAATATATTTATATAAGACAAAATGCCATCTATCTTATCTCAAACGAAGCATAATAAACAAAAATAAAGATAGAATGCAATACTGCATCAACACATGACCGAAAAAGGTAACTATTGTGGTTTCATGGGTATCATTGTCGGTAACTGACATTGAAAATATAACTATAATGAAATGCTAGGAAATATTTATGGATTTGGGGTAAATAAGCAAGGCTTTTAATAATTTGGGCAATGAATAATTGCATACATATCCGAAGCATGCATAAAAACCATTGTATTATGTGCATAAAAAACTTGTACAAAGGATATATATATGCAATTATTTATTTTGAGAGTGATATATATATATATATATATATATATATATATATATATATATATATATATATATATATATATATATATATATATATATATATATATATATATATATATATATATATATATATATATATATGCAATTTTGCCAATATTTAAAAGGACATTGTGTCAGTAGTATACTAGTATGTCATATTGGAATGTTATATCTCTTATGTGGTCAATGTGCATTGATTGGTCATGGTGTCACACGTGAATTTTAGTTTAGTACGTAATAGTTTTGCTACCATGATCAACCATCTGTATGATACTTATTGTTATGCAAATATTGTCATTAGGTCCAAATCGCCAATTGTTGCCAAAGCCACATAAACTATTTGCTGTTTGCATTTAGTTGGTTATAATTTATTTATTTATTTATTTTTCGACCTCTTATTATGTTTGTTTCTCAATAATGATCTTGCGCAAAAATTAATTAACTATAATCTATATGGATTTGAGGGTATATTGGTAATTTGAGTAGCTTCCTATCCTTTCCTTGCATTTAAAAAATATACTCAAGAACACAAAAATAAATAACCACTTTCTTCACTATGTCATTACTTACTTTGTCATTCTCATTTCATCCCCTTCCATTCTTTAAAATTTAAACTTGAGAACAGAGCATTAAGACCGAAGCAATTGAAATGAAAACATTCACTTAGTGTTGTTAATTAGCAATTAGTGTTATCTTCATCGTATAAACTTGATACTAATCATTTTGGTAAGCCTTAGTTATATAGGAGCATGTAATATTGTTATAAGAGTAGCACGTCACTGAAATTTCTTTTCAAATGACTTTAAAATAAATGCCACTACCTTAGTAAGTAGAACTCAATTACCAAAACGGGTTACACATTCACAGTTCTTTTATAAATGTGATCGTTTATTAAAATTGTTATATATCTCAAATGTACGTGAAGTTTTAGAAATAGTCATAGTTATGGAGAGAGATGAACTGTGTGAGAGAGAAACATAGGGTGTCCAACCCACACGTGAGAGAGAGATGCGAGCAAAAAATTACGAGAGACAGTGAGAAAGAGAGTGTAGGGCACGTACGATCTAGAGGACAATACAATGGCCAGCATCTAGGTTCCAACTACACCGGTGGTAGACGTAACTCGGATATATCGTTCATGATGAATGGGGAATGGGTAGACTATGGATGATATTTAAGAAGTATGGGACAGTTTTCGACATGTTCATGGTCCAAAGACGACTTCGAAATGGGCAGAGATACGGGTTTGTTCGGTTCAGATTCGTTAGGGATGTGGAGGGGTTGTTGAGACAGTTACAGAAAATCAAGATTGGAGAGGAATGGTTGAGGGTTTATGTGGCACATGATAGAATATACAAAGGTAATGCTGGGCCATGAAAGGGTATGGAAAAACAAGAGACCAGTAGCAACGGTGCGACTAATGGGGAAAGGTGCAGAAACGTTGGTAATGGGGTTAACAGGGACAATTGAAGATTCGTAGACGTCGTTAATGGTGGAATCAACAGAACTGGTGTTAATAATTATGGAAAGGTGTCGAATGGAATGGGTGGTCAAGCACTTAATAAGGAGGGGATCACTTTGAATAGGGACGAGACAGGGTCGGATAGAACCATCGAGGTGGATGATATGGATACAAACAGTGCATTGTTGCATTGTTAGGCAGGAGTGTGGTGGGTGAAGTGAAGGCCATGTGCTTCCGGTTCTATGCGAAGAGCAAGGGCTAGCTGGGATCGAAGTAAAATTACTAGGGGGGGGGGGGGGGGGGGGGGGGTGGGTTAGAAGTATTGGTGGTGATGGAGAATGAAAGCATGCAGGTGAAGGAGGTGAGACTAGTGAGGAAGAAGACGATCAAAACAACGAGATAAACGGTAAGGATGATGGGGCAGCAGCGGTTTCTGGTGATCGGAATGGTGGGGAAGATAAAGAATCAAGGTTCTCGGGTGAAACAATGGTGGGAGACACTTTCGACGGCGAGATTGGTAATTCCAAGGGTGAGGAGTATGGGGAATATAAAAGGCTGCATGGGAAACGTAATGAAAAACGGAAAGGATAAAGGTACTAAAGAAAACTATAAAGTTGATGGTGACAAAAGCATAAAGCACATTAATGAGCAAGGCAATTAATAAAAATAGACAGCAGGTGTTACAAGATGGATCGTAAATGAAGGGGAGAAGAATGCGGAACTGGTAATAGAGAGTCCAATGTGTAGAAGAGATAAACGAGTAGTATCTCCCTCTAGTTCGAGGGACAGTGGTGATGTTAGAATGAAAAAAAAAAAGAGAAAGTCTAGTGGCGAGGGGATCTTTGATGGCAACGAAGATGAGACGACCTTTAATCAGGGGAAAACGATTGGGGATAAATGTGAGAGTAATAATAGAAATAAAAATGGCAGAAGGAGTATCAAGAAAGCCATGGAGGTTGCAAGAAAAACCGGGGTGCAAGGGCTAGGTGAAAACAAAAAAGGGGTGTTGGACGCATATAAAGAATACTACGATGAAGTGGGTAAAGAGAATAATGGGATTTTTCATTCTGGGAATGGAATAGAGGATGAAGCTATTAGTGTTTGATGCAATATGAACATGGATCAAGTCAAGGAAATAGGGGAAATGATTGGAGTGTCATGGGTTCGAGCCGAAGAAGAACATAAAGAAAAAAATTGTAGTCGTGAGGGGAATAACATGGCTGGTCACCTGCCTTCTTAGAACTGAGGTATGGTTGTTTTGTTCGTTTTATTTAGTTCATTTATGAAGATGATTTCGATAAATGTTAGGGGTATGGGGGAGAGTGGGAAAAAAAATTGGATTAGATCAATTATTAAGGACGAACGACCGGATGTTATCGGGCTTCAAGAAACGAAATGTGGGATGGTGGACGATATATGGGTTGAGGATTTATGGGGTGGGCAAGGGTGAGGTTACACACAATTGCCTGCGAACGGTAATTCAGGGGGTATAATAATGATTTGGAATACGAGGGTTTTTACTTGTAAAGAAGCAGTAGGGGACGAGAGATTTATCTCGGTAAAGGGAACATGGAAGGGGAAAAATGAAGAGGTATTTTTGGTATGTATTTATGGGCCACAAGTGAGTAGACAAAAAACATCGTTATGGGATAGAATAGAAGATTTTATGAATAGATGGCAAGGGGCGTGGTGTATCTTCGGGGACTTAAATGTGTTTAGGAGAAATGAGGATAGAATTAATTCTCAAGTGAACATTAAGGAAATGACGGATTTTAACGGGTTCATAAACAACATGAGGTTAGTCGAGATTCCAATGGGCGGGAGGAAATTTAAACGGGTAAGCGATGATGGATTGAAATTTAGCAAATTAGATCGATTCTTGTTGAATGAGAAGTTTAACAATTTATGGGTTAATCTATCGGTGATCGCCTTGGATAGGAAGTTATCGGACCACTGCCCGATAGTGATAAAGGATGTTGAGTTGGACTTTGGTCCAAAGCCATTTAGAGCCTTCAATATTTGGTTGGAAGAACCGGGTTTTATGCATGTAGTGGAGGAAGCATGGAGGAAAGAGATAAGGAGCACACGACCATATTGTATTTTTCGTGATAGACTGAAAAATGTCAAGGCAAGTCTTAGGGTATGGAGTAAGGATAGGTTCGGGGGCATAAAGAGAAAATGGAAAAGTTAAGGGCTGAAGCAATGGGATGGGAGTTAGAGGCAGAAAAAAGAACGTTGACAAATAACGAGAGGACTTCATGGATAGAGGCTAGAAAGCAATGGGAGGATAAGGAAAGGGAATACGGTAATATACTTCGCCAAAAATCTAGAATTAGGTGGGATATTGAAGGCGATGAAAATTCAAAATTCTTTCACTCTCGTGTTAGGAGAAGGAATAATAAGGTAATTTAAGAGGACTTATGGTTAACGGGTTGTGGTGTGAGGATCCTAAAATAATCAAAGAACAGATGGCTAGACATTACAAAAATTTATTTTCTGAGAGGGGAGTGACTCGTCCGTTATTCTGTAATAGCAAAGGTTGAGAAAATATCGATGGAGGAGGCTCATATGTTGGAGATGGGATTTAAGGAAAAGGAAGTATGGGAAGCTATTTGTGGTTGTGGGGGGGGGGGGGGATAAAGCTCCGGGGCCTGATGGTTTTAATTTTATGTTTATAAAAAAATCATGGACGGTCATTAAATCGGACCTTCTAAGGGCGGTTCGGTGGTTTTGGGAAAGAATGGAAATCTCTAGGGGTTGTAATGCTTCCTTCATCACCATTATTCCTAAGGTCGCGGATCCTATCGGGCTTGCTGATTTTCTTCCTATTAGCCTTATCGGATGCTATTATAAAATTATTGCAAAAATGTTAGCGGAAAGGGTTAAACGAGTGTTGGGGAATGTGGTGGGGGAAGTGCAAAATGCATTTATAAAATGTAGATTTATCCTTGACGAGGTACTCATAGCAAACGAGACAATGGAATTCATGATGAAAAAGAAAAAAGGGGCTTAATTTTCAAAGTGGACTTTGAGAAGGCGTACGATAGCATTAACCGGAGATTTTTAATAGATATAATGAAAAAAATGGGATTCGGAGAAAAATGGTGTAAATGGGTGGAGACTTGTCTTAGGTCGTCATCTATGTCCATTTTGGTCAACGGATCCCCATCGGAGGAATTTGGTCTAGAAAGGGGGGTTAGACAAGGAGACCCGTTATCACCTTTTTTATTTATCTTGGCGGCAGAGGGACTTAATGCGATTGCTAATGAGGCGGTGGAGAAGGGTATTTTTAGAGGAGTGGTAGTAGGCACAAATAAGATCATGGTTTCACATTTACAATATGCGGATGATACTATATTTTTTGGAGAATGGAATAAAGAGAATGCTAAATCTCTTTTGTATATTCTCAAATGTTTCGAAGAGGTATCCAGTTTGAATGTAAACTATAACAAGAGTAAGATATACGGTATTGGTGTCAATGAGGGGGATATGGTGGACATGGCGAGATGGATGGAGTGTGGCATCGGGGACTTTCCCTTTACATATTTGGGGTTACAAATTGGTGAGAATATGAGGCGAGTTAATGCTTGGGGTCTCGTGGTGGAGAAATTCAAAAATCGATTAGCAAATTGGAAAGCAAAAACGATGTCTTTCGGGGGGCGTCTAACATTGGTTAAATCGGTTCTTGGGAGCTTGCCATTGTATTATTTCTCGATGTTTCGCGTGTCTTTCACTGTGTTAAATAATCTTGAGAGTATTAGGAAAAACTTCTTTTGGGGGGGGGGGGGGGGGGGGGGATCGGGGAGGGAAAAAATCTTTCATGGGTTAAATGGGATTCAATACTTGCATCTTTCAGGTTAGGGGGCTTAATATTGGGTCATTGAGGGCCAAAAACTTGGCTTTATTAGGTAAGTGGTGGTGGAGGTTTAGGAGGGAGGGCGGGAGCTTGTGGGTTAGGGTGATTAAAAGTATACATGGGAATTGTGGGGGGTTGGGCGAGGATAAGGCATTGGGTAGGGTAGGGTCAGGAGGCGGGGTTTGGAATGATATTGTGCGGATTGGTGAGGAGATCGATGCAACGGGGGTAGAGTTTACTTCATCTTGTATCGGGGAGATGGGGGACGGGAGGGATATAAGGTTTTGGTTAGATAAGTGGGTTGATAATCGGAGACTTTGTGATAGATTTCCTAGACTTTATCATTTAGATAGAGGTAAGGAGGGCTACGTGTGTGATAAGGGGTCGTGGGTCAATGATGTGTGGTGTTGGGAATGGGATTGGGTAAGAAGCATTAGAGGTAGAGTAAGTAGGGAATTAGAAGAGCTTTTAGGTGTTGTGCAAAATATTGTGGTTAATTCTAATTGTAGGGATAAATGGAGGTGGACTCTTGATGAAGACGGCGATTTTATGGTTAAAGAGCTAGCTAGATTGGTGGAGGAGAAGATCTTACATGTGGCAAGTGGAGGACATGAGATGATTTGGAATAAATTGGTCCCAAAGAAAGTACATATTTTCGTGTGGAGGGCACTTAAAGGAAGACTTCCGGTTCGTGTGGAATTAGATAGAAGAGGCATTAACTTGGACTCGGTTCTTTGTCCTAGTTGTAACAATATAGTGGAAACTTGCGCTCATAGCTTGGTCACTTATGATTTAGCAATGAGCATGTGGGAAAAAATATTCAATTGCTGGAGGGTGGGGAGTGTTAATGCTTTTACTATTGATGAAGTTTTTTCATCTAATGGAGGTGTTAATGTTCCCAACTTTCTAAATCGTGTTTGGCAAGCGGTTATTTGGACTTCCGGTTACTTCATTTGAAAATAAAGAAATGCACGTGTGTTCGGTAAAAAAGTTTCAAAAGTACTAACAAAATTGTTCAAGATATTCAACTCAAAAGTTTTGAATGGATTGTGAGAAGATCAAACAAATATAAAGAGTTAGATTGGCATCAATGGTTGTGGGAACCTTTAAAGATACGGCTTCAGTAACGATGTTAGTGTTTATTTCGAGTTTCATAGACTGCTACAATAACTCAGAGATGACAGTTTAATGTTGTTCAGTGAACTCTTAGGGTGCAAAGGGTATCCAGTCAAGTTATCAGCACTTGTTGTTGTGTCAGTGGATGGTATGCATCAGATATGTTAGTGTTTATGTACTCATTGTGTGTCATTATTGTCGTGGTCATTTTGATCTTTCAGTTTAATTGTCCTAGTGGGTCATGGGTCAACATACTTTTAGTATTACTGGGTCAGGTAGTGAATAGTGCTTGATCCTATCTTTTGGGATCCTGTACTTGGTATCTTGTTTTCTCAAGTCTTTGGCGTCTGTATGCATCTTGTAGTGTCTTTATTTTCTTGGGTCCCTTTCTCCTTAATTGACTTGTTGAGGAGTTTGGGATGCCATTTCTTGTGTATTTTGTTCCTTGTTTGATTCCTATATATATATATATATATATATATATAAAATCTCAAATGTACGTGATAGCCGACCTCTAAAAGGGTAAAACTCTTTTAAAATGATATTAGGTATTTCTAGTTTGATAATGATTCAGAAAAATAATAAAATTTCAATAATTGGTGAAAATTCACAATAAGGGTATCCAAATACTGTTTTATTGGAATTAAGTGTCCGTTTGGTTTAATACTTTGGGATGGGTTTTTATTTGAAAAAACATTAATTAATTTTTTGGTTGAATTTAAAGGATTATGATTTAAGCAACATATTCTTAGATGTTTAAAGTCAATTATAACAAGAATCAATTCTCAAAAAACACAATCTATTTTAATTTTATGTACACAGCGGAAAACCAATACTCTACCCCCTTTTATTGAATTCATTAGCCATTTTATAAGTGTTACACCATTTGAGAAAATTATATACCTCACAGTGAAATTAATGCAACTTTTTTTCATGTATGCAAATTAGTGAACTTTATACCATTTTGGAAAAATACATACTATTTTAGTGAACGTTATACATTTTTTGCAAAAATTATTTTTAGTTAACTTTACACAATGTTCATGATTATTATACTACTTTTTGTGACTTTTATTCACGTATTGACCGTAAAACATTCCAGGATCGCCAATCTGGGGATCATGAAGCGATGGCTTTGGATGAGGCATTTTGTATGGCTCTTGAATACAGTTTGCCACCAACTGCCGGCTGGGGTTTGGGTATTGATAGGCTTGCAATGTTGCTCACCGACTCACAGAACTTCAAGGTTTGTATATTTTTCTTCTCATTTATTCAATGCTTTTGAGCCCGTTTTGGGATCAATAAAGTTCATTATCTTTGCTCAAACAGGAAGTTATACTGTTCCCGGCCATGAAACCCCAAGTACACATTGAACGATCAGTCGAAGAAGGTATGTCTTCCCTTTTGTATTTGTTTTTTTGGTGACCCGGTACTTAAATGAAATAACCGGTATTTACGAAAATAAACGTAATTTATCCTCTTTTTTTTCATGACCAACTAATTTAGTTTTTTATGTTTAAATAAATTTTTTAAAACAGCCCGTCATTTGTTGTGATATAATCATCTCTTCACCACGGATTAATAAGCTTGTTATATTCTCAATAGCTAGGTAGTTCCGATTATATGCACGATATATCTTTTTTTTTTTTTTTTTTTTTTCAATATTAACTTATATATGATAAAACACATTAGTTACTATTATTGCACATATTAGTTATTTTCATCCTTCCCTTTTGACACTCAGGGTTCGTGGCGGCAGCTATGACGAGTGAGAACGAAAGGGAGTCTTCATTGAGGCAGGAATGAAGTGATAAGAAAGAGACTTAATGGAGCCATGTTGATTACTACAAATGTAGTTTAATGAATATTTGAAGTTTGATTAGCTTTAGACCTATTTGTATTTGTGATGCATTTGAATTAAGATTAATACTTACTAGTACTTTATGCATCTGTTTGATTACCAATCGTGTATGCTATCACTCCATTAATACGATGTTTAGAATGCATAGCGCGCTGCTTGGGATTGAGGAAACTGATGTTGAAAAGCCAAGAAATCCTCAATGGATTCAATATATTGACGATACTGATGTTCAAACATATGGGATTTTTGATACCACACTTAAAGGATGTTTAGAATGCATAACGCAACCTCTTCACTTCATGTTGTATACAACTCACATATGCATCTTTTGAACATGTCTTGTACGTCTGCAACTTTTGCGCGTATAATAGCCGGGTCTCACACTTTTTGGCCGGGTCAAGCCATATATGGCTGGGTCTAGTCGTATAATAACCGATTCTAGCCATATATGGTTGGGTCTAGCCGTATAATGGTCTGGTCTAGCCGTATAATGGCCGGGTAAAGTTATATATGGTTGGGTTTAGCCTTATAATCGTCGGGTCTAGCCATAAATGGCCGTGTATAGCCGTATAATGGATGAGTCTAGCCGTATATTAGTCGGGTCTAGCCATTATATTGGGCGAGTTCCTTAGATGATCTTCATTGGTTGTGTTTTTGAATTAATTTTTTTTTAACACATTTTGCATTAATTTACTTGGGTTTTTATAACCCTTGAAAAATTGAAAATACTCTCTAAAAGGTATATTATCTCACTAAAATATTTTTAGTGAAATATTATACCTTTTAGCGAGTATCTTCAATTTTATTATTTTTAGTGAAATATCATGGCGTCATTATAGGCATTAGAATATATACCATTTCTTTTTTGGTAGTAAATGACTAATGGCCGGGTCTAGCCATATAATGGCCGTGTCTAGCCATATACGGCTGGGTCAAACCGTATTTGGCTGGGTCTTGCCATATAACGACCTTGTCTAGCCATATAATAGCCGGGTCAAGTTACATATAGCTATGTCTAACCATATATGGCCTGGTCTAGCCGTATATGGCGGTGTCTAGCCGTATATGGCGATGTCTAGCCATATTAGGTCGGGTCTAGCCGCATAATGGCCGGTTCTAGCTGTATAATAGCCGGGTCTCACACTTTTTGGCCGGGTCAAGCCCATATATGGCTGGGTCTAGCAGTATAATAATTGATTCTAGCCATATATGGCCACGTCTAGCTGTATAATGGTCTGGTCTAGCTGTATAATGGTCGGGTAAAGTTATATATAGCTGGGTTTAGCCTTATAATTGTCGGGTCTAGCCATATATGGCCGGGTATAACCATATAATGGATGAGTCTAGCCATATATTGGTCGGGTCTAGCCATTTTATTGGGTGGATTCCTTAGATAACCTCTACTGGTTGTGTTTTTGCATTAATTTACTTGGGTTTTTATAACCTTTGGAAAATTGAAAATACTCTCTAAAAGGTATATTATCTCACTAAAAATATTTTTAGTGAAATATTATACCTTTTAGCGAGTATCTTCAATTTTATAATTTTTAGTGAAATATCATGGTGTCACTATTGGCTTTAGAATATATACCATTTCTTCTTTGGTAGGAAATTACTAATGGCCAGTTCTAGCCATATAATGGTCGCGTCTAGCCATATACGGCTGGGTCAAACCGTATTTGGCTGGGTCTTGCCATATAATGGCCTTGTTTAGCCATATAATAGCCGGGTCAAGTCACATATCACTGGTACAAAAACTGGTATTCGTCACACATGCTCGATTTTGAACTGTCACAATGTAACATATTTACGTGACTAAATGTACGAGAATAAAATAAACAGGCACACTTGAACGGTCACACTGTAACATATATGTCACACATTTGTGTATTTATGTGACTAGAGGGTAACTGGTAAATATATTTCGATTATTTAATCACTTTTAATTCGGGACGTGTGACAGATACAAATCAACTTGAAACATTAGTCACACTATATATATACATATGTGACAAATATATGTCACACAATTGAACAGTGTGACCAAAACAGATATATGGTCACATGAAGTAATTGTGTTTGTGGCTAAATTATATAGTCAAGTTTGTCACACATTATTTAAACGTGACTGCTATTCTTTGCTGAATATTTAGCCACATAGCGTTTGAAATGTGTGACAACTGAAAAGTAAGTTTGAAGCGTTAGTCACGATATGCATTTAATAGTGACAAATATATGTCAGACACTTGAAGAGTGTGACCAAATGTCATATATGGTCACACTAAACCATAGAAATATGATTAAGTGTAACTAAAATTCGATACATATGGTCATGTAAGTTAATACGTTTGTCTAAAGTTTAGTGTGTTTTTGCTTGCCAAATCCTAATGTGTATAGTCACATATATTTGTAGCACTATCATGTGACTATAGGCTTTACAATAGTCACACCATATCACAAATTTGTATCTAAATGATGTTTATGGCCACATTATAAGGGTATTATATGTGACCAATACATTCAAAATAGTCACATTGTGAAATATTCATGTGACTATTATCTATAGCAAAGTGTGAAGTCAATTATCATTAACCTTGATATTAGTCACATTGAGTTTTTGTGTGACTAAATCATAGTCATATTTTGTCACACATTACTTAAGCGTAGTCACAATTCGATACATATGGTCACACATTTCTGATAACTTATGTAATTTGATATTCACTTAATTGAGTTCAGTCTGTTAGTCATGATTGCACATTGACTACTTTTTCAACCACTGTTTTTTCAACAAAGTGCCTGCAATTGAGAATCTTTCATACCAAACACTGTTTTTTTCAACTCTGCACTATATAAAAGCATAACCACTGATGCGTGGGAATCGCAACAAGCTTTACCTCTCGAGGGGTCTCGAGAAGCTTACAACCCCCACCAGGCAGTGTACCTGATCGTTGTAGTATAGTATAGTGACAAGTACCGGGGGATTGATCGTTCAACTCAGGAATAGTGTCGCTAGGATTAGAAAACCTAAGAACTAGGTCTAGAGGTGAGGGATGATTCTTTTTGTATTTTTTTTATATTTTATAAAAGCAATTAAAAATCTCGGGTTTTTGAAGAGTGGGCAGAATTAGTTGCTAGTCAACTAACCCAATAACTACAGATGCAATCAAAATAAAATAACAAAAATGAAAATAAACTAATTAAACTAATGGTGTGAGCAATATATGGGAGAATTGTGTTTACTTAGATTTCACTACTCCCTAGATATCTTTTACAGGTTAATTACTTGTTACAGTTGCGTGGATGACGGGTTGTATTCCTTAATACAATTCATGGGGTGGCGTACTTACTTCCCCAATCCTATAAGCTCCTACTTCACTCCTATGTCGAGCCGGCTAAGAAGCTCCTAACATGGGATCACTAGAATTCGCTCATGCATTAAATACAACCATAAAAACCTAGTACACATCGGTTCATGTTTCTTAAGACGTTCAAGCATGTTACACAATGGAGATCTACCAGTTTTCTTAAGCCTAACGTTGAAATCATTCATCCATTACAACAATAAACAAGCAATCAACCTATAATCAACATCTAGGTTTCATTACATCTAAGCAAACACACAATAAATCTAGCCTAGCATGTTAAAATCAAGACAAGTGTAAGATATGTTCAAACAACACATAGACATATTGAATGAATTGGAAGAAAACTTATCTTAATTGAACATGAAGGGTTTCAAGGGGTGAAAACCCTTGAAAATACTGTTACAAACGAGCTAGGGTTTATAAAGTTCGGCCCTAATATTCTCCACACAAGTTCCTATCCAATGAATGAAAATTAGAAAAGTATATATAGATTTTGTGAGGTGACGGCGTCAAGTGGAAAAATCTGACGCCGTCATCTCGCCGCCAATAAAGTTCTCGGACTGCCTAGATCCAAAGCTGACGCCGTCATGTATAATTCTGCTCTGGGCCGTCACCAAAATTACTCTTGACGCCCTTGTTCTGACGCCGTCACGTTTCTACTGGACCGTCACCAACTTTGTGCTCTTGACGCTGTCATGAAATCCTTCTTGACGCCGTCAGGTACTGTTCCCAGCAAGGAAAATTAAGACTTTGCCGTTTTCTTCACTTTTATGCTCCAAAAACGTCCAAAATGCTTCCTTTTCCAGAATTCACTCCCAAAGTACCTAAAATCATAAAAGGAACGATTTAGGGCAATATTTGATCAAATAAATTCCAATTTCGGCTTAAATGACCCCCTAAAAACGGTTCATTTTTCGCCTCATCATATACCCTTACACTTGAGATTTGCTTGTCCTCAAGCAAATGCGCTTTATTCTAATCAAAATACAAGTTAGGGGTCATTTAACACTAATATAAAAGTAATTACAACAAATAATCGTTCCACTAAAGACCAAAGACAAGCACGGAGGTCATACACTAGCACCTCACAAATAGTGTTTAGATACTCACATCTCTCGGGTGTAATAAAGTTTATATCACAATATGGAAATGGAAAACATCTCTCACTACCTGTCATAGCAAAATAGATTACCATAGGCTTGGGAAAGGATCAAACCTCCACCACATGGCGTAAGCACCTAGGATAAACTATCAAAGAGGTCTTTTAAAAGGGTTGTAACATTAGGTGTAGGGATATGGAATACACGGTTTTGTTGGATATAGGCAATCTTTACCGGTGACGAGTTAATCATCTTGGTTAATTACATGTACAATATGGCGTTGCTAAGCCAAGACTAGACTCGACTTAAGCTAATAAATAAAAAATAACATGAACATAAAAGAAACATAGAATGAAACAGGATGGTAGTCCGTATGTTTTTTTTTTTTTTTTTTTTTTTTTTTTTTTTTTTTTTTTGCATACACTCTTACCCTACCATCCAAAGTAATACATCATAGGAAATGAACATTCCCCTTACACTTGAATTTTTACATACTTTACAACAAACTAATCTAATGACTCGAATCAAGATAATTAAAACACTTGGAGTACTTTTAAGATTAACGCACATACGGGGGTAATAATATGATGTTCTTCCCCATTACTCTATAACATAAGTACTTTACCCATGAGTCCCAATCGTCCCAAAACAATATGTACAAGGATATGACTCGACTTAGCAACCATGTAATCAATTAGATAATTAACTAAGGGTTTAAACAAATAACAATAATGCACTAAAGATGAGTGCATACACGGAAGGCTAAGGCGATTTGGGTGTACATTTAAGTGGGGTGTAACAAATTCTTCCTTTAAGTAAGATGCTTAAAGTTAGAAACGAAAAGATAGGCTCGGAGGGGTGTACTAGGGGTTTCGTGTACTAAAAATGAGTACAACGCTAAGGTGTGGGAAAAATTAATTGGCTTTACTAGCCAAGTAATATGACTTAAATGGTCATGTAATTATGATACGGGTTTAACACAAGGGTGATCCTAATGCCTCTTATCATGTAGTGAATCCTACGACACGAATGTAGTGTCACTAGCGGTCTCGGGATGCATCACTAACGCAAGTTGTAGAATCTAAATGCTACCCGTACATACATAAGCACTAATAATAAATGCTTTTCCTATCAAATCTAAAGGCGAACCTCACATATTTGGGTGGAAAATTTTTTAAGTGGTACGGTTTTGTGCTAGTCATACAACCTCCTATCCATGAGACGCTTGCTAAGGCTAAAGTTTCACTCCTAAATGTTGTAAAAAATTTTAAATTTGGCGCTAAAATTACACTAACAAGTATTTCTCATAGTTTTATTACACATCTACCATCAAACAAACAAACTCAAGCGAAAGTGTATACTATAAGGTATCATCATTTTACCCTCCCCTTACACTTAGGATGAACATTGTCCCCAATGTTCAAGTAAAGAATGTAAAAGTAATATAGGTAAAAGAATGAAATCAAATACTCCCCTGATTCGTTCGGTATGGATAGTGTGTTAACAAGGTTAGATCTTCCTCCAATAAAATGAACAATCAAAGCTTCCCTTCCAGAATATAAATCATCTTCTTGTCAAACATAACCTGTTAAACCTGAGAAAACAAACAAGGTAACCTCGCGTAAAATCGGCGGCAATCTATATATAATAACAAATCCTAGAAAACAAAGTAAGATATAATGCTTGTGGAATGATGTTTACAGATTTCCTGGAGTTTATAAAACCAAAGATTTAACAAAAACTTTAAGACTCCGTTAGAAAAACAAAACTGGTAAAATTTCCAGATTTTTACACGTGACGCCGTCAGGAATTTCTTCCTGACGCCGTCAGAAGTGACCTGCAGAAATTCTTATGTTAAGTTTCCGGAAAATTTTTGGAAAAACTTTGTCCTACTTCCTGGAAAATCCTGCAAAACATCATTATGACTCGATACAAGTATTTGACTCTAACAAATACAAATATACATGTTTATTTACTATTGTGGAGAATCATGATCGAGTTTGTTTCTTAAAAACATATTTGGGGTTTCCCCTTACACTTATCTTTTGCGAAATACCTTTGGATGAAGTTAAGACAAAGCCAAACAACAAAATAAAGTATTTTCACCATTTTATTTTGAAACATGATTTACCTACAATAAAAATAAAGCATGCATACGGAAACAAATAACAATCAAACAAAATAAAAATCACACAAATTGAAAAATGAAACCATAAGCAACCCATAATATTGAAATCCAATCATGAAAATAAAAGAGCCAACAGAGGCCATACCCTAAGCTATTACAATCAAAATTGTTTCAAATTACACAACCATGAATAAATTGTTCAGAAATTACAAACATCAAGACAAATCATTGGGGAGGGGGACCATAACGGTAGTCATAACCAGGAGGGAGGTGCCCGGTGTACCCGTAGGGAGGGTAGTCCGTCTCGCGACCGAGGAATGGGTCGATCTGTAGCGGGGGCTCAATCTGATCACGGGTAGAGAGGTACTGCATCTGACGGATGGTGTGATCATACATCCAATCAAAGCGCTGGTCAATGGTGGTCCGCCATGCGTCCACCTGACCCATCCAGGCCCCCTGGTGTGCCTGCCAGTCTCCCCGACCCATGTGTCGATAATAATCTGCATACGCAACCTCATAATCCCCGTAAGATGGCTGCTGGGGCGCTCCCTCGTCATCATTATCATCATCCTCAACAGCCGCATGTCTCTTTTTATTCCACATCTCTATGTATTTTGCATATTTCCGACGGTAGTATCTCTAAGTGGTTCCCCTAGGCAACTTAGTCTTCAAAGGTGACTGGGGATCCACTTCTTGTAGTTGGTTAATTGAAAGTTGCTTGTAGCCATTTTGCGGCTCATGATATACTAGATCGCCAAAGTTGAACAGAATTACCCGAGAAAAAATGATTTTTTGATCATAATATGACGGATAGGTATCATATGGCTTCAATAGTATATCCTGAAAAATTACCCAAATATTAGCTAATGAGTTAAACTACCTAAAGTTGAAATGCAGATTTGCAAAAACGTACGTCAGCTGTCATGCTACTCCTGATATCCTTCAAGCGTTGATTGAATCCTGACTTGCCTGGATTTTTGCTCCCTCGATTAGCTATGCGTAGGCACCAGTACTTGTGAAGAGGAGTGTCTTTCACTGACTCGGAAGATGAGCCCATCCCTAAAAAAGCTTCCCTTATTTTAAGAATTCTTTCCAAAAAAAACAGCTAAAGATGAATTTCATCAAACTGTTAGTCAGAATAATCATAGAAATGTTTATAGCATAAAGGCAACTCTGAATTTATAGCATACCTCATAGAGCCACCATGGTCCATGAACATTAACTCTTTCTTTTGTGAAGCAGTTAGTCAACATACAATGGGCAGTAGCGCCCCATGCAACACCATCCAACTTACGAGGATTCAGGTCCTTTATGAACTGTAACCAATAAGCCGGATATTCCGCCAGATTGTCGTTATCGGGAAGAATGACAGTACCAATAAGGTATAACAAGTACGCCCTTACATGATAGTGAAGTGTCTCACCTGTTGCCTCATCTGGAACTTTCTCAAATTTATTTTTTAGCCAATCTAGACACTTTCATCGAGGACACTTTCTCCGACTTACCAGCTGATTTCTTCGACTTACAAGCTGATTTGTCGAAAGTACCAAGATATTTTCTGCAAAGTAGTTCAGTCTTGACATCATTACATACAATTGGCCTACCATCAACAGGCATCCCCGATAATGCATACACATCTTGTTGACCAAAATATAATCCAACATCTTTATTAGGGCCAAAACTAAAAGTCTTTGTATTCTTATTATAGCAAGTCTTGAATGAACTTTTGAAATATGAGACATTGTTTGTAAGGTTTGAATTGTGCAATTGAATAGAAAAAGGATCCTTTCAATTTTTCTAGGACCTTGGCATTCGGCTCCCATCGATTTCTAAGGTCAAGGTTTGATCCCGCTCTCTGGATTAATACAAAACAATTTTTTTACGAAACATCAATACAAAACGTCAATGTGAAAACACCATTACCCCCATTTGTAGCAAGCAGTGAAGTAACAAAATCCTGTAAATTCACAGGAAAAAAAAAAAAAAAAAAAAAACTAGAGTAAAACAGCACCTCTTTTACAATGATCCCTAATGATGAAATTCTGCAAGCCAACCTAAGTTTGGATGCCAAAGTTAAAGACTTGATCATCAATTGTGAATGGAATTGGCCTGCAAACCGGGTACAAAAATATCCATTCATTCAAACGATACCTAAGCCAAACATTAGTGATGACTGTGTAGAGAAAGCATTTTGGATCCTAATTAAGGTGAGAAGGTGAAGTTTTCAATCAACAAAGTTTGGAATGATTGGAATGTGATTTGGTTTTCTCATGGTACACCCAAATGGTACCCTGGGAAGCCTATTGTGTGTCCTTTATGTTTAGCTGTGTTGGGAAGGCTAACTACTCTGCAAAGAAGAAAAGAATAAAACAGGAAAGCTGGACTAATCTAGTGAGTGGTGTTATTGATGAAATGACCAAGTTACCTTGCAACAAATCAATTATGAGCATCCTCAGAAGAATTGTTTTGGCTGCTTGTGTCTACTACATATGGAATGAAAGAAATAAGAGACTGTTTGGAGTCAAGTAGTACTGTCTGATATTGTCAATCATGTGAGGCTAAAATTGGCAAGCTTAATAGTAAGAAGGACATGCAAAGTAGCTGAGGTATGCAACCAGTGGCAAGTCTCCATGAATATCAACAAAGACTGTGAATGCATATTGGATAAGTGGAATGATCCTACTGAAGACTACTGTTTGGTAAATTGTCTTCTAAGGATGGATCTTATGGAATCTGTGAGGGAATATATAGAAAGCAGATGGCTAATACATTGGATCCTGAAAACCTCTACCCTCTTCTTATGCTGTCAGTTAGTTTGTGAGGATGAAGCTGCAAATAAACTTGGCAGTCTAAGTCAGAGTGAGTGACAAAAGGTAGTTTCCTGCTCTGGAATGTTGGATCATGTGTTTTTTGTAGGCCTCTTGGAGGTTACAAGTGGAATGCCAGCTTGATGATGCTCATTTTGCCCATGTTTCTCTCACAAGTTTGAAGGAATGAGAAATGTATCCTTAAGTGTCTAGTAGAGATGGATGTTTGTATTTGGGAAATGTAGTCAAGAAATGTATCTTCTCCATGGTACTTGCCTAGCACTAGTGTGTTTGCCTAGTCTAGAAGAATGGGTGACTGTTACTGTTTCATTGACATGTAACAGTGTATGTTGTTTCATCTGTATGTTGAGCTCTCTTTGTGTTAATGGGACATGTCCATTAATGCAAGTTTGCTTCTTGTATGCTCTTTGAGGCTTTGAGCCTTATTATTTGGTAATATAATTTCACCCAAAAAAAATAATAATACGGAGTAATAAATAAAATAAAAATATGGCGGGCATAAGATAAACATAACTTTAATACTAACTTCACTAACTTGGTACTAGAAAATAGAAATAAATGAACCTACCACGTTCTTCTTCTTCAACATACTGCAGCCGACATACTTTAGGTTACCAGTTGCACTTTTATTTCTTCTTCATCATTCTTTCTCTTCTTTAGATTCTATGGGTATGCACTGATAATTTTCCAGTATTTTGTTCTAACTTTTGAAAAAGTCAAAAAATTTTTACACTACTAAGATTTTACACAGGGTATGCACATGCTAGATCCGCCCCTGATTGAGGGCATTCAGAAATTTGTGACGATGGCACTAAATCTTTTTCTTACAAATTTGACATTTTTTCATATAAATTAGTGTGTCTAGAAGAGCTTTGTTGGGGGCATGTCCCCCACTACTCATAAGCTGTCTCCGCCCCTGATGGAGGGCATAAGATAAACCTAATTTGAAACTTAATTTGCATATATAATCTTTTGATGAAAGTGAAAAACCTGAGTACCTGTCAACCGTCTAGCTTGAAGGAGGCGTTTTGGAAAACCGTTTCGCGCGAGGTTTATAGTCAAACCTTTAAAGGGTGTTTTTATTTTGAGGATTGATGGCTATGTGTGATTGATGGCTTTTACTGCAATTTGTGATTGATGGCTTTTACTGCAATTTATCTTTCTTCTTTTTTTTGTTAGCCCAATCATACATGGCCACATCATTGTGTGGATTTTTTTTTGTGTAAAACTTATGTGGATGCCCTTTGAGGATTACTACATCCACATACATTTTACAAAATTTATTGGTGTATTTTGATGCACTTTCTTCCTCTTCTTTTTCATCACACCAATTACATGTTGACACCTCCTTTGTGTGATTTGTTTTTGTAAAATGTATGTGGATGTAGCAATCCTCGTTTATTTTTATGTGTTGCGATCCCTTGAAAAAAAGGAAAAAGTTTAAAAAGTCTAAAAAGTCAATAAGTTTATAAGCGAGTGTCACATGTCCCACACCCACTCACTCCCTTTTTCCTTTAATATTTCCGGTCTCATAGCTTTTATGCACTTAACTCTCACCATTATTATCATAAGTACATAAATTTGCATAAAAGAGAAGCTAGTGACAAGAAACTGAAAATGTGATCATAACTCTCACCATTCTTATACGGGCAGGCAACGAGGTTGTATCTTGGAGGCGCACATATTTGGTATGCTACTGGGGTTCAACAAGGTGATCCTTTGGGACCGCTTCTATTCGCCCTGGTTTTGCACCCGCTTGTGCATAAAATTAGAGACCGGTGTAAGCTTCTCCTCCAAGCATGGTATCTTGATGATGGGACTGTCGGTGTCGGGACGAGACGGGACCGGCCCGATGCTCACCCCAAGTTGCTATTTGGAGAGAGTAAAGGTTTGTTTGTAAATGTCTAAGCATTAAGTGCACAAACTAACCTTTACCTCTCCATATAACTCCTATTTATACACAAGTATATTACAACCGTTACCTAAAAGACAAAGATGGCATAAGCCTACTTTGGACAAAATGCATAGGCATCTTGTCACTGTTACATATGGCAATAAGTAGTAAAGGACAAGACTGCTTTCTATGCATCAGTGTTGACACACTCTTGGTCTTTTATCCATTCATGGTAAGTTGACCTTTGCATGATAAGGACCATCTCTTATCCATTCAAACTTATCCCGCCTAATCCCGCCTTTACTTCAGTCTTCATGTCTTCATTCTTTTGTTGCTCAGGGAGACTTAGGGATTCAGTGAGCTATTGTCATCACTCACTGAATCCATCACCTTCTTCTTTGGCTCAGGTATCATCCACTGAGTTCCACCTCACTGAATGGAGAACCTTTCTTCTTAGGCTCGTCCTGTGCATCTTAAAGGTGACTCACTCAATGACTATTCATTCAGTGACTTGATTACGTTTAAGGTTATCAAACACTTAGGTTATTTTATGTTTAAATCCTAGTTTAAGGGAGTTTGGGAATTCAGTGACCCAACAGTATGCTCACCCATTTGAAAATATTCATCAAATGCATCGGGTGTGGTGTCGTATGCCAATTGGCGTATGGCGAATGTGCATTTCATAATCACACTCATACTCATTCGACCCGTAGCACCGGGTCAGGCTGAAAAGAATTTAAAATTCTTTGGAAGAGGATTGGCAGTATAAGATTTAATACCTTCGACTATTTCTAGAAATAGTTTCTGGCTCATACGATATCTTCTTCGAAAATAGTATAACGGATACTTACAATCTTCATTAAAATAGTCAAATATCAATTGTATTTCGGCAAGCTCACGTTCACGGTAGATCGGGTTACAGCTCAATGCGGGTTGAGCTTCTTCTTGTTGTAACCATTGGTGATACTCGTACGCGGCCATCATAAAGTAAACGTAGGTTTTGTCATCGATATCAGAAACGCTACGTTCTTCATCACTTTTATTCAGATCCAACGTGAAAGAATGATTTTTTTAGAGAGGAATTGAGTTTTGGTGTGTGAAATATGGTTGATGGTAGTATAATATATATATAGATATAGGGTAGGGGTTATAATGAAAAGTGTGTTAAAATAAAAAGGGTAGGAAGCCCTCCCAACCATTGGATCAAAATTGACCAGATTTTATCAGATCAAAAAGTGCGGTGGCATGATGGTAAATAATGCAAACTTTAGGGGCAATTGTATAATAGTGTAATTTGCGCAACTGGTGTTTCATCTCCAAATCTGACCATTTGTTTCATATCAAAATAAGAAAACCTCTCTCTAGAAAAACATACACTAGTTCGCACACAAACCCTAATTATTTCATTCCAAAATTTTTATTCATCAATGATTATTCATCATCAACGACTCAACTTGCTGCATCAATGATTGTTACTGGATCGATTTGTTAGAGTTTCAATCCACCATTCAAAAACCTTACTGCCTCAATGATGGTGAGGATGAATCTACCAGATCGCACCACCACGTAAGTAGATTTTTTAATCATAATTTTGTTACTGCATCAATTTCTTAATTTTGTTATAATAAAATCAAGAAAGAGCAATGATACACCCACAAAAACAAATCCACAAAACCATTCACAAAAGAAGTTGTCACTCCCTGATTAGCTTAATCAGAGAGAAGCTATATAAAAATACACGAATCAGGGAGTGACACCTCCTTTTGTGGATGGTTTTGTGAACTTGTTTTTGTGGTTGTATCATTTCTCATCAAGAAAATCCGAGCAAGAACTATGATGAACTAAAATCAACACATAAATCAAGTTTAATAGATAGAACTCAATTACAGAAGCATTGTTTGATTTCATCATTTTAATTAACGTATAAGCCAAAAAGTCAAAGAAATGACTACTGGCTGAACATCTTGTTATATGTCCATAATTCTCGATGATGAACTCAACTCTCTTATAGTTTGTATCTATGTACCTTCAAAGATATGCTCTTAGTGGGTACCTTCGAAAAGGGATAAGTCCCTAATATTGGTAGCACTCATATAGCTCAAGTGGCAGTCCTATCTACTCTTTAAGTATTCAGTTAACATTCTATTGTGCATATGAAAGACATTTGAGAGGTTTTACTTTCAGTTCTCCTGCAGGCAAGGATCAAGTTTTTCATTTAAATGAGGTAAACCAGTAATGAAGGGACTTATAATTCAGAAAATATATCGATAGTTGAAGTGAACATTGACATACCGACATAGTGTATTTGAAAGCCATATGCAGCAGACATCGAGTCAAGAAATTGCTGGTCTTTTGGTGCAGCACTCGCAGAACCCCTGGTACTCCTCTTAACATCTTCCAGCAGCCCCCGACCATACAAGTAACCAGAACCTAGATCTTCAAACTGATTGACTTTCCCTAAAGGTTGCCATCACGCAATTCCTAGCAGCATTGAAGGCGTGGGTCATTATGACACGAAGGGCAGCTTCTATGCATGTCAAAAAATGAGGTTTTACAGCAGTCACTGCATACATTAGGTGACAAAATTAGAAAAATCCTGTCCAAAAGCAAAATCCTTGAACACTTGTACAATGGCTGAAATGACATACCAGTACATGCGTTCATCCTTGCAACATTTTGTCTTCTTCACTTGCACTTCCAATAAAGGACATCCTGCTCTAGAAGATAAAATCAGAAAAAACTACATAAAAGAATAGATGACTGCTACGCAAACTATCATCATTCCAACACACTATCAAGCTAGGATAAATTAATTAAGCCACAACATTTAGTAGGCCATCATTTTTTAAACAAAATACGGATGTTCTGAAGTTTGGCAGAGAAAACCAAACACTAACCAAGTATCAATACAGTAAATCATTTGTTGAAAGTACGTCTATGCACCTAATCCAACTATGAAGATTTACTTGAAATTTCCCCAAACATCAGTAAAGAAATCTGAATGTATTACCTAGCAATAACACTCAAGAATCAAAGGTATTCTTAGAACACCAATCCAAAAAGAAAAACGATAAAAAAATAACTTGATTTTTGGCCTCAATCTGTTTCTCAGTTTTCCTCGCCAAAAAAATATCCTTGTTTTAGCAAGGCCTCCTATTAAAAAAACATGAACAGAACTGTAACAATTCGCAAATTCAGGTTAATTACTTTTCCCGGGAAATTTACTATTCATTTTTACTATTCATTTCTTTCTGAAATTTTCCCGAAAGTTGATTTTTATTTCATATTCTCGAGCGATAAATCATTTCCATGGCAAATTAAATGTTTGACATTCGTCAGATCATTTTCGTGAAAGTTATTAAGGAATTACACAGAATTACACGTTTTAGGGTAAAACGGCAATCAGAAATTATACGCACAACGAAATTTGATTCCGTCAGGTGACCCCACATCAGAAAAATGTTTAACACACTTATGATTTATTTGAGAATAAACCATGACTGAGAAAAATATGACCAGAATAAACCTCGGCCGTGAAAAACTGGAATTTTCAGTTTTACGCGTTTTTACTCAGCCGTAACCCTAGCCTTTACCTGCACCGCGTTTCTAAGACGATTTGAGTTTTCAACTTATTAGAATAAGTCAACATATTTTTCCCTCCTCCATTGACCAAAAATCATCCCTTGATGATATAAGTCATTTCGTGATTTTTAGGCTTACGGTTTGATGCCTAAAAGACATTTAAGACCAACCGACACCAGACTGAGCCCAGTCTAGACATTATAAATCATTTTAAATCATTTTTAGCATATTAGAAAAGTAACATTTTACTTTTCTCAGTTTTACGCAATATTCGTACATTTTACGTATTACGCGTTTTAGACCCGTGTTTCCAGCTTTTAGCAGGTTTTACCACCCAAATGGAACTTATCACCCATTTTATATTTTATTATGGGACTTATGAACATTTCTAACAATACTTTAAAGTTTCATAATTTTACGACACCCGGTTTTACGTTTTAAGGCCTAATCATTTACGGTTGGCATTTCCCGGAGTCAAAATGCATCTAATATCTAGATATTTATTCAAGACCAAGCCAACTCACCCCTTATCCTTTGTGAACCACCAAAGGGGGGGGGGGAGTCACACCCTTGTGTGGCTTGATCTTGTGTCTTGATGTCTTAGATGGTTACATGTGTTTTTCTTGGCAAAATATCTAAGGAAACTAACCTCCTCATGGACCTATAAATACTCCCTCCCCTCTCTTCCTTGGCCGGCCATCACACACACCATAACCACTCACACTTAGCTTTATTTCTTTCAAATTGTTGCAAGGATCAAGTGCAAGTTCAAGATAGAAACCCTAGTTAGCTTATTTTTCACCAAAACTCTTCCAAACCCTAACATACTTGGTGTTTTCTCTTGAGTTTAAATCCACTCAATACACCTCAACTTTCATTACATATCTTTCAAGAATACCAAGGGTAGAAAGGTTGCTTGAAGTGAAAGGGTTGAAGCTAGTCTATCAAAGTCCATTTCCTTACTTGTTACTCATTTCTTTAATTAGAAAGCCAAAAGTTGTAAGACTAAACCTAACATGCTTCTTGTTTATTTATCATGTTCATATCATTTACATGTTATTCTTGCTATATTATGTGTTGTAATTATGTCCATGATGTATCATGATGAGTAAAAGATGTTGTTGTAATGAATTATTGAAACAAGTTACTAAAACAAGCAAACTAGTGAATATCTTGGTATAACCTGATCAAAATGGTAAAAATTTTATATTGGATTATTACATATTACAGTAGAGGACTTAACAAGAAAACCATAGCAATTTGAACCACCTAAAAAGAGTAAACGAGTCAAAAGTTATGGCGATTTGAAGTTACCAAAGATTTCCGGCAAAACTGCCTAAATGTTTCTGTGACAGAACCTAAAACACGCAAAAAGAGGCCTTTCTGGTCCGATTCATGAAAAAGTTAAAACACGAAAGTTGTCCGGAATCACGTTTTCATTCAGGAACTAAGAGGCTCAAGCCTTGAAAACGCCTTCTGAGTGAGATATTTCTCAGTTTCTTAACAGCTATTTACATATTTTAAGTCACTAAGTTATGGTTATACTTTAAAAGGAATAAAAGGTATTATGACCTATAACCAAGACCCCCACCATGGCTAGAGCCAAGGTTGTGTATCATGACCTTGGAACAAGGACCAAAGGTCATGGCTAGGCCATGACGAAATGACCAAGTAAACTTACAAAGGCGTAAACATGAACCAATGAAATTGGCGATATATGGAACAAGCAATTTGGATCTACTTCACATAAAAGGAAACCATGAGATTTTACCAAGACATATGGTCATACAAAACTTATAAAACTACCCCTAATAACAATCTTCATGTACTATAAACTTTCCTAAGTTTATACAAATATCGGACATGTAACTTTTTCGGATCAAAACTTATATCTATATACTTTATCAACTACTACAATAGTAGGGAGCTTCATGTGAGGAGTTCATTACGTAAGCCGTCGAGATGAGTTGTGGATTTACGAGTTAAAGTGTCCTGGCTCCTCGAACGCTTACTAACATGACTTCTGAAATATGTTAGCCCGAACGGTAGTAAACGATATACCAAAACATACATGTTCATAAATCTTTCTTACAAAGACTTACAAATATACATCATACCTCATCATGGACTAAATGCAAGATATATATATAGGCACTCTGTTATATTCTTTACACAAATCCTAAGTCGCAACATTCTATTATAGGTTGCTCGTAGAAACCTACACGATCCAACCATCACCTTCATTTCTTGCTATCGTACTTAAGGTGAGTTCATAGCCCCACCTTACATTACTTTAATGTTTTACAAACCCTTGGGGGGAATACATGCTACTTTTAAACCGAACACAATGCTTTGAAACTGTATGCTGCCTGATTGTTTTATTATTACTAAGTACCTACCTTGCCAATCCTAGGCCCCATCATGAACCATTTAATCACTAGTATTAGTGAGCGCGAGTATTGTGAATAGGCCTATTGGGATTGACGAATCCCATTTGTTTGAGCAGATTAGTTCAAACGAATGCACTATATTTGAACATTAAGTATGACGGCAAAGTACTTACCGGGGCAACATAACCATCGATTGATATTGGTACCCGTTAACGTATTGGTTGCATGAGCTTAGTACATAATAATAACTGTTTTGTTTTCTAACATGAGTATGAGTCTAATTAACTCATTACTACCAACATATTGTGTTCAACCAATAAACAAACTCTATGAATTTCACTCAACCTTTGTGTTGACCTCTTAAGCATGTATTTCAGGTCCATGATAATCAAGAATGGAGCGGGAAGGGCACGTACCGAAGGAAGAAGGCTATAAACAATTATGTCATTCAATAAAAACATCATAGACTTTATATTGATGTGTTTTGAAACAATGGAACATTTTGGGACCTCACTATGTAAACTTTGATATATTTGAATAATATGAATGAAAACTCTTTTTATTACGATTCGTTTAGAAATCGTTTTCTATTATTATGACTGTTGTGTCGTCGAGTAACACCCAAGTTGAATTCCGCTGCATCATGAATTGGGGGTGTTACAAGAACTATGTGACTAAAACCGGGTATTAATGTATCGATGTCATTGGATAAATTTTATATAATCCAACTTTGATGCTTACAATGAAAGCTTTGTAGCCTTTTTTGTTTCAATTCTGTAACCAAGTTGATTACATGACATGTTTAGAAGCTGATAGGTTGACACTTAAAATAAATAAATAAATAAAAAATCTTCAAACATTGTTATAAGTTAATAGCAAATTCCTTAAAAAACAGTAGAAAGTTTACGAATATAACAAAGATAATAATGATCGTGTTTTGGAGATAATATAAAAGAGGTTCATGTATATAAATGAAGTGTTTTTTTTAGAAACACCAACAATAAAGGGATGGAACTTACCAAGTGAGCATTAGTATCCGCCATCGTGTGATCAACTTGCAAATGCAGATCTGAACAGAGACTCATTTCCTTCATGACTGTTAAGTTAAGAATTGTTACCAAGTAAATCATATAGGTGATCTATGAATTCCAACTCCTTTAAGCAATTTACTAAATATTAATATATGCATTAGCATGCAAAATATCATTTCTATAGGTGAAACTCTAATAACATGTAGTTAAAGTCTCATAGATACTCAAAGCTATTGAAAAAAGAGTTTCTATAATTCTTGTTCTATTTCATTCAATTTTTTAACTTTGAACCCACTAATATTGTACACTACTAATTTTAGTTGTGAGCCACTCGGACAAAATCTGGCTCCCCCTATCTTAGACTACAAATTAACAACCACTGCAAGACTGAATTTAAACGCTTATATTGCTACAGTGAGCATTCTACTTGGTATTATACTGACTAACTTTATATACATAATTAGCATCTTTTTTATTGTTTATAATTAGTGGCGTCAAATAGGATTGTCCAACACTATATTCTTTTAAGGGATGTAAGGTAGTTTTTATCTCTCGCATAGTAAAATCCAACTATTATAATAAAATGATTAAATATGCATTTAAGCCAAACTATCAACCAAACTACAGGGGCTGCTAGACCCTGTGTAGTCGAATAGGTCAGTCATGCTTCATAGTATTAAATTAAGCATCTTCAAAAGAATATTTTGAATAACCTACACAAAGAATCATATTTAGAATGATATACACATAACTAAATCACAACACAATGAAAGAACTGTCAAATTTGTATGACACCAACATATCAACGTAAGTTACCACTTAACACCCGTTACCAAAACTGATAAATAGTGTTTAAGTCTTGAGATCTAAATCGAACTCATAAACAAAAACACATGCACAAAATCTTTTATATCATCTGCATTTTCAATTCCTTTGTACACTTCTTCAACAACTCTTGTCCAAAACTTGCGATATCTATTTTCTATGTCTGAATAATGATCATGCTTACAATCAGATAATATTTTTTGAAAAAATAAATTTCCGATTTCAATACGGTTGCCATGATAAACGGTTTAAATGCACATCCAAACACCCCTATCTTACTAAAAAAAATTGTAAATAATTAAAGTTGCAACAATAGAAATTCAAGGGAGCATCAACGGATTACCGACATCAAAACATGGAAACATGTTTAAGAATCAGAAAAATATCAAAACAGATAACAAACACCGAACAATCAAGAAAAGAAAATTAAAAGTCATACCAACCACTCAACCCTAAATAATATTTAGCATATATGGAGCTTCAACTTTGACTTTCTATTAGTAAAACACCTTTGTCACCACCGGATCACAAATTATGTTGGCTTAGGGTTCATACTCAATTACATAATAGAAGCTTCAAAATTGGTCAATAAGAATATTAACATTAAGATAATTCACGTTGCATACCTTAAACAATCAGATTCGATTTAGTGTTATAATTTCATAGATGGATGTAGCTCGTTTCAAAGGGAGGTTTTGTTTGTTTCATTTTTCGTTTTATCCTTAAGGTTTCTGTGATTAACTCCGCTTTTCCAAAAGTTTCTTTTGTTATAGTTTTGACACGTATACTTTTGTACACAATTTTTTTTTTTGAAAAAATGTATAAAATCAAATTTTTATAAATTTTGCAAATAAGGAAATATTTAGGATTTATTTTTGCTAAACATCTTTTAAAAGAAAAAATAATTAATTTAGTTATTACTAAATAAGGGAAGGTTGAGTTTTTTTAAATGAAAAAGTCCTTACTGGGGGTTTTGTTTCATTATATAAAAGATTTGAACTTTGTTTCCAAACTTCATAGACATTAATCTACTTTTTGTAGCTGTTTTAACAGTAATTGTTCTTTTATTTTTCAGATTATATATATATATATATATATATATATATATATATATATATATATATATATATAATCCGGATCGATTGAGAAGAGTTTGAGATTGAGAAGAATAAGAAGCAATCTTGACTCTGCATCTCATCAAACCAACTCAAGGGTAAGATTGGCAATTATAATTTCCGGGTTTTGTTAACGGCAATCCTAAGAGTTGTCATTAAGCAAATAAGTTTTATTACAACACCATTTATGAATGCTTTTGATATTACATAGCGACATGTGTGATTGAGGGAAAGAAAATTGTTTTATGCATTTTACTATGGCCTCACAAAAAATTGCCACGTAAACTCCAAATAGTACAACACTATTCGTCTATTCCCCCTTTTATGGTCAAAACTACATGAAACTGATTACTACCCACTCCACATTTGTTAAAAACCCATCTTCCCCCCTCTCTTTCTTCAAAGCTTAAGAGCTTTTTGCCGACAATCTTTTAGCGAGACATCATTGTAAGTGACTCTTTTTGTGGTAATTTTGCTATTGTTTACGTCTTTCTTACAAGTATTTGAGTTATAATCTGTGTGCTTTGGCTTTTGTAGTCTCATGCGGCCATGATGGTGTGACTTCTAGGATTGATGATTTCTATGACCTCTTTCCATACAACCCAGAAGATCACATCTCTGATCTCTCACCCTCTCATCCCTATAGCAAGCTTATTTTATATATTTTTTTGCTTTCTACAATTACAACTATGAGATGTCATAACTTACTTTTTCTTTGGTTTTTCCTTTATGTATGTGCAAGTCAATGACTCCAAGATAATGGCATGGTGTCGTTAAACGAGTTTGAGACAGTTAACTTGTAGGACTCATCTATCTTTTCTCTTTTTCTCCTTTCAGCCATGGCTTTCATTTACTTGTACAACGTTTGAAGACATTGTTGTAAGTTGCTCTTTGATCTTGGGCTTGAAGCTGCTGGAAATTTCGAGTCAGCTTTTTACATGTTAGTTGATAATTGTTTGTTTATATTTGTTTGATAAGGCTTACGCAATGAGGGTTTCTTGATGTATGTGGTGTGACTTCCATGTGAAGGGGGAGCCAAATTCAAACATGCATAATTGTCCATAGTGGCCATGATTTAGGTTGCCCACCATCCACGTTGCATGATTAAATTGTTAAAAGTTTAGTAAGTTTAATTAATTTTGCCATTTATTGTAAATTGCCACACACAATTGTTTTATGAAAAAATTAAACTTGACTAATGATTATGAAATATCCACCCTAAAAGAGATATGTGTTTTTATGCAAAATCTGCTGAACTGGCTCTGGCATAGGCGTCTATCCCATCTGAATTTAAGACAGTGAATCAGCTTGGAAAAAGAGACCTAGTGGAAGGAGTGCCCTTTCTCACTTTTGTCAAGGACAAACCCTATTCAGCATGTGAAAAAGGAAAGCACCATCGTGCGTCTTTTAAACTAAACAAACATTTTCTATTTCTAAATGTTTTCACATGCTACATATGGATTTGTTTGGTCTAGTGAACATTCAAAGCCTCATTGGTAGAAAGTATTCTCTAGTTACTATCGATGAGTTATCTCACTATACATGGGTGTTTTTCTTAAGAAAGAAGAGTGATGCTACTGACGAGATCATTGTCTTCATCTAAAGGATGGAAAATTTGAATGATACAAGGGTTAAAGAACTCAGGAGTCATAATGGTACTGAATTCCAAAATAGTACGCTAGAAGATTTCTTTGCTGAACATCGTATATCTCAAAACTTCTCAGCAGTAAGAACTCTTGAACAGAATGGAGTTGTAGAAAGAAAGAATCAAACGCTCATTGAGGCAGCGATGACTATGCTCAATGGTGCTCGTCTACCAAGCCAATTATGGGTAGAAGCTGTTAGCACTGCTTGTTTCACTCAAAACCATACTATTCTCAACAAACGACGTGGTAAAACCTCATATCAAATACTCAAGGAGAGAAAACCCAACATAAAATTCTTTCATGTGTTTGGGTGCCCTGTGTATATCTTGAACAACAAAGATTAGCTAGGGAAATTTGATGCTAAAGCTGATGATGGCTTATTTGTTGGGCACTCAACCATCTCCAAGGCTTTTAGAGTATTTGAAAACTATCAAATTATACATGTTTTATCTATCGAAGTAGCAATTATTTATACCCAATTTGAGTAATAAATGAATGTATTTAGTTACTTATTATTTGCATAAGCATTTTTGTTGGTTAAAATAAAGACCGGATGGAAACTGGTGAAAAAACGAGCATTTGGTCAACATTTAGTCAATTTTCGGGCGCGAAACGATTCGCTGGACCAAACCCAGAAAGTAATCTTTATGAAATTATCATAAAATGATCAAATGATGATAAATAAATTGAGTGTGGGAAGAAACAAAACAAAAAATGAGCTAAAACATACGAAAACAAAAGTCGAAATGAAAGAAGCATAGCTTGCGGCGCGAAAGGATAGGCTTGCGCCGCGAAGGAGCGAAAAACAGAGGCTCGCAACGCGAAGCTTAAGGCTTGCGGCGCGAAGCCTTTCTTTCAAAAACGGTTTCATGCATTTATACGTATTCAACACGTTTTGAAGATTTTCACGGGCCAAAATCCTGTATTTGGATTCTATGCCGACAAGGATCAATCAATGGGATCACAGGATCATCATTTAATGCTTGGAGCCAACGTAACACACGGCAAGTAAAACTTCCTCTTCCGATGTCCAACGTAACGTAGTACCTCTCACGTCGGGATTTTTTTCATCATACACCTCGGGTTCTTTGCCTTTTTTTGCCATACGTTTACCTCGGGATTTTTTTCGTGGAGACGTAGCTTCGGGGTCCACAGAAGCCGCTTGTGAGGATTGAGTTTGTGGTGTTGGCGGTGTTTGTTGCTCGGTTTGATTTTGTTGGAAATTTTGTTGCCACATGAACATCAATTGTTGTTGTTCGGGTGTCAAATTAAGTGGGTTAGGATTTGAAGAAGATCCGGCGTTCGGGCTAGGGAAAACATTTCCAAAACCCATTAAGTTCAAAAAACTTGTATCGTCACGTCCCGACATAGTGATTTTCTTTTCGTGAATATGAGTTTAAGAGATTATTATTTTTTTTTATTTTTATTTTTTTTTTTTGGGAATGGAACTATAATCAATGGGTATTTATAAGGTTTATTTTTTTTAAAAAAATTGATAAGTTTTGTAAAAAACTAGCCGTTATTCTAACGGTAGTTGTTTTTTGTTTGTTTGTTTGTTTTTTTTGTTTTTTTTTTTTTTTTTTTATTTTTTAATTTTTTATACAAAGCAACGTTACAACGCAAGTTGCCTGGCCAACGTAAATCAAAACGCAACCACAACGCAACCAAGCTTGGAGTGGGGATAACGCCTTAACGGCGTTGATAACATTCCACCTTGGACAAATTTGCGTTAAAACGTTATCATTCCTAGCGCTCTTAGAATTAGATGGTTGGTAAATATAAAATGCATAGATAGTACGGAGTAATAACTTCATTTACCAAGAAATAACCAAGTGGAAAACAATTGGAACCTTATCCACCCAACGTCCACACAATTTCAATTCAAGATTACATATAGTCTTGGTCTTCCCCTTACTTTCATTTCTTTCAGTTACATAAACCCTAACCAAAGAAACATACAGTCGTCGTTTTCAATAAAATCCTTTTCCAAATTAAGAAGATACTAACAATGGCTGAAGTCCTTGTTAGTGCCGTCGTTGGAGTGGTGCTTGAGAAGCTACTCGCTGGTGAGCTGATCAAGTTTGCTCGATCTCAAGAAATCAGTTCTATTCTCAAGGAATGGGAGAAAACGTTGCGCAAGATCGAAGCTTTGCTTGCTGATGCAGCCCGGAAGCAGATAGAAGATGAAGGTGTTAAAATGTGGCTGGTTGAGCTCCAGGATTTGGCATATGACATAGATGATGTACTTGATGGTATGGCCACTGAAATCATGAAGCGAAAGTTTGAAGAATCTGACGCCAGCTCCAGCAGTAGTAGTAAGTTATTGAAGATGTTGCCAGCTTGTTGTACTAGTTTAACACCTCATAACATCATGTATGGTCGTAATATTAGCTCCAACCTAGATGAGATTACCACTAGATTGAATGGTCTTTTTGAGCAGAGAAAGACTCTGTGTTTGAAACCGAAAAAAGTTAAAAGCTCAAATAAGACGGATGTGAGATACCATCAAACTTCACAGCTGCAAGATGCGTCTAAAATATTGGGTCGGGAAGGGGATAAAGAGGCATTGCTGGGGAAGTTGTTGGGGGATGAAGGAGCATGCAGTTATGAAAATGTGAGCATTGTGTCGATTGTTGGTATGGGTGGGATCGGTAAAACAACTCTTGCCAAACTTTTGTACAATGACGAGAAAGTGAAGCGTCACTTTGATGTCAAGGCATGGGTATGTGTTTCCGATGACTTTGATGTATTCAATATCAGCAAGCAAATTTATCAAGCTGTAGGAGGGGAGGAGAGAACGTTTGCTAGTCTAGATCTGCTTCATGTGGCTCTTACAGAAAAACTTTCAAACAAAAGGTTCCTCCTCGTTCTAGATGATGTCTGGAACGAACAACACGATATGTGGGAAGCCCTCAAAGAACCACTTGTAGGGGCACGTGGAAGTAAAATCTTAGTGACAACCCGTATCACCGAAGTTTCAACGGTAATGAAGTCTGTTCAACCTTACAATCTGGGGTTTTTGTCAAATGAGCTTGCTCTGTCTTTGTTTGCTCGATGTGCATTAGATGAAGAAAACTTTGACAAACATCAACAACTTAAGTCCATTGCTCAAGGTATCATTGACAAGTGTAAAGGTTTGCCTTTGGCTTTGATAGCGCTTGGGAGGGTCTTGAATACTGAAGGAAGTGATGTTGCTGAATGGGAGGAGTTGCTGAACAGTGACATATGGAATTCACAGCACGGAACGAATATTCTTCCGGCACTCAAGCTGAGCTACTATCATCTCCCTTCACATCTAAAGCAACCGTTTGCATATTGCTCCTTGTTTCCAAAGGACTATGTGTTCAAAAAAAACAAACTAACCCTATTGTGGATGGCACAAGGGTTTCTGTCCCAACCAAAGGGCAACAATCAACCAATGGAGAGTTTGGGTCACAAGTATTTTAAAGAGCTGCTGTCAAGGTCTTTTTTTCAGCCTGTAGCCAATGATGAATCACTGTGCACAATGCATGACTTGATGAATGACTTGGCCATAAGTGTGGCAGGGGAGTTTTTCTTTCTGCTGGATGATAAGAAGGATCTAAATGGTAGGAACGAAGACTTTGAAAAGTTCCGTCACTTTTCATTCATAGGAAAACCAGATGCAGTAGTATTCAGAAATTTAGATAGAGCTAGATGCTTGCGTACGTTCTTACCGGTGTCAGTTGGTTGGAAGGGACCCGATGCGTTGAAAAATGTTCCTGTCGAATTACTTCCCCAATTACAGTTCCTAAGGGTGCTAAGCTTATCTAGTCGGTCAATTAGAGAGGTACCGAAATCCATTGATAAACTCAAGCATTTAAGGTACCTCAACTTTTCCTCATCCAGCATCAAAGTATTACCAGAACAAGTCAGTGAACTTTATAATCTTCAAACGTTGTTGGTTCGTAAGTGTTATGAGTTATCTAGCTTGCCAGTCAGTTTTGTAAAGCTAATAAACTTGCGACATCTTGACATGAGTCTTACTCCATCACTGATGAAGACACCCGTAGGAATTGGTGGGTTGACGAGTCTACAAACTTTATCCAAGGTTGTTATCCAAGAAAATAATGGGTTTAAAATATCTGAGCTCAAGGGCCTAAAGGATCTTCAAGGTGGACTTTCCATTGAGGGGTTGGAGAAAGTGATAGATCCAACCGAAGCAAAGGATGCCAATTTACAACAAAAGAAGGGCCTTGATGATTTGGAATTGTTATGGGATAGTTCTCCTCTCTTTGGTGATTCTCATGATCCCTCTACGAAAGATGAAGTACTTGAAAGGCTAAGGCCCCACCATAATTTGAAAAACATGAAGATTATAGGGTATGGGGGAAAAAAATTTCCAAGTTGGATTGGGGATCCCTCGTCATCATCCTCTCTGAAGACTCTTTTGATCAAGGATTGCAAGAATCTAAAGTCAGTTCCGCATGGACATTTCCAAAGTCTCACATCTTTGGAAGAGCTGGAGATATATGGTTGTCCAAGGATGGAGTATTCATTTGGATGTGGGTTGTGGCCTCCTAACTTAAGGAGGCTAATAATAGGAGAATCAGATCCTCGAGATATTCGTGTTGGTTATGCACTACAAAAACCAACTTTTGAATATAATGTAATTGAAGGGCTAAGGGCACCTCAATGTAAGTTGGAAAAACTGGAGATTCATGGGTACAGGGAAATGAAAATTCCAAGTTGGATTGGGGATCCCTCATTTAATCAGTTAACAGAGCTTAGGTTAAAAAATTGTCTTAATTTTACTGAGTTACAAACAATTGGGCATCTAACTTCACTTAGAGTTGTGAAGATTAAATCGTGTGTTTCCCTGGAGAGTTACTGTTGTCCAAATAGTGTGGAGAGGTTGTCGATAAAGTATTGTCATTCAATAACATCATTGACCTTCTCTAAATTGCCGGAGGAGGTCCCATACTCTCTGAAAGAACTTGCGTTGGTAGGTCTGTGGAATCTAGAGTCAATTCCTCATGAGCATTTTCAATGTCTCGCAACTTTGGAAGAGCTAACTATACATAATTGTACATCACTTCCATTTCCATCTCCATGTGGGTCGTTGTGGCCTCCTAATTTAAGGAAGCTAGCAATAGGAGACTTAGGTAGGAAAATGTCAGACTGGGGGCTTCAAAATTACCCACCCTCACTTGTGGAACTAGAGTTGTATTGCTTTGGTTCAGGGGTGGTTTCATTTGGAGTAATGGAACAACAGGATCATAATAATAATAATACGACTTCATCAGCATGTTTTCTTCTTCCACCATCTCTAACTAGTCTAAGAATCTTGAATATGGAGGAAGTGGAATCAGTTTCAGAGGTCTTACAACACCTCCCTCACCTTCAACGACTTAATATTTATGGATGCCCGAAGCTTAGAGAGGTGCCAGAGACAACTTCATCTTTGAAAGTAGATGTCATAGGTAACATCATGTGATCATGGTATGTCATCTCTCTTACATAAATAGTTATATAGTAATTTTATAAATAAATAAATAAATAGTATCACAATAAATAAGTAAGCCCTCCAGCTGTTTGATGAAATTCCTCAAAGAGACCAAAGGGTCTTGAAAACTCACTTACTAATTGCCGCTTTTCATGGTTGTGTGTTTTCTTTGTTTTTGGTTTTTAATTGCAATCTTGGTCTATAAATACAAATTATCTAATTTATTTGTTCGACTGTTTTGTGCAGGGAGCCAAGGGGTTTTGGATTTGTTCAGTTTGTTTTTGAAGACGGGAATCAGAAGAAACCGTCTGCTTTGAGAATAAGAGAACGGAGATAAGCTTATATGACATGTTCATTCAATACGTCCTTTTAAGTATTGCTGTTGGTTGTTTGACTAGCCCTCCACTCCAGCTGTTTGATGAAACTCATCAAAGAAACACAATTTATGATGTTTTAGGTAAAAACTGTCAACTGAATTTTGGTGCCCCTTTGCTTGCATCATTTATCTACATTTTTTTGAACTAATTAATATCATTTGTGTACTAATTATAACTACTTTGAAGTTCAGTGTTCTAATCTTGTGAAGGTTGAGGAGTATAACTTAAAACTTAACTTAGCCGCAATCTTGATCATTTGGAAAAACACGAAAAAGAAATAGAAAATTACCAAATTTGAAACAAATTAGTTCTAACTCAATCAAAAGACTGCAGAGGTAGCTTTGTTGATTACTTGATATGAACTAATTAATGTCATTGGTGCAAATGTGAAACAAATTAGTTCTAACTAAGATCGACGATTGATGATTATTAAACTCGCTCTTCTAACTGTATGAAATGCATAAAACTTGATTGTGCCCTGCAACTGCAGAATTATTGAAAGGATATCTGTATTCTGCTAGACAATATCTTTTAGTGTGAACTTGTAGACTAACTTGGGTATTTCATATACTTGTACACAGGTCATTGCAAGGATGATCAAAGGAGAAGCATTCCTAAACATGCAAATCTGTTTTTGGTGCTCCGTATTATTGTAAATTGTAATGTAATCTTTTTTCAAGTTTCATCGAGTAGTTGATGGCACAAAGAAATGCGTTTCTTTTGTGTTGTTTAAATGAGATTCAAATTTGCAAACTATACAATTGAGTTGGTTTATCTGTTCAGGTGTCCTGATTTTCTTTAAATGTATATGTTGCATGTCCCTTGACTACAATTACATAAATCAGAAACGGAGCTGTTGGACTGTTACTGTTGATATTACAGTCTTGAATGTTGGATATTTATAGGATGTATGATCGTTTGAGAAGTTTCATCTTTCTTATTCAGGTGTGTTTGATATTGAACTTTCTCTAAAATCTAAACTATGGTAAACGTAGATTTATTATATGAATGTTTGTTAAGTATCCATTTTTATGCAAGTATATACATATTAAAAGGATAAAGTTGTGATTTAGGAGCATTAGATGGCTTATTTCAAAGATACTATGATTGTTACTTATCTGCTAGTTATAATACCCGTGCATGCATGGGGTTTTTTCTAAGGTTTTAATTTTGTATTATTACCGATTAAATTTTTAAATTTTGTTCACAAGATATAGAAGAGCTAAAAAGATGTATTCTATCAAACTCTTATCTTTTATTAGTACATTTATACACATCCTATGTTGCACACACAATGCTACAAAAACGATGACGTTGTTCACAATCCCATACGATCCACAATATATAAAAGTAAATAAACATAGAAATGCTACATGCATCCCAGTTTTTGATAGTCATGCATCAAGAAAGAGCAATGATACACCCACAAAAACAAATCCACAAAACCATTCACAAAAGAAGTTGTCACTCCCTGATTGGCTTAATCAGAGAGAAACTATATAAAAATACACGAATCAGGGAGTGACACCTCCTTTTGTGGATGGTTTTGTAAACTTGTTTTTGTGGTTGTATCATTTCTCATCAAGAAAATCCGAGCAAGAACTATGATGAACTAAAATCAACACATAAATCAGGTTTAATAGATAGAACTCAATTACAGAAGCATTGTTTGCTTTCATCATTTTAATTAATGTATAAGCCAAAAAGTCAAAGAAATGACTACTGGCTGAACATCTTGTTATATGTCCATAATTCTCGATGATGAACTCAACTCTCTTATAGTTTGTATTTATGTACCTTCAAAGATATGCTCTTAGTGGGTACCTTCGAAAAGGGATAAGTCCCTAATATTGGTAGCACTCATATAGCTCAAGTGGCAGTCCTATCTACTCTTTAAGTATTCAGTTAACATTCTATTGTGCATATGAAAGACATTTGAGAGGTCTTACTTTCAGTTCTCCTGCAGGCAAGGATCAAGTTTTTCATTTAAATGAGGTAAACCAGTAATGAAGGGACTTATAATTCAGAAAATATATCGATAGTTGAAGTGAACATTGACATACCGACGTAGTGTATTTGAAAGCCATTTGCATTAGACATCGAGTCAAGAAATTGCTGGTCTTTTGGTGCAGCACTCGCAGAACCCCTGGTACTCCTCTTAACATCTTCCAGCAGCCCCCGACCATACAAGTAACCAGAATTGATAAATTCTTCTTTGTTTCCCTAAAGGTTGCCATCACGCAATTCCTAGCAGCATTGAAGGCATGGGTCAATATGACACGAAGGGCAGCTTCTATGCATGTCAAAAAATGAGGTTTTACAGCAGTCACTGCATACATTAGGTGACAAAATTAGAAAAATCCTGTCCAAAAGCAAAATCCTTGAACACTTGTACAATGGCTGAAATGACATACCAGTACATGCGTTCATCCTTGCAACATTTTGTCTTCTTCACTTGCACTTCCAATAAAGGACATCCTGCTCTAGAAGATAAAATCAGAAAAAACTACATAAAAGAATAGATGATTGCTATGCAAACTATCATCATTCCAACACACTACCAAGCTAGGATAAATTAATTAAGCCACAACATTTAATAGGCCATCATTTTTTAAACAAAATACGGATGTTCTGAAGTTTGGCAGAGAAAACCAAACACTAACCAAGTATCAATACAGTAAATCATTTGTTGAAAGTACGTCTATGCACCTAATCCAACTATGAAGATTTACTTGAAATTTCCCCAAACATCAGTAAAGAAATCTGAATGTATTACCTAGCAACAACACTCAAGAATCAAAGGTATTCTTAGAACACCAATCCAAAAAGAAACACGATAAAAAAATAACTTGATTTTTGGCCTCAATCTGTTTCTCAGTTTTCCTCGCCAAAAAAAATATCCTTGTTTTAGCAAGGCCTCCTATTAAAAAAAACATGAACAGAACTATGTGACTAAAAACGGGTATTAATGTATCGATGTCATTGGATAAATTTTATATAATCCAACTTTTGATGCTTACAATGAAAGCTTTATAGCCTTTTTTGTTTCAATTCTGAAACCAAGTTGATTACATGACATGTTTAGAAGCTGATAGGTTGACACTTAAAATAAATAAATAAATAAAAAATCTCCAAACATTGTTATAAGTTAATAGCAAATTCCTTAAAAAACAGTAGAAAGTTTACGAATATAACTAAGATAATAATGATCGTGTTTTGGAGATAATATAAAAGAGGTTCATGTATATAAATGAAGTGTTTTTTTTAGAAACACCAACAATAAAGGGATGGAACTTACCAAGTGAGCATTAGTATCCGCACATCGTGTGATCAACTTGCAGATGCAGATCTGAACAGAGACTCATTTCCTTCATGACTGTTAAGTTAAGAATTGTTACCAAGTAAATCATATAGGTGATCTATGAATTCCAACTCCTTTAAGCAATTTACTAAATATTAATATATGCATTAGCATGCAAAATATCATTTCTATAGGTGAAACTCTAATAGCAGGTAGTTGAAGTCTCATAGATACTCAAAGCTATTGAAAAAAGAGTTTCTATAATTCTTGTTCTATTTCATTCAATTTTTTAACTTTGAACCCACTAATATTGTACACTACTAATTTTAGTTGTGAGCCACTCGGACAAAATCTGGCTCCCCCTATCTTAGACTACAAATTAACAACCACTGCAAGACTGAATTTAAACGCTTATATTGCTACAGTGAGCATTCTACTTGGTATTATACTGACTAACTTTATATACATAATTAGCATCTTTTTTATTGTTTATAATTAGTGGCGTCAAATAGGATTGTCCAACACTATATTCTTTTAAGGGATGTAAAGTAGTTTTTATCTCTCGCATAGTAAAATCCAACTATTATAATAAAATGATTAAATATGCATTTAAGCCAAACTATCAACCAAACTAGAGGGGCTGCTAGACCTTGTGTAGTCGAATAGGTCAGTCATGCTTCATAGTATTAAATTAAGCATCTTCAAAAGAATATTTTGAATAACCTACACAAAGAATCATATTTAGAATGATATACACATAACTAAATCACAACACAATGAAAGAACTGTCAAATTTGTATGACACCAACATATCAACGTAAGTTACCACTTAACACCCGTTACCAAAACTGGTAAATAGTGTTTAAGTCTTGAGATCTAAATCGAACTCATAAACAAAAACACATGCACAAAATCTTTTATATCATCTGCATTTTCAATTCCTTTGTACACTTCTTCAACAACTCTTGTCCAAAACTTGCGATATCTATTTTCTATGTCTGAATAATGATCATGCTTACAATCAGATAATATTTTTTGAAAAAATAAATTTCCGATTTCAATTTCTGAAATCTAATTATTTTCACCCAAATCACAAGAAGAACCATAAGAATAACCGCTTTTAGCCAAAAACTCAAAACTGGTCATTATAGTTGCCATGATAAACGGTTTAAATGCACTTCCAAACACCCCTATCTTACTAAAAAAATGGTAAATAATTAATGTTGCAACAATAGAAATTCAAGGGAGCATCAACGGATTACCGACATCAAAACATGGAAACATGTTTAAGAATCAGAAAAGTATCAAAACAGATAACAAACACCAAACAATCAAGAAAAGAAAATTAAAAGTCATACCAACAACTCAACCCTAAATAATATTTAGCATATATGGAGCTTCAACTTTGACTTTCTATTAGTAAAACACCTTAGTCACCACCGGATCACAAATTATGTTGGCTTTAGGTTCATACTCAATTACGTACATAATAGAAGCTTCAAAATTGGTCAATAAGAAGATTAACATTAAGATAATTCATGTTGCATACCTTATTCTTGAAGGACTAAATCAAAGTTAGATACACACCTCCTTTCTTTTGATTGATTGGTTATTTGACACTTTAAACAATCAGATTCGATTTAGTGTTATAATTTCATAGATGGATGTAGCTCGTTTCAAATGGAGGTTTGTTTGTTTCATTTTTCGTTTTAACCTTAAGGTTTCTGTGATTAACTCCGCTTTTCCAAAAGTTTCTTTTGTTATAGTTTTGACACGTATACTTTTGTACACAATTTTTTTTTGAAAAAATGTATAAAATCAAATTTTTATAAATTTTGCAAATAAGAAAATATTTAGGGTTTATTTTAGCTAAACATCTTTTAAAAGAAAAAAGAATTAATTTAGTTATTACTAAATAAGGGAATGTTGAGTTTTTTAAAATGAAAAAGTCCCTACTTGGGGTTTTGTTTTATTATATAAAAGATTTGAACTTTGTTTCCAAACTTCATAAACATTAATCTACTTTTTGTAGCTGTTTTAACAGTAATTGTTCTTTTATTTTTCAGATTATATATATATATATATATATATATATATAAGGAAGAGATCCAATAAGAAGAAAAACTAAAATAGGAGAATAAGAATAATTTTTAGCCACACATTTCAAATAAGAGAGAGAATTTTAAGGGGAGATGCATATACTTTTGTAGGTGTATCTAAAATGATTGGTTGTAGTTTCTTCTTATCATTCTTATTTTAATTTTTCTTCTTATTTGATCCTAACTCTTTCTCTCTCTCTCTCTCTCTATATATATATATATATATATATATATATATATATATATATATATATATATATATATATATATATATATATATATATATATATATATATATATATAGGAGCGTGTTCTATGCAGTACCAATATTAAAAACAGTACATTACAGTACCATTTGGACCAATAATAATTTAGTGTTATTAAATATTTTTATTTAATTAAAAAGGGTATAATAGTAAAACATATTTTCACTTTCCTTTTGATATTTTTTAATTAAAAAATATTTTTTAAGGGCTCTAATTTTCTGAATTCAAAAGTTTTTTTTGCCAGCATACATGTTTTTTAAACACAAAAGAGGTGCATGTGTGTTTATTTTTTAAATTTTGTAAATTTACATATGTTTCTTGGGTATAATTGTTTAACCATCAAACTTGTTTTGCTTAAAATGATAATTGCATATATGTTCCTAGTGTACATTCTTTTATATTCAAAATTTATAAACAAAAACATAAACATATACATGTAACCTTTAAAATTTATTACAAAACAAAAAACATAAATAGTATACATAAAATTTGAAGTCAAAATACAATCGGAATACAACATGTATCTTTTTAAATATAGATGTGCATTTTATTAAAAAACATGTGTGCATTCTTCTAAGAACATTCGTGCACACTTCACTTCTCATCAAATTCTTTAGAACATATGAAGTACCCTTCCAAGACACATGTGCACTCTTTATATTGGTCATGATCTCAATCTTTATCAAACATGTTCAATACCTGAAACTACAAAACAATTGTTATTCATTTTAGCATAAACAACTAGCAAACATATTCATAATTTAAAACATATATGCATACATCTTTCCTTGATTTTATTTTAGGTTCAAAACACATATGCACACCACTTCATTGATTTTATACAAACCATAAAACACATATGCACCCTTTCACTAATTTTATGTTAACATATATGCACACTTGAATTACATGAAAGCAAATTTGTGTTTTGGATTGAATTGGCTACTTAAAGCCTACTGTAATTTTCTTTCTTTCATACTATATATATATATTTTTATTTATTTTTTTTAGCAAACTTTCATTCTGGTCAAATGTTTCATACTATTGAATGAAGTATTTGCCTAATACCTGCTGGTCAAATTAACTATTGGTCAAATTAACATAAAAAATAAAAAAAGTTATAAAATATAAACCTTTCAGAAATTTGGTATTGGATCAAGAAAATCTTCAACTTGCCAACCTGGTAACGTGTCAATCAAATACTTCGAAATACTACTTGTATTTGATCCATGACTGGACCCGTTTACTTCTTGCCGTCGCTTCTTAGTCACAAGATCCGACCCATTTACAATTTTACATCTTGTTGACACTTCTTTTTTTCAATACCAATATCTTTCATGATGGGAATAGTAACAATTTCTAATAGATTGATACCATCAAAAACCACCGTCTTCGTCCTCGAGCACAACCATCACCGTCGTCGTCCTCTAACACAACCATAAAATAAATGAATTAAAATCGATTGATTCTTGCTTGATCCAATAAAAACGAATGCCAAAAAAAAAGATCGAAAAAAAAACTAATCATTAAAACCAATACAAAAACAAAATCAAGATCTGAACCAATTACCGATCCGTAAGAGATACCTAAATCACTGTAGTTGTCAAATTTGGTGCGACGTTTTCTTCGTTCGCCGGTGGTAGGCGGTCATCAAAGATCTACAATCGTGCTTTTTTGTTTTTTTTTTTTTTATTGTTGGAGATTGTTGTGGTGGCTGACAACACATGGATTAGGGTTTGAGGGCAAGATGTGTGAGAGAGAAAGATATATTACCTTCAATGATCCTAAAAATGGTGGGGCTGTTTTCTAGAAATTATATATATTTTTTTGAACGGCAAAACACTTTATATATATATATATATATATATATATATATATATATATATATATATATATATATATATATATATATATATATATAAAGGCCCAACAAGAAACTGGAAACGATACAACCAAACACCAAACCGCCAAAAGCAAAGACACAAACTACACCATGTTAATGATATCAAACATCGCCCACCTGTCTAAGTCGACAACTTGGAGATTCGACCTCTGTGCAATCCACATGTAGGCGTCATCTTTAATGGCTTCGACCGTACTCTTAATCGGGATGAAGTATCCATCAAAGACTTTCCGATTTCTGGCAGCCAATATGTTCCACGTTGTAGCAACCGCCGCTGTGTGAACCACTTTCTTCCATCTCTTGCTCCCGGGACTTGTCGTTAACACTTGCAGTAACTCCGTTAGCGTGTTGCAATTCGTCAGCCAAGGAACCCGAATCCATGAAAATATATTCCACCAAATACTCCTAGCGAATAAGCAGCCCACGAAAATGTGATCTGGAGATTCACTCCCGTACCCTCATCTATCACACAAGGTATTTGCCAAGCTAACACCTCTCCTTTGAAGACCCGTCTTGGAAGCAACACTGCCCGAACACGCGCGCCATAACGGCATGTTGCCCTTGGGCGTAGCCCAAGAGTTCCAAAAGAAACCCAACCCCGTGACCTGCCCCAATCCCGAAACCAACACCTCTCTTCTAACAGCTTTAGTGGAAAACAAATAACCCAAATTGTTCCTCCAGCTCCATTTGTCAGGGTCAGCGGTCAGATTGCATGATTGAAGCGCGGCCATCAGAGAAGCTAAATTCCCAATCTCCTGAGTAGAACTAGGAACCCGAATCCAGTCCCACTTCCAACGCAGGCTGCTCCCGTCTCTTTCATAATATTCCTGCACAGAATCGTTTTTGTTTTTGGCCAGCTTGAACAAATCCGGGAATTGATCTTTAAGAGGACTCGGACCGACCCATTTATCTTTCCAGAAACAAGTTTTATCACCTGAACCAATGCCCACAGAAAGCCTGTCGAAAATGTCAATCCTCATTTTTTCAAGCCTATCAACCGTCGACCCGATATCCTTCCACAAGCCTGGAATAGACTTTTTGAGAGGAACCAAGCCACCTGCCGTAGGCGAACCATGAATGGCCTTGATGACCCAAACCCAAAGCTGGCTCGGACTATGTTTATACCGCCACCACCATTTCGACTGCATCGCTACATTGAAATCATCAACACCACCGATTCCCAAACCGCCAAGGTCTTTAGGGAGAATTAATTTGGACCACCTAACCCATCGAATCTTCGGCCGACTTCCCGTTTTACCCCATATGAACTCCCTCCTCAACGCCTCGATCTTTCTGACCACATACTTGGGCGCCGAAAATATAGAAAGAAAATAGGAAGACAGGCTTCCAAGAACCGTCTTATAGTGGTAAGTATTCCCGCCTGTCACACGGGTGACCCGGGTTCGATCCCCGGCAATGGCGCCAAAAATTGATTCGTGTGAAAACCAATTATATATAATATAGTATAGTATCGAAGTGATCCGCGTAAAATACGGATCACCCGAGTCGTTTCCCAATGAAGGCGAATGGAATCGAGAATATCGATTCGTGAAATCGTGAATTGAAAAGTGAGAAAGTGAAAATAGCAATCAAATAGTTCACGTATTCACAAACAAATATGAAATATGCAGAAAGTACAAGCTAATTATGCACCAAAGTGAAAAACGTAAAAACGGAAACGCAACCGCAAAATTTAAAACGTAACGTATATCGAAAAATGATCCTACGAACTTGAAAATATTTTCTAAAAATCTTAAACTAATAAAAAGAACTTTAAGAAAAAGAAAAATATTTTTTTGAGTTTTTATTAATTTTCTATGAATTTTTATTGATTTTTGGAATTAAAATTGAATTAAAAATAGGGAAAAATAGAAAAATAACTTGGAAAAATGAAAATTAAATTCTAAAAATTCTAAAATATTATAAAAGAATTTCTAAAAATATTTTTGTATTTTTCACAGCTTTTTCTAATTTTTTTTATGATTTTTGCTATTTAAAACTATTTAAAAATTGAATAAAAGTCAAAATAAAATAAGAAAAATAGTAAAAAGGGTTGGAAAAATCTAGAAAAATTCCAGAAATTCTAAAATAATAAAAAGAACTCAGATAAAAATTTTGAAGTGAAAAAGTAAAGTAAAACTGCTTATTTAAGGAAAACTGCTTATCTCAAGTGCTTATTATTAAGCACTTGAGATCCAATCAATATGAAACTTGATACTTAGACTAAATATGATGCAGCAAGCTGAGATGTGACAAATTATGACAAAAAATAAGCTCAGATTCAACAGATGATCAAAATACTATGCAATAAGCTCAAAATAAGCTCACAGATTATCAGCAGAATAAGCACAAGAATACTCAGTAACAAAACAGTCATACTAATCCTAAATCAACTCAAATATGGTTCAGATCAAGATCAAATCACAAAATCAGCAACAAACTCAGATAAGCAGCTCAAATTCACAAGCAGTTAACTAATTCCAAACAGCCAATTACAAAGGTATAATAAGCAACTTAGAAAAAAACTCTGAGTCCAAGATTAATGAAGCAAATTCAAGTTCGACCAACAGAGATATAACTTCAAACCAATATGTGACCAAAAACTGATGTTAAGTGACAATAAACAAGCTCAGTTCAGCAGTCTATGAACAAATTCTGTGAAACAGTTGACTAAGAAAATTGCAATCTCACTTTGACTTTATGAATTTCTAATGCAAATATCTAGTCCTAAATGATATATCAAGCTAGTTTATGACTGAAAGAACTTGTATGCAGTTAATATCTATCAAATTTTAAGAATTCCAGTTGCACAGATCCACTTATAGAATTCAGCAATGCATAGAGAATTTATCTAGACTTATTACTCTTTAACTACCAGATTTTATAATAAAGCTATACTAACCTAACCTAATGCAAGTTAATTATGCAGAAAAACCAAACTAAAACTACTAGAAAACACAAATCATAGCAGATCCAAACACACATGATATAACCTATATCATTATGAACAAAATTGATTATCTAATCTATCCACTACTCACTAAAGTTCAGCACCAATACAGATAACAAGTCACTATAATGATCTCAATTAATGAAACAGTAACAACAAGCTTTAACAATTAGATCCAAAAGAAACAAAGTATCAAAGATCCACAAATATTCCAAATACTCAATCCAACACAGATTCAAACAACTCAATGGAATAGTTACTCAATAACAATCCAACACTATATTAAGATCTACACCAACTCAGACAATCTATTATGCAAATTTCTATGATAAAACAAACTCAGAACTCAGATCAGCACTCTAAACACAGATCTAATCAAACTCATACTACTATCAATCTCCAAATATCTATAATCAACTTCTAAAAAACTCAAAATTACAATTACTCTACTAAGTATTCAATGGAACAGTGCTCAAATAAAAGCTAATCTACACTAATATATGTTAACACAGTTACTAAATTCAAAACAGAAATACCAAAGGAGTATTGAAATCAAAAGTATACCAAGTAATTCCCCCTCAGCAGGAACAGAGGGGGTTCACTAAGCAAGCCTATCTTTAAGATAGGCTGATTTCATTGCTTCTGTATCAGCTTATCCAAAATCTCCAATTCAACTGCTTCAATCAACTCTAATCTCTGATTTTCTCTTAATACAGACTCAAAAATAATTCCAATTATAAGCTAGAAAGCTCAAATGGAATATTGGAAAAGAAAAAATAAGCTGTACTGTGAGCTATTCTAATATCTATTATAATATTTTTTTTTCTTCTGATTTTTTATTTTTATTTTTATTTTTATGTAAATGAATGTTAAACTATATAAGAGTAACATATCGAAATAAGCTGAATAAAACAGAAATAAGCTGATATAAAAACACAATATAAGCTGAAATATATTGAATAAAACTATAAATTTTATTAAAACTTTTATGAAAATTACAATATCTAAATTAAATACAATCTAAAATAAAATGAGCAGCATAACTCTATACTAAAAATTACACACAAAATGAGCTCCAAATACCTTAATTTATAGGAGAGGAGTGAGTGAGGGGGTGTGATTGCCATGCTGGCAATCCACAACTATCTGTGCTTCTTCACTATATCAATCAACCCTTGGATCAAAATGTGCTTCTTCATTTGGATAATAGCCCTTGGATCAAAATCCGTGAGGTGTCTTGGCCAATCAGCTGCTTCCATCTGTCCCATTTGTGTGCATATCCTTTCTCTGACTTGTCAGCAGGATCTAAGGCAAGAGAATGACACGACTCTTCCAATCATTAGCAGCCAAGTGTCCACTTCGTATCTAGTTTTCTCTCTGACACATGATAAATCACGTGATAGGTTTCTAGAAGCTCAATGATGGATGAATCATGGTTAATTGATTTGTAATGAAGGTTAATTGAATCAGGGTAGTAACTAGGGTTCATGGGTATTTGGGGGTTCTGGGTTGAGGGGGATTTGGGGATAAAATGAAACGGGTTTGGTTTTATTATTTTTATTTTGACTCTGGGTAAAAAACTTTGACCGAGTTTAGAAGTTGGGTGGACCGGGGTAATAATAGGGTAAGGTTTGGGCTTTGTAGGCTTGATGGGATTTTGGTTTTGGGTAGTTATATTTATGGATCCGGTGTAATTTAAATTTAGGACTAATTTTTACTAACAAGGACCAATGTTGTAAAATTCAAATCTGCAAGGGCTGTTTTTGTCACTTTTCAAAATTGTAATCCAAGGACTATTTCTGCCAAATCTGAATAAATGAAGGACTGTAGTTGACTTTTAGATCCCGGCATTGACTTTTTGACCATCTTCCACTCTCGTGCCCGTTTTTCCGGTTTTCATGTGATTTTTCGTCTTTTTGTGATTAATCCATTCCTGCATATTCACAACATAAAAACACGTGTTTTCTTGGCATTTGTTAGCTCAAATAGTCGTTTTGGGTCGGTATTTGGCCATAAAATGGTGAGTGAATAAGCACTCACCACTTAGCGAGACAAATTCTGCCCGCGAAGGAAAGATATCTAGCCTTCCACCCGGAGAGTTTTGCCTGTACCTTATCAATAATCGGTTTCCAGAATATAGCCCACTTCATGTTAGCCCCTATTGGAATCCCCAAGTAGTTAAAAGGAAAGGATCCCGTCTCACAGTTAAGCATATTGGCTACTCGGTTAATCTCTTCCGTATCGACCCCAACACCGAACAATTTACTTTTCGTATGATTGACTTTTAATCCGGTCACCAAGAAAAGGCACCTTAGGAACTGCTTTAAGCTGACCGCGTTTTGTTCGGACTATTCTCCAATAAATAATACGTCATCGGCATAGCAAAGATGGGACATTAAAGGACCATCTCCTGGAAGTTTGATCCCATGAAACAGGCCCGTATCCACTGCCCTCCTCAAAAATATATCGACAATTTCCATTGCCAAAATGAATAAGAACGAAGACATAGGGTCGCCTTGTCTTAGTCCTCTACGAAACCGGAATTCCTTAGTTGGGGAGCCGTTGACCAGTATCGAACCCTTCCCCGAAGCGAGGCAGCCCTTTATCCATTCGACCCATTTAGCTGGAAACCCCATAAACTCGAGCATATTTAGAAGAAATTTCCAATTGATAGAGTCGTATGCTTTCTCGAAGTCGACTTTAAACAAAAGGAGTTTTTTCTTATTCTTCTTAGCCCACGAAACCACTTCAATAACAATCAGAGGCCCATCCACTATATTCCTACCACCGGCGAACGCGGATTGCGTATAGGAGACTATACCATCAATGACCTTCTTTAGCCTGTTGCCCAACACCTTGGCGATTATCTTGTAGTACGAGCTAATCAACGAAATAGGATGGAAATTAGAGATCATAAGCGGGTCTTTGGTCTTCGGAATCAAGGCGACAAAAGACGCGTTGCACCCTTTACTAATCTGACCGAAAACATGGAACTCGGCAAACGCCCCCATAAGCGCCTCCTTCACATAGCCCCAATAGTGTTTAAAGAATTTCATAGTGTACCCGTCTCGACCAGGCGCCTTTCCCCCGTCACAATCTTTAATAGCATTCCAAACTTCATCCATCGAAAATGGCCGTAATTATCGAACTTAGGTCTCCTGCGAATCGGTTCGCTGAACTGCTTTTTGAACCATTTAAAAATTTCCTCCTTTATGTTCTCAGGCTTAGTATTCCACACACGATCAATGTCTAGGCCATTAATCCGATTAGAAGCTTTGTTAAAGTTGATCATACCATGGAAAAATTGGGTGTTGTCATCACCAAACTTCAACCATTTTATCCGAGATTTCTGTTGAAGATCCTTAGCTTTAGCTAGCTCCAAATTCTTTATCTATAATCTGGTAGACACCCGCAAGCATTTTTCACTATCGGATAAAGGGGTCATCACCGCTTTTGCCTCTAAATCCGCTACCACCTTGGCCAAAGCTTCGAAAACCACAGTCTCAGAAGACCGGGCAGCCTTCCTCCAAAGTTTAATTTTTTCCTTAACCTCCTTCAGCAAAAAGGCCAACTTTAAGTCCGCACACGACCCTTGTAAAGTTGTGTTAGCCGCCTCAGCCATGATCCCATTTAACTCCGACGAACCAATCCAACTGTTAAAGAACTTAAACGGGATTGGACCAAAATCCAAACTGATACAAGATAGCACGATGGGGAAATGATCTGACAGACCCTTCGGGATAACCGAAAAAGAGGCCTCTGGCCACCGATTCCAAAATCTGTCGCAAACAAGGAACCGATCCAATTTACTCATTTTTACCTTCGTATTATCCGATATGAATGTAAAAGAGCCGCCTATCATATGATACTCCAGCAGGCCAGCTCTGAATATGAAGTTGTTAAAAAACTCCGCCGCCACCGGATCGTATCTTGAATTGAATCTCTCATCACTTCTCCTAACATCGTTGAAGTCCCCCATTAAGACCCACATACCCGGACAATTCAGCCTAACTTCCAGGAGGTTCGCCCACAATTGCCTCCTAGCAAGATGATTGTTAGGCGCATAAACATTGACCAAATTAACCTTTTCATCCACACCTTTCAAGGACCCGGTCACAATCAAGAAACCGTGGTTTTTAACTACAGAATCAACCGATAAGCAGTCCGGATCCCACATAGAAACCAGACCCCCAGATCTGCCGACAGCATCAACCGCATCAAAAAGAAATCTACCCCTGCCCCAAAACCGGTCGAACAAAAACTGATTGGAACCCACTAAATGAGACTCTTGCAAACCTAAAAATGCACATTTATTAGCAGCTCTCATTTTACTCACCCAACCCGGTTTATCACACCCGGACATCCCCCTAATATTGATCGACATAATATTCATGAGGAACGGTTTGACACCACTTCCCCACTTACTAACTTTCTCACATGATTGTCGAATCCCTCCATCTCAATGCCCAGACCTTCTCCGTACAAAACAGTCTCTTCCACTTCTCTTTCGAAGTCTACATTATCCGAATTGTCATCCAGGTCCGAAGTCGGCACTTCAAAATTCTCGGCCTCACTGCCATCTTGTTGAACAATATCCACCGTTTTCTCCCTAAACTCCCTGCCTTTCGACCTAGCCATGGACTCCTGTAGAATAACCTCCTCTAAGTTGAAGGGATCAGAGTCAACTACCTCATTAAGGTCAGGGGTCTGGTAATTATCATCATGGGCTTTCTTCCTTCCTTTCTTATGTTTGGGCCTTGTAGTTACGAATGTGAGTTTCTCAGGGGTATCAAAAATGTGGGCTGAATCATTGGAATTGTGCTCCCCCATACCAGTAAGAGGAGACTGGAAAGAAACTCCAATTGGGTCCCCACTAATAAAAGAACCATCCTTGCTAGAAGATTGGCCCCCACGCTCATTGGGAGAAGACGGGCAGCTAAACGATTTTCCCCTGCACACGTCCGCCTTTACACCTTCCAACGGTCTTTCATTTTCTTCTTCATCTCCAAGTCTAACCACCTTGGATTTCAATTTAGGTCCGGCCGGAGTAGCACACATCGGCTTCGGAGAATTCAGGAATGCCGGCATCCAGTTAGAATCGACCTCCGTACCTTTGGCTTCGTACGTCATACCTTGGTACCTTAACTTGACGGAGGAATCAATCAACTCAACCGATTTCACAAGCACCGCAAGTTTGCTGCCCATCAAATTATTATCCTCGGCAGAAGCCTTTGATTTAGAGAGAAGTACACCACACCTTTCGCCTACACGATTGAATACATGCGTATCCCACAGACAAATTGGGACCCCAGTAACATAGATCCATGCCACTCTCTCAAAGGCGGGAGCACCACCATCCCACACGTAGAGTCTTGAAAAGTATTCCGACCAAAATTCATATTGGGATTTAAGGAACTCGTGCGCCACCTCCTTAGACTGAAACTTTATCAACACTTTCAGCCCCCCGATATATTTGACGTCAAACTCATAAGAGCGCACAATGGAAAATGTGTGATGAAGGTTTTCAAGAATCTCCAAGTCTTTCACTTCGCCGATTAGAGAACAATGAGACCATATTTTCTTAGCATACATATTCAAGGGAGGGATGTCAATTGTCAACTCCTTTTTTACACTACCCTGAACTCCGATTAGAATATCCCTGAACTGGCCACCGACTGCGGCATTAGACTGTGTACCCCGCTTTCCCCTAATGTCTTGATGAATAGGCATGTCAAGCCTATCAAAGACAGATGCGCTTTTGCTTTGTGGCTGATGAATCGCTTTACTACCATCCCTGTTGAACTTAGCAACACTAACATCGACCACCGCCCCGTCAATCACAACTCCCTTTAGTTTCATCTTCCATGCTTCAACATCCCCAACATTTAAGAATCTGATGAACCCAAAACAATTGCCTCTACCGTCTCTTTTCTTTGGGATAAAGACATCATCCAAGGAATTGAAGTGTTGGAAAGCTCTCCATAATCTGTCAGGTGTACACCCGTCTGGGAGATTAGCAACGTAAAACGTCGTCGATTCTCTCAGCCTTTCTTCCCTCTTACGAAAAAGTTTATCCCTCAGCTTGTGTCGTCTTCATACCTATGATTTTTGATACGGTATTGTTCTTCAGCCTTCCTCCTCCTAAGTGTCTGCAGATCATCGTCGTTCAGATGTTGGGTGGCCCGACCCTTGGTTTCTCTCCGCATGGTTGGTAGTGTGTGAGGCATATCTGCAACTTGGGTCAAAAAAATTGGGCGTTTTTTACTGGGTGGATGAATTTCGAAATTGAGAAGTGGGTATTGTGAATTTGGCTAGGGAGATGAATGATCTGTGATTTAATTGGGTTTTTAAGGGTTAATTAAGGGTTAATTTGGCTATCCGTCGAATCACAAATACCTTGCATTTTTTTACGCTGACCTATTGGTCACCCTCCTATTTCAGTTCTAGAAATTATTACTTAAAATTCCTTTAACGCCCTTAACTCATTTTAAAAAGTTTACCAAATAGTCCCTTTAATTACATTAGTTACATTAATGGCACAAAGTGATCTCATCCATTGATTAAATGATCTAACGGTTTATATTGATTTAAAATGGTACTGTAAAATACTGTATCTAATATTGGTACTGCATAGAATACAACACTATATATATAATCCGGATCGATTGAGAAGAGTTTGAGATTGAAAAGAATAAGCAGCAATCTTGACTTTTCATCTCATCAAACCAACTCAAGGGTAAGATTGACAATTATAATTTCTGGGTTTTGCTAACGGCAGCCCTAAGGGTTGTCATTAAACAAATAAGTTTTATTACAACACCATTTATGAATGCTTTTGATTGGATGATAATTCCGAAAAAGTTGAAGAGAATTTAGGATATAGTGAATACACAATTTGATTGGATGATAATTCTAAAAAACTCGAGATTTCATCAACACTATGTCAACAAGATCCTTATCTGGCGGAGAAGCCTCACAACGTCGCTTACACTTTTTCTGGTACAAAGCTAAATACCGAGTTCTAACAACGGTAGAACCAAACTTACGCCGCTTACACTTTATCCGATACAAAGCTAAATACCGAGTTCTTTACAACAGAAGAACCAACTCGACAAAAACAAACTAACACTACTAGTTTATGTTACAATGTGATGAAATGAAATACAAGGATCAATTTAGTTATCTTGTAATAATGATGAAGCCTTTAATAAAACTTCTCTTGAAGCTTGCTAGTCTTGTATGCAAAACGTGATCTCGTCTTTTATGAAGAACTAAGAGAACCACCAAAAGAAAAACAACAAGAATGATCTTAGATCTAAGGTTAGAGAGATATAAGAATATAAGAAGAGATATGAAATAAAAGGGTGAGAAACAATGAAGAAATGGCTAGCTATTTATAGGCAAATTATGTCTTTGACCCAGCGGATCCCTTACAAAAGGGAATCGGCACACTGGGTTAACCAGTCTGGATTTTGGGTTACAACTACGGGTTTTGGGTCATGGGTTATGGGTTTTGGATCATGGGTACCCAACAAATCTAACAAAATCTTCCTTGTGATGTCATGCATGATGTAAGTAATATAATTACTTATTATTTACTTAAAAACAAATGAAACTTGTAAATAGTAAATAATGTGTAACTTAGAAAAAATAATTATGATGACTAGTTAAAAACATGTGATCTTTAGATTTATACTTGAGATAATTTTTCGATTGTTGTCGACAAAACATAAAAAGATCGAGAAATATAAATAAACATTTTTACGATTTATTTGTATTAACAATCCCCCCCCCCCCCCCCCCCCTTTTTTTTTGTTGATGACAAAACGTAAAATTATTGTGAGTAAAACTTAGGTTCAAGATGCACGACTCACATGGCTACAACTATTTAGTTCTGTGAAAAGACCAACAAGGACTTTAACTTGGTCGAACCTAGGCTTGAAGCTGCTGGAAATTTCCAGTCAGCTTTTTACATGTTATTTGATAATTGTTTATTTATGTTTGTTTGATAAGGCTTACGCAATCAAGGTTTCTTGATGTATGTGGTCCGACTTCCATGTGAAGGGGGAGCCAAATTCAAACATGCATAATTGTCCATAGTGGCCATAATTTAGGTTCCCAGAATCCATGTTGCATGATTAAATTGTTAATAGTTTAGTAAGTTTAATTAATTTTGCCATTTATTGTAAATTGCGACTCAAAATTGTTTTATGAAAAAATTAAACTTGACTAATGATTAAGAAATATCCACCCTGAAAAAGATATGTGTTTTTATGCAAAATCTGCTGATGAGATGAACTAGATCTGGCATAGGCATCTATCCCATATGAATTATAAGACAAAGAATCAGCTTGGAAAAAGAGACCTAGTGGAAGGAGTGCCATTTCTCACTTTTGTCAAGGATAAACCCTGTTCAGCATGTGAAAAGGGAAAGCACCATCGTGCGTCTTTTAAAACTAAACAAACATTTTCAATTTCTAAATGTTTTCACATGCTACATACGGATTTGTTTGGTCTAGTGAACATTCAGAGCCTCATTGGTAGAAAGTATTCTCTGGTTACTATTGATGAGTTATCTCACTATACATGGGTGTTTTTCTTAAGAAAGAAAAGTGATGCTACAGACGAGATCATTGTCTTCATCAAAAGGATGGCAAATTTGAATGATACAAGGGTTAATGAACTCAGGAGTGATAATGGTAAAGAATTATGAAATAGTACGCTAGATGATTTCTTTGCTGAACATGGTATCTCTCAAAACTTCTCATCACTAAGAACTCCTGAACAAAATGGAGTTGTAGAAAGGAAGAATCAAACGCTCATTGAGCCAGCGAGGACTATGCTCAATGGTGCCCATCTACCAAGCCAATTCTTGGTAGAAGCTGTCAGCACTGCTTTTTTCACTCAGAACCATACTATTCTCAACAAACGACGTGGTAAAACCTCATATCAAATACTCAGGGGGAGAAAACCCAACATAAAATTCTTTCATGTGTTTGGGTGTCCTGTGTATATCTTGAACAACAAAGATTAGCAAGGGAAATTTGACGCTAAAGTTGATGATGGCTTATTTGTTGGGCACTCTACCATCTCCAAGGCTTTTAGAGTATTTGAAAACTATCAAATTATACATGTTTTATCTATTGAAATAGCAATTATTCATACCCGATTTGAGCAATAAATGAATGTATTTAGTTACTTATTATTTGCATAAGTATTTTTGTTGGTTAAAATAAAGACCGGACGGAGGGTATGTTTGGCACAAGTAGGAGCTGGAGCGAATCGCTGGAGCGGGTTGCTGGAGCATGTGGCTGGAGCTTTTTTTTACATGCTAGTACAACTAGCATTTCATTTAGTAGCTTATTTTTTTAACAAGCTCCTTCAAGCCATGTCAGCCAAACGAGACTTATTTTAAATGGTAGCTTATTTTTCTAAAAAAAATAAGTTCATGCCACGATAAGCTCTGATAAGCTCGTGCGTCAAACATAGCCGGAAACTGGTGAAAAAACGAGCATTTGGTCAACATTTAGTCAATTAATTATTTTTTTTATTTTTTCGACCGGGTAAACCCGGGTTTTTATTAAAAAAATTTGAAAAAACAAAATCCGGCCGGGTTGACCCGGGTCACTCAAAACCCGGCGGGTCTAACCGGTTAACCCGGTTTTAGAAACCCGGGTTGTTTTGAACCGCTATTTTTAGCCGGAACCGGTCGAACCCGGCCGGGTCGACCAGGGTTTCAAAACACTACTGGTCGGAAGTTTGGAACTGCTCTTAGAATTAGATGGTTGGTAAATAGTACTTCATTTACCAAGAAATTACCAAGTGGGAACACAATCAGAACCTTATCCACCCAACGTCCACACAATTTCAATTCAAGATTTACATATAGTCTTGGTCTTCCCTTGCATTTTCATCATCTTTTTCTTTCAATTACCTAAACCCTTGCCAAAGAAACATACAGTCGTTTTCATTAAAATCCTTTTCCAAAGAAGATACTAACCATGGCTGAAGTCCTTGTTAGTGCCGCCGTGGAAGTGCTGCTTGAGAAGCTACTCTCTGGTGAGCTGATCAACTTTGCTCGATCTGAAGAAATCAGTTCTAAGCTCAACAAAGGGGAGAAAACGTTGCGCCAGATCAAAGCTTTGCTTGCTGATGCAGCCCAGAAGCAGATAGAAGATGTGGGTGTTAAAATGTGGCTGGTCGAGCTCCAGGATTTGGCATATGACATAGATGATGTACTTGATGGTATGGCCACTGAAATCATGAAGCGAGAGTATGAAGAATCTGAGGCCAGCTCCAGCAGTAGTAGAAAGTTATTGAAGATGTTGCCAGGTTGTTTTACTAATTACACTCCCCATAACATCATGTATGCTCGTAATATTAGCTTGAGGCTAGATGAGATTAACTCCAAATTGAATGATCTTTATGAGCGGACAAAGATTCTGGGTTTGGAAAAGATTCTGGGTTTGAATCCGAATGTAACAGTTGAAAGATCAAATAAGACGGATGTAAGATACCTTCAAACTTCACTTTAAAGTCAAGGCATGGGTTTGTATTTCCGATGACTTTGATGTATTCAATATCAGCAAGCAAATTTATCAAGATGTAGGAGGGGAGGAGAGACCGTTTGCTAGTCTAGATCTGCTTCATGCGGCTCTTACAGAAAAACTTTCAAACAAAAGGTTCCTCCTCGTTCTAGATGATGTCTGGAACGAACAACACGATATGTGGGAAGCCCTCAAAGAACCACTTGTAGGGGCACGTGGAAGTAAAATCTTAGTGACAACCCGTATCACCGAAGTTTCAACGGTAATGAAGTCTGTTCAACCTTACAATCTGGGGTTTTTGTCAAATGAGCTTGCTCTGTCTTTGTTTGCTCGATGTGCACTAGATGAAGAAAACTTAAGTCCATTGCTCAAGATATCGTTGACAAGTGTAAAGGTTTGCCTTTGGCTTTGATAGCGCTTGGGAGGGTCTTGAATACTGAAGGAAGTGATGTTGCTGAATGGGAGGAGTTGCTGAACAGTGACATATGGAATTCACAGCACGGAACGAATATTCTTCCGGCACTCAAGCTGAGCTACTATCATCTCCCTTCACATCTAAAGCAACCGTTTGCATATTGCTCCTTGTTTCCAAAGGACTATGTGTTCAAAAAAAACAAACTAATCCTATTGTGGATGGCACAAGGGTTTCTGTCCCAACCAAAGGGCAACAATCAACCAATGGAGAGTTTGGGTCACAAGTATTTTAAAGAGCTGCTGTCAAGGTCTTTTTTTCAGCCTGTAGCCAATGATGAATCACTGTGCACAATGCATGACTTGATGAATGACTTGGCCATAAGTGTGGCAGGGGAGTTTTTCTTTCTGTTGGATGATAAGAAGGATCTAAATGGACAACCAGATGCCAATTTTGAAAAGTTCCGTCACTTTTCATTCATAGGACAACCAGATGCAGTAGTATTCAGAAAGTTAGATAGAGCTAGATGCTTGCGTACGTTCTTACCGGTGTCAGTTGGTTGGAAGAGATTCAATGCGTTGGAAAATGTTCCTGTCGAATTACTTCCCCAATTACAGTTCCTAAGGGTGCTAAGCTTATCTAGTCGGTCAATTAGAAAGGTACCGAAATCCATTGATAAACTCAAGCATTTAAGGTACCTCAACTTTTCCTCATCCAGCATCAAAGTATTACCAGAACAAGTCAGTGAACTTTATAATCTTCAAACGTTGTTGGTTCGTAAGTGTGATGAGTTATCTAGCTTGCCAGTCAGTTTTGTAAAGCTAATAAACTTGCGACATCTTGACATGACTGATACTCCGTCATTGAAGAAGACACCCGTAGGAATTGGTGGGTTGACGAGTCTACAAACTTTATCCAAGGTTGTTATCCAAGAAGATAATGGGTTTAAAATATCTGAGCTCAAGGGCCTAAAGGATCTTCAAGGTGGACTTTCCATTGAGGGGTTGGAGAAAGTGATAGATCCAACCGAAGCAAAGGATGCCAATTTACAACAAAAGAAGGGCCTTGATGATTTGGAATTGTTATGGGGTAGTTCTCCTCTCTTTGGCGATTCTCATGATCCCTCTACGAAAGATGAAGTACTTGAAAGGCTAAGGCCTCACCATAACTTGAAAAACTTGAAGATTATAGGGTATGGGGGAGAGAAATTTCCAAGTTGGATTGGGGATCCCTCGTCATCATCCTCTCTGAAGACTCTTTTGATCAAGGATTGCAAGAATCTAAAGTCAGTTCCTCATGGACATTTCCAAAGTCTCATATCTTTGGAAGAGCTGGAGATATATGGTTGTCCAAGTATGGAGTATTCATTTGGATGTGGGTTGTGGCCTCCTAACTTAAGGAGGCTAATAATAGGAGAATCAGATTCTCGAAAACCAACTTTTGAATATAATGTAATTGAAGGGCTAAGGGCCCCTCAATGTAAGTTGGAAAAACTGGAGATTCATGGGTACAGTGAAATGAAAATTCCAAGTTGGATTGGCGATCCCTCATTTAATCAGTTAACAGAGCTTAGGTTAGAAGAATGTGATAATTTTACTGAGTTACAAACAATTGGGCATCTAACTTCACTTAGAGATGTGAAGATTAAATCGTGTGATTCCCTGGAGAGTTACTGTTGTCCAAATAGTGTGGAGAGGTTGTGGATAGAGAATTGTCGTTCAATAACATCATTGACCTTCTCTAAATTGCCGGAGGAGGTCCGATACTCTCTGAAAGAAATTACGTTGGTTGGTCTGCGGAATCTAGAGTCAATTCCTCATGAGCATTTTCAATGTCTCGCAACTTTGGAAGAGCTATGTATACTTGATTGTCCTCCACTTCCATTTCCATCTCCATGTGGGTCGTTGTGGCCTCCTAATTTAAGGAAGCTAACAATAGGAGACTTAGGTAGGATAATGTCAGACGGGGGGCTTCAAAATTACCCACCCTCACTTGTGGAACTAGAGTTATATTGCGGAGATTCAGGGGTGGTTTCATTTGGAGTAATGGAACAACAGGATCATAATAATAATAATAATAATACGACTTCATCAGCATGTTTTCTTCTTCCACCATCTCTAACTAGTCTAACAATCTTTGATATGGAGGAAGTGGAATCAGTTTCAGAGGTCTTACAACACCTCCCTCACCTTCAACGACTTTATATTTTTGGATGCCCGAAGCTTAGAGAGGTGCCAGAGACAACTTCATCTTTGGAAGTATATATCAGAAAGATGATCTGATCATGGTATGTCATCTCTCTCTTACATAAATAGTTACTATAGTATTAATTTTATACGTAGTAAATAAAATGGTGGTACAAATGAATTCAGAAACCCCTCGCTTTTACACAATAAAATCACAATAAATAAGTAAGCCCTCCAGCTTTTTGATGAAATTCCTCAAAGAGACGAGGTTTCTTTGTTTTCTTTGTTTTTGTTTTTTAATTGCAATCTTGGTCTATAAATACAAATTATCTAATTTATTTGTTCGACTGTTTTGTGCAGGGAGCCAAGGGGTTTTGGATTTGTTCAGTTTGTTTTTGAAGACGGGAATCAGAAGAAACCGTCTGCTTTGAGAATAAGAGAACGGAGATAAGCTTATATGACATGTTCATTCAATAAGTCCTTTAAGCATTGCTGTTGGTTGTTTGACTAGCCCTCCACTCCAGCTGTTTGATGAAACTCATCATAGAAACACAATTTATGATGTTTTAGGTAAAAACTGTCAACTGAATTTTGGTGCCCCTTTGCTTGCATCATTTATCTACATTTTTTAGGGAGATTATAATGTCGCAAAGTCAACTGTAGGAGTCCTGGATAAGTAGTTTCTAACCTAATTGAGATTAAAAGATTTCCTGTATTTAATTAGATTGTTGTTCAAAACCTTGTCATGGATAGAGATAATGAAGACTTCAAGGAATGAATCCCCTTGATTTTATAATTTTTGTACTAATTATAACTACTTTGAAGCTCAGTGTTCTAATCTTGTGAAGGTTGAGGAGTATAACTTAAAACTTAACTTAGCCGCAATCTTGATCATTTGGAAAAACACGAAAAAGAAATAGAAAATTACCAAATTTGAAACAAATTAGTTGCATATGTGTGGAGTGAGTTGATTTTACACACACACACACACAACCTCTCGTATTTTTTTCTACGTTTAGTAAAAGTTAATTAATGAATAAAATGTTATTACGTTATCTAATAACCATTTTACCGATAACAATTTTTTTCTCATACTGTGACAATTTAAATCACAACGTTGTTTGTGATTCACTATTTTACCTTGGAACGATGCTCAACACACAAACTTCAATAGTCTAAGATCGAGAATAAATTAAAAACGTTAATATTTACAAATATATGTTTCGTCAAATAATCAAACACGATTTATAAATTCCCGAGTTTACGAAGAATTTCCAAATTACTCACTAAACACATTGGGCCTCAACCCAACCCACACAACACTAAACGGACCCTTAAAATTTTTTTTGGCCTGCGCAGCCAATTGAGCCCACCAGACTCCTAAGCCCAAAACGCACCCTTGTGTTATTATTTTGTTTTGCTAAGTCGCGTATGCCGTTTGCTTTGGCTCATTCACTTGTAAATTTTATACACGACCTACCCATTTTAATTCACGTCTCCATTAACCACGCAACTGAGAATCATGAATGGTAATCATTTACCATTTTCGTATACGTTTCCTACTTTGAAAAATTGGCCAAGCTCAGCTTGTTTCATGCATTGTCCAAACTTGGTAAAAATTGGTAATTCGCTCCAAACCAAAACATGTGCATCCAAACTACACCAAAATGATCCCCAATCCCAGAATAACCACGTTTTGATATTCCTTTGACCACTTGAGTAGCCTGAACAAACTAGCATAAGACTTTCACTTTGCATTTTGTCTTGTTGCACTTGGATTTACTAAGGAAAGAACACATGCACTTAGATTGGATGATGTATCTTGTATCTGGGCTGAAATTGTATCGGGGGTGACTATTAGAACAGCTAACAACTCTTTATGGAGTATTATTTAGAGGCTTACTTTTGGTGCGGCGGTTTACTTTATTTGGAAAGAGAGGAACTATAGGTTGTTTCAGAAAGAGTTTAGGAATGAAGATACTGTTTCAAGCTCGTTGTTGACACAATATATAAGGTTGATGCTTATGGGTTTAAAGATTAAGCGTTCTGTAGAAGTGGAAAAGGCTGCCGTTATTTGGAATATGTCTATGAAGGGCCGGGTATGAGTATGGTGGATACTAGAAGGAGTTTAAATGTTGTTATTGATGGTATTACATAAGTCTTGGATGTGGTACAACCTGCACAAGCTTACATTTAGCATGTGGCAGTTTTGGAGGATTGGTTGGATGTTGTCGTGGTTATGTATGGATTTTATTGCTATCTATTTCATTGCAGGTTCCTTCTGGATTTATTTGTTGCAGCTCATTTTTTCAACTTCAACCTGGTTTTCCTTGTGGAGTGTCATGGATACAAAGACCTATATTTATTGCTGTACCAGGTTTGGTTCCTTTTGGTTTATGGGTTTAAATTTATGCAGCATACAGAGTGTTGTTTTATTGGTTCTGACCATTATTATGGTATGAGTTATTGGTCTTGGCTTGATGATTTTCATGATAATAAGCATGTTCTATGCATGAATGCTGATACTATTAACAGTTGCAGCCGCTGTACTCTTTTTCCTTGTACAATCCTTTTCCCACAAGGTTTTAGTCATCTGGGAATACGGTACTGTTCATCAATACATCTCATTAAATCCTTCATTTTATTTCTTAAATCCTTCATTTTAATTCAATAACATCATGGGTTGATCACTATTTCAACCTTATCCATTTATCATTAATCTTTCCTTTTTTTTTTTAATTCAATTCACTCAAAAATTAGTTATAAGCTGTTTTCACTATTCAACTTAAACTCTCAATTTCATTTCCATCTTCCATATCTCTAACCTAATATGATTAATCTCTAAATAATTATGTTAGATCCGGGTCCATTATCTAATCCTAAACCTAATTTGGTTCCACCTCCTGTTAATAAAGATGACTTCCTTAAACCTAAGAAAACCACTCGTACGATGAAACCTGGGAATAAATCTACAATGAAACAGCATAATATGCTGGGGAATACTACTAAGGGCACATTTAATAGGGTTTTAACTTGGTCTAGCTCAAAGGGTAGTGATACGACTACGAATATGGAAGATTTGCAATTTTTGGATACTTGTACTGGTACTGAATATGGTAAGGGTGATTTGCGGATGCAGTGGCTAGAAGTTTTGGAAGGAATGGTAATAATAAACTTAGGTATGTCCCAACTTCTATTTTTGATGATGGTCGTGAAGTTGCCGTGATGGATCCTATTTTAGATGAAGGTTGTAAGAGATGGTCTAACACTGTTGTTGGGTATTTCATTGGATTTAGGATGAACTATAGGGATTTAGTGTCTCATTTGAAGATGTCGAGATTATATCAACTAGAGGACGTTATTATGAACCAAAATGGAATGTGTTTGTTTAGTTTTAAGTCCAATGATGGTATGGAGTTAGTAATAGAAAATGATCCATGGTTGGTGGATAATAAGCCGCTGTTTGTTAAAAAGTGGGAGCTTGGTCTATGCATGTCTAAGCCAGAAGTCACCAAAGTACCGGTATGGGTTAAGATCAATGACATTCCGTTGGAAGCTTTGAATGTGGAGGGGATTAGTAGGATAGTAAGCAGAATTGGCGTTAGGGTTTAGGGTGTAGGGTTTAGGGGTTAGGGTGTAGGGTTTAGGGTTCAAGACAGGATTTTCATTGACAGGCACAGGCATAGTTGTAGGAACATTGCTAGTTTTTGCAGTTGTGTTTTCAAAATTCTTAACTAAACCATTAACAAGACCATTACCTTTGTGGCTACACATACTAACTTGAGAATTACCATGCTCCCTTGTTGTATCATTCACAACCTCATCCTCCCCAATTGACTCCTTAACACTGGCCTCATCATTACCCTTAATAACCTCATCCTTAACCTCAGAAACCTCCTCAACTTCATCAAAATCATGAGTTTCATCCCATCATACTCCACGTAATCCATATCTTTCAAAGATTCCATGATTTAGCACTAGCCTTTCAAGACCCCCTCTTAAACCCACCTCCAGAGGACTTAGACAAAACATTCTTATGTTTCACAGAAAACTTAGCTTCATTACTTGAGCTCCTAGTAGCCCTTTTGGGCTTAATGACGTCATCTGATGGCTTAGAAAGCATCAGATTAGGGTTAAGATTAATAGGTTCTTTCATTATGTACTTGATGTTAAATGGAAACGAAATCAATATTAGGATCTACATAATCAAAGTGTTTGATTAGCAGAAATGAATTTGGGGGAAAAATAGATGAACAGTGCGTGTAAGGTGTGTGTAACGGCATTATAAAAAGAATTAAATGAGACTATCCAAAGGTGGGAAATGAAAGAGAATTATATCATTTAATAGATCATGAACAGCGTATTCATAATCAAAAAACATAAATAAAATTCAATACTTGGATTAAAAATATATGATGAAATACTTAATAAAATTGCTTAGGGTTTTTTAGAGAGAGAAAGTAAAGGCTTTTTCGAAGTTGTTCTTTGATTGTCAAAGTACGTGATAGACAAACCTTAAACGTGAAAACCTAAGAAAAGTGATAGTCAAACCTTAAGCGTGAAAACCTCATTTTAGATGTTATTAAGTACTTATAGAATGACAATCTTACAAAAATATAGTAAAATTTCGATGCTAGTAAAACGCCCCACCATAAGTCATTGAACACGTTTTTAAGTATACATTAAGGGGCGTTTTTGATGTTGTAATTTCTGTAGTATTTGGTGTTTATGCTTTAAGGTTTAACCTTTAATATACCTAAATGTAGTGTTATAATCATTTAGGCATATAACACCAACCGTTTTTAAAAGATTTTGTCATCTATGAGCATATATATAGCATTAAAATACATGTGTAAATGTAATAAACTGTTACGCATCACAAAGTACGTAATACTGAACCCTTAAACGTGAAAACCTCATCTAATATGTTATTAAGTACTCATAGAATGACAATCTTACAAAAATATAGTAAAAATTTGATACTAGTAAAACGCCCCTTCAAATGTCATTGAACACGTTTTTAGCTATGTATTTAGGGGGCATTTTCGAAGTTGTAATTTCTATAGTATTTGGTGTTTATGCTTTAAGATTTAACCTTTAATATACCCAAATTTAGTGTTATAATCATTGTAGGGGCATAACAGAAACCATTTTTTGAAAGATTTAGTCATCTATGAGCGTATATATAGCATTAATATATTTATATAAGACAGAATGCCATCTATCTTATCTCAAACGAAGCATAATAAACAAAAATAAAGATAGAATGCAATACCGCATCAACACATGACCGGGCAAGGTAACTATTGTGGTTTCATGGGTGTCATTTTCGGTAACTGGCATCAAAAATATAACTATAATGAAATGCTAGGAAATATTTATGGATTTGGGGTAAATACGCAAGTCTTTTAATAATTTGGGCAATGTGTAGAAGAGATAAACGAGTAGTATCTCCCTCTAGTTCGAGAGACAGTGGTGAAGTTAGAATGAAAAAAAGAGAAAGTCTAGTGGTGAGGGGATCTTTGATGGCAACGAAGATGAGATGACCTTTAATCAGGGGAAAACGATTGGGGATAAATGTGAGAGTAATAATAGAAATAAAAATGGCAGAAGGAGTATCAAGAAAGCCATGGAGGTTGCAAGAAAAACCGGGGTGCAAGGGCTAGGTGAAAACAAAAAAGGGGTGTCGGACCCATATAAAGAATACTATGATGAAGTGGGTAAAGAGAATAATGGGATTTTTCATTTTGAGAGTGGAATAGAGGATGAAGCTGTTAGTGTTAGATGCAATATGAACATGGATCAAGTCAAGGAAAACGGGGAAATGATTGGAGTGTCATGGGTTCGAGCCGAAGAAGAACATAAAGAAAAAAATTGTAGTCGTGAGGGGAATAAGGCGGAAGGGATGGCTAATCACCCGCCTTCTTAGAACTGAGGTATGGTTTTTTTGTTCGTTTTATTTAGTTCATTTATGAAGATGATTTCGATAAATGTTAGGGGTATGGAGGAGAGTGGGAAAAAAGTTGGATTAGATCAATTATTAAGGACGAACGACCGGATGTTATCGGGCTTCAAGAAACGAAATGTGGGATGGTGGACGATATATGGGTTGAGGATTTATGGGGTGGGCAAGGGTGAGGTTACACACAATTGCCTGCGAACTGTAATTCAAGGGGTATAATAATGATTTGGGATACGAGGGTTTTTACTTGTAAAGAAGCAGTAGGGGACGAGAGATTTATCTCGGTAAAGGGAACATGGAAGGGGAAAAATGAAGAGGTATTTTTGGTATGTATTTATGGGCCACACGTGAGTAGACAAAAAACATCGTTATGGGATAGAATAGAAGATTTGATGAGTAGATGGCAAGGGGCGTGGTGTATCTTCGAGGACTTAAATGTGGTTAGGAGAAATGAGGATAGAATTAATTCTCAAGTGAACATTAAGGAAATGACGGATTTTAATGGGTTCATAAACAACATGAGGTTAGTCGAGATTCCAATGGGCGGGAGGAAATTTAAAAGTGTAAGCGATGATGGATTGAAATTTAGCAAATTAGATCGATTCTTGTTGAATGAGAAGTTTAACAATTTATGGGTTAATCTATCGGTGATCGCCTTGGATAGGAAGTTATCGGACCACTGCCCGATAGTGATAAAGGATGTTGAGTTGGACTTTGGTCCAAAGCCATTTAGAGCCTTCAATATTTGGTTGGAAGAACCAGATTTTATGCATGTAGTGGAGGAAGCGTGGAGGAAAGAGATAAGGAGCACACGACCATATTGTATATTTTGTGATAGACTAAAAAATGTCAAGGCAAGTCTTAGGGTATGGAGTAAGGATAGGTTCGGGGGCATAAAGAGAAAATGGAAAAGTTAAGGGCTGAAGCAATGGGATGGGAGTTAGAGGCAGAAAAAAGAACGTTGACTGATAACGAGAGGACTTCATGGATGGAGGCTAGAAAGCAATGGGAGGATAAGGAAAGGGAATACGGTAACATGCTTCGTCAAAAATCTAGAATTAGGTGGGATATTGAAGGCGATGAAAATTTAAAATTCTTTCACTCTCGTGTTAGGAGAAGGAATAATAAATGTAATTTAAGAGGACTTATGGTTAACGGGTTGTGGTGTGAGGATCCTAAATTAATCAAAGAACAGATAGCTAGACATTACAAAATTTTATTTTCTAAGAGGGCAGTGACTCGTCCGTTATTCTGTAATAGCAAGGTTGAGAAAATATCAATGGAGGAGGCTCGTATGTTGGAGATGGGATTTAAGGAAAAGGAAGTATGGGAAGCTATTTGTGGTTGTGGGGGGGGGGGGGGATAAAGCTCCGGGGCCCGATGGTTTTAATTTTAAGTTTATAAAAAAATCATGGGCGGTCATTAAATCAGACCTTCTAATGGCGATTCGGTGGTTTTGGGAAAGAATGGAAATCTCTAGGGGTTGTAATGCTTCATTCGTCACCATTATTCCTAAGGTCGCGGATCCTATCGGGCTTGCTGATTTTCATCCTATTAGCCTTATCGGATGCTATTATAAAATTATTGCAAAAATTTTAGCGGAAAGGGTTAAATGAGTGGTGGGGAATGAGGTGGGGGAAGTGCAAAATGCATTTATAAAAGGTAGATTTATCCTTGACGAGGTACTCATAGCAAATGAGACAATGGAATTCATGAAGAAAAAGAAAAAAGGGGCTTAATTTTCAAAGTGGACTTTGAGAAGGCGTACCATAGCATTAACCAGAGATTTTTAATAGATATAATGAAAAAAATGGGATTTGGAGAAAAATGGTGTAAATGGGTGGAGACTTGTCTTAGGTCGTCATCTATGTCCATTTTGGTCAACGGATCTCCATCGGAGGAATTTGGTCTAGAAAGGGAGGTTAGACAAGGAGACCCGTTATCACTTTTTTATTTATCTTGGCGGTAGAGAGACTTAATGCGATTGTTAATGAGGCGGTGGAGAAGGGTATTTTTAGAGGAGTGGTAGTAGGCGCAAATAAGATCATGGTTTCACATTTACAATATGCGGATGATACTATATTTTTTGGAAAATGGAATAAAGAGAATGCTAAATCTCTTTTGTATATTCTCAAATGTTTCGAAGAGGTATCCAGTAAGAGTAAGATATACGGTATTGGTGTCAATGAGGGGGATATGGCGGACATGGCGAGATGGATGGGGGGTGTGGCATCGAGGAATTTTCGTTTACATATTTGGGGTTACCAATTGGTGAGAATATGAGGCGAGTTAATGCTTGGGGTACCGTGGTGGAGAAATTCAAAAATCGATTAGCAAATTGGAAAGCAAAAACGATGTCTTTCGGGGGGCATCTAACTTTGGTTAAATCGGTTCTTTGGAGCTTGCCATTGTATTATTTCTCGATGTTTTGCGTGCCTTTCAGCGTGTTAAATAATCTTGAGAGTATTAGGAAAAATTTCTTTGGGGGGGGGGGGGGATCGGGGAGGGAAAAAAACTTTCATGGGTTAAATGGGATTCAATACTTGCATCTTTCAGGTTAGGGGGCTTAATTTTAGGTCATTGAGGGCAAAAAACTTGGCTTTATTAGGTAAGTGGTGGTGGAGGTTTAGGAGGGAGGGCGGGAGCTTGTGGGTTAGGGTGATTAAAAGTATACATGAGAATTGTCGGGGGTTGGGCGAGGATAGGACATTGGGTAGGGTAGGGTCAGGAGGCGGGGTTTGGAATGATATTGTGCGGATTGGTGAGGAGATCGATGCAACGGGGGTAGAGTTTACTTCATCTTGTATCGGGGAGTTGGGGGACGGGAGGGATATAAGGTTTTGGTTAGATAAGTGGGTTGATAATCGGAGACTTTGTGATAGATTTCCTAGACTTTATCATTTAGATAGAGGTAAGGAGGGCTATGTGTGTGATAAGGGGTGGTGGGTCAATGATGTGTGGTGTTGGGAATGGGATTGGGTAAGAAGCATTAGAGGTAGAGTAAGTAGGGAATTAGAAGAGCTTTTAGGTGTTGTGCAAAATATTGTGGTTAATTCTAATTGTAGGGATAAATGGAGGTGGACTGTTGATGAAGACGGTGATTTTACGGTTAAAGAGCTAGCTAGATTGGTGGAGGAGAAGATTTTACATGTGGCAAGTGGAGGACATGAGACGATTTGGAATAAATTGGTCCCAAAGAAAGTAAATATTTTCGTGTGGAGGGCACTTAAAGGAAGACTTCCGGTTCGTGTGGAATTGGATAGAAGAGGCATTGACTGGGACTCGGTTCTTTGTCCTAGTTGTAACAATATAGTGGAAACTTGCGCTCATAGCTTGGTCACTTGTGATTTAGCAATGAGCGTGTGGGAAAAAATATTCAATTGGTGGAAGGTGGGGAGTGTTAATGCTTTTACTATTGATGAAGTTTTGCCATCTAATGGAGGTGTTAATGTTCCCAATTTTCTAAATCATGTTTGGCAAGCGGTTATTTGGACTTCCGATTACTTCATTTGATAAGAAAGAAATGCACATGTGTTCGGTAAAAAAGTTTCAAGTACTAAGAAAATTGTTCAAGATATTCAACTCAAAAGTTTTGAATGGATTGAGAGAAGATCAAACAAATATAAAGAGTTAGATTGGCATCAATGGTTGTGGGAACCTTTCAAGATATGGCTTCAGTAAGGCTGTTAGTGTTTATTTCGAGTTTCATAGACTGCTACAATAACTCAGAGATGACAGTTTAATGTTGTTCAGTGAACTCTTAGGGTGCAAAGGGTATCCAGTCAAGTTATCAGCACTTGTTGTTGTGTCAGTGGATGGTATGCATAAGATATGTTAGTGTTTATGTACTCATTGTGTGTCATTATTGTCGTGGTCATTTTGATCTTTGAGTTTAATTATCCTAGTGGGTCATGGGTCAACATACTTTTAGTATTACTGGGTCAGGTAGTGAATGGTGCTAGATCCTATCTTTTGGGATCCTGTACTTGGTATCTTGTTTTCTCAAGTCTTTGGCGTCTGTATGCATCTTGTAGTGTCTTTATTTTCTTGGGTCCCTTTCTCCTTAATTGACTTGTTGACGAGTTTGGGATGCCATTTCTTATGTATTTTGTTCCTTGTTTGGTTCATATATATATATATATATATATATATATATATATATATATATATATATATATATATATATATATATATATATATATATATATGTTGCCTTTCTAAAAGGGTAAAACTCTTTTAAAATGATATTAGGTATTTCTAGTTTGATAATGATTCAGAAAAATAATAAAATTTCAATAATTGGTGAAAATTTCACAATAAGGGTATCCAAATACTGTTTTATTGGAATTAAGTGTCCGTTTGGTTTAATACTTTGGGATGGATTTTTATTTGAAAAAATATTAATTAATTTTTTGGTTGAATTTAAAGGATTATGATTTAAGCAACATATTCTTAGATGTTTAAAGTCAATTATATCAATAATCAATTCTCAAAAAACACAATCTATTTTAATTTTATGAACACAGCGGAAAACCAATACTCTACCCCATTTTATTGAATTCATTAGCCATTTTATAAGTGTTACACCATTTGAGAAAATTATATACCTCAGAGTGAAATTAATGCAACTTTTTTTCATGTATGCAAATTACTGAACTTTATACCATTTTGGTAAAATACATACTATTTTAGTGAACTTTATACATTTTTTGCAAAAATTATTTTTAGTTAACTTTACACAATGTTCATGATTGTTATACTACTTTTGTGACTTTTATTCATGTATTGACCGTAAAACATTCCAGGATCACCAATCTGGGGATGATGAAGCGATGGCTTTGGATGAGGCATTTTGTACGGCTCTTGAATACGGTTTGCCACCAACTACCGGCTGGGGTTTGGGTATTGATAGGCTTGCAATGTTGCTCACCGAATCACAGAACATCAAGGTTTGTATATTTTTCTTCTCATTTATTCAATGCTTTTGAGCCCGTTTTGGGATCAATAAAGTTCATTATCTTTGCTCAAACAGGAAGTTATACTGTTCCCGGCCATGAAACCCCAAGTTCACATTGAACGATCAGTCGAAGAAGGTATGTCTTCCCTTCTGTATTTGTTTTTTTGGTGACCCGGTACTTAAATGAAATAACCGGTATTTACGATAATAAACGTAATTTATCATCTTTTTTTTCATGACCAACTAATTTAGTTTTTTATGTTTAAATAAAATTTTTAAAACAGCCCGTCATTTGTTGTGATATAATCATCTCTTCACCGCGGATTAATAAGCTTGTTATATTCTCAATAGCTAGGCAGTTCCGATTATATGCACGATATATCTTTTTTTTTTTTTTTTTTTTTTTTCAATATGAACTTATGTATGATAAAACACATTAGTTACTATTATTGCACATATTAGTTATTTTCATCCTTCCCTTTTGACACTCAGGGTTCGTGGCGGCAGCTATGACGAGTGAGAACGAGTTCCTTAGATGATCTTCATTGGTTGTGTTTTTTCATTAATTTTTTTTAACAGATTTTGCATTTTTACTTGGGTTTTTATAACCCTTAAAAAATTGAAAATACTCTCTAAAAGGTATATTATCTCACTAAAATATTTTTAGTGAAATATTATACCTTTTAGCGAGTATCTTCAATTTTATTATTTTTAGTGAAATATCATGGCGTCATTATAGGCATTAGAATATATACCATTTCTTTTTTGGTAGTAAATGACTAATGGTCGCGTCTAGCCATATACGGCTGGGTCAAACCGTATTTGGCTGGGTCTTGCCATATAACGACCTTGTCTAGCCATATAATAGCCGGGTCAAGTTACATATGGCTATGTCTAACCATATATGGCCTGGTCTAGTCGTATATGGCGGTGTCTAGCCGTATATGGCGATGTCTAGCCATATAAGGTCGGGTCTAGCCGCATAATGGACGGTTCTAGCCGTATAATAGCCGTGTCTCACACTTTTTGGCCGGGCCAAGCCCATATATGGCTGGGTCTAGTAGTATAATAGTTGATTCTAGCCATATATGGCCACGTCTAGCTGTATAATGGTCTGGTATAGCCGTATAATGGTCGGGTAAAGTTACATATGGCTGGGTTTAGCCTTATAATTGTCGGGTCTAGCCATATATGGCCGGGTATAACCATATAATGGATGAGTATAGCCGTATATTGGTCGGGTCTAGCCATTTTATTGGGCGGGTTCCTTAGATAACCTCTATTGGTTGTGTTTTTGCATTAATTTACTTGGATTTTTATAACCTTTGGAAAATTGAAAATACTCTCTAAAAGGTATATTATCTCACTAAAAATATTTTTAGTGAAATATTATACCTTTTAGCGAGTATCTTCAATTTTATTATTGATAAGTGTGTAATACTCATCATTTTATACCCATCTAAACTGCAAAAACAGTTAAAAACACTCAGATATGTCACAAAATACTATAAATATCCTCGGAAAGTGTTTTTATATGTTTCAGGTGCAAAAGGAATGAAAACAGATGAAAAACGAGCAAAGTTTGCACACTTGGCAGAATCAGTCCCTGAACTTTCAAGAAATGTCAGAAATGGTCCCTGGGAAAATTATTTTGAAGAAAAGTCAACAACAGTCCCCAGGAATCAAGGAATGACAAATTTTAAGCTTGAAAGTTCAAATTTGCAAAAATGGCAAAACTGGTCCTTCAAGTTTCACAAATGACAGTTTTAGTCTTTGGACCCTTGGTTATTTCATAAACCAAACCGGACCCTTGGTTATTATTCAAAGTCCAAACAATTAAAACCAATGTCCAAATCCACCAAAGATAAACCTGGTCCATTCCTTTTATCCCAAGCCCAACAAACAAAAGCCCACTTCCTTTTTGATATTAACCCGCGTTGACCACCCCATCTTCTTCAACCTTCACTCCACCTCATCCTGCTTCACCACCCTGCTACACCACCACTCCACCTCCACCTTACTCACTCTCCACCTCAACCCATAGCTGTCACCTCCACAAACAAAACCAAACCCCTGGGTTTACCTCAAGGGATGCCACATATTATCCCTACCATCCACCTCAACCCCTACACCTGCAACACCCTACAACCTGACACCAACTTACATCCACCACCCCCTAGCCTCACCTACTTGTCCCTTCCACCTCCACAACCAACCAATAATACCCTCACAGCCCTAATTGGTTCCAACCAATTTTCCCGCCAAAATTAAAACAATGGCTAGGATGAGTTCTGATGATCCAAGGGCTCAGATTGGAAGTGGGAAAGCTCAATTGGGACCCACTAAACCCCAATAATCACCTATAAAAGCAAGAGGAAGTAGAATGAAGAAATTATTAGATATAGAATAGAATAAAGTAGTATAGATTAGTTAGCAGTGTAATTTCAGTTTCAATTGTATTTCTTTAGTTAAACTCAATTCTTGTAGTGTAATAACAACTTTCCCTACCTTTAATTCAAGTAATCTTTACAATTGCAGAATTGACATTTTTGAATGAAATTGACAATCTCATTTAATTTTGTCAAAGAGTGTTGTTTCTTGGTCCTATGAGCTCATCTCAGTTACTATTAAGCTTTTATAAATTTCACTTAGCATTATACTCAGTTTTTAGTCAAGAATAAAAAATAATCAAAAATACCTAATAATAGTTCATAAATCAAAAATTCAGTATAAAGAAGAGAAGATGTATGGAGCAAGGGTTATCCTGGAAGCCCTTGGGTTAGTAGCTTCTAGGGAAGCTTTAGGTTGTAACAATGGTCCCTGGTTCACTTGATCTAAGCAGGATCAGTTGTAAGCTCAATTTTTCCCATTTCTTCCAGTATACTGTCTCACTGTTTTTTTATTGTGTTTATTTGATGTTTTCAGGTTTATTAGATATATTAGATGTTAAATCATGGCTACCTTTTCCTTCCTTATTCATTAAAATTACAAATTTACAAAAAGTATTATGTTAACCGTCATTAAGTAGCATAAACTGTTTCAAGTACCATTTGTTGTTTAGAATTACATTTCTATGTTCCATATAATTTATTACATCAACAAAAGTCCTTGTGAATCAATCTTTCTGTCTAAATCACTTAAATGCTTTTAAAATCTCATCTGCATATCAGATAAGGAGTGTTTGGATTAGTACTTTACTTAGTGTTCTTGTTGTTTGATTACTGATTTACTTGTATATGTAGTGTACTCTAGTAGTAATAAAACCAACTCAGTCATTACCTTTTCATTTGTAGCTCTAAAAGTCAAATTCATGTTTAAATCCATTGTATATGTTTACTGTTAGGATTTGGAATATTAGATTCCATCATATCATTGCATAATGGTTATCTATAGCTTAATTTAGTTGCATTACAGCTTATTACATCATACTTAGCCTTTAGATCAAGATTCAAGTTCAATAAAGACAACTTAGTTAATAGTTTGAAAAAAGTCAAATTTCATCATAGGCAGAAAATCTAAAATTTCAAAGATTTGTTTAGAATTTTGTGTTAGGATCTTGGCTGTGAAACTTTCAGAAGTTATAGCCCCCACCTCATCTTTGAAGTCCCATCTTCCATATATTTTTGTGATTTTTTGTGTGGACCCCACAAGCCATCAAACTCATCTGCAGGGAGGGCTGTTCCCCTGCTGCACAACATACCACCACCATTGCCACCACTTTGGTGGGTCCCACAGGCCACCTCAGTGGGCCCCAAACCCTCCCCCTTGGCTCTTTAGACTCACAAGCTGGCCCTCTACACATTTCAAGCTTTTTTTGAAGTTTAAGCTCCCTAGGACCCACCTAGAATCACCCCCAAACTCTGTCCCATTTTCTGTGTGAAGCCAAGATACTAAGTGCTTATTTGAGTGCTTATTGGCTTATCAGTGAGCTTATTTGATAGTTTCTAGCTTATTCATGTCCAAATTACTTGTGTGAACCAAAATCCATCACTGTGGACCCCACATAAGCTCATTTAAGCTTATTCCCTAGTTTGGTCAAAGAAAGTCAACTGTATAAGCTAATTGTGTCCATTTTGCTTATTTTTAAGCTTGGAAAAAGTTGTCTTCACAAAAGCTTCTTGTTTTTAGTAGTTAAATAGATTTCCAAAAGAAAATCCAGAAAAACCAATTTAAAATTAAGTGATAGTTTCTATTTAATATTAATTATCTTTTTAATTTTCCTTTTTAGCTTTTTATTAAGTAACTTGCATTTTTATATTTTTCTTAATTTTCCTTTATGTTAAAGTATTTTTAGTAATTTTTCCAGAATTTTATCTTGTCATTTAGTAATTATTAGATTTAATATTAGTTTTATTAATTATTAATTAATATTTAAGTATTAAATAGCATAATTAGTTTTTATCAAGTAATACCTAGTTTTTATATTTTTCCTAGCTTTTATATGTTATAAAATAATTTTAGGAATTTTTCTAGAATTTTTACTATTCACCTTCTAATTTTTAGAATTTAATTAGTTTAATTAGTAATTAATTAATATTTAGTTTAATAATTAGTAAAATAGTTTAAAAACACATAATATAAACTTTTTATAATTTTTTAGGATTCCTGTGATGGTTAATTAGTTTTATAAATTTTCCTATAATTTTCTAAATAATTTAAGTATTATTAGTAATTTAAAATTAGTTAATTAGTTTAATTAAATATAATTAGTAATTAATTAATAGAAAATCACAAAAAGAAAAAAAGACATATTTTTAGTTTTTATATTATTTTTAAGTTATTTTAGAAGTTTTAAAAATAAATTGTCATTTTCTTAGTTTTAATTTAATATTATATTATATTTAGTATAAGTTAAATATTAATAATAAGTAATTAAATAGTTTTGATTAATTATAAATAATAAAATAATCAAAAAATTAATTTTCTTTTTAATTAAATTTTCTTTTAATATTAAGTTTGTAAAAGTTTTATTTTCACCCCCTGTAGTTTATTTTTCCTTAAAACTCACCTTTTTCCCAGCACGCAATCGTGTCTGATTTTAATCTACGTTTATACACATCTGTTTCTTGTGCTTGTTAATACTATTATTCCTAATCATTCCAGTAGTGTAAATCAAATCCAAATCTTTATCTGGTTACTTCCCATTCAAATTCACCCGATCACAAACCGTTTTTATACCATCACACCTCGTTGGGACATAACGACCCGGGGAAACACTGTATTCCACGGAGCATTAAGCCTAAGGAGTTTGACTATATTGACCACATCCGTGGTTGACTTTGGTTGACTGCTTTTGCCTCGATCAATTATTTTTAGTGAAATATCATGGTGTCATTATTGGCTTTAGAATATATACCATTTGTTCTTTGGTAGTAAATTACTAATGGCCGGTTCTAGCCATATAATGGTCACGTCTAGCCATATACAGCTGGGTCAAACCGTATTTGGCTGGGTCTTGCCATATAATGGCCTTGTTTAGCCATATAATAGCCGGGTCAAGTCACATATCACTGGTACAAAAACTGGTATTCGTCACACATGCTCGATTTTGAACTGTCACAATGTAACATATTTACGTGACTAAATATACGAGAATAAAATTAACAGACACACTTGAACTGTCACACTGTAACATATATGTCACACATTTGTGTATTTATGTGACTAGAGGGTAACTGGTAAATATTTTTCGATTATTTAGTCACTTTTAATTCGGGACGTGTGACAGATACAAATCAACTTGAAACATTAGTCACACTATATATATACATATGTGACAAATATATGTCACACAATTGAACAGTGTGACCAAAACAGATATATGGTCACATGAAGTAATTGTGTTTGTGGCTAAATTATATAGTCAAGTTTGTCACACATTATTTAAATGTGACTGCTATTCTTTGCTGAATATTTAGCCACATAGCGTTTGAAATGTGTGACAACTAAAAAGTAAGTTTGAAGCGTTAGTCACGATATGCATTTAATAGTGACAAATATATGTCACACACTTGAAGGGTGTGACCAAATGTCATATATGGTCACCCTAAACCATAGAAATATGATTAAGTGTAACTAAAATTCAATACATATAGTCACGTAAGTTAATACGTTTGTCTAAAGTTTAGTATGTTTTTGCTTGCCAAATCCTAATGTGTATAGTCACATATATTTGTAGCACGATCATGTGACTATAGGCTTTACAATAGTCACACCGTATCACAAATTTGTATCTAAATGATGTTTATGGCCACATTATAAGGGTATTATATGTGACCAATACATTCAAAATAGTCACATTATGAAATATTCATGTGACTATTATATATAGCAAAGTGTGAAGTCAGTTATCATTAACCTTGATATTAGTCACATTGAGTTTTTGTGTGACTAAATCATAGTCATATTTTGTCACACATTACTTAAGCGTAGTCACAATTCGATACATATGGTCACACATTTCTGATAACTTATGTAATTTGATATTCACTTAATTGAGTTCAGTCTGTTAGTCATGACTGCACATTGACTACTTTTTCAACCACTGTTTTTCAACAAAGTGCCTGCAATTGAGAATCTTTCTTACCAAACACTGTTTTTTTCAACTTTGCACTATATAAAAGCATAACCACATACATGAAAACTGCATATACAAGAAAACTGTAACAAAAATATGCAGGGTGTTTACTACTGCTAGTACATAGTTAATAATGCTAGTACACAGTTTATGCTGCTAGAAGTTATAGTTTTGTATAATCTGGAATCCTTTAAAAGAGTATTCACAAGTACAAACTAAACAATTAATACAACAACAACAACAACATAAATCCTTTAAAAGAGTATTTGTAGCAAAACAAAAGCTTAAATAGGTTCTGAAGACAAAAATAAATCCCTAAACAGAGTGTTACAGCTTGAGCATGACATGTGCTTCACTTTGATTTTCGTATAACAATACCTTCACAGTCGGTTCGTTAATAGTTATCTTTTGCTTGTGGATTTACTCGCGGCAATATGTTATCATTTTGCTCGTGAATGACTGTACTAAATTCCTCATCGACATCGTCATACGTATCTTTGTAATTCTTGGTAGGTGTTTTAAAGACAATAGACAATTTTTTATCTGCCTGGTCTTTCACATAAAACACTTTTCGTGCTTGTGAGGCTAATATGAACGGATCATCCTTGTGGCCTAAACTATTCAGGTCTACCAATGTATAACCAAGAGTATCGCGTTTGACCCCACCATTTTTTGAATTAACCCAATCACATAACTACCTAGGAGTAGCCAGAGCATACTTATAACTACCTAGGGAATTATCCTCATCATCGGTTTCCAACACGATGATAGGATGATTAGGGGAAGACATTCCTAACTGTAATACCCGAGAAAAGTATCATAGCATTCTTCTATCTTATGCTATATTCTAAAGGCAAGTTAGGGAACGCAATAGGGATTATATCTTAAAGGCAATAGGGAATCTATCCTAGAGGCATTAGGGAATCTATCCTAAAGGCATTAGGGAATCTAATTTAAAGACATTAGGGAATCTGATTTAAAGGTAATAGGGAATCTAATCTAAAGGCATTAGGATAGGCAGCTCGGGGATTCTTGTGGCACCGAGGACGATCATTTTAGAAAAGACTTGTTATAGTTTTTAGGAAAATCTTTTTGTTCTCTATAACCAAGGCTCTGATGCCAATCTGTAACACCCCCCTTTTTGACAAAATACATCGGAATATAAATCTATGGTATCACATTTTGGAACAAAGACATGATATAGAAAACGACTCGAAAAGAGACGTTTTTGGAAAAAATGTGTTATCATTCATTTATTTTATCAGAATTTTACAGTAAAAGTTATACTTTTACCAAAAGGGAGGTCCCTAAGATACGTTTTATTTATGTTATTAGCAGGTGAATGATAACTATTACGGACATCCTCATGCTCCGTGCCACTCCGTACCATGGGTTCCTAAAGGGCTTATATACCTAGGATAACATGCTTAAAGGTCAACACTAGGTGCTGAGTGAGAGTCATAGGTTTATGTAGAGATAGAGTGAATACAAGCTCCACAGGGTTCATCTTAAACCCAGTAGAAAAAGTTATGTAAGAGAAGGGTATGTTGCACTAAGCTCATGAAACCGCAAGCTAGTTTTGTTTTAGTTTTGACCTAGTTTTGTCTAGTGAAAGATTAAGGTCTAGCCTAAGCTTTAGTGCCTAGATTAGGGTCCTATGTGTGTTTAGTGACTAATATTAAGTCCTAAGAGGCTTATACTAAGTGGTGGTAGCTTGTGGGAATGTTTTGGGAAGGTTTGACCTAGTTTTGAGACTTGTAAAACCTAGTTATGGTTTTGTGTTTAAGGGACTTGTACCTAGGTTCTAGGGAGTTTTACTATGGTCTCGGGAGTCTATGATATCCTAAAGTTACTATATCAATTTATAACTAAGCCTTGAACACTTTCAAACTAGTTCAAATAAGCAATTAGGGTTTTAAAGATAACCGTAAACACATAGGGTGCAATTAGGGTTTTGTTAGGGTTTCTAATAGATATAGTATCCTAGAATGATAGATTACTTAGTGTATTAATGTTTATAACTGATGAGTGCTCAAACACTCATCATTTTTGGTATAATCTGAACTGCAAAATATACAAAAACACTCAGTAATGCATCAAAATACTGAAAATATTTCAAAATTGTGTTTTATATGTTTTAGATGCAAAATGAGCAAAAACAAATGAAAAACGTATAAAGTTTGCAAAATTGGCAGTTTCAGTCCCTCAACTTTCATAAAATTACAAAACTAGTCCCTGGATGTTCAAAATATGGAAAATTATCACCAAAGGTCATTTTGAAATCATAAGTTGTCATATTTAGTCCTTTGGTGAAAAATTGGAAAAGTTTTGGAAAATTGCAGTTTAGTCCCTGGAGTTTCAGATTTAGGCAGTTTTAGTCCCTGGTGGGATAATTTTGAATGAAAAATCATTTTGGGTCCTTTGGAAGTTACAAAAATCATTTTTAGTCCCTGGGTGAAAGTTTTGTGGAAATTACATGTTTGGTCCCTGTATTTTGCAACTTGTCATAAACGGTCCCCGGGAATTTGAAAAATGAAAATAATGCAACTTTGGTCCTTATGATATTCACATGTGGGAATTTTGGTACTTATGATAAATTTTGAAAGTTGCAAATCAGCCCCTTGGATTTTCTGAAAATTACAACATTAGTCCTTGTGTTTAACAAAATATCAAATGGACCCTTTTGTTTATTCCACCCAAATCCAAAACCCATTTTTGCCCTGATCCACTACACACCTCAGCCCACCACTTAGCCCAAATCCTAAACCGTTTTAAATAATACCCAGCGTTGACCCCAGTCAAACCCACAACCCCGACCACTGTTCATCATCCCCCACCTTCCTCATTTCCAGCTTCCATGTCTCACCTCCCCCCTCCTCTCTCCACAAAAACCTCACCAAACCTCATTTATTATCACACAACCTCACCTTCCCCCTCCTACACTCATTAATACTTCACCAAACCCACTACAACTGCAAAACATCTTTTCCCGCCAATACCATTTTGAATGGTTGAGATCAATAGAAGCCATCCGACGGCCAAGAGTGAGTGGGAAAGAAAGAGAATATCTCCAGGAGCTATAAAAATAAAGAAAAAGAGAAGAAGAGGCAGTAGATAGAGTAGTGTAACTTTAGAATAGTTTAGTTTATAGCTTAAGCTTAATTCTCCATTCCTGTTGTAATTTTTAACTTTCTAGAACTGTATTAGTTATCTTTGATGTATTAAAACTTCTTTTGAATTATTAATTTTAAGTTTACAGCTTTCAATTTCAAAATTGCAATTTTAACTAGAAAATTCTAAATCTTTGCTTTAGTGTTAAAAGTTGTTATATTCTGCTTGTTTAAGCTTCCTTAAGTTAATTTGAAAGTTTGTTAAAGTTTCAAAAGCATTTACAATTGCTTTCAATTAAAATCTCAAAATTAACATAAAAATATAAAAAAAATAAAATAAACAGAAACAAGAAGAGAAGCAAGGAGGAAACATGAACATTGGCATTCCATGGTATTAGTAGTCTCAGGGGAGACAATAGGTGTGTTTTGGATAGTTGATTACATGATCTCAGTCCCAAACCCAATGTGAGTCATTTTACTTTTTGGCATCAACTATTGTATGTTCTAATTATTGTTCCAATTCAGTATGTTCATGATTATTAAGTGTTAATAGATGTGTTAGATTCAGTTTCATGGTTTCAGATTTCATTTTGCTTTGTTAAAACATAAAACTATCACATAAAGGAGTGTTTGGCACAGTGGTTGTCACCACTGTGCATTGGCTTTTGGTTGTGGATTTCAGTTCAAGCATGCTTAGCTAAGTTATGTTAGGTCATAAGTAGGATAAAAACTCAGTTACTAGTGTAAAAAGTCAAAAATCCATTCCCTTGGATCATAGCAGTTCACTGTTGGGTGATTTGGGTCCAAAACTCACCCATTTTGCTTAAAATAGTCCCTAGCAATTTAATTTAGTTCCATCAGAGTTTTTAAACAAGTATCTAATCAGTAGGAGTGAATCAAAGTTAAATAAAGTCAATTTGTGAGTGTTTAGTGAAAAGTCAAAGTTCATCATTTCAGGTTTTTCCAAAATTTCAAGAAATTAATTTGATTTTTGTAGTTGGTTTCTAGGCTTGTGACTTGTTTCTACTTATTACCCACCAGCTCATCTTTATAGTCTCACCATTTTCATATTTTTAGAAATTTTCTATTGGTCCGCAGCTTGCCTCAAAAACACATGCAGGGGAGACCCCTGCTCTGCCCATCAGATAGCAGTCCCAAACACCACCCTTGGTGGTGGTCTTCTGGCCACCATGGTGGTCCACAGCCACCCATATTGGTTTCTTTGAACTCACCCCCTACCAGGATTTCAATTTTGACCTTTGCTTTGACCTGAGAATCAGTGGGACCCACCTAAATCAAGGCCTCAATTCTGTCCCCATTTTCAGTTTCAAAACAAAATTCCAAGTGCTTATTTTGTAGCTTATTACTTATTCTGTGGTCAATCTTTGTTTTTTCTGGCTTATTCAGGTTAATCAGAGTGGGTCCCACTTTAAGCCATTTTAGCTTATTTTCCATTTGGTCAACAAAAGTCAACTGTGGAGCCAAAAGGCTTCCACAGTGCTTATTTTTAAGTTCTAAAAAGTTTGTTTTTGCAAAAGTTTGTTGTTTTTAGTTGTAAAATAGGTTTGTAAAAGAAAAATCAAGAAAAACAAATTTAATAATAAGTGATAGTTTCTATTTAATGTAATTTAATTTTAATTTTCAATTTTATATTTTTATTAAGAACTTAGCTTTTTTATATTTTTCTTAATTTCCTCTTAAGTTAAAGTAGTTATAATAATTTTATCAGATTTTTATTTCATCATTAAGTATTTATTAGATTTAATCTTAGTTTTATTAATAATTAAAAAATTTTAAGTTTAAAATAGCATAATTAGTTTTTATTAAGTAAAACCTAGTTTTTATATTTTTTTATAGCTTTTACATGTTATAAAATAATTTTAGAAATTTTATTAGAATTTTTACTGTTCATTTAGTATTTTTCTTAATTTAAAATAGTTTAATTAGGTAATTAGTAATTAATTAATAATTAATTAATAGAAAAAGCACAAAAAGACAAAAAGACTTATTTTTAATTTTAAAACTTATTTTTAGTTATTTTGTAATTTTAGAAATTTTATTTTCATTTTTCTAGTATTTAATTAATATAATATTGTATTTAAAGTTATTTAATAATTAATAATTGGTAATAATTAGTATTTAATTAATAATTAATAATTAATTAGTGTAAAAATTAATTTTAATTTTCTAATAAGTTTCTTTTACCTTTAAGTTTGTAAAAAAGTCATTTTCACCCCCTGGGTGTTTTCAGATTTCTGTTTTTACGTTTTATTTCGTACGTTTACGTTTTATTTAAACGTAACGTACGCGTTTTTAAGTTTTAAACGTTTCTGGCTTTTGTAACTTTCCCGTTTTGTTAATTTAGTGTATTTAAGCTATTATCTTTCGTATTTCCTTAGTGTAATCATCACAACTCACTTATACCCCTTCCTGTCCAGATTCACCCGATCACAGACCCGTTTTAATACCATCCACACCTCGTCGGGACATAACGACCCGGGGAAGCCACTATACTTCAACGGAGATTGATTCTAAGCTGTTTGACTATTATAGTTGACCATTCACAAGTGGTTGACCAAAAATCGTCTAACGGTTTAGCACCAATCAATAACCTAGACTTGACATACCTGGATGTTTACAAGAGGTAAACATAGTGGTATTGTGGATACGTGAGCAGGTCTAGGAGTCATATGGGTAGTAGAGATGTAATGATGCAAAAATTTTACTCGGGAAAATGATTTAGGATTTTCTAATTCTAGAGGGTGCTTAGTGAGGGCCTAAGTTAAGTTAGTGAGGCATAGCTAACCTAGGGGAGGCTTAGTGGGGAAGTTAGTGGGTTACTACAATAGATGCCCAACTAATGACCTAAATAATCAAATGCAAGTCTTTGTTTTTTTTATCTCTATAGGGAGCTTGATGAGTATACTCGAAACATTCTTGACTCTCAAAGACCTATTCCTGGGCCAACTCCGGAGAAAGCTTTCCAAGCTATACAAAGAATAGCTGAACATGTCCATAAATGGCACTTGGAAGTAGGATTTGGACATAGAGACAATTTCAAATATAATTTCATGAAGACTTTAGCAAAGAATGATGGTGGATATGCGATAGAATTTGAGCGAGCAAGAAGAGAAAGAAATGAAGCTGTAAGGAATCAACAAAATGAGGAAGTAAAAAGCTTGGTTGGTAGAAGTAGAAGTAGAAGTGACAGTTTGGAAGAAATAGCGCATAAGTATATAGCTTGATAACATCAAATAAGTCCATGATTTAAGTGTTAATTTCCCCCTAAATACTCATCTTTTGTATTCATATGTTAGGATATATACTCTTATTTGTTTATATTTTGTTTTCTGGGCAAAGATGTGTAAAGGAACGAAGAAACGCACACTACAAGAAAAGTGGCTTTTTAGTACACCCATAAGTGTCCTAAAATGGTACTTTTTAGGACCTTTCATTTAATAGGACCAAGGATGAAAGCGTTTCATGTAAGGCGGTTGTAATAGGTCCAAAGCGTCCTAAGCCTTATGAAACCAATTTTATGGTCGTATTATTTGTCTATTGATGAGGCGAAAAATGATCCGTTTTTAAGGGGTCATTTAAGCCCGAATCCGACTTTATTTGATCAAATATTGCCCTAAATCGTTCCTTTTGTGATTTTAGGTGTTTGGAGAGTGAATTCTGGAAAAGAAGCCATTTTGCACGTTTTTGGAGCATTAAAGTGAAGAAAACGACAAAGTACCAAAAATCCATGCTGAAGATACAAGGTGACGGCGTCAAGACCAACATCTTGACGGCGTCAGACATGAAGAATTAAATACCGTAGGTGGTGACGGCGTCAGAAGGCTTTATGACGGCGTCAAAGTGGCAAGAATAAAATACCGTAGGTGGTGACGGCGTCACATAGGCCATCACAAGTGGATCAAGGCCGTCCGAGGAAGTATTTGGCGGCGAGGTGACGGCGTCAGAATTAACTCTTGACGCCGTCAGACTGTTTTTCCTATATATAGTTTTCTAGTTTTTTCATTAAAGGGAGAAGTTTTAGTGAAACCCTAAAGACGATTTTGGTGCCTCTTTTACAGGTTTTTCAAGGGTTCCAAACCCTTGAGACCTTGCATTGTAATTGAGATAAGTATACTTTTAATTCAATCAATATGTCTATGTGTTGGTTGTTTATCTCTTGTTCTTATCTTAATTCTACTATGCTAGGCTAGATTTTCTTTGTGTTTGCTTAGATCTAATGAAACCTAGATGTTGATTATGTGTTGATTACTTGTCTATTCTTGTTTTGGTTGAATGGTATTATATGTTAGGCTTAAGAAAACTGGCAGATCTCCAATGGTAACATGCTTGAACGTCTTAAGAAACATGAACCGAGGCGTACTAGGTCTTTATTGGTTGTATTTAATGCATGAGCCACTGTTTACAATCCCTATAGTTGTGCTGGGTCATGGTGTAGGAGGAGATAAGAGCTCATAGAGTTGGGGAGTTATGTATGCCACCCCACGAATGGTATTAAGGAATACAATCCGTCATCCATACAAGTGTAACAAGTAATTAACATGTAAAAGATATCTAGGGAGTAATGAAGTCTAAGTAAACACAATTTCTCCAACCACTGCTCACAACCTTAGTTTAAATTAGTTTAATTTCATTTTCATTAGTTTAATTTAATTATATATTAGCTTTGGGTTAGTTGAATAGCAACTAATTCCGCCCTATCTTCCAAAACCCGAGATTTTACTTGCTTTCATAAAAATATAAAAATACAAAAATAATCATCTTCCACCTCTAGAACTATTAATTAGGTTTTCTAATCCTAGCGACACTATTCCTAAGCTGAACGATCAATCCCCCGGTACTTGTCACTATACTATACTACAACGATCAGGTACACTGCCTGGTGGGGGTTGTAAGCTTCTCGAGATCCCTCGAGAGGTAAAGCAAGGTGCGATTCCCACGCATCAAGTTTTTGGCGCCGTTGCCGGGGAATAGTTATTGTTTAGGTTAGGATTTCTTTTTATTAGGGCTACTTGCTAGATTCCTTTCTAGTAAGATTTTATTTTTATTTTTAGGTTCTCTTTAGTCTATCTTTTCTTTGTGTCTTTGTTAGTAAAAACCTTTCCATTGACTATTCCGTTAGCCTTTATGGAGAACGCGAATCCACCATACTACAAACCACGAAATTCACCCACTCCAAATGACATCTTGATGTTTAAACAACATGAGGATGAACCTATCTATGATGCATGGGCTCGTTTTAAATATTTACTCCGAAAAGTCCCTCATCATAATTTTGATCTGTGGTCCCAAATTGAAATATTTTACCATCGTGTCGACCACTATACCAAAATGGACATTGACCATACCGCACATGGGGACCTTTGGGGATTAAGTGCTGATGAAGCATGGGAAACCATAGAGAATTGTGCCATACTTGCCAAAAAAATGGACAACCCGACAAACGTTGTTACGGATCAATTGATAGCAAGTTTAAGGGAACAAGCAAGAAGACTGTTTGGGGATAAAACTATAGATGAGATAACTAGGCATACGGGGTGGTATGATTTCACCACAATACAAATGGAAAAGATAGTAGAAAACCCAAGCCCAATAAGTACCCCACAAGTCCTACCATCACTTGAGGAATACACACCACCCGTGACTTACCCGGAAGAAGTAGAAGAGACTATAGGAGCCCAAATAGAGGTAGAACCCTTGTACCAAACACCACTAGAGGATATAGGTTTGAATACTTGTAGTGATAACCTTACTCTTAGTTCTAGGGAATTACCTAGGGAATCACACAACTTTCCATCCTTAGATATACATCTAGGAGACAAAAGAGGAGCCGACCCACCCATCAACCCATGTAGTCCGGGTAGTCTTAGGATAAAGGTAATGGACTCTAAGCCTTGTAGAGAGGAAGCCAATATAGGAGTGGAAAATGGCCTTACATGCTTACATCACCTATTTATGATTGATCACAAGAAACATTATGGGTTTAAACCGGGTTTATTAGGTCAAGATGGATCCCCAACCAGTAGTCTCTTGAAGTTGATAGAAAATGATCCCTTTCTAGGAGAAAATCTTAATTCACCTATTAACCCGATTGAATTAGGTAAGGTTATGATGATAGGATCACACCCCTTTGAGCATATAATTCATCCACCACTCTTTCCTCACATGGCATATTTCCACCCTAAGGGTGTGTATCGCTACTTCCACCCGCACTTAATTCAAAGTGTAGGGAAAACCTCTCCTATTTCCATGAAATAAGGGTAGAGTCAGGCTCGTGACTCTAACAAAAACAAGCGCTTCTTGGGAGGCAACCCATGTTTTGTGTGTTTTTATTTGTTTGTTTATTTGTTTGAGTGTTATTTGCTTCCGTATGCATGTTTTATTTTTATTGTTGGTAGATCATGTTTCTAAACTAAATAAGTGGAAATACTTTACTTTGTTGTTTTGGCCTAGTCTTAACTCCACCTAGAAGTATTTTTGCAAAAGATAAGTGTAAGGGGAAACCCCAAATATGTTTTTAAGAAACAAACCGATCATGATTCTCCACGATATTAAATGAGCATGTGTATTCGTATTTGTTAGAGTCAAATGCTTGTATTGAGTCACAATGTAGTTTTGCAGGATTTTCCAGGAAGTAGGACAAAGTTTTTCCAGAAATTTTCTGGAAACTTAACATAAGAATTTCTGCAGGTCCATTCTGACGGCGTCAGAGTTTGCTCTTGACGGCGTCAGGAGTAAAAATCTGGAAATTTTACCGGTTTTGTTTTTCTAACGGAGTCTTATGGTTTTTGTGAATTATTAAGTTTTATAATCTCCAGGAAATCTGCAAACTTCATTCCACAAGCATTATATCTTACTTTGTTTTCTAGGATTCAGTAACTTATATAGGATGCCGCCGATTTTACGCGAGGTTGCCTTGTCTACTTTTGTCAGGATTTACAGGTTATTTATGACAAGAAGATGATTTATATTCTGGAAGGGAAGCTTTGATTGTTCATTTTCTTGGAGGAAGATTTAACCTGGCGAACCTATAATCCATACCGAGCGAATCAGGGGAGTATTTGATTTCATTCTCTTTACTTTTTCACTTTTACATTCTTTACTTGAACATTGGGGACAATGTTCATCTTAAGTGTAAGGGGAGGGTAAAAAGATGATACCTTACATATGCACTTTCGCTTGAGTTTGTTTTGTTTGATAGTAGATGAGTAATAAAACTATGAGAAATACTTGTTAGTGCAATTTTAGCGCCAAATTTAAAATTTTTTACAACATTTAGGAGTGAAACTTTAGCCATAGCAAGCGTCTCATGGATAGGAGGTTGTATGACTAGCACATAACCGTATATTCAGAAAAATTTTCCACCCAAAAATGTGAGGTTCGCCTTTAGTTTTGATAGGAAAAGCATTTACTATTAGTGCTTATGAGTGTACCGGTAGCATTTAGATTCTAGAACTTGCGTTAGTGATGCATCCCGAGATCGCTAGTGAGACTACATTCGTGTGGTAGGATTTACTACATGATAAGAGGCATTAGGATCACCATTGTGTTAAACCCGTATTATAATTACTTGACCATTTAAGTCATATTACTTGACTAGTTAAGTCAACTAATTTTTCCCACACCCTTAGCGTTGTACTCATTTTTAGTACACGAAACCCCTAGTACACCCCTCCGAGCCTATCTTTTCGTTTCTAACTTTAAGCATTTTACTTCAAGGAAGAATTTGTTACACCCCACTTAAATGTACACCCAAATCGCCTTAGCCTTCCGTGTATGCGCTCATTTTTAGTGCATTATTGTTATTTGTTAAACCCTAAGTTAACTTTCTAATTGATTACATGGTTTCTAAGTCGAGTCATATCCTTGTACATATTGTTTTGGGACGATTGGGACTCATGGGTAAGTACTTATTTTATGGAGTAATGGGTAAGAACATCATATTATTACCCCCATATGTACGTTAATCTTAAAAGTGCTCCAAGTGTTTTGATTTTCTTAATTCGAGTCATTAGATTAGTTTAATGTAAAGTATGTAAAGATTCAAGTGTAAGGGGATTGCTCAAACCCCTATGATGTATTATTTTGGATGGTAGGGTAAGAGTGTATGCAAAAAAAAAAAAAAATAAAAATAAAAAAAATCAAAAAAAATTAAGAAAGAAAAAAAAAATAGAAAAGAAAAAGAAAAAAACCATACGGACTACCATCCCGTTTTTATTCTATGTTCATTTTATGTTTTTGTTATTTTTCATTTATTAGCTTAAGTTGAGTCTAGTCTTGGCTTAGCAACGCCATCTTGTACATGTAATTAACTAAGATTGTTAACTCGCCACCAGTAAAACTTCCTTTATCCAACAAAACCGTGTAATTCATATCCCTACACCTAACGTTATAACCCTTTAAAAGACCTCTTTGATAGTTTATCCTAGGTGCTTACGCCATGTGGTGGAGGTTTGATCCTTTCCCAAGCCTATGGTAATCTATTTTGCTATGACAGGTAGTGAGAGATATCTTCCATTTCCATAATGTTATATTACTTTATTACACCCGAGAGATGTGAGCATCTAAACACTATTGGTGAGGTGCTTGTGTATGACCTCCGTGCTTGTCTATTGGTCTTTTGTGGAACGATTATTTGTTGTAATTACTTTTATATTAGTGTTAAATGACCCCTAACTTGTCTTTTGAGTAGAATAAAAGCTCATTTGCTTGAGGACAAGCAAATCTCAAGTGTGAAGGGTATATGATGAGGCGAAAAATGATCCGTTTTTAGGGGGTCATTTAAGCCCGAATCCGACTTTATTTGATCAAATATTGCCCTAAATCGTTCCTTTTGTGATTTTAGGTGTTTGGAGAGTGAATTCTGGAAAAGAAGCCATTTTGGACGTTTTTGGAGCATTAAAGTGAAGAAAACGACAAAGTACCAAAAATCCATGCTGAAGATACAAGGTAACGGCGTCAAGACCAACATCTTGACGGCGTCAGACATGAAGAATTAAATACCGTAGGTGGTGACGGCGTCAGAAGGCTTTATGACGGCGTCAAAGTGGCAAGAATAAAATACCGTAGGTGGTGACGGCGTCACATAGGCCGTCACAAGTGGATCAAGGCCGTCCGAGGAAGTATTTGGCGGCGAGGTGACGGCGTCAGAATTAACTCTTGACGCCGTCAGACTGTTTTTCCTATATATAGTTTTCTAGTTTTTTCATTAAAGGGAGAAGTTTTGGTGAAACCCTAAAGACGATTTTTGTGCCTCTTTTACAGGTTTTTCAAGGGTTCCAAACCCTTGAGACCTTGCATTGTAATTGAGATAAGTATACTTTTAATTCAATCAATATGTCTATGTGTTGGTTGTTTATCTCTTGTTCTTATCTTAATTCTACTATGCTAGGCTAGATTTTCTTTGTGTTTGCTTAGATCTAATGAAACCTAGATGTTGATTACTTGTCTATTCTTGTTTTGGATGAATGATATTATATGTTAGGCTTAAGAAAACTGACAGATCTCCAATGGTAAAATGCTTGAACGTCTTAAGAAACATGAACCGAGGCGTACTAGGTCTTTATTGGTTGTATTTAATGCATGAGCCACTGTTTACAATCCTTATAGTTGTGCTGGGTCATGGTGTAGGAGGAGATAAGAGCTCATAGAGTTGGGGAGTTATGTATGCCACCCCACGAATGGTATTAAGGAATACAATCCGTCATCCATACAAGTGTAACAAGTAATTAACATGTAAAAGATATCTAGGGAGTAATGAAGTCTAAGTAAACATAATTTCTCCAACCACTGCTCACAACCTTAGTTTAAATTAGTTTAATTTCATTTTCATTAGTTTAATTTAATTATATATTAGCTTTGGGTTAGTTGAATAGCAACTAATTCCGCCCTATCTTCCAAAACCCGAGATTTTACTTGCTTTCATAAAAATATAAAAATACAAAAATAATCATCTTCCACCTCTAGAACTATTAATTAGGTTTTCTAATCCTAGCGACACTATTCCTAAGCTGAACGATCAATCCCCCGGTACTTGTCACTATACTATACTACAACGATCAGGTACACTGCCTGGTGGGGGTTGTAAGCTTCTCGAGATCCCTCGAGAGGTAAAGCAAGGTGCGATTCCCACGCATCAAGTTTTTGGCGCCGTTGCCGGGGAATAGTTATTGTCTAGGTTAGGATTTCTTTTTATTAGGTCTACTTGCTAGATTCCTTTCTAGTAAGATTTTATTTTTATTTTTAGGTTCTCTTTAGTCTATCTTTTCTTTGTGTCTTTGTTAGTAAAAACCTTTCCATTGACTATTCCGTTAGCCATTATGGAGAACGCGAATCCACCATACTACAAACCACGAAATTCACCCACTCCAAATGACATCTTGATGTTTAAACAACATGAGTATGAACCTATCTATGATGCATGGGCTCGTTTTAAATATTTACTCCAAAAAGTCCCTCATCATAATTTTGATCTGTGGTCCCAAATTGAAATATTTTACCATCGTGTCGACCACTATACCAAAATGGACATTGACCATACCGCACATGGGTACCTTTGGGGATTAAGTGCTGATGAAGCATGGGAAACCATAGAGAATTGTGCCATACTTGCCAAAAAAATGGACAACCCGACAAACGTTGTTACGGATCAATTGATAGCAAGTTTAAGGGAACAAGCAAGAAGACTGTTTGGGGATAAAACTATAGATGAGATAACTGGGCATACGGGGTGGTATGATTTCACCATAATACAAATGGAAAAGATAGTAGAAAACCCAAGCCCAATAAGTACCCCACAAGTCCTACCATCACTTGAGGAATACACACCACCCGTGACTTACCCGGAAGAAGTAGAAGAGACTATAGGAGCCCAAATAGAGGTAGAACCCTTGTACCAAATACCACTAGAGGATATAGGTTTGAATACTTGTAGTGATAACCTTACTCTTAGTTCTAGGGAATTACCTAGTGTTGATGAACCGGAACCTCAATCTTCACACAACTTTCCATCCTTAGATATACATCTAGGAGACAAAAGAGGAGCCGACCCACCCATCAACCCATGTAGTCCGGGTAGTCTTAGGATAAAGGTAATGGACTCTAAGCCTTGTAGAGAGGAAGCCAATATAGGAGTGGAAAATGGCCTTACATGCTTACATCACCCATTTATGATTGATCACAAGAAACATTATGGGTTTAAACCGGGTTTATTAGGTCAAGATGGATCCCCAACCAGTAGTCTCTTGAAGTTGATAGAAAATGATCCCTTTCTAGGAGAAAATCTTAATTCACCTATTAACCCGATTGAATTAGGTAAGGTTATGATGATAGGAGCACACCCCTTTGAGCATATAATTCATCCACCACTCTTTCCTCACATGGCATATTTCCACCCTAAGGGTGTGTATCGCTACTTCCACCCGCACTTAATTCAAAGTGTAGGGAAAACCTCTCCTATTTCCATGAAATAAGGGTAGAGTCAGGCTCGTGACTCGAACAAAAACAAGCGCTTCTTGGGAGGCAACCCATGTTTTGTGTGTTTTTATTTGTTTGTTTATTTGTTTGAGTGTTATTTGCTTCCGTATGCATGTTTTATTTTTATTGTTGGTAGATCATGTTTCTAAACTAAATAAGTGTCCTAATAAAACCATATTAGGACACTTTTACATTGTTTTAACATGTGATTACCTACTTTTAATCTGTTGAGACACATAAAAACGTCCTTAAAAGTATTGTTAGGATGCTTTTGATGTAACATCATAGCTATTTTAGTAACCAAGAAAAGGGTCCTAATAACTCAAATAAGATTATGATACCAATTTTATGGTCGCATTATACGTCTATAAACAACACAAATAACGCCCTAATAAAAACATATTAGGACACTTTTCCAATGTTCTAACATGTGATAACCTACTTTTAATCTTTTGATACACATACAAGCGTCCTTTAATGTTAATTCTTAGGACGGTTATCATATACCATTATAGTTACTTTAAAACCAAGAAAAGGGTCCTAATATCCCAAATACGATTATGAAACCAAATTTATGGTCGCATAATATGCATATGAACAACCAAATAACGTCCTAATAACAACATATTAGGACACTTTTACAATGTTGTAAAAGATAATTGTTAGGACGCTTATCATATAACATTATAGCTAATTTAGGACCAAGAAAAGCGTTCTAATATCTCAAAGAAGATTATGAAACCAAATTTTTGGTCGTATAAAATGTCTATTAACAACCTAAATAACGTCCTAATAACAACATATTAGGACAGTTTTACAATGTTAAGTTAATTGTTAGGACGGTTAATAAGTTTAATAGGACAATTTCAAAGTCCTGACAAGTTATATGATAGGACGCTATTTTCACCATCCACACTGTATTATTACGATATGAATAAAACATCAACTAAATATTAAATGAATAAAACGATATTGTATTTCAAATTACCAATTGTCATAACAAAAGCACTAAACATAAATAAGATAGACATAATCTAACATAAAGTCTGTTAACATTAAACAATACATTAACGCAACAAGAAGCTTAGTCCGTGGTCATCATGCATCATTTCTCTCAATCCTCACGGAACACCTACAAATAAACACCCATGTATAAGCATTAAGGTCCATGTTAGTAAAATTATTGGTATCACAAGATTAACAAAGACATACCGAGATAAAGGGACAAGGCCATGCTATGGTTGCACCAACATAGTCTTCAATTGTGGAAAATAACCCATAGGGTCTCACCAAAATTTCATCTCTTTTTGTTGGTACTTGAACGTTTACCTCACACCATCCTCGTCCAATCTCTGTACCAACAACTATATCATTTGGGTTCAAGCTCCTCACCCTTCCTTTTGCTACAGTCTCGGTTGAGTTTAGAATGCTTTTAAGGACAACTTCATCCCCGACCTAGATTTCAGTTTTCAACAAACATTTATCAATTTATAGTCAACACACATGTATTAGGTTAAACAGATGTAATACTGCAGGTATGGAGGCTTGAATTTGGGTGGTCAACACTGATCAGTCAGTGTATGATGGGTGGAATTGGACAAACAAAAAGCTATCTGCAGACCTATCTAATAAGCTCAAAAGTTTGAAATAAGCCCTGAACTTTATAGATGAGCTTATTGGCTTTCAAAAAAACCAATAAGCTCACTGTGTGGCCCACTAATGAAGAAGCTAAGGCACATGGATAGTTGGTGTTTTGAGCTGATGCCCTGGTGCAGGGCAATGGTTAGCCCTGCAGGCCACTTTGAACTATCACCTAAGCCAGAGAAAAAATCATAAAAATAAGCTAAATGTGGGATTCAAAATCTTAGATGGGGAATTTCAACATGTAAAAATATCAAGACTTGAATCTCAAAACAAAATTCACAAAAATTCTCCCAAGATCTGAGTTTCTGACTAACATACCATTTTGACTTTTTGATTTTGAACTTAAACTTTGACTTTAATGAAACTTGTTTGATCCGTATGCACTAAGTATGATTATTTAAGCTATGATAACACTAATTTAAGATACATGAACAAGATTTAGACCAAGTGGGTGAGATTTGATCCTCACAGGTCCCAACAGTGGACTGTGAGAGTGAAGGTAATTTGATTTTGACTTAGTTCAAACATTGGTTTTATAGTTTTACTAGTTCTAATATCACCTAAGAGGTCAGAGTGTGCAGATAAACAAGTGAAAAGGCAACTACCACAGTTGAAACAACACAGAACCAAACACCCCTTAATAACTGAGTTGACAAATTTAAAAGGCAAATGAGCAATGTAAATCATAATACTGATACATAAGCTTGTAGCCTAGGTTCATTAGCTATCAAAGATAAAATAAGCTATAACTAGTAGAAAGGAACATACTTCGCAGGAATAACCCGGAGGGTTCCATTGCAGAAGGATATCTAGCTGAAGAGTGTGTGTCGTTCTGTTCATTGTACTTATCCAGTGATGTTGAGACCGTACATAATAAGACAAGTCGAAATAATGATGACGATGGTTATGAGGATGTTTTACCTATCTTTTCTATGGCGGGTCGACCGATTTGAGCTACTAAGGTAGAAATGATGGAACTTGACATTTTGGCTAAAGCACATTCATATGTGTTGTTCAATTGTAGTGAAGTTGATGAATTTCGAACGTAAGTAATTATATTAGTTGTGAGTTTCATAAATTATATTATACAATGAATAGTTTTCGTTGTTATCTTCATTATCATCTGTTAACACTGCAGTGAACATCTGGCGTTGGTTCATCATCAAAATCAGAGAAAACGTAAGCGTGACATTCAACGTTTACATAGTGAGACTTTTGAGTCGTGGTTTCAAGATCATGTAAGGCATATACACAGGTTTATTACTTTTGCAAAATAATTATAATGACATAGCATTTTCGACCTACTAATAACAAAACAAGTAACACATCTTGCCTTATTTCAGGTTGAGGAGCTACATGCTAGAGGGGATCACAGAATCACAGAAAGTCTAAGGTGCTTGGCAAGTGGTCCATCTGAGTATGTGAAAAAATATAAGGGATTTATCATAAATGGTTTCCGATTTCACACAAAAGATGTAGAACATAATAGGAAAACACAGAATAGTGGGGTTAATCTTCAGGCCATGACAAACAGTTACTCGAGTGCTACAGATAACAATCCTATCGCGGGAGATGTAACTTACTACGGGGTTTTGAATGATATAATTGAGTTGGAGTATGGTATTGACAAGAAAGTAGTTTTGTTCGATTGTGATTGGATTTCGAATGGTTCAAGGAAAAAAGAAGATGACAACGGGTTTACTCTATTGAATTTTGAAGGATTGAAGGCTCATAACGAGCCTTTTATACTAGCTTCTCAAGCACATCAAGTATTTTACGTTACAGATGGTGTTGACAAAGGATGGCAAGTTGTGATCAAGACAGCGCCCAGACATGTTTATGACATGGATGAACAAACAAGTCTTGATGACGTCGAAACACATTTGCAGGGTGACTCATTTATGTGTCCTCAACATGACGAAACAATGGATATTGAATTGGTTAGAGGTGGTTTCGATGGAACCGTTGTGGACAACAATGACTTAGTTATTGCCGATGAAGAAGATCCAGTTGAAGAAGCTTAATGATTTCAATTAGCTAAATAGTAATAGTCCCTGTTTTTATGTAAAATTAGTTGTTAAGAATCAATTACAATCCTCATTACTGTTTGTATTACTCTTTCTTATTTAAATTTAGGTAATTTTAACTTTTTAGCTTCTTGTTATTTATATTTTCACTTTGACATCTCAAAACAACCCTGCTTAAGGGGTGTTTGGATCAAATGGGTCAAACGGGTCAATATGGCTTATCACTGTTTGGCTCAAATGCCCATATTAAGAGCTTAATTTCTGCTTATTCACTGTTGTTTCTCTTCTGTTTTTTGTTTCCTTTAGTAGCTTGTACTACTGACTAGAGAATTCTGAGCTTAATTGGGATTCTAGATCTTATCTTGTTGCTTTAATTTGGTCTGCTAATCACCACATTATGACTGAGATACCCTGCACTCAGTCATTTTTGTTTTTGAATCAATCCTAGTTTATTTTGTGACTGCAATTCTGGATTAGTATATTACAGCAATAATGCACCAAATTAACCATTATCATTGATAGATAAGGACACTACAAAGACAGCTAACCCATACATAACTTCCAAAAGATTGATACATATAACAATACAAATACAGATAACACATTATCCTCATGGTTTTTTGACTCCAAATGTCTTCTTTTTTATTGCATCCCAAGTAACATTGTTAGCAATACCTAACACTTGTATCCTTTTACCAGGAACTTGTTCAACTTGTTCAACATTTTTGCTGTTTGACTTCTTGCCTTTTGACTTTTTGGCTTCTGACTTTGTTAATCCTTTGAATTTCCAATTAGGTGGAAAGTAACCAGCCCAAGATGAATTTGAGCTTAACTCATCTTCACAGCTTGACATAGGTGATGATTTTGAGCTTCAAATGCTTATCACTTCTGCAACAAAATAATACTCATTTAGATCTTGAAATGCTAGGAACAAGGCATTCTAGTCTATATTCTAATACAAGCAGTAGTAACAGAGTATGACTATCATAACATGCTATTAACTACTCACTCTCTATAACTTCAATTCCCATTTACCTTCAACTTTTTTGATAACAACTGTAAATGCATCCATTACTATCTCACCAAACATCAACAACTGTAAATGCATCCACACATATATCCCATAACAAGCATTTCATTAAACAAAAGTTCATTACATCAAACCTACATAACAAGCATTTCATTACACAATTTGTGACAACATAACTGCAATAACCAAACACAAAACAACAACTATTTTCTTAAAAAAAACAACACTAGACTTGCTTTCTTTCAACTCCAATTGCAGCAGAAACATTTCCTTCTCCATAGTTGATTTTTGAAACTCAATCTCCCTTTCCAAATCTCTTATTTTTCCATACTTGTCTTCTTTCAAACGTTTTTCCTTTTGAATCAAATTAAAAACCTCTTGTTTGTAATAGTCATTAGGCAACTCAGGATCTAGCCAGTAAAATGTCTTACATTTTGAACCCTATATGGTACAAACAACAAAGATCACTAATATCAACGCATCCAAGAAAACGCATTATAATACTCAACGCATCCAAGAAAACTTACATTATAATACTCAACGCATCCAAGAAAACGCCTTAAAGGGAAATCAATTGTCCGCGAAGTCTGCCTAATTACTGGTTGATCATGTTCACAATGTGTTGGTGGTGGTGGCCGATTAGTTCTATTTGAGGAGGAAGACATTGTATGGTTGTATTTATTTAGGGTTTATAATTGGGGAAAAATAATGGGGGAAGTATTATTATAATAAGGATGTAGTGGAAACTAATGTTTAAATAAAACTTTTGTGAATAAGCGTTTCATAAAACTGATCTTTTATGACTCAAATATCTAGTGTCCTATTATGGTGTATCAAGTTTTGATACCAAGTATCAAAGTGTCATACTAACTAATGTTTAAAAAAAACTTTTGTAAAAAAGCGTTCTTAAAAACTGAAGTTTTATGACTCAAATAAAGAAGTGTTCTATTATGGTGTAGGATAATAAAACCACAACAAATAAGCGTACTATAAATGTTAATGTTAAAAGACACAGGTGTCAAGGGTCCTGTTAATTTTTGTTCAAATAAAACTTTTGCAATTAAGCGTTCTATAAAACTGAATAAGCGTTATAAAAAGCGGATGTTTTACGACTCTAAAAATGTGTGACATATTGTGGTGTATCATAAACAAACCATTATGAATAACCGTTCTATAAAGTTTAACGTTATAAGACGCTTGCGAATAAGCGTTTTAAATAATTAATGTTTTATGACTTATATATCAACTGTCCTATTATGGTGTATTGTAATAAAACCATAATTAATATGCATCCTTTAAGGGTCCTACTAAGTTTTGTTATAATAAAACTTTTTCAAATAATCGTTTTAAAAAAATGATGTTATAAAACCATTGTACATAAGCGTCCTATAAAGGTTAACGTTATAATACCCACGTGTCAAAGGTCCTATTAAATTTTGGTATAATAAAACTTTTTGTGAATAAGCGTTTTAACTAACTGATGTCTTATGACTCGAAACTCAAGTGTCCTATTATGGTTTATTATAATACAACCATAATGAATAAACGTCTTATAAAGGTAATTTATTAGGATCCATATTTTAAGTGTCCTATTAAGTTATATGATAATAAGACCCCAAATCATCGACCATCCTATTATATACCTTTTTAGGACATCGCCTAAGTAGCAAATATTTAATAAGGACCCTAAACGCTCATATGTCCTATTAAACAGTTTTTTACATTATCATACCGTCCCACACAAAGGGTCCTAAAAAGCCACTTTTGTTGTAGTGGCAGAAATGGAAGGACTAAAGACAAAATATATGAAGTATGCAGATTCTGCACCAACTACGGCGTAGAGGTTTCATCTACCTACGCCATAGCAAGAACTAATAAAGACTACGGCGTAGCTCATCCCTAACTACGGCGTAGTGATCTACTAAAGGACTCTACGAAGTAGCTACTCTCCACCTACGGCGTAGACCCCAAAAAGAGGCAGTATGGAACTCAAATGGCCAAAGAAGAAGTTACGTCGTAGATGCATCCAAAGAAGAAGCTACGACGTAGTTAATATTTACAAGGGCTACGACATAGCCACTCATGCAGCTACGCCGTAGCAAAGTCGGGCCTATAAATACAGACCCTAATTCCGAGTTTATTCATTCACTCTTCACCACACAAAAGTTGGGAGAAACTCAGGGAGCTGGAGGAATGAAGTCCAATCCACATGCAAGTCAATTCCAAGGGAGAATTCACACACCAATCATAAGTTTATCATTCCTTTGTCTTGTATACGATTCATGTTTACATTTGTAATAATACATTCTTGTTTTACTGCAACTATGAATATGAGTGGCTAATCACCTCTTGGTGTTAGCCTAGTTATGAAATTATTATTGTTATGATTTAGTTTTCTATGCATCAATGTTCGTATTGTTTGTATACTTTCATGGCGAGTCTTAGGACACTCTAGTTTTGGTAGTGTTGAGCATTGGTAGTTCCTTGGAGGCTTGGTGAATTAACCCTAGGACCCAAGCCGATGAGGATGTGACTTGGTGATAGAAATAACACCATACATGTGCGAATTAACCCTAGGGTCACCTATCAATGCGAGACGCTTAAAGAAGCTAGAGGGGGTGTAAGATCTGACCATGCCGCATCCCGCTGGACTTGTCCATGTTAGTAGAGGTACTTAATGACTCTTACATCTTTATAGGTTCACGCCGCCCGATGAACTCTCGGCTTCACAATAGTCGGGAATAGGACAAGGTGAAATATAGATTTAGGAGATTTAACCCTCTGATCCTAAATGTGTATAACCTCCAGACGAAATGATAGGATGCACTTATAGAAAACCAATCATAATAATAACAAGAGTAGTAATTAGGTTCGCACTATCTATCCTTATTGATTCTCTTTCATTTATTTACTTGCTTTGTTATTTACTTTTATTAGTTAATTAATCTTTACAATCATAAACCCCTTTTTAAACATGCCAATAGACTTGGATAGACTCCACACTCATAGCTCTTGGGACGACCTCGGCTTTACCGTCTAGCTATATCTCACACGACCGAATACACTGCCCGATAGTGCATTAGGTAGACCTTAGGTAAACGAGACACTTATAAATATTAAAACATGGTCGGTAAAACCTGCATCAAGTTTTTGGCACCGCTGCCGGGGAGCTATTAGGATTTTGTTTAAGTTTATTTACTTTTTATGGCTTTAACTATTAACGATTATTTGACTTCTGTTCGTTGTGAACCAGGGATAGTAAGACTAGTCCTAGAGGAGAATATTGAATTTGAATTATGGGAGTTATGTCTTGATGAATTGAAAACGTACAGGTTTGCTGGGGAAGCTCACGAACACATTTTCAGAGTCAGTGAAATCATCAATTTGTTTCAAGCTCCCCAAGTATCGAGGGACGTTGTGATGATGATGGCATTTCCTTTTTCACAAAAAGGAAAACCTCGGACATGGGTAAAGAAGCTCCCTCAGGGACTCATTAATACATGGGATTATTTAAAAAAGACTTTTTTTCTCAAAGAATATCGAACTCCTAACAAGATTCTGCAACGGCTAGAAAGGATCCGAAAATTTCAGCAAAATCAGGGTGAATCGTTATTTTCAGCATGGGAAAGATTTGAAGACTTACTTTTCAAATGTCCGGAACACAAGCTCAACAAACATGAATGACTACAAATATTCTACAACGGGCTGAATATGGAGTCCCGAAGAATATTCGACTTTAAGGAACACATTCCTAAGATGACTGCAGCCAAAGGGCTGGAAAAGGTCGAAGAAATCGCCCGCCATTCATCAACATGGCACGAAGAACAGGAACCCATTTCTGATAAACCTGATGAACTCTGCTCAATACTAAAAAATCTTGAGAAATTTGAATCTGATATGAATTTACTTACTATAGAAGTGAATATGGTACAATATAGCTTCAAGGACCCAATCAACGGAAAAGTAACTGACCTGGAGAAAATTGTCAAGAAATTTATCAGAAACTCCTATCACAATCAAAAGGAAATTCAAGAAACAATTTGGGGAATTAAGATGGGGTATGATGGTGTCTTGAAGTCCCACGCAAGGCTAATCCAGAAATTGGAAGCTCAAGTAGGAAATTTGGCCGAGACCTTCAGAGATACGGGTGTTTGTGGACTTCCCAGCACTACTGAAACCAACCCCAGAGATTTAGCTCATGCCATCACTACAAGAAGCGATTTAAATTACAAGGAACCGACTTATCCAACAATTAGTGAAAATGAAAAAACAACTTCAAGCAATGAAGTGGATAAGAATACACCGGCTACTGACGAGAGGACGGCTAGACCATATATCCCTCCTATCCCATTTCTAAGAAGAATGAGGAAAGAAAAAGAGCAGGAATAGTTTCAACGTTTTTTTGAAAGGGTCAAGGATCTTAGCATCAACATACCTTTTGATGAAGCCCTGGAACAAATGCCTAAGTATGCAAAGTTCATGAAGGATATCCTCACTAAAAAAAGGCAAGGGAGCCTAACTTGGGTTACTTTAAACGAGAAATTCTCATCCATGCTAACACATGAGATACCTTCAAATGAAAAAAATCTTGGAAATTTTACACTTCCATGCACCATCAACGGAACCACTTTTAATAAAGGTATGGCCGATCTAGGAGCAAGTATCAGTCTGATGCCGTATTCATTGTAATTAAGATTGGAACTTGATGATCTCCAGCCAACCAGAATGTGCCTTGAATTAGCCAACAAGTCTACTCAATACCCAATGGTAATTGCTGAAAATGTCCTTGTGAAGATTGATAAGTTTGTGTTCCCAGTAGATTTTGTGGTTATCTACATGAAAGAAGATGAAGTGTTGGGATTTAATAACATGTTAACCATTAACTCTGCGAGTACGCAACGGAATATGAATCTAGTTTAGCCTTTATGATTAACACACATATAAACAACTTAAGGTAAAACAGAAACGAGAAAAGTAAATAGAAAACTAACCCTCGTAGTCACCTGCAAATGAAACAATAAGTGATTAAAACAATCACCTCTATGGTTGCTCACACAAACACGTCAACAAATACGCCGTGATGCTAGTCGCTTGCTTTACGTATACAACCAAACAAACTTGTGATCTTGTTGTAACTTAAACACGCTGGAATACGAAACAGTATACGACGTGTACAAAGGAATGGATAGAAAACATAACAAGAATAATACTTTTGTTTGTTATTAGCTTTATACGTTTGAAAAGTTAAACTAAACCAACAAGTTATAATATTGTTTTGCCTTGTTGCTTTCTTCCGTAGGAATGAACAAAAGAAAAAGGATAAAAACGATATTGATATTTTTAGGGTTACAGTATCTGTCGTGTGTATATACAATGAGGCCAAAGAGTGTTTATATAGCATCCCAACTTGTCCAACAAGTCATTGCTTTCACCTCCTTTAGTTACACAAAATCGACACTCTCCTCCCCTCCTAGAACCTTCCCATAACTGGCCACATTGGAAGGAGGTCCGGGAGTTTCGTTTTCCGACATCCAAGTCCATGTCTTTTATATTTAACGTATATTAAAATTAGTTAAAGCGTCTAACGATTAAAACTAATAACCTTTAAATTATTTCGTGAAACATACTAGTTATAATGCCCGCGCACGCGCAGATTTTTTTTTATGTTTTTTTAATAAAATATTTTTTTTTATTTAAAAATAAATAATTTAATCTTTGTTTTATTTGATCTATAATTTTTAATTATTAAAAATAATCATTTCAAAAGTTTAATCCTATTGTTAGTTGCATCTTATCTATATTTTTTGTATATATCTTCTACTTGTATTTATAATTATTAATTATTAAAGATAATCATTTAAAAAGTTTAATCCTATTGTTAGTTGCATCTTATCTATATTTTTTGTATTTATATTCTACTTGTGTAGTATATCAACAAAAGGAATTTATAAATTTATAAATTAAAAAATAATAATTAATTAAAATATTACTTAATAAGGAAATAATCTTTTTTTTTGAAATACGAAAGTCACCACTAGGGGTTTTGTTGTATTATATAAAAGATTAAACACTTAATAAATATAACAAGTATATATATTAATTATTTAATAAGTGTACTCTTCGTGTATTAACGTGTGTGCCCCCAATAGGCACACACATTTCTAGTCGTATATCAGCTAATCTAACTACCATAACCCAAAAGCTCCCACTTGGGAGTTGGAGTAGCAGATACCACATATACCAACGACGGAAACGTCTAGCAACACTCACATTCGTTATTGAACTAGAAATGTCTGAGATAAAGTTTCAAAAAAATATTCTCAGTAGCATGGTTATTTATGTCTTGCTATAATCATCATTTGTTATAGATACCGTTAAACCATGGATATGGATCCTAACTCATTCCATATAGTTTAACCATTTAGATTCTCATTATAGAATTTAATTCAGATATACCAAATGTAATCAAGAATCATCTTGCATTACCCTTTGGGTTTGGCCAAACAATTATCTAATTAATTCTGGAGAGGGCCCATGGTATCTTTCTACACATATCAAGTGGAGTAACAAATCCTTTGTTGACTACAAGTGTTGTGGATGCTGCTTCACATCACTCTGAAAAATAGCTTTTATAACTACCTTATTCAGGACAGCGTTTGGCATATAATTACAAAAGTGATATCCATACATAACAGAACTTTCTTGTATCTCAAGTCTAAGGATGACTTAATAAACCATTTTCAACATCTTAGTCATGACAAGGATCCAACAGTAAATGTTCGAAATTTGGGGTATCCAATATGCATCCCTTGTGAATACATATGAGTTTGGCGGGAACAATCCACATTCTCATAGAATATAACCAACACTCACATTTGCCTTGCGTAACAATATTCCCATATTGTTAACCGACAATGGACATATTTAGAATGATAAAATCATTCAAGGATTAAACATGCAAATATCGGATAACAATTATTATATGAATTAATAACAAATACCAAGTATCTGTATTCATCATCAAGTAAAAATTGTCTTACAATCCCAATTATCCAAATACTAATTAAACAGATATGCATGAAACTAATTAGTAAGTTGAAGTCTAATGTTTCCAACATTCTCAACTTTTCTTTACAAGAAAACTAAATAGTCATCTAAGTAAACTTTCCGAATACTAGTTTCAAATTTCACATATAGTGAGGGATTTGAAATATAAGATTAGTGTCTTATCTCATATGCTCATACTGTTGCAAGAGTCGTAGTATGGAGATGTCACCCTACCTTGCATGAGGTGTTAGAAGTCAATGACATATTGACCATCATCTTTACAGTTTCTTAAAAATGTAAAGTATTCTTATTCCTTAATGTGTAATGCAACAATGCTCTTCGCTGAGCATATCTAGTTAGTAGATTTATCATAAATGATAAAATCCTACTTTAACTAGTTTTAATTATCTTCTAGCATCATTGTACGTATACAAAACTATGCTTTATAATTAGTAAACATCAGTATTAACAATAATCTAAATACTCTCAATTAGATATTGTTGTTATCAGCTCATCTTGCTCTTGTGCAAAAGTAACAACCATTCTTATACACAATATAATATGTACATGACAAACCCTTAGTTAAAAAAAACATAAGGTTTCCATCCATGTAATAAATTATTTCAAGTGGAAATATACCATTCAAGACTTGCTTCAGTGATATATTGCATTTGTGTTGGACTTAATTTTCCGCATATGTTTATTCCAAGGTTGTTTGTTCTATTCCCTAAATCACAAGTGAAGTTTCATTCCAACCTTAAGGATTAATATCTAGCTTAAATGGAATGATATCCTCAATATGTTATACAACATATTGATTTTAAGGAAAAGATAGTGCTCCCACTTAATGTCAGATGTACTCAGGAATTATCTTAATTCAATCAAAATCATATTGTAATTAAATTCAAGATCTCAGCTCTTAGATGCATGATCCAATCCAAACTTGGATTGCTGAAACTTGTATACTAAATAAAGATTATATAGACTCATAACCCTTTTGATTATACACCATCCTCGCAGAAGGTAATCATAATGAAAAGAGTTATAAAACTTAATTGCCATATTCCACATTTAAAGAAAATTGTATGACAGTTAATTATCTTTATTTAATTAATGCGTGTATAAAAGAAAATCTAATCACAGCCAATTGCATGAGTATGATTAAAAACTTCTTATTCTAAACCATACATTAATCATGTATACAATTTTATCCTTTTATGCCTTTCTTCAAAAGAAACTTATTCCAACCTCATAGGTTACATATTAGGCGAAATAACAATCAAGATCAAAACATTGATTTGCCTTTTAAGGACATCATCTTATCATTCATAGTTCTAAGACATTTATTAGATTCAAGATGTAATAATGTTCCTTAGTAGTTAGCAGATTTACAGTGATCTTCTAACTTATATCCCTCAGCAATGATATTAAAATATCACTCAAGTGATGAGGCATCCTTGCAGATTTATGAATGAGGGTAACATTATACTTCGGTTGACATTTATATGTTTAACCTTAGTATGGCATTAATAAGTGGATTTTAGAAGGTTATGTATTTGTTCTTGAATATCTTCAAGATTTGTAGATGCTCCCACTTACTTTTGTAAGTAGAGACAATTCTCTAAATACTGAGTATTTAAGCAACAATAAATTGTTCTTTATTTGGGAACCACAAAATACATTTTAAGTTCTCATATCTAGATTGTTAATAAAATGCTTCATAAGATTTTAACAAATTCAGAACTTAAATCAAGACATAATGGAATTCCTTCCAACAACTCTAATTAGCGTTTGTAGTAAACCTTAATTCTTGAATCACTCTTTAACCAAAAATCTTAGAAACTGTTTGGTGTTTCGTCTAGCTAGGAGGAACACCAAAACTACAATCTTCAAGCTAGTAAGTGTAGAAAAATCAAAAACCCCAAAAGGGATTAGGATTCGATTGGTTTGAGTGGAAAAACCGAAAATCCCTAAGGGTTTAGGGTCGTGGGTTGTCTTGAATACCTTCTAGGTTTGAACTACATTGAGTGTATCCATGACACACATAATTTTCTAACCTTGACAGATTTTGGAGGTAGAGCAATTAGAACTATCAAGAATCAAACAATATGAATATTGTTTGTTTCAACCTATTAGACATAGCATAATAATGTGGTATTCTATAAGTATTTGAATTGTGAAACTATATCAGAATTCGATAGATAATTTAATTCTCTTTGGATCAAATACTTGTCAATTGGGTCTAGCCAAATTGCATATTAAGTATTTTCGAACCAAGTGCATGCTATAATGTATATTTTTTGAATAATACAAGAACCTTATGTTCACATGTTCACAAGAAGACAGAACTGTTCAAGAATTATATGTTCATGTGTTTACAAGAAAACAGAACATGTGAATAATACATTATAAGTCTTTAAAGACCTCATGTTTATGTGTTAACTAGAAGACATAACACTTTTATTATATACTTTATGTTAAAAGTCATTGATTAATTCAAGGACTTTATAATTATGTCTCAACATGTAAACATAATTATACTAACAAAAGTAATCATGAACGCAAACTCTTGAGTTCTGTAGTAATTTCAAGTTAATTTTATACTTCAGTATTATGATTGTCATAATGTAACCATAATTATATTGACTAAAACATGTAGTCAAAATTTTAAAGTATCTTTACACTTTATCATGACATTTGAATGTACTAGGGCAACAAACATGTTGAGAATTAAATAATCAGAAGAATCAGCATAAAGGCTCAAGGAAATATATCAAGTATGTTCCTGCTGATAAAGCTCAAAGCATGTTCCTACTAATAAAACAAGTGTGTTTCTACTGATGAATGTTACTGCTGATGGATTCTACTGCTGCTATGACTCATACAGCTGCTGTGTAGATAAGTACTACTTATTCTACTGATACGTGTACAAAGATATTATGTGCATAGTCACTAGATAATATCTTCTTGGTAGTCATCAAATTGAACACTCTAAATGAGTTGTATTTCTAGATACATGTTGTATCTTAATGACTGACAAGATAAGTCATCATCTAGCTAGAATGAAGATAAGTCATAAGCTAGAGCTAGTGGTTATATAAGTCATATAGATTGTAAAAAATCTTTCCTTAGACTATAAAAGGAAGATCTCAGATATGACTTACATAGACTTTTAGATACAGATGCAAGCAAGAGAGTGTATACACATGCAAATACATTAGAACAAAACACAAGATTCAAGGTTTTGTAACCCTAGTGATAGTGAAGATCACTCGTATTATCTTGAATAATATTGAATCATTTGGTGAAATACTTTCATTGTTCTTTGTTAAATAAACTCAAGCACCACTATTCCATTTCCAACAATCATTTTAAGTGTGATTAAGTAGATTCCGCATACTTAATCATATTCACTCAAAGTATCATATATACACATTACAAAGGTCCAACACCTCTTAGTGTGTGATCAATTTTAGTGATCCTCTCTGTTGGTATTAGAGCAAGGTTGATATCTTTGATTTAAAGAAGAAGAAATGGACATGGAGTCTGTTCAAACAAATGTTGCTGCAAAGTTGCCAGTTCTCAAACAGAATGAGTTTGAATTGTGGAGGTTAAGAATAGAACAATTTTTCCAGGTGCAGGATTACACTCTCTGGGAAATCATTGAAGATGGAAACTCTTTCAAACCCACAACCACTACATCAACAATTGAAGGTAGGGAAATAAAAACTCTTAAAACAATCCCTTCAACTGCTGATGAAAGAATAAAGAAGAAGAATGACCTCAAGGCCAGAAGCATGCTGATGATGACCATTCCAAATGATCAACTTATAAACTTCAGCAAATTCAAAGATGCCAAGTCATTATTTGAGGCAATTATTGCAAGGTATGGAGGGAATGAAGCCACCAAGAAGACCCAGAAAACCCTTTTTAATCAACAGTTTGAAAATTTCTCATCAACCATTAATGAATCTCTTGACCACATGTTTACAAGGCTACAGAAAATTTTGAGCCAACTTGCTGTTCTTGGGGTTGACATACCTCAAGAAGATTTAAATTCAAAATTTCTGAGAAGCTTACCAGAAGAGTGGGCTATGCATGTTGTTGTTTGGAAGAATAAACCAGACATAGACACTATGGATCTTATGGATTTGTATAGTAACTTTAAAATTATGAAACAAGAAGTAAAGAAAACTAGTGTCTCTAGTTATTATACTAGGAACATGGCATTTATGTCATCTCCTAGTATTTCAAACCCAGTTAAAGATGAAAAGGTTGATAATGGAGTTGGTGCTGCTAGTTCATCAAGCAGTACTTTTGGTATATTGAATGAAAAGGCTTGTTGGGCCTTTTTCACAAGTCAGAATAATGGGTCCATGCTCACTCATGAAGATCTATTAGAAATCAATGATGATGATTTAGAAGAGATGGACCTAAAATGGCAAATTTCTCTTCTTAGCATGAGGGCTAAGAAATTCTATCAGAGGACGGGGAAGAAACTCACCATCAGCAGCAATGATACTGCTGGTTTTGACAAGTCAAAGATAGAATGCTATAACTGTCATATGTTGGGGCACTTCTCAAGAGAATGTAGAAGGCCAAGGCAGCAAGATAGCAAGAATAGAGGTTTTGGAAGCAAGTCCAAAATAGGGGAATCAACCAATCCAAAGGCTATGGTAGCTATTGTTGGATTAGGATTTGATTGGAGCTTTACAGCTGATGTAGAAGATGATTCTCCTCAGACAACTCTTATGACTTTCTCTACAGAGGTACAATCTGATAAAGTTTGTTCAAATAATTGTTCTGCTCTTAAAAGTTTAGAAACCTTAACCAAAGGTTATGAGAATCAAAGGACAGAGCTAATTGATACAACTCATAACTTAACCAATCATAAAAGAGGTTTAGCTATTCTAGAGGAACAAGTCATACATTTTAAAACAAATGAATCTACCTTTACTGATGTCAAAATTCTTCTTGAAAGAGAATTAATGTTTAAAGATGTTGACATTAGTAACTTGAAAGCTGAAGTAGATAGGCTTAGTAAGGCTAAAGAAAACATTCAAATGAGTGTAGAAACACTAGATTATGCATCTAAGGGTGTGACCAACTTAATTGAATGTCAAGTAATTAATAAAGCTAAGTCTGGTGTTGGATACAAATCTGTTCCTCCACCATATAGAGGTATTCCTGCTCCACGAGGAATTGACCTAGAACACACAGGATTACCTGAATTTCAACTACCTGAATTAAAATATGGAGTTCAACCAAAAACTAATGTAGTTGTTAATAAACCTTTGAAAGAGAGTGAAAGTTTGAGTAACACTTCACTTCCTAAGGAAAAGGCGTGTTCTTGTAGAAAGTCAGATAGTCCAATCATTGAGGACTTACCATTTGATGATAAAGTTAAACAGGTTATGTCTAAACCTGAAGTGGTTAAGAAAGTTAGAATAAGTGTTTCTAAGATAGTCAAACATAGTACTGATAAGCCTAAAAACAATGTTAAACATGTTAGGCGACCAGTAAGATATTGTGAGCAATATAGAACCATAAACAAGCCAGAGGCAACCAAAGGAATTGGTATGGCCTCAAGTCTAACCTTTTAAGGGATGACTTTGTCTCTTATAACAAAGCTTGTTACACATGTGGTAATTTTGACCATCTTGCAGCTTTTTGTAACCAATGGGTATCTGGGTATACAAACAATAGGGTGAATCTAAAAAGGCAAACACCTAAAAGTCACTCTAACTTTACTAGAACAAAATCCAAAACAGTCTCAGTTCCTGCTGATAGGAAAATGGTTTCTGCTGATAGACCATATCTGACTGTTTACCCAAAAACAACAGTTAAAAGTGCTAAAACAACTTTCAAAAATGCATCAAATGTTGTTAAAAGACCCATTCTAACAAAGGCAGTAGTCCAAAAACAAGTTTGGAAACCAAAGGATACAACTAAAAAGCCATCAGTTTCTGCTGATAGCCAAACAGTTCATATCACTGCTAAGGGAAACAGGGCAAATGCTGTTAAGGCCTCAGCATGTTGGATTCTTAAATCCAATGTTGCATCAACTACTCTCAAAAGATTACATTTCATTGATGCAAGAGGCGAATCCAAGTCAGAAATGGTTTGGATCCCAAAACAAAACTAATTCCTTTATTTATGTGCAGGGACATTCATCAGCAGATACTGAAGATCAAGGATTCTCAGACAGTGGATGTTCAAGGCACATGACAGGCAACAAGTCTTATCTCTCAAATTTTTAATCAATAGATGGAGGCTATGTTACCTTTGGAGGAGGAATTGGAGGAAGAATTACTGGTAAAGGTACTATTAAAACCGATAAATTAGATTTTGAAGATGTGTACTATGTGCAAGGGCTTAATTATAATCTTTTTAGTGTCTCACAAATGTGTGACAAAAAGAACAAGGTTCTCTTTACTGACACTGAATGTCTTGTATTTTCTTCTGATTTTAAAATGCCTGATGCAAGTCAAGCACTTCTTAGAATTCCAAGAAAAGGCAACATGTATAGTGTTGATATGAAGAAAATCGTTCCTAAAGAGGCTCTTACTTGTCTTATTGCTAAGGCCACATTGGATGAATCAATGAAATGGCATAGGAGGCTTGGTCATATTAACTTCAAAACCATAAATAAGATTGTCAAAGATGGTTTGGTAAGACGTTTACCTAAAAAACGATTTGAAAATGATCAAACATGCATTGCTTGTCTTAAAGGCAAACAACATAAAGCCTCTTGTAAGCCCAAGATTTTTAACTCTATCAATCAATCATTGTTTATGCTGCATATGGACTTATTTGGTCCTACAAATGTTAGAAGTTTGCTGCATAAGAGATATTGTCTAGTTATTACTGATGACTTTAGTAGATTTACATGGGTATTCTTTTTAAGTACTAAGGATGAGACTTCTAGCATCCTTAATACTTTCATTACAGAGATAGAAAACCTAGTAAGCAAAAGAGTAAAAGTCATTAGATGTGATAATGGGACAGAATTTAAAAATAGAGTTATGGATGATTTCTGCAAAGAAAAATGTATTAAAAGAGAATTTAGTGTTGCAAGAACTCCACAACAGAATGGAGTTGCTGAAGGGAAAAATAGAACACTAATAGAAGCTTCTAGAACTATGTTAGCTGACTCTAAGTTGCCTATAACTTTTTGGGCAGAAGCAGTCAACACTGCTTGCTATGTTCAAAATAGAGTTTTAGTTGTAAAACCTCACAATAAGACATCATATGAACTATTTAGAGGTAGAACTCCTGAAATAGGATTTCTTAGACCTTTTGGATGTCATGTGAAAATTCTAAATACCTTAGACCATCTTGGTAAGTTTGATGGTAAAGCAGATGAAGGATTCTTAGTTGGATATTCTATTAATAGCAAAGCATTTAGAGTATACAACATGAGAACTAGAAGAGTAGAGGAAAATCTACATGTGGAGTTTTTAGAAAATAAATCCAATGTAGAAGTTCAAGGTCCCAAATGGCTATTTGATCTTAAATCTTTATCCAAATCAATGAATTATGTGCCTCTTGTTGCAGAAACTAATGAATTTTCAGGTTCACAAACTGCTGATGCAACAAATGGAGAAGGATTAGAGAAGGAGGAAAATCAAGATTATGTGATGATGCCAATATGGACAAATTCAAGTGTGGATTCAACTTCAATAAATGGTGAATCTTCTTCTGGTAAATCTAAAGAAGATGTTGAAGATGAATGCAAGGAAGATAGAACTGAGGAACAAGAGTTTCAAGTAAGAAGTAACACTGCTATTTTTGCTGATAAGCAAATCGTTCCCGCTGATGAGCAAAATGTTTCTGCTGATGGTCCATCAGAAGAAACACAAGCAAATCTCTAAGAAAATGAGGTGGATTTCAACAACCTTCCACCTGATTATCAAGTTCTTTCTACTCCACTCTCAAGGATTCACAAAGTTCACTCCCTAGACAATGTGATTGGAGATGTACAATCAGGAGTAAAAACAAGACAAAAATTGATGTCTTCAGATCAACAAGGGCTTCTTGATGCCCTTTATGCTTCAAAACAGCATGAGTTTTCAAACTCTTGCTTATTTGTATGTTTTCTCTCATAAGATGAACCAAAGAATATTCATAAAGCCCTAGAGGATTCAAGCTGGTTGGAGGCTATGCAAGAGGAGCTTCTTCAGTTTAAGATTCAAAAGGTATGGGTGCTAGTTGATTTACCAAGTGGTGTAAGGGTAATTGGCACTAGATGGGTTTTTAGGAATAAAAGGGATGAAAGGGGCATAGTGATAAGAAATAAAGCTAGATTAGTAGCTCAAGGGTACACACAAGAAGAAGGGATAGACTATGAAGAGGTTTTTGCTCCAGTACCAAGGATTGAAGCCATTAGACTCTTTTTAGCTTATGCTTCATTTATGGGCTTCACAGTTTATCAAATGGATGTCAAGAGTGCTTTCTTATATGGTACTATTGAAGAGGAGGTGTATGTCTCACAACCTCCTGGTTTTATTGATCCTGACCATCCAGACAAAGTGTACAAGGTTGTTAAAGCTCTATGTGGCCTACAACAGGCACCAAGAGCTTGGTATGAAACACTGGCTTCCTACTTAATTTCAAATGGATTTCAAAGAGGCAACATAGATTAGACACTTTTTACAAAGAAGCATAAGAAGGATCTTTTGCTAGTTCAAGTGTATGTGGATGATATCATCTTTGGATCTACAAGGAAGGAGATGTGTTTAGAGTTTGAGAAGCTTATGCACAATAAGTTTCAGATGAGTTCCATGGGGGAACTTACATTCTTTTTGGGTCTGCAGGTTAAACAATCAAGGGAAGGAATCTTTATTAGTCAAGACAAATATGTTGTAGAGATTCTTAGAAAGTTTCAATTTACTGATTCCAAAATAGCAAGCACACCAATGGACTCTGAGAAGCCATTCTTAAAGATGTAAAAGGAATTAATGTGGATGTACACACATAAAGATCTATGATAGGTTCTTTGATGTATCTCACATCATCAAGACCTGATATCATGTTCACTGTTTGTGCTTGTGCAAGATATCAAGTAACTCCTAAGGTTTCTCATTTAACAGTAGTCAAGAGAATTTTTAGATATCTCAAGGGTCAACCTAGGTTGGGGCTATGGTATTCTAAGGAGTCATCTTTTGACTTGGTAGCATACTCAGATAGTGATTATGCTGGTGCTAGCTTGGACAGAAAGTCAACAACTAGAGGATGTCAATTCCTTGGGTGTAGACTTATCTCATGGCAGTGTAAGAAGCAGACAATGGTGGCTACTTCAACAACTGAAGCTGAATATGTAGCTGCTGCAAATTGTCGTGGTCAAGTCCTATGGCTACAAAACCAACTTCTGGAGTATGGGTACAATTTCTTACATACCATTATTCATATTGATAATAGTAGTACAATTTGCATTATTAAAAATCCAGTGCAACATTCTAAAACAAAACACATTGAAATTAGACATCATTTTATTAGAGATTGCAATGAAAAGAGGTTAATTCAAGTAATGAAAATTACTTTAGAACAAAACTTTGCAGATCTTCTTACAAAAGCTTTTGATGTTGGAAGATTTCAGTACTTGGTAGCAAGTATTGGAATGCTTAATCTTTAAATTTTTCAATATAATGTGTTTTTGTATATAGATTTTGTTAATGCATCTAACTTTGTCATCTAAAACTACTATTACCAATTTAAAGTTATTCATACAGTTAGTTCTATGATTATTCTAATTCAAGACAAGTACTTTGTACTTTGTTCATTTGGTTTAAGACTAACAATTTCAGGTATGAATGTTTGAGCTCAAAGGCTATTTAAAGTGAAATCTGTGAGCAACAAATTGCTGATCATTGCTACTGAATGCTGATCATTGCTGCTGATCATTTATGCTGATATAATAGGTTCATAATAGAAAAGGTTTGGGACTTCGAAACTCCTTAAAACTTCTTTCTTAAAACCTGATTATGATGTTTCACTTTGAATTGATGATTTAGTTGATCAGTACTTAACTGATACAACTCACTTTCTATCATTTTATACTCTCAAGTATAATTTGACTAATCTACGGATATCTGATAGAAAGAACAGCGAGCAAAAGTGAATCTAACACTTGTGTTAGAGGTAACAAATGCCACGAGCTGGAAACCCTGTAAAGAAAGCCTTTTGAATAGGTTTATCTATACACAGGCAGTTATTTATAACTGAAAACATTGGTTCTCACACAACCAGAGGTTGCTTTAAACCGAAATTTTGATTAAATGTTAGTTACCACACTTAATCCCTTCAAAATGGTTAGAAGTAGTATGATTTTTAATCATAAAATCATATTCATATTGCTAAGTCAAATATTTCATAAAAAGGATTTTCAAAAGAGGCTCAGAAAATCATCTAATGATGAATTATGAGTCAATACTCAGTGATTCACCACTCATAGGAGGTTACACACCTAGAAGTGATGAGGGCAGCATTTAAACTTTTAAGGAATTGATGGCTTCATGTACAAATTATCTAAAAATATGGAAATTGCTAGATCAGATGATTATGATATGATATGATTGTGAGAGATCTTTCAAATAGGGGAGGAAATTGCTCAGGAGAGAAATAAATCTCAGGGGAGGTTACAAAAGCCCTTTAAAGGAAGATTATCCAAAGAAAAAGAAGGAAAAGATAAGAGCATACAAGATGATGACATGGTTTCTACTAATAAAGAACAAGAACAGAGCTGATAGGAGAAAGTTCTATCTAGATCAAAATGTGAAAGGTTTCAATTTCAGTTCACTACGTTTGTTCATCACTTCCAAAGACATGCTGAAAGATGATTTCTACTTCTTGGAACAAGCATTCAAGATACACAGCATCATTGCCTCTTATAATTCTTCAAGTTGAAAATTGCACCATCTTTTAGTCCAAGATTGGAGCAAAGAACAAAAAGCAGATGAGTTACATAGAAAGACATTCAATCACTCAAAAGAGAAGAAAGTTCAGATCAATAGTCTGACAATGAAGTGTTTGAAAGATCTTCACATAGTCCTCATTTAATTCAGAGAAACATGTTTGAATTATAATTCACATGTTTTGGGGAGGATTGTTGGGAATTAAATAATCAGAAGAATCAGCATAAAGGCTCAAGGAAATACATCAAGTATGTTCCTGCTGATAAAGCTCAAAGCATGTTCCTACTGATAAAACAAGTGTGTTTCTAATGTTGAATGTTACTGCCGATGGATTCTACTGCTGCTATGACTCATACAGCTATAGTGTAGATAAGTACTACTTATTCTACTAATATGTGTACAAAGATATTATGTGCATAGTCACTAGATAATATCTTCTTTGTAGTCATCAAATTGAACACTCTAAATGAGTTGTATTTCTAGATACATGTTGTATCTTAATGACTGACAAGATAAGTCATCATCTAGCTAGAATGAAGATAAGTCATAAGCTAGAGCTAGTGGTTAGATAAGTCATATAGATTGTAAAAGATCTTTCCTTGCACTATAAAAGGAAGATCTTAGATATGACTGTAAAACCCTAAAATCCGTAATCCTAATTTTATGTACAATTCAAAATTTTTCTAAGTTACGTGTACGATTAATTAAAAACATGAATATAATTAAACGAATTAACCATAAACCCATAAAATTTCAATGAAACATCATTATAGAAATCTTTGAATACAATTGAACTCCAAAATAATTTTGTGACATAAATAATATACGAGGTAACTAAAAACGTTCGTAGACTTTTGTTTTGGGCCTTTTCTTTTGGCTACATCAATTAAAATCCTACTAAAACCCAACAAAGCCCAAGATTCTTTAGCCCATCTCTTTCTTAGGGCCTCCTAGCCCAACATCGATCCACTCAAAAAAATAAAAAAAAAATAAAAGGGAACCGGTGTATTTTATTCCACACACAAACACATATTACGCTTCATACAAAATCCCTAACCCTAATTTTTCTCACAAAAGCGGCGGCATCCATTTTCTTGGTCTTCTTCCCTTGTCATTCGATCATCAGAAGGTTCAAGGAACTAGTAGTATTGATCTTCCATTGTTAGGGTATTGTTTTGTACGTGTGGGAGTTCAAGGAATTTGGGTTTCGGTTTATATAATTGTCTTCATTCGGTTTGCCTTACATTCGATTGCTAGGTATCATCTTCATCTTTCTTTTTGATTTTCTTGTTTTCCCTTATGCCTAATATCATTTTGTTACTAACATGGATCGAATGGTATTGTAAAAGATGTTATACGTAAGAAAAGGTACTTGAAATCATGAAAACATGACCCACATAAAATTATATCATTCGTGTATATATATATATATATATATATATATATATATATATATATATATATATATATATATATATATGAATCGACCTAATTGTTACAAGCCCTAATGTTGTCATTAAAATCAGTAATATGAACATAAATTAGACATTAATTACATGTTAGAAACCCTAGGCAATTAATTGGGGGTGTTTAGGGCTTGAAAGGGGTTTAAGAGTTTGATATGATTTTATGTGCACGAGCTGTCCAGAAATTTGGTCGGATTAATGGGTGTATAAACTGATGAGGTCAACGTGTTTTTAAGTGATTTTTGAGTCTAAACATAAGTACTACTTGTCTACTTTCTGGAAATGTATGTTTCATGGTGATTGGAGGTCGGGAGGTAAGCTTTTTGATTTTTATAAGATTAAGTGTCAAAGCTGAGTAAATCGGGTCTGAAAATCAGTAGCAGTTTTTGATTTTTAATTTTCAAACTACAAAGAGTTAAGGTCTATACTTTGATGGTGTTAGTACCTGGGTTATTTGGGACTTCCTGGAATGTTTCTGTATTTTTATGAGAGGTCTAGGTATATCTATTAAATGCAAACTTTCTGGGTGTTTCTGCAGTTAACTTTCGAGCCATGTTCTGCGAAACGATTTTTAAAAGGAGTTTCCACCTGGTAATAAATTATGGGAAAATTCCAATTGACTCTTAAGACATTGGATACTCTGTGAGAATTTTTGTGAATTTTACTTTTGAGTTCTGATGTGGTTCTAAAATTCGTAGATGTGTGACCTGATTATATATAAAAGCTGAAATTGAAATAATAAGCTAATGGATGGTGTAACCTAACTATAAAAGATGTATTTTGACCCTTGCTATACTTATTCATTAATATGACATTTAAGGATATAATTAAGATAAATAAATAGTTAAATACCTCTCATAACCTAATTTGATATAAAACATGATTATTGTGTTTATGAATCTTAAACGATGCATAAAATCCTAAAAATGGAAAACCGACTAAAATGAGTAATCTGATTCAAAACAAGTTATTAATAACGAGACGATCATGAATTCGTGTAGATTCACTGAAGTAGGAGTTGCTTCCTAGTCTTTATGTTTTCTGTAATGTATGCACTTGAGGTTTAAGGTACAGATATTATGCCTTTTTAGTAAAGGCCATCTTTCTCTATTTTGTTTAATATTTCGATTATGATCCCTTCAGTTAAGCCATTGCTATGTTCCCTTTGTTTGATTTGTGTTTGTTGATACTTGATATTGATATGAGCTTGATATTCCTTTGCATGCTATATTTCTTTTCTATAGCATTCTTGATTCTATGCCCATTATGTGTTACTTGTATGTGATTTGATTAATTTGTAGCCAATCATGGGGAGTCCATGGCCTTGCCACTGATGCACCAGTGGTATTCACACAATCTGTGGAGGTGGGTTTTAGTCCACAGCGTTCCCTTTAAGCTAGCTATTCAGGCCTATATTTATTATTGTATATGTTTACTTAGCCTAGAGCTTTATGCATATATATATTTGTTTTGCAGGGGGCGTATGGATGCATCCTAGGAACTCAGTTTAGTATAATTTAGTGAATGGACTTGTGTGTGTGCAATACACCCCATTTCACATTTGGTATATCGGAGTCTGCAGCTCCTATGTACACTATGATATATGTTTGTTGGGCATTTCCTATTAGTTCTACTTTTCTATGATCTTTATAATCCTATCATCTCAATTGTGATTAACTTATGCTTGCTTTATTTCTTTTGCTTACACTTATGACTCATTTCATTTCGTTGATTGTTTGATATCCATTATCCGTATTTCCTTTGATCATATTCCATGTTTCCATATTCTTGATTTCTATCTCAGCAGGTTCGCTTAGACCTATGTCGTATCCACCTTCGTTTTTTTTTTTTGTTATTAGTTTTCGTTTGTTTATATCTGTTCACTGGGCTTTTTAAGCTCAGCCGCATTTCTTTTCCTGCGGCAGGTTTTTAGAAGGAAGTTGGGTTGGGTGAAGAGTGCTTAGGAGCTCTTCACCCAACCCAACTATCTGTGGAGGTGGGTTTTAGTCCACAGCGTTCCCTTTAAGCTAGCTATTCAGGCCTATATTTATTATTGTATATGTTTACTTAGCCTAGAGCTTTGTGCATATATATTTGTTTTGCAGGGGGCGTATGGATGCATCCTAGGTACTCAGTTTAGTATAACTTAGCCTAGAGCTTTGTGCATATATATTTGTTTAGCCTAGAGCTTTGTGCATATATATTTGTTTTACTTAGCCTAGAACTTGTAATTAATTTGGAAGTTGTAATGCTTAGAATTAGTCATTTATCTTTTCTTTATAACTGTTTTGTAAACCTTGTATTATTAATGTATTCCGCTTGCTTATGTTCTGATTTGACCCCATAATGTTACACTTTAACCCTTTTCGGGTTGGGGTGTTACAATTATGGTATCAGAGACAGGTTTGATCGGCGGATTCAAAACCCGTAGAGCTTAGGCTATGACCTGTGAGTATTAGGCCCGCTAAGTTTTGAACCATAAGAGTTAGGGAACAACCGTTCAGAACTTGCTTTAGGATTGCCACTCTGAAACTTAAGTTATGATCGGTGAGGATTGGGTAGACTATAGGGCATTTGTTAAGTATCCTTGCTTCCGCATTCACTCTGATTCGTGCTTTGCCCTTAGTTAAGCTCTTTTAAGAAATTCCCTTCTGGAGATTTGAAACTTATAAGTCTGCACAACATGAGATTAGTGACCATGTAACTTTAGAATATGTTGAGAATTCTGCAGTAGTGTTTGACATTACACAAGCTTTGTTTTCTTTTGATTCAAACATCTAATTCAATTGTTAACCCTTTAGATACCTCTCCGGGCATTCTGAGAATTCGTATGACCATAATGTGTTTGACACATTCTGTGAAATCTCTTGCTTTTGATAAGCATACTTAAGTTTCCCTACACCATTAGATTTTGCCTTATCCAGTTTTATTCCTATGAGAAGTCTTGTAATGATCAACCACGAGTATAGAAATATTATCCCTCACTTCTGAATGATAAGATTTGCTATACTGATCTGTCTTTCCTTGGAAAGTTAAATTCGATGTCATTCTAATATGGACTGGTGGACTGACCATCAAGATGCTAACTACTGTCATACTACGTCTCTCCTTTGACAGTTTGAACCACTCTAATTTATTTTGCCATGATTCCGATTATTAAACTTTTGTTATCCTTACCACCCTGGAAACTCATGCGTTACTTTCGCGGTTGTGAAATTTTCCTAGCATCTATTCTTGTACACCGTGGGAAGAATCTCACTTCGAGAGTCATTTATAATCTGAATTTTCCGATGTAATCCATGAATAAACCACCAAGATTTGCACCAGACTATGAATTTGTTTTGAACTAACACTGAGAGATGGTTTAGTCACGACTCGAGGTTGAATATGATTTCCATAAAGGCATGTTTACATGATGCAAGTATTATGACGCCTGGCCAACGTGATAATAATTACATCATATAACTTGAACTTATGGGGATCATAGGATGTCTTTGAGAAGTGCATTAGAACAGTAAGGTTCGATGAGACAGAACCCTATCCGTATAGAGCGATGTTTTGCTTGATTTTGAAACTCCATATTAAACAGCACCAGTCAAATTGAGAGAACTGGAGGAGCAGCAACCAAAAGCTATGAAATAGCTTGTTTGTCTTAGTGTATCTCTTTGAAGTGTTTCAGTCTTATTCACAATGAAGAAGGATAAGAGCAGGAGACTTGTATTGACTACTTGAAACTGAATCGTATTTCTTTTAGGAACCATCATCCCATACCTCGAATCGACGATGTATCTGATTAGCCTTAGTACGAGAGTTTTCTTTAGATGGAGTTATGGCTTGAAGTTATTTCTGGAATTGCCTTGCTTATTCGTAGCAACCCTTACGACTGTCAGGGACGCTAATAGTATTAGCTGATGCTTTGACTGTTTTATTGACTTGATGAATCGTGTCTTCATGGGTACTTTGACAAATTTGTCATAGTATGACATCTTAGTACATTCAGGGATGAAGAAGGAACATGAGAATCATTTTCGTATTATGTTGGAAATATGAGGATCATTTGTGTATTCTAGAAGCATGACATTGGTTGGAAGATGTTCACGACTTGCATTACCGTAGACGAACTTTGTGAGTAAGGAAGAGAAGCTTAGCTTGGATGAAGAACGAAGTTTTGGAAAATCTGAAATAGACATTAGCTTCCATAACTTCCGATGAGTATCAATTTTGAGACGTTTCGCGAAGAGACTTATTCATGCCCTTATGCAACAAGGAGGAGTTATTGCTTATGCATCAATACAGCTAGAACTGTTGAGGAGAATTATTCAATGCGTGACCTGGAGTCGGTGGCAGAGGGGTTTGCTCTCAAGATTTGAAATCATATCTTTCACAAAGATGAAATCAAATTACAGATTTTAGGAACTGAGGAGCAAGATGACGAAGCTATGATCTGTCAAGACTGTGAAGAAATTGTTACAATGAGGATACAAATTTTTTTTCTATCCCTCTTGGTTGTACTAAGATGTGTAAGGGATCTAAAGCAGGATTTGAATTTTCATGAACCTTGGAACGAAATCTCCGCACACACTTAAGAAGGTTGACAAAATTTGAGTTATGGTGGATCGTTTGATTTAGTCAGCTTTCTTTTGCCTATTGGATGAGTATTCAAGTTTGCATAGACCCTTTGGAAAGAAGATTATTCAACTGCATGGCGCACTTGAAGTGATCGTGCCAGAGATTTGCGTTTTACCTCTCAGTCTCAAAAAGAACTACTAAAGTCTTGAGGGACCAGACTCAAGTATAGTGACACTTTTCACCTACAGACTAAGGGATAAGCATAACAACCATTCGAACTTGGAAGAAGTGTTGAGCAGGAAGTTGACAAGTGTGTAGTCTGATTTTGTTTGCTCATTGAGATTGATGGCATACAAGTAACAGTTTTTCCTTTCAGATTTGATATGAATAGGGAGGTAGAACACTTTCTGGTTGAGTTAAGTCGGAAAGCTGCTCATTGAATGCTTGGAGTTAATTACAATGACAAATGGGTTAGATTCATTATGGAAGAGGAAGCTTGAAAGTTAGACGGGAAATTGTGTGTCCCGTATGATGTTTTCCGTACAAAAGAGTTAGACGTTTTGGCATGTAAGGAAGATTTGATTCGTGATACGTTAGTCCTTAGATTCGTTCTTATCCGTAGTTATCCTATCTATCTTGTAAAACCTCGCAAAAATTCGTACAATTAACTTTGGTTAATTAAATAAATAACCTTTGTCATTATTGTAATTACCATTTTTACGGGGAAATTTAAAATTTTCTTTGTATATTAAAATGGTCACAATTACGATATTTCCAAATTCATCAAACGACAAAACAAGTTCTCGACAAAATTAACAAAATATTAATAATTCACTAATATTAATTAAAATTTCCTAATCATTAAATTAATAAACCGGACCCTTAATTTTTTCGGCTCACACCACGTTCACTATTCCTAAGCCCAACGAACCTAAGCCCAAAATCCAATTCTTATATTTTCATCCGATCGACCAAGTTCAAACCCTCTCCAAATCACCTCGTTCATTTCTAATTTCTACACACGACCTACATATATTTTTGCACCATCTCGTTCACCACCTAGCCAAATATTAGTGTGTCAAATCCCAAGTTCATTGGACGACGTTTGATACATTTTTAAGTGGCAAAGTGATTGAACCAAAATCAACTCAATCGATTTATATATTATTCAAAACTTAACCGTTTTAATCCCGGTTTGTTTCTAAATGATCCTAATAATATTTCTAACATGTTTTCATGTTTAAATATTAATGATGATCAACTATAATCAAGTAGTACTAGATTATGCAAATCGTGTGGGTAATATATAGATGTCGACATGTATATGAATCATCAAAACCATTTCTCTTGTTTCATGTCCTCACAATTCAATAAAATATAATATACATATCGATCAATATGTTCTTGTACTGAAGTTGCATAGTTCTCATTGTTCCTTTCACACCATATGTGTTGTTAAATGAGAATTTATATAACGTACATGCATGTCTCCATTTCTCTTCATTCTTATACTCTTTCACATAGATAAAATTGTCCTCTAAACTATCCTTACAAGTCAGGAGTCGATTGCAATATTATATGGAAGCAAGAAAGGGAATATCGGGTTTGATTTATATATATAACGTTTGGGTTATATTTCGAACGTGATAAATTCTTGTTTTTCATACTATCACACTCGACTCTCTACCACCTCCATGGTGTTGTAAGTCATTTTTACTTAGTTCCATTCCATTTCACACGTTAATTTATTGTCATGCATCATGTTTATTTTTATTCGATCATATATATTTTTATATATAGTTTACGTATAAATATTGTTATATAGAAACACGAGCGTGACTAGCCTCAATCTTGGAAGGCCTAGGAGTCACGTAGCACACTTGTTTCACATTTATTTTTACGTTACATGCATCACACGAACTCATTTTGAAACATATATCAAATGTATAAAAATGTTACAAAACATAGAAATAATTCTAAGTCTTTTAATAATAAAAATGCGTCTCAAGTCACTTATAAAACCGTCTTTTATCTCACAATTTAGTGTAACAAGCATGTCATATTTTTACACCATCTAATAGACACCATGGCTAGCTACAACTTTCGTATAAATAACATGTAAAAATAACCACGTCTTGACACTCTAAATCGACCAAAGTAAATTGCAAAACTCGTATATACCAAAAACACAGAGAAATTTTCTAAGTTTTTTTACCCAGAAAATAGGTCCAGATCGTGACTAAAATGACCCTTTAAAACTCAATCCGACTTAATAACCACCCAATATTTTTACAAAACCTATTTCTCCTTGCTACAAGCTGCAAGTTTCGTGTTTATATTTTGTAATAATAAGCTCGTTTAGACCCTTTAAATTGGCCATAGTAAACCAAAAAAACTCATTTTCAAAAACTATTTATAAAAGCTTAATGGACTGAAAAGCCCAATAAGCTGAAAATAAGCTCTCCGTATAAGCTGGACCAAAAAGCTATTTTGATATGATTTTATAACATTAAAAATGAGTCTAGGGATAAGCCCAACTTGTCTCAACGCTCACGGATTTTAAAACGTTAACGGGCCTTTAAATTAGCTCGTTAAAGCCCATTTATTGAAAAATAAGCTATTTTTGTAAATAAGCAGTTGAAATAAGTTTTAATAAGCTTCAATAAGCTCCAGAAATTTTAAGATAATTTTTCCCTTAATTTTTGAACGTTTGGACTAAAAATGTAACGCGACGACACCTACAAGGACTAATATTGAAAACTGTGAAAACTAAGGACTAAAACTGTAAAAACAGAATTATTAAGGTAGAAAATGATTTATTATTAATTTCCAAGCTTAGATTGTAATATTGGACATGTAGTGGACTATAATTGTAAAATATATATAAAAAGGACTAACGGTGTGACGCTAACGTCGTTAGTATAAAAAGTGTAAAATTGGAAAAAGGACAAGGACTACACATAATCTATGTGACATTCTTATTTTATTTTCTATTTTACGGCAACCATCACGTCATATGCATTTTTATTACGTTTTATATATATATTATTTATTTTTACGTTAACTATATATATAACGATATTTAAAAAGTTAATATTTTTATTTACGATTAAAAAAGTAAAACTACGATGAATATTTTAAATAAAATATTTTATCATATCATGCATGGCATAATAATTTCACTGCATATCATCTATTCGTCATAACGAATAAATATTATTCGTTATTCGTTCGTATTTACCAAATAGTATTTGGTTATATTCTCTAATAAATTTATTTATCAGGTTCCATATCAACGACGTTTCCATAATCGTTTCTATAAATCTCGTTCTATCTTACTTTTCATCATTTCCAAATCAATCCAGGTGAGTCATAGCCCCATTTCAAATAATCGTTTTTAACTCATTGGGGGAGATACATGCTTACATATACTTTGATAACTTGATAAGTATATGAAATAAAATAAAATACATGATTCAAATCAATTTCCTAATTGATATTAAAATAATATAATTTGTGATTTATAATATATCAATGTTTCCAATGTGATTATTGTGGTATGTGAAATATATATTTATTGATGAATTATTTGACTGAAATATTGTTATTCATATGAAAATGTTCTCAATTCGATTATTGTGGTATGTGATATAAATGTGTTACTGGTGAAATATTCAAATTGAATTTCTGATACACAAGCGATGATATTTCTAAACTGAATTTCTGATACTCAAACGATGATATTTTCAAACTGAATTTCTGATACTCAAATGATGATATTTTCAAACTGAATTTCTGATACTCAAACGATACTGTTTTCAAATGGATTTCTGTGATACGATACTTGATTTCATGATGTATGCTAAATGAGCCCATTAGTCCTTGATATTGCCTAAGTTAGCTTATCGCCATATAGTCCCTCTATCATGAGCCATTAATCACTGTAAAGTGAGCGCGAATATAGTGGACAGATTCGAAACCTGTTTCGGGTTGACCTCCGATCCCACTAATGCTTGACGGAATGCCAATTGCAATTGGTTAGCCGCATTAGTCGTGATACACTATATTTGAGTAAAAATAGGAATTGGCAAATCACCTATTACACGAGGGCAAAATCTGTCATTGATTTGATAGAACACCCCTTCTGTTAACATCTTGCGTGTCATGAGGCTTGGTGCAATATCTATAAAGGAAAGTATATATATGTATTCAACATATATTTAGATACAGCTGTATAGGTTTGACCATACGTGAATTGTTTATCTGATCGATTTAGTATCATGAGTTTCCAGCTCATGTTAAGATTATTAATTATTTATTAAATGTGATTGAATATTTATATGATTTATTTGTGAATATTCTCGATACTTGTTTCATTACTGTTTGTATTTTATCAATATCAAATATTCCTGAAATCTAACAAAATAAAGGGTTTTTCCTAAAATTCTATGACCTCACCAACCTTTGTGTTGACACTTTTAAGCATGTGTATCTCAGGTAATTTAACGGAGCAGGACAAGACACGGAGTGGGCATTTATTACTCTGATAAATTAAAATGGTGTAAAAATCAAATTTGTCATTTTTACAAGCCTTTATATCTTTTCATAAGATTTTAAATCAAATGGTTCATCTTTTATCAAAGTTATTATTCAAATGACAAATGACTTTCAAAATGTTTCTTTTAAAACCTTTTATGTGGTTAAAACTTCGATCCTCACCATAATACCCAAATAAATTTTCCGCTGCGACAAACTTTAAAAATGGGGGTGTTACAGATTGGTATCAGAGCTACAATTATAGAGAATTAAATGTTTTCAAACATTAATACTATAACTTCATTTTCAAAATAATGATTTTACACCATAATATTTTATGCCCTCCGTGTCTGCAGACTGCCGTGCTCCATATTTTAATTGTTGAGATTACCTTACATGCTTAATAGTTACTCATATACAATTGTTATTTCATCTGTACTGTTATATCTTTAACAATACAAAATACTCATAAAATATTATTCTCGGTTACTACTGTAGCTTGTCTTCAGGAACGCCCGTGAATGTCAAAACAAATATCCATAATATTAATACCTCATCTATAAATAAAAATTCTCCAAATAATGAAGATCCTTACGTACAAATAACAAAAATCCGCGCATAAATTACCTTGTCGATTAGTATGGATGTTAAGTCAGAATCTTAATATGATTTACAATGTCTTAATTTGAATGGATTGGGACGCCCTTTTATTCAAATCAAGAAATTTTACATCATTAAACCATGAGTCTATATTTCCTTAGTTACATAGTTTGGGACGCTTCTTTATGTGAATAACGAAATACAGATAAATAGGTTTAATTATATCTGAAATAACAAGCATATGAAACCAAGAACCACTAAATTTCATTAAAAACTCAAAATCTTCCTTTGGGATGTAAGTTAAGAAAATGTCTTCAACAACATACATGGGAACGGTATGGCTGTATGACATTTTAAAATCTTTGGATGAAAGAAATATGAGTGGTGAAGAGGAAAAGGTGGGATATGTAAGGCAGTAGCCGTAGACTACTATCCTACCCACAGACATTCCCTATTCACTACCCAAAGACAAAATGACTTTCATCATTCCCAAAGGCTGAAAATCCGACAATTCTACTCTACGTTCTTATCCAAAATTTTCTTTGTAAAAATCTGTATTAACAAAGCTCTTTGTTTAACGGGTAGGTTACCCGCACAGATTTTTATAATTCATGATAAATACCTAAAAGTGACATCTAATAAGTTTTCTTACAAATTGTGTTCACAACGCAAACATTCAAACATAATATTATTAAAATATACTTAACATTACAAACAATACTGAATTAAAAACACCTAACAAACATAAACCTAAACTTCAAAAATAGGCTGGATAATCCCAAATCTGAAAGTTGTTGGAGTCACAACCATCATCTTAAGGATCAAGATTCGCCAACCTCTCTTCCTCTATCTGAGCCTCCCACCTGCTCAGCTCCCGCTCCATGTCAGAAGTCCAATCACCATCACCAACATTCACATTTTCCTCAAAGCTAAACTGGAAGTGATCCAGATGAGGCAATTGTTGTTGTTGTTCAACAACTCTTGGTGCGAATGAACTTGATGCACCATAATGGGGGTGTTGTGGTGGTGGTGGATTTTGTTGTTGTTGTTGTTGTTGTTGTTGATGTTCAACCCTAACAACACCAAAATTTTCTTCAAAACTCCAACGAATTTTATTGGAGATTTGGGCCTGAGTCTGACCGACACAAGCCCGCAACGATTCAATAACAGCAGCGTGCTTGCGGCACTCCTCCTCCAAAAATTTATCAATCACCTGCCTCCTTTCCGCCGATATATCTGTGCATCTCACATAGCGTCCTATAAGTTCTTGATACAATTGTCTTGCCATCTCATATTGATTAATGGCTTCCACAATAGAATTTTGGCGATCCACATCGCTATTTTTAGTTTCTGCCTTGATGAACAATCGAAATTGTTCAGGGGTATGTGGAAGTCTGCAAGGCATTGAGTGTTTTGTGTGTGTGTGTGTGGGTGTGTGTGTGTGAAAAACCCAAGTATACCAGTGGTATTTATAAGGGTTTGGAAATGTTTTCCTTTATTTTATTCTGGTAGACATGACCATTAGTAATTACTGTTCACTAGCCGTTATTCTACTATTCGTGATCACTCTTCTCAATATTCACATTTCTTAAATATATCAGTTATTTTGTCTTGTCTAGTACAGGTAAATCTAACGGAATCCCGTTTCCGTAGTTTTAGGAATAAAAATCTCTCGACAACCTCTGTTCAAAAATTCTTTACTCAAGTAATCACATTAAATTTGAATTTCGAGACGAAATTCATAATGACATGTGGGTACTGTAAAACCTCGCAAAAATTCGTATAATTAACTTCGGTTAATTAAATAAATAATCTTTGTCATTATTGTAATTACCATTTTTTCGGGAAAATTTAAAATTTTCTTTGTATATTAAAATGGTCACAATTACGATATTGCCAAATTCATCAAACGACAAAACAAGTTCTCGACAAAATTAACAAAATATTAATAATTCACTAATATTAATTAAAATTTCCTAATCATTAAATTAATAAACCGGACCCTTAATTTTTTCGGCCCACACCACGTTCACTATTCCTAAGCCCAACGAACCTAAGCCCAAAATCTTATTCTTATATTTTCATCCGATCGACCAAGTTCAAACCCTCTCCAAATCACCTCGTTCATTTCTAATTTCTACACACGACCTACATATATTTTTGCACCATCTCGTTCACCACCTAGCCAAATATTAGTGTGTCAAATCCCAAGTACATTGGACGACGTTTGATACATTTTTAAGTGGCAAAGTGATTGAACCAAAATCAACTCAATCGATTTATATATTATTCAAAACTTAACCGTTTTAATCCCGGTTTGTTTCTAAATGATCCTAATAATATTTCTAACATGTTTTCATGTTTAAATATTAATGATGATCAACTATAATCAAGTAGTACTAGATTATGCAAATCGTGTGGGTAATATATAGATGTCGACATGTATATGAATCATCAAAACCATTTCTCTTGTTTCATGTCCTCACAATTCAATAAAATATAATATACATGTCGATCAATATGTTCTTGTACTGAAGTTGCATAGTTCTTATTGTTCCTTTCACACCATATGTGTTGTTAAATGAGAATTTATATAACGTACATGCATGTCTCCATTTCTCTTCATTATTATACTCTTTCACATAGATAAAATTGTCCTCTAAACTATCCTTAAAAGTCAGGAGTCGATTGCAATATTATATGGAAGCAAGAAAGGGAATATCGGGTTTGATTTATATATATAACGTTTGGGTTATATTTCGAACGTGATAAATTCTTGTTTTTCATACTATCACACTCGACTCTCTACCACCTCCATGGTGTTGTAAGTCATTTTTACTTAGTTCCATTCCATTTCACACGTTAATTTATTGTCATGCATCATGTTTATTTTTATTCGATCATATATATTTTTATATATAGTTTACGTATAAATATTGTTATATAGAAACACGAGCGTGACTAGCCTCAATTGGAAGGCCTAGGAGTCATGTAGCACACTTTTTTCACATTTATTTTTACGTTACATGAATCACACGAACTCATTTTGAAACATATATCAAATGTATAAAAATGTTACAAAACATAGAAATAATTCTAAGTCTTTTAATAATAAAAATGCGTCTCAAGTCACTTATAAAACCGTCTTTTATCTCACAATTTAGTGTAACAAGCATGTCATATTTTTACACCATCTAATAGACACCATGGCTAGCTACAACTTTCGTATAAATAACATGTAAAAATAACCACGTCTTGACACTCTAAATCGACCAAAGTAAATTGCAAAACTCGTATATACCAAAAACACTTAGAAATTTTCTAAGTCTTTTTACCCAGAAAATAGGTCCAGATCGTGACTAAAATGACCCTTTAAAACTCAATCCGACTTAATAACCACCCAATATTTTTACACAACCTATTTCTCCTTGCTACAAGCTACAAGTTTCGTGTTTATATTTTGTAATAATAAGCTCGTTTAGACCCTTTAAATTGGCCAAAGTAAACCAAAAAAACTCATTTTCAAAAACTATTTATAAAAGCTTAATGGACTGAAAAGCCCAATAAGCTGAAAATAAGCTCTCCGTATAAGCTGGACCAAAAAGCTATTTTGATATGATTTTATAACATTAAAAATGAGTCTAGGGATAAGCCCAACTTGTCTCAACGCTCACGGATTTTAAAACGTTAACGGGCCTTTAAATTAGCTCGTTAAAGCCCATTTATTGAAAAATAAGCTATTTTTGTAAATAAGCAGTTGAAATAAGTTTTAATAAGCTTCAATAAGCTCCAGAAATTTTAAGATAATTTTTCCCTTAATTTTTGAACGTTTGGACTAAAAATGTAACGCGACGACACCTACAAGGACTAATATTGAAAACTGTGAAAACTAAGGACTAAAACTGTAAAAACAGAATTATTAAGGTAGAAAATGATTTATTATTAATTTCCAAGCTTAGATTGTAATATTGGACATGTAGTGGACTATAATTGTAAAATATATATAAAAAGGACTAACGGTGTGACGCTAACGTCGTTAGTATAAAAAGTGTAAAATTGGAAAAAGGACAAGGACTACACATAATCTATTTGACATTCTTATTTTATTTTCTATTTTACGGCAACCATCACGTCATATGCATTTTTATTACGTTTTTTATATATATTATTTATTTTTACGTTAACTATATATATAACGATATTTAAAAAGTTAATATTTTTATTTACGATTAAAAAGGTAAAACTACGATGAATATTTTAAATAAAATATTTTATCATATCATGCATGGCATAATAATTTCACTGCATATCATCTATTCGTCATAACGAATAAATATTATTTGTTATTCGTTCGTATTTACCAAATAGTATTTGGTTATATTCTCTGATAAATTTATTTATCAGGTTCCATATCAACGACGTTTCCATAATCGTTTCTATAAATCTCGTTCTATCTTACTTTTCATCATTTTCAAATCAATCCAGGTGAGTCATAGCCCCATTTCAAATAATCGTTTTTAACTCATTGGGGGAGATACATGCTTACATATACTTTGATAACTTGATAAGTATATGAAATAAAATAAAATACATGATTCAAATCAATTTCCTAATTGATATTAAAATAATATAATTTGTGATTTATAATATATCACTGTTTCCAATGTGATTATTGTGGTATGTGAAATATATATTTATTGATGAATTATTTGACTGAAATATTGTTATTCATATGAAAATGTTCTCAATTCGATTATTGTGGTATGTGATATAAATGTGTTACTGGCGAAATATTCAAATTGAATTTCTGATAAACAAGCGATGATATTTCTAAACTGAATTTCTGATACTCAAACGATGATATTTTCAAACTGTATTTCTGATACTCAAACGATGATATTTTCAAACTGAATTTCTGATACTCAAATGATGATATTTTCAAACTGAATTTATGATACTCAAATGATGATATTTTCAAATTGAATTTCTGATACTCAAACGATACTGTTTTCAAATGGATTTATGTGATACGATACTTGATTTCATGATGTATGCTAAATGAGCCCATTAGTCCTTGATATTGCCTAAGTTAGCTTATCGCCATATAGTCCCTCTATCATGAGCCATTAATTACTGTAAAGTGAGCGCGAATATAGTGGACAGATTCGAAACCTGTTTCGGGTTGACCTCCGATCCCACTAATGCTTGACGGAATGCCAATTGCAATTGGTTAGCCGCATTAGTCGTGATACACTATATTTGAGTAAAAATAGGAATTGGCAAATCACCTATTACACGAGGGCAAAATCTGTCATTGATTTGATAGAACACCCCTTCTGTTAACGTCTTGCGTGTCATGAGGCTTGGTGCAATATCTATAAAGGAAAGTATATATATGTATTCAACATATATTTAGATACAGCTGTATAGGTTTGACCATACGTGAATTGTTTATCTGATCGATTTAGTATCATGAGTTTCCAGCTCATGTTAAGATTATAATTTCTTTATTAAATGTGATTGAATATTTATATGATTTATTTGTAAATATTCTCGATACTTGTTTCATTACTGTTTGTATTTTATCAATATCAAATATTCCTGAAATCTAACAAAATAAAGGGTTTTTCCTAAAACTCTATGAACTCACCAACCTTTAACGGAGCAGGACAAGACACAGAGTGGGCATTTATTACTCTGATAAATTAAAATGGTGTAAAAATCAAATTTGTCATTTTTACAAGCCTTTATATCTTTTGATAAGATTTTAAATCAAATGGTTCATCTTTTATTAAAGTTATTATTCAAATGACAAATGACTTTCAAAATGTTTCTTTTAAAACCTTTTATGTGGTTAAAACTTCGATCCTCACCGTAATACCCAAATAAATTTTCCGCTGTGACAAACTTTAAAAATGGGGGTGTTACATATCTCGTTATGTACTCTGATACGATTCGATAATTCGATATGTCTTAGTTAATCTTCAGTATGAATAGGTCACCAACCTCGTTAGGAAACTTTTGGTAGGTCTGATAATTCGATGTATGTCTATTTGATTCTTGTTGCAAGTCCCTTAGTACGTTCAGCACCTGATGTGATTCGTGAATTTTTATGCCATCTAGCATCATTTCCGTATTTATTCCAGATTCATCTAATGTTCATGAATCTCCTTGTGAGATTTCGACTATCATCTGTTTCATATTCATTTCGTATTCGTTGGATCAGATTTGTTTTCTTTGGAGAGCCGAGTCATGAGAAACTTTTCCATTTGTAAAATTTCCTTGAAGAAACTATTCTGAGTAAGTTAATCACTTTCTTTTCATTTCATGAATTGGTACGTTTCCGTTTGACCTCTTCATTTCAATTTCGCGGACGAAATTTTCTTTTTAGAGGGGAAGAGTTGTAAAAACCTAAAATCCGTAATCCTAATTTTACGTACAATTCAAAATTTTTCTAAGTTACGTGTACGATTAATTAAAAACGCGAATATAATTAAACGAATTAACCATAAACCCATAAAATTTCAACGAAACATCATTATAGAAATCTTTGAATACAATTGAACTCCAAAATAATTTTGTGACATAAATAATATACGAGGTAACTAAAAACGTTCGTAGACTTTTGTTTTGGGCCTTTTCTTTTGGCTACATCAATTAAAATCCTACTACAACCCAACAAAGCCCAAGATTCTTTAGCCCATGTCTTTCTTAGGGCCTCCTAGCCCAACATCGATCCACTCAAACAAATTAAAAAAAAGGGAACCGGTGTATTTTATTCCACACACAAACACATATTACGCTTCATACAAAATCCCTAACCCTAATTTTTCTCACAAAAGTGGCGGCATCCATTTTCTTGGTCTTCTTCCCTTAGCATTCGATCATCAGAAGGTTCAAGGAACTAGTAGTATTGATCTTCCATTGTTAGGGTATTGTTTTGTACGTGTGGGAGTTCAAGGAATTTGGGTTTCGGTTTATATAATTATCTTCCATTCGGTTTGCCTTACATTCGATTGCTAGGTATCATCTTCATCTTTCTTTTTGATTTTCTGGTTTTCTCTTATGCCTAATATCATTTTGTTACTAACATGGATCGAATGGTATTGTAAAAGATGTTATACGTAAGAAAAGGTACTTGAAATCATGATAACATGACCCACATAAAATTATATCATTCGTGTATATATATATATATATATATATATATATATATATATATATATATATATATATATATATATATATATATATATATATATATATATGGATCGACCTAATTGTTACAAGCCCTAATGTTGTCATTAAAATCAGTAATATGAACATAAATTAGACATTAATTACATGTTAGAAACCCTAGGCAATTAATTGGGGTGTTTAGGGCTTGAAAGGGGTTTAAGAGTTTGATATGATTTTATGTGCACGAGCTGTCCAGAAATTTGGTCGGATTAATGGGTGTATAAACTGATGAGGTCAACGTGTTTTAAGTGATTTTTGAGTCTAAACATAAGTACTACTTGTCTACTTTCTGGAAATGTATGTTTCATGGTGATTGGAGGTCGGGAGGTAAGCTTTTTGATTTTTATAAGATTAAGTGTCAAAGCTGAGTAAATCGGGTCTCAAAATCAGCAGCAGTTTTTTATTTTTAATTTTCAAACTACAAATAGTTAAGGTCTATCCTTTGATGGTGTTAGTATTTGGGTTATTTGGGACTTCCTGGAATTTTTCTGTATTTTTATGAGAGTTCTAGGTATATCTATTAAATGCAAACTTTCGGGGTGTTTCTGCAGTTAACTTTCGGGGCATGTTCAGGGAAACGATTTTTAAAAGGAGTTTCCACCTGGTAATAAATTATTGGAAAATTCAAGTAGAGTCTTAAGACATTGGATACTCTGTGAGAATGTTTGTGAATTTTACTTTTGAGTTCTGATGTGGTTCTAAAATTCGTAGATGTGTGACCTGATTATATATAAAAGCTGAAATTGAAATAATAAGCTAATGGATGGTGTAACCTAACTATAAAAGATGTATTTTGACCCTTGCTATACTTATTCATTAATATGACATTTAAGGATATAATTAAGATAAATAAATAGTTAAATACCTCTCATAACCTAATTTGATATAAAACATGATTATTGTGTTTATGAATGTTAAACGATGCATAAAATCCTAAACTTATTGTTTTGGTCATGAAACTCTAATATTACATTAACAACCATAATAAGTAAGTAAACGGGATTGTGATCACTTGTATACCCTAATTATGATAAATGTAACCCTAGGTTATTAAATATAGAATCTGCTAAATCTGGAAAGTTGCGAGATATGGAAACCGGTTCCTTTTTGGAAACTTACTAAATAAGGAAACTTTCTAAAATGGAAACTTACTAAATTGGGAAACCTGCATAAAATAGAAAGTTACTTAAAATGGTTAAACTACTTAAAGAGGAAAGTTACTATTTTTGGAAAGCTGCTATAAAAGGAAAGTTACTAAAAATGGAAAACCGACTAAAATGAGTAATCTGATTCAAAACAAGTTATTAATAACGAGACGATCATGAATTCGTGTATGTTCACTGAAGAAGGAGTTGCTTCCCAGTCTTTATGTTTTCTGTAACGTATGCACTTGAGGTTTAAGGTACAGATATTCCGCCTTTTTAGTAAAGGCCATCTTTCTCTATTTTGTTTAATGTTTCGATTATGATCCCTTCAGTTAAGCCATTGCTATGTTCCCTTTGTTTGATTCGTGTTTGTTGCTACTTGATATTGATATGAGCTTGATATTCCTTTGCATGCTATATTTCTTTTCTATAGCATTCTTGATTCTATGCCCATTATGTGTTACTTGTATGTGATTTGATTAATTTGTAGCCAGTCATGGGGAGTCCATGGCCTTGCCACTGATGCACCAGTGGTATTGACACTATCTGTGGAGGTGGGTTTTAGTCCACAACGTTCCCTTTAAGCTAGCTATTCAGGCCTATATTTATTATTGTATATGTTTACTTAGCCTAGAGCTTTGTGCATATATATTTGTTTTGCAGGGGGCGTATGGATGCATCCTAGGTACTCAGTTTAGTATAATTTGGTGAATGGACTTGTGTGTGTGCAATACACCCCATTTCACATTTGGTATATCGGAGTCTGCAGCTCCTACGTACACTATGATATATGTTTGTTGGGCATTTCCTATTAGTTCTACTTTTCTATGATCTTTATAATCCTGTCATCTCTATTGTGATTAACTTATGCATGCTTTATTTCTTTTGCTTACACTTATGACTCATTTCATTTCGTTGATTGTTTGATATCCATTATACGTATTTCCTTTGATCATATTCCATGTTTCCATATTCTTGATTTCTATCTCAGCAGGTTCGCTTAGACCTATGTCGTATCCACCTTCGTTTTCTTTTTTTTATTAGTTTTCGTTTGTTTATATCTGTTCACTGAGCTTTTTAAGCTCAGCCGCATTTCTTTTCCTGCGGCAGGTTTTTAGAAGGAAGTTGGGTTGGGTGAAGAGTGCTTAGGAGCTCTTAGTGGACTACACTGTTGATAGCTCCCCATGGATTAGAGATAGACTTAGAGATTTCCATCTTGGTTCTTAACTTGTAATTAATTTGGAAGTTGTAATGCTTAGAATTAGTCATTTATCTTTTCTTTAGAACTGTTTCGTAAACCTTGTATTATTAATGTATTCCGCTTGCTTATGTTCTGATTTGACCCCATAATGTTACACTTTAACCCTTTTCGGGTTGGGGTGTTACAATGACTTACATAGACTTTTAGATATAGATGCAAGCAAGAGAGTGTATACACATGCAAATACATTAGAACAAAACACAAGATTCAAGGTTTTGTAACCCTAGTGATACTGAAGATCACTCGTATTATCTTGAATAATATTGAATCATTTGGTGAAATACTTTCATTGTTCTTTGTTAAATAAACTCAAGCATCAGTGTTCCATTTCCAACAATCATTTTAAGTGTGATTAAGTAGATTCCGCATACTTAATCATATTCACTCAAAGTATCATATATACACATTACAAAGGTCCAACACCTCTCAGTGTGTGATCAATTTTAGTGATCCTCTCAAAACATCTTGTGTGTTCAAGTCCTAGTAGAATTAACTGCTTTCTTACCTTGCGGTCAAGAGAAACCAATAATATGTTGTTCCTTTCACACACTTTGAGATTTCTCCTACTTATGTAAGGCACAACATCATATTATGAAAACAAACAACATGTGCTTGATTGTATAAACAATATGATAATGTCATAGATATTACAAGTAGGTTTAGAACCATAACGTTTAATAGGGAACTGTGGATTATTATTCTATAGATAACATTTCAGATAAGCAACAGTAGAAAGGCAACGTGTTATCTAATAAAATAAATGCAATTTTCCTTTAAGCAATGGTCGTTCATATTTGGAAAGTAGTGAATGATTTCAAAGCAAGTTTGAAATGATATGGGTGACTAACTAGGAGATAAATCTCGTAGCTCCCACTGAAATTGACAACATTACAGGAATGTTATTTCAGTAATAAAACGCAATGCTCCCACTAGATTTGTCAACATTATAAGTGTTACATTTCCAGTAGAAAGCATATAGCAATTTAATGTACTTTCCTATTCCCTTCGAATGCCTACAAGTAACAACGTACTTAGATATTGAACAGAGTATATGAATTTCTATTTATGTAGATGAGGGACTAGCCATTCATGCTTTTATTTAAGTTGAATATTTAGCATGCAATTCCTACTTTATTGTCTACATAGCCACAAGGGTATTTAGCACTTTAATGAATAATGAGAGTCCAAGAAAAAAAACTTAGCGAATATGCTGGTAATTTCTTTACTCTTTGAGGATTAAACTCATACATCATGACAAGTGCAAGATGTCATTTATTTTGGTAGCTATAGACAAAATGTTTTCTAGTTACACAAAATATTTTATGTTTCAAATATTTCAAGACCGGAAAAGGGTAATGAAAGATCATAAGTGAGTTTAACAATTGTAATCCTATCTTAGTTTGTCAACTATAGAAAAATAGGAGTAAGTCTCACTCTTCTTACTAGGAAAAGAGACTAAGTTTGTCTTTTTAAGAAAAAACAAACTTTCGTTTACGAATTATGTTGCAATAACACAATTTTAATCAGAACATAGAAAGTTCAATTTTAGTATTTAAATAATTAAATTCTTAAAAGAATTAACTACCCAATTAATTACTAATTAAGACTAAGATCCATCTTGACCTCCCACTTATTACCGGAGGTCTGACCAGCGTGTAATCAAGTAGGGCAAGAGGTAAGCGACGAGCGTTAATTGCCTGAAATGCAATTGTTAGACTTATGAGACTGATCAAGACATTAGTAAACAAGTAATAATGTCATGAGCATGTTTAGTCTCATCTTATGCCTCGGGTCCAAGGTCTGACCAAGCATACTCGAATTAAGTCGACCAAGCAAGAACTTGCAAAAATCACCAAAGGTCTGACCAATGAGCAAAATTCGCCATGGGTTGGAATGGCCTTAGGTCTGACCAAAGAGGTCAAGCCAAATGCACGTGTTCTTGGTTGGCTGGCATAGACTTAAAATTTACATATAGGGTATACACATAAATGTGATAAAATTCGTGTACAAAGAAGCATACAAAACAACTTTGTAACACTTATATTAAAAACTTTTAGTAATGACACTGTAGTGATCATCATGTTTCACAGGTGAGCCGTACTTCCCAAGTGTACATAGCGTCCAGTTTTTAATTTCATGAAAGTTTGTTTCAATAATTTAGGTCACTTAATTTTACAAAAACAATTTTCCACGAATCAAATAGCAGGTCACAATGAGCATGGTATTTAGGCGTGTAAATTAAGACCATATTAATGTCATATTTTTATAGGTATTAGTCCTCTTTTATTTTAGTTTTAGGCGTGTAAACATGTAGGCTAAAAACAAAAATCACAAAAGAAACATAATACTAAAAACATGACAATAATATAAACAAGTAAACATTTAGATCCGAGAACTCTAGCTAGTATTCCCCAAAAAGAAAACCATAAGACCCTCACTAGGTTTTCATCAAGTGCCTAGATCGCCACATGCATCACAAAAAATGATTGCGTAGGTCTTATAGCCGGAATTCATACATAAAATAATCATGGCAAACTTATTAATTTTTGCTATTTTATGTATCTAATTAACAATTAATTTTTAATTCATTTGCAGCTAGGTATTTATTTATCAAATTATGACAAGTATCGCATATAGTTGTCATATCAATTTATAAAACAAATAAATAAAGCTAGATTTCATGTAGCCTAAGCATGTTTAATTAGTGTGCAATTCATAAAACACCAAACGAGATGGCTCGTGATGCCACTGTTGGGATTTAATAACATGTTAACCATTAACTCTACGAGTACGCAGCGGAATATGAATCTAGTTTAGCCTTTATGATTAACACACATATAAACAACTTAAGGTAAAAAAGAAACGAGAAAAGTAAATAGAAAACTAACCCTCGTAGTCACCTGCAAATGAAACAATAAGTGATTAAAACAATCACCTTTATGGTTGCTCACACAAACACGTCAAACAAATACGCCGCGATGCTAGTCGATTGCTTCACGTATACAACCAAACAAACTTGTGATCTTGTTGTAACTTAAACACGCTCGAATACGAAAAATTATACGACGTGTACAAACGAATGGATAGAAAACAAAACAAGAATAATACTCTTGTTTGTTATTAGCTTTGTACGTTTGAAAAGTCAAACTAAACCAACAAGTTATAATATTATTTTGCCTTGTTGCTTTCTGCCGTAGGAATAAACAAAGGAAAAAGGATAAAAACAATATTGATATTTTTAGGGTTACAGTATCTGTCGTGTGTATATACAATGAGGCCAAAGGGTGTTTATATAGCATCCCAACTTGTCCAACAAGTCATTGCTTTCACCTCCTTTAGTTACACAAAATCGACACTCTCCTCCCCTCCTAGAACCTTCCCATAACTGGCCACATTGGTAGGAGGTCCGGGAGTTCCATTTTCCGACATCCAAGTCCATCTCTTTTATATTTAACGTATATTAAAATTAGTTAAAGCGTCTAACGATTTAAACTAATAACCGTTAAATTATTTCGTGAAACATATTAAACAATTAATAAATATAACAAGTATATATATTAATTATTTAATAAATGTACTCTTCGTGTGTTAACGTGTATGCCCTCAATAGGCTCACACATTTCTAGTCGTATATCGGCTAATCTAACTACCATAACCCAACATGAAGAAGTCCTAATCTTGTTAGGATGACCTTTTCTAGCTATTGCACATGCCATGATTGATGTTTTCAACAAAAAATCTCTTTGAAAATTGTGAATGAGAAAATAACTTATGATTTAGAGCGATCCATGAAATACATAACTTTTACTGACGACGATATCGAAGACTTTGATATGATGGACTCTATAGTGGACGATTTTGTACAAGAATTTCTCCCACAAGAACAATTGAATTCTATTCTTTCCAACAAGGAAAGGTATGGGATAATTATCAAAGAAGAAACTTATGAAGAAAAAAAGGAATCATCTATTCCATTCGGAAGAGAAGGTATACACGTGATAGCCAAGGGAGCTGAGTCTATCCCAAAATTGAAAGTGCTCCCTCCACATCTGGAATACGCTTTCTTAGATAATAATCCTGAATTCCCGGTCATTATCTCGTCATCTCTTTCTAAGGAAGAGAAGGGGCTTTTACTGCACAAACTAAGCATTCATAAGGAAGAGAAGGGGCTTTTACTGCACAAACCAGTGGTTCAACCACAACGAAGGTTAAACCCTAAAGTTCAAGATGTTGTGAAAGAGGAAATAATCAAGCTTCTGGATGCTGGACTAATCTATGCAGTCTCAGACAGTGCTTGGGTCAGCCCATTCATGTGGTACCAAAGAAAGGAGGGATGACTGTTGTGACAAATGAGAATGACGAGTTAATTCCAACTCAAACTGTGACCGGATGGAGAGTTTGGATAGATTATCAGAAACTGAATGACGCTACACGGAAAGACCACTTTCCACTTCCCTTCATCGATCAAATGTTAGAATGACTTTCTAGACACGAATACTATTGTTTCTTAGATGGTTTCTCGGGATATTTTGAAATACCTATAGCTCCGGAAGATCAAGAGAAGACAACATTTACTTGTCCTTACCGAACATTCGCCTACCGACGAATGCCTTTTGGTCTCTACAATGCTCCTGCTACTTTCCAGAGATGCATGACAACTATATTTTCAGACATGTTGCAAGACTTCATGGAGGTATTTATGGACTTTGGTAATTCTTTTAATTCTTGCTTAAAAAATCTATCCCGTATGCTAGCTAGATGTGAGGAAACCAACCTAGTACTTAATTGGGAAAAATGTCATTCCATGGTTAAGGAAGGGATCCTTTTGGGGTATAAAATTTATAATTCAGGAATTGAGGTTGATAAAGCTAAAATTGATGTTATATCTAGGTTGCCATACCCAACTAATCTTAAGGGAATTAGAAGTTTTTTAGGTCATGCTGGATTTTATAGAAAATTCATCGAGGATTTTTCTAAAATAGCTAAACCTATGACACAACTCCTAATGAAAGAAGCTAAATTCGATTTAAATGACGAATGTAAACAAGCTTTCGATATTTTAAAAGATAAATTGACCACTGCCCCAATTATCATTGCTCCCGATTGGAACAATGATTTCGAGCTAATGTGTGACGCAAGTGATTATGCCATAGGGGCCGTTCTTGGCCAATGAGTTGATAAGAAATTTAAACCAGTTTACTATGCTAGTAAAACTTTAAATAACGCCCAAGCACATTATACAACAACTGAGAAGGAATTTTAGCAGTAGTTTATGCCTTTGACAAATTTAGATCTTATTTGGTAATGTCAAACACTGTTGTCTACACTGATCACTCTGCTTTGAAGTATTTATTTAGTAAGCAGGATGCAAAACCACGATTGATACGATGGGTACTTCTGTTACAAGAATTCAAGATCGAAATAAAGGATAAGAAAGGTGCGGAGAATTTAGCTGCTGATCACCTGTCTAGACTAGAAAATCCTGAGCTTGAGGAATTTGATGAAGAAACTATTCACGAGTCATTTCTCGATGAACACTTAATATCAGTACAAACGAGGGAAATCGAATCAGATCCTTGGTATGCAAATTTCACAAACTACCTCGCATCAAGAATGTTGCCCGGCAACCTTACGCCCGATCAGAAAAGGAAATTTTTCGTAGATCTAAAATATTATTTTTGGGATGATCCTTGTTTGTTCAGATCATGTACAGATTGAATCATCAGGAGGTGTGTATTCGGGGATGAGATAATTCAGAATTTGGAGCATTGTCATAAAGGACCAACCGGGGGACATCACGGGGCCGACACAACCGCTAGAAAGGTATTCGAGGCAGGATTCTATTGGCGAAGAATTTTTAAGGATACTGCCAAATATGTAAAAAATTGCGACGCATGTCAGGGTGCAGGTAACATCTCTTCACGCAATCAAATGCCTTTAAATAATCGAATTTTTTGCGAAGTTTTCGATGTCTGGGGAATAGACTTCATGGGGCCATTCACCCCATCAGGGAAGAAATGCTACATTTTGGTGGCAGTTGATTATGTGTCAAAATGGGTAGAAGCTGAAGCCCTACCCACTAACAACGCTAGAGCAATTGTTAAATTCCTGAAAAAACTCTTCTCTAGATTCGGAGTTCTCAGATCCCTAATCAGCGACTGAGGTACTCACTTTTGTAACTCTTAAATGGAGAAAACCCTTAAGAGATACGGTGTGATTCATTGTTTGGGGACACCTTATCACCCACAAACTAATGGACAAACAGAGACCACCAACCGTGCGATTAAGCGCGTCCTGGAGAAATCTGTTCATAAAAAACGTAAATATTGGGCAGACAAGCTCGACAACACACTGTGGGCACTTCGTACTACTCATAAAACACCTTTAGGGTGCACACCATTTCGTATGGTTTATGGAAAAGCATGTCATCTACCTGTTGAATTAGAACATAAAGCCTACTGGGCACTTAAACATGCTAAGTTTGATCCGGAAGTGTAGAACCCAAGAATCACCTTCCGGAGGTCTAGGTTGATCAAAATACATCATTATTCTAGAGAGAGAAAGTAGAGAGAAGGTGAGGTGAAACAAAGATACTTTTATTATGAAAGATAAGCTTACACACCCACACCCCTCAAGTGAAGCCTTGAGGGGTATTTATAGGCCTTACATAAGATAAATTTTACAATATTACATTAGTAGTCCCTGCACTTTATGCATACTAGTTGTCTACTCCAATTCACGTAAATATCGCTCAGCTTCATTTCTAACAATCTCCCTCCAGCTGGAGCTATACGTGAATTGGTTACAATGATTCCTAACAAGTAAAATAAAACAATCAAAGTAAGTGCAGCAATGCTGAGGAGGACTTCATAGCTCTTTTCTTCATAAATATCCCCAGCAATCTTTCTTTACCTGTAGACGAATCACTTGCTAATCTAATTGGGTTATTACTCCCTCCCAATTAGTAAGCCCTTTTCTTATACATGCTCCGTCCCAAATAGACAACCCGTTTGATATAACCTTGATGCTTGTTGAAGAAGTATCTTTGAATTCTGCCCAAATTGTCTGCAATCTCATATCATGTCATGCACAGCGGAAAATGAATCTTAGACTGATAATATGTAACTTCTTCACAGGTTTGTTTGGGGAGCATCATATCGTCATCTTCAACTCACTTAGAATGCTTCCAGTTCTTCAATAAAAGACCCGATGTACACATTTCTCCCTCCTGGATGATGACGATCTCTCAGAATCATCATAAATATGTGTACATAAACATACCAACTTGAAGCAACATACAAATCAATACCCCATGAGTGAAATGGCAATAACTATTCTCTCTATAATTCATCTCAGATGAACCTCTTTTCACTTCCACTGGCTAATAGTAAGTGACCACGTGTGGAGACAACCCGATATGACAAACTTGAGTGTGAAGTAAAATTCCCAAGACTTGTGACTTATACTTGTACTATCCTTGATTAAGAACCTATACTGAGCACAACAACGTTATTCCTTACAATATAGGTAGTGGCATATACCCAACCATCCATCCTTTATTGTATATCCATCTCTTGAACAATCCACAAACTTTTGTGACACTGAGCACTACAACGTAACTCCTTAAAGTGATAGCTATTGTGAGCATTAAGAACCAACTTATGCGTTTATAGATCTCACACATAGCTAGATGTCCAAGTCTTACTCACTATCCCATGAATGCTCAAACAAGGATCTTCAAAAGTCTTCATCCAACCAACCCCTAGACTTTGAGATACTAAGTGCACGAACCCGTGAAACGTCACTTCAAGCTAAAATAAGTAATAAACAAATTATCCCCGTAGTCACCTTTGATAACGTTCAAAATTTAGCCATTGATCTTTGGTGAATCTTGATCAGGATCTTTTAAGCTATACGTGGTGTGTTTTTGGTGAAGCTTGAAATTTAATCTGGTTGATTCGTAGTGATTTCGTATTTTCCCTCCAAAAATAGAATGTGAAAATTTTCTCGCCCATAATTTGGAAATCACTATGAAATTCAATGCTAAGGTTACCAGAAAATTTTGAGTTTTAAAAAATTTTACGCCAAAATTTCACCGAAAATTTTTGAATTTTGGCCTAAAAATTTGAATTTAGGGCCAAAATTTTCAACGTTATACCAAAATTTGAATTTCGCGTAAAAATTGAACGTTTAGTCTCCTCTAAAAAATAAATTTTACTCAAATTTTCCCGCCAAAAAACTCGGTAAGGTAACCTCAGAAAATTGTAACTCGCTAAGATCTGTAACTCGGTAAAGCAATATTTTCTAACTCGGTACTGTTTTGTGTTCTAACTTGATAAAGCTGCTAACTCGGTAAGGTACACTAACTCGATAAGATAGCTAACTCGGTAACCTAAAGAAATTTTGGCAGCGTTTCGTTTAAGAAAACCCAAGTGAGATCCTTACTCGATAAATGATAAGGTGTTTAGCTAACTCGGTAACACTGGCTAACTCGCCAAACCAATAACTCGATAACCGATAATCCTATCTCGGTAGATTTGATTATCTAACTCGATAAAAAAAAATTTCCCTAACTCGCAAACTTCCCTAACTCGCAAACTTTCCCTAACTCGCAAAGACGCCGATGAACAGTAACGGATCCGAGATTTTCACCCAAAAAACACGATTTTTCACCCAAAAACACCACGATTCGCCCCTGGTTAGCTCTGATGCCAATTGTAGAACCCAAGAATCACCTTCCGGAGGTCGAGGTTGATCAAAATACATCAGTATTCTAGAGAGAGAAAGTAGAGAGAAGGTGAGATGAAACAAAGATACTTTTATTATGAAAGATAAGCTTACACACCCACACCCCTCAAGTGAAGCCTTGAGGGGTATTTATAGGCCTTACATAAGACAACTTTTACAATATTACATTAGTAGTCCCTGCACTTTATGCATACTAGTTGTCTACTCCAATTCACGTAAATATTGCTCAGCTTCATTTCTAACAGGAAGAAATCAAAAAGAACAAACTAACTCAATCACATAGGTTGTAGGATCTACCTCCTTAATAGATCTTGAGCCTATGGATCGATAGCTTGCTAATGTAATCAATAGCAGAACTATATGGAAAATCTCTGTATGCTTGTATCTACGCGGAATTTAAATACAAACAATATACTAAAAACACTTTGATCATCTATGGATCATTTTATTAATCACTAAGATTGTTATTGAACACGTACATAATACATTAACCGTGAGTTCCTTTTATACTACAAGAAACCCTAAATTCTCTTACAAGAAATGAACAACATTAAACTATAAAAGATATTCTACATATCTTGTCCTAAAATAAACAAACTCTATCCTACGGATTAACTATATCCGCAGAAACTATCATCAGCAGAATCCAGATCATCAGCAGAAACTCTATGTATGCTTCAGCAGAATCTTGTCAGCATTATCCATCAGCAGAATCTATATGTTGAAGAAGATGATGAAATCACCTTCATAGGTGATGCTGCAGGCCCTTCAGGGCGGCCAAATACTAATGATGAGGAGGTTAAGATTAGATATATTAGCATCTAAGTTTCATGCCATATATATACCATCATCTGGCCAGATTCGAAAGATCTGATATATAATTTTTAACTTTGCAGGAAGAAGATGATTACGATGAAACTTTTCTTCGCGAAAACGCCTTCACAGATGATTTTGCAGGTAAATAAAATGTTCTTGCATGCATGTTGTGGCAGGTTATAAGTAGCAAATTATAACTAGCATTTTAACACTGTCATTTCACCAATTACTGTTTATTAACAGTAATCTGTGAGGGGTGCATGCTGGCATTTTGTTATATTATAATTTGTATAATTTTCTTAAAACAGTAGCTGCAGCATGACTGATCATCGTAGGTGTGTGTACATCTAATCATACTTCATTAAGTGGATAAATGTTGAATCTGTTTTTTTGTAGGGAATTTTGCATCAGGAGAGGATGATGACGAACCAGCAATCAGATCCTCCCAAGCCCAAACCCCCACCCCCACCGCCACCACTCCCACCATGGAATATGGTATATTCATTTGAAAACTGAAATTGGAAAGTTTACTTTTTTTCTTTCTTTCAAAGTTTTCCTTTTTTTTTCAATAACCTACCTTTTTGTTCAATGCAGAGAATTACGGGACACAAGAAATGGAGACAAATGCAACATCTTCACTACACAAGCAACATAGTTGTTCTCCAAGAAAACCCACCACTATAAGTGGACAATCTCTACTCAATTCCATAAGAAGCAATCCTGAAGCCGATAGTGTCTATATTCTTCTTTAACATAGAAGGCCTATTTTAAAGATTGTTCAAGATATTGAGATATGCTCCACACCTGCCTTCAAAAGGTTGCTTGTCATTTTGGTTAACGTTCATATTGGTTCTAAATTGTGCATCTTGGTTATTAGTTGTACATATGGATGTTCATCTTGGTTTTAAATGTTCATGTTGGTTATAAATTGTGTGCATCTTGGTTCTGGATGTTCAATATCGTTCTTGCACTTCTTTGGTTTTTTTAGATGAATGTCTTAAGTCAATACCATTCTTGAATTTTTGAAATAATGTGTAACGTCTATAATTTTTGCAGGAACCGGGCAGAATGATGAGAGATGTTCATAGGATGTGTTTGGAAGCGGAGGACATAATCACCGCAAAATTCATCATACAACCATCAAATTCATCATAATCATCATAAAATCACAACAATCATCATACAGATTCAACAAAACAACAGTTTTCCGGCAAGAGATGTTCAAGTTATTACTTATCTGATCAGAAATGGTATTCAAGATCCAGGAAATGATCATATCCTTGGTTCTTTCCCACATTGCTGTCTCTTCTGAGTCACTGTTTCGTTCCACATATTCACCAGTAACAATCTTTAGCTTATTTTTAGAATTTAGTGCAATCATCATGCTCCTCTTCCATGAGCTGTAATTGTTAGACCCTGTTAACTTCTTAGAAATAAAGATTAACCATGGGTGGTCATTTGGATGAAGGTAAACAGGATGAAGGTAAAGAGGATGGTTATGTGTTTCTGTTGTGTCATGAACATTATGCACAGTTAGATGGCCATAGAATCTTTCAGTTAGTTAATGATATAGTGGGATTGAAACAACAAAATAGCAGTATTGAGGTGTATTACCATAAGTTGAAAGGACTATGGGATGAGCATGATGCTTTGGAAGCGCCTTATTTGTGTAACTCTGTGTGCAATTGTGAAAATGGGAAGAATAATGGAGATAGGGAACAAAGGAAAAGGTTAGTTCAATTCCTCATGGGTTTAGATGAGTGCTATGCAAATCTTAGGGGTCAAATATTGCTATTACAACCTCTGCCCACAGTTGCTAAGGCCTATAGCATGATTAGGCAGGAAGAAAAGTAAAGGGAAGGTACATTACCAAAACCTCTAGGATCAACAGCTTTTACTGCACACTCAAACCCAACACACTCAAGCAACAAAAGGTTTGGTAACACAAGTAGAAAAAACAACTCAAAGTCATAAACAAGGCAACAAACTGGGAGAAGTTAATTCAAAACTGGAGTTTATTGTACTAATTTCTACAAAGAAGGACTTCCTCTTCTTAGCAATCGATTTTTTTCTCTTACCCGTATCCTTCACTGAATCATTGAAGGTAGATGAATTAGTATCCACATTATCTCTCATATCTGTTATTTCATCAGCAAAGTATAAAAAATGTCAGAAAAGCTTTCAAATATTTAAGGTGTGATATGAATATTACCATCAATTTCAGTCTCACTATCACTATCATTGATAGAAGACTCTTCTTCTTCGCTGGGTTCAGGTGGAAGTTCAAAAGAATCCTTCTTGCACTTTATACACATGTCGTCAGAATGTCTCTTTTTATTCTACATCTCTATGTATTTTGCATATTTTCGACGGTAGTATCTCTAAGTGGTTCCCCTAGGCAACTTAGTTTTCAAAGGTGACTGGGGATCCACTTCTTGTAGTTGATTAATTGAAAGTTGCTTGTAGCCATTTTGCGGCTCATGATATACTAGATCGCCAAAGTTGAACAGAACTACCCGAGAAAAAAAAAGATTTTTTGATCATAATATGACGGATAGGCATCATATGGCTTCAAGAGTATATCCTGAAAAATTACCCAAATATTAGCTAATGAGTTAAACTACCTAAAGTTGAAATGCAGATTTGCAAAAACGTACATCAGCTGTCATGCTACTCCTGATATCCTTCGAGCGTTGATTGAATCCTGACTTGCCTGGATTTTTGCTCCCTCGATTAGCTATGCATAGGCACCAGTACTTGTGAAGAGGAGTGTCTTTCACTGACTCGGAAGATGAGCCCATACCCAAAAAAGCTTATCTGATTTTAGGAATTCTTTCCAAAAAAAAAACAGCTAAAGATGAATTTCATCAAACTGTTAGTCAGAATAATCATAGAAATGTTTATAGCATAAACGAAACTCTGAATTTATAGCATACCTCATAGAGCCACCATGGTCCATGAACATTAACTCTTTCTTTTGTGAAGCAGTTAGTCAACATACAATGGGCAACAGCGCCCCATGCAACACCATCCAACTTACGAAGATTCAGGTCCTTTATGAACTGTAACCAATAAGCCGGATATTCCGCAGGATTGTCGTTATCGGGAAGAATGACAGTACCAATAAGGTATAACAAGTACGCCCTTACATGATAGTGAAGTGTCTCACCTGTTGCCTCGTCTGGAACTTTCTCAAATTTCTTTTTTAGCCAATCTCTAGACACTTTCATCGAGGACACTTTCTCCGACTTACCAGCTGATTTCTTCGACTTACAAGCTGATTTGTTGAAAGTACCAAGATATTTTCTGCAAAGTAGTTCAGTCTTGACATCATTACATACAATTGGCCTACCATCAACAGGCATCCCCGATAATGCATACACATCTTGTAGACCAAAATATAATCCAACATCTTTATTAGGGCCAAAACTAAAAGTCTTTGTATTCTTATTATAGCAGTCTTGAATGAACTTTTGAAATATGAGACATTGTTTGTAAGGTTTGAATTGTGCAATTGAATAGAAAAAGGATCCTTTCAATTTTTCTAAGACATTGGCATTCGGCTCCCATCGATTTGTAAGGTCAAGTTTTGATCCCGCTCTCTGGATTAATACAAAACAAATTTTTTACAAAACATCAATTAAAAAACATCATTACAAAACGTCAATGTGAAAACACCATTACCCCGATTTGTGGCAAGCAGTGAAGTAACAAAATCCTGTAAAAAAAAGAAAAAAAAAAAGAAAAAAAAAAAACACTAGAGTAAAGCAGCACCTCTTTTACAATGATCCCTAATGATGAAATTCTGCAAGCCAACCTAAGTTTGGATGCCAAAGTTACAGACTTGATCATCAATTGTGAATGGAATTGGCCTGCAAACTGGGTACAAAAATATCCATTCATTCAAACTATACCTAAGCCAAACATTAGTGATGACTGTGTAGAGAAAGCATTTTGGATCACTAATTCAAGTGAGAAGGTGAAGTTTTCAATCAACAAAGTTTGGAATGATTGGAATGTGATTTGGTTTTCTCATGGTACACCCAAATGGTACCCTGGGAACCTATTGTGTGTCCTTTATGGTTAGCTGTGTTGGGAAGGCTAACTACTCTGCAAAAATATGGTGTGATTTGAAGAAAAGAATAAAACAGGAAAGCTGGACTAATCTAGTGAGTGGTGTTATTGATGAAATGACCAAGTTACCTTGCAACAAATCAATTATGAGCATCCTCAGAAGAATTGTTTTGGCTGCTTGTGTCTACTACATATGGAATGAAAGAAATAAGAGACTGTTTGGAGTCAAGTGGTACTGTCTGATATTGTCAATCATGTGAGGCTAAAATTGACAAGCTTAACAGTAAGAAGGACATGCAAAGTGGCTGAGGTATGCAACCAATGGCAAGTCTCCATGAATATCAACAAAGACAGTGAATGCATATTGGATAAGTGGAATGATCCTACTGAAGACTACTGTTTGGTAAATTGTCTTCTAAGGATGGATCTTATGGAATCTGTGAGGAAATATATAGAAAGCAGATGGCTAATACATTGGATCCTGAAAACCTCTACCCTCTTCTTATGCTGTCAGTTAGTTTGTGAGGATGAAGCTGCAAATAAACTTGGCAGTCTAAGTCAGAGTGAGTGCCAAAAGGTAGTTTCCTGCTCTGGAATGTTGGATCATGTGTTTTTTGTAGGCCTCTTGGAGGTTACAGGTGGAATGCCAGCTTGATGATGCTCATTTTGCCCCTGTTTCTCTCACAAGTTTGAAGGAATGAGAAATGTATCCTTAAATGTCTAGTACAGATGGATGTTTGTATTTGGGAAATGTATTCAAGCAATGTATCTTCTCCATGGTTGCCTACTTGCCTAGCACTAGTGTGTTTGCCTAGTCTAGAAGAATGGGTGACTGTTACTGTTTCATTGACATGTAACAGTGTATGTTGTTTCATCTGTATGTTGAGCTCTCTTTGTGTTAATGGGACATGTCCATTAATGCAAGTTTGCTTCTTGTATGCTCTTTGAGGCTTTGAGCCTTATTATTTGGTAATATAATTTCACCCAAAAAAATTAATACGGAGTAATAAATAAAATAAAAATATGGCGGGCATAAGATAAACGTAACTTTAATACTAACTTCACTAACTTGGTACTAGAAAATAGAAATAAATGATCCTAACTTTTCAGCCGTAAATGAGAATTTTAGTGGGTTGGGCTTGGGAGAGTACATAGCACCACTTAAAAATCAATGTAAAATAACTGGGCCCAATAAAAAAACGCAAAACTACCACGTTCTTCTTCTTCAACATACTGCAGCCGACATACTTTAGGTTACCAGTTGCACTTTTATTTCTTCTTCTTCATTCTTTCTCTTCTTTATATTCTATGGGTATGCACTGATAATTTTCCAGTATTTTGTTCTAACTTTTGAAAAAGTCAAAAAAAATTTACACTACTAAGATTTTACATAGGGTATGCACATGCTAGATCCGCCCCTGATTGAGGGCATTCAGAAATTTGTGACGATGGCACTAAATCTTTTTCTTACAAATTTGACATTTTTTCATATGAATTAGTGTGTCTAGAAGAGCTTTGTTGGGGGCATGTCCCCCACTACTCATAAGCTGTCTCCGCCCCTGATGGAGGGCATAAGATAAACCTAATTTGAAACTTAATTTGCATATATAATCTTTTGATGAAAGTGAAAAACCTGAGTACCTGTCAACCGTCTAGCTTGAAGGAGGCGTTTTGGAAAACCGTTTAGCGCGAGGTTTATAGTCAAACCTTTAAAGGGTGTTTTTATTTTGAGGATGAGTAATGCTACATCCACATAAAAATTTTAGGCATAATTGCATATATATCCCTCCCAAAGTGAATAATTGCATATATATTCTTTGTACAAGTTTTTTATGCACATAGTACAATGATTTTTATGCATGCTTTGGATATATATGCAATTATGTATTTTCGGAAAGATATATATGCAAAAACCCCAAAATTTACACAAAAAAAAATCTACATAATGATGTGGCTATGTGTGATTGATGGCTTTCACTGCAATTTCTCTTTCTTCTTTTTTTTATTAGCCCAATCATACATGGCCACATCATTGTGTGGATTTTTTTTTGTGTAAAACTTATGTGGATGCCCTTTGAGGATTGCTACATCCACATACGTTTCACAAAATTGATTGGTGTATTTTGATGCACTTTCTTCCTCTTCTTTTTTTTGGGTAAAAGGTCAACGACCCGGTAAATATATTACTCCAAAAAACGTTTAAGTACACTTCCTCTTCTTTTTCATCACACCAATTACATATTGACACCTCCTTTGTGTGGATTTGTTTTTGTAAAATGTATGTGGATGTAGCAATCCTCGTTTATTTTATGCGTTGCGAACCCTTGAAAAAAAGGAAAAAGTTTAAAAAGTCTAAAAAGTCAATAAGTTTATAAGCTAGTGTGACATGTCCCACACCCATTCACTCTCTTTTTCCTTTAATATTTTCGGTCTCACAGCTTTTATGCACTTAACTCTCACCATTATTATCATAAGTACATAAATTTGCATAAAAGAGAAGCTAGTGACAAGAAACTGAAAATGTGATCATAACTCTCACCATTCTTATACGGGCAGGCAACGAGGTTGTATCTTGGAGGCGCACATATTTGGTCCGCTACTGGGGTTCAACAAGGTGATCCTTTGGGACCGCTTCTATTCGCCCTGGTTTTGCACCCGCTTGTGCATAAAATTAGAGACCGGTGTAAGCTTCTCCTCCAAGCATGGTATCTTCATGATGGGACTGTCGGTGTCGGGACGAGACGGGACCGGCCCGATGCTCACCCCTAGTTGCTATTTGGAGAGAGTAAAGGTTTGTTTGTAAATGTCTAAGCATTAAGTGCACAAACTAACCTTTACCTCTCCATATAACTCCTATTTATACACAAGTATATTACAACCGTTACCTAAAAGACAAAGATGACATAAGTCTACTTTCGACAAAATGCATAGGCATCTTGTCACTGTTACATATGGCAATAAGTAGTAAAGGACAAGACTGCTTTCTATGCCTCAGTGTTGACACACTCTTGGTCTTTTATCCATTCATGGTAAGTTGACCTTTGCATGATAAGGACCATCTCTTATCCATTCAAACTTATCCCGCCTAATCCCGCCTTTACTTCAGTCTTCATGTCTTCATGTCTTCATTCTTTTGTTGCTCAGGGAGACTTAGGGATTCAGTGAGCTATTGTCATCACTCACTGAATCCATCACCTTCTTCTTTGGCTCAGGTATCATCCACTGAGTTCCGCCTCACTGAATGGAGAACCTTTCTTCTTAGGCTCGTCCTGAGCATCTTAAAGGTGACTCACTCAATGACTATTCATTCAGTGACTTGATTACGTTTAAGGTTATCAAACACTTAGGTTATTTTATGTTCAAATCCTAGTTTAAGGGAGTTTGGGAATTCAGTGACCCAACAATATGCTCACCCATTTGAAAATATTTATCAAATGCATCGGGTGTGGTGTCGTATGCCAATTGGCGTATGGCGAATGTGCATTTCATAATCACACTCATACTCATTCGACCCGTAGCATCGGGTCAGGCTGAAAAGAATTTAAAATGCTTTGGAAGAGGATTGGCAGTATAAGATTTAATACCTTCGACTATTTCTAGAAATGGTTTCTGGCTCATACGATATCTTCTTCGAAAATAGTATAACGGATACTTACAATCTTCATTAAAATAGTCAGATATCAACTCTATTTCGGCAAGCTCGCGTTCACGGTAGATCGGGTTACAGCTCAATGCGGGTTGAGCTTCTTCTTGTTGTAACCATTGGTGATACTCGTACGCGGCCATCATAAAGTAAACGTAGGTTTTGTCATCGATATCGGAAACGCTACGTTCTTCATCACTTTTATTCAGATCCAACGTGAAAGAATGATTTTTTTAGAGAGGAATTGAGTTTTGGTGTGTGAAATATAGTTGATGGTAGTATAATATATATATATATATATATATATATATATATATATATAAGATGTTTTTTTTAAATAAATAAATAAATAAAAACAAGCCGTTTATGTAGGGGCTGTTTTGAAAATTTTCTTAGAAAAGTAGCCGTTTAGGGGGGCATTGCGAAAATTTCTTGAGTTATGTTGGGTAGCAACGCCCTTGCAAAATGGAGAAGGGAGGTATGATAATGCCTCTCAACGCGAAGCCTACGTGGCAAAATGAAGATATTAACTAGTGCACATACCTTTAATTTCTTCCAACACCTTTCAAGCGTTCTTCCACGGTCTTGTGAATCTCGGTGCTTCTGGCCTCATATTCCTTAGGCGTAGAAAAATAATACTCCGAAAAGTCTAGCTTGGATGGATCCTTCTTATACTTTGAAATATTCTTCTTTCGACACTTCTCCATACAGTCCATGACGCTCTCGTTCAACGACTCCAAGAGCTCCTTTGCTTCTAAAATTTGACTCTCTATGGTCTCGGAAGAAGAGCCGCTACCTTCCTGTAATACAAAAATTAACTCGTAAACTAATATGAAAATGTCAAATTAGTGAAAAGCCCAAATTATAGGGCAACTAGTAAAACGTGAGTTTAACTCTATGAATTTTTGTACAGCAAAACAGTTTACCTTTACCTAGCTGTAAAACATGTTTTAAATGTTTGCTAACTAATCTAGAACACACATGTTTCAAATTGTCAGAAAAAAGGTTACATAAATCACGAATTTGTGTAAAGTTTACATCTCACATCCACTAACCTTATCGCGTCTCTTCCTCGAGCGCTTACGCTTACCACACAATCTTGATTCGGAAGGTAGATTTCCCCATGGTACGGTGACAGATACCTTCTCAGCATAAAGCTACATAAAAATAACCAAATTAGAGAGACATAATTAAGCTGCTACTATTATAGAATTCTACCATAAATAAAACTAGTCATATAACCTGCAAGAAAAGAGTGCATCCCCTTAGATGTATCTCTTTGGTTCCCTTGCTGTTCTTGTAAGTTTTAATTCCCTTCATGAGCCTATCAATAGCAAACGTTGACCATCTTTTCTTCTTAAGGCAACTAACATCTCGCACAAGATCTAAATAAGATAGGGGCAAGTCTTTTTCTGATGGTGCACAAACAATATATCGCAAGGCGAATAAAATGTAAGCTCGTTTCACATTATTCTCATCTAAGCCCTCACTCAATTCTGTCGTAACCTTTTCCATGCAGATGTGATTTTGTCCCTCCTCTACAAAGTCTCGCTTGAGCTCGAGTTCGGTTGGTAGAGGTTTAATTTGAGCTTTCCGAGGTTTCTTTTTACCTTTCCGAGGTTTATTTTGTTAGAGTTTGACAATCAATATAGCACATACGCGGAAGCAAGGATCAAGTATAACACATAAATATTAACTAAAACATAAATAGTAAACGTACCCGATGCACTTCAAATTAACCTTGATTCTTGTACAAATAGATCAATGATAAACCCCTTACCGTTTTGTTTATCGATCTCTTGATAATTACTAAAGTAAGTAATTACCTCGTTCTTGTACACACAAACTACCAACGAATAAAGGTTTGATGCAAGTAAACAAAACACTTATATTTTGGAAGTACCAAAATCGATCCAAGATCCCTTGGGAGGGGTTGAACCGATCGGCCACAAAAGAAAGAGACAAGGAGAAAAGATTAGGGTTAGTGTGTGTGCACAAAAGATGTGAAACCCTAATCCTTGGCCTTGTATATATACTAGGTGAATCTTGGAGCACAAGTAAAGCATGGGTCGACCCTAGGGAATGGGCTTCGACCGGCCATAGCACCCATAGGGTGTTTCTAGATCTTTCTTGACTCCCAAGTTACACTCTAGTCCATATCTTTCATTACTAACGATAGTTAGTCCATACGGTTAATAACTAACGACCATTTAGTCCATTAAGTGTTTATAAATATATATATTCAATACATTTAATATATACATATTTATTTTACATTATTCTTGTTTGTAAAGTGTGCAATCCCGAGGTCTCGGGTTCGATACTAGACATTTACTTATTAATGTTTATACGTAACATTAAACAGCTCCCACTCGTATATCCATTAATAGTAAAATGACATTGGTTAGCGTCTTGCAACACTCCAATGCCCCTAGTTCAATCCGAGCTAGGTTTCCTGGAAAAACCTTTAATGATTCATCATTATAATTATCCTTTCATTACTAATACCACATTAATAAAGATGTGAGTTCCTTTATTAAATTTATGTTTCTCGTTTCTTTATGATTGAACAAAATTACCAAAACATCTGAACGTATTCCAGATAGACTTTGGGCATGGCCATGCAAACATTTTGTCAACTCTACGAGGGGCCCAGCTGTATTAAACTTCTAAACAAATCAGAAGGAATAAATTCTTTCTTGACTACAAGAATAACCCATGAACTTTGCAACACTTCTGAAAACAACCCTTATAACTCCCTGTTACGGTGAGCGGTAGATTGCTTCACAAAAATGCACTACATCCATGACACTTATCTGGTATCTCAAGTCTGAGGATAACTTTAAATATGATTCTCACATTAAATATTAAATCATATTATTGGGATAAGTCCAATACTCAATTCATTGAATATCATGTGAAATTGGTATGACTACTCATCAATATACTTTCAAGTATATCCTAAACCAATACTCAAATTTGTCTTAGTTTAATGATATTCCCATATCAATAATCGACAATGGACAATTTAGAATAATAAATTATACATGGATCTTAAACATGCAAATATAGGATATATTATTAAGACAATGAATAAATAAACATATTTTATTCCATTAAAATAATAATTGTACATTACATCCTTTATCCAAACACTAATCACAAATGGGCATGAAACTTTCAGCTAATCTAAGTCCTACACCTTTAGCATGCTTGTAAAGCTTGGTGCCAGGTAGAGGCTTTGTTAATTGATATGCCAAGTTATCATCTGTGTGAACTTTGAGCATTTCGATTTCGCCTATTTCGACTTGTTCTCGAACATAGTGATGCTTAATCGGGAAATTTCTGTTGCCTTTCATGATTCCAGGCTCATTGGCAAATGTAATTGCAGCTAAATTGTCACAATACATTTTAATAGGTCTTTGAATCGAAGGCATGACTCCAAGCCCTGAAACAAACTTCCTAATCCAAACAGCTTCCATTGCAGCTTCTGAAGCAGCTATATACTCACTTTCTGTAGCAGACATTGCTAGTACACTCTGCTTTCTGCTCCTCCAATCCACAGCTCCTCCATTAATGACAAAGACATAACCCGTCTGAGACTTCGTATCATCCTTATCACCTTTCCAAGAAGCATCGCAGTAACCTGTAACATCAAGTTCTGCTGATGGATTTCCCCCATAAACCAAGAACATATCTTTAGTAGCCCTAAGGTACTTAAGAATATTCTTAACAGCGGTCCAGTGAGCTTTACCTGGATTTTGCTGATATCGACTATTTAAATTCTGAGCAAATGCTACATCAGGCCTTGTACTTTTCACCGCATACATAATAGATCCCACAGCCGAAGCATAAGGGACTCTTTTCATGCATTGCACCTCTGCAGGTGTTGAAGCACAAACCTTGTTGCTCAAGCCATGTTGTTCTTGCATCGGCAAATATCCTTTCTTGGAATTTTGCATACTGAATCTCTTCAGTATTTTATCAATGTAAGCACTTTGGCTTAATCCAATTAATCGCTGAGATCTATCTCTATATATCTTGATTCCCTGAATAAATGCAGCTTCCCCTAATTCTTTCATAGAAAAACACTTTCCAAGATATGCCTTAACCTTTTGCAAACTTGGAATGTCGTTTCCCATGATCAATATGTCATCAACATATAATATAAGGAAAATTACATTACTCCCACTAACTTTGTGATATACACATGGCTCATCAAGATTTTGAGTGAATCCATACTTTTTAATTTCACCATCAAATCTCTTATTCCATTGTCGTGATGCTTGCTTTAATCCATAAATGGATCTTTTAAGCTTGCATACACGATTTGGGAATTCTGGATTTACATACCCCTCAGGCTGCGCCATATAGATGTCTTCATCTAGGCGACCATTTAAGAAGGCGGTTTTTACATCCATTTGCCAAATCTCATAGTCATAGTAAGCGGCTATGGCTATAAGAATCCTAATTGCCCTTATGTCAGCTACAGGAGAAAAGGTCTCCTCATAGTCAACACCAAAAGTTTGAGTATAGCCTTTAGCTACACAACGGGCCTTATAGGTGTGTACAACGCCATCCATGTCAGTCTTTTTCTTGTAGAGCCATTTACTCCCAACTAGTTTGGCACCCGGAGGTAGGTCTACTTCTTCCCAGACATCATTGTCTTTCATGGATTGCATTTCCCCATCCATAGCTTCTTTCCATTTGGCCTTTTCAGGACCATTCATGGCAGCTTTATAACTTGTAGGCTCATCAAGATCACCCAGTATATTCTCAGCACTCTCTACATTAAGATATAGATGAGTAGGAGCTTTAACTGGTCTTGTTGACCTATGAATGGGAATCACTTCAACTTCTGGTGGAGGACCTAAACTTTCAGGTTCTACCGGAAGTTGGTTAGTGTTTTCAGAAGGTTCTACATCTTCTTGACCGTCTTCCAGATCATATACTCTCCCACTGAATTCTTGAGATATGAGCTCCCTTTCAAGGAAGTCTCCATACCTTGCAACAAATACTTTATTTTCAGGTGGATAATAAAAGTAGTATCCCATAGTTTCCTTAGGGTATCCTACGAAGATGCACTTCACAGATCTTTGTTGGAGTTTGTCTGCTGAGTCACGTTTAACATACGCCTCACAACCCCAGACCTTAAGATAAGACAGGTTAGGAGCTTTTCCAGTCCATACCTCATATGGTGTCTTATCAACCTTCTTTGTTGGAACCATATTTAGAATGCGAACCGCAGATTCTAAGGCATAATCCCAAAACGAAAAAGGAAGAGTTGTTAGATTATACATAGATCGTATCATGTCTTGCAATGTACGATTCCTTCTCTCAGATACACCATTTTGTTGTGGAGTATATGGAGAAGTAAGGTGCTGGACAATTCCCTCCTTTGCTAGATAATCTATGAACTCCTGACTCAGGTATTCACCACCTCTATCGGATCGAAGAGCTTTAATCTTCTTTCCAAGTTGCAACTCTACTTCTGCTTTAAACACTTTGAATGTTTCAAATACCTCATGTTTATGTTTAAGTAAATAAACATAACCATAACGGCTGTAATCATCCGTAAATGTTAAGAAGTAGCTAGCACCTCTCTTTGACACATGTCTAAGTGGTCCACACACATCTGTGTGAATAAGACCAAGGAGATCATTCGCCCTTTCAATCCTATTTTTAAAGGGTTTCTTAGTCATCTTCCCAGCAATGCAAGATTCGCATTTATCAAATGATTCATCATTGATCTTATCTAAAAGCCCATCATGTTGCAGCTTTTTCATGCGATCTTTGCCAATGTGAGCAAGTCGACAATGCCAAAGATAAGACGAATCCAGACCTTTCTTGATTCTCTTATTGTTGATGCTATACATTGAATTATTTGTAACAAAAGCATTATCATTATCATTCATATCAATTTCAAATACACCATTCACAGCAATAGCATTAAAATAAAAAACATCATTTAAAGAAACTGAAATTCCATTGCTAGAAATAGTATGATGAAAACCAAGGTTTAACAAACATGAAAATGAAATTACACCTCTAACAATTGACGGTGCATAATGACAATTATTTAAAGATAGTACTAAGCCCGAAGGCAACACTAAATTAAAAACTCCTATAGCTTCAACTCCTGCATGCGCTCCGTTACCAACATGCAAGAATTGTTGTCCATAGGCCAGCTTTCTCTCAACTCTAAACCCCTACAAGGTATTGCAAATATGAATGCCACATCCCGTATCATATACCCATGAATTCAATTTAGGAGTAAGAGTGAATAATTCAATCATAAAGAACGCACCTGAAGTGCTGGGGTTACCAGCATCATTCCCCTGCTTCTTGAGTCGCAAGTCATGAATGTAGAGAGGGCAATTGCGCTTCCAATGGCCCTTTTCATGACAGTGGTGACAAGCCTGATCCTTCTTATTTGGCGGATTCACCTTGTTCTGCTTAGGCTGATGTTGCTTCATCTTGGGTTGAGGTTGATAGGCCATGACCTGCTTGCCTTTATCACCTTTACCTTTTGATGGATCTTAACACCTTGAACTTGTGTTAGATTGATACTTTGAATTATATCACTAAGTATGCGGAATCTACTTAGTAACACTTAGAAGTTTGATTGTAAGTAAGACAGTTGTAAATAAACAATGTATGTAAACAAACTATTAGCTCCAATATTATTAATGATAATAATACGAGTGATCTTGATATCACTAGGGTTACACCTTGAAGCTCTAGAAAAAACGTATGTAAACTTATAACCTATGATCTCCTTTTATAGCACAAGGAGTCCTCTTCTACAAGATAAGTATAAAGCTAATAGAATAAGATATACACAAAATCTATTCTATATTTATCTAGATGCGTTTCCTAACAGTTATCTAATAAGCAGTGGTAATATATTGTTCTTGCAGTGGTAATGAGTTTCCACTGCAAGTACAATCTTCTGCAGTTGTAACTTCTTCTTTAGCCGTGGTAACTGTTAGTATAATTCCCAACAATCCTCCCCTAACTTATGATTAATACATAAATCAATAAGTTTCTTCAAGTAATCAATAAACATGAGGATATGGGAATTCTTCCAAACACTTATCTTCTTCTTCTTAACTCTCTATCAGCTCTCACACTTTGATCATAAATCCTTTGCAATAAATCATCTATGACTTCAGTTCTTTCCCAACACCTAAGCTTCTCTGACAACATCACTGTTAATACTCCAGCTCTTAATGGATATTCTTTCTCAGCCAGCATAAAAACATCAACTCCATCTTGAGTAGAAACATGATGCACAGAACTTAAATCATAGAATTTCCACAAAGTTCTTGTACCATGAGCTTGAAATCTCCAATATCTATCACTTGGATCAGGTTCATATAATCTTCTGAAGTGAACCCATAACTCCATAGCTTTGACATCAACAAGTTCATCCTTTTGAAACTGATCTTGAACAATTCTCCACAAAGTATCCAAATCTTCTCTATCACAACATCTAATAATATCTTCAAAATCTCTGCAAATGTTTGTGACACTTCCATTTCTGATGATCTTCCAAGCAACACCAAAACTATCAGAAAAGATTTCCCAACCAACTACTGAATATTTTGCTTGCAGAGGTTCAATGTTTAGCACATCAGTTTCTATGAACAACATGTTTGTAACTTGCTCTTCAGTCAACTTGCTAGGACCTTCTTCTTCTTGAGATGATATCTGAGTCTTCAACTTCTTTGCTTCTTTATATTCAAGACTCACTCCAGTCCTTTTTGTCTTCACGGATAATGGTTCTTGATCCATTGGAATGAATTTACTATCTTGTCTTTTGATTCTGTAGTAAATACCTTCAATCTGATCATGTGACAATCCTTTGAATTGACCCATCTTCATATTACCAACATGACAACAAAAAGTCTTCATCTCAGAAATAATTTGTGCCTTTGTAAGTTTCCTTGGCTTCTTTTGACCTTTTCTAGCATCTCCAATGATTTGGTCAAGAGCCTGCTGATTTTTTATTAGAATGAAATCTTTAAGTTGAGCAGACCTTTGTTCTTCATCCAAGGTTGTATTTGCAATCAATTCAATAGCCTTCTTCCTAATTATTTGATCATTGTTAATCAAATAGTTAATCTCTTCTTCTGTAGGCACATAGGTAAATTCTGGAGGTTTCTCATACATTACAGTTGGTGAGACACTTGAAATAGGTTCTGCCATAACAGCTTCAAGTTTATCCAACCTAGTTGCTTCCATGAAACTAGCAACTTCATCTTCTTTAATCTTTTTCTTTCTTTCATACTCTTCAGCTTGTTGTTGCTCTGCTAACCTATGATCAAAGTCAATCTGAGCTTGTTCAAACTTAGAAATCTTTCTTGTCTCTTGATCTGAAGCAATTACAATAGCCTTTCCTTTAACTGATCTTCTTCTGGCAGCTTCTTCCTCTGCAGTGGTAATTTCTTGACTAGTAGTGGGAACATTTTCACTTGCAGTGGTAAGTTGTTGATCAGTGGGAACTTCTTCTGCTTCAGTGGAAATTGGTTGAGTAGTTCCAACTAAATCATCCAAGTTAAAACCTGCATCAGCATCCATATCTTCAAAGTCCAATTTTCTCCCCTCAAAATCAGCAACATCATCTTTTGCTTGAGAATTATTAGAATCATTGAGCTCAGCAAATGCTTTTTCAAAATTTGTTCTCCTCCCCTTAAACTCTGCATCAGTTTTCCTCCCCTGTTTGGAAGAATCTCCCAAAACTTTATCAGAACTTGCAGAAAACTCATCTGAAGGTGAAGATGATGATAATACAACCTGAGATCTTTTCTTCTTGAGATTCTCAACTTCATTCTGCAATTTGTGAATCTCAACCTTCAATTGATTCAGCTCTGTGGCATGTTGTTCTTTAATCTGAGCCAGATCTTTCTCAAGAGCTTGAACCTGCTTGACTAATTTGGTACAAATATCCATCAATTCATTTTGTTGCACACTGCCTTCATCACTTCCAGCTGTGTAACCTGCTGGGAGAGGTGAATCATGAGGCATTGATTCAAGCTGTTCTCTAGTTGGACTAGGAGGAAGCCTTGAACCACCACTGCTTATTCCTAAACCAAATGGATCAGCAACATGCAATGTTGAGATGAGAGAAGTTGGCTGTTTAGACCTTCTCTCATAAGTGTGAGTGACTGCAGGGGTATGTTAAATTGGTGGAACAACAATATTGGGTGTGTTTTGAGATGCAACTGGGATTGATGCATCCTCACCCTGTACTTGAGAAATTTTAGCAAGCATTTGAGGTAAAAGTGGATGAACCTGCCCATCCCAAAGTTCTGAAGCCTTATTCATATTTTGAAAAACTTTTGGCTTAAGAATGGAAGGTTCATAAATTCTGTTGTGAGGTCGCAGTTGAAACTCATTTAACACTGCTTGCACAAACCTTGGATACATAAAAAATTTATATGTACTCTTTACATTGCCTTTCATATTATTAAAAATAAACTTTGACCAATTGAAAGTCCTATCTGTTGCCAAACAAACCAAAGGATAAGCCATGGTTGATGCAAATTGTTCATAAGATGTTTTCTTAGGACTTAGGCAATGTAGAAGAGTATGTATCAAAAATCTCCAATGGGGACAAAAACATCCTTTTCTAAAAGTGACTTTTTGATCTGATGTATCATACCCCATTAAAGCAATATTTGTAAAAATTTCTGAATTAGGTAATGTGATGATACCATTGAGATCATCCAATTGAAGAATTCTCCTCAAGGATGACTCAGTAACATCAATAGTTACCCCATCAACTGTGGCTCTTAGAGCATCCACAGATTCTTGTGTGTCTCCCTGTTCAAGAGTTATGGACTCCACAGTGTTCCAGAACTGTTTGATATGAGAAACATAGATTGTGGGATTAATAATTAAGGCATACCTGATGTGAGTTGTGTTTAGAAAATCCACAATCTGATGAAAAACAGGGCCACTCTTCTCATTCGACTTTTGTAAGTAGGCCACTTGGTTGTGCTCCTCGACAAATTTTAGAATCGCCATGATATTTGTAAAAAAGAGAATGAAAGTGTTAGTAATCAATATAAAAATCAAGCCGTATGATAATGAATTTATACTAATAGGGTTTGAGGAGGTTGCGCAATGTGAATTATCTTTGGAAATAATTATCTTTGGAAAAAGAATAATTTATAATAAGTAAGGAGATAATTCACAAAAGATTTTACCCTATTAATAAGAAAAGACGGTTATTTTTACAACGGCTAGTAAAAAATAGATTACTGACACAACAGTTGTAACGGCTAGTCATCAGTGGAAAAATTACTCTTGCAGTGGTAACTGATGAACTAGCAGTGGTAAAATTTTCACAAAAATATCAAAGAGCAGTGGTTAATAAAACATGAACATTTGCTGCTCTTATCATAGTTTTTAGCAAACTACCAGCTATCAACGGATTTGAGATGTCTTTACCATTAGCCGTTTGCTATGGACTAGCCAACTCTTGATCACATGGATGTATGGTGAGTTGATAACCTAGTTTTTGGTAAACTATCAACCATAAACGGATTTGATAAGTCTTTACCAGTAGCCGTTTGCTCTGGACTAGTTGATTCTTATGTGGATTAGACATGGTGAATCAATAACCATTTGTTGTGTGTCTATGATACACACCTTATTACTCCAATGACTCCAATAATATGGGTTGTTAGCATCAACTCAACTTAACCCATAAAACTTAACACAAAGTAACTTTTTAACCAAGTTACTATTCACAAAAATATCTTCCAAAAGTCAACCCGATAATTAACCAAATTTACTCCTCCAACCTACCAAAACAAGTAGAAGTAAATATCCTTCATTAAATAGAATTCGACCTTGACTTTGCATATAAAAGGGTCTCAAAACTTTTATCTCTCATCAACAAATAACTTCAACAACACAAACCCTTAATCATCACAATGAGCTGGTTCCCAATAGTCTACATATCTTCTGATGATTCATCGGATGAGGAAATCAACTATTGTTCAAACCCAGAGGATTTTTCAACAGGATGGAGTGATTACTTCCCACCAAGTGCAACCACTTCCACAACATCCAACAAGCCATCCAAAAAGACTGAAGCTTCTCCTGCTCCATCTTTGGAGTTCTATTCTAGTGCATCCTCTGATGATGATAATGATCCAACCTTTGATCTTTCCAAAGAGCTTCCAAAGGCCCTCACCACAGCATTGAAGACTGCCATAAGCAACATGAAGTGGCCTACTGTTGAGAAGCCTACCCAAGCACCAAGGCCTCCCAAGCAAGTTCTGGGACTTGCTTGTCCAAGGAAACAACTCTTTTTTGATGACAAGAGAAAGAAAGCTTCCAAAGGCAAGCATGACTATGAAGGAAAAGGAAAGAAACCCATGGTGTAGGTGTTAGGTTGTAGGTTTATGTCTTTTGTGATGGTTTTCTGTGATGGTGACAATGTTATCTGAATGGTTGTGATGTACTCTCCTTTTAATCAATAAAAGTACTCTTTGTTCTTGCTATTATCACCAAACCTTTCCACTGTTGTATGTTAATTACCACTGAGTACTTGATAATTCTGCATACAAGTTAGTAGAAAACCATACATACAATACAAACAATATTAGTACCTAAAAAGAGTATCTTGCAACACTGAAAAATATTTAGACATCAAAAGTTTATGGATTGAGCATCCCAATACCTGTTACCAAGTATTGAAACCTACCCACATCAAGCCCTTTTGTTAATAAATCAGCATAATTGTCATCAGTATGAATCTTGACAACATTAATAAGCTTTTTCTCAAAACAATCTCTAATAAAGTGATGTCTAATTTCAATATGTTTAGTTTTTGTGTGTTGCACAGGATTTTTAATAATGCAAATGGTACTAGTATTGTCTATATAGATAATGGTGTTCATGAAATTGTACCCATAGTCCAATAATTGATTCTGAAGCCAAAGGATCTGAGCACAACAACTAGCAACTGCAACATATTCTGCTTCAGTGGTTGAAGTAGCCACCATAGTTTGCTTCTTGCACTGCCATGACACCAATCTACATCCAAGAAATTGACATCCTCCAGTAGTTAATCTTCTATCCAAACTTGCACCAGCATAGTCACTATCTGAGTATGTGATCAATTCCATTGGAGAATCTCTTGGATACCATAATCCTAGATTAGGATAAGTCTTCAAGTACCTAAAAATCTTTTCCACTGCTGTCAAATGTGATGTCTTTGGAGTCACTTGAAATCTTGCACAAGCACAAACAGCAAACATGATGTCAGGCCTTGATGAAGTAAGATACATCAAGGAACCAATCATGGATCTGTAAGTGTGAACATCAACATTAGCACCACTTGCATTCTTCAACAATAAGTGTGTGGTCTTGTCAGCAGGGGTATTGGAAGATTTTGCATCAGTGAACTTGAACTTCTTGATAATCTCAGCCACATACTTGTCTTGGCTGATAAATATACCTTCCTTACTCTGTTGTACTTGTAGCCCCAAAAAGAATGTAAGTTCTCCCATAGAACTCATTTGAAATTCATCTTTCATTAGCTTCTCAAACTGTTTGCACATCTCTTGTTTTGTAGATCCAAAGATAATATCATCAACATATACTTGCACAAGTAGAATATCACCTTTGTCTTTCTTGATGAACAGAGTTTGATCAATTTTACCTCTATGAAACCCATTATTCAATAAATAATTAGCTAAGGTTTCATACCACTTCCTTGGAGCCTGATGTAAGCCATAAAGAGCCTTAACCACTTTGTAAACTTTATTTGGGTGTTGAGGATCTTCAAAGCCTGGAGGTTGAGAGACATATACCTCCTCATCAATAGTTCCATACAGAAAGGCACTCTTAACATCCATTTGATAGACTGTAAAGCCCATAAATGATGCATAGGCTAAGAATAATCTAATAGCCTCAATTCTTGCAACAGGAGCAAACACTTCTTCATAATCAATACCCTCTTCTTGAGTGTATCCTTGAGCAACCAATCTAGCTTTGTTCCTGATTACAATGCCTCTTTCATCTTTCTTATTTCTGAAAACCCATTTAGTACCAATGACCTTCATACCATCAGGCAAGTCACAAAGAACCCAAACCTTTTGAAGTTTAAACTGCAACAACTCTTCTTGCATAGCTTCAACCCAGCTAGATTCTCCTAGAGCCATATACACATTCTTAGGCTCCATTTGTGAGAGAAAATAGAAAAACAAACACTCATTCTTCTGGCTATGTTTCTTGGACTCATACACTTCACTTATGAACCCATGAATGTCATCTTTCTTTGTCTATCTTCTAGTCTTCACACCTGATTGAAGTTCACCAATAACATTATCAAGTGGATGCACTTTGTGAATGGTAGACTGTGATGTGCTAGGAATATCATATGTTGTAGGCATGTTTGAGATCTCTACATCATCACTTGGTGATTCCTGAGAAGTATTATCCACATTTGGACTTACAGTGGAAACCTCTGGTGTAGCAGCAGGAATTGAGTTACCACTGCTAGTAGGAATATCTTTATTCACAGAATCTGCATCATTTGGTTTTTCAGAATTATCACCAAAGTCCCAAAGTGGCATAACAATTTGATCTTCATCATCTTTGCAAGCTTCATCTTCATCAATGAATTCTTCTGAATCTTCAAGATCTTTGTCACCAGTACTTGAAGTGAGAGGAACATAATTCATTGTATTTGATAATGTTTCAAGATCAAATAGCCAATCTGGACCTGAACCTGCCATGTTTGCTTTATTCTCAAGAAACTTAACATGCAAGTTCTCTTCAATTTTCTTTGTTCTTAAGTTATAGACTCTAAAAGCCTTGCTAACCATAGAGTATCCAACAAAGAAGCCTTCATCTGACTTTTCTTCAAATTTACCCAGATGATCAATGGTATTGAGAATAGTAACATGACACCCAAATGGCCTCATAAACTCCAAAGTAGGAGGTCTTCCTCTGAACAACTCATAAGGTGTCTTGTTCTTTGTTTTGACCACTAAAACTCTATTTTGAATGTAACAAGCAGTGTTAACTGCTTCAGCCCAAAAAGTCACTGGAAGCTTGGAATCAGCTAACATGGTTCTAGCAGCCTCAATTAGTGTTCTATTTCTTCTTTCAGCAACTCCATTTTGTTGAGGAGTTCTTGCAACACTAAATTCTCTTTTAATACCTTTATCTCTGCAGAAATCATCCATAACTTTATTCTTGAACTCTGTCCCATTGTCACACCTGATGATCTTGATTTTCTTTTCAAATTGATTTTCATCTTGAGTGATGAAAATCTTAAGGATGCCTGTGGTTTCATCTTTGGTACTTAAAAAGAAAACCCATGTGAATCTACTGAAGTCATCAGTTACAACAAGACAATATTTCTTTAAATTGATGCTGGTCGCAGAGGTAGGACCAAACAAGTCCATATGCAGCATAAAGAGTGGATGATTGATAGAATTGAATGCCTTGGTTTTACATGAAGCTCTGTGTTGCTTTCCTTTGAGACAGGCAACACAAGTTTGGTCATTTTCAAATCTTTTCTCTGGTAGTCCTCTGACAAGGCCATCTTTCACAATCTTGTTGATGGTCTTAAAGTTCACATGACCAAGTCTTCTATGCCAAAGCATTGATTCATCCAAAGTGGCTTTAGCAAGCAAGCAAGTAACATCATTATTAGCCACTATGTTCTGCATATCAATACTATACAAATTTCCTTTTCTAGGGATTTTAAGCAAAATGTCACATTCTTCTGGAAGCTTATAATCCTTAGATAAGATATAGCATTCATCTTCTGTGAATAGAACTCTATGCTTTTTATCACACATCTGTGACACACTGAAGAGGTTGTATTTGAGTTCTTTCACATACTGCACATCTTCAAAGTCAATGTTTCCAGCCTTGATTGTTCCTTTGCCAGAAACTTTGCCACCAATTCCTCCTCCAAAACTGACAAATTGTCCATCATAAGGTTGAAAGTCTGAGAGATAAGATTTATTGCCAGTCATGTGCCTGGAACATCCACTGTCTGAGTATCCTTGATCATTAGAAGTCTTTGAATGTCCCTGCACATAAAATAAAGGAATTAGTTCCTTTTGGAGACCCAAGCCACAAATGACTTGGATCTGCCTCGTGTATCAATATAATTATATCTATCAAAGGTCATTGATACACCATTGGGATTGTCTGAGGTGATAGTTCCTTTTGGTTTCCATTCCCAACGAGCTGAGGCCTTAACAGCTTTTCCCACATTTACCCTTTTCTTGTTAACCGTCCTATTAGTGGTAACCTTTGGCCTTGCAGTGGTAACTGCTGCCTTAGCAGTGGAAACTGCTGGCTTAAAAATTTTAGGTGCCCACTTCTGATTATGGTTAACTTTCTTTTCAAAATAAGTCTTTTTCCCTGTTTGAGTAGATTTAACAAAAGTAGTAACAGGGGGCTTAGGGTAAACTCTGTTATTATATCTGGCAGTGGCAACTGCTGGTCTAGCAGTGGAAACTGCTGGTCTAGCAGTGGAAACAGGTTTAATGCCAGAATGAAGCAAAACAGACCTGGGAATCATCTTGCTAAGTGGATTTGGGTTAGTTAAGTTGTTAACATTGTGTTTATTCACCCAAGAATTCCCAAATACTTCCCTTCTTCCCAAGTGGTAGGTACAGTCTTTAGCTAAATGGTCAAAGCTACCACATATATGACAGGGTTTGTTATTGAACACAAAGTCACTACCAAATTGCCTAGATTTGACATGATTCCAACTTCTCATATTACCTCTAGGAGTTGGTGACCTACTTCTGTACATCTCTGCATATCTAGTAGTGGGCCTAGTGAAATTAGGTTGTGACCTAGGTTTCTCTTTGACTACATCAGGAATACTTCTTTTAAACTCCACTTTAACATTTTCAGGAGTACTAGGTTTAGACTCAACTTTCAAATTATCATCTTTAAAAGATGAGTCACTAGCACTATCAAATACATCAACCTCAACCTGAACCTTTTCAATTTCAACTGGTTTAACAAACTTTGGTCCATAGGTCATAGGTAGATCCTGAAATTCTTCTAAACCTGTGTGAGCTAAGTCAATGCCAGGAGGTGATGGAACACCTCTTAGAGGTGGTGGAACAATTTTGTATCCAAGACCTGATTTAGCTTTGCTCACAATTTGGGCTTCCCAAATTTTATCAATACACTTGGATTAATGATCCAGTGTTTGCTTAGTTATCATTATATTCTCACTAGCCACTTTAACCTTTTCTAGTTCTTCTCTAAGAACCTTATTAACAGCAACCTGATAATCTAAGTCTCTTCTTAATACTGCTATATCATCATTGAACTTAGATTCATTTGCCCTATAATGCTCTAATTGAGTTTCTAAAACACTTAGGCCTCTTTTATGATTTGATAAGTTATAATTAGTATGAGTTAACTCTATGTGTTGCTCATTAAATTGTGCTTTAAGTTTCTCATACTCTTTTAAGACCTTACAAGATTTAGAACAAGCATTATCAATTTGTACCTCAGAGTCAGAAAAAGCCATTAGTGCCACCATTGCAGACTCTGAATCATCTTCCTCTTCCTTAGTCATAAAGCTCCAATCAAAGCTCACTCCATCAATGGCCAATAGCCCCTTTGGCTCATCAGTAGTAGATTCTTTCTTCTTGTCCTGCTTGTACCAAGTTGACCTGCTGTCAGACTTCCTTGGCTTCCTACACTCTCTTGCAAAGTGCCCCTTCTTATGACAATTGTAGCACTCCACCTTCTTCTTGTCAAAACCTACTGTTTCATTGCCACTGATGTTGATCTTTCTTCCAGTTTTCTTCCAAAACTTCTTAGTCCTCAAACTTAGTAATGCTACTTGCCATTTGATGTCCATCTCCTCCATATCATCTTCATCAATTTGATCCAGATCCTCATGATTGAGAATTGAACCACCCACTTGACTTGATATAAAAGCATAAAAGGTAGTATCACTAAGCCCTGCAATCTGTTTCTTTGAGCTAACAGTGGAAATACTTCCACTACCAATGGAAACAGCAATGTTAGCACAGTCATCATCACTATCACTTTCTTCATCTGAACTATCATCAAGAGATGATGATATGAGTGCTACACTTCCTAAACTTGAACTTATCTTGCCAGCTTTCTTCAATCTTTGTTCAATAACCTTGAAGTTATTGTACAAGTCATTGAGTTTCATGGTCTTCAACTCTGGCTTATCTTCCCACACAGCAACATTGGTTCCAAACTCAGAGGGTAAGCTTCTTAAGAACTTTAGATTGAGATCTTCTCTTTCCACCTCAATTCCAAAAACAATGAGTTGAGAAACAATCTTTTGTAGCCTTGTGAAAATGCTATCAAGAGATTCATTACTTGATGAACCAAAGTTTTCATAAGTTTGCTTCAGCAGAGTCTTTTGAGTCTTCTTGGTGGAATCATTACCACCAAAAACTTCACAGATCTCATCAAAGAGAGTCTTTGCAGTCTTAAACTTGATGAATGCTACAACTTGGTCTCTGGGAAGTGTCATCAGCAACAGACCTCTGGCCGTCAAATCATTCTTCAGTTGAAGTCTTTCATCATTAGTAACAGGTCCAGTGTTGACCTTAATTACTTCTTTGCCATTAACCATCTCTGAAGTAGAACTTGGTTTGAAAGAATTTCCAACCATAATGATCTCCCAAAGTGTGTAATCTTGAACCATAAAGAATTGTTCTATCATTAGCCTCCACATCTCAAAGTCATTCAACTTAAGCTTTGGAAGCTTAGCAGCAATGTTTGAGTTACTGGTTTCTGTCTCCATTGAATCTTCTGAGCGAACTTGAGTCTTCTAAATCAAAGTATCAAAGCCTGGCTCTGATACCACTTGATGGATCTTAACACTCTCGCATCTAACATATAAATTATCGTCTTCATTTCCTTTAGGATCATAGGATATGTAGAAATGATAGCATGAGATAATAATAGGCTTAACCAATCCTCTTGAGCATGAGATCTTTAATAAACATTTTTTAAAATATTTGATTTATGATATTTGTTGTCAAAAATTTAATATCTCTAAAAATATGCAAAAACCTCACATTTTTGAAAATAGTTTTTCAAATAACTATCCCACTTTTAAATAACATGTTTTCACTATCAATATCCACAATTTTGTTTTGATCAAAACTAAAGATTGGGAAAATATTCTTTACCGTTCATTCACACATTTTGAAGTAAAAACCCAATCTATTTTATTCAAATAACTCTCACATCTAAGTGAAAACTTACTTTCAAACATTGTTGAATAATGCTAAAAACGTCTCTTTTAAAATCATGCATGGTGATCTCATATTTGTCATCTATATTTATATAAATGACACTTATAAGTGAACTAAATCAAATCAAGAGGACCATGGTTTGTTCATTAAGAGTTTGTTTGTAACAAGTCTAGAAATCCATGCTATCATAACTACCCACTTATTGCACATTGATACACATTAGGATTAATCCTCATAGTTATGTAGTTATGAAATACTTGATGTTGCTTATTGTTTCCTAGCACTTATATTTTACTTGCTTGATGAGTATGTTTGCATGCTAGATGAAATTGCTTGTTTACTTAATCTCTTTGATTAACATGCTTTGGCTACATAATTGCCTACATAATTAGTATATGCTTAATTGCCTCAAAGAGTTGGACTTGTTTGAAACAAAAAACACAACCTTTCTGCAATTCACTACCAAAAACCCTTTTCTGGCAATCTGGGAATCACCAGATGGGCGGCCCCCTTAAATCATAAGGCGACCCCTTATTTATTAAGGGGACCGGCCTCCAATTAAGGGGACCGGCCATCTGATGGTCGAAGGCGTTGTTTCCTTTTTCTACTTTTTAGCCCATTTCATCCTACACTTCCCAAAATTCATAAACCTATTTTATCCTAAACCTTCTAACAAAATTTATACATCCTTAATCCCACCAATCCTACATTATAAACACTCTCATTCCTCTCAATCTATACTCATCTCTTCATGACCTCTCCCATTAAACCAAAACCACCAAATAACCCGTTTGGAGAAGAAAGCCTAACTTCCATTAAAAGCCCGTCAAACCAAATGATGTTGTCAAACATCTAACACCAAATTCCTCCTATGTCTTCAACATTACATACGTAACACCTCACTCTCCTTCTCACCAATATTACATATCAAAAACCTTTACTCACCCATATCCTTCTACATTACATTCAAACCTCATAATCTTTTCACAACTCAAGCGATGTTGTTCATAATCAACCAACACCTAAACCTCACTCTCACACAAATGATCCATTTAACAACAAATCATCCATTCGTGCTTCCACTAGTGCTCCTTCTTATGATGAGCATGCACAATCCCAAAACAATAATCCCAACCTCATTACCAACACTTTACATGTTGCTCATTCAACAAAAACACCATCCACTCATGAAGCATCTCTTCCACCCATATCATGTTTTCATGATTACCCAAGCTCAAACATGTCTCCACCACCAAGAGTATCACCACCACATCCTACAACTTAACATGCCATTCCTATGTTGCATGTTCAAACCCTCACCCAAGACAACTATCATGCTCCACCACCATCACCTTCCTCCGAACACTTAATGTTCGTTGAGGCACTAAAAGAATCCCATGAGCTTAGTGCCCTTTTAGCATTACATCTTGCTCAACGCAATTTGGATCCACCTTCATCTAGATCACCCTCATCACCACACAACATAAATCAACTTGAGAAGCATGTCAACAATTGACCTTGTTGCATCTTTCTCCTAAAAACCATTGCATTCAATGAACACTTCACTTGGATTGAATATCTTCTCACTAGATCACATCCAATACCCTCACTTGAACAACATCCAAAACCTTAATCAACCTCTTCCACTATAAACTCTCCACAACCAAACTCTCCAACATTCATGACCTAAACATATACCTCCATTAATCCAACAACCTTACCCTAACTCAACCATCTTCATTCCAAACACTCCATCATCAACCATCTAAGCATACTATAAGCTTATGATTTTCACTTTCAAATACGAATCAACCAACCTTTTGTTACAAGCAAGTCTGATGGCTCTCTTTGGCAAATTAGGATCTTTAACATAATCTCTTTGAATTAATTGTTATGTATCCTTAATATTTGTTTGCTATGCTTGTTATTTCTATATTGCATATTCTTCTATATGCTTGTGCTTCTAATATTTTTCTTGCGAGCATTCCATATCTCGATCCCTTGGTGCCATCGAATGAGGGGGAGCACACATCAAGGGGGAGCTTTCATCCCGTCTAACTTCATTTATGAAGCTAGCCGGCATAACCTTTTTGATTCTACAAAAAGGGGGAGAAGTGAATATAAACTCACTAAGTACTTGTCTAAAAAAAAATTAATTTTTAGACTTAATGAGTTTAGGTTTTGTAATCATCAAAAAGGGGGAGATTGTTGATATAAATAATGCCTAAAAACATTATTAACATATATCGATATCTCTATGTTTTGATAATCACAAAACGTAAACTCATTGAACTACAAATTATGACGTAAACAAGTATTTAGTCGTAAATATTTGCTTTAGCATCCATATCACTTAAGGTATGAATAAACAAAGTGTCTAATGCATTTTATGATCAAAGGAATTTTTATTTTTACAAACCTTACATTTTATTAAAGTGGGACAAACATTTTTAAACTTATACAAAACAATTTTGTATTTATAAGAAATGTTTTAATCAAAATAAATAGTTTGAATTCAAATTTCAACCCAAAAAACGGCTACATTCTTCAGGAAAAACCTCCCCCACAAAAAGACAAAAAATCTGAAGAAAAAATAGTTTTTTATTAGGCGGCCCCCTTAATTATACTAGGCGGTCCCCTTAATTATTAAAGGGACCGGCACCCAATTAAGGGGACCGGCCACGCTCCCAAACAGTATTTTTCCCCTTATAAATACTGGTTCATTCCACAGATTTTTCTCACTTTTTGCACCCCAAAACTTTCTGTTCTAGATCTCATTTCTATTCTCTAAAATCCTTTGATCATACATACATAAATCTTTGTTTCAAAGTGATCCAAACCTCTACCTTTCAAGTGCAAGAGAAGAATACTTCAATCCTTCAAGAGAAGAAGTATTACAACTTGTTGTGACCTCCACATCCAAGTTGTTAGAGCATCATCTATTATATCTATTTCTTTGTGTAACTAGTTGTGAATATTTGATAGAAGATAGATTAGCAAGGTGTGTATATAGAGTGAGTGTGTAGTAGATAGTTGTGAAGTAGAGAAGTTGGGAAGTAGATAGTTGTGAAGAAGATTGTTGTGAAATAGATAGTTGTGAAGATAGATAGGTGTGAAGAAGTAGTGTTGTGATTAAGTAGTGACTAGGTGTGAAGAAGTTGTGTAGAAGGTGTGAATAAGTTGTGACGAAGTTGTAGTGTGTATATTGGTGTGTAAGGTTTTCTCCGCCATAAGGGAGCTTGTTGACATAGTGAAGAAAACTCTCGAGTAGGTGACTCGAGGAGTGGAGTAGGGCAAGGAAGGTGTCATTGTAGCCGAACCACTATAAATCCTTTGTCTCGCGGTTAGATATTTCCATATCTTACTTATTATCTTGCTTATATCGTTATTAGTTTTGAAGACGTAGATGTATATATATATATATATATATATATATATATATATATATATATATATATATATATATATATATATATATATATATATATATATATATATATATATATATATATATATTTGCTCATATAGTGCTAGTATTGATTTTACTTAAAGATCAAACGAAAGTTTCATTCACAAAACAAAGTTTTTACAATCAAACTAAAAAGGTAACATACATATAATTGATCATTTCGATCAAGTAAAGTTTTCATACAAAATATAACTAAGGATTATAAAATAAACGATTACTTACTTATCTCTCATATATAGTGCTAGTATTGATTTTACTTAAAGATCAAATGAAAGTTTCATTCACAAAACAAAGTTTTTACAATCAAACTAAAAAGGTAACAAATATATAATTGATCATTTCGATCAAGTAAAGTTTTCATACAAAATATAACTAAGGATTATAAAATAAACGATTACTTACTTATCTCTCGTATATAGCTATAATTGTTTATATTGTGCATGTGTTGATTTCACATACTTAGCTTATATTATTATTGTTCATACTTAGATATAGTTGTTCATATTGTTCAAGATTTGAGTTCACATAAGATTGAATCAAAGTTTTAAAAGCAAACAAGGTTCTAAAACTAAACTAAGTTTTCATAATAAAATTAAAAAGACGTAAAACTATTCAACCCCCCCCCCCCTTCTAGTTTTCCACATCTCTTTGTAATGATACGTGACGGCCTTGGCGACCCTAAAGGGTGACGCCGTCACGCCTCCTTTGGAAAATGTTCTGGCGCGTCACGTGTAATAGTCATATCTACCTCTTTTGCCAAGCCATGACGCCGTCACTAATAAACCTCTGACGCCGTCATGTACAATCTTGAGCATGATTTTGGAGACTTTGTCATTTTCTTCACTTTTTTGCTCTAAAAACGTCCAAAATGCTTCGTTTTCCAGATTTCTCCTCAAAAGTACCTAAAATGACAAAAGGAAGGATTTAGGGCAATAATTGATCAAATAATCTCGAATTTGGGCTTAAATGACCCCCTAAAAGCGGTACACTTTTCGCCTCATCAAATACCCTTACACTTGAGATTTGCTTGTCCTCAAGCAAATGCGCTTTTATTCCAATCAAAATACAAGCTAGGGGTCATTTAACACTAATATAAAAGTAATTACAACAAATAATCGTTCCACTTCAACCAAAACAAGCACGGAAATTATACACTAGCACCTCACAAATAGTGTTTAGATACTCACATCTCTCGGGTGTAATAAAGTATATATCACAATATGGAAATGGAAAACATCTCTCACTACCTGTCATAGCAAATAGATTACCATAGCCTTGGGAAAGGATCAAACCTCCACCACTTGGCGTAAGCACCTAGGATAAACTATTAAAGAGGTCTTTTAAAAGGGTTATAACGTGAGGTGTAGGGATATGATAAACATGGTTTTGTTGGATAAAGGCAATATTTACTGGTGGCGAGTTAATCATCTTAGTTAATTACATGTACAATGTGGCGTTGCTAATATACGTAATAAAATTTATATAACGATAACTAAATTTAGACGAATAAAACAATACGTAACTATTTTCTATTTTATATACTACGTAACACATCGCCTATGCACTTTATCGATTATTCGTAATTAATAATAAACGTTCGCAATAAAACGAGACTTAAGAACTAAAACGTGCCATATCTTATAGGTTGTGTGTGAAGTCGTTGCCTTGCATCGTTGAGATTACATTTGTTCTACTATCCTACTAAGGTGAGTTCATAGCCCACATTTAACTTATTTTTGTGGGGGGGGATACATGCTCAAAAACCGAATACAAGTCTTTTCCTGATATTATTATTGCTTAAGTAGCTATTGCCAAAAGTCCCTCGATCATGAACCTTAATCACTTGAAGGGTGAACGTAAATAATTGTGAATAGATCTATTAGGGATTGACAATCCTCATTTGGTTGCTAGAGGAAAGTCACCAAATGCACTTTATTTGAATATAATAGGTTACTGGCAAATACCTATCTTGGGGGCTATATATATTTTACATCATTATTATAGAAAATATTGATGTCTGTTGAATCGTTGAGTGTCATGAGCTTAAGGCAATAATGAATGCGACTTTCTAACTTGTTTATTTGTATTTATATACAATAAACACCTATCTCTTGTGTTCAAACTCTTAATTATAAACCTATGAATTTCACTCAACTTTTGTTGACTTTTAGCATGTTTATCTCAGGTAACTAAATGGAATGGTTGGCAAAGGCACGAAGTGGGCAAATAAAGAAACGTTTATTTCTCTTTGAATAAAAACTTGTCGTTGAATAATGAATCCTCTTGGAATTATGAATATTTGGTATTTTAAATAAAACTTAAAACGATCACTCGAATCGTTTTCTATAATTGTGATAAAGATCCACGATATAATACCCCAAAAGTCTTCCGCTGACATTTTAAGTCTTCCGCTGTATTGATCGATTTTGGGGGTGTTATAAAATGCCAATAAGCTAAAAACAGATTAAGTTCATACTACAATGAGCTTATGTTTTCAATTTCAAGCTCTAAAACCTACTTTAACTTATCTAATTTTGCAATTGAAAAATGGACTTTTTAAAACTTAAAATGAACTTTGACAGATTTTGTACCTAAACACAAATGACAAAAGAACACTTTAACAACACTTATCCCACTGAATTTAAACTCAAAATGAAACATAAACAAAACCTCAAAACATTTTTTTAAACAACAATCCAATAGAATCAGTTTTAACAAATTCCGAAACCACAGTTTTAAAGGACTTGTGTAAAACACCTTAAAACTTGTTTTTAATCTTTGAAAACTTTTTAAAACATACTAAATCCACTTAAAAGCACTTGTTAAAGTTGGCTCACTGACCCAAAACAGTTTTAAACCAATTATGACCCATTTTGCCTCTTAAACCAAACACCCCTTTAAGTTTCCAAAATCTATTTTAAACTTGATTCCAACTGAAATAAGCTAAGAAATTTAAGAACAGATATCCAACAATGAATATTAAGCAATAAGAAGCAATAAGAACACAATAATAAGTACTTAAAATAAGCAAATAAGAATAAGCAGTTTAAAAGCTATAAAAACACAGATTATGAAAAAAAATTCTTGAACAAATGAGTTTTAAACTACAAGCTAAGTGATGAGTGCTTATTCACTCATCCTTTTTAGACTTTAATTCAGACCAAAAACACCAAATACTAACCAAAAATGCCAAGAGAATGCATGTTTTTGTATTTGTGTATGTGCAGGTACGGATATGAGAAAAATGAACAAAAACAAAGCAAAACCGACAAAAACGAGCACGAGAATGGAAAAAGGTCAAAAGCCGGAGCCGGGGAAGCAAAATTATAAAGGAAAGCTCAAAAAGTCATCAGAAGTCCTCAGGAATTCAGAATATTGCATGATTAGTCCCGGGTCAAAGTTTGGAAATCTCGGTCCTTGTACTTTCAAGAAAACGACAAAAGTGATCCCTTGAAGAATATTTGAAGAAAAGTCAGTATTGGTCCTTCATGAATTGAAGCAAGTCAACAACGGCCCTTGGAAAATAAATTTGAGTAATTACGGATTTAGTCCCTGAGTTTGGAGTTTATACAAAATTGGTCCTTATCATTTTCTTTTAAAAATTTTACATGTATATTAATCCACTAAGTCCTAATCCAAAACCCCACCATCCCAAGCCCAACTGATCATAAGCCCACCACCTTCCATTTTTTACCCAGCCCACAATAAAAACTATACCCGGTCTGTCTATTTACCCGAGTCAAAACCAAGCCTAAACCCAGTCAACGATAATAATAATAAAAACATACAAACACCCAAAAAACGTTTTACCCCGCCCCCAATTCATTTTTTTTACCCAGAAAAACTCACTGTAGCTAAGAACCCTAATCACCAACCCACCAAATTACCCCGATTGGGTAATAGTTACCCAATGATTAGCTTCTAGAAACTGACAGCTGGTGTCAGAAGTGAGCAGGGACACGTGGTCCAATAACTGAAGACACGGAGGATTCACAACTTCATCACACTTAATCCAAGGGCTCAAATTCATCGCAATTGTCATAAGCAGAAATGAATGGACGAGATGGAAAGAGAGAAAGCACAAATCCAGAAGCATCCTAAGCTCCAAGGACCTCATTCCTCAGGCTATATATACCTCACCTCACCTCACATTGAAGCTGTTAGATAAATTAGATTTTTAGGTTTAAATTAAGTTAGGAGTAGGAATAGATGTAGTTTTAAGCAATTCAAATTTCAGTTTCAGTTGTAATACTTTTAAATTTGTACTCAAGTTTTTTTTTTAGTTTAATAAAGTTCAATTTTCATTTAAGAAGAATTGTTGTTTTACTGTTTCATTAGAATAAGAGTTGTAAGTTCAGTTATATTTCAATTTCAGAATTGCAATTTACTTTCATTAATGCACTGTTGAATTTTCTATTTGAATTCCTTGTCCAAATTTACATTCTAAGCATTTGCAGTGTTACAAATCTGTTTTAATCTTTAATTTGCTATCATTACAAGCTCATGTAAGTTTACATAGCTTATTGTGAGCTTGTTGTTTACAAATTCTGCTTAAGTGAAAATTTTGAGAGAAGTCAACAATAGTCAACAGAGGTGGTTTGTATGAGCAAATGAAGAATCAGAAGATGGTATTGGTTGCAGAGGTGGTTTTTTAAGCCTATCCAAAGATAGGCTGGGTGGAAGCAACCTCTCTGTTTGGCTGAGAGGTAGTTAGTAAGTCTCATTTTCATTTTTTTTCTAGCTTAATATTGCATCATTTACATTTCTAAGTATAAATCTGTCTTAGTAGTTACTATTCAATAGGTTAATTCTGCTTATTATTGTTGTTAGTTGCTTAATTAATTTCTATTTTTTTTCTTTTGTGTCATCTAGTGTAGTCTCATGTTTCCACTGCCTAGTTATTAGATCAACTAGCATATCTGTGTTCCTTTAGTTCTTTGCGGAAGTTTAGTGTTCTTTTAGTCTTAAATTTAGTTAAATAACTTGGTTTGATCATTAGATTGGTTGGGGTAAGCTGATATCACATGATCATAGAGTAATCTGCTCACAATCAGGGGTGTTTGGCTTATGAGAATTCTGCAAGTTCTGTGTATCCTTGTTAGTTAACTGCTTGAACTTCTGCATTGTTAGTCCACATAGGTATTATTGAACTTAGACAAGCTATTATATCTGCATCTTTAACGTTTAAGGTCAACCTTGCATTGAATCATAAATTTTGCATTAATAATTCATGGTCTGCTACTAAAATCTGTTTTACCTACTCAATTTGTGTTTGTTTTTGTGTTCTTAGCATCATCAAACAACATATAGTGGTAGATTTAGGTTATAGAAATTCAGCTGAGTCAATTTAGGATTGCGCTTTCAAAAGTCAAAACTAGGGGTCTCTCTATTCTAAGCCATCTGATCTCAAGTTCTGTCTAGGGCTTAATTGACCATAAGATTTAGGGCTTTTGAGTTTTTTGAGTAGCTTGCTAGGTAGACTTTTAGAATATACCTTTTGTGTGGTTTGAGTAGCTTATTAAGTGCTTATAATTCAGCTGTCAAGTAGGGTGCCTGAGCATAGTTATGTGATTCATTTATAGGCCTGCGTTTGTGATTTAGTGCTCTATACCTGAGATTTGTTGCTTATATTAGTTCATTTATACCTCTAATTTCTGTTTTCAGTAAACTTGTATCTTTTGCTTATTTGCTTATGCTTAATGCTTATCTCATTAAATGCTTATTTGACCGTTTGTACCCCATTCTGAGTTTCTGAGTTCATTATTGGTCTAAATACTGTTCATTTCAGCTTATTTGAGTCAAAAATTCAATTGGATAAAGTTGGGGTCAACTTGGACAAGGAGTGCTTATTAATAAGCACTCCAAATAAGCAGTTTTTAAGCTAATCAGCAGTCTTCTTGCTTATTTTTCTTTCAAAATTTTTTCTCAAGTTCATTTTATTATTTTAGATTTTCTGTAATTTTTTCAAATTTTTCTGAGTTCATTTACTATTTTTTCTATTTTATTTTCATTTTTAATCATTTTTAAATACATTTTAAATATCAAAAATTCCAAAAAAAAATCAGAAAAATCCCAAAAAATCCAAAAATATTTTAGAAAATTATTTTCATTTATTTTAGAATTTTAGAAATTAATTTTGCATTTTTCCCATTTATTTTGAATTTATTTTGGATTTTTAATTAGATTTAATAGTTTTTAATTCCTAAAAATTACATAAAAAGCCAAAAAAATTAGTTTTTAGTTTTAAAATTACTTTTTAGTTATTTTATAATGTTCAAAATTTAGTTTTTATTTTTCTCACTTTATTTTCATTTTCTTTTAATTTTTAATTAGTTTAAATAGTTTTTAATTCATAAAAAATAGATAAAAAGTCAAAAAAATATTTTTCTTTTTCTCAAAATTTTCTTTTATCATTTTTAATTTTTGAAAATTATTTCCAAATCCGTAGGAGTAGCGTAGCTTAAAAGTCGCGTTTTATTTTGTACGATTACGTTTATTTTACGTTTTAATTTACGGTTTTCGATTCTACGTTACGTTTTTGGTTTGTTTAGTTGAATTACGTGCTTAATTGGTTATTTGTGCTTCATTTAATATTTCATTAGTGTAATCTCATTCACATCACTTTTTACCGTTTTCACGACACGTTTTCACGATTCGGGAATTCGAAATTCCATTCACACCTTCGCTGGGACACGACCCGGGGAAATACTTTCCTAAGCATTTCTTCGGTTTAAAAAAACTATACTTACAAAAAGACTTAATCACTAAGCATGTTAAGCAATACTAAGACATAATAAGCATAAATAAACAAAGATAAGCAGTAAAATAAGCAATAAAATAAGCAAACAGTAAAGAAGCAAAAACTTGAAAAATGAAGACTTACAAAAACCTTTGCTTAAACAAGGGATTAAAGTGCTCTTAGAGCTTATCTACAAAGCTCTAGCTTGTCAAAGACAAGCTAGTATTGTCCATAAGCCCATCCAAATTTGGCTTATCAAAGCTGAGGTATTTTAGGGGTGCATTTTTGGTGAATTTGTCTTAGGTACTTAACAGTTTAATTTGCTTAATGAAAACAGATTATATAAGGTATTATAAGAGCTTATTAGACCATAAAATCACACTTACTTAATACTCAAAACAGAATTTGCATGAACTTGAAATTTCATTAATTTCTCAAAAACTCAAGACTTGAAACAAAATACAATAACTTGATTTAAAAAGCAGTAAAGTACATGAAATAAGCTATCTAATTAAAAAACTTAAAAAATTAAACTCCTCTCCTTTAAGTGTGAAAACACACTCTCTTTTTATAGTCGTTTGAGGAGTTCTTCAATATTTTGAAGTGTGTTTCTTGTGTGAGTGCCTTCAAAATCTCATCCAAGCCATCCAATTTGCTTGGTCTCCAAGGGGGGTGATCACAGCCCTTGATTTTTGTCTTTAAATCTTGGCTATTTGTGAAGCCATGTGCTGTGGGTTTGAAGGGGTTTTGGGGAAGGGTTACAAGGATAGTGATGAGTGAATAGTGGGGTTATGTCTTAGGCGGGAAAAAAAAGGATTTTGGTATAAGAGAGTGGGGTTAACGGGATTAGGGTATAAGTGTGTAGGGACAAACTATGTAATTGGTTCGGGGTATAGTGGGTGAGTGGGGTTTGAGGTTAGTGATGATGAATAGTAAACCGGGGGATTAGGCGGGAATAAAGGGTAGATTAGTTTAATGTTGTTTGATTTAGGATGAGGAGATAACGACTGTTACCCTGTTTATGTTATGTGTTTACACCGTTAGTCCTTTTTGGACTAACACTGTTAGTCCTTTTGGACTAACGGTGCAAAGGTTTAAGGACCATTGGTGTTAATCAGTTAACAACAGTATATAATAGAGAAGTTAACGGGCTGCTTGCTGTTTTGATTTTGGTCCATTTGGTTATAATTGGGCCTTTTAGCTCATTTGGACTTGTTTGGTCTACATAATTTTTTAATGGGCTGACCCGGACCGTTTAACATTTCTTCGATATCGGCTTCATCTTTGACTTTTGACTTTGACTTGGTTGACTTTTTGTAGACTTTTTGACTTTTTCCGTGCACGGTTTTGTCCGTTTTGGCTTGATTTTTGTCATTTAGTCAATATTTGTTACCAGCACAATTATAAATCACAGAACACACAAATACAATGCATTTTTGATGTATTTTGGTCATTTTAGGCTCGTTTTTATAGGTAAAAGGTATATGTATCTGAGCACATACCAATGCACCACAAGCCATAAAGACCACGTTGACTAAAGCCTATACGCTGTATCCATGAAGACCCATACGTCGTATAGGGAATTATGAATATTCTGGAACATTTAATTAAAGAAAGCCCGTGGACCCTACTCCAAGTTTCCGCCAATATTCCGTATAGGCCCAATCCTATACACCGTACTGAAGTCGGCTACAGCACCTATAAATACATAACCCAAACTCGATTTTTAGGGGTGCTTATCCCAAGAGTCGAATATCTTATCCCTAAAGTCAAATTTCTGAAGTCAATAAGTGCCACGAAGGTCACAAAAAGCTTACCATTCCACATGAATCATTTTGTAATTCTCTTACCTTGATTACGCGTTCAATGATCGTTTATTTACTATTGTTGTTCATATAACATTTGTGTAATTGTTACGATGCTTAAAGGCTAACACCTTTTGGTGTTAGCCATGTTTATGAAAACCTAATCGTTTCGTTTGTTTATATCGATTGCTTCTTAATTTATCGTTGGGTATTGATTATGTTTATCACATGATACTTGCTTATGTACTTAGCACGTAACCTTAATTCTAATGTTTAGGTAACTAGATATTAGAAAGCTCTCCGCTTTTTGTAGTGATTTATATATGTGGAATAATAGGATCACATATAACGACCCGCCACTCCTATCTTGAGGATATGCCATAGAGCTTAACCAGGAGGGATATTGCTATAAGGTTTAAGGCAAAGTTACCTATCAAAAAGGTGGTGACCTAGGTTTAACTTTTGTTCTTTTCCTTATAAGGTTTAGGACAAGTGGACTACCACTATATAATATTGTCGTAAGTAGTAAGTGGGTAAAGTCTCTAATGAGCTAGGATTAAATAATCACTATTATTGTCTTCTAAGATAGATTATAATCAATACATAGGTTGCTTTATGTGGATGCATCTAATAGTGACACTTTTAGCGTATCTAGGTTTAAGGAAGAAGTCTCACGTTAATCTTGGAATGATATACCGCCTCGAGATAAGACAATCATTGCACTAAAATAAATAAACTTGCGTTAGACTTAAGTAAACATGGTTAACATGATTTCCTTAGTATAGATTCGACCGGCCTTCTAAGCTTTAGTTATTTAACCTTAGTGGATAAGAGAGGAGATAATTGGATAAGTCACCAAAACAAACCTGTGCCAATATCTCAGATTGAAACCCCCTGATAAAACTAAAACAAGTAAGTACTGTATAGTATATACAACGTATTGCTTGATCAGCATACGGCGTATGCATAGTAAATATTGTATAATTTTGTATATAATTATAATGTAGCATAGGTTTATAACAGTAACTTAGATAGGTTAAAGACTGATAAAAACTGGATAACCCTCACTCCTAGTGGATCAACATTCTACTTAACAAACTAGTCCACGATCAACCGGGTACACTGCCCGTTAAGGTGTTCTAATAGGTAATATCGGCTAAATATAAATGTAAAACTTTGAATAATATAATTACCTACGCAACGAACGACATCAGTATTCATTGAATCAACGATAATTGGAAAAGTTGTTTTTTGGTATTCGTTTGAATCAACAGATTCAATTTGTTATCTCGTTTATTAGATTACATCACCCCCACTTGTACTTGCCAAGTGAATCCACATACATCAAATAACTTGATTGCGTAGGTCTTTTGGCTGGATAATAAAAACAAAAAATTAAAATCCGATTCAATTAACTTATAGTAATTTAGATCTACCCCAATTTGTAATCTTTATTAACAATTAATATTGGGATTTTGTACATGGAGGCCGTCAAAGTTTTGAGTTTTTTTCATTAGGCCGCTCATCTATGATAATTAATTTATAGGCCATTCAAGTATAAATATATTTTCATTTTTATCAAATCCGGCCAATTGTAGTGACTAATGACTAAAATACCCTCAAAATTCCTGAAAGACAAAAATACCCTTGGATTGATATGGCAAAAGGAACAACTATATTAATTCACAGCTAGGGTTTTTTACTGAATACATGCGCTTCTTCCTTCTGTATTCGAGTATCATTTGTCAGCCAATAATTTTACAATGACAAGGTAATTACAAAGTTCTCTTCATCACTTTAAGTTCTAACATAGTCAACAACTAGATTGTAGTTAATGATTCAATTTTACGTCATATACATATTTTTATTATGATTAATGGGTTCTTTTGTTGACATTACGTTGGTTTGTACGCAATGAGATTATAATACTTGACTGTGATATTCGTTTTGTATGCAATGGTTAAAACGTTTGCATATGTCTGGTTGGTTTTTTTTTTCATCAGGGGCTCCTACTTTATTATGCATATTTGGCTAAAGATTTTGTTCAAAAAGTTAGTGTATGCATCATAGTAAAAACATTAGTTTATGCAGCAAATGTTTCAAAAAAATTTCTTTATGTTGTTGTGTAAATAAAGAAGTTCAATTATGTAGGTAGCAAGATTAAGATTCCAACAAGATTCAATAGGATTTTGGTCATATTTAATGATGATGAAAGAGGAGAATCATGAATCAGTTATGATTCCAAAAATGAGACGATGTAAATAAAAAAAACTTCAGATTGTTCATTTATATATTATTGCTTAAAAGGGTATATTAGGTATTAATATTGATAATATAATTCCTATTATTTTGATTTTTTAAAAGAAGGGTATATCTGTCAATTAACTATATTCCGGTTTGATTTTTGCCGGATTTGGTATGAGCGAAAAGGGAGATATACTTGGACGACCTATAAATAAAATTTCAAAGATTAGCGGCCTTAATGAAAAAAGTTTAAAACTTGAGCGGCCTCAATGTACAAAATCCCATTAATATTCAATACCAAGAAAGATTCAAGATTAATGGCAAGACTAGCATGTATTGCCATAATTTGAAATAAAAGAGTATTTAAAGAGGATCTAGTGTGTTTATCTATGTGTAACCCATAAACACCAAACGAGTTGACTCGTGATGCCACTGTTGGGATTTTAGAACTAGTAAGCCATGTTACTACAAGTACGCATTGGAATGGATCTAGTTTGATGCATATAATTAACACATAAAATAAACAATTAAATACTAACCTTTTATTTGAATGATAAAATCAACAAACGGGTCTGGGTCTGGGTCTGGGTCTGGGTCTTGATATTGATTCTTGAAAAAAAAGGTTAAATTTCCGTCTCTATGGTTGCTGACACAACAAGTCAAAGGAACACGTCACGGTAGTAGTAGTCACTTCACGAAGATCAAACAAATAGTTTTTTCTTGATTCTTGAACCGAAACCCTAGTTAGGGTTTGTGTAGTTGCCGAACAATGGGAGAGAGACCCGAAACTAGGGTTAGGGTTTTCTTCCTTCTTCTTGAACCAAAAACCCTAAAGGGATTTAGGGTTTTGCTACTTCTTGCTTCTAGCTGAAACCCTAAAAGGGTTTTAAGGGGTTTTGGTTGTTCGGTTTTTTGGAGGAAGGGAGGAGAATCGATTTCTACATAATCGGTTAGGGTTGTATGTGTGGAATGGGACACATGAATGAGGAGTTGAAGGGAATAAGAGGTTGTTTGTATAGCCATCAAACCCTAGCTAGATAACTTGGAAAACAATTCAAAGTCTATCCGTTTCTAATCCTCATCCAATACCAAAACCAAAAAAAAAAACAACAACAAAAAAACTCTTCTAGAACCTTCTAAGATGGCCAGCCCCTATGGGGTTTTTAGGAGGTTCGATTTTTGTCAACTTTAATCTATCTTATTTAATAAACGCGTGTTTAGTTAGTTAACATTTAACGTTCACTAACGGTCGCTTAATAACATTTCGTGAAGTAATATTAAATATTTAATAAATATATAAAACACATTTATATTAAACACATAATAAAACGTGTTCTCCGTATTTGAGTGTGCGCCCCCGAAAGGCTCACGTATTTCCGAGCGTATCAAATGACCACAAACTAACACATATGTAAAGATCGTTTAAGCCCAATCCAGGATATAATAATAATGATTGAATATGCACAGCGGAATAATAATCAAGAACACAATCAAAATTATCAACAAGGTTTTTCTTATAAAGAATGATCCTCTATGGATCTCTATTCCTCTCTATTGAAAGTGTTTCGAAGAAGTAATCAAAACAATAAAACTATGTTCCTTTTATAAGCATAAGGAACCCTAATAGACAATCAATATTAAATCAATACATATCACTACCTAATATAGTTCATGCATATCCTAACAAATAAATACTAAATATACGGATTAATAATATCCGCAGAAATAAGTCTTCAGCAGGAACACTATGTCAGCAGAAACCATCTATAGCTTCAGCAGAATCCTGTCAGTAGAACTTCATCAGTAGGAACTTCTAAAATTCCTTACAATCCTCCCCTAATCTTGAATTTGACATGGTTAAGTTCAAGATTCTAGATAGAGCTTTAGCATCGAAAGTGTGAGGATTGAAACTTTAATATTTGCAGAAACAATAAGTAACCAGCAGCAATGAAACTATATATCAGTAACAACTAGTAACCATCTTTTAAGAACAAAGAACCAGCAGCAACTTCAACCTATCAGCAGCAACAGGAACCAGCAGCAACATGAGTAGATTTGATAAGCCTTTACCAAGTAGCTACTCACTCTTGGGCTAGCTAGTCCTTTGGTGGAATCATGACATCACCCTGGTGAACTAATAACCAGTTCAACACTTAGAACGTGAATCATCGGTGTGTTGAAAAACCCTAATGATTTTTGGCAAATCATCACAGCCATAAACGAATTTGACATGTCTTTACCTGTAGCCGTTTGCTCAGGACTAGCCAATTCTTGGGTAACCCTATAGAGCATCACCCATGGTGAATTGATGACCATTTCAACTCTCAGTAATGAAGCATGGGTAAGTTGAGTACCCTATGGTTTTGAGCAAACCATTACAGCTATCAACGGAATTGAGATGTCTTTACCAAACACCGTTTGCTTTTGGACTAGCCAACTCTTTGATGGAATGTCGTCATTATCATGGTGAGCTGATTACCATTTATGGATTTCCGCAGCCTTTACCACAAGCCATAATCTTGTGGGCTAGCCAACTCTTATGTCAGTAAGACATGGTGAGTTGAGAACCATCTGTGTGGAATTAACCACTACAAGTACCTGCAAATAAGATAAAAATAAAACTATAAAAATATATGTTTTTTTTATGTATTTATTTATTATTATTATTATTATTATTATTATTTTATATATATATATATATATATATATATATATATATATATATATATATATATATATATATATATATATATATATATATATATATATATATATAGAAATATGAAATATATAAAATATACCATCAATCAGCAGGAAACCAAAGAAACATGTAGTGTCAGTAGAAGCACTAAGCCTCCCCTTAGGCGTATGAGGATTCAACAGCTGCAAAATGGTTAGTATACATAAAATAAAACAATAAGCCTCCCCTTAGGCTTATGCCTCCCCTCAATCAGTGCACCTGAAAAGAATTATTGTTCATGGGTACCCAGAATGAACCTTTCCTCTTATGTGTCCAAGTACAACCTGTTGAGGGCTTAACACCATTATCCCATCTTGTCCCCCATCCCATATACATTGGGTCAAAATAACTAGGCCAAAAACCATTCTGAAAGTAAGTACTAGTAGGTCTATAAAATGGTCTAGCAACATGTCTTTTCCAACCGGCTGGAAAAGGTCTACCAGTAGAAACTGGCTTGCCAGCAAGAACTGACTTATCAGCAGAAACTGATTTATCAGCAGGATTGGGTCTGGTGGTTTTCACATGTGTTTGTGGAACATATGGGGGAATAACATTAACATTGGTCCACATTGGTCTAGGTCTCTTTTGGTCAGCACACACACCCATTCTCTTCTCATGAAAATCACAATCCTTAATGAGATGAGACTTACTACCACACACAAAACAAGATTTCTTCTTAACATTACCAGCCTTTTTATTAAAACAATCATTCTTATTACAAGAAGTCCTAGAATTGTATGTATTCTTATCAGATTTATTACTAGTGAAACTAGGTAAATCTTGAACAACAATGGGTTCTTGCTTGGGTGCCCTAACTTTGGATTCAATCTCAACTTTACTCTTAGATTTAGAAACACTAGAAGTAGGAGTAAATGAGGTAGACTCAGTTGAGGTGGACTCTGAGCTTTTGACACTAACAATAATAGGGACAGGGACATTGACCTTGGAAGACTTGTCAGAATTAGCACAAGACAAAAGGTCATTAGACACAGAATTAGAATCACTAGAGGTAGATGACTTTTTACCATAAAACATTTGTGATTCATCAAAGTCCTTTTGGGGAGAACTAGGCATAAACTCACCTCTAATAGGTCCAGGGACAGCATTCATTCCTCCTTCTTTAGCATGATTATCAGAGGTTTCAGATTCAGAAGAAGGTTCAGGGTTAAAGACACTATAGTCATTAGGGTCATATACATCATTTGGCCCTATATGGTCAACATATCCCAAACCTAACTTAGTCCTTATGGACTGACAACTATTATTTAACTTCTCAAGGTGTTTTGATCCCTCTTGCCACTTCATACGACCTGCTACTTCTTTATCAAACTTATCTTGTAATTCCTGTTTTTCCAATTCTACTTTTGCCTTTTCTTTTTCACAAAACTTTAACTCATTACTAGTATTCTCTAGGTCTCTTTTTAAAACTCTAATTTTCTCCTCATAAGCAAGTTGATTTTGTTGAAACCAAACCTTTTGATTTTCTAAGGTTTTAAGTGCCTCTCCTTTTGCTAGATCACTAAGATAGCAAAGATTATAATGAGTTTCAAATTTATCACACTTTTTCATAAGCTCATTATATTTACTATTGCATTCAAAAGAGCAAGTATGTACCTTAGGAACGACAGCCGTGAATGGAAATGCGTTTGCCATTATACTAATGAGCAGCAGAGACAAGTGAAATCAGCAGGAACGAATTATAGAATCAGGAGGAACCAAACCAGTAGCAATTGATCAGCAGTAACGAGAACAGCAGGAACGATCAGCAGAAAAATAATTTTATCAGCAGAAATGAAAACTATGAGCAGCAAAATAAAAATAACTGACCCACTTTCAATATTGCCCTTGCTGCTGACTCTCTTCTGCACTTGTCGACAAATCAGACCCACGTGCAAGATCACAAATCGCTTTGTAATTAATATACCCAAATCAGTCCCACAATTATATTCGACCAATCAATGAATCCCACTTTCGAATAAAATAATAAGGGTAGTGGCAACCTTGCGGTTTCAAAGGTTCGGCAAGGGGTGCCGATCGGCAAGTAGCATTGCCATACATGCGGCAAGCAAAAATCGGTACTGCATGCGGTAGAATTCACCGATTCGGGAGAGGCTATTTCCAAGACAAATTTGAACGTTGCATTGATTACTCCGGACGTTGGGGATGTTTTCCAAAAAAAAAAATCCCTTTAAAATCTCACAATTACAATTTAAATTACACATAATATTTCAAATATATTCCAAACATTCAAATCAATCTCTTTCAAAAAACAACTATGGATCATCAATCCAAACATGGTTCAAGCTCACACAAAGGTCGAGGACGTGGGTCTCGATCACAATCCGGTCCATCCCAATTCACGCGTCCGCAACCTCCTAATCAACCTTACTATCCCCAACCTCCAAATCGCACCCAAATTCCAACTCAACCTTACTATCCCCAACCTCCAAATCAAAACCTTTATCCTCTAAATCAACCTCAACCACAACCGCAATATATTATCAAAATCCTCCTCCAATGAATCCGGCCAATTATAATATTTTAATGACTAATGAATTTAATCCATTCAACGACTACCGTGACGGTCGAGCAAGACGTGAACCGAGTGTAGAACGTCAATTACCAATTTACGATAATGAAGATGACGAAATTGAATTTGTCCCCGAAACTCAATTTACAAATACAACGGGTAAGGTTTACTAATTTTTTTAGGCGTATATGTATATATATAATTTTTTTAAAGCGTATTTTTTTTTTATAAATCGTATACATTTTATTTTTTTGATTGTATTTTTTTAAATCGAATAATTTTTTTATATCGTATTTTAATTTTTTTTAAATCGTATTTTTTTTTAAATCGTATTTTTTTTTAAATCGTATACATTTTGTGAAGGAGAAAATGATGATGAAGAAATTGTAGAAATACCAAAACCGAGTAAAGCTAGAAGCAAACCTTGGACAACGGAAGATGAGGTCGCTTTGGCAAAAGCTTGGGTGCATATCTCGACTTGTCCAAGAGTCAGGAATCAACAAAAGTCGGCAAGCTTTTGGGGAAGAATCCTTGAACATTTATCTCAAAACGTGCCAAATCATGAACGAACACACCATGGCTTGAACACAAAATGGAAAAATATGAATGCCGAAATGAATATTTTTAACGGCCTCTACATCCAATCGGTATATTTTTGAATTATATTTTTTTGTATATAGTTTATATTTGATATGATTGTATTAAATTATATTTATTACTTTTATAATTGTAGAACCGTCTTCGAGATAGTGGTTGTGACGATCTTGACGTGATGAAAAATGCCATGGCCGATTTTAAAAAAAACAAAAGGCAAGACTTTTGGACACATTGATGCTTGGGAAATTGTAAGACAAAATGACAAATGGTTGGAACAACCAATTGTGGGACAAACATCATCGTCTAATTCTGATAAGCGGAAAAAGTCGTCTGAATCGAGCAACGACAATGTTGAGACAATTATTCCGGATTTGAATGAAGACACTACTCCTACCCGAAAAAGACGGGGCAAAAAGAGTGTTTCTGAGTCGTCCACAAGTAATAGTGTTGCTGCGACTTTAGAAATTTATGCTTCAAAGAAATCACAACTATTAGAGGAGTCGCAAGAGAAAAAACGTGTAAAGGATGAGTTGGCCGAAAAATTGATGGCGGCACAAGTACAAGGTGCACAAGAAAAGGCCTTTATCCGAGCTTTTAAGTTTTTCAACGAACCGCACAATAACATAGAAGATCCAGATATGCGGGAAATTGCAATAAAAAAAAACGTGAATTCGCAGCAAAGTATAGATGGCCTTGCAATTTTTAGTTTTATTTATGTTTTTTTTTTTAAAGTATTATGTAATAATTATTGAATTATTATTAATAAAATAGTTGTTTTTTATTTATGTTTTTTTAATTTAAATTTTATTATTGATACACATTTAATGCTTGATTAGGCAAAAAATTAGGTAAGATTGTCACTAAAAAGAGTGTTTAGGCAAGATTAGGCAAAAAATTAGTTGGACAACCATGATTGGTTGTTTTCTTTAAAAGAGGAGGCAGTGTGTGGCAAGGTTGCCACTCCTAAACGATTGTTGTTAGTTTGATTCTCGTACAATCACCAATCCAATCCTCGTCCTTCAATTAATATGTAATACGAGGTAGCAAAATCAAATCATCAATATGCCAATCAGATCAAAGACCCTTGATAATATTTAATAAATAGCAGCTCCTCATTAATGATTAAATAAAAGTCAACCTTAATAACCAATGAACCCCACAATCGATTTAATGATAGTACGAGGTATCAAGTATATCCCAATCAGATGTAGCAGCACATGAAACTCCACCGTCCAACTTAAAATCTCGACCAATCACATTAAACCGGAAGACGACAAACCAGTTATCCCAACATGTGATCACCCAACAGCAGCAACACCAATAAGTACGAAATATAATATGCAATCCGAGCAATATATACTTAAAGCTCAGGGTGGTGGCAACGGTACCGCTGGGCCAGCGGTTTGCCTCCAAACCGCCGGGGAACACCGCCGCCACCCCAGCGGTTTGGTTCAGCGGCAAAGAACACAGCTGCGGTTTGCATTTGAAATGTGAACGTTGGTTTGGGAATGTGAACGCTGGGGAAAAAAACAAAACAAAGGGAGCGTGTTTGTAATGTAAAAAAAAAAAAAAAAAAAAAAAAATTTCTATAAATACCAAACACAATACAAATAAACTACACTTATTCAAATACACACACATTTCACACAATGGCATCATCATCTTCTTCATCCGATGAGTTATATTTCCCCCCCACGACCTTTCAACAAAATCAATCCACGGGTAGTACTCTATCAACCTTTTTAGCCATATACGATTCGATTGAGGACACGGCAACCTCTACCGAACCACGAGCGTCTGTCACCCGTTTTCGTGAAAAAGCTTTACAAAATCTAAAGGATGACTATTTCGTTGAAATTCCAAAGTTTGCCCACCATATTTTTCGAGATAGGTTTCGTATGAATAAAAGGTTGTTTTTAAGAATTGTTGGTGATATTGAAGTGAGATTCGAATGGTTTCAAGAGGGCGTTGATGCGAGGGGGGCAAAAAGTTTCACGGCTTTACATAAATGCACATCGGCCATTCGGCAACTCGCAACGAGTGAACCTCCGGATAGATTTGATGACTATTTAAACATGGCACGAAGAACGTCAGGTTATAATTTTTTTTTATTAATGTTGTCGTTATATATTTTTTATTAATGTTGTCGTTATATTTTTTTTATTAATGTTGTCGTTATATATTTTTTATTAATGTTGTCGTTATATATTTTTTATTAATGTTGTCGTTATATATTTTTTTATTAACAGGAGAATGCCTTGATCATTTTTGCAATGCGGTTATTGAATTATATGGTCGAGAGTTTTTACGTAGACCGACATCTCATGATATTGCACGCTTATACGAGGCACATGAAGAACAACATCACATTCCTGGAATGCTTGGTAGCATTGATTGTACACATTTTGTTTGGCGAAATTGTCCTAGACATTTGAAAGGCCAATATAAGCGTGGCGATCACCAATACCCGACTATTATGCTTGAATCCATCGCTTCATACGATTTGTGGATTTGGCATTCGTTTTTTGGTCCTCCCGGTGCTAACAACGATATAAATGTTTTGAATCAGTCTCCGTTGTATCTTACGGAGCGAAATGGAACGGCGCCAAACAGTTCATTTTCTGTAAATGGACGTAATTACAAACGTGGATATTATCTTACCGATGGAATCTATCCTACCTATTCTACGTTTGTTAAAGCATATAAGCATCCCACTGAGCCGAAGGAAAAGAGATTCAAGACGTTACAAGAGTCTGCAAGAAAAGATATCGAGCGAGCTTTTGGTCGTCTTAAGGCCAAATGGATGATTCTCAGTCGTCCTCTCCGTCCTATGACGGTCGACAAGATTCGGCAAATCGTTAATACGTGTATCATATTGTGCAATATGATTTTAAAAGACGACGAGATGGCAATTTCACCGGTTCATATAATGGATCCGCCAGTCGCGCCAGTTTATGACGATAGTGTACTACCGGAGTTACTCGACGAACAAATCCATTATCGTCTCCAATATGATCTTACGGAGCACGTTGAGGCTCAAAACTTAGCATACCTCGATAACTAGTTATTTCTTTTTTTTATTTACGTATTATGTAATTTTCTATTAATTATGTTTTTTTTTCCAAGTATTATGTATTTTTATTTTAATTATTAATGAAATATTATGTTTTTATTAAATTATTTATTTATGAAAAAAAAAAAAAAAAAATGGTGGTTTGGGAAGTATGAAAAAAGTATGGTTGCCACTAAAAAAGGGTTGGGAGGTATGGAAAAAGTGTGAGTGAGGTGGAATGATATTATTGGTTGGTTGGGAGGTATGGATTTTTTTGGGAGGTATGGTTGCCACTACCCTCATGTATTGCCAAAAGTCAAAAACTTAATGTACTTAATGTATTGCCAAAATATACTTAATGTATTGCCAAAAGTCAAAAACCAATAACTATTGAGAAGAAAATTACCACCGTCCCATGTGATGAATATTAAAAACAATTAAAGCTCATGTTGACCCAATTAATTCCAATATATCAACCAAGTTAATTGATCAATACCAGACACGCTTCAATAGGGGGTGAGGATAGCCGGACCCTCCTTGTAGGGAGGGTTTGTGGAAAACTGTGCTACTGCCACTTGTACTGTCTGCTTTAATGCTTGTATATTTTGAGATAAAAAGTACAACCTAGCCCAATAAAGGGGGTTCGGTGAACACATTCCTTCAATAGGTGACACACCAATTTAAACCTCATTGAATGTTAGCAATTAATAGCACCATAATATGCCAATTATTGAATTATTGCAAACGACAAACAATAAAGAATTTCTCTATTCGTCCAAAAAACACAATACGAGGTTCTTATGAATATCTTAATTCAGTACAATCAATGAATTAATTAATCACCCAATCAGTTACCATGCGCAATTGATTATACGACAACCACAATTAATTATGCCGTGTTATATCTTGTCTTCACAGAACAGTCGATACCCAAAAAAAATATAATTAACGCTTCATTCGTACTCAGTCGATACCCAAAAAAAATATAATTAACGATTACCTCGGAATTCTTTTTCAAGACTGCTTCATTCGTACCTTTTTATTGAACTGCTTGCTTCTTCAACAACATAGAAACCTTGTATAAACCCTAGATCTCACGAGCCCCCTGTGCTCTGATACCAATTGCAGGGATCTACTCCTTGATAGATCACGAGCCAATAGATCGTTAGCCTACTAATGTAATCACCAGTAAGACTAAGTTAGATAATCTCTGTGAGCTTGTAATTATTGTGGAATATAAAAACAAACTTATACTACTGATGAAGTTCTACTAACACTATGTCAGCAGAAACCATCTATAGCTTCAGCAGAATCCTGTCAGTAGAACTTCATCAGTAGGAACTTCCAAAATTCCTTAGAACATACGTTATCAAACGCTTTCGTAAAACAAATAAGTAGTGCTAATATTTTCAGGTACCGGCCAAAGGGCTTGTGTTCAGGCGATACCCCATAACGTGTGAAAAGCTTCTCAACTAAACAGGTAAAAACCGCCGTTCTTAAAAAAATAGAAAAGTTCGGATACTGTTTTCATAGATACTAAAAATAGACAATCTAATTAAAGGACCAAATAGGAGTATATGATAATTAAAGCCCTCCAAAAAGAAAAGAAAAAAGGGATTCCAGATCTGGGTGAGTTACAGACTACTCACCAATAATCTTTTATATAATAAAACAAAACCCCAAGTGGAGACTTTTCCATTTCAAAAAAACTAAACCATACCTTATTTAGTAATAATATTATTTAAAAAAAAGGATTATTTTCTTATTAGGTAACATTTTATATTTATCCATAACACACGTAGAAGATAAATACAAAAAATATACATAAGATACGATTAACAATAGGATTAAAATTTTTACATAATTATCTTTAATAATAAAAAACTATAATTAAAAATCATAAATCAAACAAAACAAAAATTAAATTATTTGTTTTTTAATAAATAAAAATATATGATTTAAAAAATTTTAAAAAAAACCCGCGCGTGCGCGGGCATTATAACTATTAAAAAACTACAATTAAATATCATAAATCAAACGAAATAAAGATTAAATTATTTGCTTTTTAATAAATAAAATTATATGATTAAAAAAATTTAAAAAAAACCCGCGCGTGCGCGGGCATTATGGTCATGTTTGGCAACACCTTTTTGGAAGCGTTTAAGAGTGGTAAGCGACAAGCGACAAGCGTTTCAGTCTTAATGCTTGTTTGGCAACACTGCTGCTAGCGTTTAGCAACACCTCAAAAGCTTGCAATTTTAATGCTTCTTAAAGAAGCTTTCCAATATACCGCTAGCGTTTTACTTTTAATATTACCAATTTACCCTTAAAAATAACATTCATTCATAAATATATACCCTTTTTCGTAATTTTACATTTTATAATTACAACTACAGCTACGTTACCAAACACGTTTTTTAAACAAGCAACTAATGCTTACTGCTACTGCTTACTGCTACAGCTTACTCCTGTTTACTGCTACGTGTCGCCAAACATAGCCTATAACTAGTTTGAGATAGCAATATAATTTGATAGAAAAAGACAATCTAATTAAAGCCAGAGATTGAGGATTGGGTTTAAGTGGATGTGTAAATTTTAAAGATTCGCCTTATGGCTATGTTTGGCACAAAGCTTTTTGGAGCTTTTTTGGTCAAGGGGCGGTGAAAAATGAGCTTTTTGATTTTTAGTGTTCGTTTGGCATGAGAGCTGTGAGCTTTGCTATTTTTTAGGAAAGCTCATTTTCCCAATGCTTCTTTATGAAGCTGTGAGCCTTTTTGGTTACTGCTCACAGCTACTGCTCACAGCTCACAGCTACTTTTGCCAAACATAGCCATAGGCAGGCATATTTTGTTAAAACAAAACGTAACTTAAAATCCAAGGTTTTTTACACTAGTTACATTTCTCAGCTACAAAATTACGGAAGTGTTTGTTTCGGCTTATAAAACATAAGCCGAAATAAGGGGACTCGGTCAACGGTTGTGACTATGGGGTCAATTAAAAAAACTTAAAGTTGAAAAGTAACCTTCTGGTCTTCAAATAGTCAAAACGATTTCAAACCAAATAAACTAATCTTATCAGAATGAAAAATCTTGTAACTAGTAAATCAATTGAACATATAATTGCATAATTAAATGAAAGAAATATGATGCTTATAAATTAAGATAGCTAGTTTTGTTTAAACTATGGAGTATGTGGTTTATCTTAATTTATAAGATAAATTAAGATAGCTAGTTTTATTTAAACTTTAACAGCCGTTTAGTTTGCTGTAATTTGATGTAGTTGTAATTTGACATTATGTAGGTTGTTTGGTTTGAAGAATTGAGATTCAAATTATATACGTATTTTGTTAGATTCTGAATTACAATTACAATCCATTCACATCACAACTGATTGAGGCTATAATTACAATTCATTTGACAAGTTACACCTACAATTTCTACAAATCTCGAGATAGATTACAATCTCTTCAAGGATCTAGTTGTCGAGTACAAATTGTCAGTATCGTGAATGAGAAGATTTGCACCTTGCTGAAATACCGTATCAACAATAACTCCTTTACCAGACCACACATTCCATAGTAATATAACACGTTTGACATTACCTGAAAATAAAAAAGCCTACAAGTTAGCAAAATCTATATGGATTCATTGGCCTCGTGGTGTTTAAATGAAAAGGGTATCGAGAAACTAACTTTGTTAGACAACCATTCTGTCGAAGAAGGTGTTTTGCATAGTGGAGAAACAAGTATGAGACTCGTTGTGTATATTTTATCTGTTCACCAAAAGATATGATAAAAACATCATAATCTAGAGCTAATGTTATGACAATGAATATTGTGTGAGGTACATAAGAAGCCGCTTACAGCGAATAAGGTAAGTACATAAGCACCAGCCGTTACCCCTAAGCACATTACTGGACCAAGCCTGAAATAGCAATATCTTACTCGAATGCTTTGAAAATGCATGAAATCGAAAGCGAATAGAGCAATTATAATGTTAAACTTACCCAAAATAGTCGAGAACATCTGCAACCTGATCGGCTAAGTCATCTACAAGGTTACATTATTAGGTAACACCGTAACGGGTCAAAATGAGTATTGATAAGGACGCTGGTAATGCGGCGTCAATAGATACATTAAAGGTGTTGATATAAATAATGTCTAAAAACATTATTAACATTTATCAATATCTCCATGTTTTGACAATCACAAAACGTAAACCCATTGAGCTAAAAATTATGACGTAAACAAGTATTTAGTGATAAATATTCACTTTACATCCAAATCACTTAAGGTATGAATAAACAAAGTGTTTAATGCATTTTATGATCAAAGGAATTTTTATATTTACAAACCTTACATTTTTTATAAAGTGGGATAAACATTTTTTAAACTTATACAAAATGTTTTTGTATTTATAAAGAAATGTTTTATTCAAAATAAATATCTTGGAGCATCGATCTTACTTTTCTTTTTTGGAGTTTTAAACTGATTAGTATTTGGGATATTCGGATTGGTTACCACATTAATAGGAGCTTTTTTGTTTTCACTATTTGAAATTAATTTCTGAGGTTGAATTGCACTGTCATTCCTGGAATCAACAGTAAGCAGTTCTTTTGTTCTCTCCTTTGGTTTTTTTACCTTCACGGACGTTGTAGTGTCTTTCCCACCAATCTCCTGAGACCCTTCTTTTGACACATGACCTTCATCATTAACAATATCCTTAGAATTAACAACTTCAGATACAGTCATGTTCTTTGAGGTCTGATGGTCAGCACATTGACTTTTTTCTGGTTCTAACTCAAGTTCATTGGATTGGCATTTACTTGGCAGATCTTCAGGGCCCGTCACTGAAGATTTTTTATTCTTCTTCGCTTTTGTCACTAAATCTACATCAAAAACTTGAGCGTCTCTCCCTTTAACTTCATCACCGTCTTTTCTGGCAGCATCAAGCAAGGTAGTCTCGTGTTCCTTGGCATTTTCATTCAAATGATCGTTCAAATGTGGATCAGATACTTCTGTAGATATACTGCCTTCACCATTCTTTGCAGATTTTTTGGTTTTCTTTTTCCTTTTGTTTCTCTTTTCACCATCCATCTTCTCATTCTTATTTTTCGGTTTTCTATCAATACCCTCGTCATTTCCCTGACTAGCATTTTTCTCAGTTCTTGGTATTTCAGCATCATTGTTTTTAAGAATATCATCCCTACTACAATCATCAACGATTCAACGAGCAAAGCATCAATTAATGTTATATCTTGACTTTCTTCTCTGCCAGAATGAGGCAAAACGTTTTCCTCATTTGTCACGGTTGCAGCATCATTACTTGTGGCGGATCTTCTTACATCTTTTTTCTTTTTTCTCCTTCCCACGACATCTTTTATTTCCTTTAAGGTTTCTGGTACCACCTCAGTTGATTTTGATATTTCCACCTCTTGCATAGTAACGTCATCTGGTAACGTTTTTTCCAAAACTTCATTTTTTTCAGCATTAGACAAACTAGCTTTGTCGTTTTTAGTTTCGTGCGCTGTAGCAGGAACTATTGAAGAAATATTACTCGCAATATTATCAGCACGCTCCATAAGAGCTTCATCTTTGTTCTCTGCAGATTCATCCGCCTGTCTTGCAGATTCATCTTTGCTTTTTTCCGATTTATCTTTGTTTTTAGCAGATTCATCTTTGCTTCTCGCGGCAGACTTCTTAGGCTTTTTTTTCCTCCGAGGAAGCTTCACTTCAGGTTCCTGTTTCCTTGATGCTTCCTTATCTTCTTTAGAGCACTAGGTGCAGATGGCTAACCAAGCCTCGCCGTCCGAGGTGGCATCTCCAACGGCGAGCCGTTGCTCGCCGCCACACCGATCGTGGCTTGCCGTTCTTCGCCGTTAGGAAACTCCTCGTCGGGACGGCGAGCTGAGTTTCTGACAAAAGTTCTGTTTCCTTTCTTTTTTCTTTTTTTTTTTTTTAAAACTTTGAATAGTGATGTAAAATGTATGTGTATATGTATGTTTTTTGTAACATGTATATGTATATGTATATGTGTGTTGTTATTTGTAAAATGTATATGTATATGTATATGTATGTTTTTTATACGTATATTTTTTTTGAATAATACAACTATATTAAACATAGGATTAAAATAACTTGAAACAACATACAATTATTTTACAAATACGATAACAACATTAAACTTAAAAACGAAAATTAAAAACCATAAACTACCATACGATAATAAAAACTATGATTCAATAAAACGAATCATCCGACACGTATCCCTCCTGACTCGAGTAAGAGGCACTTGAGTCGTCCTCACTGGATGGGACAGGTGGAAGTCACTGAGCCCAACGCCATTCGGCTCTTCTGTTCCTGCGCTCTTGTTTTCCTTTGAGGTACACCTCACGCTCCCTTTGCTGACGGTCTTGTTCAGCTTCATATGCCCGTAGCACTTCCATATCCAGCTCATACTGTTCTTGCTCAGTCAATTGACGAATGATGGGCTGGTTTGCAAGTTGATTGTTTGGTTGTTGGTTGTTTGGCGGTGGAAACAAAACTTCTGGTGGAGTTGGAGGTGGTGGGTTGTCGTACTGAAACACCGGAAATATATCTTCCGACTGTGTGTTTTGAGGTGGAAACATAACTTCTGGTGGAGTTGGAGGTGGTGGGTTGTCGTACTGAAACACCGGAAATATATCTTCTGGCGGTGTGTTTTGTTGGGAATTGTTTTGAGGTGATGCGTTGTGAGACATTTTTCTGGAAGAAGAAAGGAGAATTGTTTGATGATTGTGGGAATTGTGTGTGTTTTCAGATTTTGGATACGTATTTATAGAAGGATTTTTGGAAGTATCCCGCTATATGGTTTGAATTCAAATTTTGAAAAATCCCGCTTTCAATTTGAATTCAAATTTTAGAAATTATCCCGCTTTCAATTTGAATTCAAAATTTGAAATTATCCCGCTTTCAATTTTTCAAAAAACCCCTATTAATACCATATTATACCATTCAGTTTTAGACACACTTCAATATTTACCATTAAGTTTTACAATGGCTAATCGTTGGTCAGTGGAAGAAGAACGGTTGCTAGCAACTGTATGGCTTGAAGTTCACGATTCTGAAGAACTTGTGAATGAACGTTCTTTTTGGAATGCAGTAACACAAAGGTTCAACAATCAGACAGAAGGTCAGGACCGTAATAAAAATAGTATTACGGCTCAATGGAACAGAATGAACCTTGAATGTCGTAGGTATAATTCTATTTACAAAGAGTTGGAGCGTACAAGTGCAGACCCTAATCGTCTCAGCAATGCAAACCATATTTATCATGAACGATATGGTAAAGGGATTAAATATCAACATGTTAAACGTTTACCCGCCCATTTAATTGAATTTGAATTCAAGAAGTTTGAATATTTTGAAATTTGAATATTATCCCGCTTAGGTTTTGAATCCTAAATGTTTATAGACTCCTATATAAACCATACATTATCATACAACTCTGCACACACTTCACTTTCAAAAAAATTCACAATGGCAACTCGTTGGTCTATTGATGAAGAATGCTGGCTAGTCTCGTGCTCCAGAGGTCGAAAGGTTACGTGAGCTACCTCAAGACCATCTAATAGTCATGGTCGGTGTACAAACCCTTTTAAGAAATGATGAAACAGATTTGGAACTTCAAGTCGCTTTGAGAATGGTCAGGGAACAAGTATTGCAAGTTTGGGAAGAAAAGTCAGCACTCATCGATAATTATAAGGCTTTATAAATTATTGATGATGTTGCATATCGTATTTATCGGTTTATTTATTTTCGTGCCGTATCGTATGTTTTTTTTTCCGCAAATCGTATGTGTTTTTTTCCGTATTGTAACTTTTTTTATTTTCTTCCAGAGTCATTAAAACATTGCAAAATATCTTTCACTTTTTAGAACTTTTTTCTTTAAAAATTATAATATTTGACAAGCGTACGTGTGATCGATTTTTTAAACAAATAAAAAATTATAATATTCTTGTCGTTTAAGACGATCCACCAACAAAAATCCAGGTCAACAATCTGATGTGGCATTCTTATTTTATTACTAGTATCGTCTTTCAAAGCCAAAATATTTCTATATATATATATGTTCTCTAGCTAACCTCTCACTCAAACCAAATCATTCACTTCTCTCTTTAAAACACACAAAGACTAGTGACAATGTTGTCTACAAAGGTCACGTGCAATTCTCATGACCAAGATTCATCCTACTTCCTCGGATGGGAGGCATACGAGAAAAATCCCTACGATCCAATTAGCAATCCAAAAGGCATCATTCAAATGGGCCTTGCCGAGAATCAACTCTCGTTCGATCTTCTTGAATCATGGTTGCTAAGTAACCCTGATTCAGCTGGTTTCTCGGCTAAAAATCAATCACTTTTTAGAGAGCTTGCACTATTTCAAGAATATCATGGCCTTCCTGCTTTTAAAAATGTAAGTTTATCATTTCACCCGTTTCAGAATTCCATCTTTTCATCTTGGTATGTCAATGCATGTTTTCATTTTACAGGCATTAGTCGATTTCATGTCCGAGATTATTAGAGATAACAAAGTAACTTTTGATCCAAACAATCTTGTACTCACGGCGGGTGCTACCTCCGCTAATGAAACTCTAATGTTTTGCCTTGCTGGTTCCGGAGACGCTTTCCTACTTCCTACACCATACTATCCAGGGTGAGTTCATATTCACACAGTCATTAACGGAGCCAGTATATATAATTAACATGTTATATTAAACTTATAATACATAAATTAATTAGTTTTACGTGATTAAGTTTGACCTCTAAAATCCATGTGGTTCCCTCCCTAAATGAATATTGCAGTTACGTACTTCAATGTTGTTGAGAAAATTAAACTCATCAAACTTATCTTCTTGTTATATATAGGTTCGATAGAGATCTCAAGTGGCGAACAGAAGCCGAGATAGTACCAATTCACTGCTCGAGTTCAAATGGATTGAGAATCACTGAATCCGCCCTTGAAGAAGCATATGAACAAGCACAAAAACAAAACCTTAAAGTCAAAGGTGTACTAGTTACAAACCCCTCAAACCCATTAGGTACATCACTTAGCTTGCATGAGCTCGATCTCCTCCTTAGCTTCATCTCCTCCAAGAACATCCATCTCATTAGTGATGAAATCTATTCCGGTACGGTTTTTTCTTCTCCTGGCTTCATTAGCATCATGGAGGTCCTAAAAAACAAAGATCTAATCAACACGGATATCGGGAAACGAGTTCACATTGTCTATAGCCTTTCCAAGGATCTTGGTTTACCGGGTTTCCGAATTGGAGCCATTTACTCCAACGATAAAGTCGTGGTCTCAGCCGCAACAAAAATGTCAAGCTTCGGGTTAATTTCATCACAAACTCAGTACTTACTATCACAGATTCTATCTGATAAAAAGTTTACAAAAAATTATCTATCAGAGAATCGAAAAAGGCTTAAACAATTTTTTGTAAACTTTTTCGAAAAAGGCTAATTGTTTAAGCCTTTTTCGATTCTCTGATAGATAATCTTTTGTAAACTTTTTATCAGATAGAATCTGTGATAGTAAGTACTGAGTTTGTGATGAAATTAACCCGAAGCTTGACATTTTTGTTGCGGCTGAGACCACGACTTTATCGTTGGAGTAAATGGCTCCAATTCGGAAACCCGGTAAACCAAGATCCTTGGAAAGGCTATAGACAATGTGAACTCGTTTCCCGATATCCGTGTTGATTAGATCTTTGTTTTTTAGGACCTCCATGATGCTAATGAAGCCAGGAGAAGAAAAAACCGTACCGGAATAGATTTCATCACTAATGAGATGGATGTTCTTGGAGGAGATGAAGCTAAGGAGGAGATCGAGCTCATGCAAGCTAAGTGATGTACCTAATGGGTTTGAGGGGTTTGTAACTAGTACACCTTTGACTTTAAGGTTTTGTTTTTGTGCTTGTTCATATGCTTCTTCAAGGGCGGATTCAGTGATTCTCAATCCATTTGAACTCGAGCAGTGAATTGGTACTATCTCGGCTTCTGTTCGCCACTTGAGATCTCTATCGAACCTATATATAACAAGAAGATAAGTTTGATGAGTTTAATTTTCTCAACAACATTGAAGTACGTAACTGCAATATTCATTTAGGGAGGGAACCACATGGATTTTAGAGGTCAAACTTAATCACGTAAAACTAATTAATTTATGTATTATAAGTTTAATATAACATGTTAATTATATATACTGGCTCCGTTAATGACTGTGTGAATATGAACTCACCCTGGATAGTATGGTGTAGGAAGTAGGAAAGCGTCTCCGGAACCAGCAAGGCAAAACATTAGAGTTTCATTAGCGGAGGTAGCACCCGCCGTGAGTACAAGATTGTTTGGATCAAAAGTTACTTTGTTTATTCTGCATTATAACCAACATAAGAAATATAATACAGAATAAACTTGAACAATGAAAAATGTTAATAAGTTTACACCAACACGAATTCTTGCTTTTTCGGACCACAAATATGTAATTAATCATGAACTTGATCTATCTTTTTCATTCAAAGCGTGCTTCAGCTAGCACAAAATTTATATTCATGCACCAATAATCGATGCATCTAGTGATTTAGTCATTTAAGAAAGCAACTAGTAACTAATTAGGTTCATGGGATGTTGTTGCAAGCTGCAACAAGGTTCATGAGATGCAGTTTTGTTTCTGTATTCGGCAAATTGAATTTTACAAACAATTCTTTATATGTAATGTTTAACAAACAAATCTTATCTATAAAATTTTCTTGTTGAGCTTGACCTCATACTTCGAATATTAGCTACTATCAGTCTATCACAGTACATAATAATTGAAAGTAACACAAAAAGTGTCTATTAAGATTAAATATAAGCTTTTTGCTATATACATTAACTCCATTGGTTAGTCTTGAGATAAACCAATTAAACCTTATTTATTAATGTGCTAAATAGGTTAAATAAAATGTTGTTGAACTTTCATATTTGAAATGATTAGTACTCACTCGTATCACAAATCCCATTCATATAAATATCTGAGGGGGTGTTCAGATTAGCACATCTAGTGAGCCAATCAACTCTTTAAGATATTTTATGTGTCATGTACTGTTAGGGGTGTAATCGAGCCGAGTCGAGTCGAGTATTGACATGCTCGAGCTCGGCTCGTTTAAAATCGAGTCGAGTCGAGTATTTTTCGAGTTGATCTCGAGTTGTTCGCGAGTTGTCTCGGCTCGATTACACCCTTACAATTATATATATATATATATATATATATATATATATATATATATATATATATATATATATATATATATATATATATATATATACATATACATATACATATGTATACATATACATACATATACATATACATATGTATACATATACATATACATATGTATACATATATATATATCTATGTATATATATATGTATTGGGGTGTAAATGTGTAATCGAGTCGAGTCAAGTAGCTCGCGAGTTGTCTCGGCTCGTTTAAAATCGAGTCGAGTCGAGTATTTTTCGAGTCGATCTCGAGTTGCTCGCGAGTTGTCTCGGCTCGTTTACACCCCTATGTACTGTCCTCCTTATCCATTTGTGAGGCCAAAAAGTTCGAGCAATCATAAGCAATAAGCGATAGGCCAATAGCTTACGTAAAACCAAAGCTTACGTACATAAGCAATAGGCCAATAGCTAATCGAAACCTAGCTACAAGCCAAAAAAACTAACCAAATTTTAGTAGAATCATTAAATAAATATCTTATACAAATATCTATTTTAAGAGCATTATGTATCCTCGTGCCGTCCCGTTGGTATTGTGAGAAAAAGTGTTGCCACATCAGCACCTTTTATCATAACACCAGAATTTACCATAACACCAAAAACTCCCTCCCTCCTATATCACTAGTTTGTGGTGCCGTCATGCACCCTTGGACCTCACATATATATATATATATATATATATATATATATATATATATATATATATATATATATATATATTTTTTATATTTTATTCATTTATTCAAATAAACAAACACATTTAACTAAATTAAAATTTCATTAATAAAGAAATACATTAAAAGGTACAAAAAATAAAAATAAAAGGTACATTAAAATAAATACAATTTAATGATTAAAGTTCTATAAATGCTTCACGATATCGTGTCGAAGTTTGTCGTACATATTTCATTTATTAGGGGTGTTTGGGATTGCTTATTCAAAATAAATGCTCTACGATATAGTATTCGACAGATCAGATTATTTATGACTTGACATTAAAAAAACATTTTTTTTAAGACAAGCACGTATAAGATACAAATTTTATAGTTTGAACGTTATCATTTTACTAAAACAAATTAATTGTAAGATTTTATTATATGATACATTACTTTTAACAATTACTATCTACTATTTATAATTTTATATATCAAACTAATCTTTATCCATCCTTTTTATCACTCACCTACTCTTATCACTTTCAACCCCACCCCTAGTTTCTCTTCCCCAAAACCTGAAAACTAAAAATACATTGCCACCTTACGTCATCATCGTTCTTCACCATCGCAAACCATGCCCCTTGATCACAGGTTGAATATGTGATAGACATACATACACAAGTAAGAGTATTGGTTTAGTTTATGAATTATAAATTCATTTACAAGATCCACATATTTATTATTGTTAATGAATCAAAATTGTTCATAAAAAGATAAGGCCACGGCTCCAAACTACGGGAAAACGCGACCGAAAACGTGAAACATGGTACCGTGATGGCGCCGTCAGGTTGCGTTTTCCGGGACCATTTGGGCTGGTCACGATGGCTTAGGACTCGAAAACACGAGCCACGGTACCCTCTTGGCGCCGTCTGGTTGTGTTTTTCGGGAACACACCAGCGAAAACGCTGGGTACCGAGAGCTCTAAGAATTAGCATTACAAAACATTATTAAATGAGACAGTTGAGTTTGTGAAAGAAAAATAAATGTAATTGTTTGATTTTTAAAGTCGATTTTGAAAAAGCATACGATAGTATTAATTGGAGATATTTGTGCAATATTTTAAAGTGTTACGCCCCGAAAACAGCACGATTTTTTTTTTTTTTTTTTTTTTTTTTTTTTTTTGTACAAAACATGACCGGAACCGACCGAAAACTACAATGACTCATCTTATGCACTGAGGACCCTTGTTATGCACTAAGGACCCTTAAAGTGCACTAAGGACCCCCTAAAGTGCACTACAACCCCTCTTGTGCACTAAGGACCCCGAAAGTGCACTAAGGACCCCTAAAGTGCACTACCTACTTAAAATGACCCGTACACATTTAAATAAAAACTCGACACTTTAGGCCTATATTTAAACCCATATAATCCACATTAAACTAAAAATATAACATGTATATTGTTTTTCCAAAATTCTTGACCCGTTCGAACTGAAATGGGTTAAAATGGGCATTGTCCCAAACACTCCTTTTCTGCATACCCTTTTGTGCACTTTTGACTAGGGGTGGCAATCGAGTCGTGTTTGTGTTGACCTATTCGGGTTCACATGTTGGCGGGTTAGTATAACCTCTACCTAAACATGACCCATTTATTAATCGTGTCAAGAAACTCAACGCTAACCCACACCTGCATAACACGTGTAACCCATTTTTGACCCGTTTAACATATTTAAAAAAATAGGTCAAGTAGAAAATAAGGTTGGTGGTTTGTTGATTTAACTAGTTTAAATGCCAAAATGATATAAAGATTTAAAATATGATAAAAATAACAGACAAATAATTATACGACAAATTTTCTCAGTTATAAGCGTCAATTTCTATGATATATGAGGTATAATCGTAATTCAATTATATTAAGTATACAACATAATACATTCAATCTACATCCAACATAAAAAGGCATGTTATGTATTTTATTTTTAGAGTCTTATATAGTTAAACGGGTTCACGGGTTGACCTGTTTAATATTTACTCAACCCAAACACGACCCATTTATTAAACGGGTTAGACGGGTTAACCTCTTTTTTACCCAAACCTGTTTATCCTCAACCCAAACCTGTTTAACTTCGTGTCGGGTTCGTGTCATTTATCGTGTCGTGTTGACAATTGCCACCCCTAATTTTGACCCACTTTCCGGAAAAACAACATCTATATCATTAGATTGAGATTGAGAACTGAGAAGAGTTTGAGATTGAGAAGAATAAAGTAAATAAATAAATAGATATATTACTATTAAAATGGTGGTACAAAGGAATTCTGAAACCAGTATTATACTTTATCACAATAAATAAATAAGCCCTCCAGCTGTTTGATGAAATTCCTCAAAGAGACGAGGTTTCTTGAAAACTCACTTACTAATTGCTGCTTTTCATGGTTGTGTGTTTTCTTTGTTTTTGTTTTTTAATTGTAATCTTGGTCTATAAATACAAATTATCTAATTTATTTGTTCGACTGTTTTGTGCAGGGAGCCAAGGGGTTTTGGATTTGTTCAGTTTGTTTTTGAAGACGGGAATCAGAAGAAACCGTCTGCTTTGAGAATAAGAGAATGGAGATAAGCTTATATGACATGTTCATTCAATAAGTCCTTTTAAGTATTGCTGTTGGTTGTTTGACTAGCCCTCCACTCCAGCTGTTAAAGAAACACAATTTATGATGTTTTAGGTAAAAACTGTCAACTGAATTTTGGTGCCCCTTTGCTTGCATCATTTATCTACATTTTTTAGGGAGATTATAATGTCGCAAAGTCAACTGTAGGAGTCCTGGATAAGTAGTTTCTAACCTAATTGAGATTAAAAAATTTCCTGTATTTAATTAGATTGTTGTTCAAAACCTTGCCATGGATAGAGATAATGAAGACTTCAAGGAATGAATCCCTTTGATTTTATAATTTTGTACTAATTATAACTACTTTGAAGCTCAGTGTTCTAATCTTGTGAAGGTTGAGGAGTATAACTTAAAACTTAACTTAGCCGCAATCTTGATCATTTGGAAAAACACGAAAAAGAAATAGAAAATTACCAAATTTGAAACAAATTAGTTCTAACTCAATCAAAAGACTGCAGAGGTAGCTTTGTTGATTACTTGATATGAACTAATTAATATCATTGGTGCAAATGTGAAACAAATTAGTTCTAATTAAGATCGGCGATTGATGATTATTAAACTAGCACTTCTAACTGTATGAAATGCATAAAACTTGATTGTGCCCTGCACTTGTCGGAAGTTAGCAACTGCAGAATTATTGAAAGGATATCTGTATTCTGCTAGACAATAGTATCTTTTAGTATGAACTTGTAGACTAACTTGGGAATTTCATATACTTGTACACAGGTCATTGCAAGGATGATCAAAGGAGAAGCATTCCTAAACCTGCAAATCTGTTTATGGTGCTATGTATTATTGTAAATTGTAATTTAATCTTTTTTTCATGTTTCATCGAGTAGTTTGATGGCACAAAGAAACGTGTTTCTTTTGTGTTTTTTAAATGAGATTCAAATTTGCAAACTATACAATTGAGTTGGTTTAATTACTATTATCTGTTCAGGTCCCTCATTTGGCTGGATTTTTTCCTTTGCCTTTTGAACATCACTATTTATTTAATTATTTTTTTATTTTATTTTATCATTTTTTTTTTGTTGTGAAATCAGTTTAGGTGTTAACGACATTGCTTTTATACAACATGCATGCATATTAATAAGGGATAAAAAAGATGATATACATGGTTCATTATCGACACACGACTAAAACCATTCTTGACTAATACAGTAGTTCATATTTACATAAACTATGAACACATGAATTATAACATTACCCAAAATGATTGATACACAAAATTTAGTCTTCAACTTCTCTAAATTTTAAACTATTTTGAATATGATTTGTGACATCGAACATAGTACATACTACGATGCAATACATGGAAAAGAAAATTTGATACATGTAACTTCACATATTACAACCATTGATACATCAAAACTGATATAACGTTGCGGAAACATAAATCGGTATCCCATATGACGATCAGATATACAATAACAATATTGATACACGTTCACAGCCATTAATACATCACTCTTAACTTTGATACATATCTATACAAAAATCAAATAACCTTAACTAAAGATTGTTGCTTATTTTTTCAATCCGATGAACATTGAAAGTGATGATGTACAACCATGGTCACGTTTTATTGAAGATTGACGGCTGATTTGACGCATATACATGTAAGTTCGCTGGGAATAGATGATGTCGCAGCCGTTCTCCGGTGAATGAGGAGGATGTTGCCAGGACAAAACAAAATAGAGATGCGTATATATTAGTGAGGAAAATGAGCGTGGGGATAGGGGAGGTTACAAATGAACAGAAATAGATAGAAGGATCAAATACCAATAATGCCCTTTTACTTTATTAATTATTTTAACTAAACTTAATTACACTATTTCCACATGGCATCTCTCTATTTGCTTCTTATACTTCCTATTTTAAGCACTATCTTATATGAACCTCATTCTATATATATTCTTGTTCATGTGGTGTACACCTTTAAAGTAGGTTATAATAGGCACTAATAAAGGTTTGACAAGTGTCATTTTTAATAAAAAATATACAAAACTAGCTTATAGACCCGTGGAATCCACGGGATTTTAGAGGGGTTTTGTGTAAAAAAAAATAAATACGTGAATAAAGTAAGATAGAAAAACGGACGTTGTGAATTTTTTTTGTAACGGAATAATAAATTATAAGTGACTGATAGTATAAAAAACAATGCTTGTAAATATCTGTGTAATAAACATTCATTGCCTCGTGATCTCAAATATGTTTGTCTTCATAAGCAAATGTATGTAGTGACCATTCTAACACTTCAACAAATGTCCATTACGTGAACAACTAATAAGTTTAAAAAATATGTAAGTAAAAGAAGTCTGACATTTATAATAAGTGTAAATAAGAAAAATGTCATAAAACATGTAATATGTATACTGTACATACCTATTTACCGTTTGATCATAGACCTTGAAGAACTTCTTTATATACCATATTTATAGTAGTTTTTTTATAGGTTACGATCCGCATATGAAACAATAACCTTCAAACCTTTTTTGCTTTTGACACGTGAAAGAACCACATATAGTTGTCCATGTGTGAAAACATGACGTGGTAGATAATGAATCACAAGGATGCTAATTCCATTATTTTATAAAACAAAAATGTTGAAATTGTAAGTTGAAGAAATAAAGTTGCGTATTGTTTTCCGAAAGTGTTTAAATTATCTTGATAATTATTAGTATAGTTTAGTGACCCGTGTAGTACATGAGCTAATATGAACAAAGTTTAAAATAATAATTGTCACTTAACAAAGTTTATCAAGATTCAAATTGAACAACATAGGAAAGAAACTATTTTCGTGAATACTAACAACAACGAAAAATTATTTTAAAGACCAACGCATTAATAAACTTCAATATCAAGTCTTATATAACACGAGTCATTCGGAACCCGTGCTATGCACAAACTTGCTCTCTATGTGTTTTTGCGTAAATTTGTTTATGTTTTTGTAAATATAACAATTTTGATGAGTTTATAGTTTATTAGTTATTGTAGTTGTTTTTTCTTTTCAAATTTTGTTTTAATTATACATTATTTTAGCTAAATTCCTTATTTGTAGTTTTATTTGTGAAGTTTAAGTCATCATGGCAACATAAATTAGTTTAATTACCAAGTTTTTGTTGATCAGATGGGTAACCGACTTTTTCAAACATTCTGACCAATGTATTGAGGTGTCATTACGGAGCTAATTTAACTATCATACTTGTCATAAATTATGTTTCGTTTGTTTGATCAGGGAATAGGTTTCCAGTTATAAATTATTTTTTCGCTAAGTGAGATATTTTATTGTATCAAGTCCATTTAAGTAACACATGAGTGCCTGATATAGTTAACATGTTAACATGGATGGTCCAACATAATATACTGGTGCTTTACTCATTACAACAAAACATATTGTTTTCAACTTTGAAGTGTTAATGTTTGCATACAATAGTCAAAACGCCCCAAACATATGAAGGAAAAACTGATCTCAAGTTGAGACACTTAAACATCAAAATCTTAAATTGAGTGATCCTACTATGAAGACCAAGAGTAGTGCACAACCATGAGCAAAAGTGTGTTGGTAATTACGTCACTGAATTTTTAGAAATCAAAGGCGCATTCGAGTACCTGACCATGAAATGAACTAAGCCTTATAACACATTGTTGTTTATGGAACAAATGATAATTTTTTTTAATTGCATTAACTGCGCAAAGGAAGGACCAACATGCTACCTTTTCCATATGGCAAAGTAACTCCAAAAATTTGTGTACTCTAACAGCATAGCCAACATCCTCCAATCTGATTCATAGCACAAAATCAAATACCATTAATACAAACATGTATCAGATGAGAATTCCGGCAAAAAAATATTGAGCAATGATGAGGCGAAAAATGAACCACTTTTAGGGGGTCATTTAAGCCCGGAATTGAATTTATTTGATCAAATATTGCCCTAAATCGTTCCTTTTGTGATTTTAGGTACTTTGGGAGTGAAATCTGGAAAAGGAAGCAATTCGGATGTTTTTGGAGCATAAAAGTGAAGAAAACGCCAAAGTCTTAATTTTCCTTGCTGGGAACAGTAGGTGACGGCGTCAAGAAGGAATTTCTGACGGCGTCAAGAGTAATTTCCATGACGACCCAGTACAGAATTGATGGCGTCACAAGATAGGGCGTCAAGAGTAAAATGCATGACGGCCTGAAAAACGTTAACACATGACGGCGTCAGATGAAGATTAAGGCAATCCGAGAAGTATTTTGGCGGCGAGATGACGGCGTCACCTATTTGGTCTTGACGCCGTCAGACCCTATTTCCTATATATAGTTTTCTAATTTTCACATTAAAAAAAGAGAGAAGTTTTGAAGAAACCCTAAGTACGAACTTGGTACGAATTTTACAGGTTTTTCAAGGGTTCTTAGCCCTTGATCCCTTTCATGTGTAATTGAGATAAGTATTCTTTTAATTCAATCAATATGTCTATGTGTTGGTTGTCTATATCTTGTTCTTGTCTTAATTCCATCATGCTAGGCTAGATCTATCTTGTGTTTGCTTGGATCTAATGAAACCTAGATGTTAATTATGTGTTGATTACTTGTTTATGGTTGTATTGGATGAATGAATTCGATGTTAGGCTTAAGAAAACTGGCAGATCTCCAAATGGTAACATGCTTGAACGTCTTAGGAAACATGAACTGATGTGCACTAGGTTTTATTGGTTGTGTTTAATGCATGAGCCACTGTTTATAATCCCTATGGTTATGCCGGGCATGGCATAGGAGGAGATAAGAGCTCATAGGATTGGGGAATTAAGTGCGCCACCCCATGAATGGTATTAAGGAATACAATCCGTCATCCACACAACTATAACAAGTAATTAACGTGTAAAAGATATCTAAGGAGTAGTGAAATCTAAGTAAACACATTTTCTCCACTTATTGCTCACAACCTTAGTATAATTTAGTTTATTTTCATTGTTAGTATTTTATTTTGATTGCATCTTAGTATTGGGTTAGTTGACTAGCAACTAATTCCGCCCAAATCATTCAAACCCCGATATTTTTACTTGCTTTCTAAAAAATATAAAAATACAAAAATAATCATCCCTCACCTTTAGAACTAGTATTTAGGTTTTCTAATCCTAGCGACACTATTCCTAGCTGAACGATCAATCCCCCGGTACTTGTCACTATACTATACTACAACGATCAGGTACACTGCCTGGTGGGGGTTGTAAGCTTCTCAAGATCCCTTGAGAGGTAAAGCCTGGTGCGATTCCCACGTATCAAGTTTTTGGCGCCGCAGCCTGGGGAATAGTTATTGTCTAGGTTAGAATCTCTTTTTATTAGGTCTACTTGCTAGATTCCTTTCTAGTAAGATTTTATTTTTATTTTTAGGTTTTCTTTAGTCTATCTTATTTCTTTGTGTTTTTGCTCGTAATTCTTCACCACCCGACATCATGGACGATGGGAACATCTTTGAACCCGTCATCCCACCACAACAAAACCCACCACTAGAACCTCTTAGGCCCCGAACCTTATGAGAGTATTCCCGACCTAGCCACCAAGGCTACCGAAACACCATTGAGCTCACCGGAGCCAATGTGACTCCCTTGCGATCCGACACCATCCGGTTGGTGCAAAGCGGATGTGCATTCCATGGACTTCGTTCAGAAGATCCAAACCAACATCTTAAGGACTTTCTTAAAATCGTAGATTCAATAGACCTATATGTTGAAACTAGAGAGACAACCCGATTACGCCTATTCCAATTCTCTCTACGGGATCAAGCTAGTCAATGGCTTGAGCGTTTACCCGCGGGATCCATCACCACATGGGATTATCTCACCACTCGTTTCCTTGCTCAATTTTTCCCACCGGGGAGAACTACTAAGCTTAGAAATGACATCTTGATGTTCCAACAACGTCAAAATGAATCTCTTTATGAAGTATGGACTCGTTTCAAGGACTTACTCCAAAAAGTCCCTCATCATGGCATAGATCTTTGGCTCCAAGTCCAAATCTTTTATGACCATATCGATCTCTCCACGAGGCGAGCCATTGACCAATCGGCCGGTGGTAAGCTACGTGATCTAATTGCGGAACAATCATGGGAACTCATAGAAGATCTTGCTCTCTATGACAACGAAAGTTGGAATGATCCCCGTGATTTGAACAAAACGGTCAAGGCAATATCTTTGCCTCCGAACAACTCTAGCACTCCCGACCGTAGGATCATGGAACTTGAGGACCAAGTCAAGTTTCTCATGAAGCTCCTAAGCCTTCAAGCCAAGTGAACAAAATCACTTCTTCATGCGAATTATGTAGTGGTCCCCACGACACTCGTGATTGTGTGGAACTCCCCGGAACAGCTTTTGCGGACTACGCATCCATGCGTACCGATGAAGCGGGAGATAAGTGGTACACTTTCAGGCCCGAGCCAAACCCTTATGGTGATTCATACAACCCCTCTTGGAAAAATCACCCAAACCTTAGGTGGAAACAAAATCAGCCCAATTCTTCCAATCCGCCTAATCGTTACCAACCAAACCGTCCACCCTCCAGCCGTACTTTCAACAACAATCCTTCTAACAATTATGGTAGTACCAACAATCTTGAAGGATTGATGTCTAAGTTTATGGCATCTCAAGAAGCTCGCATAGCTAGGTTTGAAACCGAATTCAACCAACAACAAACGGAGATGACCAACAAGATTGACAACTTGTTGAAAGCCCTCAACAACCAAGCGTTAACTACACCTAGGAAGGACACTAGGGACGCCAATAGCGGAATCCAAACCAAGGACCCCTCGTCTTCCAAAAACGTCCACTTTGTCAATGTTGTCACCGTTAAACCAATTGATAAGGATATAGAAGAAAGTGACAAGGATGAAGTTGGAGTAGAAACTGAGACTAGGGATGAAAGTAGGAAAGTTGAGGTTAATAAGGAAGAGGAATTAGAGGAAGTAGAAACTATAGAGAAATACTTTGATAAGATGCCCACCAAGGAAGAACGGGAATACCATAAGGATTTATTCGATAGTCCCGAGAGACCATATATCATTGGCACACCCCTTATCAAAATAGGAGACCCCTCTAACATCAACATACCATGCAATATTGGGCACATGCATATATGGAAAGCTTATATTGATCTTAGATCTCCCGTAAACATCATGACTAGGACTTATTACAATTGGGTAATGAAGAAGCAACTTGATTTTAGGATGATGCCCAATAAGAATTTGATAAGTAACTTTGTAGGAAGAATGAAGGGATTGCATGTGATTATAGGTAATCTCACTTATGAGATCGATTTTATGATAGTAGAAGACACTCGTCCAGTGATAGATGATTGCCTAAGCCAAGTAATCTTTGGAAAACCATTTGTTGAGGCCACTAGGATGAGTTATGACCCGACTCTAGGGATAGTCAGATTCAAGGAAGAAAATGATGAGGTTGCCTATCAAATGCCCTACAAAATTGAACAATACCGCCTCCTCTTTAATTTAGAAAAGGAACACAAGCAAGCAACTTATTATAGGAATGATGAGGATAGACGTAGATGAGTAGAGTATGTGAAGAGTAGGATGCTTGGTTTCTACAAAGAATGCTTGCAACTAGGTCCGGAATACAAAACTGGTTTAGAAGACGACCTAGAGAGTGGAACCAACGATGAGGTCACGTAGTAACCCATGACCTTGAGTCTAGCTACAAGACTCGTAAATAAAGAAAAGCGCTTCTTGGGAGGCAACCCATGCTTTGTGTGATTTTATTTTGTTTGTTTGTTATTTGCTTCCGTATGCATGCTTTGTTTTTATTATTGGTAGATCATGTTTCTCAACTAAATAGTGGAAATACTTTACTTTGTTGTTTTGGCCTAGTCTTAACTCCACCTAAAAGTATTTTTGCAAAAGATAAGTGTAAGGGGAAACCTCAAATATGTTTTTAAGAGACAAACCGATCATGATTCTCCACAATATTAAATGAACATGTATATTCGTATTTGTTAGAGTCAAATGCTTGTATTGAGTCATAATGAAGTTTTGCAGGATTTTCCAGGAAGTAGGACCAAGTTTTTCCAGAAATTTTCCGGAAACTTAACATAAGAATTTCTGCAGGTCACTTCTGACGGCGTCACGAGTTTACTCTTGACGGCGTCACGTGTAAAATTCTGGAAATTTTGCTAGTTTTGTTTATACTGGAGTCTTAAAATTTTTGTTGATTCTTTAGTTTTATAAACTCCAGGAAATCTGCAAACATTCATTCCACAAGCATTATATATTTAATTATTTGTTTTTATTCCTAAGTCTGGAATTACATCTAGTTGTGAGTTATCTTTGTTCGGGTTGATGCTTTGGGTTTTTGTCTGTTTTCTCAGGATTTACAGGTTATGTATGACAAGAAGATGATTTATATTCTGGAAGGGAAGCTTTGATTGTTCGTTTTCTTGGAGGAAGATTTAACCTGACCACCTTATTATCCATACCGAGCGAATCAGGGGAGTATTTGATTTCATTCTTTTTACTTTTTCACTTTTACATTCTTTACTTGAACATTGGGGACAATGTTCATCCTAATTGTAAGGGGAGGGTAAAATGATGATACCTTACAGATACACTTTCGCTTGAGTTTGTTTGTTTGATAGTATATGTGTAATAAAACTATGAGAAATACTTGTTAGTGCAATTTTAGCGCCAAATTTAAAATTTTTTACAACATTTAGGAGTGAAACTTTAGCCATAGCAAGCGTCTCATGGATAGGAGATTGTATGACTAGCACATAACCGTATATTCAGAAAAAATTTCCACCCAAATATGTGAGGTTCGCCTTTAGATTTGATAGGAAAAGCATTTACTATTAGTGCTTATGAGTGTACCGGTAGCATTTAGATTCTAGAACTTGCGTTAGTGATGCATCCCGAGACCGCTAGTGAGACTACATTCGTGTAGTAGGATTTACTACATGATAAGAGGCATTAGGATCACCCTTGTGTTAAACCCGTATTATAATTACTTGACCATTTAAGTCATATTACTTGGCTAGTTAAGTCAACTAATTTTTCCCACACCTTAGCGTTGTACTCATTTTTAGTACACGAAACCCCTAGTACACCCCTCCGAGCCTATCTTTTCATTTCTAACTTTAAGCATCTTACTTAAAGGAAGAATTTGTTACACACCACTTAAATGTACAACCAAATCGCCTTAGCCTTCCGTGTATGCGCTCATTTTTAGTGCATTATTGTTATTTGTTTAAACCCTAAGTTAACTATCTAATTGATTACATGGTTGCTAAGTCGAGTCATATCCTTGTACATATTGTTTTGGGACGCTTGGGACTCATGGGTAAAGTACTTATTTTATGGAGTAATGGGGAAGAACATCATTTATTACCCCCATATGTACGTTAATCTTAAAAGTACTCCAAGTGTTTTGATTTTCTTAATTCGAGTCATTAGATTAGTTTATTATAAAGTATGTAAAGATTCAAGTGTAAGGGGAATTTACATTCCCTATGATGTATTATTTTGGATGGTAGGGTAAGAGTGTATGAAAAAAAAAAAAAAAAAAAAAAATACGGACTACCATCCCTTTTCATTCTATGTTCATTTTATGTTTTTGTTATTTTTCATTTATTAGCTTAAGTCGAGTCTAGTCTTGGCTTAGCAACGCCATATTGTACATGTAATTAACCAAGATTGTTAACTCGCCACCAGTAAAGACTGCCTTTATCCAACAAAACCGTGTATTTCATATCCCTATACCTAACGTTACAACCCTTTAAAAGACCTCTTTGATAGTTTATCCTAGGTGCTTACGCCATGTGGTGGAAGTTTGATCCTTTCCCAAGCCTATGGTAATCTATTTTGCTATGACAGGTAGTGAGAGATATCTTCCGCTTCCATATTGTAATTTATACTTTATTACACCCGAGAGATGTGAGTATCTAAACACTATTTGTGAGGTGCTTGTGTATGACCTCCGTGCTTGTTTATTGGTCTTTAGTGGAACGATTATTTGTTGTAATTACTTTTATATTAGTGTTAAATGACCCCTAACTTGTATTTTGATTAGAATAAAAGCGCATTTGCTTGAGGACAAGCAAATTTCAAGTGTAAGGGTATATGATGAGGCGAAAAATGAACCACTTTTAGGGGGTCATTTAAGCCCGGAATTGAATTTATTTGATCAAATATTGCCCTAAATCGTTCCTTTTGTGATTTTAGGTACTTTGGGAGTGAAATCTGGAAAAGGAAGCAATTCGGACGTTTTTGGAGCATAAAAGTGAAGAAAACGCCAAAGTCTTAATTTTCCTTGCTGGGAACAGTAGGTGACGGCGTCAAGAAGGAATTTCTGACGGCGTCAAGAGTAATTTCCATGACGACCCAGTACAGAATTGACGGCGTCACAAGATAGGGCGTCAAGAGTAAAATGCATGACGGCCTGGAAAACGCTAACACATGACGGCATCAGATGAAGATTAAGGCAATCCGATAAGTATTTTGGCGGCGAGATGACGGCGTCACCTATTTGGTCTTGACGCCGTCAGACCCTATTTCCTATATATAGTTTTCTAATTTTCACATTAAAAAAAGAGAGAAGTTTTGGAGAAACCCTAAGTACGAACTTGGTACGAATTTTACAGGTTTTTCAAGGGTTCTTAGCCCTTGATCCCTTTCATGTGTAATTGAGATAAGTATTCTTTTAATTCAATCAATATGTCTATGTGTTGGTTGTCTATATCTTGTTCTTGTCTTAATTCCATCATGCTAGGCTAGATCTATCTTGTGTTTGCTTGGATCTAATGAAACCTAGATATTAATTATGTGTTGATTACTTGTTTATGGTTGTATTGGATGAATGAATTTGATGTTAGGCTTAAGAAAACTAGCAGATCTCCAAATGGTAACATGCTTGAACGTCTTAGGAAACATGAACTGATGTGCACTAGGTTTTATTGGTTGTATTTAATGCATGAGCCACTGTTTATAATCCCTATGGTTGTGCCGGGCATGGCATAGGAGGAGATAAGAGCTCATAGGATTGGGGAATTAAGTGCGCCACCCCATGAATGGTATTAAGGAATACAATCCGTCATCCATGCAACTATAACAAGTAATTAACGTGTAAAAGATATCTAGGGAGTAGTGAAATCTAAGTAAACACATTTTCTCCACTTATTGCTCACAACCTTAGTATAATTTAGTTTATTTTCATTTTTAGTATTTTATTTTGATTGCATCTTAGTATTGGGTTAGTTGACTAGCAACTAATTCCGCCCAAATCATTCAAACCCCGAGATTTTTACTTGCTTTCTAAAAAATATAAAAATACAAAAATAATCATCCCTCACCTTTAGAACTAGTATTTAGGTTTTCTAATCCTAGCGACACTATTCCTAGCTGAACGATCAATCCCCCGGTACTTGTCACTATATTATACTACAACGATCAGGTACACTGCCTGGTGGGGGTTGTAAGCTTCTCAAGATCCCTTGAGAGGTAAAGCCTGGTGCGATTCCCACGTATCAAGCAATCATTCATTCATGACTAAATTATATGAACCATTCTATGAGGCAGCAATCCCAAAAAACTAACCATCGGTCAATTCTATGACAGCAATCCCCGAACAACTAACCATCGGTCAATTCTATCTATAGTACATGTTCTAATGTTCGACGTAAGGTTCAAGTCGAATGGTTGTATGTGTCCCATATCAGTTCGAACAGACCCCATGTAAAACTTGGATAACAACATCGTTTTCGAGTTAACAGTTAAAGTCATCATTACAGGTAATAAATATATCATAAATTTAATATGTATACAGTAATCATAACATGATCAGCGTATTTTTTTTTTACCTGAGCTAATGACTGGATGTGCAATTATTCCAACATGACCATATAGTTGTTTTCCAGAAGCATAAGTTGTAAATAAACGAACATAATCAACATCGTGTACGCGATGAACTATAAAAGGAAGTTTGCGCTAGTCTATATATAAAAAGAACCATACACATTTACACTTGACTATCTGTTTATTTAACATATATAAACAACATCCAAACACAAAACGAATGACTAAATCCTTATTTAACAACAGACTCTTGTACGTTTCTCTACTATTTAGTCATTTTCATTTCTTAATTAAATAATAAGTAGACTGACCAATTATGCTATTAGCAGGTTTCATAGCTATTTGGTTTTGTTCTGACAGGAAAACGACAATATCATTAAAAACCCTAGTGTCAATGACATGCAGTCTAAGAACTTAAGGAGCAGGGCTTAACTCTATAAAGATTTATTGGATGCTAAGCATGCTCATTATTTTTTGAATAAAGTAACAAACAACAACGAACTAAGCATGCTCATTATTTTTTGAAGGGTATAATAAGTAATAGGTCAATAATACGATAAGAAATTCGGTTTGTAACTATTAAAATAATAAACGTGCATGTATTGTCTTCTCAAACTGGTAGTCAATATTGAAAAGCAAATGTATGCAGTCAACGTCAAATACTTAAGTTGTTTATGTTCATTACGTGAATGCCTAAAAAAAAGCAAAAGTCAAACTAAACGTAAGTTGATGATAAGAGTATAAATTTCTATATATGGTATGTGAACTGAATTTGAGATGTTTCTTTACATGTGAAAGTGAAAGACAGGGCATAATGATTTCTCAACAATTTCACAACCACGTATAACTGTGGTCAATATAGTATTAAAATTCCAAAAAGTTGAAGAGTTTTACACAAGTAACCACAAATATTCGACACTTATAAGTTCACATTGGTAAATAAGTTTGGACTAAGGATGAGAAAAGCTGGTATAGATATGGTTCAAGAATAAGAAGTTACCCATTTCAAGCAAGAAGGTATGGTTCAAATGATACCGGGTATGATTATAGCAAGAAGCCCATAGATAAGATATGCAATATATGGTGATAATCATCAATTATAGGCACACAATATAATGTCATCAAATTGAACTAAATGCACAGAATGTGGAAAATGATCAACAACAGTGTCCGCACATAAAATTCACGCACTGTTTACCCATAAATAAGATATACAATATATTGGTGGATATTGAATTGTTGATATATCTTATTGTAGATATAAATTAACTTGTACTAATTGTATAAAGTACAAACCTCACAATAGTTGAAGCCCATGATTAAGAGCATTAGTAGTGCCATGCATGCATTTACGATTGTCATTTTTTCTCTCTAATCAGATTGCATATTTAGATCATAAGCAATTAAATACAAAATATACCAAATGAAACCTATAGAATTGACATAGTATAAGAGATAACATTTGATTCTTCTAAATTTGTTGCATAATATTGCAATATTGGCCCATGAGGCAAATGTCTAAGCCGTAAAGTTTGCTCGGTTGTTACAAAATTGTTTGGTGCCAACTACTCATGTACCCTATCACCATACATGCCACATGGATCTCTTCAGCAAGCGATGCTAAAACCGAAGTCGCTAATCTTAACCTACATCAAGAACTCAGTAATCGTCTAAGACATAGTAATAATTTGATAAGAATTATGAATGAGTGTTTTCAAGACTTTCTTTAATTCCATAAATTATGACTAAAAAATTAGCATATCATTCCAAACAATCACAATCCCATTCCCATATTCTAATCAAACCAACATGTGTTAATATACAAAAATAACACGGAACTTGAAATTAGGGAGCATATCACCTTTCCAGTGTTCCCATTGATGAAGAATGCCATCATATGGTAGTAATACAATATACTTAAAGGATGCCATTAGTGTGCCACTCTGATCCATTTTCACAAGTGGCTGAATGAACTCCATCTTCCTCTTCTAAAAGCCAACAAAAAAAATTCAATTGGGGTTATATTCCATGTAACAATCTCAGCTGAGTTGCCGCTTTTCGTAAAAAAATAAAACACTTTTTACATCAGTTACAAAGATAGATCTAAAGTACACTAAGTTGCCAGTCCAATTGAATGTGATAAAGCAACGCAAACAAACTAAGACCATTTCCATATTCTTAAATCTTTTTAACATAAAATATCATGGTCTACACCTACTATCTAGTTATCAAAGACCAGTGATCATTATCAGTAACAACATGCCATTGCTTAATATGGGGAAAATCAGCCAGCTCAAACAAATGATACATAATATGCATATACAAATTAGGATAGTTACAGAATTTGTTTGTATTTATGGTCAGTACCCCCCTCCTGATCAATTTTTTTCATATCGACGTTTATAGTTTAAAAAAATTACAGTAATGAATTAGGATGTAGTTACATGTCACCAATTTTGTGAATTAGTAAGCAGACCTTTGCATAATAAATTTAGCAATCCGGGGCAAGAAAATCTGTCAAAAAGGAAGATGAAAAAAGTCAGATTTGTTTCCAATCAATGAAATTCAATCCTAAAGTACAAACAAAATGGTCAAATACTATTGTAAAACACGTGTCTATTACACGATCTTTATCTCTATCTCCATAAGATAAATCCATTCTCTTTGCCATCTATATTACATTTCATCACCATAAAACAAATCATGAAATATATTGCGAACATGCTAATTGATATATTACACCGGTGCAAATACCTTTCCAATAATTCCAATCACCATAAATACATCTACCTTTACAATATGAAATGCTTTTGATGTTTACAGTCTAAAATCTGTTAGCCAACTAAAAAGAGCACATTTATAACTTGAGAGCATGTCTTGACTACTGAAATTTTTGTGGTCAGCTGTAGGAAAGAAAGTTGATTTGACCAAAATCCAATTACTTAAAATAATGATTACCTCCTAAACTTTCAATTTACCAAATTAGGAACATCAATTGCAGCTTGTTGGTTAGTCCTTGCATACACAAAAGCATATAAAGAAATCACTTGTTAGTCTCTGCATACACATGTTTGTTATGTTGTACATTATACAAAAAGTTAAAAACATTTATTCCACTCAGAAGTTTACAACCATCCACGCACTTGTAACGGTCATAATATTTTGATTTTTCAGAAACCATCTTGTTACAGGGCCATTTGAAGCACCCCTCAAGTGTGAACATTTTTAGTTCGTAAACACTCTCAATCATCCTAACTTCACAACCACTAACAGAAGTTATTTAATAAAGGTCAGGGATTGGTCATTTGAAGTACCCCTCAAGTGTGAGAATTTCTAGTCCGTAAACACTCTCAATCATCCTAACTTCACAACCACTAATAGAAGTAATTTAGTAAAGGTCAGGGATTGGTCATTCTGCAAATTATGAGGCGAATTGCAGTTTAAGGAACTCACTTTGATAATATTCTGTTATCAAAGTAAGGAACATACTAGAAAGCTGAGTAGTTTGATTTCAGAGATCATCTCTGACCTGATTTACAAAAATCAGAAGAGGAAAAAGATTACTACAGAAAACAATCAGCATGTCAAACGTTATAATAGAATTGTCTAAATAACAAATAGATGTTGATTACCTTGATCTGAGTTCTAACGGGTTCCATTGAAAGCAGAAATTGTTAATAAGCCTCCGGGTCGGAGGAAAGCTTCCACAAGTTATCGACACTACATCAATAAAAAAAAGCAAGTGAAAATAAAGTACTGATAAAACAAACAACAGAAACTACAACAATGATAAACAATTTGCAAATGGTTTCTACGTCCATGGTTGCTGTGCAATTCTTTTATGCGTTTCTAAATTCTTCATAGTTCAATATTAAATGAGACCAACTCATAGTAATAGAAAACTAAACAGTAAGCGGATAAGAAAGACAAACTATCTCCTGACTGATTCCCCGGACCATTTTCTTACATAAAACATGATAGTTTGATCTTTAAAGTCATTAACCTCACATCAAAAAATGGCTTCTTCATGCGCTTTTCGAGAAGTTTCCTTGCATGCTCTCTAACCTAAAGGTATAGACCATAAAACATCCTAATTGATAATCATATGGCCAAGAAGACATCCAACGTAACATATACTCCGTACAAATCAATAATAGCTATTTTATGGATCATGGAACATACATATCCTGTTCTCCATAGAACAAAGTACAAATATTCCAGCCAACACTTTCATTCAGATTGACTAACAATGCATCATTCATCTTCTACAACAACATACTCTAATGGGCTCCTTCGGAATCCCCAACTGTTGACATCACCAGCAATTGCCAAAAAATGTTGGAATTTAGAACCTAATAGGTCAATCAAAACGTAAAGAAATATGCAAATACAAACCTCGTATCCGATATACTCTTAACAGACTCAACGCGTTCTACTTCACGAACGACAATATCAAAAATCCCGGATCATAACACTTAACACAATCGTATTCAAAAACATTAAGACTGTAAGAAAGGGTACTGAATACCTTTTGACAATCAGCGATTAAGAACATCTAAGAAAGGCCATAAATTATCCTGAAATCCTCATCCAAATTCATACAACCAAAAAAAAAAAAAAAAAAAAAAAAAAAAAAAAAAAAAAAAACTTACAAATTGTGCACAGTATGTGTTTGAGATCTCAACCAAAAAATTCCTCCATCCAAACGAATATAATATCAAACGCATGGACAGCTCGATGTTAACACATACGGGATTTAAATCAAAACCCTAAAAAAAATTAATAGATGCGAATACTTACTAATCGAATGATAATGGAGACTTTGAGATAGGGCATCGTACACCTGCATATCAAATTGAAAAAAAAAATATTAGAACAATTGAATCACACATATCAAAATTAATCGGCACAAAATTAAATTGAAAAAACTAATAGAACAAATCGATTGGATGGAGCTCACAAAAAACTATGATTTCAATTCATAGTTTGAATCGATGTTTAGAATAGGTGTTTGATCGGTAGTATGGTGTAGATAAAAAAAATGAATTATGGGATTTTGATCGTTAATAGTGTGATATGAAACTGCAAATTCAAAACCGATATCATTGATTTTGAAGAGCTTTATTTTTTTGATTTATGGAATGTGTTGGTGATGATTGATTGGACCGAATCAAAACAAATCGTTGAATTTTTGAATGGATTAATGCTTAAGAAAACATAGAGAAGAAGAAATAGTAGAATTGAAACTGACTTTGAAGGAATTTAATGCTTAGCAAAATTAGTGATTACAGGAGCGTATTGGAGTATAAGGTGTGAGGAGGAGCGTGTGTAGGAGGGGAAAATGCGTATGATTAATTAGTTTCCATAAATGTGTAGGAGAAGAAAAATTAATTGGGAGGAGAAAAGAGGCTTATGAAAAGTAGTGCATTAGAGAGTTGTACGCATTAATTAACCGACCAATCACAGCGAAAACACATCAGCGTATTAATTGCATCGCATGCATTAGTGAGCTTGTAAATTATTCTGGTTTATTAGTATAGACTAGCTTATAGACCCTTGGAATCCAAGGGATTTTAGAAGGTTTTTGATTAAAAAAGAGGTAAGTACGTAAATAAAGTAAAAAAGAGCAGCGAACGTAAACACTATGCAATTTTCTTGTAACGGAACAATAAGTTATGACTGAAAGTTTAAAATACAATGCTTGTAAATATCTGTGTAATAAACGTTTCATTGCCTTTTGATCTCCAATATGTTTGTCTTGAGAAGCAAATGCATGTACCTGACCGATGTAGTATAGTGTAGTGGTAAGTACCAGGGGATTGATCGTTCTCCACAGGGAATAGTGTTTGTTAGGAATGAAAATGATCTAAACTAGGTCTAGAGGTGAGGGATGATTCTTTTTGTATTTTTATAATTTTTTAGAAAGCAAGTAAAATTCTCGGTTTTGAAGGAGTGGGCGGAATTAATTGCTAGTCAACTAACCCAAATAACTAAAAATGCAAAAAAAAAAAATAAAAAAATAAAAAAATAACAGAAAATAAATGTGTGAAACTTCTAATAAGGAGACAAACGTGTTTACTTAGGTTTCACTACTCCCTAGCTATATTTCATTGATTGATTGCTTTGTTATAATTGCGTTGATGACGGGTTGTATTCCTTAATACCATTCGTGGGGGCGTGTACATCCTTCCCCAACTCTATAAGATCTTATCTCTTCCTATGACGACACGTTATGTATCCTATAATGGCCTCATTAATATTCTCTTACGCATTAAACACAACCAATTAATCGTAGTACACATCCGATTCATGTTTCTTAAGACATCAAGCAAGTTACCAATAGGAAGTTTGCCAGTTTTCTTAAGCCTAACATTGATATCGTTCATCCAACAACAATTAATAACAAACCATCAATCAATAATCAATAGCTAGGTTTTATTACATCTAAGCAAACACAAACAAACCTAGCCTAGCATGTTAATGTAAAGACAAGCGTAAGATAGAATCAAACAACACATAGACATATTGAATGATTGATAGATTGATTATCTTCAATTAAACATGGAAGAAAAAAGGTTTGGAAACCTCAAAATAGCTGCAAAAGTCGAATAGGGTTCGCACCCTAAGTTTCTCTCCAAAGTTCCACACACAATGAATGAAAATTAGAAAAATATATATAGATTTTTCAACTTGACGGCGTCACCGTTCGGGACGTGACGCGGTCACCTCGCCGTATTTAGGGTTCCTTGATGGCATAGATCCACTCTTGACGCTGTCAGGTTGAATAAGGTTCTGGGCCGTCTCTCTTTGTAATAACACGTGACGTCCTTGGGGAATTATAACGTGACGCCGTCACGTGTAAACTTCAAAATTCCTTTCTGGGCCGTCAAGTGTAAAATAATTATCCACCTCTTTATCAACAAGTGACGCCGTCACCTGGTAGAGTGTGACGCCGTCAGGTACTGTTTCCAGCATAATTTGAGACTTTGTCATATTCTTCACTTTTTCGCTCCAAAAACGTCCAAAATGATTCCTTTTCCATAGTTCCTCTCAAAAATACCTAAAATGACAAAAAATTAATGATTTAAGGCAATATTTGACATAAAATAATGATTTAAGGCTTAAATGACCCCTTAAAAGCGTAACACTTTTCGTCTCATCAGCTAGCTATTTATAGCCAAATTATGTCTCTGACCCGGCGGATCCCTTAAAAAAGGGAACCGGCACACTGGGTTAACCAGTCTGAATTTTGGGTTACAACTCCGGGTTTTGGGTCATGGGTTCTGGGTTTTGGATCATGGGTACCCAGCAAATCTAAGAAAATCTTCCATGCGATGTCATGCATGATGTAAGTAATATAATTACTTATTTATTTACTTAAAAACAAATGTAACTTGTAAATAGTAAATAATGTGTAGCTTAGAAAAAATAATTATGAAGACTAGTTAAACACATGTGATCTTTAGATTTCTACTTGAGATAATTTTACGATTGTTATCGACAAAACATAGAAAGATCGAGAAATATAAATAAACATTTTTACGACTTATTTGTATTGACAATCTCCCCCCCCCCCCCCCTTTTTTGTTGATCAAAAAACGTAAAATTACTATGAGTAAAACTTAGGTTCAAGATGCACGACTCACATGGCTACAACTTTGTAGTTATGTGAAAAGACCAATAAGGACTTTAACTTGGTCGAACCTAGGCTTGAAGCTGCTGGAAATTTCCAGTCAGCTTTTTACATGTTATTTGATAATTGTTTGTTAATGTTTGTTTGATAAGGCTTACGTAATCAAGGTTTCTTGATGTATTTGGTCCGACTTCCATGTGAAGGGGGAGCCAAATTCAAACATACATAATTGTCCATAGTGGCCATGATTTAGGTTCCGAGAATCCATGTTGCATGATTAAATTGTTAATAGTTTAGTAAGTTTAATTAATTTTGCCATTTATTGTAAATTGCGACGCAAAATTGTTTTATGAAAAAATTAAGCTTGACTAATGATTATGAAATATCCACCCTGAAAGAGATATGTGTTTTTATGCAAAATCTGTTGATGAGATGAACTGGCTCTGGCATAGGCGTCTATCCCATCTGAATTGTAAGACAATGAATCAGCATGGAAAAAGAGACCTAGTGGAAGTAGTGCCCTTTCTCACTTTTTTCAAGGACAAACCCTGTTCAGCATGTGAAAAGGGAAAGCACAATCGTGCGTCTTTTAAAACTAAACACACATTTTCAATTTCTAATGTTTTCACATGCTACATATGGATTTGTTTGGTCTAGTGAACATTCAGAGCCTCATTGGTAGAAAGTATTCTCTGGTTACTATCGATGAGTTATCTCACTATACGTGGGTGTTTTTCTTAAGAATGAAGAGTGATGCTACTGACGAGATCATTGTCTTCATCAAAAGGATGGAAAATTTGAATGATACAAGGGTTAAAGAACTCAGGAGTGATAATGGTACTGAATTCCGAAATAGTACGGTAGAGGATTTTTTTGCTGAACATGGTATCTCCCAAAAATTCTCATCAGTAAGAATTCTGAACAAAATGGAGTTGTAGAAAGGAAGAATCAAACGCTCATTGAGGCAGCGAGGACTATGCTCAATGATGCTCGTCTACCAAGCCAATTCTGGGTAGAATCTATCAGCACTGCTTTATTCACTCAGAACCATACTATTCTCAACAAATGACGTGGTAAAACCTCATATCAAATATTCAAGGGGAGAAAACCCAATATAAAATTCTTTCATGTGTTTGGGTGTCCTGTGCATATCTTGAACAACAAAGATTAGCAAGGGAAATTTGACGTTAAAGCTGATGATGGCTTATTTGTTGGGCACTCTACCATCTCCAAGGCTTTTAGAGTATTTGAAAACTATCAAATTATACATGTTTTATCTATCGAAATAGCAATTATTCATACCCAGTTTGAGCAATAAATGATTGTATTTAGTTACTTATTATTTGCATAAGTATTTTTGTAGGTTAAAATAAAGACCACACGGAAACTGGTGAAAAAACGACCATTTGGTCAACATTTAGTCAATTTTCAGGCGCGCAACAATTCGCTGGACAAAACCCAAAAAGTAATCTTTATGAAATTATCATAAAATGATCAAATGATGATAAAGAAATATAATGTAGGAAGAAACAAAACAAAAAACGAGCTAAAACAGACGAAAACAAAAGTCAAAATGAAAGCAGGATAGGTCGCGTCGCGGCGCGAAAGGATAGGCTTGCGCCGCGAAGGAGAGAAAAATAAAGGCTCACAACGTGAAGCTTTAAGCTCGCGGCGCGAAGCCTTTCTTCGAAAAACGGTTTCATGCATTTATACGTATTCAACACGTTTTGAAGACTTTCACGGGCCAAAATCCTGTATTTGGATTCTATGCCGACAAGGATCAATCAATGGGATCACATGATCATCATTTAATGCTTGGAGCAATATTCGGATTCGCATAAATACAAGGTTGGTAAATATAAAATGCATAGATGTACTTCATTTACCAAGAAATTACCGAGTGGATAACAATTGGAAGCTTATCCACCCAACATCCACACAATTTCAATTCAAGATTACATATAGTCTTGGTCTTCCCTTTACTTGCATTTTCATCATCTTTTTCTTTCAATTACCTAAACCCTTGCCAAAGAAACATACACTCGTTTTCATTAAAATCCTTTTCCAAAGAAGATACTAAGCATGGCTGAAGTCCTTGTTAGTGCCGCCGTGGAAGTGCTGCTTGAGAAGCTACTCTCTGGTGAGCTGATCAACTTTGCTCGATCTGAAGAAATCAGTTCTAAGCTCAACAAATGGGAGAAAACGTTGCGCCAGATCAAAGCTTTGCTTGCTGATGCAGCCCAGAAGCAGATAGAAGATTTAGGTGTTAAAATGTGGCTGGTCGAGCTCCAGGATTTGGCATATGACATAGATGATGTACTTGATGGTATGGCCACTGAAATCATGAAGCGAGAGTTTGAAGAATCTGAGGCCAGCTCCAGCAGTAGTAGTAAGTTATTGAAGATGTTGCCAGCTTGTTGTACTAGTTTAACACCTCATAACATCATGTATGGTCGTAATATTAGCTCCAACCTAGATGAGATTACCACTAGATTGAATGGTCTTTTTGAGCAGAGAAAGACTCTGTGTTTGAAACCGAAAAAAGTTAAAAGCTCAAATAAGACGGATGTGAGATACCATCAAACTGCACTGCTGTCAGATGTGTCTGAAATATTGGGTCGGGAAGGGGATAAAGAGGCATTGCTGGGGAAGTTGTTGGGGGATGGAGGAGCATGAAGTTGTTGGGTCGATTGTTGGTATGGGTGGGATCGGTAAAACAACTCTTGCCAGACTTTTGTACAATGACGAGAAAGTGAAGGGTCACTTTGAAGTCAAGGCATGGGTTTGTGTTTCCGATGACTTTGATGTACTCGATATCAGCAAGCAAATTTATCAAGCTGTAGGAGGGGAGGAGGGACCGTTTGCTAATCTAAATCTGCTTCATGAGGCTCTTCAAAAAGAACTTTCAAACAAAAGGTTCCTACTCGTTCTAGATGATGTCTGGAACGAACAACACGATACGTGGGAAGCCCTCAAACGACCACTTGTAGGGGCACCTGGAAGTAAAATCTTAGTGACAACCCGTAACACCAAAGTTTCAACAGTAATGAAGTCTGTTCAACCTTACAATCTGGGGTTTTTGTCAAATGAGCTTGCTCTGTCTTTGTTTGCTCGATGTGCACTAGATGAAGAAAACTTTGAAAAACATCAACAACTTAAGTCCATTGCTCAAGGTATTGTTGACAAGTGTAAAGGTTTGCCTTTGGCTTTGATAGCGCTTGGGAGGGTCTTGAATACTGAAGGAAGTGATGATGCTGAATGGGAGGAGTTGCTGAACAGTGACATATGGAATTCACAGCACGGAACGAATATTCTTCCGGCACTCAAGCTGAGCTACTATCATCTCCCTTCACATCTAAAGCAACTGTTTGCATATTGCTCCTTGTTTCCAAAGGACTATGTGTTCAAAAAAAACAAACTAATCCTATTGTGGATGGCACAAGGGTTTCTGTCCCAACCAAAGGGCAACAATCAACCAATGGAGAGTTTGGGTCACAAGTATTTTAAAGAGCTGCTGTCAAAGTCTTTTTTTTCAGCCTGTAGCCAATGATGAATCACTGTGCACAATGCATGACTTGATGAATGACTTGGCCATAAGTGTGGCAGGGGAGTTTTTCTTTCTGCTGGATGATAAGAAGGATCTAAATGGTAGGAACGAAGATTTTGAAAAGTTCCGTCACTTTTCATTCATAGGAAAACCAGATGCAGTAGTATTCAGAAATTTAGATAGAGCTAGATGCTTGCGTACGTTCTTACCGGTGTCAGTTGGTTGGAAGGGATTCAATGAGTTTCCTGTCGAATTACTTCCCCAATTACAGTTCCTAAGGGTGCTAAGCTTGTCTAGTCGGTCAATTAGAGAGGTACCGGAATCCATTGATAAACTCAAGCATTTAAGGTACCTCAACTTTTCCTCATCCAGCATCAAAGTATTACCAGAACAAGTCAGTGAACTTTATAATCTTCAAACGTTGTTGGTTCGTGACTGTTTTAAGTTATCTAGCTTGCCAGTCAGTTTTGTAAAGCTAATAAACTTGCGACATCTTGACATGAGTCATACTCCATCACTGAAGAAGACACCCATAGGAATTGGTGGGTTGACGAGTCTACAAACTTTATCCAAGGTTGTTATCCAAGAAGATAATGGGTTTAAAATATCTGAGCTCAAGGGCCTAAAGGATCTTCAAGGTGGACTTTCCATTGAGGGGTTGGAGAAAGTGATAGATCCAACCGAAGCAAAGGATGCCAATTTACAACAAAAGAAGGGCCTTGATGATTTGGAATTGTTATGGGGTAGTTCTCCTCTCTTTGGCGATTCTCATGATCCCTCTACGAAAGATGAAGTACTTGAAAGGCTAAGGCCTCACCATAACTTGAAAAACTTGAAGATTATAGGGTATGGGGGAGAGAAATTTCCAAGTTGGATTGGGGATCCCTCGTCATCATCCTCTCTGGAGACTCTTTTGATCAAGGATTGCAAGAATCTAAAGTCAGTTCCTCATGGAAGAGCTGGAGATATATGGTTGTCCAAGTATGGAGTATTCATTTGGATGTGTGGGTTGTGGCCTCCTAACTTTAGAAGGCTAATAATAGGAGAATCAGAACCAACTTTTGAATATAATGTAATTGAAGGGCACCTCAATGTAAGTTGGAAAAACTTGAGATTCATATGTACATGGAAATGAAAATTCCAAGTTGGATTGGGGATCCCTCATTTAATCAGTTAACAGAGCTTAGGTTAAAAAATTGTCTTAATTTTACTGAGTTACAAACAATTGGGCATCTAACTTCACTTAGAGTTGTGAAGATTGAATGGTGTCATACCCTGGAGAGTTACTGTTGTCCAAATAGTGTGGAGAGGTTGTCGATAAAGCATTGTGATTCAATAACATCATTGACCTTCTCTAAATTGCCGGAGGAGGTCCCATACTCTCTGAAAGAACTTACGTTGGTAGGTCTAACTAGCTAGCATGAAAATCAAGTAAATAATTAATAATGCCATACATACCAGTTCCTCCATCACCAACAAGCACTAGCTTAACGCACAGAGAATTTTCAGTTTGTTGATTTGTTAAAGCAGCCTGAAAACATTCGTGGAACATGCAACGAAATCACAAACAAATAAATATGAAGAAGATTTAAATTACCAAAAAAAAAAAAAAAAAAAAAAAAAAAAAGATACACATGCATTACGTACCATGGTATATTGGAGTTGATTATGAATGTGAATGCATGGTGACTGAATGTATAGTGTTTAACTGTTTATATAGTGAGACAGTAGCTTTAGGTTGAAGCGCTTTGAGGTAAATCTAGTATTAGTTTTGCTAAAATCTATTAGCTTTGAGTTAAAGCAACTTAATTATCGTCAGTTTACCATAGTAGATACAAATAGGATCCGATATTTACCAAGGCAAATCATTAAATTAAGTAAACAAAAAAGCATTAGAACATTAACACTTGATGATATAGTAAAGAATATGTACTTTATAAGATATATTTTCACTTAATGGCTTTATTTCTAAACAAAAAATATGTGTACGTAATTATATAATTATACACCTTCGGTTAATTTTTTAGGCTCTGTGCAGTCGCCCTCCCTAAAAGACACATTAGAAGCATTTTACTAGAAACAAATTATTTCCTTTAACTTTGAAAGTTTGAGAAATGCTCACAATATTATACATATAAGTATATAAAACCTACAGCACTTTCAAGATACGCTTGCATTTGAAGTATAATTTCAACAGTTTGTGATGCTTGTACAATTTTCAATCTAGGGTTAAAATGTTGAACTATAGTTTCAGAATCCGCAAAAAATTTATGACCTTGTTTCTGTAACATCGAATTAGACTTTCACGATTCTGAAAATCCTTATTAGTGTCCACTTTTGATAAATAAATTCTCAATCAAATAATGATTCTAGTAGACCTAGTTTGAATAATGGTTTAATAGTGAAGAAAGTGAGTATACCAATTTTCGATATGTTCTAAATGTAGTATAATCAACTCCAATATACCATGGTACGTAATGCATGTGTATCTTTTTTTTTTTCTTTTTTTTTTTTTTTGGTAATTTAAATCTTCTTCATATTTATTTGTTTGTGATTTCGTTGCATGTTCCACGAATGTTTTCAGGCTGCTTTACCAAATCAACAAACTGAAAATTCTCTGTGCGTTAAGCTAGTGCTTGTTGGTGAATCTAGAGTCAATTCCTCATGAGCATTTTCAATGTCTCGCAACTTTGGAAGAGCTAACTATAGTTCATTGTGGTTCACTTCCATTTCCATCTCCATGTGGGTCGTTGTGGCCTCCTAATTTAAGGAAGCTAAGAATAGGAGAGTTAGGTAGGATAATGTCAGACTGGGGGCTTCAAAATTACCCACCCTCACTTGTGGAACTAGAGTTGTATTGCTTTGGTTCAGGGGTGGTTTCATTTGGAGTAATGGAACAACAAGAACATAATAATAATAATACGACTTCATCAGCGTGTTTTCTTCTTCCACCATCTCTAACTAGTCTAACAATCTTGTATAATGAGGAAGTGGAATCAGTTTCAGAGGTCTTACAACACCTCCCTCACCTTCAACGACTTTATAGATATATTACTATTAAAATGGTGGCACAAAGGAATTCTTTAACCAGTATTATACTTTATCGCAATAAATAAATAAGCCCTCCAGCTGTTTGATGAAATTCCTCAAAGAGACGAGGTTTCTTGAAGACGGGAATCAGAAGAAACTGTCTGCTTTGAGAATAAGAGAACGGAGATAAGCTTATATGACATGTACGTTCATTCAATAAGTCCTTTTAAGTATTGTTGTTGGTTGTTTGACTAGCCCTCCACTCCAGCTGTTTGATGAAACTCATCAAAGAAACACAATTTATGATGTTTTAGGTAAAAACTGTCAACTAAATTTTGGTGCCCCTTTGCTTGCATCATTTATCAACATTTTTTAGGGAGATTATAATGTCGCAAAGTCAACTGTAGGAGTCCTGGATAAGTAGTTTCTAACCAAATTGAGATTAAAAAATTTCCTGTATTTAATTAGATTGTTGTTCAAAACCTTGTCATGGATAGAGATAATGAAGACTTCAAGGAATGAATCCCTTTGATTTTATAATTTTTGTATTAATTATAACTACTTTGAAGCTCAGTGTTATAATCTTGTGAAGGTTGAGGAGTATAACTTAAAACTTAACTTAGCCGCAATCTTGATCATTTGGAAAAACACGAAAAAGAAATAGAAAATTACCAAATTTGAAACAAATTAGTTCTAACTCAATCAAAAGACTACTGCAGTGGTAGCTTTGTTGATTACTTGATATGAACTAATTAATATCATTGGTGCAAATGTAAAACAAATTAGTTCTAACTAAGATCGACGATTGATGATTATTAAACTAGCTCTTCTAATTAATATCATTGGTGCATAAAACTTGATTGTGCCCTGCACTTGTTGGAAGTTAGCAACTGCAGAATTATTGAAAGGATATCTGTATTCTGCTAGACAATATCTTTTAGTATGAACTTGTAGACTAACTTGTAGACAGGTCATTGCAAGGATGATCAAAGGAGAAGCATTCCTAAACATGCAAATCTGTTTTTGGTGCTCTGTATTATTGTAAATTGTAATGTAATCATTTTTCAAGTTTCATCGAGTTGTTGATGGCACAAAGAAATGCGTTTCTTTTGTGTTGTTTAAATGAGATTCAAATTTGCAAACTATACAATTGAGTTGGTTTAATTACTATTATCTGTTCAGGTGTCCTGATTTTCTTCAAATGTATACGTTGCATGTCCCTTGACTACAATTACATAAATCAGAAACGGAGCTGTTGGACTGTTACTGTTGATATTACAGTCTTGAATGTTGGATATTTATAGGATGTGTGATCGTTTGAGAAGTTTCATCTTTCTTATTCAGGTGTGTTTGATATTGAACTTTCTCTAAAATCTAAACTATGGTAAACGGAGATTTATTATATGAATGTTTGTTAAGTATCCATTTTTATGCAAGTATATACATATTAAAAGGATGAAGTTGTGATTTAGGAGCATTAGATGGCTTATTTCAAAGATACTATGATTGTTACTTATCTACTAGTTATAATACCCGTGCGCACGGGGTTTTTTCTAAGGTTTTAATTTTGTACTATTACCGATTAAATTTTTAAATTTTGTTCACAAGATATAGAAGAGCTAAAAAGATGTATTCTATCAAACTCTTATCTTTTATTAGTACATTTATACATATCCTATGTTTCACACACAATGCTACAAAAAGGATGACGTTGTTCACAATCCCATAGGATCCACAATATATAAAAGCAAATAAACATAGAAATGCTACATGCATCCCAGTTTTTCATAGTCATGCATCAAGAAAGAGCAATGATACACCCACAAAAACAAATCCACAAAACCATTCACAAAAGAAGTTGTCACTCCCTGATTAGCTTAATCAGAGAGAAGCTATATAAAAATACACGAATCAGGGAGTGACACCTCCTTTTGTGGATGGTTTTGTGAACTTGTTTTTGTGGTTGTATCATTTCTCATCAAGAAAATCCGAGCAAGAACTATGATGAACTAAAATCAACACATAAATCAAGTTTAATAGATAGAACTCAATTACAGAAGCATTGTTTGATTTCATCATTTTAATTAACGTATAAGCCAAAAAGTCAAAGAAATGACTACTGGCTGAACATCTTGTTATATGTCCATAATTCTCGATGATGAACTCAACTCTCTTATAGTTTGTATCTATGTACCTTCAAAGATATGCTCTTAGTGGGTACCTTCGAAAAGGGATAAGTCCCTAATATTGGTAGCACTCATATAGCTCAAGTGGCAGTCCTATCTACTCTTTAAGTATTCAGTTAACATTCTATTGTGCATATGAAAGACATTTGAGAGGTTTTACTTTCAGTTCTCCTGCAGGCAAGGATCAAGTTTTTCATTTAAATGAGGTAAACCAGTAATGAAGGGACTTATAATACAGAAAATATATCGATAGTTGAAGTGAACATTGACATACCGACGTAGTGTATTTGAAAGCCATATGCAGCAGACATCGAGTCAAGAAATTGCTGGTCTTTTGGTGCAGCACTCGCAGAACCCCTGGTACTCCTCTTAACATCTTCCAGCAGCCCCCGACCATACAAGTAACCAGAACCTAGATCTTCAAACTGATTGACTTTCCCTAAAGGTTGCCATCACGCAATTCCTAGCAGCATTGAAGGCGTGGGTCATTATGACACGAAGGGCAGCTTCTATGCATGTCAAAAAATGAGGTTTTACAGCAGTCACTGCATACATTAGGTGACAAAATTAGAAAAATCCTGTCCAAAAGCAAAATCCTTGAACACTTGTACAATGGCTGAAATGACATACCAGTACATGCGTTCATCCTTGCAACATTTTGTCTTCTTCACTTGCACTTCCAATAAAGGACATCCTGCTCTAGAAGATAAAATCAGAAAAAACTACATAAAAGAATAGATGACTGCTACGCAAACTATCATCATTCCAACACACTATCAAGCTAGGATAAATTAATTAAGCCACAACATTTAGTAGGCCATCATTTTTTAAACAAAATACGGATGTTCTGAAGTTTGGCAGAGAAAACCAAACACTAACCAAGTATCAATACAGTAAATCATTTGTTGAAAGTACGTCTATGCACCTAATCCAACTATGAAGATTTACTTGAAATTTCCCCAAACATCAGTAAAGAAATCTGAATGTATTACCTAGCAATAACACTCAAGAATCAAAGGTATTCTTAGAACACCAATCCAAAAAGAAAAACGATAAAAAAATAACTTGATTTTTGGCCTCAATCTGTTTCTCAGTTTTCCTCGCCAAAAAAATATCCTTGTTTTAGCAAGGCCTCCTATTAAAAAAACATGAACAGAACTGTAACAATTCGCAAATTCAGGTTAATTACTTTTCCCGGGAAATTTACTATTCATTTTTACTATTCATTTCTTTCTGAAATTTTCCCGAAAGTTGATTTTTATTTCATATTCTCGAGCGATAAATCATTTCCATGGCAAATTAAATGTTTGACATTCGTCAGATCATTTTCGTGAAAGTTATTAAGGAATTACACAGAATTACACGTTTTAGGGTAAAACGGCAATCAGAAATTATACGCACAACGAAATTTGATTCCGTCAGGTGACCCCACATCAGAAAAATGTTTAACACACTTATGATTTATTTGAGAATAAACCATGACTGAGAAAAATATGACCAGAATAAACCTCGGCCGTGAAAAACTGGAATTTTCAGTTTTACGCGTTTTTACTCAGCCGTAACCCTAGCCTTTACCTGCACCGCGTTTCTAAGACGATTTGAGTTTTCAACTTATTAGAATAAGTCAACATATTTTTCCCTCCTCCATTGACCAAAAATCATCCCTTGATGATATAAGTCATTTCGTGATTTTTAGGCTTACGGTTTGATGCCTAAAAGACATTTAAGACCAACCGACACCAGACTGAGCCCAGTCTAGACATTATAAATCATTTTAAATCATTTTTAGCATATTAGAAAAGTAACATTTTACTTTTCTCAGTTTTACGCAATATTCGTACATTTTACGTATTACGCGTTTTAGACCCGTGTTTCCAGCTTTTAGCAGGTTTTACCACCCAAATGGAACTTATCACCCATTTTATATTTTATTATGGGACTTATGAACATTTCTAACAATACTTTAAAGTTTCATAATTTTACGACACCCGGTTTTACGTTTTAAGGCCTAATCATTTACGGTTGGCATTTCCCGGAGTCAAAATGCATCTAATATCTAGATATTTATTCAAGACCAAGCCAACTCACCCCTTATCCTTTGTGAACCACCAAAGGGGGGGGGGGGGAGTCACACCCTTGTGTGGCTTGATCTTGTGTCTTGATGTCTTAGATGGTTACATGTGTTTTTCTTGGCAAAATATCTAAGGAAACTAACCTCCTCATGGACCTATAAATACTCCCTCCCCTCTCTTCCTTGGCCGGCCATCACACACACCATAACCACTCACACTTAGCTTTATTTCTTTCAAATTGTTGCAAGGATCAAGTGCAAGTTCAAGATAGAAACCCTAGTTAGCTTATTTTTCACCAAAACTCTTCCAAACCCTAACATACTTGGTGTTTTCTCTTGAGTTTAAATCCACTCAATACACCTCAACTTTCATTACATATCTTTCAAGAATACCAAGGGTAGAAAGGTTGCTTGAAGTGAAAGGGTTGAAGCTAGTCTATCAAAGTCCATTTCCTTACTTGTTACTCATTTCTTTAATTAGAAAGCCAAAAGTTGTAAGACTAAACCTAACATGCTTCTTGTTTATTTATCATGTTCATATCATTTACATGTTATTCTTGCTATATTATGTGTTGTAATCATGTCCATGATGTATCATGATGAGTAAAAGATGTTGTTGTAATGAATTATTGAAACAAGTTACTAAAACAAGCAAACTAGTGAATATCTTGGTATAACCTGATCAAAATGGTAAAAATTTTATATTGGATTATTACATATTACAGTAGAGGACTTAACAAGAAAACCATAACAATTTGAACCACCTAAAAAGAGTAAACGAGTCAAAAGTTATGGCGATTTGAAGTTGCCAAAGATTTCCGGCAAAACTGCCTAAATGTTTCTGTGACAGAACCTAAAACACGCAAAAAGAGGCCTTTCTGGTCCGATTCATGAAAAAGTTAAAACACGAAAGTTGTCCGGAATCACGTTTTCATTCAGGAACTAAGAGGCTCAAGCCTTGAAAACGCCTTCTGAGTGAGATATTTCTCAGTTTCTTAACAGCTATTTACATATTTTAAGTCACTAAGTTATGGTTATACTTTAAAAGGAATAAAAGGTATTATGACCTATAACCAAGACCCCCACCATGGCTAGAGCCAAGGTTGTGTATCATGACCTTGGAACAAGGACCAAAGGTCATGGCTAGGCCATGACGAAATGACCAAGTAAACTTACAAAGGCGTAAACATGAACCAATGAAATTGGCGATATATGGAACAAGCAATTTGGATCTACTTCACATAAAAGGAAACCATGAGATTTTACCAAGACATATGGTCATACAAAACTTATAAAACTACCCCTAATAACAATCTTCATGTACTATAAACTTTCCTAAGTTTATACAAATATCGGACATGTAACTTTTTCGGATCAAAACTTATATCTATATACTTTATCAACTACTACAATAGTAGGGAGCTTCATGTGAGGAGTTCATTACGTAAGCCGTCGAGATGACTTGTGGATTTACGAGTTAAAGTGTCCTGGCTCCTCGAACGCTTACTAACATGACTTCTGAAATATGTTAGCCCGAACGGTAGTAAACGATATACCAAAACATACATGTTCATAAATCTTTCTTACAAAGACTTACAAATATACATCATACCTCATCATGGACTAAATGCAAGATATATATATAGGCACTCCGTTATATTCTTTACACAAATCCTAAGTCGCAACATTCTATTATAGGTTGCTCATAGAAACCTACACGATCCAACCATCACCTTCATTTCTTGCTATCGTACTTAAGGTGAGTTCATAGCCCCACCTTACATTACTTTAATGTTTTACAAACCCTTGGGGGGAATACATGCTACTTTTAAACCGAACACAATGCTTTGAAACTGTATGCTGCCTGATTGTTTTATTATTACTAAGTACCTACCTTGCCAATCCTAGGCCCCATCATGAACCATTTAATCACTAGTATTAGTGAGCGCGAGTATTGTGAATAGGCCTATTGGGATTGACGAATCACATTTGTTTGAGCAGATTAGTTCAAACGAATGCACTATATTTGAACATTAAGTATGACGGCAAAGTACTTACCGGGGCAACATAACCACCGATTGATATTGGTACCCGTTAACGTATTGGTTGCATGAGCTTAGTACATAATAATAACTGTTTTGTTTTCTAACATGAGTATGAGTCTAATTAACTCATTACTACCAACATATTGTGTTCAACCAATAAACAAACTCTATGAATTTCACTCAACCTTTGTGTTGACCTCTTAAGCATGTATTTCAGGTCCATGATAATCAAGAATGGAGCGGGAAGGGCACGTACCGAAGGAAGAAGGCTATAAACAATTATGTCATTCAATAAAAACATCATAGACTTTATATTGATGTGTTTTGAAACAATGGAACATTTTGGGACCTCACTATGTAAACTTTGATATATTTGAATAATATGAATGACAACTCTTTTTATTACGATTCGTTTAGAGATCGTTTTCTATTATTATGACTGTTGTGCCGTCGAGTAACACCCAAGTTGAATTCCGCTGCATCATGAATTGGGGGTGTTACAAGAACTATGTGACTAAAACCGGGTATTAATGTATCGATGTCATTGGATAAATTTTATATAATCCAACTTTGATGCTTACAATGAAAGCTTTGTAGCCTTTTTTGTTTCAATTCTGTAACCAAGTTGATTACATGACATGTTTAGAAGCTGATAGGTTGACACTTAAAATAAATAAATAAATAAAAAATCTTCAAACATTGTTATAAGTTAATAGCAAATTCCTTAAAAAACAGTAGAAAGTTTACGAATATAACAAAGATAATAATGATCGTGTTTTGGAGATAATATAAAAGAGGTTCATGTATATAAATGAAGTGTTTTTTTTAGAAACACCAACAATAAAGGGATGGAACTTACCAAGTGAGCATTAGTATCCGCCATCGTGTGATCAACTTGCAAATGCAGATCTGAACAGAGACTCATTTCCTTCATGACTGTTAAGTTAAGAATTGTTACCAAGTAAATCATATAGGTGATCTATGAATTCCAACTCCTTTAAGCAATTTACTAAATATTAATATATGCATTAGCATGCAAAATATCATTTCTATAGGTGAAACTCTAATAACATGTAGTTAAAGTCTCATAGATACTCAAAGCTATTGAAAAAAGAGTTTCTATAATTCTTGTTCTATTTCATTCAATTTTTTAACTTTGAACCCACTAATATTGTACACTACTAATTTTAGTTGTGAGCCACTCGGACAAAATCTGGCTCCCCCTATCTTAGACTACAAATTAACAACCACTGCAAGACTGAATTTAAACGCTTATATTGCTACAGTGAGCATTCTACTTGGTATTATACTGACTAACTTTATATACATAATTAGCATCTTTTTTATTGTTTATAATTAGTGGCGTCAAATAGGATTGTCCAACACTATATTCTTTTAAGGGATGTAAGGTAGTTTTTATCTCTCGCATAGTAAAATCCAACTATTATAATAAAATGATTAAATATGCATTTAAGCCAAACTATCAACCAAACTACAGGGGCTGCTAGACCCTGTGTAGTCGAATAGGTCAGTCATGCTTCATAGTATTAAATTAAGCATCTTCAAAAGAATATTTTGAATAACCTACACAAAGAATCATATTTAGAATGATATACACATAACTAAATCACAACACAATGAAAGAACTGTCAAATTTGTATGACACCAACATATCAACGTAAGTTACCACTTAACACCCGTTACCAAAACTGATAAATAGTGTTTAAGTCTTGAGATCTAAATCGAACTCATAAACAAAAGCACATGCACAAAATCTTTTATATCATCTGCATTTTCAATTCCTTTGTACACTTCTTCAACAACTCTTGTCCAAAACTTGCGATATCTATTTTCTATGTCTGAATAATGATCATGCTTACAATCAGATAATATTTTTTGAAAAAATAAATTTCCGATTTCAATACGGTTGCCATGATAAACGGTTTAAATGCACATCCAAACACCCCTATCTTACTAAAAAAAATTGTAAATAATTAAAGTTGCAACAATAGAAATTCAAGGGAGCATCAACGGATTACCGACATCAAAACATGGAAACATGTTTAAGAATCAGAAAAATATCAAAACAGATAACAAACACCGAACAATCAAGAAAAGAAAATTAAAAGTCATACCAACCACTCAACCCTAAATAATATTTAGCATATATGGAGCTTCAACTTTGACTTTCTATTAGTAAAACACCTTTGTCACCACCGGATCACAAATTATGTTGGCTTAGGGTTCATACTCAATTACATAATAGAAGCTTCAAAATTGGTCAATAAGAATATTAACATTAAGATAATTCACGTTGCATACCTTAAACAATCAGATTCGATTTAGTGTTATAATTTCATAGATGGATGTAGCTCGTTTCAAAGGGAGGTTTTGTTTGTTTCATTTTTCGTTTTATCCTTAAGGTTTCTGTGATTAACTCCGCTTTTCCAAAAGTTTCTTTTGTTATAGTTTTGACACGTATACTTTTGTACACAATTTTTTTTTTGAAAAAACGTATAAAATCAAATTTTTATAAATTTTGCAAATAAGGAAATATTTAGGATTTATTTTTGCTAAACATCTTTTAAAAGAAAAAATAATTAATTTAGTTATTACTAAATAAGGGAAGGTTGAGTTTTTTTAAATGAAAAAGTCCTTACTGGGGGTTTTGTTTCATTATATAAAAGATTTGAACTTTGTTTCCAAACTTCATAGACATTAATCTACTTTTTGTAGCTGTTTTAACAGTAATTGTTCTTTTATTTTTCAGATTATATATATATATATATATATATATATATATATATATATATATATATATATGTATATATATATATATATATATATATAATCCGGATCGATTGAGAAGAGTTTGAGATTGAGAAGAATAAGAAGCAATCTTGACTCTGCATCTCATCAAACCAACTCAAGGGTAAGATTGGCAATTATAATTTCCGGGTTTTGTTAACGGCAATCCTAAGAGTTGTCATTAAGCAAATAAGTTTTATTACAACACCATTTATGAATGCTTTTGATATTACATAGCGACATGTGTGATTGAGGGAAAGAAAATTGTTTTATGCATTTTACTATGGCCTCACAAAAAATTGCCACGTAAACTCCAAATAGTACAGCACTATTCGTCTATTCCCCCTTTTATGGTCAAAACTACATGAAACTGATTACTACCCACTCCACATTTGTTAAAAACCCATCTTCTCCCCTCTCTTTCTTCAAAGCTTAAGAGCTTTTTGCCGACAATCTTTTAGCGAGACATCATTGTAAGTGACTCTTTTTGTGGTAATTTTGCTATTGTTTACGTCTTTCTTACAAGTATTTGAGTTATAATCTGTGTGCTTTGGCTTTTGTAGTCTCATGCGGCCATGATGGTGTGACTTCTAGGATTGATGATTTCTATGACCTCTTTCCATACAACCCAGAAGATCACATCTCTGATCTCTCACCCTCTCATCCCTATAGCAAGCTTATTTTATATATTTTTTTGCTTTCTACAATTACAACTATGAGATGTCATAACTTACTTTTTCTTTGGTTTTTCCTTTATGTATGTGCAAGTCAATGACTCCAAGATAATGGCATGGTGTCGTTAAACGAGTTTGAGACAGTTAACTTGTAGGACTCATCTATCTTTTCTCTTTTTCTCCTTTCAGCCATGGCTTTCATTTACTTGTACAACGTTTGAAGACATTGTTGTAAGTTGCTCTTTGATCTTGGGCTTGAAGCTGCTGGAAATTTCGAGTCAGCTTTTTACATGTTAGTTGATAATTGTTTGTTTATATTTGTTTGATAAGGCTTACGCAATGAGGGTTTCTTGATGTATGTGGTGTGACTTCCATGTGAAGGGGGAGCCAAATTCAAACATGCATAATTGTCCATAGTGGCCATGATTTAGGTTGCCCACCATCCACGTTGCATGATTAAATTGTTAAAAGTTTAGTAAGTTTAATTAATTTTGCCATTTATTGTAAATTGCCACACACAATTGTTTTATGAAAAAATTAAACTTGACTAATGATTATGAAATATCCACCCTAAAAGAGATATGTGTTTTTATGCAAAATCTGCTGAACTGGCTCTGGCATAGGCGTCTATCCCATCTGAATTTAAGACAGTGAATCAGCTTGGAAAAAGAGACCTAGTGGAAGGAGTGCCCTTTCTCACTTTTGTCAAGGACAAACCCTATTCAGCATGTGAAAAAGGAAAGCACCATCGTGCGTCTTTTAAACTAAACAAACATTTTCTATTTCTAAATGTTTTCACATGCTACATATGGATTTGTTTGGTCTAGTGAACATTCAAAGCCTCATTGGTAGAAAGTATTCTCTAGTTACTATCGATGAGTTATCTCACTATACATGGGTGTTTTTCTTAAGAAAGAAGAGTGATGCTACTGACGAGATCATTGTCTTCATCTAAAGGATGGAAAATTTGAATGATACAAGGGTTAAAGAACTCAGGAGTCATAATGGTACTGAATTCCAAAATAGTACGCTAGAAGATTTCTTTGCTGAACATCGTATATCTCAAAACTTCTCAGCAGTAAGAACTCTTGAACAGAATGGAGTTGTAGAAAGAAAGAATCAAACGCTCATTGAGGCAGCGATGACTATGCTCAATGGTGCTCGTCTACCAAGCCAATTATGGGTAGAAGCTGTTAGCACTGCTTGTTTCACTCAAAACCATACTATTCTCAACAAACGACGTGGTAAAACCTCATATCAAATACTCAAGGAGAGAAAACCCAACATAAAATTCTTTCATGTGTTTGGGTGCCCTGTGTATATCTTGAACAACAAAGATTAGCTAGGGAAATTTGATGCTAAAGCTGATGATGGCTTATTTGTTGGGCACTCAACCATCTCCAAGGCTTTTAGAGTATTTGAAAACTATCAAATTATACATGTTTTATCTATCGAAGTAGCAATTATTTATACCCAATTTGAGTAATAAATGAATGTATTTAGTTACTTATTATTTGCATAAGCATTTTTGTTGGTTAAAATAAAGACCGGATGGAAACTGGTGAAAAAACGAGCATTTGGTCAACATTTAGTCAATTTTCGGGCGCGAAACGATTCGCTGGACCAAACCCAGAAAGTAATCTTTATGAAATTATCATAAAATGATCAAATGATGATAAATAAATTGAGTGTGGGAAGAAACAAAACAAAAAATGAGCTAAAACATACGAAAACAAAAGTCGAAATGAAAGCAGCATAGCTTGCGGCGCGAAAGGATAGGCTTGCGCCGCGAAGGAGCGAAAAACAGAGGCTCGCAACGCGAAGCTTAAGGCTTGCGGCGCGAAGCCTTTCTTTCAAAAACGGTTTCATGCATTTATACGTATTCAACACGTTTTGAAGATTTTCACGGGCCAAAATCCTGTATTTGGATTCTATGCCGACAAGGATCAATCAATGGGATCACAGGATCATCATTTAATGCTTGGAGCCAACGTAACACACGGCAAGTAAAACTTCCTCTTCCGATGTCCAACGTAACGTAGTACCTCTCACGTCGGGATTTTTTTCATCATACACCTCGGGTTCTTTGCCTTTTTTTGCCATACGTTTACCTCGGGATTTTTTTCGTGGAGACGTAGCTTCGGGGTCCACAGAAGCCGCTTGTGAGGATTGAGTTTGTGGTGTTGGCGGTGTTTGTTGCTCGGTTTGATTTTGTTGGAAATTTTGTTGCCACATGAACATCAATTGTTGTTGTTCGGGTGTCAAATTAAGTGGGTTAGGATTTGAAGAAGATCCGGCGTTCGGGCTAGGGAAAACATTTCCAAAACCCATTAAGTTCAAAAAACTTGTATCGTCACGTCCCGACATAGTGATTTTCTTTTCGTGAATATGAGTTTAAGAGATTATTATTTATTTATTTTTATTTTTTTTTTGGGAATGGAACTATAATCAATGGGTATTTATAAGGTTTATTTTTTTAAAAAAAATTGATAAGTTTTGTAAAAAACTAGCCGTTATTCTAACGGTAGTTGTTTTTTGTTTGTTTGTTTGTTTTTTTTTGTTTTTTTTTTTTTATTTTTTAATTTTTTATACAAAGCAACGTTACAACGCAAGTTGCCTAGCCAACGTAAATCAAAACGCAACCACAACGCAACCAAGCTTGGAGTGGGGATAACGCCTTAACGGCGTTGATAACATTCCACCTTGGACAAATTTGCGTTAAAACGTTATCATTCCTAGCGCTCTTAGAATTAGATGGTTGGTAAATATAAAATGCATAGATAGTACGGAGTAATAACTTCATTTACCAAGAAATAACCAAGTGGAAAACAATTGGAACCTTATCCACCCAACGTCCACACAATTTCAATTCAAGATTACATATAGTCTTGGTCTTCCCCTTACTTTCATTTCTTTCAGTTACATAAACCCTAACCAAAGAAACATACAGTCGTCGTTTTCATTAAAATCCTTTTCCAAATTAAGAAGATACTAACAATGGCTGAAGTCCTTGTTAGTGCCGTCGTTGGAGTGGTGCTTGAGAAGCTACTCGCTGGTGAGCTGATCAAGTTTGCTCGATCTCAAGAAATCAGTTCTATTCTCAAGGAATGGGAGAAAACGTTGCGCAAGATCGAAGCTTTGCTTGCTGATGCAGCCCGGAAGCAGATAGAAGATGAAGGTGTTAAAATGTGGCTGGTTGAGCTCCAGGATTTGGCATATGACATAGATGATGTACTTGATGGTATGGCCACTGAAATCATGAAGCGAAAGTTTGAAGAATCTGACGCCAGCTCCAGCAGTAGTAGTAAGTTATTGAAGATGTTGCCAGCTTGTTGTACTAGTTTAACACCTCATAACATCATGTATGGTCGTAATATTAGCTCCAACCTAGATGAGATTACCACTAGATTGAATGGTCTTTTTGAGCAGAGAAAGACTCTGTGTTTGAAACCGAAAAAAGTTAAAAGCTCAAATAAGACGGATGTGAGATACCATCAAACTTCACAGCTGCAAGATGCGTCTAAAATATTGGGTCGGGAAGGGGATAAAGAGGCATTGCTGGGGAAGTTGTTGGGGGATGAAGGAGCATGCAGTTATGAAAATGTGAGCATTGTGTCGATTGTTGGTATGGGTGGGATCGGTAAAACAACTCTTGCCAAACTTTTGTACAATGACGAGAAAGTGAAGCGTCACTTTGATGTCAAGGCATGGGTATGTGTTTCCGATGACTTTGATGTATTCAATATCAGCAAGCAAATTTATCAAGCTGTAGGAGGGGAGGAGAGACCGTTTGCTAGTCTAGATCTGCTTCATGTGGCTCTTACAGAAAAACTTTCAAACAAAAGGTTCCTCCTCGTTCTAGATGATGTCTGGAACGAACAACACGATATGTGGGAAGCCCTCAAAGAACCACTTGTAGGGGCACTTGGAAGTAAAATCTTAGTGACAACCCGTATCACCGAAGTTTCAACGGTAATGAAGTCTGTTCAACCTTACAATCTGGGGTTTTTGTCAAATGAGCTTGCTCTGTCTTTGTTTGCTCGATGTGCATTAGATGAAGAAAACTTTGACAAACATCAACAACTTAAGTCCATTGCTCAAGGTATCATTGACAAGTGTAAAGGTTTGCCTTTGGCTTTGATAGCGCTTGGGAGGGTCTTGAATACTGAAGGAAGTGATGTTGCTGAATGGGAGGAGTTGCTGAACAGTGACATATGGAATTCACAGCACGGAACGAATATTCTTCCGGCACTCAAGCTGAGCTACTATCATCTCCCTTCACATCTAAAGCAACCGTTTGCATATTGCTCCTTGTTTCCAAAGGACTATGTGTTCAAAAAAAACAAACTAACCCTATTGTGGATGGCACAAGGGTTTCTGTCCCAACCAAAGGGCAACAATCAACCAATGGAGAGTTTGGGTCACAAGTATTTTAAAGAGCTGCTGTCAAGGTCTTTTTTTCAGCCTGTAGCCAATGATGAATCACTGTGCACAATGCATGACTTGATGAATGACTTGGCCATAAGTGTGGCAGGGGAGTTTTTCTTTCTGCTGGATGATAAGAAGGATCTAAATGGTAGGAACGAAGACTTTGAAAAGTTCCGTCACTTTTCATTCATAGGAAAACCAGATGCAGTAGTATTCAGAAATTTAGATAGAGCTAGATGCTTGCGTACGTTCTTACCGGTGTCAGTTGGTTGGAAGGGACCCGATGCGTTGAAAAATGTTCCTGTCGAATTACTTCCCCAATTACAGTTCCTAAGGGTGCTAAGCTTATCTAGTCGGTCAATTAGAGAGGTACCGAAATCCATTGATAAACTCAAGCATTTAAGGTACCTCAACTTTTCCTCATCCAGCATCAAAGTATTACCAGAACAAGTCAGTGAACTTTATAATCTTCAAACGTTGTTGGTTCGTAAGTGTTATGAGTTATCTAGCTTGCCAGTCAGTTTTGTAAAGCTAATAAACTTGCGACATCTTGACATGAGTCTTACTCCATCACTGATGAAGACACCCGTAGGAATTGGTGGGTTGACGAGTCTACAAACTTTATCCAAGGTTGTTATCCAAGAAAATAATGGGTTTAAAATATCTGAGCTCAAGGGCCTAAAGGATCTTCAAGGTGGACTTTCCATTGAGGGGTTGGAGAAAGTGATAGATCCAACCGAAGCAAAGGATGCCAATTTACAACAAAAGAAGGGCCTTGATGATTTGGAATTGTTATGGGATAGTTCTCCTCTCTTTGGTGATTCTCATGATCCCTCTACGAAAGATGAAGTACTTGAAAGGCTAAGGCCCCACCATAATTTGAAAAACATGAAGATTATAGGGTATGGGGGAAAAAAATTTCCAAGTTGGATTGGGGATCCCTCGTCATCATCCTCTCTGAAGACTCTTTTGATCAAGGATTGCAAGAATCTAAAGTCAGTTCCGCATGGACATTTCCAAAGTCTCACATCTTTGGAAGAGCTGGAGATATATGGTTGTCCAAGGATGGAGTATTCATTTGGATGTGGGTTGTGGCCTCCTAACTTAAGGAGGCTAATAATAGGAGAATCAGATCCTCGAGATATTCGTGTTGGTTATGCACTACAAAAACCAACTTTTGAATATAATGTAATTGAAGGGCTAAGGGCACCTCAATGTAAGTTGGAAAAACTGGAGATTCATGGGTACAGGGAAATGAAAATTCCAAGTTGGATTGGGGATCCCTCATTTAATCAGTTAACAGAGCTTAGGTTAAAAAATTGTCTTAATTTTACTGAGTTACAAACAATTGGGCATCTAACTTCACTTAGAGTTGTGAAGATTAAATCGTGTGTTTCCCTGGAGAGTTACTGTTGTCCAAATAGTGTGGAGAGGTTGTCGATAAAGTATTGTCATTCAATAACATCATTGACCTTCTCTAAATTGCCGGAGGAGGTCCCATACTCTCTGAAAGAACTTGCGTTGGTAGGTCTGTGGAATCTAGAGTCAATTCCTCATGAGCATTTTCAATGTCTCGCAACTTTGGAAGAGCTAACTATACATAATTGTACATCACTTCCATTTCCATCTCCATGTGGGTCGTTGTGGCCTCCTAATTTAAGGAAGCTAGCAATAGGAGACTTAGGTAGGAAAATGTCAGACTGGGGGCTTCAAAATTACCCACCCTCACTTGTGGAACTAGAGTTGTATTGCTTTGGTTCAGGGGTGGTTTCATTTGGAGTAATGGAACAACAGGATCATAATAATAATAATACGACTTCATCAGCATGTTTTCTTCTTCCACCATCTCTAACTAGTCTAAGAATCTTGAATATGGAGGAAGTGGAATCAGTTTCAGAGGTCTTACAACACCTCCCTCACCTTCAACGACTTAATATTTATGGATGCCCGAAGCTTAGAGAGGTGCCAGAGACAACTTCATCTTTGAAAGTAGATGTCATAGGTAACATCATGTGATCATGGTATGTCATCTCTCTTACATAAATAGTTATATAGTAATTTTATAAATAAATAAATAAATAGTATCACAATAAATAAGTAAGCCCTCCAGCTGTTTGATGAAATTCCTCAAAGAGACCAAAGGGTCTTGAAAACTCACTTACTAATTGCCGCTTTTCATGGTTGTGTGTTTTCTTTGTTTTTGGTTTTTAATTGCAATCTTGGTCTATAAATACAAATTATCTAATTTATTTGTTCGACTGTTTTGTGCAGGGAGCCAAGGGGTTTTGGATTTGTTCAGTTTGTTTTTGAAGACGGGAATCAGAAGAAACCGTCTGCTTTGAGAATAAGAGAACGGAGATAAGCTTATATGACATGTTCATTCAATACGTCCTTTTAAGTATTGCTGTTGGTTGTTTGACTAGCCCTCCACTCCAGCTGTTTGATGAAACTCATCAAAGAAACACAATTTATGATGTTTTAGGTAAAAACTGTCAACTGAATTTTGGTGCCCCTTTGCTTGCATCATTTATCTACATTTTTTTGAACTAATTAATATCATTTGTGTACTAATTATAACTACTTTGAAGTTCAGTGTTCTAATCTTGTGAAGGTTGAGGAGTATAACTTAAAACTTAACTTAGCCGCAATCTTGATCATTTGGAAAAACACGAAAAAGAAATAGAAAATTACCAAATTTGAAACAAATTAGTTCTAACTCAATCAAAAGACTGCAGAGGTAGCTTTGTTGATTACTTGATATGAACTAATTAATGTCATTGGTGCAAATGTGAAACAAATTAGTTCTAACTAAGATCGACGATTGATGATTATTAAACTCGCTCTTCTAACTGTATGAAATGCATAAAACTTGATTGTGCCCTGCAACTGCAGAATTATTGAAAGGATATCTGTATTCTGCTAGACAATATCTTTTAGTGTGAACTTGTAGACTAACTTGGGTATTTCATATACTTGTACACAGGTCATTGCAAGGATGATCAAAGGAGAAGCATTCCTAAACATGCAAATCTGTTTTTGGTGCTCCGTATTATTGTAAATTGTAATGTAATCTTTTTTCAAGTTTCATCGAGTAGTTGATGGCACAAAGAAATGCGTTTCTTTTGTGTTGTTTAAATGAGATTCAAATTTGCAAACTATACAATTGAGTTGGTTTAATTACTGGTATCTGTTCAGGTGTCCTGATTTTCTTTAAATGTATATGTTGCATGTCCCCTGACTACAATTACATAAATCAGAAACGGAGCTGTTGGACTGTTACTGTTGATATTACAGTCTTGAATGTTGGATATTTATAGGATGTATGATCGTTTGAGAAGTTTCATCTTTCTTATTCAGGTGTGTTTGATATTGAACTTTCTCTAAAATCTAAACTATGGTAAACGTAGATTTATTATATGAATGTTTGTTAAGTATCCATTTTTATGCAAGTATATACATATTAAAAGGATAAAGTTGTGATTTAGGAGCATTAGATGGCTTATTTCAAAGATACTATGATTGTTACTTATCTGCTAGTTATAATACCCGTGCATGCATGGGGTTTTTTCTAAGGTTTTAATTTTGTATTATTACCGATTAAATTTTTAAATTTTGTTCACAAGATATAGAAGAGCTAAAAAGATGTATTCTATCAAACTCTTATCTTTTATTAGTACATTTATACACATCCTATGTTGCACACACAATGCTACAAAAACGATGACGTTGTTCACAATCCCATACGATCCACAATATATAAAAGTAAATAAACATAGAAATGCTACATGCATCCCAGTTTTTGATAGTCATGCATCAAGAAAGAGCAATGATACACCCACAAAAACAAATCCACAAAACCATTCACAAAAGAAGTTGTCACTCCCTGATTAGCTTAATCAGAGAGAAGCTATATAAAAATACACGAATCAGGGAGTGACACCTCCTTTTGTGGATGGTTTTGTGAACTTGTTTTTGTGGTTGTATCATTTCTCATCAAGAAAATCCGAGCAAGAACTATGATGAACTAAAATCAACACATAAATCAAGTTTAATAGATAGAACTCAATTACAGAAGCATTGTTTGATTTCATCATTTTAATTAACGTATAAGCCAAAAAGTCAAAGAAATGACTACTGGCTGAACATCTTGTTATATGTCCATAATTCTCGATGATGAACTCAACTCTCTTATAGTTTGTATCTATGTACCTTCAAAGATATGCTCTTAGTGGGTACCTTCGAAAAGGGATAAGTCCCTAATATTGGTAGCACTCATATAGCTCAAGTGGCAGTCCTATCTACTCTTTAAGTATTCAGTTAACATTCTATTGTGCATATGAAAGACATTTGAGAGGTCTTACTTTCAGTTCTCCTGCAGGCAAGGATCAAGTTTTTCATTTAAATGAGGTAAACCAGTAATGAAGGGACTTATAATTCAGAAAATATATCGATAGTTGAAGTGAACATTGACATACCGACGTAGTGTATTTGAAAGCCATATGCAGCAGACATCGAGTCAAGAAATTGCTGGTCTTTTGGTGCAGCACTCGCAGAACCCCTGGTACTCCTCTTAACATCTTCCAGCAGCCCCCGACCATACAAGTAACCAGAATTGATAAATTCTTCTTTGTTTCCCTAAAGGTTGCCATCACGCAATTCCTAGCAGCATTGAAGGCATGGGTCAATATGACACGAAGGGCAGCTTCTATGCATGTCAAAAAATGAGGTTTTACAGCAGTCACTGCATACATTAGGTGACAAAATTAGAAAAATCCTGTCCAAAAGCAAAATCCTTGAACACTTGTACAATGGCTGAAATGACATACCAGTACATGCGTTCATCCTTGCAACATTTTGTCTTCTTCACTTGCACTTCCAATAAAGGACATCCTGCTCTAGAAGATAAAATCAGAAAAAACTACATAAAAGAATAGATGATTGCTACGCAAACTATCATCATTCCAACACACTATCAAGCTAGGATAAATTAATTAAGCCACAACATTTAATAGGCCATCATTTTTTAAACAAAATACGGATGTTCTGAAGTTTGGCAGAGAAAACCAAACACTAACCAAGTATCAATACAGTAAATCATTTGTTGAAAGTACGTCTATGCACCTAATCCAACTATGAAGATTTACTTGAAATTTCCCCAAACATCAGTAAAGAAATCTGAATGTATTACCTAGCAACAACACTCAAGAATCAAAGGTATTCTTAGAACACCAATCCAAAAAGAAACACGATAAAAAAATAACTTGATTTTTGGCCTCAATCTGTTTCTCAGTTTTCCTCGCCAAAAAAAATATCCTTGTTTTAGCAAGGCCTCCTATTAAAAAAAACATGAACAGAACTATGTGACTAAAAACGGGTATTAATGTATCGATGTCATTGGATAAATTTTATATAATCCAACTTTTGATGCTTACAATGAAAGCTTTATAGCCTTTTTTGTTTCAATTCTGAAACCAAGTTGATTACATGACATGTTTAGAAGCTGATAGCAAATTCCTTAAAAAACAGTAGAAAGTTTACGAATATAACTAAGATAATAATGATCGTGTTTTGGAGATAATATAAAAGAGGTTCATGTATATAAATGAAGTGTTTTTTTTAGAAACACCAACAATAAAGGGATGGAACTTACCAAGTGAGCATTAGTATCCGCACATCGTGTGATCAACTTGCAGATGCAGATCTGAACAGAGACTCATTTCCTTCATGACTGTTAAGTTAAGAATTGTTACCAAGTAAATCATATAGGTGATCTATGAATTCCAACTCCTTTAAGCAATTTACTAAATATTAATATATGCATTAGCATGCAAAATATCATTTCTATAGGTGAAACTCTAATAGCAGGTAGTTGAAGTCTCATAGATACTCAAAGCTATTGAAAAAAGAGTTTCTATAATTCTTGTTCTATTTCATTCAATTTTTTAACTTTGAACCCACTAATATTGTACACTACTAATTTTAGTTGTGAGCCACTCGGACAAAATCTGGCTCCCCCTATCTTAGACTACAAATTAACAACCACTGCAAGACTGAATTTAAACGCTTATATTGCTACAATGAGCATTCTACTTGGTATTATACTGACTAACTTTATATACATAATTAGCATCTTTTTTATTGTTTATAATTAGTGGCGTCAAATAGGATTGTCCAACACTATATTCTTTTAAGGGATGTAAAGTAGTTTTTATCTCTCGCATAGTAAAATCCAACTATTATAATAAAATGATTAAATATGCATTTAAGCCAAACTATCAACCAAACTAGAGGGGCTGCTAGACCTTGTGTAGTCGAATAGGTCAGTCATGCTTCATAGTATTAAATTAAGCATCTTCAAAAGAATATTTTGAATAACCTACACAAAGAATCATATTTAGAATGATATACACATAACTAAATCACAACACAATGAAAGAACTGTCAAATTTGTATGACACCAACATATCAACGTAAGTTACCACTTAACACCCGTTACCAAAACTGGTAAATAGTGTTTAAGTCTTGAGATCTAAATCGAACTCATAAACAAAAACACATGCACAAAATCTTTTATATCATCTGCATTTTCAATTCCTTTGTACACTTCTTCAACAACTCTTGTCCAAAACTTGCGATATCTATTTTCTATGTCTGAATAATGATCATGCTTACAATCAGATAATATTTTTTGAAAAAATAAATTTCTGATTTCAATTTCTGAAATCTAATTATTTTCACCCAAATCACAAGAAGAACCATAAGAATAACCGCTTTTAGCCAAAAACTCAAAACTGGTCATTATAGTTGCCATGATAAACGGTTTAAATGCACTTCCAAACACCCCTATCTTACTAAAAAAATGGTAAATAATTAATGTTGCAACAATAGAAATTCAAGGGAGCATCAACGGATTACCGACATCAAAACATGGAAACATGTTTAAGAATCAGAAAAGTATCAAAACAGATAACAAACACCAAACAATCAAGAAAAGAAAATTAAAAGTCATACCAACAACTCAACCCTAAATAATATTTAGCATATATGGAGCTTCAACTTTGACTTTCTATTAGTAAAACACCTTAGTCACCACCGGATCACAAATTATGTTGGCTTTAGGTTCATACTCAATTACGTACATAATAGAAGCTTCAAAATTGGTCAATAAGAAGATTAACATTAAGATAATTCATGTTGCATACCTTATTCTTGAAGGACTAAATCAAAGTTAGATACACACCTCCTTTCTTTTGATTGATTGGTTATTTGACACTTTAAACAATCAGATTCGATTTAGTGTTATAATTTCATAGATGGATGTAGCTCGTTTCAAATGGAGGTTTGTTTGTTTCATTTTTCGTTTTAACCTTAAGGTTTCTGTGATTAACTCCGCTTTTCCAAAAGTTTCTTTTGTTATAGTTTTGACACGTATACTTTTGTACACAATTTTTTTTTTTGAAAAAATGTATAAAATCAAATTTTTATAAATTTTGCAAATAAGAAAATATTTAGGGTTTATTTTAGCTAAACATCTTTTAAAAGAAAAAAGAATTAATTTAGTTATTACTAAATAAGGGAATGTTGAGTTTTTTAAAATGAAAAAGTCCCTACTTGGGGTTTTGTTTTATTATATAAAAGATTTGAACTTTGTTTCCAAACTTCATAAACATTAATCTACTTTTTGTAGCTGTTTTAACAGTAATTGTTCTTTTATTTTTCAGATTATATATATATATATATATATATATATATATATATATATATAAGGAAGAGATCCAATAAGAAGAAAAACTAAAATAGGAGAATAAGAATAATTTTTAGCCACACATTTCAAATAAGAGAGAGAATTTTAAGGGGAGATGCATATACTTTTGTAGGTGTATCTAAAATGATTGGTTGTAGTTTCTTCTTATCATTCTTATTTTAATTTTTCTTCTTATTTGATCCTAACTCTTTCTCTCTCTCTCTCTCTCTCTATATATATATATATATATATATATATATATATATATATAGGAGCGTGTTCTATGCAGTACCAATATTAAAAACAGTACATTACAGTACCATTTGGACCAATAATAATTTAGTGTTATTAAATATTTTTATTTAATTAAAAAGGGTATAATAGTAAAACATATTTTCACTTTCCTTTTGATATTTTTTAATTAAAAAATATATTTTAAGGGCTCTAATTTTCTGAATTCAAAAGTTTTTTTTGCCAGCATACATGTTTTTTAAACACAAAAGAGGTGCATGTGTGTTTATTTTTTAAATTTTGCAAATTTACATATGTTTCTTGGGTATAATTGTTTAACCATCAAACTTGTTTTGCTTAAAATGATAATTGCATATATGTTCCTAGTGTACATTCTTTTATATTCAAAATTTATAAACAAAAACATAAACATATACATGTAACCTTTAAAATTTATTACAAAACAAAAAACATAAATAGTATACATAAAATTTGAAGTCAAAATACAATCGGAATACAACATGTATCTTTTTAAATATAGATGTGCATTTTATTAAAAAACATGTGTGCATTCTTCTAAGAACATTCGTGCACACTTCACTTCTCATCAAATTCTTTAGAACATATGAAGTACCCTTCCAAGACACATGTGCACTCTTTATATTGGTCATGATCTCAATCTTTATCAAACATGTTCAATACCTGAAACTACAAAACAATTGTTATTCATTTTAGCATAAACAACTAGCAAACATATTCATAATTTAAAACATATATGCATACATCTTTCCTTGATTTTATTTTAGGTTCAAAACACATATGCACACCACTTCATTGATTTTATACAAACCATAAAACACATATGCACCCTTTCACTAATTTTATGTTAACATATATGCACACTTGAATTACATGAAAGCAAATTTGTGTTTTGGATTGAATTGGCTACTTAAAGCCTACTGTAATTTTCTTTCTTTCATACTATATATATATATTTTTATTTATTTTTTTTAGCAAACTTTCATTCTGGTCAAATGTTTCATACTATTGAATGAAGTATTTGCCTAATACCTGCTGGTCAAATTAACTATTGGTCAAATTAACATAAAAAATAAAAAAAGTTATAAAATATAAACCTTTCAGAAATTTGGTATTGGATCAAGAAAATCTTCAACTTGCCAACCTGGTAACGTGTCAATCAAATACTTCGAAATACTACTTGTATTTGATCCATGACTGGACCCGTTTACTTCTTGCCGTCGCTTCTTAGTCACAAGATCCGACCCATTTACAATTTTACATCTTGTTGACACTTCTTTTTTTCAATACCAATATCTTTCATGATGGGAATAGTAACAATTTCTAATAGATTGATACCATCAAAAACCACCGTCTTCGTCCTCGAGCACAACCATCACCGTCGTCGTCCTCTAACACAACCATAAAATAAATGAATTAAAATCGATTGATTCTTGCTTGATCCAATAAAAACGAATGCCAAAAAAAAAGATCGAAAAAAAAACTAATCATTAAAACCAATACAAAAACAAAATCAAGATCTGAACCAATTACCGATCCGTAAGAGATACCTAAATCACTGTAGTTGTCAAATTTGGTGCGACGTTTTCTTCGTTCGCCGGTGGTAGGCGGTCATCAAAGATCTACAATCGTGCTTTTTTGTTTTTTTTTTTTTATTGTTGGAGATTGTTGTGGTGGCTGACAACACATGGATTAGGGTTTGAGGGCAAGATGTGTGAGAGAGAAAGATATATTACCTTCAATGATCCTAAAAATGGTGGGGCTGTTTTCTAGAAATTATATATATTTTTTTGAACGGCAAAACACTTTATATATATATATATATATATATATATATATATATATATATATATATATATATATATATATATATATATATAAAGGCCCAACAAGAAACTGGAAACGATACAACCAAACACCAAACCGCCAAAAGCAAAGACACAAACTACACCATGTTAATGATATCAAACATCGCCCACCTATCTAAGTCGACAACTTGGAGATTCGACCTCTGTGCAATCCACATGTAGGCGTCATCTTTAATGGCTTCGACCGTACTCTTAATCGGGATGAAGTATCCATCAAAGACTTTCCGATTTCTGGCAGCCAATATGTTCCACGTTGTAGCAACCGCCGCTGTGTGAACCACTTTCTTCCATCTCTTGCTCCCGGGACTTGTCGTTAACACTTGCAGTAACTCCGTTAGCGTGTTGCAATTCGTCAGCCAAGGAACCCGAATCCATGAAAATATATTCCACCAAATACTCCTAGCGAATAAGCAGCCCACGAAAATGTGATCTGGAGATTCACTCCCGTACCCTCATCTATCACACAAGGTATTTGCCAAGCTAACACCTCTCCTTTGAAGACCCGTCTTGGAAGCAACACTGCCCGAACACGCGCGCCATAACGGCATGTTGCCCTTGGGCGTAGCCCAAGAGTTCCAAAAGAAACCCAACCCCGTGACCTGCCCCAATCCCGAAACCAACACCTCTCTTCTAACAGCTTTAGTGGAAAACAAATAACCCAAATTGTTCCTCCAGCTCCATTTGTCAGGGTCAGCGGTCAGATTGCATGATTGAAGCGCGGCCATCAGAGAAGCTAAATTCCCAATCTCCTGAGTAGAACTAGGAACCCGAATCCAGTCCCACTTCCAACGCAGGCTGCTCCCGTCTCTTTCGTAATATTCCTGCACAGAATCGTTTTTGTTTTTGGCCAGCTTGAACAAATCCGGGAATTGATCTTTAAGAGGACTCGGACCGACCCATTTATCTTTCCAGAAACAAGTTTTATCACCTGAACCAATGCCCACAGAAAGCCTGTCGAAAATGTCAATCCTCATTTTTTCAAGCCTATCAACCGTCGACCCGATATCCTTCCACAAGCCTGGAATAGACTTTTTGAGAGGAACCAAGCCACCTGCCGTAGGCGAACCATGAATGGCCTTGATGACCCAAACCCAAAGCTGGCTCGGACTATGTTTATACCGCCACCACCATTTCGACTGCATCGCTACATTGAAATCATCAACACCACCGATTCCCAAACCGCCAAGGTCTTTAGGGAGAATTAATTTGGACCACCTAACCCATCGAATCTTCGGCCGACTTCCCGTTTTACCCCATATGAACTCCCTCCTCAACGCCTCGATCTTTCTGACCACATACTTGGGCGCCGAAAATATAGAAAGAAAATAGGAAGACAGGCTTCCAAGAACCGTCTTATAGTGGTAAGTATTCCCGCCTGTCACACGGGTGACCCGGGTTCGATCCCCGGCAACGGCGCCAAAAATTGATTCGTGTGAAAACCAATTATATATAATATAGTATAGTATCGAAGTGATCCGCGTAAAATACGGATCACCCGAGTCGTTTCCCAATGAAGGCGAATGGAATCGAGAATATCGATTCGTGAAATCGTGAATTGAAAAGTGAGAAAGTGAAAATAGCAATCAAATAGTTCACGTATTCACAAACAAATATGAAATATGCAGAAAGTACAAGCTAATTATGCACCAAAGTGAAAAACGTAAAAACGAAAACGCAACCGCAAAATTTAAAACGTAACGTATATCGAAAAATGATCCTACGAACTTGAAAATATTTTCTAAAAATCTTAAACTAATAAAAAGAACTTTAAGAAAAAGAAAAATATTTTTTTGAGTTTTTATTAATTTTCTATGAATTTTTATTGATTTTTGGAATTAAAATTGAATTAAAAATAGGGAAAAATAGAAAAATAACTTGGAAAAATGAAAATTAAATTCTAAAAATTCTAAAATATTATAAAAGAATTTCTAAAAATATTTTTGTATTTTTCACAGCTTTTTCTAATTTTTTTTATGATTTTTGCTATTTAAAACTATTTAAAAATTGAATAAAAGTCAAAATAAAATAAGAAAAATAGTAAAAAGGGTTGGAAAAATCTAGAAAAATTGCAGAAATTCTAAAATAATAAAAAGAACTCAGATAAAAATTTTGAAGTGAAAAAGTAAAGTAAAACTGCTTATTTAAGGAAAACTGCTTATCTCAAGTGCTTATTATTAAGCACTTGAGATCCAATCAATATGAAACTTGATACTTAGACTAAATATGATGCAACAAGCTGAGATGTGACAAATTATGACAAAAAATAAGCTCAGATTCAACAGATGATCAAAATACTATGCAATAAGCTCAAAATAAGCTCACAGATTATCAGCAGAATAAGCACAAGAATACTCACTAACAAAACAATGATACTAATCCTAAATCAACTCAAATATGGTTCAGATCAAGATCAAATCACAAAATCAGCAACAAACTCAGATAAGCAGCTCAAATTCACAAGCAGTTAACTAATTCCAAACAGCCAATTACAAAGGTATAATAAGCAGCTTAGAAAAAAACTCTGAGTCCAAGATTAATGAAGCAAATTCAAGTTCGACCAACAGAGATATAACTTCAAACCAATATGTGACCAAAAACTGATGTTAAGTGACAATAAACAAGCTCAGTTCAGCAGTCTATGAACAAATTCTGTGAAACAGTTGACTAAGAAAATTGCAATCTCACTTTGACTTTATGAATTTCTAATGCAAATATCTAGTCCTAAATGATATATCAAGCTAGTTTATGACTGAAAGAACTTGTATGCAGTTAATATCTATCAAATTTTAAGAATTCCAGTTGCACAGATCCACTTATAGAATTCAGCAATGCATAGAGAATTTATCTAGACTTATTACTCTTTAACTACCAGATTTTATAATAAAGCTATACTAACCTAACCTAATGCAAGTTAATTATGCAGAAAAACCAAACTAAAACTACTAGAAAACACAAATCATAGCAGATCCAAACACACATGATATAACCTATATCATTATGAACAAAATTGATTATCTAATCTATCCACTACTCACTAAAGTTCAGCACCAATACAGATAACAAGTCACTATAATGATCTCAATTAATGAAACAGTAACAACAAGCTTTAACAATTAGATCCAAAAGAAACAAAGTATCAAAGATCCACAAATATTCCAAATACTCAATCCAACACAGATTCAAACAACTCAATGGAATAGTTACTCAATAACAATCCAACACTATATTAAGATCTACACCAACTCAGACAATCTATTATGCAAATTTCTATGATAAAACAAACTCAGAACTCAGATCAGCACTCTAAACACAGATCTAATCAAACTCATACTACTATCAATCTCCAAATATCTATAATCAACTTCTAAAAAACTCAAAATTACAATTACTCTACTAAGTATTCAATGGAACAGTGCTCAAATAAAAGCTAATCTACACTAATATATGTTAACACAGTTACTAAATTCAAAACAGAAATACCAAAGGAGTATTGAAATCAAAAGTATACCAAGTAATTCCCCCTCAGCAGGAACAGAGGGGGTTCACTAAGCAAGCCTATCTTTAAGATAGGCTGATTTCATTGCTTCTGTATCAGCTTATCCAAAATCTCCAATTCAACTGCTTCAATCAACTCTAATCTCTGATTTTCTCTTAACACAGACTCAAAAATAATTCCAATTATAAGCTAGAAAGCTCAAATGGAATATTGGAAAAGAAAAAATAAGCTGTACTGTGAGCTATTCTAATATCTATTATAATATTTTTTTTTCTTCTGATTTTTTATTTTTATTTTTATTTTTATGTAAATGAATGTTAAACTATATAAGAGTAACATATCGAAATAAGCTGAATAAAACAGAAATAAGCTGATATAAAAACACAATATAAGCTGAAATATATTGAATAAAACTATAAATTTTATTAAAACTTTTATGAAAATTACAATATCTAAATTAAATACAATCTAAAATAAAATGAGCAGCATAACTCTATACTAAAAATTACACACAAAATGAGCTCCAAACACCTTAATTTATAGGAGAGGAGTGAGTGAGGGGGTGTGATTGCCATGCTGGCAATCCACAACTATCTGTGCTTCTTCACTATATCAATCAACCCTTGGATCAAAATGTGCTTCTTCATTTGGATAATAGCCCTTGGATCAAAATCCGTGAGGTGTCTTGGCCAATCAGCTGCTTCCATCTGTCCCATTTGTGTGCATATCCTTTCTCTGACTTGTCAGCAGGATCTAAGGCAAGAGAATGACACGACTCTTCCAATCATTAGCAGCCAAGTGTCCACTTCGTATCTAGTTTTCTCTCTGACACATGATAAATCACGTGATAGGTTTCTAGAAGCTCAATGATGGATGAATCATGGTTAATTGATTTGTAATGAAGGTTAATTGAATCAGGGTAGTAACTAGGGTTCATGGGTATTTGGGGGTTCTGGGTTGAGGGGGATTTGGGGATAAAATGAAACGGGTTTGGTTTTATTATTTTTATTTTGACTCTGGGTAAAAAACTTTGACCGGGTTTAGAAGTTGGGTGGACCGGGGTAATAATAGGGTAAGGTTTGGGCTTTGTAGGCTTGATGGGATTTTGGTTTTGGGTAGTTATATTTATGGATCCGGTGTAATTTAAATTTAGGACTAATTTTTACTAACAAGGACCAATGTTGTAAAATTCAAATCTGCAAGGGCTGTTTTTGTCACTTTTCAAAATTGTAATCCAAGGACTATTTCTGCCAAATCTGAATAAATGAAGGACTGTAGTTGACTTTTAGATCCCAGCATTGACTTTTTGACCATCTTCCACTCTCGTGCCCGTTTTTCCGGTTTTCGTGTGATTTTTCGTCTTTTTGTGATTAATCCATTCCTGCATATTCACAACATAAAAACACGTGTTTTCTTGGCATTTGTTAGCTCAAATAGTCGTTTTGGGTCGGTATTTGGCCATAAAATGGTGAGTGAATAAGCACTCACCACTTAGCGAGACAAATTCTGCCCGCGAAGGAAAGATATCTAGCCTTCCACCCGGAGAGTTTTGCCTGTACCTTATCAATAATCGGTTTCCAGAATATAGCCCACTTCATGTTAGCCCCTATTGGAATCCCCAAGTAGTTAAAAGGAAAGGATCCCGTCTCACAGTTAAGCATATTGGCTACTCGGTTAATCTCTTCCGTATCGACCCCAACACCGAACAATTTACTTTTCGTATGATTGACTTTTAATCCGGTCACCAAGAAAAGGCACCTTAGGAACTGCTTTAAGCTGACCGCGTTTTGTTCGGACTATTCTCCAATAAATAATACGTCATCGGCATAGCAAAGATGGGACATTAAAGGACCATCTCCTGGAAGTTTGATCCCATGAAACAGGCCCGTATCCACTGCCCTCCTCAAAAACATATCGACAATTTCCATTGCCAAAATGAATAAGAACGAAGACATAGGGTCGCCTTGTCTTAGTCCTCTACGAAACCGGAATTCCTTAGTTGGGGAGCCGTTGACCAGTATCGAACCCTTCCCCGAAGCGAGGCAGCCCTTTATCCATTCGACCCATTTAGCTGGAAACCCCATAAACTCGAGCATATTTAGAAGAAATTTCCAATTGATAGAGTCGTATGCTTTCTCGAAGTCGACTTTAAACAAAAGGAGTTTTTTCTTATTCTTCTTAGCCCACGAAACCACTTCAATAACAATCAGAGGCCCATCCACTATATTCCTACCACCGGCGAACGCGGATTGCGTATAGGAGACTATACCATCAATGACCTTCTTTAGCCTGTTGCCCAACACCTTGGCGATTATCTTGTAGTACGAGCTAATCAACGAAATAGGATGGAAATTAGAGATCATAAGCGGGTCTTTGGTCTTCGGAATCAAGGCGACAAAAGACGCGTTGCACCCTTTACTAATCTGACCGAAAACATGGAACTCGGCAAACGCCCCCATAAGCGCCTCCTTCACATAGCCCCAATAGTGTTTAAAGAATTTCATAGTGTACCCGTCTCGACCAGGCGCCTTTCCCCCGTCACAATCTTTAATAGCATTCCAAACTTCATCCATCGAAAATGGCCGTAATTATCGAACTTAGGTCTCCTGCGAATCGGTTCGCTGAACTGCTTTTTGAACCATTTAAAAATTTCCTCCTTTATGTTCTCAGGCTTAGTATTCCACACACGATCAATGTCTAGGCCATTAATCCGATTAGAAGCTTTGTTAAAGTTGATCATACCATGGAAAAATTGGGTGTTGTCATCACCAAACTTCAACCATTTTATCCGAGATTTCTGTTGAAGATCCTTAGCTTTAGCTAGCTCCAAATTCTTTATCTATAATCTGGTAGACACCCGCAAGCATTTTTCACTATCGGATAAAGGGGTCATCACCGCTTTTGCCTCTAAATCCGCTACCACCTTGGCCAAAGCTTCGAAAACCACAGTCTCAGAAGACCAGGCAGCCTTCCTCCAAAGTTTAATTTTTTCCTTAACCTCCTTCAGCAAAAAGGCCAACTTTAAGTCCGCACACGACCCTTGTAAAGTTGTGTTAGCCGCCTCAGCCATGATCCCATTTAACTCCGACGAACCAATCCAACTGTTAAAGAACTTAAACGGGATTGGACCAAAATCCAAACTGATACAAGATAGCACGATGGGGAAATGATCTGACAGACCCTTCGGGATAACCGAAAAAGAGGCCTCTGGCCACCGATTCCAAAATCTGTCGCAAACAAGGAACCGATCCAATTTACTCATTTTTACCTTCGTATTATCCGATATGAATGTAAAAGAGCCGCCTGTCATATGATACTCCAGCAGGCCAGCTCTGAATATGAAGTTGTTAAAAAACTCCGCCGCCACCGGATCGTATCTTGAATTGAATCTCTCATCACTTCTCCTAACATCGTTGAAGTCCCCCATTAAGACCCACATACCCGGACAATTCAGCCTAACTTCCAGGAGGTTCGCCCACAATTGCCTCCTAGCAAGATGATTGTTAGGCGCATAAACATTGACCAAATTAACCTTTTCATCCACACCTTTCAAGGACCCGGTCACAATCAAGAAACCGTGGTTTTTAACTACAGAATCAACCGATAAGCAGTCCGGATCCCACATAGAAACCAGACCCCCAGATCTGCCGACAGCATCAACCGCATCAAAAAGAAATCTACCCCTGCCCCAAAACCGGTCGAACAAAAACTGATTGGAACCCACTAAATGAGACTCTTGCAAACCTAAAAATGCACATTTATTAGCAGCTCTCATTTTACTCACCCAACCCGGTTTATCACACCCGGACATCCCCCTAATATTGATCGACATAATATTCATGAGGAACGGTTTGACACCACTTCCCCACTTACTAACTTTCTCACATGATTGTCGAATCCCTCCATCTCAATGCCCAGACCTTCTCCGTACAAAACAGTCTCTTCCACTTCTCTTTCGAAGTCTACATTATCCGAATTGTCATCCAGGTCCGAAGTCGGCACTTCAAAATTCTCGGCCTCACTGCCATCTTGTTGAATAATATCCACCGTTTTCTCCCTAAACTCCCTGCCTTTCGACCTAGCCATGGACTCCTGTAGAATAACCTCCTCTAAGTTGAAGGGATCAGAGTCAACTACCTCATTAAGGTCAGGGGTCTGGTAATTATCATCATGGGCTTTCTTCCTTCCTTTCTTATGTTTGGGCCTTGTAGTTACGAATGTGAGTTTCTCAGGGGTATCAAAAATGTGGGCTGAATCATTGGAATTGTGCTCCCCCATACCAGTAAGAGGAGACTGGAAAGAAACTCCAATTGGGTCCCCACTAATAAAAGAACCATCCTTGCTAGAAGATTGGCCCCCACGCTCATTGGGAGAAGACGGGCAGCTAAACGATTTTCCCCTGCACACGTCCGCCTTTACACCTTCCAACGGTCTTTCATTTTCTTCTTCATCTCCAAGTCTAACCACCTTGGATTTCAATTTAGGTCCGGCCGGAGTAGCACACATCGGCTTCGGAGAATTCAGGAATGCCGGCATCCAGTTAGAATCGACCTCCGTACCTTTGGCTTCGTACGTCATACCTTGGTACCTTAACTTGACGGAGGAATCAATCAACTCAACCGATTTCACAAGCACCGCAAGTTTGCTGCCCATCAAATTATTATCCTCGGCAGAAGCCTTTGATTTAGAGAGGAGTACACCACACCTTTCGCCTACACGATTGAATACATGCGTATCCCACAGACAAATTGGGACCCCAGTAACATAGATCCATGCCACTCTCTCAAAGGCGGGAGCACCACCATCCCACACATAGAGTCTTGAAAAGTATTCCGACCAAAATTCATATTGGGATTTAAGGAACTCGTGCGCCACCTCCTTAGACTGAAACTTTATCAACACTTTCAGCCCCCCGATATATTTGACGTCAAACTCATAAGAGCGCACCATGGAAAATGTGTGATGAAGGTTTTCAAGAATCTCCAAGTCTTTCACTTCGCCGATTAGAGAACAATGAGACCATATTTTCTTAGCATACACATTCAAGGGAGGGATGTCAATTGTCAACTCCTTTTTTACACTACCCTGAACTCCGATTAGAATATCCCTGAACTGGCCACCGACTGCGGCATTAGACTGTGTACCCCGCTTTCCCCTAATGTCTTGATGAATAGGCATGTCAAGCCTATCAAAGACAGATGCGCTTTTGCTTTGTGGCTGATGAATCGCTTTACTACCATCCCTGTTGAACTTAGCAACACTAACATCGACCACCGCCCCGTCAATCACAACTCCCTTTAGTTTCATCTTCCATGCTTCAACATCCCCAACATTTAAGAATCTGATGAACCCAAAACAATTGCCTCTACCGTCTCTTTTCTTTGGGATAAAGACATCATCCAAGGAATTGAAGTGTTGGAAAGCTCTCCATAATCTGTCAGGTGTACACCCGTCTGGGAGATTAGCAACGTAAAACGTCGTCGATTCTCTCAGCCTTTCTTCCCTCTTACGAAAAAGTTTATCCCTCAGCTTCTGTCGTCTTCATACCTATGATTTTTGATACGGTATTGTTCTTCAGCCTTCCTCCTCCTAAGTGTCTGCAGATCATCGTCGTTCGGATGTTGGGTGGCCCGACCCTTGGTTTCTCTCCGCATGGTTGGTAGTGTGTGAGGCATATCCGCAACTTGGGTCAAAAAAATTGGGCGTTTTTTACTGGGTGGATGAATTTCGAAATTGAGAAGTGGGTATTGTGAATTTGGCTAGGGAGATGAATGATCTGTGATTTAATTGGGTTTTTAAGGGTTAATTAAGGGTTAATTTGGCTATCCGTCGAATCACAAATACCTTGCATTTTTTTACGCTGACCTATTGGCCACCCTCCTATTTCAGTTCTAGAAATTATTACTTAAAATTCCTTTAACGCCCTTAACTCATTTTAAAAAGTTTACCAAATAGTCCCTTTAATTACATTAGTTACATTAATGGCACAAAGTGATCTCATCCATTGATTAAATGATCTAACGGTTTATATTGATTTAAAATGGTACTGTAAAGTACTGTATCTAATATTGGTACTGCATAGAATACAACACTATATATATAATCCGGATCGATTGAGAAGAGTTTGAGATTGAAAAGAATAAGCAGCAATCTTGACTCTTCATCTCATCAAACCAACTCAAGGGTAAGATTGACAATTATAATTTCTGAGTTTTGCTAACGGCAGCCCTAAGGGTTGTCATTAAACAAATAAGTTTTATTACAACACCATTTATGAATGCTTTTGATTGGATGATAATTCCGAAAAAGTTGAAGAGAATTTAGGATATAGTGAATACACAATTTGATTGGATGATAATTCCAAAAAACTCGAGATTTCATCAACACTATGTCAACAAGATCCTTATCTGGCGGAGAAGCCTCACAACGTCGCTTACACTTTTTCTGGTACAAAGCTAAATACCGAGTTCTAACAACGGTAGAACCAAACTTACGCCGCTTACACTTTATCCGATACAAAGCTAAATACCGAGTTCTTTACAACAGAAGAACCAACTCGACAAAAACAAACTAACACTACTAGTTTATGTTACAATGTGATGAAATGAAATACAAGGATCAATTTAGTGATCTTGTAATAATGATGAAGCCTTTAATAAAACTTCTCTTGAAGCTTGCTAGTCTTGTATGCAAAACGTGATCTCGTCTTTTATGAAGAACTAAGAGAATCACCAAAAGAAAAACAACAAGAATGATCTTAGATCTAAGGTTAGAGAGATATAAGAATATAAGAAGAGATATGAAATAAAAGGGTGAGAAACAATGAAGAAATGGCTAGCTATTTATAGGCAAATTATGTCTTTGACCCAGCGGATCCCTTACAAAAGGGAATCGGCACACTGGGTTAACCAGTCTGGATTTTGGGTTACAACTACGGGTTTTGGGTCATGGGTTATGGGTTTTGGATCATGGGTACCCAACAAATCTAACAAAATCTTCCTTGTGATGTCATGCATGATGTAAGTAATATAATTACTTATTTATTTACTTAAAAACAAATGAAACTTGTAAATAGTAAATAATGTGTAACTTATAAAAAATAATTATGATGACTAGTTAAAAACATGTGATCTTTAGATTTATACTTGAGATAATTTTTCGATTGTTGTCGACAAAACATAAAAAGATCGAGAAATATAAATAAATATTTTTACGATTTATTTGTATTGACAATCCCCCCCCCCCCCCCCCCCCCCCCCCCCTTTTTTTTTGTTGATGACAAAACGTAAAATTATTGTGAGTAAAACTTAGGTTCAAGATGCACGACTCACATGGCTACAACTATTTAGTTCTGTGAAAAGACCAACAAGGACTTTAACTTGGTCGAACCTAGGCTTGAAGCTGCTGGAAATTTCCAGTCAGCTTTTTACATGTTATTTGATAATTGTTTATTTATGTTTGTTTGATAAGGCTTACGCAATCAAGGTTTCTTGATGTATGTGGTCCGACTTCCATGTGAAGGGGGAGCCAAATTCAAACATGCATAATTGTCCATAGTGGCCATAATTTAGGTTCCCAGAATCCATGTTGCATGATTAAATTGTTAATAGTTTAGTAAGTTTAATTAATTTTGCCATTTATTGTAAATTGCGACTCAAAATTGTTTTATGAAAAAATTAAACTTGACTAATGATTAAGAAATATCCACCCTGAAAAAGATATGTGTTTTTATGCAAAATCTGCTGATGAGATGAACTAGATCTGGCATAGGCATCTATCCCATATGAATTATAAGACAAAGAATCAGCTTGGAAAAAGAGACCTAGTGGAAGGAGTGCCATTTCTCACTTTTGTCAAGGATAAACCCTGTTCAGCATGTGAAAAGGGAAAGCACCATCGTGCGTCTTTTAAAACTAAACAAACATTTTCAATTTCTAAATGTTTTCACATGCTACATACGGATTTGTTTGGTCTAGTGAACATTCAGAGCCTCATTGGTAGAAAGTATTCTCTGGTTACTATTGATGAGTTATCTCACTATACATGGGTGTTTTTCTTAAGAAAGAAAAGTGATGCTACAGACGAGATCATTGTCTTCATCAAAAGGATGGCAAATTTGAATGATACAAGGGTTAATGAACTCAGGAGTGATAATGGTAAAGAATTATGAAATAGTACGCTAGATGATTTCTTTGCTGAACATGGTATCTCTCAAAACTTCTCATCAGTAAGAACTCCTGAACAAAATGGAGTTGTAGAAAGGAAGAATCAAACGCTCATTGAGCCAGCGAGGACTATGCTCAATGGTGCCCATCTACCAAGCCAATTCTTGGTAGAAGCTGTCAGCACTGCTTTTTTCACTCAGAACCATACTATTCTCAACAAACGACGTGGTAAAACCTCATATCAAATACTCAGGGGGAGAAAACCCAACATAAAATTCTTTCATGTGTTTAGGTGTCCTGTGTATATCTTGAACAACAAAGATTAGCAAGGGAAATTTGACGCTAAAGTTGATGATGGCTTATTTGTTGGGCACTCTACCATCTCCAAGGCTTTTAGAGTATTTGAAAACTATCAAATTATACATGTTTTATCTATTGAAATAGCAATTATTCATACCCGATTTGAGCAATAAATGAATGTATTTAGTTACTTATTATTTGCATAAGTATTTTTGTTGGTTAAAATAAAGACCGGACGGAGGGTATGTTTGGCACAAGTAGGAGCTGGAGCGAATCGCTGGAGCGGGTTGCTGGAGCATGTGGCTGGAGCTTTTTTTTACATGCTAGTACAACTAGCATTTCATTTAGTAGCTTATTTTTTTAACAAGCTCCTTCAAGCCATGTCAGCCAAACGAGACTTATTTTAAATGGTAGCTTATTTTTCTAAAAAAAATAAGTTCATGCCACGATAAGCTCTGATAAGCTCGTGCGTCAAACATAGCCGGAAACTGGTGAAAAAACGAGCATTTGGTCAACATTTAGTCAATTAATTATTTTTTTTAGTTTTTCGACCGGGTAAACCCGGGTTTTTATTAAAAAAATTTGAAAAAACAAAATCCGGCCGGGTTGACCCGGGTCACTCAAAACCCGGCGGGTCTAACCGGTTAACCCGGTTTTAGAAACCCGGGTTGTTTTGAACCGCTATTTTTAGCCGGAACCGGTCGAACCCGGCCGGGTCGACCAGGGTTTCAAAACACTACTGGTCGGAAGTTTGGAACTGCTCTTAGAATTAGATGGTTGGTAAATAGTACTTCATTTACCAAGAAATTACCAAGTGGGAACACAATCGGAACCTTATCCACCCAACGTCCACACAATTTCAATTCAAGATTTACATATAGTCTTGGTCTTCCCTTGCATTTTCATCATCTTTTTCTTTCAATTACCTAAACCCTTGCCAAAGAAACATACAGTCGTTTTCATTAAAATCCTTTTCCAAAGAAGATACTAACCATGGCTGAAGTCCTTGTTAGTGCCGCCGTGGAAGTGCTGCTTGAGAAGCTACTCTCTGGTGAGCTGATCAACTTTGCTCGATCTGAAGAAATCAGTTCTAAGCTCAACAAAGGGGAGAAAACGTTGCGCCAGATCAAAGCTTTGCTTGCTGATGCAGCCCAGAAGCAGATAGAAGATGTGGGTGTTAAAATGTGGCTGGTCGAGCTCCAGGATTTGGCATATGACATAGATGATGTACTTGATGGTATGGCCACTGAAATCATGAAGCGAGAGTTTGAAGAATCTGAGGCCAGCTCCAGCAGTAGTAGAAAGTTATTGAAGATGTTGCCAGGTTGTTTTACTAATTACACTCCCCATAACATCATGTATGCTCGTAATATTAGCTTGAGGCTAGATGAGATTAACTCCAAATTGAATGATCTTTATGAGCGGACAAAGATTCTGGGTTTGGAAAAGATTCTGGGTTTGAATCCGAATGTAACAGTTGAAAGATCAAATAAGACGGATGTAAGATACCTTCAAACTTCACTTTAAAGTCAAGGCATGGGTTTGTATTTCCGATGACTTTGATGTATTCAATATCAGCAAGCAAATTTATCAAGATGTAGGAGGGGAGGAGAGACCGTTTGCTAGTCTAGATCTGCTTCATGCGGCTCTTACAGAAAAACTTTCAAACAAAAGGTTCCTCCTCGTTCTAGATGATGTCTGGAACGAACAACACGATATGTGGGAAGCCCTCAAAGAACCACTTGTAGGGGCACGTGGAAGTAAAATCTTAGTGACAACCCGTATCACCGAAGTTTCAACGGTAATGAAGTCTGTTCAACCTTACAATCTGGGGTTTTTGTCAAATGAGCTTGCTCTGTCTTTGTTTGCTCGATGTGCACTAGATGAAGAAAACTTAAGTCCATTGCTCAAGATATCGTTGACAAGTGTAAAGGTTTGCCTTTGGCTTTGATAGCGCTTGGGAGGGTCTTGAATACTGAAGGAAGTGATGTTGCTGAATGGGAGGAGTTGCTGAACAGTGACATATGGAATTCACAGCACGGAACGAATATTCTTCCGGCACTCAAGCTGAGCTACTATCATCTCCCTTCACATCTAAAGTAACCGTTTGCATATTGCTCCTTGTTTCCAAAGGACTATGTGTTCAAAAAAAACAAACTAATCCTATTGTGGATGGCACAAGGGTTTCTGTCCCAACCAAAGGGCAACAATCAACCAATGGAGAGTTTGGGTCACAAGTATTTTAAAGAGCTGCTGTCAAGGTCTTTTTTTCAGCCTGTAGCCAATGATGAATCACTGTGCACAATGCATGACTTGATGAATGACTTGGCCATAAGTGTGGCAGGGGAGTTTTTCTTTCTGTTGGATGATAAGAAGGATCTAAATGGTAGGAACGAAGATTTTGAAAAGTTCCGTCACTTTTCATTCATAGGACAACCAGATGCAGTAGTATTCAGAAAGTTAGATAGAGCTAGATGCTTGCGTACTTTCTTACCGGTGTCAGTTGGTTGGAAGAGATTCAATGCGTTGGAAAATGTTCCTGTCGAATTACTTCCCCAATTACAGTTCCTAAGGGTGCTAAGCTTATCTAGTCGGTCAATTAGAAAGGTACCGAAATCCATTGATAAACTCAAGCATTTAAGGTACCTCAACTTTTCCTCATCCAGCATCAAAGTATTACCAGAACAAGTCAGTGAACTTTATAATCTTCAAACGTTGTTGGTTCGTAAGTGTGATGAGTTATCTAGCTTGCCAGTCAGTTTTGTTAAGCTAATAAACTTGCGACATCTTGACATGACTGATACTCCGTCATTGAAGAAGACACCCGTAGGAATTGGTGGGTTGACGAGTCTACAAACTTTATCCAAGGTTGTTATCCAAGAAGATAATGGGTTTAAAATATCTGAGCTCAAGGGCCTAAAGGATCTTCAAGGTGGACTTTCCATTGAGGGGTTGGAGAAAGTGATAGATCCAACCGAAGCAAAGGATGCCAATTTACAACAAAAGAAGGGCCTTGATGATTTGGAATTGTTATGGGGTCACTACTACAAAAAGTACTTCAGAGACCTGTTCACAACCAAATCGAGACCGGTTTATCATTCGGTCTATATGAGGGGGGCTCTCCATGTGAAATCAAATCGAGACCGGTTTATAAACAGGTCTATATTTGGTTTTTGAGACCGGTTTGATGATTAAAAACATGTCTTGGAAACATAATTTGGACCGGTTATTTCTATAAAAACCTGTCTATCTTATTTTTGAAAAAATAAAAAAATTGGGGCCGTTTGGGATTGCTTATCAGTATGCAATCCCAAACAGCCCCCATTAGTGTATTCAATAAGCAATCCAGTAGCTTCAATATAAGCAATCCAAAACAAACATTCATTTCAATGATATCAAGTTCCGAAACAAACATTCATATGTATACATGTTTAATTCATCCACACCTTTAAATGAAATGTATAGTACATATGTGTAAGCTTTTAGCTAAAACAACTACGAAGTAAAACAAGTTACAGCTGAAACCTCTCATAGCTGCACAAACAATATCCTCAAGCTGCAGAACTCACAGAAGGCTAGATTTTCCAGCAAAAAATCCTCTCAATTGATCTTTATCGACCATCTTCAATTACTGCCAGTCGAATGATTCAAAATGCTTAGTTAAGTAAAATGTAGCACCACCTGTAATTTGAATTACAGGTCTTAAAGAGTTCCACCTCTTTTATATATAATTACTAGTTACAAACCCGTGTATTACACGGGCTGTTAAGAATCTAAAGCCACGACGCAACAACAGTAATGGTAGCTTATCTTAATAGGAAACGGATAAAATTATAAATACAATATAAAACCTTTACAATGATAAAATCGAATAAGTAATGCACTGAAAGCAAATATGATTGAAGACAAATGTCACAAACATGTCCTTGGAATTGTTATTATCATAGTACAGATACATAGCATGTTTGTATTTTTCCTATATAACATAATCTTGCAAAATATTGATTAAAAGCTGGAAATTAAAGCATACCTTAGTGAGGCTAGTCAAATGGATGTAAAACCATTTCTCAAATCAAAAGCATCTTGAGTTCATGACACTCTCATATATTTCCTACAAAACACGTAAGTCCCGTTTTCCCTGCACAAAAAGCATCATGACACTCAACTAAATACCTCTTATAACTAATAGAAAGATCAAATGGCAAAAAACCCAAGCATACACATCTAGGCAGTAACCCAAAACCAATAATATGAGATACATTTTTTGAAAATCATATACTTGCATATGTCTTATCGAGAGCAAATTGGGTTTTACGTTTGCCATTTCACAGCAGCAGTACCAACCAGCAAGAGATCGGAAACCTTTCAAATTTCAATGTTGCCACTGCCATAAAGTGCAGCATTGCTAAGCCACCCCTGTCCCCTTGAACAAAATCATCACAAGGAAAACCTTTGCACATAGAAGGAAAACCAATATTACATGGTTGTAAGTCTACCTCTTCAGATGCTGAATGCTATAACAACTGACATATGACGCTTGCATGTAATTTTTTGTTAAAAGCATATAACTTTCTAGAACTAAACTTCCAAATGCCATCTTTAAGAGCAGAGATAAAAACAAACCTCTGATAGTAGATAGATTCTTGAGCTTTTTCATGAGTAGCCTTCATCTGCATGTTGTGTAATTGCGCTTTTACACTCAGTTCCTTGGCTAAAGCCTTGTGGCCAACAAGGTATGCCTGGCGTGCCTATTTTTCTGAGAAAAAATGCAGTTGATCAAAGATAAAAGAGCGCACAATGAAACAAATTTTCAATATCAGATAACAAGGAATGTTTTCCCTAATTATGGTTACATAATCGATGGGGATGCTGAAGCAGTATTTGTAAATTCAGATCCGGTCAATGGTGAACCCTGCAGGACATGATGCTTTTTGGTGGCTCAGAATCCTCTATTATACAATTAGGCATTCTTTTATTTCTATTCTGTTATTATTATAAATCTAGCTGAATCTTAGAAGAGTGGGGCGACTTTGCAGCATGTGAAGCTTTAAGTGAGTGGAACAATGATCCTACCAAAGTATCAAAGCTTTACATCCATAGGATTCTATATATCTTCTTCTGTCAGATTTGACGGATTTTCTATGGGACAAGGAGCTGGATTATGTTGTTAGAAGAACTTGAACATGCTAAGGTATAGAAAAAGTGTAAAACTAGGCTGGTCATCTGCTAACCATGTTTCCATTTTCGATTCAATGGCTCATAATGTTTCTACTTATTTCAATGTTTGCTATTATTTATACGTATGTCTTTGGTAGAAGCTCTATGTCTGATGCATATCATATGACTCAGCCCTACCATGAAGGTATGCCAAATTAAATTGAGCAGCGGGTCAACTGTATCTACTATAGTTAGGTAGTGATATCGTTTCATACTTTCATGTATGGAAAAGACTATATCACATTCGGGATGGGCTAGGGAAGATGTGAACTACTACGTACATAAATGCACTTATGCACATACTACGTCAACACTAGCTGGCGGCAATCAAGGAATACCAAGCCATTATTCATTGTTGTGTCAAGAATAAAGAGGTTGACTACAACGTTACTACTGTTGTTATAAAACCTAACTACTTGCATGTTTATTACATGAAATTATAATGTGGCAGTTTAGGGTGAACTCTTGCAAAGTCCATAAAGCCATACAAATGGAAAATGAAATAAACATGAATTATCTAACAGGTGGAGATATGAACGACCCGTTTATTTAGAGCTTATATACTTAAACGGGTTCATGGGTTGACCTGTTTGATACTTAACTCAACCCAAACACGACCCGTTTATTAAACGGGCTAGACACGTTGACATGTTTTTTACCCAAACCTGTTTATCCTCAACCCAAACTTGTTTAACTTCGTGTCGGTGTCGGGTTCGTGTCATTTATCGTGTCGTGTCTAGAATTGACACCCCTAGCTTCAATATGATATAGTTTTGTAAGTTAACTACTGCTTCTTTACTATTTTTGGATATTAAAAACATTCCTTAATATTATGAAACAATATAACCATTTCATAATATTATGAAACAAATTTACAAATACTGCACAATGAATTTGATAACAAATTTTCAATATTATGAAACAACGTGACCAAAACATTGGTACAAATCGAAAAAAACATGAATTCAATGGTAATAACAATGTTTTCCCTAATTATGGTTATATCAACCACACTATGAATTCGCCCCAAAGTTCAGTCAAACACATCATGGGGATTCAAATTCGCCACAAAGTTGAGATTATAAATTAAGATACATGAACTTAATATCCTAAAAAAGATAAGCACGACATTTAATAAACAAATAGTTAATTATTTATCAAATAAGATTAACAACTTTGAGTTAAGAGAAACAAAACCAACTTAATTTATTCATTGATGGAAGCCTCGAGTCATCAGCACATCCCTGTGTAGTAATAAACTGTTCAAGAGCAGAAGAAACAAGATTAAGCTCCTTCTGAAACATAAACCCAGGAAGAAGTCGGAGCACTGGCGGTGGGGTGTGTGTTGGGAGAAGAATAAGATGGGCGGCTGTATGTTGTTAGGGTTTTGTAAGCTTAAAGTTAAAAGGAGGGAAGAGTCAATAGATTGGGTATTTGGGTTCAAATATTTTGGAAGTGTAAACCGGTTGACTAATAAACACGGGTCTTGATAGCTTTACTTTTATTGGGCCGGTTCTCAAACAAAAACACGTCTCTATTCTTAGAGAAGAAGGACCGGATTTTAAGAAATACACCGGTCTGCATTTGATTTTCTTATAGAGACGGGTTCTAAAATTAAACACCGGTCCAGATAATTTTGGGAGGACGAATTCTGACTTTTGAGGCCTGTTTTATTGCTATCCGGTCTTCATAAGAAGGTCTGGATACTCCTTTTTGTAGTAGTGGGTAGTTCTCCTCTCTTTGGCGATTCTCATGATCCCTCTACGAAAGATGAAGTACTTGAAAGGCTAAGGCCTCACCATAACTTGAAAAACTTGAAGATTATAGGGTATGGGGGAGAGAAATTTCCAAGTTGGATTGGGGATCCCTCGTCATCATCCTCTCTGAAGACTCTTTTGATCAAGGATTGCAAGAATCTAAAGTCAGTTCCTCATGGACATTTCCAAAGTCTCATATCTTTGGAAGAGCTGGAGATATATGGTTGTCCAAGTATGGAGTATTCATTTGGATGTGGGTTGTGGCCTCCTAACTTAAGGAGGCTAATAATAGGAGAATCAGATTCTCGAAAACCAACTTTTGAATATAATGTAATTGAAGGGCTAAGGGCCCCTCAATGTAAGTTGGAAAAACTGGAGATTCATGGGTACAGTGAAATGAAAATTCCAAGTTGGATTGGCGATCCCTCATTTAATCAGTTAACAGAGCTTAGGTTAGAAGAATGTGATAATTTTACTGAGTTACAAACAATTGGGCATCTAACTTCACTTAGAGATGTGAAGATTAAATCGTGTGATTCCCTGGAGAGTTACTGTTGTCCAAATAGTGTGGAGAGGTTGTGGATAGAGAATTGTCGTTCAATAACATCATTGACCTTCTCTAAATTGCCGGAGGAGGTCCGATACTCTCTGAAAGAAATTACGTTGGTTGGTCTGCGGAATCTAGAGTCAATTCCTCATGAGCATTTTCAATGTCTCGCAACTTTGGAAGAGCTATGTATACTTGATTGTCCTCCACTTCCATTTCCATCTCCATGTGGGTCGTTGTGGCCTCCTAATTTAAGGAAGCTAACAATAGGAGACTTAGGTAGGATAATGTCAGACGGGGGGCTTCAAAATTACCCACCCTCACTTGTGGAACTAGAGTTATATTGCGGAGATTCAGGGGTGGTTTCATTTGGAGTAATGGAACAACAGGATCATAATAATAATAATAATAATAATACGACTTCATCAGCATGTTTTCTTCTTCCACCATCTCTAACTAGTCTAACAATCTTTGATATGGAGGAAGTGGAATCAGTTTCAGAGGTCTTACAACACCTCCCTCACCTTCAACGACTTTATATTTTTGGATGCCCGAAGCTTAGAGAGGTGCCAGAGACAACTTCATCTTTGGAAGTATATATCAGAAAGATGATCTGATCATGGTATGTCATCTCTCTCTTACATAAATAGTTACTATAGTATTAATTTTATACGTAGTAAATAAAATGGTGGTACAAATGAATTCAGAAACCCCTCGCTTTTACACAATAAAATCACAATAAATAAGTAAGCCCTCCAGCTTTTTGATGAAATTCCTCAAAGAGACGAGGTTTCTTTGTTTTCTTTGTTTTTGTTTTTTAATTGCAATCTTGGTCTATAAATACAAATTATCTAATTTATTTGTTCGACTGTTTTGTGCAGGGAGCCAAGGGGTTTTGGATTTGTTCAGTTTGTTTTTGAAGACGGGAATCAGAAGAAACCGTCTGCTTTGAGAATAAGAGAACGGAGATAAGCTTATATGACATGTTCATTCAATAAGTCCTTTAAGCATTGCTGTTGGTTGTTTGACTAGCCCTCCACTCCAGCTGTTTGATGAAACTCATCATAGAAACACAATTTATGATGTTTTAGGTAAAAACTGTCAACTGAATTTTGGTGCCCCTTTGCTTGCATCATTTATCTACATTTTTTAGGGAGATTATAATGTCGCAAAGTCAACTGTAGGAGTCCTGGATAAGTAGTTTCTAACCTAATTGAGATTAAAAGATTTCCTGTATTTAATTAGATTGTTGTTCAAAACCTTGTCATGGATAGAGATAATGAAGACTTCAAGGAATGAATCCCCTTGATTTTATAATTTTTGTACTAATTATAACTACTTTGAAGCTCAGTGTTCTAATCTTGTGAAGGTTGAGGAGTATAACTTAAAACTTAACTTAGCCGCAATCTTGATCATTTGAAAAAACACGAAAAAGAAATAGAAAATTACCAAATTTGAAACAAATTAGTTGCATATGTGTGGAGTGAGTTGATTTTACACACACACACACACAACCTCTCGTAATTTTTTCTACGTTTAGTAAATGTTAATTAATGAATAAAATGTTATTACGTTATCTAATAACCATTTTACCGATAACAATTTTTTTTCTCATACTGTGACAATTTAAATCACAACATTGTTTGTGATTCACTATTTTACCTTGGAACGATACTCAACACACAAACTTCAATAGTCTAAGATCGAGAATAAATTAAAAACGTTAATATTTACAAATATATGTTTCGTCAAATAATCAAACACGATTTATAAATTCCCGAGTTTACGAAGAATTTCCAAATTACTCACTAAACACATTGGGCCTCAACCCAACCCACACAACAGTAAACGGACCCTTAAATTTTTTTTTGGCCTGCGCAGCCAATTGAGCCCACTAGACTCCTAAGCCCAAAACGCACCCTTGTGTTATTATTTTGTTTTGCTAAGTCGCGTATGCCGTTTGCTTTGGCTCATTCACTTGTAAATTTTATACACGACCTACCCATTTTAATTCACGTCTCCATTAACCACGCAACTGAGAATCATGAATGGTAATCATTTACCATTTTCGTATACGTTTCCTACTTTGAAAAATTGGCCAAGCTCAGCTTGTTTCATGCATTGTCCAAACTTGGTAAAAATTGGTAATTCGCTCCAAACCAAAACATGTGCATCCAAACTACTTTGAAAAACACGTTTTGATATTCCTTTGACCACTTGAGTAGCCTGAACAAACTAGCACAAGACTTTCACTTTGCATTTTGTCTCGTTGCACTTGGATTTACTAAGGAAAGAACACATGCACTTAGATTGGATGATGTATCTTGTATCTGGGCTGAAATTGTATCGGGGGTGACTATTAGAACAGCTAACAACTCTTTATGGAGTATTATTTAGAGGCTTACTTTTGGTTCAGCGGTTTACTTTATTTGGAAAGAGAGGAACTATAGGTTGTTTCAGAAAGAGTTTAGGGATGAAGATACTGTTTTCAAGCTCGTTGTTGACACAATAAGGTTGATGCTTATGGGTTTAAAGATTAAGCGTTCTGTAGAAGTGGAAAAGGCTACCGTTATTTGGAATATGTCTATGAAGGGTATGAGTATGGTGGATACAAGAAGGAGTTTAAATGGTGTTATTGATGGTATTACATAAGTCTTGGAGGTGGCACAACCTGCACAAGCTTACATTTAGCATGTGGCAGTTTTGGAGGATTGCTTGGATGTTGTGGTGGTTATGTATGGATTTTATTGCTAACTATTTCATTGCAGGTTCCTTCTGGATTTATTTGTTGCAGCTCATTTTTTCAACTTCAACCTGGTTTTCCTTGTGGAGTGTCATGAATACAAAGACCTATATTTATTGTTGTACCAGGTTTGGGTTCCTTTTGGTTTATGGGTTTAAATTTATGCAGCATACAGAGTGTTGTTTTATTGGTTCTGACCATTATTATGGTATGAGTTATTGGTCTTGGCTTGATGATTTTCATGATAATAAGCATGTTCTATGCATGAAGGCTGATACTATTAACAGTTGCAGCCGCTGTACTCTTTTTCCTTCTACAATCCTTTTCCCACAAGGTTTTAGTCATCTGGGAATACGGTACTGTTCATCAATACATCCCATTAAATCCTTCATTTTAATTCAATAACATCATGGGTTGATCTCTGTTTCAACCTTATCCATTTATCATTAATATTTCCTTTTTTTTTTTTTTAATTCACTCAAAAATTAGTTATAAGCTGTTTTCACTATTCAACGTAAACTTTCAATTTCATTTCCATCTTCCATATCTCTAACCTAATATGATTAATCTCTAAATAATCATGTTAGATCCGGGTCCATTATCTAATCCTAAACCTAATTTGGTTCCACCTCCTGTTAATAAAGATGATTTCCTTAAACCTAAGAAAACCACTCGTACGATGAAACCTGGGAATAAATCTACAATGAAACACCATAATATGCTGGGGAATACTACTAAGGGCACATTTAATAGGGTTTTAACTTGGTCTAGCTCAAAGGGTAGTGATACGGCTACGGATATGGAAGATTTGCAATTTTGAGATACTTGTACCGGTACTGAATATGGTAAGGGTGATTTGGGAGGTTCTGGAAGTGTTATAGGTAGCGATGGTAGTGTTTTGGAGGGTATGGAGATTGAGAATAATGGTGGTAGTGTTTCTGAGGGTATTGTAACTGGGATGGGTGGTGGTTCAGATGGTAGTGTTAGTGTTAATCCAGCTTTAGCTACTAATTGTTCTACTGATACAAGTATTAAGAATGTTAATGCTAGTGATATTTTGCCTGATATTCCTGTTCCAGTAAGTGAGAACCCAGTTTTGAATCCTAACGTCACTAATGATAAGGCTAAAAATGCTAAAAAGGTTAATTTTGGGGATGAAAGGGTGCTGGGAATAATCAAGGCTGTGTTTGATAGTATTGGGAATGGGGCTGCCATGGGTGGTGGTGCTGTTAGCAATTTTAGTGTTGATGATTTAACGATGGCTAAGGAGGTGTTTAGTAATGTGCTTAATGATGGGCAGAGCAAGGTAAATGTGGATGAGAGGGTGCTAGGTACGTTCAAGGTTGTCTTTGATAGTGTTGGTAATGTGACTAGGTTTGGTAGTAGTTCTGTTAGCAACTTAGGTGTTGGTGATGTTAGTAAGGATAGGGAGATGCCTAATAATGCTATTAGTGGTGAGCAAGCTAAGGATGCAGATAATGTGTTGAATGCTAGTGGTATTAACAGTGGGTCAACTCAGGGTAATGATGGTGTTAGGAATTTTGAAGTGGGTGAGAGTAGTAGGGATAAGGATACGGTGATGAAGGATAACGGTGGGTTTGAAAGGAATAGGTCCTTTGCGGATGCTGTGGCTAGAAGTTTTGGAAGGAATGGTAATAATAAACTTAGGTATGTCCCAACTTCTATTTTTGATGATGGTCGTGAAGTTGCCGTGATGGATCCTATTTTAGATGAAGGTTGTAAGAGATGGTCTAACACTGTTGTTGGGTATTTCATTGGATTTAGGATGAACTATAGGGATTTAGTGTCTCATTTGAAGATATCGAGATTATATCAACTAGAGGACGTTATTATGAACCAAAATGGAATGTGTTTGTTTAGTTTTAAGTCCAATGATGGTATGGAGTTAGTAATAGAAAATGATCCATGGTTGGTGGATAATAAGCCTCTGTTTGTTAAAAAGTGGGAGCTTGGTCTATGCATGTCTAAGCCAGAAGTCACCAAAGTACCGGTATGGGTTAAGATCAATGACATTCCGTTGGAAGCTTTGAATGTGGAGGGGATTAGTAGGATAGTAAGCAGAATTGGCGTTAGGGTTTAGGGGTTAGGGTGTAGGGGTTAGGGTTCAAGACATGATTTTCATTGACAGGCACAGGCATAGTTGTAGGAACATTGCTAGTTTTTGCAGTTGTGTTTTCAAAATTCTTAACTAAACCATTAACAACCTCATCCTCCCCAATTGAGAATTACCATGCTCCCTTGTTGTATCATTCACAACCTCATCCTCCCCAATTGACTCCTTAACACTGGCCTCATCATTACCCTTAATAACCTCATCCTTAACCTCAGTAACCTCCTCAACTTCATCAAAATCATGAGTTTCATCCCATCATACTCCACATAATCCATATCTTTCAAAGATTCCATGATTTAGCACTAGCCTTTCTAGACCCCCTCTTAAACCCACCTCCAGAGGACTTAGACAAAACATTCTTATGTTTCACAGAAAACTTAGCTTCATTACTTGAGCTCCTATTAGCCCTTTTGGGCTTAATGACGTCATCTGATGGCCTAGAAAGCATCAGATTAGGGTTAAGATTAATAGGTTCTTTCATTATGTACTTGATGTTAAATGGAAACGAAATCAATATTAGGATCTACATAATCAAAGTGTTTGATTAGCAGAAATGAATTTGGGGGAAAAAATAGATGAACAGTGCGTGTAAGGTGTGTGTAACGGCATTATAAAAAGAATTAAATGAGACTATCCAAAGGTGGGAAATGAAAGAGAATTATATCATTTAATAGATCATGAACAGCGTATTCATAATCAAAAAACAAAAATAAAATTCAATACTTGGATTAAAAATATATGATGAAATACTTAATAGAATTGCTTAGGGTTTTTTAGAGAGAGAAAGTAAATGCTTTTTCGAAGTTGTTCTTTGATTGTCAAAGTACGTGATAGTCAAACCTTAAACGTGAAAACCTAAGAAACCTTAAGCGTGAAAACCTCATTTTAGATGTTATTAAGTACTTATAGAATGACAATCTTACAAAAATATAGTAAAATTTCGATGCTAGTAAAACGGCCCACCATAAGTCATTGAACACATTTTTAACTATACATTAAGGGGCGTTTTTTGATGTTGTAATTTCTGTAGTAGTATTTGGTGTTTATGCTTTAAGGTTTAACCTTTAATATACCTAAATGTAGTGTTATAATCATTTAGGCGCATAACACCAACCGTTTTTAAAAGATTTTGTCATCTATGAGCATATATATAGCATTAAAATACGTGTGTAAATGTAATAAACTGTTACACATCACAAAGTACGTGATATTGAACCCTTAAACGTGAAAACCTCATCTAATATGTTATTAAGTACTCATAGAATGACAATCTTACAAAAATATAGTAAAATTTTGATACTAGTAAAACGCCCCCTTAAATGTCATTGAACACGTTTTTAGCTATGTATTTAGGGGGCATTTTCGAAGTTGTAATTTCTATAGTATTTGGTGTTTATGCTTTAAGATTTAGCCTTTAATATACCCAAATTTAGTGTTATAATCATTGTAGGGGCATAACACCAACCATTTTTAAAAGATTTAGTCATCTATGAGGGTATATATAGCATTAATATATTTATATAAGACAGAATGCCATCTATCTTATCTCAAACGAAGAATAATAAACAAAAATAAAGATAGAATGCAATACCGCATCAACACATGACCGGAAAAGGTAACTATTGTGGTTTCATGGGTGTCATTTTCGGTAACTGGTATCGAAAATATAACTATAATGAAATGCTAGGAAATATTTATGGATTTGGGGTAAATACGCAAGTCTTTTAATAATTTGGGCAATGAAAAATATTTAAAAGGACGATTCAATGAGGCTATATCATTTAAGACCGAAGCAATTGAAATGAAAACATTCATTTAGTGTTGTTATTTAGCAATTAGTGTTATCTTCATCGTATAAACTGGATACTAATCATTTTGGTAAGTCTTAGTTATATAGGAGCATGTAATATTGTTATAAGAGTACGTAGCACGTCACTGAAATTTCTTTTCAAATGACTTTAAAATAAATGCACTACCTTAGTAAGTAGAACTCAATTACCGAAACGGGTTACACATTCATAGTTCTTTTATAAATGTGATCGTTTATTAAAATTGTTATATATCTCAAATGTACGTGAAGTTTTAGAAATAGTCATAGTTATGGAGAGAGAGATGAACTGTGTGAGAGAGAAACATAGGGTGTCCAACCCACACGTGAGAGAGAGAGATGAGAGCAAAAAATTACGAGAGACAGTGAGAAAGAGAGTGTAGGGCACGTAGGATCTAGAGGACAATACAATGGCAAGCATCTAGGTTCCAACTACACCGGTGGTAGACGTAACTCGGATATATCGTTCATGTTTTTCAACTTTCCAGATGAATGGGGAATGGGTAGACTATGGATGATATTTAAGATGTATGGGACAGTTTTCGACATGTTCATGGTCCAAAGACGACTTCGAAATGGGCAGAGATACAGGTTTGTTCGATTCAATTCGTTAGGGATGTGGAGGGGTTGTTGAGACAGTTACAGAAAATCAAGATTGGAGAGGAATGGTTGAGGGTTTATGTGGCACATGATAGAATATACAAAGTTAATGCTGGGCCAAGAAAGGGTATGGAAAAACAAGAGACCAGTAGCAACGGTGCGACTAATGGGGAAAGGTGCAGAAACGTTGGTAATGGGGTTAACAGGGACAATTGAAGATTCGTAGACGTCGTTAATGGTGGAATCAACAGAACTGGTGTTAATAATTATGGAAAGGTGTCGAATGGAATGGGTGGTCAAGCACTTAATAAGGAGGGGATCACTTTGAATAGGGACGAGACAGGGTCGGAGAGAACCATCGAGGTGGATGATATGGATACAAACAGTGCATTGTTTGGCAGGAGTGTGATGGGTGAAGTGAAGGCCATGTGCTTCCGGTTCTATGCGAAGAGCAAGGGCTAGCTGGGATCGAAGTAAAATTACTAGGGCTAGGTGAAAACAAAAAAGGGGTGTTGGACGCATATAAAGAATACTACGATGAAGTGGGTAAAGAGAATAATGGGATTTTTCATTCTAGGAGTGGAATAGAGGATGAAGCTATTAGTGTTTTATGCAATATGAACATGGAGTCAAGGAAATAGGGGAAATGATTGGAGTGTCATGGGTTCGAGCCGAAGAAGAACATAAAGAAAAAAATTGTAGTCGTGAGGGGAATAAGACGGAAGAGACGGCTGGTCACCTGCCTTCTTAGAACTGAGGTATGGTTGTTTTGTTTGTTTTATTTAGTTCATTTATGAAGATGATTTCGATAAATGTTAGGGGTATGGGGGAGAGTGGGAAAAAAAGTTGGATTAGATCAATTATTAAGGACGAATGACCGGATGTTATCGGGCTTCAAGAAACGAAATGTGGGATGGTGGACGATATATGGGTTGAGGATTTATGGGGTGGGCAAGGGTGAGGTTACGCACAATTGCCTGCGAACGGTAATTCAGGGGGTATAATAATGATTTGGAATACGAGGGTTTTTACTTGTAAAGAAGCAGTAGGGGACGAGAGATTTATCTCGGTAAAGGGAACATGGAAGGGGAAAAATGAAGAGGTATTTTTGGTATGTATTTATGGGCCACACGTGAGTAGACAAAAAATATCGTTATGGGATAGAATAGAAGATTTTATGAATAGATGGCAAGGGGCGTGGTGTATCTTCGGGGACTTAAATGTGGTTAGGAGAAATGAGGATAGAATTAATTCTCAAGTGAACATTAAGGAAATGACGGATTTTAACGGGTTCATAAACAACATGAGGTTAGTCGAGATTCCAATGGGCGGGAGGAAATTTAAAAGGGTAAGCGATGATGGATTGAAATTTAGCAAATTAGATCGATTCTTGTTGAATGAGAAGTTTAACAATTTATGGGTTAATCTATCGGTGATCGCCTTGGATAGGAAGTTATCGGACCACTGCCCGATAGTGATAAAGGATGTTGAGTTGGACTTTGGTCCAAAGCCATTTAGAGCCTTCAATATTTGGTTGGAAGAACCGGATTTTATGCATGTAGTGGAGGAAGCGTGGAGGAAAGAGATAAGGAGCACACGACCATATTGTATTTTTCGTGATAGACTGAAAAATGTCAAGGCAAGTCTTAGGGTATGGAGTAAGGATAGGTTCGGGGGGCATAAAGAGAAAATGGAAAAGTTAAGGGCTGAAGCAATGGGATGGGAGTTAGAGGCACAAAAAAGAACGTTGACAGATAATGAGAGGACTTCATGGATGGAGGCTAGAATGCAATGGGAGGATAAGGAAAGGGAATACGGTAACATGCTTCGCCAAAAATCTAGAATTAGGTGGGATATTGAAGGCGATGAAAATTCAAAATTCTTTCACTCTCGTGTTAGGAGAAGGAATAATAATGTAATTTAAGAGGACTTATGGTTAACGGGTTGTGGTGTGAGGATCCTAAAATAATCAAAGAACAGATGGCTAGACATTACAAAAATTTATTTTCTGAGAGGGGAGTGACTCGTCCGTTATTCTGTAATAGCAAAGGTTGAGAAAATATCGATGGAGGAGGCTCATATGTTGGAGATGGGATTTAAGGAAAAGGAAGTATGGGAAGCTATTTGTGGTTGGGGGGGGGGGATAAAGCTCCGGGGCCCGATGGTTTTAATTTTATGTTGATAAAAAAATCATGGGCGGTCATTAAATCGGACCTTCTAAGGGCGGTTCGGTGGTTTTGGGAAAGAATGGAAATCTCTAGGGGTTGTAATGCTTCCTTCGTCACCATTATTCCTAAGGTCGCGGATCCTATCGGGCTTGCTGATTTTCTTCCTATTAGCCTTATCGGATGCTATTATAAAATTATTGTAAAAATGTTAGCGGAAAGGGTTAAACGAGTGTTGGGGAATGTGGTGGGGGAAGTGCAAAATGCATTTATAAAATGTAGATTTATCCTTGACGAGGTACTCATAGCAAACGAGACAATGGAATTCATGATGAAAAAGAAAAAAGGGGCTTAATTTTCAAAGTGGACTTTGAGAAGGCGTACGATAGCATTAACCGGAGATTTTTAATATATATAATGAAAAAAATGGGATTCGAAGAAAAATGGTGTAAATGGGTGGAGACTTGTCTTAGGTCGTCATCTATGTCCATTTTGGTCAACGGATACCCATCGGAGGAATTTGGTCTAGAAAGGGGGGTTAGACAAGGAGACCCATTATCACCTTTTTTATTTATCTTGGCGGCAGAGGGACTTAATGCGATTGCTAATGAGGCGGTGGAGAAGGGTATTTTTAGAGGAGTGGTAGTAGGCACAAATAAGATCATGGTTTCACATTTACAATATGCGGATGATACTATATTTTTTGGAGAATGGAATAAAGAGAATGCTAAATCTCTTTTGTATATTCTCAAATGTTTGGAAGAGGTATCCAGTTTGAATGTAAACTATAACAAGAGTAAGATATACGGTATTGGTGTCAATGAGGGGGATATGGCGGACATGGCGAGATGGATGGGGTGTGGCATCGGGGACTTTCCGTTTACATATTTGGGGTTACCAATTGGTGAGAATATGAGGCGAGTTAATGCTTGGGGTCTCGTGGTGGAGAAATTCAAAAATCGATTAGCAAATTGGAAAGCAAAAACGATGTCTTTCGGGGGGCGTCTAACATTGGTTAAATCGGTTCTTGGGAGCTTGCCATTGTATTATTTCTCGATGTTTCGCGTGCCTTTCACTGTGTTAAATAATCTTGAGAGTATTAGGAAAAATTTCTTGGGGGGGGGGGGGGGGGGGGGGGTGGATCGGGGAGGGAAAAAATCTTTCATGGGTTAAATGGGATTCAATACTTGCATCTTTCAGGTTAGGGGGGCTTAATATTGGGTCATTGAGGGCCAAAAACTTGGCTTTATTAGGTATTTAGGAGGGAGGGCGGGAGCTTGTGGGTTAGGGTGATTAAAAGTATACATGGGAATTGTGGGGGGTTGGGCGAGGATAGGGCATTGGGTAGGGTAGGGTCAGGAGGCGGGGTTTGGAATGATATTGTGCGGATTGGTGAGGAGATCGATGCAACGGGGGTAGAGTTTACTTCATCTTGTATCGGGGAGTTGGGGGACGGGAGGGATATAAGGTTTTGGTTAGATAAGTGGGTTGATAATCGGAGACTTTGTGATAGATTTCCTAGACTTTATCATTTAGATAGAGGTAAGGAGGGCTATGTGTGTGATAAGGGGTCGTGGGTCAATGATGTGTGGTGCAAAATATTGGGTAAGAAGCATTAGAGGTAGAGTAATGGGAATGGGATTGGGTAAGAAGCATTAGAGGTAGAGTAAGTAGGGAATTAGAAGAGCTTTTAGGTGTTGTGCAAAATATTGTGGTTAATTCTAATTGTAGGGATAAATGGAGGTGGACTCTTGATGAAGACGGCGATTTTACGGTTAAAGAGCTAGCTAGATTGGTGGAGGAGAAGATCTTACATGTGGCAAGTGGAGGACATGAGACGATTTGGAATAAATTGGTCCCAAAGAAAGTAAATATTTTCGTGTGGAGGGCACTTAAAGGAAGACTTCCGGTTCGTGTGGAATTAGATAGAAGAGGCATTGACTTGGACTCGGTTCTTTGTCCTAGTTGTAACAATATAGTGGAAACTTGCGCTCATAGCTTGGTCACTTGTGATTTAGCAATGAGCGTGTGGGAAAAAATATTCAATTGGTGGAGGGTGGGGAGTGTTAATGCTTTTACTATTGATGAAGTTTTTTCATCTAATGGAGGTGTTAATGTTCCCAACTTTCTAAATCATGTTTGGCAAACGGTTATTTGGACTTCCGGTTACTTCATTTGAAAATAAAGAAATGCACGTGTGTTCGGTAAAAAAGTTTCAAAAGTACTAACAAAATTGTTCAAGATATTCAACTCAAAAGTTTTGAATGGATTGTGAGAAGATCAAACAAATAAAAAGAGTTAGATTGGCATCAATGGTTGTGGGAACCTTTAAAGATACGGCTTCAGTAAGGATGTTAGTGTTTATTTCGAGTTTCATAGACTGCTACGATAACTCAGAGATGACAGTTTAATGTTGTTCAGTGAACTCTTAGGGTGCAAAGGGTATCCAGTCAAGTTATCAGCACTTGCTGTTGTGTCAGTGGATGGTATGCATCAGATATGTTAGTGTTTATGTACTCATTGTGTGTCATTATTGTCGTGGTCATTTTGATCTTTGAGTTTAATTGTCCTAGTGGGTCATGGGTCAACATACTTTTAGTATTACTGGGTCAGGTAGTGAATGGTGCTTGATCCTATCTTTTGGGATCCTGTACTTGGTATCTTGTTTTCTCAAAGTCTTTGGCGTCTGTATGCATCTTGTAGTGTCTTTATTTTCTTGGGTCCCTTTCTCCTTAATTGACTTGTTGAGGAGTTTGGGATGCCATTTCTTGTGTATTTTGTTCCTTGTTTGATTCCCATATATATATATATATATATATATATATATATATATATATATATATATATATATATATATATATATATATAAAATCTCAAATGTACGTGATAGCCGGCCTCTAAAAGGGTAAAACTCTTTTAAAATGATATTAGGTATTTCTAGTTTGATAATGATTCAGAAAAATAATAAAATTTCAATAATTGGTGAAAATTCACAATAAGGGTATCCAAATACTGTTTTATTGGAATTAAGTGTCCGTTTGGTTTAATACTTTGGGATGGGTTTTTATTTGAAAAAACATCAATTAATTTTTTGGTTGAATTTAAAGGATTATGATTTAAGCAACATATTCTTAGATGTTTAAAGTCAATTATAACAAGAATCAATTCTCAAAAACCACAATCTATTTTAATTTTATGTACACAGCGGAAAACCAATACTCTACCCCCTTTTATTGAATTCATTAGCCATTTTATAAGTGTTACACCATTTGAGAAAATTATATACCTCACAGTGAAATTAATGCAACTTTTTTTCATGTATGCAAATTAGTGAACTTTATACCATTTTGGTAAAATACATACTATTTTAGTGAACTTTATACATTTTATGCAAAAATTATTTTTAGTTAACTTTACACAATGTTCATGATTATTATACTACTTTTGTGACTTTTATTCATGTATTGACCGTAAAACATTCCAGGATCGCCAATCTGGGGATGATGAAGCGATGGCTTTGGATGAGGCATTTTGTACGGCTCTTGAATACGGTTTGCCACCAACTGCCGGCTGGGGTTTGGGTATTGATAGGCTTGCAATGTTGCTCACCGACTCACAGAACTTCAAGGTTTGTATATTTTTCTTCTCATTTATTCAATGCTTTTGAGCCCGTTTTGGGATCAATAAAGTTCATTATCTTTGCTCAAACAGGAAGTTATACTGTTCCCGGCCATGAAACCCCAAGTACACATTAAACGATCAGTCGAAGAAGGTATGTCTTCCCTTTTATATTTGTTTTTTTGGTGACCCGGTACTTAAATGAAATAACCGGTATTTACGAAAATAAACGTAATTTATCCTCTTTTTTTTCATGACCAACTAATTTAGTTTTTTATGTTTAAATAATTTTTTTAAAACAGCCCATCATTTGTTGTGATATAATCATCTCTTCACCACGGATTAATAAGCTTGTTATATTCTCAATAGCTAGGTAGTTCCGATTATATGCACGATATATCTTTTTTTTTTTTTTTTTTTTTTTTTTTTTTTTTTTTCAATATTAACTTATATATGATAAAACACATTAGTTACTATTATTGCACATATTAGTTATTTTCATCCTTCCCTTTTGACACTCAGGGTTCGTGGCGGCAGCTATGACGAGTGAAAAGAAAGAGACTTAATGGAGCCATGTTGATTACTACAAATGTAGTTTAATGAATATTTGAAGTTTGATTAGCTTTAGACCTATTTGTGTTTGTGATGCATTTGAATTAAGATTAATACTTACTAGTACTTTATGCATTTGAATACGATGTTTAGAATGCATAGCGCGCTGCTTGGGATTGAGGAAACTGATGTTGAAAAGCCAAGAAATCCTCAATGGATTCAATATATTGACGTTACTGATGTTCAAACATATGGGATTTTTGATACCACACTTAAAGGATGTTTAGAATGCATAACGCAACCTCTTCACTTCATGTTGTATACAACTCACATATGCATCTTTTGAACATGTCTTGTACGTCTGCAACTTTTGCGCGTATAATAGCCGGGTCTCGCACTTTTTGGCCGGGTCAAGCCATATATGGCTGGGTCTAGTCGTATAATAACCGATTCTAGCCATATATGGTTGGGTCTAGCCGTATAATGGTCTGGTCTAGCCGTATAATGGCCGGGTAAAGTTATATATGGTTGGGTTTAGCCTTATAATCGTCGGGTCTAGCCATAAATGGCCGTGTATAGCCGTATAATGGATGAGTCTAGCCGTATATTAGTCGGGTCTAGCCATTATATTGGGCGAGTTCCTTAGATGCTCTTCATTGGTTGTGTTTTTGAATTACTTTTTTTTGACAGATTTTGCATTATATTACTTGGATTTTTATAACCCTTGAAAAATTAAAAATACTCTCTAAAAGGTATATTATCTCACTAAAATATTTTTAGTGAAATATTATACCTTTTAGCGAGTATTTTCAATTTTATTATTTTTAGTGAAATACCATGACGTCATTATAGGCATTAGAATATATACCATTTCTTTTTTGGTAGTAAATGACTAATGGCCGGGTCTAGCCATATAATGGCCGCGTCTAGCCATATACGGCTGGGTCAAACCGTATTTGGCTGGGTCTTGCCATATAACGACCTTGTCTAGCCATATAATAGCCGGGTCAAGTTACATATGGCTATGTCTAACCGTATATGGCCTGGTCTAGCCGTATATGGCGGTGTCTAGCCATATATGGCGATGTCTAGCCATATTAGGTCGGGTCTAGCCGCATAATGGCCGGTTCTAGCTGTATAATAGCCGGGTCTCACACTTTTTGGCCGGGTCAAGCCCATATATGGCTGGGTCTACCAGTATAATAATTGATTCTAGCCATATATGGCCACGTCTAGCTGTATAATGGTCTGGTCTAGCTGTATAATAGTCGGGTAAAGTTATATATGGCTGGGTTTAGCCTTATAATTGTCGGGTCTAGCCATATATGGCCGGGTATAACCATATAATGGATGAGTCTAGCCATATATTGGTCGGGTCTAGCCATTTTATTGGGTGGATTCCTTAGATAACCTCTACTGGTATTCGTCACACATGCTCGATTTTGAACTGTCACAATGTAACATATTTACGTGACTAAATGTACGAGAATAAAATAAACAGACACACTTGAACGGTCACACTGTAACATATATGTCACACATTTGTGTATTTATGTGACTAGAGGGTAACTGGTAAATATATTTCGATTATTTAGTCACTTTTAATTGGGGACGTGTGACAGATACAAATCAACTTGAAACATTAGTCACACTATATATATAAATATGTGACAAATATATGTCACACAATTGAACAGTGTGACCAAAACAGATATATGGTCACATGAAGTAATTGTGTTTGTGGCTAAATTATATAGTCAAGTTTGTCACACATTATTTAAACGTGACTGCTATTCTTTGTTGAATATTTAGCCACATAGCGTTTGAAATGTGTGACAACTGAAAAGTAAGTTTGAAGCGTTAGTCACGATATGCATTTAATAGTGATAAATATATGTCACACACTTGAAGAGTGTGACCAAATGTCATATATGGTCACACTAAACCATAGAAATATGATTAAGTGTAACTAAAATTCGATACATATGGTCATGTAAGTTAATACGTTTATCTAAAGTTCAGTGTGTTTTTGCTTGCCAAATCATAATGTGTATAGTCACATATATTTGTAGCACGATGTCACAACCCACAATTTCAGGTCATTTTTCCAAACTTCGACATTCTACTATTCACAAATTACTATTCATTGATCACTATTCATCGTTTTACTATTCATCGTTTTTTAGGTCAATTTGACATTCCGAGACACATTCAGAAATTTTACTATTCACTTGACACTATTCATTTCCGAGAGAAAATCACTATTCACGTGCATTACTCATGTCATCGTAAATTTAGTTTACGAGTGTTCAAATTCGCGTAACCGTATTGGTTCAGGAGCGAATTCATGCATTATTATCAGGGACATTTCATACGGACTAGGATTAGTCGACATATCATCATTAGGGCACTTGCATACTATTCCACTCGTAGGATAAATAAATTAATACTTTTGGTACAATTAACGATTTAAGTATGTTTATTTTAAATAAACACTAATACGCGAACTATAAATGTGACTAACACGTCCAACACTCCCGACTATGATCCCAATATATTTTTAAATTCATTTTTATAATATAAAAATTATAATATTAATTTACCCGGTATTTTGGATATTTATTTTAATTATTAACTTAAGATTACTAAAACTTCGACGGTTTTCGTAGAAATTAAACTATAATTATCTAAACACCCAATAATTTTATCCAACCTATTTTTATAATTTTTATAACTTTATTATGACCCGGTTAACTCCGTTAAAATTTATTTTTAGTTAACCCGGTACCCGGTACATTTTAAAACTACAAATAACACTTAATAATGCATTTTACCACCAAAGTCTTACCCACATTCCCCCCCCCCCCCCCCTTGACTTTGCCGCCCCCCCCCCCCCCCCCCCATACCTCTTTCTTACAAAACCACTAACTTACTCTTACACATAAATGCATTATACTTACTTTTACATATCAATTATATATCAAATAATACATAAACCATACCTTACCTTTTTCACTTCATTTTCAACAACTCAAAAATTTCTTCTTCTCTCTTTTGCTCTCTTGAACCCACGGCCACAAGGAAGAAAGGAGGCAAGACCAAAATTTTTCCAAGATCTTAGTGTAAATCGTGTTCTTATAGTATCCTTGTTAGAGTTTTGAGATATAAACTCAAGGATTATTAGGTTTTTTTATCATCTAATCACACCACATCTCAAAGTAAGTTTACAAAACTCATTTCATAATTTTTACAAAGTTATTACTATGGTTATATAATTTTCTTACTAGATCTCATACATGCATTAACTTATACCACTTTATTTTTGTAAACTTTTGATCATACAAGCCCTAGAAGTGATTTTTGGTTAGATCCTTGTTAGATCTACTTGGTTTTGATGTTTAGGAACCCATGACACCCTAAGAAGGTGTATGGTAGGATTAGATTAGTTTTGTGGTGTTTGAAAGTGGTTTGAATGAAGATGGAACTAGATTAGAACCCTAGAAATGGTTTTTGAAACACTTGAAATACCTACTGTCCCTATTTCTATTTCGTGGGAAAATCAGTGGTTGATGACTAATTTTTGACCAAATATTTAGAAAATACTTTTAAAAACGAAACTTTAGGCGAAAGAACGGATTAAAACGAGCTTATAACGAAGGAGATATGATTTTTGTAAATTTAACGACGAAAACTATTTTTGTAAAAACTGCTTGCTGTTTGGCAGATTTCAATGGGTAAAAAGAGGCATTAAAGGTAACCTAGAGGAGCCGAGTTATCAAAAATATACTAGTATACACAAAAACGAATCCGTGGACATAAAGAACAAGGAAAACGAGCCTAAAACGACCGAGTTATACCCGTTTTAACATCATCAAAACTATATATATATATATATATATAGTCACAAATAAAAATAATAACGTACGTACTAAATGGTATATTTTCTAGAAACGATACTAATGACTATATTCTTAACAAATGAATACGTACGACCCAAGAGTATATTTATACGACTTAACGACGTTATTTTAAGGTGTTCGATACGAGGATTATAACGCTAACATTTTCGTACGAGTTAATATGACAAGTTATATACTTCACTAAATGGACTTATTTTTCCTAAGTATGGGAACTATTTTACTATGACGATAACTAATATTTCCAAATTACGAGTGGTATGAGTATCATGTGCATGTGCATTCACTACATTACGGCTTGATCTTAATTAGATCGCGATTATTCATTTAGGTTGCGGTTAGTGTTCGCGCCTCATTGTCCCGAATACTTTTACCTCATTGCACCATCTTTGTACCATCACTTCGAGGTGAGTTCTCATAGCCCCGTTTTAATTACTTATTTGATTTCCAATCCCACGGGGGAGAATACATTGCACAATTATTTTTGTACATGCCCAAGTATATCAAATTCCATACATTGCTTAAGTTGCCTTACTACCAAGTTAAGTCCCCTTATATATATCATGGACCGTTAATTTTAGATAAGCGAGAGTGAGTGGATAGATCTATCGAGGGTGACGCCTCCATTCGCGTTGGGTTGCTCCAACGGGACGAATGCATTTCATGTCTTAACGAATTGAGTGTCTGGTAAACACTCTGGTGGGGCCATTACTAAGTCTAGCTTCGGGGTCATGAGCTTAAGAGACAATGTAGCATTTTTGACATTTTTGTCGGTTTACTTATTACTTGTGGCTTATGTACATACGATTTACTTACAAACCTATGATTATTCACCAACTTTATGTTGACCGTTTTTCGCAATGTATTTCTCAGGTAACTAAGGCATATTCTCATGGCATTGCATGGAGTCACTTTGTGTATCAAGGATGACGCGTCTCTTTTGGATTTCATGCACTTATGAACTATCGTTTGATTGTACTAAACTTGTTTCCGTAAACTTTTCCAACTTTTGGGACCTATGTTTTATACTCTGAAAATTTTGAATGAATCAAACGATGTATTTTCTAAACGACACTTTAGGTCGTTCAATATATCCTTGCCTGTGTGCTATGATCCGTTACACCCTCAGGTATTCCATTCCGCTGCCATTCAGGTATTTTGGGGGTGTTACAGATTGGTACCAGAGCTAAGGTTATAGCGAACTAGGTTGCATCATGGACCGTAGACTATAACCACACCATCATAGCATATCATCATTTCATCATAGGTGCATATTTACTTATTTTTAGGTGATGCCATTATACGAGTTATTTATTTTTATTTCACCTTTATTATCACAGAGACATGTCTTCGAATCCAAACACTGTTGTACTTTACACTATATCAGATTCTGATGATGAGGGCTCTGTGTCCTCCACTGCTGTTTCACCATTTGTTTCTCCTACACCTGAGTTGCCACTGTTGGCGTCAGATGATGATACCGAACCTTTCGAGGATGAGGAGACGGCTCCTACTCCTCATGTCCATCCTATTGTACCACTTGATGTCACCCATGTACCCACTGACATACCATCATCTCCTACTACTACTATCCATTCAGAGCCGAGACTTATGTTTCCTAGGGATAAGACTATCCAGGCTGCTAGGAAGAGAGTTCGTTATGCTACATCTACTTATAGGACCCTCCCTAGTCCTACTGTGCCTACACCACCACCACCAGCCTTACCCACTGCTACCCCTATATCCACCTCACTCTTGCCGCTCAGGAAGCGTGCAAGGCTTACCACTCCAGATTCACCTACCACTGAGACTGCTGACCTTTCACCACCACCAGTATACCACATAGGTGAGAGTTCGAGAGTGGCTGCAGCTAGGGATCCTACAGCCGTTACACTAGAGGATCAGTTTGATGCTCAGCAGGAGCAAGTCGATAGTTTGGGGTATAGAGTTGATGAGATTATTACCACTCGACTTGAGGCTGTCGAGGAGCAGGTTGAGGATTTGATTCAGGGCAGAGTTAGTATTGATATGTCTTACCATGGACTCGAGGCACGACAGTTGAGGCACCAGGAGGAGATTGAGCTACTTAGGGATGAGTTACCTGAGATTCGAGATAGAGCTCAGGCGACACAGGAGACTCAGTGGGAGCAGGTAGATCAGTTGGCATTGCTTCGAGAGAGGTTAGTTGTATTGGAGCGTAGAGATGCTTCTTTTCAGTTACGAGTTGAGCATCTTGAGGAGATCGTGGTTGCGATGGATTGTGAGATTCGCCGCTTGAGGGGAGAGCCTGGACCATCTAGAGCACCTGGAGGAGCCTAGACGTAGACTGGTATTATATTAGCTTTTATTATTTTCCTAGTCCCGGGATGTGGGACATAGTTCAAGAACTTGTAGTCTTTTGGTTGTTGTACAAACAAATATATCAAGTGTGACTCTACTATGTTGGAAATGTTGTGCTATATATTATATCGGTCCATGTAGGCCGAAATTTTCATGTATTATATTCATGTGTTGTGATTATATTTATGATGTTTCGTGGTTGCTCTTTATTATTATCGCATTATACAGGTTGTGGTTGTATATATATGTGTCGTGGTTGTTGTGGTTGTATATATATACTTGTCGTGGTGATGTCTAGACAGATTGTGGTTGTATTCATACATGTCGTGGTTGTATTTATACTTGTTGTGGTTGTATATATTTATACATGTTGTGGGTGTATATCTTTGGTTCGATGACTATTTCTATTATGATTTTTCTCATGGTTATTTCCATTGTGATTTATCAGAAATATGGCACCAAGGAAGAGTAAGACTGCACCAGAAACACCCGCTATGACTCAAGCCGCTATCCGCAAGTTGGTCAGGGATAGTATTGCAGAAGCTCTGGAGATTGAGAGAGCTGAGGTTGCTGCTAGGGCTGCTGAGACTGCTTCTAATACAGGAACAGTTGAACCAACTGCTACTAGGCGTGAATGTACATGGAAAGATTTCAAGATTAGTGATCCTATCAAATTTAAGGGCACTGAAGGAGCGGTTGCTTTGATCCGCTGGTTTGAAAAGACTGAGAATGTATTTCTCATGTGTGAATGCCCGGACGTCAGCAAGGTAAAATTTGCTACATGTATGCTTCTTGATGAAGCTATGTCTTGGTGGAATTCTTATGCTCAGCCCATTGGTATGGAAAATGCTCACAAGCTCACTTGGGATCAATTCAAGAAATTGATGACAAAGAAGTTTTGCCCTCGTACTGAGGTGCAAAAGTTGGAAACAGAATTTTATGAGCTGGTAACTAAAGGCGATGATATCGAGACCTACATCAGGAAGTTTCAAGAGTTGGCTGTACTGTGTCCAACTATGGTTCCCGATGATGATAAAAAGATGGAAAACTTCATTGGTGGGCTGCCTGAAAGTATTCGAGGAGATGTGATTTCTTTTGATCCTCAATCAATGGAAGAGGCTATTCGTATAACTCAGAAACTCATGGTCCAAGTGGTTAAAGGAAAAGCTGCTGTCAACAACAATAACCGTTCAAACAACACCAAGTACACCAACACTTGAAACAACAACAACTATAACAACAATCGAAACCGCAACTATCCCAATAACCGAAACAACAACCCAAACAACAACAACAACAACAAGAGAAGGTTTGATTACAACCAAGGTGGAAATGTTGTTCAGCCGCCACCTAAGAGGCAAGAAGTGGCAAGGGCCTATGCTGCCGGACCAACTGAAAGAAGAGGTTATGAGGGTAATTTACCCAAGTGTGAAAAGTGTCAGAAGCATCATAACCCAGGACGTTGCCCAGATCTATGTGGCAACTGCAAGAAGGCTGGTCACTACACCAAAGATTGCAAGAGTCCAAACTTTGGTGGCAATCAGAAACCACCGGTAACATGTTTTGGCTGTGGAGAAATTGGACACTATAAGGGAGAGTGCCCAAAGAAGAAGAATCAAGGAACTGGGAATCAAGATGGAAAGGCTCGAGGAAGAGCTTATGTTATGGGAGGAGACGATGTCAAATAAGACCCGAATGTTGTTGCGGGTACGTTCCTCGTTAATAATCGTTATGCATCCATTTTATTTGATTCAGGAGCGGATAGAAGTTTTGTTTCTATTGCATTTGCACCTTTACTTAACATAGAACCAACCCCATTAGACATTTCCTATATCGTTGAATTAGCCGATGGGTCTTTAGTTAACACCAACACCATTGTCCGTGGTTGCACCATAAATTTCCTAAACCATCCATTCAATATAGACCTTATGCCCGTAGAACTTGGAAGTTTCGACGTTGTTATCGGTATGGATTGGTTATCTCGGCATCGAGCAAGAATTATTTGTGATGAGAAAGTTGTTCACCTTCCTTATAACGGTGAAACTTTGGTTGTTCGTGGAGAGCGAAGTGGAACTAGACTCAGTATTATATCGTGCATTAAAACCGAGAAGTACATAAAGAAGGGTTGTTATGCATTCTTGGCTCACATCACGGAGAAGAAGTCGGATGAGAAACGACTTGAAGATGTGCCAATTGTTAAGGAATTTCAAGAGGTTTTTCCGGAAGAATTGCCAGGACTTCCGCCTACACGCCAAGTTGAGTTTCAAATTGAATTAGTGCCAGGAGCTGCACCAATTGCACGAGCACCGTATAGACTTGCACCTTCGGAAATGCAAGAATTGTCGAATCAACTACAAGAAATTTTGGACAAAGGATTCATTAGACCGAGTTCCTCGCCTTGGGGAGCGCCGGTTTTGTTTGTGAAGAAGAAGGACGGAACTTTCAGAATGTGCATCGACTATCGTGAGCTGAACAAGTTAACGGTTAAGAACCGTTATCCACTCCCAAGAATTGACGACTTGTTCGACCAGTTACAAGGTTCCAGTTTTTATTCCAAGATTGATTTAAGATCCGGTTATCATCAACTTAAAGTTCGGGAAGAAGATATCCCGAAGACGGCATTTAGAACACGCTATGGTCATTATGAGTTTCAAGTGATGCCTTTTGGATTAACCAACGCACCTGCGGTATTTATGGATCTCATGAATAGGGTGTGCAAACCGTATCTTGATAAGTTTGTGATCGTATTCATTGACGATATCTTGATTTATTCCAAGAGTAAGGAAGATCACGAAGAACACCTCAGAACAATCCTGGAACTACTCAAGAAGGAGCAATTGTATGCCAAATTTTCTAAGTGTGATTTTTGGATACGAAGAGTTCAATTTCTTGGCCACGTCATTGATAGCCAAGGTTTACAAGTCGACCCAGCAAAGATCGAGGCAGTTAAGGATTGGGCTACGCCCAAGTCTCCTACGGAAATTCGTCAATTCCTAGGACTTGCCGGATATTACAGAAGATTTATTGAAGGGTTTTCTAAGATAGCGAAGTCGTTGACAAAGCTGACACAAAAGAATGAAAAGTACGAGTGGGGAGAAAAACAAGAGTCCGCATTTCAACTATTGAAACAAAAGCTGTGTAGCGCACCGATTTTGTCACTACCTGAAGGTATTGAGAACTTTGTGGTATATTGCGATGCTTCGCATCAAGGACTTGGAGCTGTGCTAATGCAAAACGAGAAGGTGATAGCTTATGCATCTAGACAGCTTAAGACACACGAGAAAAATTACACTATGCACGACTTGGAGTTGGGTGCGGTAGTTTTTGCACTCAAGATTTGGAGACACTACCTTTATGGTACCAAGTGTGTAATTTTTACCGACCACAAGAGCTTACAGCATATACTTGATCAGAAGGAACTCAATATGAGACAACGTCGTTGGCTAGAATTGTTGAGTGATTACGATTGTGAAATCCGATATCACCCAGGAAAAGCAAATGTTGTAGCAGATGCACTTAGCCGAAAAGAACGACTCAAACCTTTGAGGGTTAGGTCATTGGGAATGACTATCATTTCGCCATTACCATCAAAGATTTTAGAAGCTCAGATTGAGGCTCTCAAAGAAGAAAATCGACCACATGAGAAAATTTATGGTATGCCAGAAAGCGAAAATGGCTTTGTAAAGAGATCAGACGGAGTGTTATGCTTCAAGGACCGAAGTTGGATACCACTCTATGGTGGAGTGCGAGAATTGATTATGCATGAATCACACAAGTCGAAGTACTCTATTCATCCAGGTTCTGATAAGATGTATCAGGATCTCAAAAAGCTTTATTGGTGGCCGAACATGAAAGCAGAAATAGCTATGTACGTCAGCAAATGTCTTACTTGTGCTAAAGTGAAAGCCGAATACCAGAAACCGTCAGGGTTACTTCAACAACCAGAAATTCCACAATGGAAGTGGGAACGTATTGCTATGGATTTTGTCACTAAACTTCCTAAGACGTCAGGAGGTTTCGATGCTATTTGGGTAATTGTTGATCGTCTTACCAAATCAGCCCATTTCATACCCATTAGAGAGACTTATTCAATGGAACAACTTGCTAGACTTTATGTCAAGGAAATCGTCTCAAGACACGGTGCACCAGTTTCCATCATTTCCGACAGAGATAGTCGTTTTACTTCAAACTTTTGGCGGTCATTACAAGATTCTTTTGGATCCAAATTAGACATGAGCACTGCTTACCATCCTCAGACCGATGGTCAGAGCGAGAGAACTATTCAGACACTTGAGGACATGCTACGAGCATGTGTGATTGACTTTGGAAATGGTTGGGCTAACCATTTGCCGTTGATCGAGTTTTCCTATAACAACAGTTACCATTCGAGCATTAAGGCTGCACCATTCGAGGCACTTTATGGTCGTAAGTGTTGATCTCCAGTTTGTTGGGCCGAAGTCGGTGAAGTACAATGTACTGGCCCAGAAATGGTACAAGAAACAACATAAAAGATAATTCAGATTCGAGAGAGACTCGAAACTGCTAGAAGTCGACAGAAAAGTTACGCAGATGTTCGACGCAAACCATTGGAATTTCAGGTCGGGGACAAAGTTATGTTGAAAGTCTTTCCTTGGAAGGGCGTGATACGATTTGGAAAACGCGGGAAATTGAACCCGAGATACATTGGGCCATTCAAGATCCTGGAGAGGATTGGTCCGGTTGCTTACAAGCTTGAACTTCCATCAGAACTTAGCAACGTACACAACACGTTTCATGTTTCGAACCTCAAGAAATGTCTTTCGGACGAGTCTGCCATTATACCATTAGAAGAAATACAACTCGATGACAAGCTTAATTTTGTGGAAGAACCAGTTGAAATAATGGATCGCGAGATCAAACAGTTGAAACAAAGTCGAATTCCGATCGTGAAGGTTCGCTGGAATTCTCGAAGAGGACCCGAGTTTACTTGGGAACGAGAAGACCAAATGCGACGCAAGTATCCACAACTTTTCACCGAGCCTATTACCAAGACCAACACTAACTGAATTCAGGGACTGAATTCCTTTTTGGATGGGCGACTGTCACAACCCACAATTTCAGGTCATTTTTCCAAACTTCGACATTCTACTATTCACAAATTACTATTCATTGATCACTATTCATCGTTTTACTATTCATCATTTTTTAGGTCAATTTGACATTCCGAGACACATTCAGAAATTTTACTATTCACTTGACACTATTCATTTCCGAGAGAAAATCACTATTCACGTGCATTACTCATGTCATCGTAAATTTAGTTTACGAGTGTTCAAATTCGCGTAACCGTATTGGTTCAGGAGCGAATTCATGCATTATTATCAGGGACATTTCATACGGACTAGGATTAGTCGACATATCATCATTAGGGCACTTGCATACTATTCCACTCGTAGGATAAATAAATTAATACTTTTGGTACAATTAACGATTTAAGTATGTTTATTTTAAATAAACACTAATACGCGAACTATAAATGTGACTAACACGTCCAACACTCCCGACTATGATCCCAATATATTTTTAAATTCATTTTTATAATATAAAAATTATAATATTAATTTACCCGGTATTTTGGATATTTATTTTAATTATTAACTTAAGATTACTAAAACTTCGACGGTTTTCGTAGAAATTAAACTATAATTATCTAAACACCCAATAATTTTATCCAACCTATTTTTATAATTTTTATAACTTTATTATGACCCGGTTAACTCCGTTAAAATTTATTTTTAGTTAACCCGGTACCCGGTACATTTTAAAACTACAAATAACACTTAATAATGCATTTTACCACCAAAGTCTTACCCACATTCCCCCCCCCCCCCCCTTGACTTTGCCGCCCCCCCCCCCCCCCCCCATACCTCTTTCTTACAAAACCACTAACTTACTCTTACACATAAATGCATTATACTTACTTTTACATATCAATTATATATCAAATAATACATAAACCATACCTTACCTTTTTCACTTCATTTTCAACAACTCAAAAATTTCTTCTTCTCTCTTTTGCTCTCTTGAACCCACGGCCACAAGGAAGAAAGGAGGCAAGACCAAAATTTTTCCAAGATCTTAGTGTAAATCTTGTTCTTATAGTATCCTTGTTGGAGTTTTGAGATATAAACTCAAGGATTATTAGGTTTTTTTATCATCTAATCACACCACATCTCAAAGTAAGTTTACAAAACTCATTTCATAATTTTTACAAAGTTATTACTATGGTTATATAATTTTCTTACTAGATCTCATACATGCATTAACTTATACCACTTTATTTTTGTAAACTTTTGATCATACAAGCCCTAGAAGTGATTTTTGGTTAGATCCTTGTTAGATCTACTTGGTTTTGATGTTTAGGAACCCATGACACCCTAAGAAGGTGTATGGTAGGATTAGATTAGTTTTGTGGTGTTTGAAAGTGGTTTGAATGAAGATGGAACTAGATTAGAACCCTAGAAATGGTTTTTGAAACACTTGAAATACCTACTGTCCCTATTTCTATTTCGTGGGAAAATCAGTGGTTGATGACTAATTTTTGACCGAAGATTTAGAAAATACTTTTAAAAACGAAACTTTAGGCGAAAGAACGGATTAAAACGAGCTTATAACGAAGGAGATATGATTTTTGCAAATTTAACGACGAAAACTATTTTTGTAAAAACTGCTTGCTGTTTGGCAGATTTCAATGGGTAAAAAGAGGCATTAAACGTAACCTAGAGGAGCCGAGTTATCAAAAATATACTAGTATACACAAAAACGAATCCGTGGACATAAAGAACAAGGAAAACGAGCCTAAAACGACCGAGTTATACCCGTTTTAACATCGTCAAAACTATATATATATATAGTCACAAATAAAAATAATAACGTACGTACTAAATGGTATATTTTCTAGAAACGATACTAATGACTATATTCTTAACAAATGAATACGTATGACCCAAGAGTATATTTATACGACTTAACGACGTTATTTTAAGGTTTTCGATACGAGGATTATAACGCTAACATTTTCGTACGAGTTAATATGACAAGTTATATACTTCACTAAATGGACTTATTTTTCCTAAGTATGGGAACTATTTTACTATGACGATAACTAATATTTCCAAATTACGAGTGGTATGAGTATCATGTGCATGTGCATTCACTACATTACGGCTTGATCTTAATTAGATCGCGATTATTCATTTAGGTTGCGGTTAGTGTTCGCGCCTCATTGTCCCGAATACTTTCACCTCATTGCACCATCTTTGTACCATCACTTCGAGGTGAGTTCTCATAGCCCCGTTTTAATTACTTATTTGATTTCCAATCCCACGGGGGAGAATACATTGCACAATTATTTTTGTACATGCCCAAGTATATCAAATTCCATACATTGCTTAAGTTGCCTTACTACCAAGTTAAGTCCCCTTATATATATCATGGACCGTTAATTTTAGATAAGCGAGAGTGAGTGGATAGATCTATCGAGGGTGACGCCTCCATTCGCGTTGGGTTGCTCCAACGGGACGAATGCATTTCATGTCTTCACGAATTGAGTGTCTGGTAAACACTCTGGTGGGGCCATTACTAAGTCTAGCTTCGGGGTCATGAGCTTAAGAGACAATGTAGCATTTTTGACATTTTTGTCGGTTTACTTATTACTTGTGGCTTATGTACATACGATTTACTTACAAACCTATGATTATTCACCAACTTTATGTTGACCGTTTTTCGCAATGTATTTCTCAGGTAACTAAGGCATATTCTCATGGCATTGCATGGAGTCACTTTGTGTATCAAGGATGACGCGTCTCTTTTGGATTTCATGCACTTATGAACTATCGTTTGATTGTACTAAACTTGTTTCCGTAAACTTTTCCAACTTTTGGGACCTATGTTTTATACTCTGAAAATTTTGAATGAATCAAACGATGTATTTTCTAAACGACACTTTAGGTCGTTCAATATATCCTTGCTTGTGTGCTATGATCCGTTACACCCTCAGGTATTCCATTCCGCTGCCATTAAGGTATTTTGGGGGTGTTACACACGATCATGTGACTATACGCTTTACAATAGTCACACCATATCACAAATTTGTATCTAAATGATGTTTATGGCCACATTGTAAGGGTATTATATGTGACCAATACATTCAAAATAGTCACATTGTTAAATATTCATGTGACTATTATCTATAGCAAAGTGTGAAGTCAGTTATCATTAACCTTGACATTAGTCACATTGAGTTTTTGTGTGACTAAATCATAGTCATATTTTGTCACACATTACTTAAGTGTAGTCAGAATTCGATACATATGGTCACACATTTCTGATAACTTATGTAATTTGATATTCACTTAATTGAGTTCAGTCTGTTAGTCATGACTGCACATTGACTACTTTTTCAACCACTGTTTTTTCAACAAAGTGCCTGCAATTGAGAATCTTTCATACCAAACACTGTTTTTTTCAACTCTGCACTATATAAAAGCATAACCACTGATGCGTGGGAATCGCAACAAGCTTTACCTCTCGAGGGGTCTCGAGAAGCTTACAACCCCCACCAGGCAGTGTACCTGATCGTTGTTGTATAGTATAGTGACAAGTAGCGGGGGATTGATCGTTCAACTCAGGAATAGTGTCGCTAGGATTAGAAAACCTAAGAACTAGGTCTAGAGGTGAGGGAAGATTCTTTTTGTATTTTTTTTACATTTTATAAAAGCAATTAAAAATCTCGGGTTTTTGAAGAGTGGGAGGAATTAGTTGCTAGTCAACTAACCCAATAACTACAGATGCAATCAAAATAAAATAACAAAAATGAAAATAAACTAATTAAACTAATGGTGTGAGCAATATATGGGAGAATTGTGTTTACTTAGATTTCACTACTCCCTAGATATCTTTTACAGGTTAATTACTTGTTACAGTTGCGTGGATGACGGGTTGTGTTCCTTAATACCATTCATGGGGTGGCGTACTTACTTCCCCAATCCTATAAGCTCCTACTTCACTCCTATGTCGAGCCGGCTAAGAAGCTCCTAACATGGGATCACTAGAATTCGCTCATGCATTAAATACAACCATAAAAACCTAGTACACATCGGTTCATGTTTCTTAAGACGTTCAAGCATGTTACACAATGGAGATCTGCCAGTTTTCTTAAGCCTAACGTTGAAATCATTCATCCATTACAATTATAAACAAGCAATCAACCTATAATCAATATCTAGGTTTCATTACATCTAAGCAAACACACAATAAATCTAGCTTAGCATGTTAAAATCAAGACAAGTGTAAGATATATTCAAACAACACATAGACATATTGAATGAATTGGAAGAAAACTTATCTTAATTGAACATGAAGGGTTTCAAGGGGTGAAAACCCTTGAAAACACTGTTACAAACGAGCTAGGGTTTATAAAGTTCGGCCCTAATATTCTCCACACAAGTTCCTCTCCAATGAATGAAAATTAGAAAAGTATATATAGATTTTGTGAGGTGACGGCGTCAAGAGGAAAAATCTGACGCCGTCATCTCACCGCCAATAAAGTTCTCGGACTGCCTAGATCCAAAGCTGACGCCGTCATGTATAATTCTTCTCTGGGCCGTCACCAAAATTACTCTTGACGCCCTTGTTCTGACGCCGTCACGTTTCTACTGGACCGTCACCAACTTTGTGCTCTTGACGCTGTCATGAAATCCTTCTTGACGCCGTCAGGTACTGTTCCCAGCAAGGAAAATTAAGACTTTGCCGTTTTCTTCACTTTTATGCTCCAAAAACGTCCAAAATGCTTTCTTTTCCAGAATTCACTCCCAAAGTACCTAAAATCATAAAAGGAACGATTTAGGGCAATATTTGATCAAATAAATTCCAATTCCGGCTTAAATGACCCCGTAAAAACGGTTCATTTTTCGCCTCATCATATACCCTTACACTTGAGATTTGCTTGTCCTCAAGCAAATGCGCTTTTATTCTAATCAAAATATAAGTTAGGGGTCATTTAACACTAATATAAAAGTAATTACAACAAATAATCGTTCCACTAAAGACCAAAGACAAGCACGGAGGTCATACACTAGCACCTCACAAATAGTGTTTAGATACTCACATCTCTCGGGTGTAATAAAGTTTATATCACAATATGGAAATGGAAAACATCTCTCACTACCTGTCATAGCAAAATAGATTACCATAGGCTTGGGAAAGGTTCAAACCTCCACCACATGGCGTAAGCACCTAGGATAAACTATCAAAGAGGTCTTTTAAAAGGGTTGTAACGTTATGTGTAGGGATATGGAATACACGGTTTTGTTGGATATAGGAAATCTTTACTGGTGGCGAGTTAATCATCTTGGTTAATTACATGTACAATATGGCGTTGCTAAGCCAAGACTAGACTCGACTTAAGCTAATAAATAAAAAATAACAAGAACATAAAAGAAACATAGAATGAAACAGGATGGTAGTCCGTATGTTTTTTTTTTTTTTTTTTTTTTTTTTTTTTTTTTGCATACACTCTTACCCTACCATCCAAATTAATACATCATAGGAAATGAACATTCCCCTTACACTTGAATTTTTACATACTTTACAATAAACTAATCTAATGACTCGAATCAAGATAATTAAAACACTTGGAGTACTTTTAAGATTAACGCACATACGGGGGTAATAATATGATGTTCTTCCCCATTACTCCATAACATAAGTACTTTACCCATGAGTCCCAATCGTCCCAAAACAATATGTACAAGGATATGACTCGACTTAGCAACCATGTAATCAATTAGAAAATTAACTAAGGGTTTAAACAAATAACAATAATTCACTAAAGATGAGTGCATACACGGAAGGCTAAGGCGATTTGGGTGTACATTTAAGTGGGGTGTAACAAATTCTTCCTTTAAGTAAGATGCTTAAAGTTAGAAACGAAAAGATAGGCTTGGAGGGGTGTACTAGGGGTTTCGTGTACTAAAAATGAGTACAACGCTAAGGTGTGGGAAAAATTAATTGGCTTTACTAGCCAAGTAATATGACTTAAATGGTCAAGTAATTATGATACGGGTTTAACACAAGGGTGATCCTAATGCCTCTTATCATGTAGTGAATCCTACTACACGAATGTAGTCTCACTAGCGGTCTCGGGATGCATCACTAACGCACGTTCTAGAATCTAAATGATACCCGTACACACATAAGCACTAATAATAAATGCTTTTCCTATCAAATCTAAAGGCGAACCTCACATATTTGGGTGGAAAATTTTTTAAGTGGTACGGTTTTGTGCTAGTCATACAACCTCCTATCCATGAGACGCTTGCTAAGGCTAAAGTTTCACTCCTAAATGTTGTAAAAAATTTTAAACTTGGCGCTAAAATTACACTAACAAGTATTTCTCATAGTTTTATTACACATCTACCATCAAACAAACAAACTCAAGCGAAAGTGTATACTATAAGGTATCATCATTTTACCCTCCCCTTACACTTAGGATGAACATTGTCCCCAATGTTCAAGTAAAGAATGTAAAAGTAATATAGGTAAAAGAATGAAATCAAATAATCCCCTGATTCGCTCGGTATGGATAGTGTGTTAACAAGGTTAGATCTTCCTCCAAGAAAATGAACAATCAAAGCTTCCCTTCCAGAATATAAATCATCTTCTTGTCAAACATAACCTGTTAAACCTGAGAAAACAAACAAGGCAACCTCGGGTAAAATCGGCGGCAATCTATATATAATAACAAATCCTAGAAAACAAAGTAAGATATAATGCTTGTGGAATGATGTTTACAGATTTCCTGGAGTTTATAAAACCAAAGATTTAACAAAAACTTTAAGACTCCGTTAGAAAAACAAAACTGGTAAAATTTCCAGATTTTTACACGTGACGCCGTCAGGAATTTCTTCCTGACGCCGTCAGAAGTGACCTGCAGAAATTCTTATGTTAAGTTTCCAGAAAATTTTTGGAAAAACTTTGTCCTACTTCCTGGAAAATCCTGCAAAACATCATTATGACTCGATACAAGCATTTGACTCTAACAAATACAAATATACATGTTTATTTACTATTGTGGAGAATCATGATCGAGTTTGTTTCTTAAAAACATATTTGGGGTTTCCCCTTACACTTATCTTTTGCGAAATACCTTTGGATGAAGTTAAGACAAAGCCAAACAACAAAATAAAGTATTTTCACCGTTTTATTTTGAAACATGATTTACCTACAATAAAAATAAAGCATGCATAAGGAAACAAATAACAATCAAACAAAATAAAAATCACACAAATTGAAAAAGGAAACCATAAGCAACCCATAATATTGAAATCCAATCATGAAAATAAAAATAAAAATTATCCAGGGCCAACAGAGGCCATACCCTAAGCTATTACAATCAAAATTGTTTCAAATTACACAACTATGAATAAATTGTTCAGAAATTACAAACATCAAGACAAATCATTGGGGAGGGGGACCATAACGGTAGTCATAACCAGGAGGGAGGTGCCCGGTGTACCCGTAGGGAGGGTAGTCCGTCTCGCGACCGGGGAATGGGTCGATCTGTAGCGGGGGCTCAATCTGATCACGGGTAGAGAGGTGCTGCATCTGATGGATGATGTGATCATACATCCAATCAAAGCGCTGGTCAATGGTGGTCCGCCATGCGTCCACCTGACCCATCCAGGCCCCCTGGTGTACCTGCCAGTCTCCCCGACCCATGTGTCGGTAATAATCTGCATACCCAACCTCATAATCCCCGTAAGATGGCTGCTGGGGCGCTCCCTCGTCATCATCATCATCATCCTCAACAGCCGCATGTCTCTTTTTATTCCACATCTCTATGTATTTTGCATATTTCCGACGGTAGTATCTCTAAGTGGTTCCCCTAGGCAACTTAGTCTTCAAAGGTGACTGGGGATCCACTTCTTGTAGTTGATTAATTGAAAGTTGCTTGTAGGCATTTTGCGGCTCATGATATACTAGATCGCCAAAGTTGAACAGAATTACCCGAGAAAAAATGATTTTTTGATCATAATATGATGGACAGGTATCATATGGCTTCAATAGTATATCCTGAAAAATTACCCAAATATTAGCTAATGAGTTAAACTACCTAAAGTTGAAATGCAGATTTGCAAAAACGTACGTCAGCTGTCATGCTACTCCTGATATCCTTCAAGCGTTGATTGAATCCTGACTTGCCTGGATTTTTGCTCCCTCGATTAGCTATGCGTAGGCACCAGTACTTGTGAAGAGGAGTGTCTTTCACTGACTCGGAAGATGAGCCCATCCCCAAAAAAGCTTCCCTTGTTTTAGGAATTCTTTCCAAAAAAAACAGGTAAAGATGAATTTCATCAAACTGTTAGTCAGAATAATCATAGAAATGTTTATAGCATAAAGGCAACTCTGAATTTATAGCATACCTCATAGAGCCACCATGGTCCATGAACATTAACTCTTTCTTTTGTGAAGCAGTTAGTCAACATACAATGGGCAGCAGCGCCCCATGCAACACCATCCAACTTACGAGGATTCAGGTCCTTTATGAACTGTAACCAATAAGCCGGATATTCCGCCAGATTGTCGTTATCGGGAAGAATGACAGTACCAATAAGGTATAACAAGTACGCCCTAACATGATAGTGAAGTGTCTCAGCTGTTGCCTCATCTGGAACTTTCTCAAATTTATTTTTTAGCCAATCTAGACACTTTCATCGAGGACACTTTCTCCGACTTACCAGCTGATTTCTTCGACTTACAAGCTGATTTGTCGAAAGTACCAAGATGTTTTCTGCAAAGTAGTTCAGTCTTGACATCATTACATACAATTGGCCTACCATCAACAGGCATCCCCGATAATTCATACACATCTTGTTGACCAAAATATAATCCAACATCTTTATTAGGGCCAAAACTAAAAGTCTTTGTATTCTTATTATAGCAAGTCTTGAATGAACTTTTGAAATATGAGACATTGCTTGTAAGGTTTGAATTGTGCAATTGAATAGAAAAAGGATCCTTTCAATTTTTCTAGGACCTTGGCATTCGGCTCCCATCGATTTCTAAGGTCAAGGTTTGATCCCGCTCTCTGGATTAACACAAAACAATTTTTTTACAAAACATCAATACAAAATGTCAATGTGAAAACACCATTACCCCCATTTGTAGCAAGCAGTGAAGTAACAAAATCCTGTAAATTCACAGGAAAAAAAAAACTCAAAATAAGCCTAAATTCACCACCCAAAAAAAAAAACTAGACTAAAATAGCACCTCTTTTACAATGATCCCTAATGATGAAATTCTGCAAGCCAACCTAAGTTTAGATGCCAAAGTTAAAGACTTGATCATCAATTGTGAATGGAATTGGCCTGCAAACCGGGTACAAAAATATCCATTCATTCAAACTATACCTAAGCCAAACATTAGTGATGACTGTGTAGAGAAAGCATTTTGGATCACTAATTCAGGTGAGAAGGTGAAGTTTTCAATCAACAAAGTTTGGAATGATTGGAATGTGATTTGGTTTTCTCATGGTATACCCAAATGGTACCCTGGGAAGCCTATTGTGTGTCCTTTATGGTTAGCTGTGTTGGGAAGGCTAACTACTCTGCAAAGAAGAAAAGAATAAAACAGGAAAGCTGGACTAATCTAGTGAGTGGTGTTATTGATGAAATGACCAAGTTACCTTGCAACAAATCAATTATGAGCATCCTCAGAAGAATTGTTTTGGCTGCTTGTGTCTACTACATATGGAATGAAAGAAATAAGAGACTGTTTGGAGTCAAGTAGTACTGTCTGATATTGTCAATCATGTGAGGCTAAAATTGGCAGGCTTAATAGTAAGAAGGACATGCAAAGTGGCTGAGGTATGCAACCAGTGGCAAGTCTCCATGAATATCAACAAATACAGTGAATGCATATTGGATAAGTGGAATGATCCTACTGAAGGCTACTGTTTGGTAAATTGTCTTCTAAGGATGGATCTTATGGAATCTGTGAGGGAATATATAGAAAGCAGATGGCTAATACATTGGATCCTGAAAACCTCTACCCTCTTCTTATGCTGTCAGTTAGTTTGTGAGGATGAAGTTGCAAATAAACTTGGCAGTCTAAGTCAGAGTGAGTGACAAAAGGTAGTTTCCTGCTCTGGAATGTTGGATCATGTGTTTTTTGTAGGCCTCTTGGAGGTTACAGGTGGAATGCCAGCTTGATGATGCTCATTTTTCCCCTGTTTCTCTCACAAGTTTGAAGGAATGAGAAATGTATCCTTAAGTGTCTAGTACAGATGGATGTTTGTATTTGGGAAATGTAGTCAAGAAATGTATCTTATCCATGGTACTTGCCTAGCACTAGTGTGTTTGCCTAGTCTAGAAGAATGGGTGACTGTTACTGTTTCATTGACATGTAACAGTGTATGTTGTTTCATCTGTATATTGAGCTCTCTTTGTGTTAATGGGACATGTCCTTTAATGCAAGTTTGCTTCTTGTATGCTCTTTGAGGCTTTGAGCCTTATTATTTGGTAATATAATTTCACCCAAAAAAAATAATAATACGGAGTAATAAATAAAATAAAAATATGGCGGGCATAAGATAAACATAACTTTAATACTAACTTCACTAACTTGGTACTAGAAAATAGAAATAAATGATCCTACCACGTTCTTCTTCTTCAACATACTGCAGCCGACATACTTTAGGTTACCAGTTGCACTTTTATTTCTTCTTCTTCATTCTTTCTCTTCTTTAGATTCTATGGGTATGCACTGATAATTTTCCAGTATTTTGTTCTAACTTTTGAAAAAGTCAAAAAAATTTTACACTACTAAGATTTTACACAGGGTATGCACATGCTAGATCCGCCCCTGATTGAGGGCATTCAGAAATTTGTGACGATGGCACTAAATCTTTTTCTTACAAATTTGACATTTTTTCATATAAATTAGTGTGTCTAGAAGAGCTTTGTTGGGGGCATGTCCCCCACTACTCATAAGCTGTCTCCGCCCCTGATGGAGGGCATAAGATAAACCTAATTTGAAACTTAATTTGCATATATAATCTTTTGATGAAAGTGAAAAACCTGAGTACCTGTCAACCGTCTAGCTTGAAGGAGGCGTTTTGGAAAACCGTTTCGCGCGAGGTTTATAGTCAAACCTTTAAAGGGTGTTTTTATTTTGAGGATTGATGGCTATGTGTGATTGATGGCTTTTACTGCAATTTGTGATTGATGGCTTTTACTGCAATTTATCTTTCTTCTTTTTTTTTGTTAGCCCAATCATACATGGCCACATCATTGTGTGGATTTTTTTTTGTGTAAAACTTATGTGGATGCCCTTTGAGGATTGCTACATCCACATACATTTTACAAAATTTATTGGTGTATTTTGATGCACTTTCTTCCTCTTCTTTTCCATCACACCAATTACATGTTGACACCTCCTTTGTGTGATTTGTTTTTGTAAAATGTATGTGGATGTAGCAATCCTCGTTTATTTTTATGTGTTGCGATCCCTTGAAAAAAAGGAAAAAGTTTAAAAAGTCTAAAAAGTCAATAAGTTTATAAGCGAGTGTCACATGTCCCAAACCCACTCACTCCCTTTTTCCTTTAATATTTCCGGTCTCATAGCTTTTATGCACTTAACTCTCACCATTATTATAATAAGTACATAAATTTGCATAAAAGAGAAGCTAGTGACAAGAAACTGAACATGTGATCATAACTCTCACCATTCTTATACGGGCAGGCAACGAGGTTGTATCTTGGAGGCGCACATATTTGGTCTGCTACTGGGGTTCAACAAGGTGATCCTTTGGGACCGCTTCTATTCGCCCTGGTTTTGCACCCGCTTGTGCATAAAATTAGAGACCGGTGTAAGCTTCTCCTCCAAGCATGGTATCTTGATGATGGGACTGTCGGTGTCGGGACGAGACGGGACCGGCCCGATGCTCACCCCAAGTTGCTATTTGGAGAGAGTAAAGGTTTGTTTGTAAATGTCTAAGCATTAAGTGCACAAACTAACCTTTACCTCTCCATATAACTCCTATTTATACACAAGTATATTACAACCGTTACCTAAAAGACAAAGATGGCATAAGCCTACTTTGGACAAAATGCATAGGCATCTTGTCACTGTTACATATGGAAATAAGTAGTAAAGGACAAGACTGCTTTCTATGCATCAGTGTTGACACACTCTTGGTCTTTTATCCATTCATGGTAAGTTGACCTTTGCATGATAAGGACCATCTCTTATCCATTCAAACTTATCCCGCCTAATCCCGCCTTTACTTCAGTCTTCATGTCTTCTGAAGTCTTCATTCTTTTGTTGCTCAGGGAGACTTAGGGATTCAGTGAGCTATTGTCATCACTCACTGAATCCATCACCTTCTTCTTTGGCTCAGGTATCATCCACTGAGTTCCGCCTCACTGAATGGAGAACCTTTCTTCTTAGGCTCGTCCTGTGCATCTTAAAGGTGACTCACTCAATGACTATTCATTCAGTGACTTGATTACGTTTAAGGTTATCAAACACTTAGGTTATTTTATGTTTAAATCCTAGTTTAAGGGAGTTTGGGAATTCAGTGACCCAACAGTATGCTCACCCATTTGAAAATATTCATCAAATGCATCGGGTGTGGTGTCGTATGCCAATTGGCGTATGGCGAATGTGCATTTCATAATCACACTCATACTCATTCGACCCGTAGCATCGGGTCAGGCTGAAAAGAACTTAAAATGCTTTGGAAAAGGATTGGCAGTATAAGATTTAATACCTTCGACTATTTCTAGAAATAGTTTCTGGCTCATACGATATCTTCTACGAAAATAGTATAACGGATACTTACAATCTTCATTAAAATAGTCAAATATCAATTGTATTTCGGCAAGCTCACATTCACGGTAGATCGGGTTACAGCTCAATGCGGGTTGAGCTTCTTCTTGTTGTAAGCATTGGTGATACGCGTACGCGGCCATCATAAAGTAAACGTAGGTTTTGTCATCGATATCGGAAATGCTACGTTCTTCATCACTTTTATTCAGATCCAACGTGAAAGAATGATTTTTTTAGAGAGGAATTGAGTTTTGGTGTGTGAAATATGGTTGATGGTAGTATAATATATATATATATATATATATATATAGGGTAGGGTTATAATGAAAAGTGTGTTAAAATAAAAAGGGTAGGAAGCCCTCCCAACCATTGGATCAAAATTGACCAGATTTTATCAGATCAAAAAGTGCGGTGGCATGATTGTAAATAATGCAAACTTTAGGGGCAATTGTATAATAGTGTAATTTGCGCAACTGGTGTTTCATCTCCAAATCTGACCATTTGTTTCATATCAAAATAAGAAAACCTCTCTCTAGAAAAACATACACTAGTTCGCACACAAACCCTAATTATTTCATTCCAAAATTTTTATTCATCAATGATTATTCATCATCAACGACTCAACTTGCTGCATCAATGATTGTTACTGGATTGATTTGTTAGAGTTTCAATCCACCATTCAAAAACCTTACTGCCTCAATGATGGTGAGGATGAATCTACCAGATCGCACCACCACGTAAGTAGATTTTTTAATCATAATTTTGTTACTGCATCAATTTCTTAATTTTGTTATAATAAAAGCATGTTTTTGTTGATAAATTTAGTAACTACAAAGAGTAATGTTTTCTTCTAGATCTGGAACAAAATGTAGCAAAAAAAAAAAAAAAAAAAAAATTATTTAAGAAAGTTGCATACAAGGTGTCTGATAAAATTTCTCAACTAGACTTCATATCTATGATGCAATAAATTTACATTGTGATGTTGTTATTTTGGATGTTGATGCAGTTCTATTTCATATTATGATGTAGTAGATTTTGATTTTAACTGTGATGTAGTAGCTTATTTGTTTTTGTATGTTTGGTTATATGTGTGATGCACTTAATTTTGAACTGAGATGTAGTAGGTGTTTAGTTTCAGCATATAAGGGTGAATTTGGTTAGACATAGCTTTGGTTAGGTGCAAAAAAATGGCTCTATGCTTGGTTGATGTTGCGATGCACTTAAATTTGAAATAAGATGCAGTACGTGTTTAGTTTCAGCATATTATGGTGAATTAGGTTAAGTTTAGCTCTTGTTATGTGCAAAAATGTGTCTACATGCTTGGTTGATGTTGCAATGCACTTAAATTAAAACTGAGATGCAGTAGGTTTTAGTTTTAGCATATAAGGGTGAATTAGGTTAGGTGTAGTTTTTGTTAAGTGCAAAAATGTGTCTGTATGCTTGATTAATGTTGTGATGCACTTGAATTTAAACTGAGATGCAGTAGGTGTTTAGTTTCAGCATGAAAGGGTGAATTAGGTTAGGCATAGGTTTCGTTATGTGCAAAAATGTGTTTGTATGCTTGGTTGATGTTGCGATGCACCTAAGTTAGAACTGAGAAGCAGTAGATGTGTAGTTTTAAAATATAAGGTGAATTAGGTTAGGCGTAGGTTTTGTTATGTAAAAAATGTGTATGTATGCTTGGTTGATGATGCGATGCACTTGAATTAAAACTGAGATGCAGTAGGTTTTAGTTTTAGCATATAAGGGTGAATTAGGTTAGGCATAGTTTTTGTTATGTGTAAAAATGTGTTTGTATACTTGATTGATGTTATGATTCACTTGAATTCAAACTGAGATGTAGTAGGTGTTTAGTTTTAGCATATAAGGGTGAATTAGGTTAGGGATAGTTTTCATTATGTTCAAAAATGTGTATGTAAGCGTGGTTGATGTTGCGATGCACATGAATTATTTGTGTAAAAGTGTTTATGTGTGTGTTTGAATATCTAATGTTATTGGTGTGATGAAGTGATGCAGTGGTTTTTGTATGTGACATATAAGTCTAGATTAGGTTAGGCGTGTAGCATTTTAAGCATTAAAAATGTGTGTTGGTGTGTTTGAATATCTGATGTAATTGGTGTGATGCAGTAGGATCTTGTATGTGGCAAAGGCTAAATTAGGTTACACGCGGGGTGTTTTAATTATCGAAAAGTGTTTAAGCATGTGTGTAAAAGTTTGATGCAGCTGGTGTGATGCAGTAGGATCTTTTCTATAGCATATAAGGCTAGATTATGTTACACCCGAGGTGTTTTAAGTGTCAAAAAGTGTTTGTGTGTATGTTTGAATGTGTGATGCAGTTGGTTTAATGCAGTGATGCAGTAACATCATAACCTTTTTTGCACTAGTTAACAACATTATGATGCAGTAACATCATAACCTTTTTTCCGCTTCTCTATATAAAGTCTTTATCAAACACCTTGTATGCAACATCATAACCTTTTTGTCGCGTATGAGTATGAGCTAGGTTAAATGTAGTATGCATCATGTGCGAAAGTGATTTGTGTGCTTGAATGTTTGTCTGATGCACTAGCAGTTTAACTAAGATGCAGTAGTTTTTAAATTGCCGCATATGAGTATAAGCTAGGTTAAATATAGTATGCACTATGTGTGAAAGTGATTTTGTGTGCTTGAATGCTTGTATGATGCACTAGCAGTTGGTCTGAGATGCAATAGTTTTTAAATTGTTGCATACAGGTATGAGTTAGGTTAAATGTAGTATGTGTCATGTGCGAAAGTGATTTTGTGTGCTTGAATGCTTCTTTGATGCACTAGCAGTTGGTCTTAGATGCAGTAGCTTTTAATTTGCCGCGTTTGATTATGAGTTAGGTTAAATGTAGTATGTGCTATGTGTGAGAGTGATTTTGTGTGATTGAATGCTTGTTTGATGCACTAGTAGTTGGTCTGTGATGCAGTGGATTTTAATTTGCCGCGTTTGAATATGAGTTAGGTTAAATGTAGTATGCGGTGTGTGTGAAAGTGATTTTGTGTGCTTGAATGCTTGTCTAATGCACTAACAGTTGAACCAATGTTGCAAAAATCGTGAATCGGTACTGAGGCGGTCCATGGCTGATTAGCAATTTTTAACCGATTAATCGGTCGATTTTCTTGACTCGGCCGATTAATCGGCCGATTACCTTGTAAATCTCTCCAACTGTTGAACTGAGATGCGGTAGTTTCTAAATTGCCGCGTATGAGTATAAGCAAGGTTAAATGTAGTATGCGTCATGTGCGAAAGTGATTTTGTGTGCTTGAATGTTTGTCTGATGCACTAGAAATTTAACTGAGATGCAGTAGTTTTTAAATTGTCACATATGCATATAAGCTAGGTTAAATGTAGTATGCGCTATGTGTGAAAGTGATTTTGTGCGCTTAAATGCTTGTCTGATGCACTAGCAGTTGGTCTTATATGCAGTAGCTTTTAATTTGTCGCGTATGAGTATGAGTTAGGTTAAATTTAGTGTACGCTATGTGTGAAAGTGATTTTGTGTTCTAGAATGCTTGTCTGATACACTAGTAGTGGCCTTAGATACATTAGTTGATATTCTACTGCATAAATGATTATTTGTTACTGAATCAATGCTTATTTCTTACTGTATCAATGTTTATATATTACTGCATCATTGTTTATATTATATTGCATCAATGCTTACTTATTACTGCATCTCAAATGTGCAGTGATATCTGTTACTGCATCACAGTTCAAATTCTACTGCATCAATGCTTATTTGTTACTGCATCAATGCTTATTTCTTACTGCATTAATGCTTATTTACACACATAAGTGCCTCTTGAGCTATGTCATATTGTTACTTGCACTTAAGTTATTGAATTTACAACATATGTAATTACGCAGTACTTTAATTATGTGATCAATTTTGTAGGTGAAACGGGTTCAAAAGTACATCAAAGCTCTTGATGTTTTGAAGGTTAAAAACTCGGGGATTGGAAGCAATGGGAATATGAGTCAAGTTCAACAGCAGCCCACAACACCAAATGTACAAAATCATGAGCAGAGACATTCCAACAGGTATGCCAAATCAACACCAGCCGCCATTTCCTAATTTGAGATGGTTAGTTGGGAATTTTTCACGCATTCCTGTTGCTGTTAACCAACAACCACCATCAAGGAACTCAACATCAGGGGAAGTTGTGGTGACTACACAATGGGATACTTTTGACTCCATCAACAACAACTCAAGATGCCGCGTGCCAAGTACTTAGTAAAGATGAATCTGATCAACATTGATCAGAAAAAGGCAAAGTTAATGAAAGAAGCAGATGCATACGTGAAGCAGCAACCAAAGAGTTCCAAACTTCTAACATATGATAAATTAGACACAATGATGAGTTGTTTAAAAAGATTACTGAACGCATATTGAAGGTCACCGAATGATTAATGTGGAGATTGTTGAACAACTTTAGTTATAATAGTTTGGATGTTTAAAATATTTTGTAATACTTTTGATTAGTGCTAATAGTTTGAACAACTTTATATTAAATTTACTTACTATTTATTGATGAGTGTTTGTTTAGTGCTAAGTACTTTTAAGTACTTTTGATTGCTGTAAATTATTGAATGATTACAGATACTATATTATAAATTGTGACGCATTAAATCATAAATTGCGATGCACTAATTTTGCATTATACCTAGTGCATCACAATTTATATACTTAGTTCATCAAAGTGTATAAACACGGTGCATCACAGTGTGTAAAATCATTTAAATATAAGAAAGTTTTAAATTATAACCGAATCAAACTATTAACAGTAATGCAATAACACAAACAATGTGATGCATTATAAATGACATTGTATTGCACTAATAACAAATACTTGTATTGCAGTAACACGAACACTATGATGCATTGGAAATAACAATGTGTTGCACCAATATATATATATATATATATATATATATATATATATATATATATATATATAAAATAGTGATGCAGTAAACAAATATTGTGATGCACTGAGAATAACTCTTTGATGCAGTAACATATAACAGTAACGATATCTCATAAAACTAAGATAATGTTGCATTGATGATCAGTATGCAATACTATAATTTCCAACTGAATTAATGCTATGTAAGGAATGCTGGTAATTGACATTTTGTACAGAATGTATCAACATCATACTTATCGGTAAAAAACATAAAAAAAAATTCTAGAAAAAAATATCCATAGAAATCTCATTTGCCGGTAGATTCTCTCGGCCCAGTTCTTTTCGGCGGATCTTGTTGCTTGGGCTTTCGGATGTTGGAAATGTCTTGTCAGTCCACAAAATATTGCATACGTGTCTTTTAAATTTGTCCTATTACAGATTGCAAGCCCAACCTGTAATAATAGAGCATCTTGAGTGTAAAAATCAACTTGTAAAATTTACACACATAAAACAGCATATGTTTAACCTATTTCATCCTTATACGCGATAATTGAACCTACTGCATCTCAGTTGAAATTCCAGTGCATCACACATGCAACCAAATATACAATCACATTTACGCGCATAAGAAACAAAATGCCTAGCCTATTTCATCCTTAAACGTACAAACTGAACATTTACTACATCTTAGTTCATTATCCAGCGCATTGCATATACACCCAAGCAGACAAGCACATTTACACACATAATGCAACCTACGCTTAGCCGATTTCAACCTGACATGCAACAACTCAATACCTACTGCATCAGCAATTTATAAAAGCGTGTCACATTGTAAAATTAACAATTAATGCATCACAATGTAAAATTAGTGCATCAGAATATAAAATTAGTGCATCATAGTTATGAAAATGACCAAAACAATTAAAGATATCATATGTATAAAATCTCATTGACACATTTTCATACATCTTATGTGCACCTTTATTAAATTCGTTTCTATTAATTTTTTTATCCAAACACTTTATATATATAATTGTCACAACTCACCATTTCAGGTCATTTCCCAAACTTTGGGAAAACACTATTCATCAAACACTATTCATCGTTTTACTATTCATCATTTTTTTTGTCAGTTTGACATTCAGAGAGGCACTCAGAAATTTTACTATTCATTGAACACTATTCATTCCGGAAGAAATTTCATCATTCACGTGCATTATTCATTTCATCGTAAATTTAGTTTACGGGTATTTAAATTCGCGTAACCGTAATGGTTCAGGTGCGAATTCATGCATTATCAGTAAGGACATTTCATACGGACTAGAGATAGTCTGCATAACATCAGTAGGTCATTTACATGTTATACCACTCTTAGGATTTTCAAATTTACATATTTGATACATTTAACATTTTTCTTATAATTATTTATAAATAAACGTTAACACCCGGTTAATAAACACGACGAATATATCTAAATATTCCCACAATGGTCCCGACATATTTTTATATCCATTATATCATCATAAAAGTTATTACATTCATTTACCCAGTATTTTGGAATTTTACGTTTTGCAGTTCAGCGTTTTACGCGAATTACGCGTTTTTAACCCGCGTTTCCAGTTTTAACAACGTTCAAGCAACCCGATGGAACTTACCATTCATTTTTTATTTTATTATGGAGTATTTTGACAAGTTTAGTCATTCTTTCAAGTTTCATATTTTTACGATACCCGAATTTACGTTTCGCGGTTTAAAACTTTACGTTTTGCGATTAACGGAACCAAAACCGACTCCATGAACCAGATAACACCAAGCTTACTACACACTCATCCCAATCCAACCATGTGCCGCCCCCCCCCCCCCCCCCCCCCCCCATCCCAAGATTTCTTCAAGTTGACCCTTTATTTACCATTTTGCCATTATATTAGATTTTTCTTACATAAACACATTTAACACATACATATTTATTTCAAGAATCAAAATACAAGGTTTTCTCCCTTTCTTCTCCTCCTAGGCCACGACCCAAATATGATCCAAGACCAAGATCCATTATTTTTCAAAGATCAAAGCATAAAAGTTGTTCCTTTTGTCATCCTAATCAAGAATCTTACAACAAAAACACAAGTAACACAAGATTTCTCATCATCTAATCACCTATTATTTCAAAGTGAGTTATCAACTTTATTTTCATGATTTCATCTAATTAACACTTGTATCTTATGGTTTTCATGCTTAATTTCATGTACAAGTTAGCTATACCACATTATTTTTGTTAATTTTTTGAACATACAAACCCTAGATTTTGATTTAGGTGTGCTTTTGTTAAATTAACATGATTAGTAGTGATTAGGAACCCATGGCACCCTAAGAAGGTGTATGGTAGGATTAGTATAGCTTTGTGGTGTTTACAAGAGATTTGGTTGAAGTTAAAACTAGTTTTGGACATGAAAAATGGATTTGTAACAAGTATTTATACATTCTGTCCCATTTTTGTAAATCCAGGAAAATCAGTAAACATAAAGTAAACTTTGGCAAAATTTTTAGAAAATACTTTCAAAAACGAATCCGTAGGCGAAAGAACGGATTAAAAAGAGTTTATAACGAAGAAGTTATGATTTTTGCAAGTTTATTGACGAAAACTATATTTTTCTGAAAATACATGCTGTTGGACATTTTTTGTCGGAAAAAAAGAGGCTTTAGACGTAACCCGGAGGAGCCAAGCTTTCCAAAATATATTACTACATACTAAGACGTAACCGTGGATATAAAGAACAAGTAAAACGGACTTATAACGACAAAGATATTCACGTTTCAATATCGGCAAAACTTATATTGTTTTGACAGCTTTTGGTAGAATAATAACACTAAAACTACGTAGTAACTCTAGATTTCTAGAAATAATACCAAGTACCCAAATTCATAACTAATGAAGTATTAGTGATTACAAGTATATTTTTATCACTACAAGGCGTTATATCAAGGATTTCAAACCGAGGATTTCAACACTAACATTGATACATACGATATATATATATATATATATATATATATATATATATATATATATATATATATATATATATATATATATATACACATTTCAACTAGTTTTATTTTTCTAGTAGTCATATTTTCCTAAGTCTTGGAAAATGTATATTTTTGATAACAACAAGTATTTTTCAAAGAGTAGAGTGGTATAGGAAACATGTGCATGGACATTCATAACATCATTTCATGATCTAAAGTAGATCGTTCATCATTCATATTAGGTTGCGGCTAGTGTGCGCGCCTTGTTTTTCAGCTCATTACATGTTCATGGTACCATCATATCAGGTGAGTTTTCATAGCCCCGTTTTCAATTCAACATTTTGATTTCAAATCCCTCGGGGGAATACATTGCATCAATTATTTTAGTACGAGCCCAAGTACCAAAACATATGTACATTGCTTAAGTTGCCTTACCAACCTGTTAAAGTCCCCTATTTATTATCATGGACCGTTAATTTGCCGATTAAGCCAGAGTGAGTGGATAGATCTATCGAGGGTGACGCCTCCATCCGTGGTAGTTATTACCAACAGTAAGCGGATGCATTTCATTTTGACATTTTGGGAGTGTTCTGGTAAAACATTCGGGAGGGGCATATAATTTCATCAGTCATAGCTTCGGGGTCATGAGCTTAAGGTCTATTGTACTATTTTACGTGACTTTTGTCATGCACTTATACTTGTGGTGGCCGTACATCATTACATTTTATAAACCTATGGAATTCACCAACATTCGTGTTGACGTTTTAGCAATGTATTTCAGGTTATTAAGGTAGCTCATGTGACATGCATTTGGACCTTCATGGAGTCGCGGAGTCGACGCGTCTCACCATTATTTCATGCACTTATGTAAACGTTTGATCTAGTAGGACTTGTTTACATAAACATGCAACACCTTTTGGGGACCTCATTTTGTAAACTCTGAATAATTTCAATGATCAAACAAAGTATTTTCCAAACGACACTTTAGGTCGTTCAATGTAACTGTAACTATGGTGCTATGACAGACACCCCCAGGTATTCCATTCCGCTGCAAGTCAGGTAAATTGGGGGTGTGACAGATTGGCATCAGAGCTAAGGTTATAGCGAACTAGGATGTATCTTGGACCCTAGACTATAACCGCATCATCATAGCATCTCATCATTTCATCATAAGTGCATAATCATGATACATGTTGTTTCATTCATACCCTGTGCGAGTTATTTATACTCATATTCGTATATATATATATATATATATATATATATATATATATATATATATATATATATATATATATATATATATATATATATATATATATATTTATATATATATATATATATATATATATATATATATATATATATATATATATATATATATATATATATATCATTTTATTGACCTGGTTCACAAGTGACATGTCTTCAGATACTCACCCTGACATCCTTTTATCGGATTCCGACATTGAAGATGCCTTGTCATCTTCCACTACCATTATACCACCAGTTGCACTTACACCACCATTAGCACTATTGATTTGCCATAGGAACAGGGTTTTCCTATCATTCAGCCCATACATAGAATGCCTTTTGGTAGAGTATTCAGACTTTATCTTATGGACATATTTGATTGCTTATTTCAAGGAAGATAGTATATTTTCTTTCCTTCACTAGTAGGGCGCTTACTACTCAGGTACTACCACCACCGTCAGCTACTTATTACACTATTGGTCATCCCACAGTGCGTACTTTAGTTTTACCTCTTAGATGTCGCGAGGTAGCGCGAAAGAGGGTAGTATTCCATTCACTAGTACCATCATTGTCATTTTCCTTTTCCATTTCCACTTGCCATGAACTAGATAACATCTAGTAGATAATACCAATACCACGGACTCAACAGGAACATCCGCAGATTCTTCAGGAATGGTTCAGAACCTACATTATCTAAGATTTGATAGATGCACAACTTCAGACACCACTTCAGGACTATCTCGACCTTATGATGCCACGAACCTGACTTCACACAGAGGGACACCAGGAAGTCTCTAGACTAGACTTATATCCTCACTAGCTTTTACTATTATCCTAGCCACAGAAAGTGTGGGACATAGTCTAAAGAACTTGTTGTCTTTTGATTGTTGTACAAACAAAAATATCAAGTGTGACTCTACTATGTAAGAAAAGGGTTGTGCTATTTGTGATATCGGTTCACGTAGAGCGAAATTTTCATGTATTATATTCATGTGTTGTGAATATGATGACTTTGATTAACTATATCCTCATGGTCTCTTATGATTTGATGAAGAGAGATTTAAGCAAACCACTCCAAGCATGACGCAAGCTGCTGTTGGACAAGTCATTGCCAAGAACATAGCCACCGCCCTCACTAAGGAACTTACTCACGTGGAATTTATGGGGTGCAATCCTCCCTTCTTTAGCGGAACTAAAGACACAAAGGAATTTCTCAAATGGTTTGAAGAAATAGAAACAATATTTCAATGTGGCGACTATCGTAAGGAAGACAAGGTTAAGTTCGCCACATGCACTTTTCAGGATCATGCCCAGGAATGGTGGACCAAACATATTAAGATGGTGGGAGTTGATGCTGCTTACTCACACTCTTGGGAGAAACTAAGAAGGATGATGGGTATAACATTTTGTGAAGGAAATGAATTACGAGCAATAGAACAGGAAACACTAGACTTTACTATGGTAGGAAATGATGTTGACGAGTACACTACTCATTTTTATGAATTAACACGACTAGGTTCTGCAATGGATGAACCGGAAAGCAAGAAACTTAAAAGGTACATCGGGGGACTCTCCCATGAAATTCGTATGTTGGTCATCTGTGACAACTGGCAAAATAGGGAGCCATTTATAAAACCCGCATTACATTAAAAATTATAATTTTGGAACTTTTGAAAGTTTATCGTGACGAGATATTTTACAAACGTTGGTACGCGATTTTTAATCGTACGATATTTATGAGATTTGGTTATTTATTTATGGTTTGGATTGATTCGGTCGTGATGATTTATTGTGAGATCGTTATTTTTGGCACTACATTGACTCCGGCACTAGGTTAACCTAACAATTTTAATTTCATTTTATTATTGGATCGGATATTATTATTTTGGAACGGGTTCGGTTTGAAAGATATTTGGTTATTTAAGTTTCGGGTTTGGTCCGTGTATTGACACCGGGCTACTAAATCCCTACACCCACTATTATTATTATTATTATTATTATTATTATAAAAAAAAAAAAAGTTTATCTTTTTTTTTATAAGAGTATCTACACATGAATCGTCCCTGTGAATACCACACAACCAACCAACACCTTCACCACTTAAATTCTCTCTCTCTCTCTTCCTTCTTTAAACACCACCGCCGCCCCTTAAATCCACCATAGCTCCGCCACCGCCGCCCTCACCATAAAAACAACACCACCATCTTCACCATCTTTTCGAGATCTATCTATTGGTACTAACCACGCGCGATTTGGACCACCCTAACACCATATACGAATCAAGATCATCACGTTATCACCACCATTTTTGTTTAATCTTGTTGGGTTTTTAAAGAAATCAAGTTTGGAGTCGATTTTGAAGGTGAGTGGCCACGAATCTCACTCGTGTGCCTCGATTCGTGATTTAATCCGTGTCTACACGGGTTGTTTTTGTTGGGTTTTGAGTTTTACAAATGGGAAATGAAGTTTTATCAAGGATTTGATGGTTTGGTATCCGGGTTTTTGCATCTGGTCGCGAGGTCGAGACCAAACCGAGAGCAAATGCTCTCGGCTTGTGTCATTGTTGGATTATTTTGATTTCTTGACTATTCTTAGTCATTAGTTGTGGATTTGGAGGACGTTTGGATGATATTATTGTTGTTTGGAATCACGACCGACGACCCAAGGGGTCCGTTTGGGCTGTTTTGGTGTCGAGCTCGGATGAGCTAGCCGAGACCATAATGGTCTCGGGTATAGCCTTGTAAGGTTCATGTTTGAGCCGAGACTCCAATGAGTCTCTTGACTCGGGGTTTGAATTGGTAAGTCAACCCATTTTATTGGTTTTATGGATGACTTCTTTTCTAGTGTTATTCTTTTGTTGCTATAATTATGATTGTTTTGGCATTGCTATTGGTATTGTGATTGTTGTGGAGATATATTACTTTTGGCGTATTAATATTGTTGTCATTGCTTGGGAGCCGAGAATGAATGGGATTATGAATTATATTGTGGAGTTGTGTTGACGAAATGAGTAATGGGGACCGATTGTGAGACGGTCGAATTAGATGACGGGGATAGGTTAGTCGGGTGCCGTAGTCGGACCCTCATGTTGTAGCACGTGGATTTGGGATTGTTTTGGACGGAGTTGGTTATTTATTATGACTTGTTTGTTTTATGTTTGGACTTGGATTATGAGCCGAGAGTGATGACTCGGACATGTGACCAAATTCTTATGACTCGATAAATATTAAAAATCAAACGCTTATAATAAAACTCGTAATAATATTATTAGTAATATAATCGTTTATATACGTATATGGACGTGATAAACGTATGTATATATATATATATATATAAATGCGTATATTAATAATAAAACGATCACGAGTGAACGTTATAATAATATAACGATAATTATTATACTATGCGAATAGTGCAATAAATGTCGGAGTATTATTATAAATAGATAAACTAGAAATAATGACGAGAATTAATACGTCGGGTAAGTAATAACTAAAAATATGATCTCTTTATAAATTTGGAAAACTTATCGAGTTATACGAGTTGTGGTTACTTAAGTCCAAGTGGGCTTTATTATGTGACTTTTATGTTGTCACGGATATATGACGATTAATATAACCATTTTCTATAACTACGTAACTTATTTAATCGACGGGTTAAATCGAGTTTATTTAGCTATATAAAATGAGTATATTAATGGGCATCGTATCCTACGACGCCCATAGGTTGTGGTACGTGTATTAGGATGATAAATTACTATATATCTCGTGGAATTGGCTAAATTGACGAATTTGGCAAATTGGACGATATATATAGGGAATTTATTGGACTACGATATTTACCATATAGTATACTTTGTGCAATGTGATTTAGGTTGGGTATAATCTTGGAGCGATGTATTACGTAAATAAAGATGGGGGATTACCAAATCGACGGATTTGATAAACTTCGATGATTTATTTAAATAATATATCGGGCTAATATTAGACCTATAGATTTGTTTATTATTTCGTTCGTTATGGCTTCTTGGTTTGAGTTGTGTCGACCCACCACCCATATGGATACCAAACGTCGAAATTCAAATTAATATGATGATAATTCGAGAAACGGATATTTTTGGAAAGTTAAATGGAATACGTTCGGGAATGGGAATATTTGATTTTGAGGGAATGATTTCTGAACGAGCTTGATATTGTTAGGAAGTGCCGAGTCTGTAGTCGCCGTTACGTGAGTTGCTTGAGTTGCTTACGTCTTTCTTCTATCGATTTCTTTTGAGGTTTTGCTGGACTTGAGGTGAGTCATAGCCCCACTTTTACTCTTGAACTTTGTTTTCAATACTTGGGGTGAGAAACGTGCAATTGTTTTATGTGGACTATTATCGCTTTTTGATTTCAAAACTTGCTATGCTTATAGAACTAGGTAGAGCGAGGCCTAGACTAGATCTAGGTAAGCTATTGATTTGGTTGTTGAGCGAGGCCTAGTCCCCGAACTAGGTAAGCTATTTGATTGGCTATAGAGCGAGGCCTAGCCTAGAGCTAGGTAAGCTAAACAACGAGGCCTAGACTAGATCTAGGTAAGTTAAACATGTCGTATCCTTACGAATGTTGGGTATGTCGTATCCTTACGCATACATATTGAGCGAGGCCTAGACTAGATCTAGGTAAGCTATTGGATTGATTATAGAGCGAGGCCTAGACTTGAGCTAGGTAAGCTATTGATTGGATTGATTTGAGCTATAGCGTGCACCTATAGGGATGATTTGATTTGATTTGGTTGGGTTATTTTGGTTGGATTATTTTGGTTGGATTATTTTTGGTTGGATGATTGAGGCCTGGTCTAGCTAGCAAGCGTTTTGCGTATATGTCCACTATATTGAGTTATGAATCTAAACCTATGATCTCACCAGCGAAAGCTGACTTTTAGCACGTTTTCTCAGGTTGTTAAGTGATGCTCTATGGATGCTTGGGATTGGAGGCTTGGCATTGGCACCGGTTATGGATCTATTTTCTAAAACTCTGATAAACTATTGTGGACCTATGTTTATTTCTTTTGGGCCTTATTTTGGATAATTTTTGGGATAATATAAACCTTAAAACCTTGTGTGGTTGTATTTTATTATGTTTACTTTATCTCGTTCTTTCATGACGTTGGATGGATACCAATCCCCGTAGCACCCCGAAAGCTTGTTGAGTCTTCCGCTGTACCAAATTTTGGGGGTGTTACAGATTGGTATCAGAGCCAAGGTTATAGAGAACTAGGTAAATAGACACCTAAACTATAACCGATTTTTATGGAAAACGATCCTCGACCATTGGCCGCCAGCCCGCCAAGCCGAAGCATCATTGTTTATTATTGAGGTATTATGAGATATTGACTTGGAATGAGATTATTGAGATGATTATTAGAATTTGGATTCTTGAGATGATTTGAGGATTTGAGGTTTATTGATTTAGCGATATGATGGCGTTTTGAGGAATTATATGCGTTTTGAGGAATTATATGGCTTAATTGTTTTGCGAATGGTTTTAGTAATGCGGTATTTTAAATCTTTCTTGATTATATATGATTTGGAATTATATGATGATTTTTGGATATGGTATTTTGAATTTGCGGCTTAGTTGTTTTGAAACACTTACACCTACCCTACGCCGTTGTCACAAATCATAGCCTCCTTTGCACGTGTTGTTATTAAGGATTGTTATTGCTAGTACGCGTCGCCCCTCGTAGATCACTATGGCCCTTGATGACCCATACGTGTTGGTCATGCGTTCGGCCACTACTTTATCGTCTCATTGACGCCCTACGTTACCGATTTTATCGCCTCGTGGTTCACCTACTCAGAGATGACGATCGATGGAGTACCCCCGACGAGGAGTATGAGGAGGAGTACGAGGGTGAGCAGAATGATGACCCTCAAGATGAGGAAGAGAATGATGACCCTCAGGATTGGGAAGAGGATGATCCTCAGGAGGAGGATATGCCTGATGATGATGGGTCGCTAGCACATTTAGTTCATTCTGCGAAGCCCGATTCCCCGATACATCTGTTAGAGCCGGTTTCACCTGATCATCCATTTTTGTTTGAGTTGCCACCTGGTAGTCCCGTTGAGTTGGATGCACCTTCTGAGGTTTCTGCTGAGCATGCAGATTTGGGTGAAATTGGTAGGATGTGGACTCGGATTACTGCACAGGGCGAGTGGATCTCGCGGATGTCTGACCGACTTGAGATGATTATTGCTGAGTTTATCGCTGAGTTTATTGCTAAGATAAGAGTTGATTTGACTAATATCGTGGGAAGGACGACCGCGATTAGGAGAGGTATGATTGAGATACATGAGTAGATAGAGAGTCTGCAAAGAGGTTTCCTCACGGCTCGCGAGGCAGATCGCAAGCTGTGACAGAGGAACACGGAGTTAGAGAAGGAGGCAACAGACCTCAAGAGAGATAGAGATATATACAGTGTTGAGCTGGAATCGTTATGGAGAGATTTGGATGGTTTGAGATCGGAGTTGAATAGTCTACGCCAGCTTCATGGCTAGATCAAATTGGATTTGTGTTGCTTCTTAAGCCAGGGAGTACTTGGTTAGGAGAGCTAGTTATTCTATCTCTTATGCCATGTTGTTTGGATTGTATGTTCGTCTCGTTTGGAACGATTAAGTAATTATTAAGTCTTTTGGTATTTTGGAACGATGTATCGATTGCTACTTTTATGGATGATGGTGATTTCACATGATATTCTATGGTTTCTGGCATACATGGAGAATTGTGTTTCTAGTTGCGTGGTTCATATCATGTTGGTATGGTGTTCGTACTTCGACTTTCACCAATCGGATTCTTTTTGGACGTTATGGTACGTATTATTGGAGACTCACGAACCTTGTATTGTGACTTCGTTCAATGGCCCCACGACGAAACCCTGTTAGAGCTACCCGAACTGGAACTGCCGCGACTACCCCTGGTCGCCGAAGACGCCGTCCTACTCGAAATGTTGAAACCCCTACTCCTGATAACCTGGACACTACTAACCGCAACAACAGGACTCAAAATGTTGATGTCCAGGGAGACAATGATCATGTTCCACTTAACGCGCCTATTGTGGATCAAGCAATGATCAATCAACTTGTGGAGCAATGAGTTGCTGAGCTACTAGTTGAGTCAAATCATTCCAACAATTCTGCTGGAACATTTCCACCGTTCGTGCTAACGGATGTCACTACAAGGAGTTTAAGATTTGTGGACCTATTGAGTTTGGTGGAACTGAAGGAGTGGTTTACTTGGTTAGGTAGATAGAGAGGACTGAGTCAGTGTTTAATGTCAGTGGTTGTGCGGAGAACGCGAAGGTAAGGTTTGCTTCTTTTACTTTCAAAGATGAAGCTTTAACTTGGTGGAACAATTACCGTAACTCGGTTGGGAGTGATGTGGCTTAGGCTATGACGTGGGAGCAATTTAAGTCTTTGCTGATTCAGACTTACTGCCCAAGGAATGAGATTAAGAAGCTGGAGATTGAGTTCTGGAACCATAAAGTGAAAGGTACCGATATGGCAACTTACAATCACCGTTATCGAGAGTTAGCCTTACTTTGCCCCGATATGGTTAGAACTGAGACTCAAAAGATTGAGCGGTATACCGATGGGTTGCCTGTGGCTACAAGGAATGATGTGATTGCTGCTAGACCTGCAAACATTCATGAGGCTATCACTATTGCTCAACAATTGATGGACTCGTTGGCATTGGAAGAAGCTGAGAAAGACAAGAATGGAAAGAGGAAGAGGGATAATCACTCTAAGGGTAATGATCGTCGAAACAAGCGAGAAGCAACTACTAGGGCTTATGCTATGGGAGATGGAGACAAGAAGAACTACAATGGAGATGCACTCAAGTGTAACCGATGTTATAAGAATCATTCTGGATGATGTAATGTGATGTGCAAGAATTGCTCTAGGATGGGACACATAGCTAAGGATTGTAGAGCTCGACCACTTTCGATGGTTCAAGCTACTCCTGAAACTATGAGTAAGGCAAATGTTACTTGTTATGGATGTGGAAAGAAGGGACATTATAGGAATGAGTGTAGGAAATCGTGGAACCGAGGAAATCAAGGATCGGGTGGTAATGGGGACAATAATGGAAACCGTGGAGCTGGAGGAAACCGTGGACGACAAGATAATGGGGACCAACGTGTGGAAGCTGGAGCTGCTCATGGAAGAGTGTATGCACTTGAGAACGAGAGAGGAGAAGATCCGAACGTCATTACTGGTACGTTCCTTCTCAATAATCGTTATGCTTCCATACTATTTGATACTGGTGCCGATAAGAGTTTTGTGTCCACTAAGTTTGCACCCTTACTAGAGAAACCCCCGATGGCCTTAGGAATTGGTTATGATGTAGAGTTAGCTAATGGGAACATAGAGAGGATTAGGACTATCATTCGCGGTTGCACGTTAAACTTTCTGAATCGTCCTTTCAACATAGATCTTCTACCGTCACATTAGGAAGTTTTGATTGGTTGTCGAAATATTGTGCTCATATAATCTGCGATGAGAAAATCGTGCGTGTGCCATACGGCAGGGAGAATACTGAACATACCAGGAGATAGAAAGGATTTGAGAGGCCCATCTAGATTAGCGGTCATATCTTGCACTAAGTTGCCGAAGCTAATGGAAAAAGGAAGTTGCCTTTTCTTAGCTCAAATTTCTGAGAAAGGAGGGAAGGAGAAGAAGGAAGGGTGCATTGGAGATGTGTCTATAGTTCATGATTTTCCTGATGTATTTCCTGATGATTTGCCGGGAATCCCGTCGACTAGACAAGTGGAGTTTCAGATTGAGTTAATACAAGGCGTTGCACCTGTAGAACGAGCGCCTTATCGTCTTGCACCTGCTGAACTGGAAGAGTTGTCGAAACAATTAGCAGAGTTAGCCGAAAAGGGATTTATAAGACCAAGTTCTTCACCTTGGGGAGCCCCGGTCTTATTTGTGAAGAAGAAGGATGGATCGTTTCGCATGTGTATTGATTATCGAGAGTTGAACAAGCTGACGGTGAAGAATAGATACCCGTTACCGAGGATCGACGATTTGTTCGATCAGCTTCAAGGATCGAGTGTGTATTCGAAGATCGATTTGAGATCGGGATATCATCAGCTTCGAGTGCGCGAGGAAGATATTCCGAAAACGGCTTTCAGAACCCGTTACGGGCATTACAAGTTTCAGGTGATGCCGTTTGGGTTGACGAACGCACCGGCGGTATTCATGGGCCTCATGAATCGGGTGTGTAAGCCTTACTTAGATAAGTTTGTGATTGTGTTCATCGATGACATTCTGATTTATTCGAAGAGTGAGAAGGAGCATGAGGAGCATCTAAGACTTATCTTAGAATTGCTCAGGAAGGAGAAACTGTATGCCAAGTTTTCGAAATGTGAATTTTGGATTCCGACGGTATAATTTCTAGGTCATGTGATTGATAGACAAGGAGTTCATGTGGATCCTGCTAAGATTGAAGCAATTAAAGATTGGGCTGCACCTACGACCCCAACAGAAGTTCATCAATTTTTGGGATTAGCCGGTTATTACCGAAGATTCATTGAGGGATTTTCGAAGATAGCAAAACCGTTGACCAAAACGACTCAAAAGAGTGTTAAGTATGAATGGGGAGATAAGGAAGAGGAAGCATTTCAGTTACTTAAGGAAATGTTGTGTAGTGCTCCTATCTTAGCGTTACCTGAAGGTAGCGAGGACTTTGTCGTCTATTGTGACGCTTCACATAAAGGTTTAGGAGCTGTGTTAATGCAACGAGAGAAAGTAATAGCTTATGCTTCCCGACAGCTCAAGAAGCATGAGAAGAACTACACCACCCATGATTTGGAGTTAGGTGCTGTGGTTTTTGCTTTGAGGATATGGAGACATTACTTGTATGGAACCAAGTGTGTAGTGTTTACTGACCACAAAAGTCTGCAACACATTTTGAACCAAAAAGAGCTTAACATGAGGCAGCGACGTTGGATTGAGCTGCTAAGCGATTATGATTGTGAGATTCGCTACCATCCGGGTAAAGCAAACGTTGTTGCTGATGCTCTTAGTCGAAAGGAGAGAATTCCACCGTTACGAGTGAGGTCATTAGGAATGACCATCGTATCGCCTTTACCATCTCAAATATTAGAAGCTCAAACGGAAGCGTTGAAAGCAGAAAATCGGTCTGCTAAGAATATATTTGGGATGGCAGAAAACGAGAAGGGATTTGTTAGACGTTCTGATGGAGTGTTATGTTTTGGAGAGCGAAGTTGGGTACCTTTGTATGGAGGAATTCGAGAGTTGATTATGCACGAGTCGCATAAGTCAAGATACTCTATTCATCCTGGGTCTGACAAGATGTACCAGGATTTGAGAAAGTTATATTGGTGGCCAAGTATGAAGGCAGATATAGCACTGTATGTTAGTAAGTGTTTGACATGTTCTAAAGTTGAGGCGGAACATCAAAGACCGTCAGGATTATTGACGCAGCCAGAACTACCGGTTTGGAAATGGGAGCGGATCACAATGGATTTTATTACCAAATTACCAAAGACAGCTAGCGGTTGTGACGCTATATGGGTAATTGTGGATCGATTGACTAAGTCTGCTCATTTCCTGGCGATTAGTAAAGATGATAGTGTTGACAAACTTGCGAGGTTGTATGTGAAGGAGATTGTTTCTTGTCATGGAGTTCCGTTATCGATTATTTCTGACCTCGACAGCCGCTTTACGTCCGCGTTGTGGCGATCACTTCAAACCGCTTTGGGGACGAGACTTGATATGAGTACTGCATATCACCCCCAAGGCGATGGTCAAAGTGAGAGAGCTATTCAGACTTTGGAGGATATGCTTCGTGCATGCATAATAGACTTTGGTAAAGGCTGGGAGAAATATCTACCCCTTGCGGAGTTTTCCCACAACAATAGCTACCACACAAGTCTTAAGGCTGCACCATTTGAAGCTTTGTATGGTCGTAAATGTCGTTCACCTATTGGTTGGGCAGAAGTTGGAGATAGCCAACTCACAGGCCCTGAGCTTATCTTGGAAACTACGGAGAAAGTAACGCAGATTCGAGATCGACTGCAAGCAGCTAGAGATAGGCAGAAAAGCTACGCCGATCAGAGGCGTAAACCCCTAGAATTCCAGGTTGGAGACAGAGTGATGTTGAAGGTCTCGCCTTGGAAGGGTGTGATACGTTTTGGGAAACGTGGGAAACTTAATCCCCGCTACATTGGACCATTTCTTATTTTGGAAAGAATTGGGCACGTAGCGTATCGTTTGGAATTACCTATGGAACTGAGTAAAGTTCATGATGTGTTTCATATTAGTAATCTGAAGAAATGCCTTTCAGAGGAAACACCAGTTATACCGATCAAGGATATTCGTGTGGATGAAAGTTTGAATTTCGTGGAAGAGCCGATTGAGATAATGGATAGAGAGATCAAACGACTCAAGAGAAGTCGTATTCCGCTCATCAAAGTTCATTGGAATTCGCGGCACGGACCGGAATTCACGTGGGAACGTGAGGATGAGTTTCGAAAGAGATATCCGAAGCTTTTCACTTCGTAGATGGGTTATTTCGAGAGAAACCCGGGACGGGTTCCTTCTGAGGCTAGGAGGATGTGACAACTGGCAAAATAGGGAGCCATTTATAAAACCCGCATTACATTAAAAATTATAATTTTGGAACTTTTGAAAGTTTATCGTGACGAGATATTTTACAAACGTTGGTACGCGATTTTTAATCGTACGATATTTATGAGATTTGGTTATTTATTTATGGTTTGGATTGATTCGGTCGTGATGATTTATTGTGAGATCGTTATTTTTGGCACTACATTGACTCCGGCACTAGGTTAACCTAACAATTTTAATTTCATTTTATTATTGGATCGGATATTATTATTTTGGAACGGGTTCGGTTTGAAAGATATTTGGTTATTTAAGTTTCGGGTTTGGTCCGTGTATTGACACCGGGCTACTAAATCCCTACACCCACTATTATTATTATTATTATTATTATTATTATAAAAAAAAAAAAGTTTATCTTTTTTTTTTATAAGAGTATCTACACATGAATCGTCCCTGTGAATACCACACAACCAACCAACACCTTCACCACTTAAATTCTCTCTCTCTCTCTTCCTTCTTTAAACACCACCGCCGCCCCTTAAATCCACCATAGCTCCGCCACCGCCGCCCTCACCATAAAAACAACACCACCATCTTCACCATCTTTTCGAGATCTATCTATTGGTACTAACCACGCGCGATTTGGACCACCCTAACACCATATACGAATCAAGATCATCACGTTATCACCACCATTTTTGTTTAATCTTGTTGGGTTTTTAAAGAAATCAAGTTTGGAGTCGATTTTGAAGGTGAGTGGCCACGAATCTCACTCGTGTGCCTCGATTCGTGATTTAATCCGTGTCTACACGGGTTGTTTTTGTTGGGTTTTGAGTTTTACAAATGGGAAATGAAGTTTTATCAAGGATTTGATGGTTTGGTATCCGGGTTTTTGCATCTGGTCGCGAGGTCGAGACCAAACCGAGAGCAAATGCTCTCGGCTTGTGTCATTGTTGGATTATTTTGATTTCTTGACTATTCTTAGTCATTAGTTGTGGATTTGGAGGACGTTTGGATGATATTATTGTTGTTTGGAATCACGACCGACGACCCAAGGGGTCCGTTTGGGCTGTTTTGGTGTCGAGCTCGGATGAGCTAGCCGAGACCATAATGGTCTCGGGTATAGCCTTGTAAGGTTCATGTTTGAGCCGAGACTCCAATGAGTCTCTTGACTCGGGGTTTGAATTGGTAAGTCGACCCATTTTATTGGTTTTATGGATGACTTCTTTTCTAGTGTTATTCTTTTGTTGCTATAATTATGATTGTTTTGGCATTGCTATTGGTATTGTGATTGTTGTGGAGATATATTACTTTTGGCGTATTAATATTGTTGTCATTGCTTGGGAGCCGAGAATGAATGGGATTATGAATTATATTGTGGAGTTGTGTTGACGAAATGAGTAATGGGGACCGATTGTGAGACGGTCGAATTAGATGACGGGGATAGGTTAGTCGGGTGCCGTAGTCGGACCCTCATGTTTGTAACACCCCCAAAATTTGATACAGCGGAAGACTCAACAAGCTTTCGGGGTGCTACGGGGATTGGTATCCAACACAAGACAATATAGAACGAGATAAAGCAAACATAGTAAAAACACAACCAAATACGGGGTTTTAAGGTTTACATTTATCCCAACATCATTCAGAGTTAGGCCCAAAATAAAATAACAATAGGTCCAAATTTAATTATCAGAGTTTAGAAAATATAGATCCATAACCGTGTGCCACAGCCGAGCCTTCCAATCCAAGCATGCACCTCAACACTTAATTACCTGAGAAAACGTGCTAAAAGTCAGCTTTCGCTGGTGAGATCATAGGTTTAATTTCAACTAATAATATAGTGGACATATACGCAAAACGCTTGCTAGCTAGACTAAGGAATCGCTAAAAGCCTGCGGATACCCTCCGCTCTCAACATAACACCCGGAAACCCTTCCGTAATAGCCAAAACACACGGATACCCTTCCGTAACAACATAAGTATTCGGGTAACCCCCGCAATACCAATAATTACTCGGATAACCTCCGAAGTAATAATAACCTATAGGTGCACACTATAGTATCTAATAAGTCAACCTTGAATAGTACACACGAAACTATGTGACTAAAGCTGACAATCCAAATAAGCCAACCTTGAATAGTACACACAACAAATATGTGACTAAAGCTGACAATCCAAATAACCAAATAAGCCAACCTTGAATAGTACACACAAAGGTGTGACTAAAGCTGACAATAGATCCTAGTCCATATGCATAGCAAGTTTTAGAAAGAATATAAAAGCGATAATAGTCCACGTAAAATGATTTGCACGTTTCTCACCCCAATCGTTGAAAACATAGTTCAAGAGTAAAAAGTGGGGCTATGACTCACCTCAAGTCCAGAAATATAGCAAGACGAGGTAGGTAGCAATAAGATGTATGATAACTCACGAAACAGCAACTACGGACTTGGCACGACCTAACAATATTAACTCTTTCAGAAATCATTTCCTCAAATATATAATATTCCCAAACCCGGACGAGAATCCGTTTTATTTCCGAAAGTCCATTTCGTATTAGTTTGGTGTATTTGAGTTTGGTATCCATACGGGTGGTGGGTCGACTCAAAACAAACCAACAAGATCACACGTAGAACATATAATAAACTATAGATCTAATATTAGCCCAATATATCATTTAAATAAATCGCCAAAGTTTACCAAATCCGTCGATTTGATAATCCTCATATTTATTTACGTAATATACCGTTCCAAGATTACACCCAATCTAAAGCACATATAAAACACATAGCACATAATTACTATATAGTATATATCATAGTTTAATAAATTCCTCGTATATATCGTCAAATTGGCCAGATTTCCCGATATATACACTCGCAATCTATTACCCTTTACATATACTACAACCTATGGGCGTCGTAGGATACGATGCCCACTAATATATTCGTTTCATATAATCAAACAACCCGGCTCAACCTTACGGTTGGGTGGTTATTTACTCATAGAAAACGTCTATATTAGTCGTCATATATCCGAGACAACACGAATGTCGCAAATAATAACTTACCTGGACCCGAGTGACAACAATTTCGCCTAACTCAATAAGTTTATTCGTTATATAACCGATATGACCTTTTATTAAACGTTTCATAATTGTCGGGAGTTTCCCGTTTATAACACAATTTTTTAATAATAATAATACGTTTAATAATATTACGCCACTTTCGTAGCCTAATATATATCTAATCGTATTATTTATAATGCGACTCGTGATTATTATTATTATTAATATACGCGTTTATATAGTTATATATACGTTATTCACGTATATACTTTCGTATAAACGTTCATATTACTAATAATTATTATTACGAGTTTTATTATTCTCGTTTTACTTTTAATGTTTATTGAGTTACACGAAATGGTCATATGTCCGAGTCATGACTCTCGGCTCATTGTCCAAGTCCAATAATAAACCAAAGTCACAAACAATAAACTCCGTCCAATCACAATCTCAACCACGGGCTACAACAATAAGGTCCGACTACGGTACCCAACTAACCTATCTCCGTCATCTAACGACCGTCTCATAACCGGTCCTCATATCATATGCCACTCGACAACAACTCCTCAATATTAAACCATAACCAATAACCAATCCAATATCCAATTCGGCCCAAAGGTATACGGCCGAGAAATAATACCGCGACAATATCAATAACAATAATAATCAATAATATATAACAACTTGTTCACACTAGTCAATTAATAACATTAACCAAGTCAATGTGTGGGTCGGTTTACCAAGCCGACCCGAGCCCCCGACTCACTTGAGTCTCGGCTCAATACTACGAGTCGTTTAGACTCGAACCAAACATTACATAGCTTACATGAGCTAAACCGATTATGTAGGTAAACCATTTGACTCTATGTCAAAACGGCAACCAAGTGGTGCTCGGCTAACAGCCGTGACCCAAAGGGATCGAACCACAAGAAATCATACGAGCCAATGGCTCAAACCACACTTCACGAGAACCCTTGGGGTCTCGGTATGGCCAAAGCTCACAAGAAAAGGAGCCCCGAGACCACAAGGTCTCGGCTAGCATCACATCGAGGTCCAACACCCTCGACAACAATCTAAACCATCAATCAATCAAAGAAATAAAGCCATCAAGGACCCAAGCCATACAAGGCTTCGAACCATGTTAAGCCGAGAGCTTAGCTCTCGGTTCCGAGTCAACCACGACCCAAACCCAAGAACAACCCGGATACCAAACCATTAGAAAACTTAGTTTCTTCAAAAACCCATCATTATAACATGTTTAACATGAAAACCCATTTGAATCTCACGAAAATAATTCGTGTAGCCACGAAACAAAATCAATTCGTGGCTCCCAAAACCTTGAAAATGGTTCTTCTCACCTTCTAAATCCTTCAAAAGCTTAGATCTAGAAAACTAGTAAAAATCCGAATAGAAATCTTTAGATTTCGTGATGTTAGTGAGGGTTCTAGGGTGTGTATCTTATATCAAATGAAAGAGGGTGAAGAGGGGAATAAAATGGTGGTGGTAGTTTTGTTGGGTGGTCGGTAAAACGGCGGTGGTGGCCGGAATTGCAGTTCGGCAGCTAGGGTTTAGGTTGGGGGAAGAAGAGATGAGAGATGGTGAGAGAGAGTTAGAAATTTGTGAGTGTTGTGTGTGTGTGGTGAACCGGCCAAACGGACCCTATGTAACTTTTCTCTTTTTTTTTTTTTTTTTTTTAAATGAATTAATAATAATAATAATAGATGTAATAATAATAATAATAATAATAATAATAATAAGGATATTATTACCATTGAGCGGGTAAAGTGGGTAAATGTAAAAACACGTGGCCCGAACCCGAACTCATTTTAAAATCTCCATATTACACGAGAACCTCTCGTAATCAATTAAAATAATAACGGCTCGTTAAGACGAATCATAAAATTATGTTAGGTAACCCTAGTGCCAAAGTCAACGTAGTACCAAGTGAGAATTCAATTATACATCACCGATCACATAATCAAAAACGAATTATGAACATAATTCACGAATACCATAACGTCATTAAATAAAATTTCCATAAAATAGGTCTTACAAGTTCGTTGTGAAATGAAAATTTCAAATAAAAATTATAAACGAACTTATATCGAAATGCGGATTTTTAAAATGGCTCCCTAAACTGCCGGTTGTCACATCCTCCCCGTCTCAGAAGGAAACCCGTCCCGGGTTTCACTCGGAAAAATGTCCATCTACGAAGTGAAAAGCTTCGGATATCTCTTCCTGAACTCGTCCTCACGTTCCCACGTAAATTCTGGTCCATGTCGGGAGTTCCAACGAACCTTGACGAGCGGAATGCGACTCCTCTTGAGTCGTTTAACTTCACGATCTAAAATCTCGATCGGCTCCTCCACGAAATTCAATTTCTCATCAATACGAATGTCCCTCATTGGAATGACGGGCATTTCATCAGAAAGACATTTCTTCAAATTACTCACGTGAAACACGTCATGAACTTTGCTCAGTTCAGACGGTAATTCCAACCTATAAGCCACCGGCCCAATTCTTTCTAAGATCAAGAATGGTCCAATGTAGCGCGGGTTGAGTTTACCACGTTTCCCGAAACGTATTACACCTTTCCAAGGCGAGACTTTCAGCATCACTTTGTCTCCAACCTGGAACTCTAAAGGTTTACGTCTCTGATCGGCGTAGCTCTTCTGCCTATCTCTGGCGGCTTGCAACCGATCACGAATCTGGGCTACTTTCTCGGTAGTTTCTAAAATAAGCTCAGGGCCTGTAAGTTGGCTATCTCCAACTTCTGCCCAACCAATAGGCGAACGACACTTTCTGCCATACAAAGCTTCGAATGGTGCAGCCTTAAGACTTGTGTGGTAGCTGTTATTATAGGAGAATTCCGCAAGGGGCAAATACTTCTCCCAGCCTTTACCAAAGTCTATGATGCATGCACGAAGCATATCCTCTAGCGTCTGAATGGTCCTCTCACTTTGACCATCGGTTTGGGGATGATATGCAGTACTCATATCAAGCCTCGTCCCCAAAGCCGTTTGTAGTGATCGCCACAAAGCTGACGTAAAACGACTATCACGATCCGAAATAATAGATATCGGAACCCCATGACGCGAAATAATTTCTTCACATATAACCTCACAAGCTTATCCACACTATCATCTTCACTAATAGCTAAGAAATGAGCAGACTTTGTCAGACGGTCCACAATTACCCAGATAGCGTCACAACCGCTAGCCGTCCTTGGTAATTTGGTAATGAAGTCCATAGTAATCCGCTCCCATTTCCAGACTGGAAGTTCTGGTTGCGTTAGTAGTCCTGATGGACTCTGGTGTTCAGCCTTAACCTTGGCGCATGTCAAGCACTTACTAACGTACGACGCTATTTCTGCCTTCATATTTGGCCACCAATAGAACTTCTTAAGATCTTGGTACATTTTATCGGAACCAGGGTGAATGGAGTACTTTGACTTATGCGACTCATGCATAATCAATTCTCGAATTTCTCCATGTAACGGTACCCAAATCCGATCTCCAAAACATAATAATCCATCCGAACGCTTAACAAATCCTTTCTCATTATCAGCCATCCCAAATATGTTCTCGGCAGATCTATTTTCTGCTTTCAATGCTTCTGTTTGAGCTTCGAGTATCTGAGATGGTAATGGCGATACGATAGTCATCCCCAATGACTTAACTCGTAATGGTGGTATTCTTTCCTTTCGACTAAGAGCATCAGCAACAACGTTCGCTTTACCAGGATGGTAGCGAATTTCACAATCATAATCGCTTAGCAACTCGATCCAACGTCGTTGTCTCATGTTGAGCTCTTTTTGATTCAAGATGTGTTGTAAACTTTTATGGTCAGTAAATACAACACACTTGGTTCCGTACAAGTAATGTCTCCATATTCTTAAAGCAAAAACCACAGCACCGAGTTCCAAATCATGGGTAGTGTAGTTTTTCTCATGCTTTTTGAGCTGTCGGGAAGCATAAGCTATCACCTTCTCCCGTTGCATTAATACGGCTCCTAAACCTTTATGTGAGGCGTCACAATAGACGACGAAATCCTCGTTACCTTCTGGTAACGCTAAGATAGGAGTGCTACACAACATTTTCTTAAGCAATTGAAACGCTTCCTCTTCTTTATCTCCCCATTCATACGTAACACTCTTTTGAGTCAATTTGGTCAATGGTTTAGCTATCTTCGAAAATCCCTCGATGAATCTTCGGTAATAGCCAGCTAAACCCAAAAATTGACGAACTTCGGTTGGGGTTGTAGGTGCAGCCCAATCTTTTATTGCTTCAATTTTTGCAGGATCCACGTGGACTCCTTGTCTATCAATCACGTGACCCAAAAATTGTACGGTCGGAATCCAAAATTCACATTTCGAAAACTTGGCATAAAGTTTCTCCTTCCTGAGCAATTCCAAAATGAGTCTTAAATGCTCCTCATGCTCTTTCTCACTCTTTGAATATATCAGAATGTCATCGATGAATACAATTACGAACTTATCCAAGTATGGCTTACACACACGATTCATGAGATCCATGAATATGGCTGGTGCGTTAGTCAACCCAAACGGCATCACCTGAAACTCGTAATGCCCGTAACGGGTTCTGAAAGCCGTTTTCGGAATATCCTCCTCACGAACTCGAAGTTGATGATATCCTGATCTCAAATCGATCTTCGAATACACACTTGATCCTTGGAGTTGATCGAACAAATCATCGATCCTAGGTAACGGGTATCGATTCTTCACCGTTAACTTATTTAACTCTCTATAGTCAATACACATGCGAAACGATCCATCCTTCTTCTTCACAAACAAGACTGGGGCTCCCCAAGGTGATGAACTTGGTCTTATGAATCCCTTTCCGGCTAACTCCGCCAATTGTTTCGACAACTCTTCCAGTTCAGTAGGTGCAAGGCGATAAGGTGCTCGTGCTACAGGTGCAGCACCGGGTATCAACTCAATCTGAAACTCCACTTGTCTAGTCGGTGGGATTCCCGGCAAATCATCGGGAAACACATCAGAAAAATCACGAACTATAGGCACATCTCCAATACACCTTTCCTTTTTCTTCGTCTCTCCCTTCTCAGAAATTTGAGCTAAGAAAAGATAACATCCCTTCTCTATTAGCTTCGGTAGCTTAGTGCAAGAAATCACCGCTAATCGGGATGGGCTCCTAGAATCCTTTCGGTCTCCTAGTATATTTAGGACCTCCTTTCCGTATGGTACACGCACGATCTTCTCGTCGCAAAGTATGTGAGCACGATACTTCGACAACCAATCCATACCAATGATTTCATCAAAACTTCCTAACGTGACGGGTAGAAGATCTATGTTGAAAGGGTGGTTCAAGAAATTTAGTGTACAACCGCGAATGATGGTATTAATCCTTTCTAGGTTTCCATTAGCTAACTCAATATCATATCCAATTCCTAAGGCCATCGGGGGTTTCTCTAGTAAGGGTGCAAATGTAGTGGACACAAAACTCCTATCGGCACCAGTATCAAACAGTATGGAAGCATAACGATTATTGAGAAGGAACGTACCAGTAACGACGTTCGGATCTTCTCCTCTCTCGTTCCCGAGCGCATACACTCTTCCTTGAGCAGCTCCAGCTTCCACACGTTGGTCCCCATTATCTTGTCGTCCACGATTTCCTCCAGCTCCACGATTTCCATAATTGTACCCATTACCACCCGAGCCTTGATTCCCACGGTTCCGCGATTCTCTACACTCATTCCTATAGTGTCCCTTCTTTCCATACCCATAACAGGTAACATCTGCCTTGTTTCTCATCTCAGGAGCAGCTTGAACCATTGCAAGAGGTCGAGCTCTACAGTCCTTAGCTGTATGTCCTTTCCTTGAGCAATTCTGGCATGTCACACTACACCATCCGGTGTGATGCTGATGGCAACGATCACACTTTGGTGCATCACCGTTCTGATTCTTCTTATTTCCATTCCCAATAGCATAAGCCTTAGCTTGTCTCTTGCTTCGGTGATCATTACTCTTAGAGTGACGGTCTCTCTTTCTCTTTCCATTCTTCTCCTTATCAGCTTCTTCTAATTCCAACGAATCCATAAGTTGTTGAGCAATTGTAATTGCCTCATGGATGTTTGCAGGCCTAGCAGAAATTACATCATTCCTCGTAGCTACAGGTAATCCATCAGTATACCTCTCAATCTTTTGAGTCTCGGTTTTCACCATATCTGGGCACAACAAGGCCAACTCCTGGTAACGACGATTGTAAGTCGCCATATCATTACCTTTCACCTTGTGATTCCAAAACTCAATCTCTAGCTTCTTGACCTCATTCCTTGGGCAATAAGTCTGGATCAACAAGGACTTAAATTGCTCCCAGGTCATAGCATATGCTACATCACTCCCAACTGCATTTCGGTAGTTGTTCCACCACGTCAAAGCTTCATCCTTGAAAGTAAAAGAAGCAAACTTTACCTTCGCATTCTCCGCACAACCACTGACATTAAACACTGACTCAGTCTTCTCAATCCATCTAACTAAGTAAACCACTCCCTCATTTCCACCAAACTCAATGGGTCCACAAATCTTGAATTCCTTATAATGACATCCATTAGCACGAACAGGTGGAAAAGTTCCAGCAGAATTGTTGGAATGATTTGACTCAGCGAGTAGTTCAGCAACTCTTTGCTCCACGAGTTGGTTGATCATTGCTTGATCCACAGTAGGTGCATTAAGTGGAACACGACCATTGTCTCCCTGAACATCAACATTTTGATTCCTGTTGTTACGGTTAGTGGTGTCCAAGTTGTCAGGAGTAGGGGTTTCAACATTTCGAGTAGGTCGACGACCTCGACGAGCAGGAGTAGGAGTAGTCACAGCAGGACCAGTCCTGGTAGACCTAACAGGTTTTCGACGGGGTGCCATTGATCTGTAACATCACTCAAGTTCATAAATCTCCATTAGAACTTATCGACATGCTCAACAAAACATCTCAACGAAATCAAGTCATAGCAAGAATGGCAACGACATGCTATGTAATAATAAGCGAATAAGGACTCAATTTCCATAACGCCCAAAATCACATAATACCATATACTAACAACCATCAATCATACAATAGCGATCTAACATCGTTCCAACCAACGGATAACACCAAACATACTAATCGTTCCAAAAGAGACGAATACCAAACAAAATACATCAAAATATGATAACTAGCTTTTCTAACCGAACACTCCTCGGCTAAGAAAGCAACAAAATAATATAACTCAAGCAACTAGCCACGGGGCTGACGGAGAATCCTCAACTCCTGCCTCAAGCCATCAAGATCCCTCCATAACGATCCTAACTCCACGCTATGGGTGTCTCGGTCTCTCTTGAGGTCAGCCACCTCCTTCTCTAGCTCGGCATTCCTTTGCCAAAGCTTGCGGTCGGCCTCACGAGCAGTAATAAACCCTCGCTGAATACTATCGATATGCTCATGTACCTCCATCAAAACTCTCCTCATCTCGGTAACCCTCCTCTCAGCCATAACCATACCAACCCTCAACTGCCCAATAAACTCAACAGTCACTCTATCAATCCGCTCAGATATATGAGTAACTCTCTCACCAAGAGCCGTAATCTGAGTCCACAACCTGCCAACCTCACCCAACTCTGCATGCTCAGCAGAAACCTCCGACGATGCATCCGACTCAACGGGACTACCCGGTGGCAACTCAAACAAGAACGGATGATCAGGTGAATCGGGCTCCTCAGCCTGAGCTGGTGGTGCTAACTCATCATCATCATCAGGCATCTCATCCTCCTGAGGGTCATCCTCCTCCTCCGGGTCATCATCATCACCATGCTCAGCCTCCTGAGGGTCATCCTCCCGCTCAGGGTCATCAGCCTCATCCCCACCCTCGTACTCCTCCTCCTCATCGGAAGAGTACCTCATCACTCGTCGTCTCCTACTAGGTGAACCATGTGGAGATGTAGTAGGTGATCTAGGACGACGACACAATGATGTGGGTGGCGCCTCAGACAGAAGAGAATGAGCATCAATCTGTAAAGGTGATGGAGTAGGGCGTACCGACATGCGTGCTGTAGCTCGGTGGGCAAAGCGTGGTGCCACACGAGCCAAAGCCTGATGAAGAGTAAGCTGCCTCGATGTACCAGGGAGCCCTAGAGAAGATGAGGGTCCCTGCGTAGATGCAGCAGGTAGTGCTGAAGTAGAAGCTGCCTGTGACACAATAGCTGTAGACATGGCCATCTGGTAGGGGTCATCAGATGCCATAGTGAACTGTGCAGGTAAAACTGGTGCAGTAAGGATGTCCTCGACGACATCGGGCATATGGGAGGCCATAGTATGTGACAACGGCGTAGGGTAGGTGTAAGTGTTTCAAAACAACTTAAATCACAACTCATAAAATCGTACCAAATATGCACATCAAATAGTACCATATAATCTTAATAAAAGAATTTCAAACACCGCATTTCTAAAAATGTTTATAAAACATATAGACCATATAAATCCTCAAGAACGCCATCTTAATACTAAAATCCATAAACCTCAAATCATCTCAAATATCTCATAATACCTCAATTAATAGAAGATGCTTCGGCTTGGCGGGCTGGCGGGCGGTAGTCAAGGATCATTTTCTATAAAAATACGGTTATAGTTTAGGCGTTTATTTACCTAGTTCTCTATAACCTTGGCTCTGATACCAATCTGTAACACCCCCAAAATTTGATACAGCGGAAGACTCAACAAGCTTTCGGGGTGCTACGGGGATTGGTATCCAACACAAGACAATATAGAACGAGATAAAGCAAACATAGTAAAAACACAACCAAATACGGGGTTTTAAGGTTTACATTTATCCCAACATCACTCAGAGTTAGGCCCAAAATAAAATAACAATAGGTCCAAATTTAATTATCAGAGTTTAGAAAATATAGATCCATAACCGTGTGCCACAGCCGAGCCTTCCAATCCAAGCATGCACCTCAACACTTAATTACCTGAGAAAACGTGCTAAAAGTCAGCTTTCGCTGGTGAGATCATAGGTTTAATTTCAACTAATAATATAGTGGACATATACGCAAAACGCTTGCTAGCTAGACTAAGGAATCGCTAAAAGCCTGCGGATACCCTCCGCTCTCAACATAACACCCGGAAACCCTTCCGTAATAGCCAAAACACATGGATACCCTTCCGTAACAACATAAGTATTCGGGTAACCCCCGCAATACCAATAATTACTCGGATAACCTCCGAAGTAATAATAACCTATAGGTGCACACTATAGTATCTAATAAGTCAACCTTGAATAGTACACACGAAACTATGTGACTAAAGCTGACAATCCAAATAAGCCAACCTTGAATAGTACACACAACAAATATGTGACTAAAGCTGACAATCCAAATAACCAAATAAGCCAACCTTGAATAGTACACACAAAGGTGTGACTAAAGCTGACAATAGATCCTAGTCCATACGCATAGCAAGTTTTAGAAAGAATATAAAAGCGATAATAGTCCACGTAAAATGATTTGCACGTTTCTCACCCCAATCGTTGAAAACATAGTTCAAGAGTAAAAAGTGGGGCTATGACTCACCTCAAGTCCAGAAATATAGCAAGACGAGGTAGGTAGCAATAAGATGTATGATAACTCACGAAACAGCAACTACGGACTTGGCACGACCTAACAATATTAACTCTTTCAGAAATCATTTCCTCAAATATATAATATTCCCAAACCCGGACGAGAATCCGTTTTATTTCCGAAAGTCCATTTCGTATTAGTTTGGTGTATTTGAGTTTGGTATCCATACGGGTGGTGGGTCGACTCAAAACAAACCAACAAGATCACACGTAGAACATATAATAAACTATAGATCTAATATTAGCCCAATATATCATTTAAATAAATCGCCAAAGTTTACCAAATCCGTCGATTTGATAATCCTCATATTTATTTACGTAATATACCGTTCCAAGATTACACCCAATCTAAAGCACATATAAAACACATAGCACATAATTACTATATAGTATATATCATAGTTTAATAAATTCCTCGTATATATCGTCAAATTGGCCAGATTTCCCGATATATACACTCGCAATCTATTACCCTTTACATATACTACAACCTATGGGCGTCGTAGGATACGATGCCCACTAATATATTCGTTTCATATAATCAAACAACCCGGCTCAACCTTACGGTTGGGTGGTTATTTACTCATAGAAAACGTCTATATTAGTCGTCATATATCTGAGACAACACGAATGTCGCAAATAATAACTTACCTGGGCCCGAGTGACAACAATTTCGCCTAACTCAATAAGTTTATTCGTTATATAACCGATATGACCTTTTATTAAACGTTTCATAATTGTCGGGAGTTTCCCGTTTATAACACAATTTTTTAATAATAATAATACGTTTAATAATATTACGCCACTTTCGTAGCCTAATATATATCTAATCGTATTATTTATAATGCGACTCGTGATTATTATTATTATTAATATACGCGTTTATATAGTTATATATACGTTATTCACGTATATACTTTCGTATAAACGTTCATATTACTAATAATTATTATTACGAGTTTTATTATTCTCGTTTTACTTTTAATGTTTATTGAGTTACACGAAATGGTCATATGTCCGAGTCATGACTCTCGGCTCATTGTCCAAGTCCAATAATAAACCAAAGTCACAAACAATAAACTCCGTCCAATCACAATCTCAACCACGGGCTACAACAATAAGGTCCGACTACGGTACCCAACTAACCTATCTCCGTCATCTAACGACCGTCTCATAACCGGTCCTCATATCATATGCCACTCGACAACAACTCCTCAATATTAAACCATAACCAATAACCAATCCAATATCCAATTCGGCCCAAAGGTATACGGCCGAGAAATAATACCGCGACAATATCAATAACAATAATAATCAATAATATATAACAACTTGTTCACACTAGTCAATTAATAACATTAACCAAGTCAATGTGTGGGTCGGTTTACCAAGCCGACCCGAGCCCCCGACTCACTTGAGTCTCGGCTCAATACTACGAGTCGTTTAGACTCGAACCAAACATCACATAGCTTACATGAGCTAAACCGATTATGTAGGTAAACCATTTGACTCTATGTCAAAACGGCAACCAAGTGGTGCTCGGCTAACAGCCGTGACCCAAAGGGATCGAACCACAAGAAATCATACGAGCCAAATGGCTCAAACCACACTTCACGAGAACCCTTGGGGTCTCGGTATGGCCAAAGCTCACAAGAAAAGGAGCCCCGAGACCACAAGGTCTCGGCTAGCATCACATCGAGGTCCAACACCCTCGACAACAATCTAAACCATCAATCAATCAAAGAAATAAAGCCATCAAGGACCCAAGCCATACAAGGCTTCGAACCATGTTAAGCCGAGAGCTTAGCTCTCGGTTCCGAGTCAACCACGACCCAAACCCAAGAACAACCCGGATACCAAACCATTAGAAAACTTAGTTTCTTCAAAAACCCATCATTATAACATGTTTAACATGAAAACCCATTCGAATCTCACGAAAATAATTCGTGTAGCCACGAAACAAAATCAATTCGTGGCTCCCAAAACCTTGAAAATGGTTCTTCTCACCTTCTAAATCCTTCAAAAGCTTAGATCTAGAAAACTAGTAAAAATCCGAATAGAAATCTTTAGATTTCGTGATGTTAGTGAGGGTTCTAGGGTGTGTATCTTATATCAAATGAAAGAGGGTGAAGAGGGGAATAAAATGGTGGTGGTAGTTTTGTTGGGTGGTCGGTAAAACGGCGGTGGTGGCCGGAATTGCAGTTCGGCGGCTAGGGTTTAGGTTGGGGGAAGAAGAGATGAGAGATGGTGAGAGAGAGTTAGAAATTTGTGAGTGTTGTGTGTGTGTGGTGAACCGGCCAAACGGACCCTATGTAACTTTTCTCTTTTTTTTTTTTTTTTTTTTAAATGAATTAATAATAATAATAATAGATGTAATAATAATAATAATAATAATAAGGATATTATTACCATTGAGCGGGTAAAGTGGGTAAATGTAAAAACACGTGGCCCGAACCCGAACTCATTTTAAAATCTCCATATTACACGAGAACCTCTCGTAATCAATTAAAATAATAACGGCTCGTTAAGACGAATCATAAAATTATGTTAGGTAACCCTAGTGCCAAAGTCAACGTAGTACCAAGTGAGAATTCAATTATACATCACCGATCACATAATCAAAAACGAATTATGAACATAATTCACGAATACCATAACGTCATTAAATAAAATTTCCATAAAATAGGTCTTACAAGTTCGTTGTGAAATGAAAATTTCAAATAAAAATTATAAACGAACTTATATCGAAATGCGGATTTTTAAAATGGCTCCCTAAACTGCCGGTTGTCACAATGTTGTAGCACGTGGATTTGGGATTGTTTTGGACTGAGTTGGTTATTTATTATGACTTGTTTGTTTTATGTTTGGACTTGGATTATGAGCCGAGAGTGATGACTCGGACATGTGACTAAATTCTTATGACTCGATAAATATTAAAAATCAAACGCTTATAATAAAACTCGTAATAATATTATTAGTAATATAATCGTTTATATACGTATATGGACGTGATAAACGTATGTATATATATATATATATATAAATGCGTATATTAATAATAAAACGATCACGAGTGAACGTTATAATAATATAACGATAATTATTATACTATGCGAATAGTGCAATAAATGTCGGAGTATTATTATAAATAGATAAACTAGAAATAATGACGAGAATTAATACGTCGGGTAAGTAATAACTAAAAATATGATCTCTTTATAAATTTGGAAAACTTATCGAGTTATACGAGTTGTGGTTACTTAAGTCCAAGTGGGCTTTATTATGTGACTTTTATGTTGTCACGGATATATGACGATTAATATAACCATTTTCTATAACTACGTAACTTATTTAATCGACGGGTTAAATCGAGTTTATTTAGCTATATAAAATGAGTATATTAATGGGCATCGTATCCTACGACGCCCATAGGTTGTGGTACGTGTATTAGGATGATAAATTACTATATATCTCGTGGAATTGGCTAAATTGACGAATTTGGCAAATTGGACGATATATATAGGGAATTTATTGGACTACGATATTTACCATATAGTATACTTTGTGCAATGTGATTTAGGTTGGGTATAATCTTGGAGCGATGTATTACGTAAATAAAGATGGGGGATTACCAAATCGACGGATTTGATAAACTTCGATGATTTATTTAAATAATATATCGGGCTAATATTAGACCTATAGATTTGTTTATTATTTCGTTCGTTATGGCTTCTTGGTTTGAGTTGTGTCGACCCACCACCCATATGGATACCAAACGTCGAAATTCAAATTAATATGATGATAATTCGAGAAACGGATATTTTTGGAAAGTTAAATGGAATACGTTCGGGAATGGGAATATTTGATTTTGAGGGAATGATTTCTGAACGAGCTTGATATTGTTAGGAAGTGCCGAGTCTGTAGTCGCCGTTACGTGAGTTGCTTGAGTTGCTTACGTCTTTCTTCTATCGATTTCTTTTGAGGTTTTGCTGGACTTGAGGTGAGTCATAGCCCCACTTTTACTCTTGAACTTTGTTTTCAATACTTGGGGTGAGAAATGTGCAATTGTTTTATGTGGACTATTATCGCTTTTTGATTTCAAAACTTGCTATGCTTATAGAACTAGGTAGAGCGAGGCCTAGACTAGATCTAGGTAAGCTATTGATTTGGTTGTTGAGCGAGGCCTAGTCCCCGAACTAGGTAAGCTATTTGATTGGCTATAGAGCGAGGCCTAGCCTAGAGCTAGGTAAGCTAAACAACGAGGCCTAGACTAGATCTAGGTAAGTTAAACATGTCGTATCCTTACGAATGTTGGGTATGTCGTATCCTTACGCATACATATTGAGCGAGGCCTAGACTAGATCTAGGTAAGCTATTGGATTGATTATAGAGCGAGGCCTAGACTTGAGCTAGGTAAGCTATTGATTGGATTGATTTGAGCTATAGCGTGCACCTATAGGGATGATTTGATTTGATTTGGTTGGGTTATTTTGGTTGGATTATTTTGGTTGGATTATTTTTGGTTGGATGATTGAGGCCTGGTCTAGCTAGCAAGCGTTTTGCGTATATGTCCACTATATTGAGTTATGAATCTAAACCTATGATCTCACCAGCGAAAGCTGACTTTTAGCACGTTTTCTCAGGTTGTTAAGTGATGCTCTATGGATGCTTGGGATTGGAGGCTTGGCATTGGCACCGGTTATGGATCTATTTTCTAAAACTCTGATAAACTATTGTGGACCTATGTTTATTTCTTTTGGGCCTTATTTTGGATAATTTTTGGGATAATGTAAACCTTAAAACCTTGTGTGGTTGTATTTTATTATGTTTACTTTATCTCGTTCTTTCATGACGTTGGATGGATACCAATCCCCGTAGCACCCCGAAAGCTTGTTGAGTCTTCCGCTGTACCAAATTTTGGGGGTGTTACATCATCGCATGGGAACCCGATACCATGTCTGAAGCTATCAAAATGGCGATCGAAGCAAAGGAACTCATAGTTCACGCCGAGACATCAGGAAACAATAGTGACAATAAAAGGAAGTGGAACAACAATCTAGGTTGTAATGCTGCTCAACAATCACCCAAGGGACAAGAAGTGAATAGAGCCTTTGCTGCAGAACCGCACACAAAGAGAAGATATATTGGAAAGTTACCTTACTGCAACATGTGTAATCAACATCACCGAGATCATTGCAGTAAAACGTGTGGAGTGTGCAAGAAGCAGGGTCATCGGACTGAAGACTGTAGGAAACTCACAAATCAGAAGACCCCAGGGAGTTGCTTCAAATGTGGAAACTTAGGGCATTTCAAGAATGACTGCCCGGAGCTAAGGAACAAGGAAAAATCAGGAACTTGGAATCAAGACTAAATCGCTTGAGGAATAGCGTGAGCTGTTGAAAGAGAACCATCAGGATATTAGCAACATCAAGGATAACAACAATGCTTCAGCAGGAGGAGCCTTGTTTCAATATATAAACCGTAGTTCGAGCCCTTTAGGGTTGTATCTTTCCTTTTGTACTTACCGTTGGTATGATGACATAACCTAGTTGTATTAAGCACTTTTCTATCCAATGTAGTATCTATCCTTTGTTACCTCTGTGATAATCATAACCATCGTTTACTCCACTTTCTATCCCAATTGCTCAAACCTCAATCATTTCGCAACATTTTATCATTGTCTTATTAGGGATTAGGTAGATTTCGTTTTTGATGAATTAGTAGACTATTACCATTCGACAAGATTTACCCACGTATCCAATACATCATTCAAGCTATTTTACTATCATATGGGGAAATTGTTTTACAGAAAAATTTCTGAAGTAAGCTATTTCATTACCATCCTATAAATTGATTTTTCTGTCATTACACCATGTATTTACTATTATTACGCGAGGCAATTTTCATGTTACTTGAAAGAAAACATCAGGATACCATTTTAATAACAATGCGTTGAACACCATCTAAAACTTTTGAGAAAAGTTATGATATTTTGACAAAATCTAACATCGCATCATTAGTCCTCAATTGTACATAGCTTGATCACCTATGTAAAATTCATGAAGGATTATGCCATGAAGGAAATAATTACCTTTTCAAAGGATTGTTAATAACAATCTTCATTTAAAAGTTTTGTAAACAAAGGAACTCTTCCATAAACATCCCCTTTGCCGAACTATCCCTGGATACTTACCCCACCTATCACCCACTTAGCCATTAAATTGGATTTTTTCCCATTGACTTCCCTAGGAGAGACTTTCCATATCAATTACATGCAGGATTCCTCTATACAATAGAAGCAACGAAAGGATTACAGAACTACTAACCAGAACTAGAAGTATATGGTGATAGAATTCATAACTCAACAACAAATCCAAAGATACTACGAGACCATCCGAATCATCATCTCTGACTTAGTTGTCAAATTCTATCGTTTAAGGGTACTAGCTAGACTGAGCTACAGGATTGAACTCAATATAAATGTCCGCAGGACGACACAATAGAAATAAACCAAGCTTCTAATTGAGATTGTAGAGCATTTCATTTAAACATGGCCTCATCCATACCTAAACTTTCCTGCAGTAAGTTTTCACAAAGGACAATTGTTTGAAACAAGAATATCGACGTAGATTCCTCTAAGGCATTATGTCTCAAGAAATTTCCGATAACCTCACCTTCATACCAAGCAAGGGATCAAACCGGAACATATCTCCTCATCTACATGGGAAAACAGAATAGACATTCATCGACACAACATCAAGTGATACCTTCGTCTTGCCAATTACAACGATAAAATATTTCAGGACTTAAGTTAGTCTAAATACCTATGCTTGTAGTTATGCCTGATAACCACCAATAGGCATTATCCAACCTCAGGAACTAAATGTTAAGACATCTATGCATGTAAGCGAACATTTCCTATTCTACCATTTTATCCTTGTTAGTGTTTTCACTTTTAAATAAAGTTGATGCGTTTACATAAATCACATACCTTGTGGAAAAATGATTTCTGAAATTCCTATTTTGAACAAGTACGATCCTTTTTGGTCAATCTTTAGCAACACTATTGTACAATGAGAAATATACATAGACATCAAACTTTGGTAAGCAGTCTTAATCCAACATGTTTGAAAACATTTTTATATTCAATAACTACTGAAATTTTGAATCATCAAGAAAAATACTTGATGCGTGGGAATCGCACCTTGCTTTACCTCTCGAGGGATCTCAAGAAGCTTACAACCCCCACCAGGCAGTGTACCTGATCGTTGTAGTATAGTATAGTGACAAGTACCGGGGGATTGATCGTTCAGCTTAGGAATAGTGTCGCTAGGATTAGAAAACCTAATTAATAGTTCTAAAGGTGAAAGATGATTATTTTTGTATTTTTATATTTTTATGAAAGCAAGTAAAATCTCGGGTTTTGAAGGAGTGGGCGGAATTAGTTGCTATTCAACTAACCCAAAACTAAGATGCAATCAAAATAAAATGATAAAAATGAAATTAAACTAATTATTACAAGGTTGTGAGCAGTAATTGGAGAAATTGTGTTTACTTAGACTTCACTACTCCCTAGATATCTTTTACATGTTAATTACTTGTTACACTTGTATGGATGACGGATTGTATTCCTTAATACCATTCGTGGGGTGGCATACATAACTCCCCAACTCTATGAGCTCTTATCTCCTCCTACACCATGACCCAGCACAACTATAGGGATTGTAAACAGTGGCTCATGCATTAAATACAACCAATAAAGACCTAGTACGCCTCGGTTCATGTTTCTTAAGACGTTCAAGCATGTTACCATTTGGAGATCTGCCAGTTTTCTTAAGCCTAACATATAAATCATTCATCCAAAACAAGAATAGACAAGTAATCAACACATAATCAACATCTAGGTTTCATTAGATCTAAGCAAACACAAAAGAGATCTAGCCTAGCATAGTAGAATTGAGACAAGAACAAGATATAAACAACCAACACATAGACATATTGATTGAATTGAAAGTACACTTATCTCAATTACAATGCAAGGTCTCAAGGGTTTGGAACCCTTGAAAAACCTGTAAAAGAGGCACCAAAATCGTCTTTAGGGTTTCACCAAAACTTCTCCTCTTTTATGAAAAAAACTAGAAAACTATATATAGGAAAAACAGGCTGACGGCGTCAAGAGTTACATGTGACGCCGTCACCTCGCCGCCATATACTTCCTCGGACGGCCTTGACTCACTTATGACGGCATATGTAACGCCGTCACCACCCACGGTATTTTATTCTTGCCACTTTGACGCCGTCATGAAGCCTTCTGACGCCGTCACCACCTACGGTGTTTAATTCCTCATGTCTGACGCCGTCAAGATGGTGGTCTTAATGCCGTCACCTTGTATCTTCAGCATGGAAATTTGGTACTTAGCCGTTTTCTTCACTTTTATGCTCCAAAAACGTCCAAAATGGCTTCTTTTCCAGAATTCACTCTCCAAACACCTAAAATCACAAAAGGAACGATTTAGGGCAATATTTGATCAAATAAAGTCGGATTCGGGCTTAAATGACCCCCTAAAAACGGATCATTTTTCGCCTCATCATATACCCTTACACTTGAGATTTGCTTGTCCTCAAGCAAATGAGCTTTTATTCTACTCAAAAGACAAGTTAGGGGTCATTTAACACTAATATAAAAGTAATTACAACAAATAATCGTTCCACTAAAGACCAATAGACAAACACGGAGGTCATACACAAGCACCTCACAAATAGTGTTTAGATACTCACACCTCTCGGGTGTAATAAAGTATTATAACATTATGGAAATGGAAGATATCTCTCACTACCTGTCATAGCAAAATAGATTACCATAGGTTTGGGAAAGGATCAAACCTCCACCACATGGCGTAAGCACCTAGGATAAACTATCAAAGAGGTCTTTTAAAGGGTTATAACGTTAGGTGTAGGGATATGAATTACACGGTTTTGTTGGATAAAGGAAGTTTTACTGGTGGCGAGTTAACAATCTTAGTTAATTACATGTACAAGGTGGCGTTGCTAAGCCAAGACTAGACTCGACTTAAGCTAATAAATGAAAAATAACAAAAACATAAAATGAACATAGAATGAAAACGGGATGGTAGTCCGTATGTTTTTTTTCTTTTTCTTTTTCTAATTATTATTTTTTTTTTTTTTTTTTTATTTTGTGTGCATACACTCTTACCCTACCATCCAAAATAATACATCATAGGGAATGGGAATTCCCCTTACACTTGAATCTTTACATACTTTACATTTAAACTAAACTAATGACTCGAATTAAGAAAATCAAAACACTTGGAGCACTTTTAAGATTAACGCACATATGGGGGTAATAATATAATGTTCTTCCCCATTACTCCATAAAATAAGTACTTACCCATGAGTCCCAATCGTCCCAAAACAATATGTACAAGGATATGACTCGACTTAGCAACCATGTAATCAATTAGAAAGTTAACTTAGGGTTTAACAAATAACAATAATGCACTAAAAATGAGCGCATACACGGAAGGCTAAGGCGATTTGGGTGTACATTTAAGTGGGGTGTAACAAATTCTTCCTTTAAGTAAGATGCTTAAAGTTAGAAACGAAAAGATAGGCTCGGAGGGGTGTACTAGGGGTTTCGTGTACTAAAAATGAGTACAACGCTAAGGGTGTGGGAAAAATTAGTTGACTTAACTAGCCAAGTAATATGACTTAAATGGTCAAGTAATTATGATACGGGTTTAACACAAGGGTGATCCTAATGCCTCTTATCATGTAGTAAATCCTACTACACGAATGTAGTCTCACTAGCGGTCTCGGAATGCATCACTAACGCAAGTTCTAGAATCTAAATGCTACCGGTACACTCATAAGCACTAATAGTAAATGCTTTTCCTATCAAATCTAAAGGCGAACCTCACATTTTTGGGTGGAAAATTTTTCTGAATATACGGTTATGTGCTAGTCATACAATCTCCTATCCATGAGACGCTTGCTATGGCTAAAGTTTCACTCCTAAATGTTGTAAAAAAATTTAAATTTGGCGCTAAAATTACACTAACAAGTATTTCTCATAGTTTTATTACTCATCTACTATCAAACAAAACAAACTCAAGCGAAATTGCATATGTAAGGTATCATCTTTTTACCCTCCCCTTACACTTAAGATGAACATTGTCCCCAATGTTCAAGTAAAGAATGTAAAAGTGAAAATGTAAAGAGAATGAAATCAAATACTCCCCTGATTCGCTCGGTATGGATTATAGGTTGGCCAGGTTAAATCTTCCTCCAAGAAAATGAACAATCAAAGCTTCCCTTCCAGAATATAAATCATCTTCTCACAAATAACCTGTAAATCCTGACAACAATAGACAAGGCAACCTCGCGTAAAATCGGCGGCATCCTAAATAAGTTATTAAATCCTAAAAAACAAAGTAAGATATAATGCTTGTGGAATGAAGTTTGCAGATTTCCTGGAGATTATAAAACTTAATAATTCACAAAAACTATAAGACTCTGTTAGAAAAACAAAACCGGGAAAATTTCCAGATTTTAACTCCTGACGCCGTCAAGAGCAATACCCTGACGCCGTCAGAATGGACCTGCAGAAATTCTTATGTTAAGTTTCCAGAAAATTTCTGGAAAAACTTTGTCCTACTTCCAGGAAAATCCTGCAAAACTTCATTATGACTCAATACAAGCATTTGACTCTAACAAATACGAATATACATGATCATTAAATATTGTGGAGAATCATGATCGATTTGTTCTTAAAAACATATTTGGGGTTTCCCCTTACACTTATCTTTTGCAAAAATACCTTTAGGTTGAAGTTAAGACTAGGCTAAACAACATAGTAAAGTATTTTCACATTTTAGTTTAGAAGCATGATCAACCAACAATAAAAACAAAGCATGCATACGGAAGCAAATAACAATCAAACAAATAAAAATCACACAAAACATGGGTTGCCTCCCAAGAAGCGCTTTTCTTTATTTACGAGTCTTGTAGCTAGACTCAAAGTCATGGGTTACTACGTGATCTCATCATTGGTTCCATTCTCCGATTGTAAATATTCCTTGTAGAAACCAATCACCTTTTTCTCAATTGCCCCCATAATCATTTGGGCAAATTCTTCATCGACCTTATACCTTGGTCCAAGGGCCAAGCAATCTTTGTAGTAAAGACTCCTTTTTTCCCAAACATAGTCCATGCCCTTTTTCTTATCCTCCTCATCAATATCCTCAAAAGCACCAACGTTATCACTATCAAAACGAGATATAAAGCGAAATTCTTTCATCCTATTAGGCATCCTATAAGTGATACTATCGGTGTTACTTGCAAACCGGATCGTGCCTTCTACCTCATCATATTCTAGCTTAGACTCCTCAACAAATGGTTTGCCGAACACAACATTGGATAATCGACAATCAATAACATTAGCAAGATCCTCCACAATCATAAAGTCGGTGACAAAAGTGAAGTTACCAACAAAGACACGTAAACCTTTAACTCTCCCGACAAAGTTACAAACTCCACCGGGGTACTTGGGATCCCTTCTAGGTTCAAGTCTTGTTTCCATTATATCATTATAAACTGTTGAGGACATAATGTTGATTGGAGATTTGAAGTCAATGTAAGCATTGCTAATGTGCCTATATCCAATCATACATGGTATCTTAGCATTCTTAGGATCGCCTCTTTTAATCTTAGGTTCAATTATGGTGAAAGGAGATCGCGGGTTATCAATAAGATTATTATAGTATGCAATCTCCTCCTTAGTGGGGTATAGATTAAAGTAGTCATTAAGCCTCGGATCCATTGCCTCCTCTTCAAGTCTCTCAACAATACTCACAAAGTCATTAGGCCCTAGGTCCTTATTTGAATACAAGGCGGTTGCTAGGTCGCTAAATTTATGTTCGAGTTCAATCTTAATCAACTTATTAAGCTCTCTAAGCTCCCTAATCTCACTCTCAATTTGTTCACGTAACACAACCACTTCGCTAGGGGAAAGGGGTGGATTCGCGTTTTCCATAATGGTCAACGGAATAGTCAATGAGGTTAATTTACTAACAGAGGCACAAAGAAATAAGATAGACTAAAGAAGACCTAAAAATAAAAATAAAAATCTTACTAGAAAGGAATCTAGCAAGTAGACCTAATAAAAAGAAATCCTAACCTAGACAATAACTATTCCCCGGGCTGCGGCGCCAAAAACTTGATGCGTGGGAATCGCACCTTGCTTTACCTCTCGAGGGATCTCAAGAAGCTTACAACCCCCACCAGGAAGTGTACCTGATCGTTGTAGTATAGTATAGTGACAAGTACCGGGGGATTGATCGTTCAGCTTAGGAATAGTGTCGCTAGGATTAGAAAACCTAATTAATAGTTCTAAAGGTGAAAGATGATTGTTTTTGTATTTTTATATTTTTATGAAAGCAAGTAAAATCTCGGGTTTTGAAGGAGTGGGCGGAATTAGTTGCTATTCAACTAACCCAAAACTAAGATGCAATCAAAATAAAATGATAAAAATGAAATTAAACTAATTATTACAAGGTTGTGAGCAGTAATTGGAGAAATTGTGTTTACTTAGACTTCACTACTCCCTAGATATCTTTTACATGTTAATTACTTGTTACACTTGTATGGATGACGGATTGTATTCCTTAATACCATTCGTGGGGTGGCATACATAACTCCCCAACTCTATGAGCTCTTATCTCCTCCTACACCATGACCCAGCACAACTATAGGGATTGTAAACAGTGGCTCATGCATTAAATACAACCAATAAAGACCTAGTACGCCTCGGTTCATGTTTCTTAAGACGTTCAAGCATGTTACCATTTGGAGATCTGCCAGTTTTCTTAAGCCTAACATATAAATCATTCATCCAAAACAAGAATAGACAAGTAATCAACACATAATCAACATCTAGGTTTTATTAGATCTAAGCAAACACAAAAGAGATCTAGCCTAGCATAGTAGAATTGAGACAAGAACAAGATATAAACAACCAACACATAGACATATTGATTGAATTGAAAGTACACTTATCTCAATTACAATGCAAGGTATCAAGGGTTTGGAACCCGTGAAAAACCTGTAAAAGAGGCACCAAAATCGTCTTTAGGGTTTCACCAAAACTTCTCCTCTTTTATGAAAAAAACTAGAAAACTATATATAGGAAAAACAGGCTGACGGCGTCAAGAGTTACATGTGACGCCGTCACCTCGCCGCCATATACTTCCTCGGACGGCCTTGATTCACTTATGACGGCCTATGTGACACCGTCACCACCCACGGTATTTTATTCTTGCCACTTTGACGCCGTCATGAAGCCTTCTGACGCCGTCACCACCTACGGTGTTTAATTCCTCATGTCTGACGCCGTCAAGATGGTGGTCTTGACGCCGTCACCTTGTATCTTCAGCATGGAAATTTGGTACTTAGCCGTTTTCTTCACTTTTATGCTCCAAAAACGTCCAAAATGGCTTCTTTTCCAGAATTCACTCTCCAAACACCTAAAATCACAAAAGGAACGATTTAGGGCAATATTTGATCAAATAAAGTCGGATTCGGGCTTAAATGACCCCCTAAAAATGGATCATTTTTCGCCTCATCAATACTACTTAGTAAATCATTTGCTCCATTTTCTAAATTCGGTTATTCAGAAAAAGATTTCAACCAAAACTCACAATCGCGAGACAAATTTCCAGAACCAATTTCCCTACAACATCGCTTATGCATTTAGGATTTGTGACTTCACAATAAAGAATATTTGGAATATGTGATGAAGGAATTAGGAAGGACATCACAAATTAATCACGAACTTCAGTAGTGAAGACCAAACCCAATAGACAAAGAAGGACATATGTCTTATCATCCGTTGGAACAAAACACAAGGAATCAAATTATTACCTATATTCTATCCCTTTCAGATAACTCCAAGTTCGAAGGACCGAACGTTGTGGAATTAGTCACAAAGGTTTATTGTACCCATTTCAGTTATTCCTGATAAGGAAACCGATTCACCTTGGACTTCAGGTAATCATTTCAGGATTTCCTTCAGAAACTCATTTAGATTTAAACATCACCTATCATCCTCAGACCGATGGTCAAGGCGAGAGAACAATTCAAACATAGGAAAATATGCTCAGAGCATGAGTGATTGACCCTAGAAATGGTTGGACTAACCAGTTATCATAAATCAAATTCATCTACAACAATAGTTATCACACCAATAGCGAGAAACTGGCAGAAGTTAGATTGGTACATAACACACATTATTTGGATTGGGTATCCTGAACAACAAACCATCCAGATTCAAGTGGGAGAACAAACTAAGTTAAAAGCATTGCCTTGGATTGGCATGATACAAATTGGATAACAAGAGAGGTTGAACCTTTAGCATATTGGACCATTTAAGATTCATTTTAGAATCGACCAACTAGCATACAAACTTGAGTTCTGGCAGAATTCAGCAGTATATATTACCAGTATCACATTTAAAACATTAAGAAACGCAGACCATCTATTGATGGGCCAAACTCGGAAAAAGCTCAACTCACTAGTCTAGTAGGCATTCATGAAATAACCAGAAATTTCCTACAAGTCAAGAATCAGTTACAAGTTCAATAAGTTGTAAACCATTAAAACTTCAAGTTGGTAGGCAGAGTTATGTTGAAAGTTCTGCCTAGGAAAGGCATAATATCATTCAGAAAACTTGGAAAGTTAAACCCGATATACACTGGACCATGTAATATTTCAGACAGAGTAGGCCTAGTGGCCGTCAGACTTGAGCCTTGTTAGAGAACAACAGGATTACACAACCATGTATTATCATCTTTTCAGATTAGTCACTCTTAATCCCATTTGGAAAGGAATCCAACCCAAAGTCAAACATCAACCTTGCAGGAGAACAAGTAGAAATCATGGACAGTTAGATCGAACAGTTGAAGCATAGTCGAATTCCTATCGTTAGAGTTCGCTGGAATTCTCGAATATCATCACCTTTTCACCAATATGTTTTCAGAAACCAACATAAACTGAACTTCGGGACGAAGTTCCTTTTAGAGGGGAAGACTGTTACAACTCACCATTTCAGGTCATTTCCCAAACTTTGGAAAAACACTATTCATCAAACACTATTCATCAAAACACTATTTATCATTTTACTATTCATCATTTTTTGTGTCTGTTTGACATTCAGAGAAGCACTCAGAAATTTTACAATTCATTGAACACTATTCATTCCGGAAGAAATTTCATCATTCACGTGCATTATTCATTTCATCGTAAATTTAGTTTACGGGTATTTAAATTCGCGTAACCGTAATGGTTCAGGTGCGAATTCATGCATTATCAGTAAGGACATTTCATACGGACTAGAGATAGTCTGCATATCATCATTAGGTCATTTACATGTTATACCACTCTTAGGATTTTCAAATTTACATATTTGATACATCTAACGTTTTTCTTATAATTATTTATAAATAAACGTTAACACCCGGTTAATAAACACGACGAATATATCTAAATATTCCCACAATGGTCCCGACATATTTTTATATCCATTATATCATCATAAAAGTTATTACATTCATTTACCCAGTATTTTGGAATTTTACGTTTTCCAGTTCAGCGTTTTACGCGAATTACGCGTTTTTAACCCGCGTTTCCAGTTTTAACAACGTTCAAGCAACCCGATGGAACTTACCATTCATTTTTTATTTTATTATGGAGTATTTTGACAAGTTTAGTCATTCTTTCAAGTTTCATATTTTTACGATACCCGAATTTACGTTTCGCGGTTTAAAACTTTACGTTTTGCGATTAACGGAACCAAAACCGACTCCATGAACCAGATAACACCAAGCTTACTACACACTCATCCCAATCCAACCATGTGCCGCCCCCCCCCCCCCCCCCCCCCCATCCCAAGATTTCTTCAAGTTGACCCTTTATTTACCATTATGCCATTATATTAGATTTTTCTTACATAAACACATTTAACACATACATATTTATTTCAAGAATCAAAATACAAGGTTTTCTCCCTTTCTTCTCTTCCTAGGCCACGACCCAAATATGATCCAAGACCAAGATCCATTATTTTTCAAAGATCAAAGCATAAAAGTTGTTCCTTTTGTCATCCTAATCAAGAATCTTACAACAAAAACACAAGATTTCTCATCATCTAATCACCTATTATTTCAAAGTGAGTTATCAACTTTATTTTCATGATTTCATCTAATTAACACTTGTATCTTATGGTTTTCATGCTTAATTTCATGTACAAGTTAGCTATACCACATTATTTTTGTTAACTTTTTGAACATACAAACCCTAGATTTTGATTTAGGTGTTCCTTTGTTAAATTAACATGAGTAGTAGTGATTAGGAACCCATGGCACCCTAAGAAGGTGTATGGTAGGATTAGTATAGCTTTGTGGTGTTTACAAGAGATTTGGTTGAAGTTAAAACTAGTTTTGGACATGAAAAATGGATTTGTAACAAGTATTTATACATTCTGTCCCATTTTTGTAAATCCAGGAAAATCAGTAAACATGAAGTACACTTTGGCAAACTTTTTAGAAAATACTTTCAAAAACGAATCCGTAGGCGAAAGAACGGATTAAAAAGAGTTTATAACGAAGAAGTTATGATTTTTGCAAGTTTATTGACGAAAACTATATTTTTCTGAAAATACATGCTGTTGGACGTTTTTCGTCGGACAAAAAGAGGCTTCAGACGTAACCCGGAGGAGCCAAGCTTTCCAAAATATATTACTACATACTAAGACGTAACCGTGGATATAAAGAACAAGTAAAACGGACTTATAACGACAAAGATATTCACGTTTCAATATCGGCAAAACTTATATTGTTTTGACAGCTTTTGGTAGAATAATAACACTAAAACTACGTAGTAACTCTAGATTTCTAGAAATAATACCAAGTACCCAAATTCATAACTAATGAAGTATTAGTGATTACAAGTATATTTTTATCACTACAAGGCGTTATATCAAGGATTTCAAACCGAGGATTTCAACATTAACATTGATACATACGATATATATATATATATATATATATATATATATATATATATATATATACATTTCAACTAGTTTTATTTTTCTAGTAGTCATATTTTCCTAAGTCTTGGGAAATGTATATTTTTGATAACAACAAGTATTTTTCAAAGAGTAGAGTGGTATAGGAAACATGTGCATGGACATTCATAACATCATTTCATGATCTAAAGTAGATCGTTCATCATTCATATTAGGTTGCGGCTAGTGTGCGCGCCGTGTTTTTCAGCTCATTACATGTTCATGGTACCATCATATCAGGTGAGTTTTCATAGCCCCGTTTTCAATTCAACATTTTGATTTCAAATCCCACGGGGGAATAGATTGCATCAATTATTTTAGTACGAGCCCAAGTACCAAAACATATGTACATTGCTTAAGTTGCCTTACCAACCTGTTAAAGTCCCCTATTTATTATCATGGACCGTTAATTTGCCGATTAAGCGAGAGTGAGTGGATAGATCTATCGAGGGTGACGCCTCCATCCGTGGTAGTTATTACCAACAGTAAGCGGATGCATTTCATTTTGACTTTTTGGGAGTGTTCTGGTAAAACATTCGGGAGGGGCATATAATTTCATCAGTCATAGCTTCGGGGTCATGAGCTTAAGGTCTATTGTACTATTTTACGTGACTTTTGTCATGCACTTATACTTGTGGTGGCCGTACATCATTACATTTTATAAACCTATGGAATTCACCAACATTCGTGTTGACGTTTTACCAATGTATTTCAGGTTATTAAGGTAGCTCATGTGACATGCATTTGGACCTTCATGGAGTCGCGGAGTCGACGCGTCTCACCATTATTTCATGCACTTATGTAAACGTTTGATCTAGTAGGACTTGTTTTCATAAACATGCAACACCTTTTGGGGACCTCATTTTGTAAACTCTGAATAATTTCAATGATCAAACAAAGTATTTTCCAAACGACACTTTAGGTCGTTCAATGTAACTGTAACTGTGGTGCTATGACAGACACCCCCAGGTATTCCATTCCGCTGCAAGTCAGGTAAATTGGGGGTGTGACAATAATAATAATTAGATCAATAACAACACAAATATATATTATCCATATTAGTGTATCACACTTTTAGCAACAAAGTTCATCAGAAGGTGTATGAACTGGTGCATCACAGTACATACCTGGTGCATCACAGTTATAAAATATCATGTAGATATTTTATCAAACACATGGTGTGCGGGTTCCACATACACGTTTTTCATCTAGTTTATTTCTAAAATTCGTTCCAGATCTAGTGAAAAACTTGATATACGCTACATCTAACTCCTAAAGTTTGTGAAAGTGATTCAACAAATAACAATTAACTCTAACTTTAATCAAGAATGAATTTATTAAAAGTAATACTTCAAAAACCAATCATGAACACAACAAGAATGGACAGATTAAACAACTAAATACACTAACAATCAACAAAACATATTAACTTAAAATATATAATTACGATTCAAAAAAGTTAAAAAATAACGAATCTTACTATCATTGTGCGGTTGTTAATGATTGACAGTGTAAAGGTATGGTGGTTAGTAGTTGTAGATAACTTGGTAGGAACGACGGTGGAAGAAGGGTGTGATAAGGTATGGAGGTTATCGATCGAACAAGATGAAAGTGGTGGGAAGCGAGGTTGGGAGAAAAAGGGTAACTGGTGAAGAAAAAATAAGAGGAAAACTAAAAAAAAAAGGATTATTTATAGTGGTGATGGTAGAATGACGAATTTACCCCTGCAAGTATAAAAAAATGAGAGGACTATTTGGGACACATGGCAGGCTGTGGTGGCTTCCTACACTTTTTATTATAACACACTTTTTATTTTAACTCAAACCTATATATATATATATATATATATATATATATATATATATATATATATATATATATATATATATATATATAAACATATAGGGGCGCGTTCTATGCAGTACCAATATTAGATGCAGTACTTTACAGTACTCTTCTAGACCAATCAAAATTTAGTATTATTAAAGATTTTTATTTAATTAAGAAGGGCATAATAGTAAAACAAATTTCACTTTCTTTTTGAATTTTTTTAATAAAAAAACATTTTTATAAAACACCTTAATTTTAGGATTTTTTTTCCCATCATACATGTTTTTAGAAAAATGGCGCATATGTGTTTATAGTGTACAATTGTTAAAACTTCTTATGTGTTTTACTAAAGATGGTAATTGCATATATGTTTCTAACGTAAAATTCTTTAAAAAGTCAAATAGAACCAAAAACATAAACATATAAATGTAACCTCTAAATTTATAACAAACCAAAAACATAAATAGTATACACAAAATTTGATATCAAATGAAATACAATTCAAATACAAAATGTATCTTGATAAATATAGATGTGCACGTCATTCAGAAACATGTGTGCACTCTTTCAAGAACATACGTGCACTTTTCATTTTCTCATCATATCCATTAGAACATATGAGTACCCTTCTAAGAACATATGTGCACGCTGCAATTTCTTGTCAAATTCATTAGAACATATGTGCACGCCTTCCAAAACCTTGTATATTTGCAGTGACCGCATAAATTGAAGGAGCAAAAACACAATACCTGTTTCAAAACAAAAATTAAAAGTTAAATAGTTAATCATATTAGTTATAAAATGAGTCACTCTTTTATGGGTGGTAAAACTAGTGGTTTTATAGCAGTACATGATCTCGAGTCACCAAAACACTAGTACAAAAATGAGTTATGTACCAATATAATTGATGTAAACTAAAAGTTCTACCAACGTATTGTATTTTCTATATAGATTGATTGATCTGAGAACAAAAATATAGTAACATCATATCAGATCATCTATAGTTATGTTTATTTCATTATATAATTTGCTTTGAATGTAATCATCAAACCATACCTCATTCACAGCATGAACAAGTTAATAAAACAAAATTCAACTAGCAAGGATTTACTAACGAATACTAATTAAGATAGCGAAGATAATATTAAAAACACATTGTTGGTGACCGGGTCATGAATAAATAAATATTGAAAGCCACACAATTCGTTAGATTAAAGTTTTCATTCCATGACAAATAATTGAACACTAGCTTAACATTATCTACTCCAAAGATATGGAGAATTTTTGACATTACAAAATACACACATGCTTTTACAAATGAATACCTGAAAAACACATATGCACCTACAACAAAAAAGACGTAAACAAAAAAAAAGATGGGCAGTTGGTTTACGGTGGTTTTTTACCAATTTTTTAGGGATGAAAACAAAATACCTAAATTGCCCTTTCTGTCATTTTTTTAAATGAAAAAGAAACCTTCATCTTTTGTTTAATTGCAATTTTGACATTTTTATTCTTAACCCTTGATCAAACTCATCAAATGGCCTAGATTCATTTTAAGAGTACTGTAAAGTACTGTATCTAATATTGGTACTGCATAGAATACAACAATATATATATATATATATATATATATATATATATATATATATATAGAGAGAGAGAGAGAGAGAGAGAGAGGTTGGTTCATGAAAAAAATTTATTTTGGTAGAAAAGTGAGTAAAGTGTATAAATCAGCCCATCCCCTTCCCCTCCTTTTTTTTCTTTAACTCAAGGGGCTTAATTGTAACTTCTTTTATTTTATAGGGTTTATTTCCCCACTTCCCTTCCTTTTGTCTAGGGGCCTATTTTGTAACTTATTCATCTTTTCTATGCTTGGCATATTATTTATGCCCTTTATATTTCTTAGACAATTTACGTGAGAGTCTTGTTTTTTATTCGTTCCATTGTAGTTCCAAAAGTGGAATTTGAACACCAGATCTTCAGGTTAGTTATACAAACTTGACTAACAACGATTAAACATATGTTGCAACCTATTGAATTTTCAATTCTTACTAGACAATGACAACATTATAATACTAAATAGGTAAAAGACATCAAATTTTCGTTTGTGGTCGGTATATGGTTCCAAGCTGTACTCCATCTTCGAGTTGTTGTACTTCAACATTGAAAACGTTACAAATTTCTCTAATACTTTTATATCCTCGACATGTTCTGTTGATATATAGCTTGGATTCCAGTTTTCTTCATCGACTCATGCTTAAATATCCGATCAAACTCCCCTTTCTTAACTTTTAAAGAATCGAGTTTCTGACTCTCGATCCAAACTGCATCCATACCATCTTCCTCGTATAGAAACTGGATAACATCCCCGAGAGAGTTCCTGACTGTACCATCATACTTTACCATGATATCTTCCATAGCTTTTACCAACCGCCTCTGAATGTAACCAGTTTCAGACGTAGTCAAAAGATCAGAGGTGCGAGGAATCTGAAAAGAGCAACACAACAACTCAACAATATAGTAAGCATAAAAATGCTAGAAGAAAAGTATATGTAAGAATACACAAATTACCTGATTGATAGTGCTCCTCATGTACCCAGGATTGCAATTTCCAGTATCCCTTACATATGCAGCACATAGCAGTTTATGTTGGGAATCTATACCAACCATAAATTCTATAAGAAGACTATTTTTTTCTCCTCACTAAGTTCAGCTTCTAACCACCAAGATTCTTCGGATAAATTCAAGATTTTAATTATTAATGTAACTTAAATACTGTTGTTTTACTACATACTGCAAGGGAGTATTAGTTGTTTGAAATTATGATTCATACCAATCTGTTATCTAAACCATTATCTTCCATAATCCTGAACTTATAAACTAGATGAACACAAATTAACACCTTGGTAAACTCAAACGACTAAATCATATAATGATGAAATGGCTCTGCATAACTGGCAATTCTTCAATAAAATCATCTCAAATACCTTAGTCATTAAAATTCTTCAATAAAAACATATATAGGTACTCTCTCTAACAATGGGAAGCAGTAGTAATGGAAAAGGATAAAAGGAAAGATAACAAAAAGTTAATTTTTGTATTGTATCACATATGATGCAATAATAGTTTGTCTTGGCAATTTCATACGCATTGATTTTACAGTGCTTATACCAAATTAAACATCACAATGGGCATACAGATCCTTCAAGCACAATAAACGCATACAAGTTACAAAAAGACTACGGACAGGTTGAGCAACATATCAACATGAAATCATGTCAAAGACTCTGAAGAACTTAAGAGTGGATTAGTAGTGACTCTACTAAATTCAACTTACTCTTTGTCATGTGGCACATCAAAGCTTTTATTAAAACTATTGGCTTAATCACCTACGGTTCAGCTAGCACGAGTCTTTTATTATTTACTTGTAAGTCAATGGTTAGCACGAGTCTCAAACGGATACTATGATACAAACAGATGAACTAAAGTACCTCAAACGGATGCACTAAAATGCCTCAAGCAGATGCACTAGAGTGCCTCTAACGGATGCACTAAAGTACGCCCTGATATGCCATTCTTTATAAATCTACACTATTTGGTTTAGAACTTTTACCTCTATACACATTCAAATATAATATACATGTTAACAGATGCACTAATACATATATAACATATGCACTAATATATATTAAAATATAATTAATAGCTTATTTCCTCTTCAAAATATATATATATATATATATATATATATATATATATATATATATATATATATATATATATATATATATATATATATATATATATAAAACATAGAAATAAGCTTATCCAAACACCACTAAAGAGTTTAAAATCTTTTTGAAAAAACAAAAAGCTATTGAGGCCTTAAAATAACCTTTACCCAAACACCCCTAACAGCTTATTACGACTTAAAATGTGAAAATAAGCTCTTAAGCCCAAACTAATAAAGCTTATTAGTTTCGTGACCTTTTGACAAAAGTATATTAGATTTCTATTCAAAGCACTAAAAATAAGTGCTGCCTGTAAATCTTGTCTAAAAAATATGATCAGGGGTAATTTATGAGAAAACTAAAAGATCTAATTATTTGCTGTTTCAATAATAATCCATTCAATTAAGGAGGCTAATGGGTACCTGCGATTGTAAGAGCTGATTGGGCTGTTGATCTTGGGACGATGAGTAGGCTTGTGGTTGAGACATTCGATAATATGGCTCTTTTAGATCCAGTCTACACCTTGATGTTTGTAGTATTCCTCCTTGTTCAGCACTGGGCCCCACATTTTAGCTACACAACACGAATCAAAAAAAGGTCACGGAATTTTTGTATTTGCATTTGTAACTTGATGATCTGATTAATCTATTTTAAAGCCACAATATTTAGTTTTTTAGTATTCAGATACACATATTCAGCTACCAGAAACTACAAAACTATTTAATTACCAATCATTTTACCTAAACTAAAGAGACTTTTAGACGCGTCTCATAAACCGTCTCTTCTTTCATTTGCAAGATGTCATATTCATCGTTTTATACATTAATTTTTCAGATAACTGATAAACTGAAAGAGTAAAAAAGAGTAAATTACAGAACTCTTCCTTGTAATTTAGTAAAAATCCAGAGATCATCACTTGCCGATTTAAATAGTTCTTCAATGCACTTGTTGCATTTACTTTTGGTCCCTTGAGTACGTAACTAGATTCGCTTTTGGTAAACTAGATTCGCTTTTGGTAACTAATACTGATGCACTATACTAAACTGATGCTCACAAAAAAAACGTATACACCTTTCACTGATGTGGTTACTAAAGGGAACTAAAATTGTGTTTTCTCGATATGGGAACCTATTTTGATCCATTTCCCAACCCACCAGACACACCCTTCTTAAGGAGAAGACTATATATAGTAAATACTTATTGTTCTTTCAGGAGAAAGTGATAAACAAATATCAAGCATTTTGACTCAAAAGATGCTAAATTTGTTCTAAAAAACTATAATTACCAAGATAAGTTCAGTTTTCCATGCAAATAAAGGTTTCAGTTTCAATTTCAGTAGCATAGTGCAAATACCTAGCGTGGACTAATTTTTTTTTTTTGGGTAAAAGGTCAACGACCCGGTAAATATATTACTCCAAAAAGCGTTTAAGTACAACGGATATGGGTGAATCCCATATCTCAGCCCGTTACATAGGCGAAAAGCTTACATAACAAGATACTTCCTATTTTCAAAACCATTACTTACATGATAGTAGTGACTCTGACAAAAGATAAACTACTTCCTACGACCTTGGAGATTAAAACCATAAATGTCATTAAGAGCATCCAATTCCCCTGGAAGATCATAAATTTGCTTCGAATAATCATCATAGTCATACTCATCTTCACGCTCATGACCACCACCAAAAAGATTTGCTGATTCGTCGAACGTGTTAAGAACCTCATCCTCATCACTATCAGAAACCACAACCTCACCCACCTTAGAAAATGGGTTAGCCCTCTTAATGACAGAGGTAGACGGAATAGGATGACCAGCATCATCCACAAGAGTAGCTTTCCCATCGATCAGTAGCTTTTCAAGCTTACTAATTTTCTCAACAATAGGAGATGAACCAACTTCCATTGTTCCCATAGAATCACTCACGAGCAGATCTTGCATATCACTCAGAAGAGGGACTTGTGATGTAGTACCAGTCTTAACCGACTCATCCTTATTAACTTCCATTGTACTGCCAGCATCCACATCCTTGTTATTAACAACCACAGGAATACCAAAACCATCTGTATCATCCATGTTAAGAGCATCAAACTGATTAGAAGTAGTGATCTTGGTTCCACTCGTACTAGCCACATCAGAAGCCTTCTTCTTACTGACATTAGCTTTCTTTGGTTCAGGAAGAGTCTTTTTGGGTTGATATTCAAAACGCTTACCCACCACAGGTTTGGTAAAACCTCCTCGACCCGGATTCGAACCAACTTGCTTTCCCTTCTTCTTGTTAACAGGCTGGAACCCATCACTTGCGTTCATAGTAGGTTGGCGTGGACTAATTTCCTGTATGGAAGTCATTGTCGACAAGCACCTGACGAGACCAGGACGAGTTGACGCTAAACTTGCACACGACTTGAAACAAATCTTGCAGCCACGAACCAATCTTTAACTGAAATCATACTCATAGATGCCCTAATATTTACCTTTTTGATGCACTAATCATACTCATAGATGCCCTAATATTACTTTTTTGATGCACTAATAAATTCCATTTTATTATGTTTGCCAAAAAAATAGAACACAATGAAATGGGTCAAAGCAATTCCATTTGTATTTAAAGTTCACATATGTTAAAAAAAATATATATTAAAACCCATGATATAATGTTATTAGTATGCCTAACATTATCTCAGATAAATGGTTGTATTAACAGATGCAGTTCATCACAGTTAAGAAAAAACTTGTGTCTTTCGAAACCATAGCACCATAAGGTAGTGTAAGCACGAAAAAAACATATCACACATCAGCTTCTACACTTCCAACAGCTAGCTAATTGGTATGACAACACTATTTTGGTCGGGTTGCCCCACCAAGATACGGGTCAAATTCAACAATTATGATCTGGTAACTTATGCTCGGAAAATATAAATGCACAAAAATAATATCTTTATCACCAATGTAAAAGAGCCTCCTTTACTTTCAATAAATAAATCAAAATTTCCTATCTACTCATTATGTACTTCACTGCTTTAAGGGTTGATATCATCATGTGTCTTTATTTTCATGATTGTTGTTGGATGGTTACAAGGGGCATTATTAATATTGGTGTTACATGCCATGTACCAATAAACCTCAAATAATTGTCACACATACAAACTTAACCTCCAGTCATTATCACGACTTGATTTACATATGAAAATAAATCCAATCTACTCTAGGATAACGAAAATGAATATTAGCAGCAAAAGAACCGGAATTGAAGAGTAAGTTATTACCCGATGCAACATTTGGAGATCAAAGGTTGAGCACCGTATTGAATAGTGAGTAACAACGAATACAACCATACTTTTTTGTTAACACCTGCTGCTGATGATGATGATGATTCATTCTTCTTTGACGATGCCATTGAGTTTGATTTCTAACCTCTTCTTTCCTAACACCCTCAATAATCTTGTAATCTCACAAGTTGTTTTTCATCGTATTATTGTCATCATCAGTCTTGACTGCCATTTTTCTTCACCATATCATTCAATTTCTTTTTCCATCTGCAAGAACAGAAACAATATTTTACTAGCCAAAAAAAATCGATGCCCTAATTTTACACAAATCGATGCGCTAATTTTACACAAATCGATGCCCTAATTTTATACAAATCGATGCACTAATTTTACACAAATCGATGCCCTAATTTTACACCAAGTCGATGCCCTAATTTTACACAAATCGATGCCCTAATTTTACACAAATCGATGCACTAATTTTACACAAATTGATGCCCTAATTTTACTCCAAATCGATGCGCTAATTTTACACAAATCGATGCCCTAATTTTACACCAAGTCGATGCGCTAATGTTACACAAATCGATGTCCTAATTTTACACAAATCGATGCGCTAATTTTACACAAATCGATGCCCTAATTTTACACAAATCGATGCCCTAATTTTACACAAATCGATGCGCTAATTTTACACAAATCGATGCCCTAATTTTACACCAAATCGATGTCCTAATTTTACACAAATCGATGCCCTAATTTTATTTTTAAACCTCCAAAATCGATGCAATAATTTTACAGAAATTCACAATAATATGAAAAAAAAGAGCTTAAAATTGATGCCCTAATTTTACACAAATTCACAATAATAAGAAAAAAATAAGCTTAAAATTTATATATAACCTGAATAAAATTTTGATAACACAATCATCCAATATCACAAAATCACGCAACTCAAATCGCATCTCAAATCGCTCCACTGAATAACGTGTATTTTGATGTGTTTTCATGTTTGGGCGTCGGTGTGATGGTGGTGGAGTGAAGATTGACGCGGTGGCGGAGGGAAGACGGTGGCGACGGTGGTGGTGACGGTGAGTGTGTGTGTTTCAATTGTGAGTGTGTGTGTGTGTGTTGAATCGTGAGTGTGTGTGTTTTTAATCGAGAGAGAAGTGATAACGGTGTGTGTAACTGGTTACCAGCTACTCTGTATTTGTTTGCACTATTTCAAATTTTACCCTGAAGTTTTGATTGTTATCAAAATCTACCCTGTAACTTTTTTTCTCACTTTCTATTCAAATACACTTTTTTCTAGAACCCATCTTTTATATATATATATATATATATATATATATATATATATATATATATATAAAAGATGGGTTTTTTTTTTAATAAATAAATAAATAAAAACAAGCCGTTTATTATGTAGGGGCTGTTTTGAAAATTTTCTTAGAAAAGTAGCCGTTTAGGGGGGCATTGTGAAAATTTCTTGAGTTATGTTGAGTAGCAACGCCCTTGCAAAATGGAGAAGGGAGGTATGATAATGCCTCTCAACGCGAAGCCTACGTGGCAAAATGAAGATATTAACTAGTGCACATACCTTCAATTTCTTCCAACACCTTTAAAGCGTTCTTCCACGGTCTTGTGAATCTCGGTGCTTCTGGCCTCATATTCCTTAAGCGTAGAAAAATAATACTCCGCAAAGTCTAGCTTGGATGGATCCTTCTTATACTTTGAAATATTCTTCTTTCGACACTTCTCCATACAGTCCATGACGCTCTCGTTCAACGACTCCAATAGCTCCTTTGCTTCTAAAATTTGACTCTCTATGGTCTCGGAAGAAGAGCCGCTACCTTCCTGTAATACAAAAATTAACTCGTAAACTAATATGGAAATGTCAAATTAGTGAAAAGCCCAAATTATAGGGCAACTAGTAAAACGTGAGTTTAAGTCTATGAATTTTTGTACAGCACAACAGTTTATCTTTACCTAGCTGTAAAACATGTTTTAAATGTTTGCTTACTAATCTAGAACACACATGTTTCAAATTGTCAGAAAAAAGGTTACATAAATCACGAATTTGAATTTGTGTAAAGTTTACATCTCACATCCACTAACCTTATCGCGTCTCTTCCTCGAGCGCTTACGCTTACCACACAATCTTGATTCGGAAGGTAGATTTCCCCTTGGTACGGTGATAGATACCTTCTCAGCATAAAGCTACATAAAAATAACCAAATTAGAGAGACATAATTAAGCTACTATTATAGAATTCTACCATAAATAAAACTAGTCATATAACCTGCAAGAAAAGAGTGCATCCCCCTAGATGTATCTCTTTGGTTCCCTTGCTGTTCTTGTAAGTTTTAATTCCCTTCACGAGCCTATCAATAGCAAACGTTGCCCATCTTTTCTTCTTAAGGCAACTAACATCTCGCACAAGATCTAAATAAGATAGGGGCAAGTCCTTTTCTGATGGTGCACAAACAATATATCGCAAGGCGAATAAAATGTAAGCTCGTTTCACATTATCCTCATCTAAATAAGGTGATTTTGTCCCTCCTCTACAAAGTCTCGCTTGAGCTCGAGTTCGGTTGGTAGAGGTTTAATTTGAGCTTTCCGAGGTTTCTTTTTACCTTTCCGATGTTTATTTTGACCTTCTCGAGGTATCTTAATCTCCTCCTCACCATCTTCAATTCCCATTATTCGGGTGAAATCGTTGGCCGTGAGTACACACGTTTCACCCTCAAGTTCGAGACTATTGTCTTGTGTGTTAAACATAGTAGCTAACCTTTTGATCATGGCATTATTTTGAATATGGCGCTCCATCAGCAAGAGTTTGTGAAATGGGGTATCTTCTCAAGTTCGAGACTATTGTCTTGTGTGTTAAACATAGTAGCTAACCTTTTGATCATGGCATTATTTTGAATATGGCGCTCCATCAGCAAGAGTTTGTGAAATGGGGTATCTTCCAACCATTTACGCCTCTCGGGCCCTAATCTCTCCAAAGTATCTACGAAATGGTTGGTCCTACACCTAACTACAACTTTGACTTTGGGTTGTTTATTCCCATACTTGAGTTTTTCTTCCTTCGGCATGGAATTCCAAATTTTTGCTATGTCTGCTTTCTTCATTTTTTTGTTCAGCTCCTTTTGTTCCCTCTGGAACGTGTTCCATCCATTCATTTCTGGGTCGACAATCTATTTTGAACAAGAAAACACATTATAAGTAGGACATTTGTTTTTGAAATAGTTAAAGTAGTCAAGTTGTGTCTAACCAAAGGGTTCTCACAAATAGGTCATTGATGGAAACTGATACGTGCATGAAGACCATTTCCTACTTTACTATGTGCATGCATGTAGTCCTTAAATCACGTTCCCATGTTCCTTCTTAGTTTGGTTAAGAGTAGTTATAGTAAGTCCATGTTCTCCTAAAAAGTAGCAAGTAGTTTATGTTTCCTTTCTATAAATATTGTACTCGGCATTTGATGAAATCAGAGAAGAAAAAGAATGAAAAGTTAGATAAGTAAAGTAGTTCAAGTTTAGTTGTTCATAGTTGTTCGTTTAATTATGTATTAGGAGAGTGATCATCTCAAATCGATCTTCTATCAATGGTGCTTTCATTCCTTCGTACTATGCCTCCATCAATCGAAGAGTCCATGGCTTTCATGGCCAAGAACCTAGCGAAACTTATCGCTGTCAACGCCTTACACAATGAACAACAAGCCTCATTCAACGCCAAACTCAAACTTATTAATGAAGAACTTGCAACCGGTAATGCACGGCTTTCCTCTCTCATTAGGAATACCGTGAAACAAAACCAAGCCGTGACTCCGTTTTGCACAGCCTCCTCGTCATCTATTGCCAAAATTGAAAACAATGTCACCTCAAAATCACGAACACTCGTGTTGCCCACTCTGTTTACCAAACCGATTCCCAATGTGCCAACAGTCATGATCCAAAATGAAATTGATATCTTACACCCAACGAATCTCAATCAAACTTGCGTCTTTGCCACTCTCGTCAAGGATATGTTTGCCATATTCCGTTGCGTGAAAACAATTTTTGTCGGCCACCAATGTCATCCACCAAAAGTTGTTTTTCTCCCAACCGAACCGAAACCACCTTGGAAACCACGTGATACGAGGCACAAAATCATGAGCCTTGAGGACAAGGCTCGTTTTAAGGAGAGGAGCATTGATACGTGCATGAAGACCATATCCTACTTTACTATGTGCATGCATGTAGTCCTTAAATCACGTTCCCATGTTCCTTCTTAGTTTGGTTAACAGTAGTTATAGTAAGTCCATGTTCTCCTAAAAAGTAGCAAGTAGTTTATGTTTCCTTTCTATAAATATTGTACCGGGCATTTGATGAAATCACAGAAGAAAAAGAACGAAAAGTTAGATAAGTAAAGTAGTTCAAGTTTAGTTGTTCATAGTTGTTCGTTTAATTATGTATTAGGAGTGATCATCTCAAATCGATCTTCTATCAGAAACTATGTGCGCATACCTTATGACATGACCAATCTATACACTCACGAGGCTACCTCAAAGGATGCATTGATCAAAGAAATATTTCCTTCCTTGGTCAGCAACGCTCATTCATCTGCTGATATAATTTCAAGAGTAATCTTATCAACTAAAAATGAACATGTTGACAACATTAATGATCATCTGAATGAAAAATTTCCGGGTGAAGAGAAAGTTTACTATAGTTTTGATGAGCAGCACATGAACAATTCTATCCTATGAAATTCTTAAACTTGCTCAATGTTAGCAGATTGCCCCTTACTACTTGCGCTTGAAAATTGGATGCCCGAATATTCTTTTAAAAAATATTTGTTAATACAAATATCGCCTAAAAACGTTATTTATATTTTACGATCTTCGCTAAGTTTTGTTAATGACAAATGTAAACTTTAGTTTCTAAGTAAAACATAATATTAGTTTTAAAGACTTACAAAAACTAGACTTTTGCTACATTTTACATTTCATAAAACACAACACTTTTTATTTCTTAAAATAGAATTGTCACATCACATTTATGGCAAGTTTTGTCATTATACATTTATGGAAAGAAATGTGTTTGACTTACTAAGTGGTTGCATGCAAGTTTAGTGCTTGATTTGATATTATGAGATGTGACATTGTTTGGTTTGCAAGGAGTAATGAGATGTGACTTTGTTTGGTTTGTAAGATTTATTGCAAAACCAACTGCAAGCCTGGCGGTACCCTGAGGATACACGGGCGGAACCCTTCTGAGGGGTCCGCCTGATCCGCCAGACCTGCAAAAGGTCTTGTTATAAATACCAAGCCACAAGTTGAATTTTGGCTTATCACTCTACATCATATTTTACACACACACATTCATTCTTTCATCTAACCCTTTAACATTTCATATGTGAAGTTTCTTTTTGTAGCAAAGAGATTCACGAGCTCATTAAAAGTAACAAGTATTCAACACAACGTTGCAAGACTTGTTAGCTTAGCATTGTGTAGACTTGTGTAGTTTACACTTCATTTGATTGTGTATTTTCACTAGTGATCGGTTAGTATTTTAGTCCTCAAAATACAAAGTGTATCGGGAGTAGTTGTACCCTTGTAAAAGAACTAACGGGAGTGGTTGTACCCTTGGTAAAGAACTCGACATCTAGCTTAGTGTCGGTAAAAGTATAAGTGACGTGTAAGGTTTTCTCCGCCGGTGAAAGGAGCTTGTTGACTAGTGAAAGAAACTCTCGAGTTGGATACTCAGGGCGTGGACGTAGGGCAAGGAAAAAGAGTCCTTGTAGCCAAACCATGATAAATACTCGTGTTGTGGTTTGATCGTTTCTTTCATTTACTTTCATGTTATATATTGTGTTTATGTATATATCTTTGATCAAACGGAAAGTTTCAAAGCTAACTAAACAAGATAAAAAGATTTTAATCGGTAAACTATTCAACCCCCCCTTCTAGTTTTCCACAATTGGCATCAAGAGCTACGTAACTCAAGCTTTTAAAATATATTGTGTTTTAAAACTTGAAACGATCCATGGATTTTGAAAATTACAAAGAAGGGCAATCTATGCAAAGACCACCACTCTTTGAAGCAAATGGTTTTATATATTGGAAAAACCGTTTTGAAACTTACGTGAAATCTAAAGATATAGATTTGTGGTATATAATCATTGATGGTGATAACGTAGTTATTAACATTAAAGATGATGATCAAAAGAAATTAATGGGTAAAAATAATGAAGCTAAAATGATGCTTTACAACGCTTTGCCTAAGAAAGAATATGAAAGAGTCTTTTTGTGTAAAACCGCCAAAGATATTTGGAAATCTTTAATTGCCACTCATCAAGGAAACTCACAAGTTAAAGATAACAAAATTGATCTTCTTGTTAAACAATATGAACAATTTGTTATTTTCGAAGATGAGATTATTGATAATGCTTTTGCTATGTTTAATACTATTATTACTTCACTTAAAGCACTTGATGAATCTTTTTGTAGTAAGAACTTTGTCAGGAAATTTCTTAGAGCACTCCATCCGAAGTGGAGAGCAAAAGTGACGGCAATTGAAGAATCCAAAGATCTTTCAAGCATGTCACTTGATGAGCTAATTGGAAACCACAAAGTTCATGAAATGGTAATGGAAAAAGATTCAGAACTAGTTAGAGGCAAGAAAGAAAAAGTTAAGTCCATTGCCTTGAAAGCTAGAGTCCAATCAAGTGATGATGAAGAATCTACTTCGGATAGTGATGATGAGGAATATGCGATGGCCGTTAGAGACTTCAAGAAGTTCTTTCGTAGAAGAGGAAAGTTTGTAAGGCAACCTAAAGATGACAAGAAAACTTTCCGAAAAGATCGTGATGATAGGAAAGGAAAGGTTGAAAGAAAATGCTATAGGTGTGGAGACACAAGTCATCTTGTAGGAGAATGTCCAAAACCACCCAAGAGCAAACCTCAACAAGATTTTGTGGGTGGTGCTTGGAGTGACTATGAAGGAGATGACGATGAGCCAAAGAATGATGATATTGCTCTCATGGCTCACAACTCAAATGAGGTGTGCCTCAAAGTTTGTTTGGAACCGGACGAATGGATTAAAGATAGCGGTTGTTCAAGGCACATGACGGGTAACAAAAGCCTCTTCACTTCTTATCACAAATGTGACGGAGGTAATGTTACGTTTGGTAGTAATGCTAAGAGCAAAATCATCGGAAAAGGTACAATCTCTCATGACTCCCTTTTTATAGATGATGTAGCTCATGTTGATAACTTAGGTTTTAATCTTCTTAGTATTAGTCAACTTTTTCGTAATAAGTATAATGTCCTTTTTAGTGAAAACGGAAGTAAGATACTTAAAGATGGAATAACCATAGCTAAAGGTGTCCTTAAGAACAACGTATACGTCATGAAGATGGATCCAACATCTAGAGACAAACTTTATCTTACCTCATTAGATGAATCTTCAACTTTATGGCATAGACGTTTAGGACACGCTAACATGAGACTAATTCAAAACCTCTCCTCCAAAGACTTAGTTCGAAACCTACCTAAGTTGAAATATGACCAACACTTTTGTGATGCTTGCAAAGTCGGTAAACAAGTCCATAATAGCCATAAGGCTAAAAACTTGGTTTCTACATCTAAGTGTCTAGAACTTTTGCATATGGATTTATTTGGTCCATCCGCTATACAAAGTTATGGAGGTAACTTCTACACATTGGTCATAGTTGATGATTACTCCTCAATCGAATGGTGTAGTAGAACGTAAAAACCGGACATTGCAAGAGATGAGTAGAACAATGCTTAATGAACAAAACATTCCACAAAAGTTTTGGTGTAATGCCGTTGACACATCAACGTACATTTTAAATCGAGTCTTAATTAGACAATTTTTGAATAAAACTCCTTATGAACTATATAAAGGTAAAAAGCCTATATTAGGATACTTTAGAGTGTTTGGGAGTAAATGTTTCATTCTTAACACCAAGGATTATCTCACCAAATTTGACCCAAAGTCTTATGAAGGTGTATTTCTTGGATATTCACAAAATAGTAAAGCATACATTGTTTTGAACAAAGAAACCTTAAGAGTCGAGGAATCGTTGAACGTAACATTTGACGAGAGTCCACCTCCCTCTAAGACATCACCTTTGGTAGATGATGACTTAGTTGAAAGCCAAGCAATATAAAATCAAGAAATTTTAAGTGATGACAAGGAAGATGAACTATTAAACAAAGAACTTGTAAATGTCAAAGAATCTAAAATTCATCCATTAGATGGTGTCATTGGTAACATTAACGAAAGAACACTAAGGTCAAAAGTCCAAAATGAAAGCAACTACTTTTGTTTCGTGTCAACCATTGAACCTAAAAATATTAATGAAGCCATTAAAGATGAGTCTTGGGTAATTGCAATGCAAGAAGAGTTAAACCAATTTGTTAGGAATAATGTATGGACATTAGTTCCTCAACCAAAGAGTCAAACTATAATTGGAACAAAATGGGTATTTCGTAATAAAATGGATGAAAATGGAATTGTGTATAGAAACAAAGCTAGGCTAGTTGCACAAGGATATAACCAACAAGAAGGCATTGACTACGATGAAACTTTTGCTCCGGTTGCTAGGCTCGAGTCAATTAGAATCTTACTTGCATATGCATGTGCACATAATTTCAAACTCTTTCAAATGGACGTCAAAAGTTCATTTCTAAACGGAGTCATTAATGAAGAAGTGTATGTTGCTCAACCACCGGGCTTCATCGATTTTGAAAAACCAAATCATGTTTACAAACTTAAAAAAGCTTTTTACGGACTTAAGCAAGCTCCAAAAGCATGGTATGATCGACTTAAAACCTTCCTAGTTGACCATAAGTATACCATGGGCTTAGCTGATAATACTCTCTTCACTAAGAAGAAAGATTCACATATTATCATAGTCCAAATCTATGTTGATAACATTATATTCGGATCAACTTGTCAAGAATTATGTGTGGATTTCTCAAAAATCATGCATGACGAGTTTGAAATGAGTATGATGGGAGAACTCAATTTTTTCCTAGGACTCCAAATTAAACAACTAGAAGATGGTATCTTCTTTAACCAATCTAAATATATTAAGGATATGCGTAAGAAATTTGGATTAGAAGATTCGAAACCAATCAAAACACCCATGTCCACGGAAACTAAACTCACCAAGGATGAGGAAAGTGAATCCGTAGATAGCACTAAATATAGAGGTATGATTGGTAGCCTACTTTACCTAACGGCTAGTAGACCCGACATTATGTTTAGTGTTTGTCTATGTGCTCATTTTCAAGAAGATCCTAAGACTACCCATCTCGAAGCCGTTAAAAGGATCTTTAGGTATATTAAGGGCACTACACATTTAGGTTTATGGTATCCCAAAGGAACGGGAATAGACACCATAGTGTATGCCGACTCGGATCATGCCGGTGACTATGTCGATAGAAAAAGTACAAGTGGTATTTGTACTTTTGTTGGACATTGTCTCACCTCATGGTTCTCTATAAAGCAAACGGCTCTTGCTATCTCAACAACGGAAGCCGAGTACGTTTCGGCCGGAAAGGCATGTCAACAAGCTCTTTGGATGAAGTAAGCTCTTGTTGCCTACGGAATTCAACTCAACGACATCACAATTCTTTGTGACAACAAAGGTGCCATTGATCTTAGCAAAAACCCGGTTCAACATGCTCGTACCAAACATATTGAAATCCGTCATCATTCCCTTCATGACAACGTTCAAAAAGGAAATATCTCAATTGAGAAAGTTTCTTCCGAAGACAACATAGCCAACATTCTCACAAAACCCCTTAAACGTGAACCTTTTAACCTTCTTAGGCTTGGCTTAGGACTCATGGAACCTACATTGTAGTTCTAGACATTAGACAAAAATCACAAAAATCAAAACAAATCCATAACTCTTTTTCTCAGCAGGGTCGGCAGAACCCTCAGACACAACGGACGGAACCCATTTCAGGGGTCCGCCGTGTCCGCCGACCTGCAGAATCATTTTTTTTGTTTATATTAAACCAAACACCCATTTTCTCATACCACCACTTCTAAACTGCTACTATTCACTTTACCATCCATCCATACCTACGAATTCTTGGTCTTCCTTTCATTTACATTGCTAATCAATCATCATTGTAAGTATTCTAAACTTGATTACAATCCTGATCTGAGTCTAGGAATTCTATTTTTTTTGCACAAAAACTAAAAACTTGGGGTTATGCATTAACTTGAGAAACTCATGCATAAGATTAGGTGTTTAACAAAACTAATCATGTTCCCCATAGTTAGGAATTGCATTCTTAATTAGTATAAACATGTTTGCTAAAACACCCCATGTCAAATCCTTCCAAAAATTTCTCACAAGCAGGACAAATATTTTTTCGTCTCACATTGAGAATACAAAATCAAAACGTTATGTTTAAAACCTCACTTGCATAATGTCTCTTGAATGCTAAAGGGAACACATAACCAATATGTATTTTCGGGTACATTCAAACGAAGCTACATTGAACTAGGAGCGTTTGGGTTATCTTTTGTTTTATAACAAAACTTGCATAAAACAATTTTGAAGCATCAAAATGAGTCAAGATAACCGCACCTCCACATTGTTTTCATATAGGCACACACTAGAACATCCACATTATAATAGTAGTTTACTTAAACTAAAATGTGAAATTTTGTTGTTCTAGGAATCATCATGCCTCCTCTAACCCACTACGACCACAAGGACACCATTAAGTACCTACCAAAACACCACAAAACCAAAGGCCTTACCCCAAACCAAGTCAACGTTTTCAAAGCCTTAGAAAAACACTATGTCCATGAGGGTAGAACCATTGACCCGTCTTTCCTAGAAGGCACAAACCTTTACGCCGAATTTGCCACAATCAACTTTGAGTGTCTTTTGAATATCAAAGAGCCTATTTTTCCTAGATTCATTCTAGAGTTCTATGCATACTTCGTCCTCTCCACGGATGATTATGGTCAAATGTCTATCAACTTTAGGGTTAGTGGTCATCAATACTCCTTCACTCTTGAAGAGTTTGCTCAAATCCTAGGTGTCCCAAACCGTGGCACTTGCATCTATTCCGACTTGCACTCCCTCTCAACTCTTGACAACCTCCAAGACCGTATCCATCCTTTTGACATACCCCTTGTGTCAAAAGATGTACTCCGTGACCACCTCTTTGTTAGGACCACCAACACTAGGAGAACCCGTTCGGGAAATGAGGTCGATAAGGACCCATATGGAATGGAAATGAATGAACTTAAGCCCCAATTCAAGAAATGGAAGGAAGTCCTTAGAGCCAATGTCATTAGCACAATAGGAAACCGAGATCATATCAACATTTGCCTTTGCTACATGCTCTACTCCTTGTCCGTTAGGCAACCTTTCAACCTTGCCTACTACATGGCCAAGAGAATGACCGACATTCCAGTGCATGGCACAACGGCTATGCCGTATGGAATGCTCTTGACCCGTCTCTTTAGGTTCATCTCACCCATTCCACCAACTCCAAATGGTCTTCGTCTTGACTACACTCTCATTCCACACACCTTTGTTCCACTTAGTGATAAGAGAGTCTACAAAGCCCAAGGAAAACGTCCTCATCCTCCTACCTCATCATCATCTTCTTCAATGAGTGAAGATGACAATTTGCCAAACTCTAGGCACCCACCTCTCGAATACCTATCCCAACTACCGGATATTCCTAATGAGTCGGCGGAGTTCAAGCAAACAAAGGGGATGTTTAAGAATCTTGGAAGATTCTATGGAAAGCTCAAGAACAAGATTGACCGTCAATGAGTGCGGGTGTGTAGGAGTGTTTGGCACTAGGTGCTATTTGAACTAATTTGGTTGTTTATACAATGCTTGTGATGTACTTGTAGGTTGGTACAATGTTTGATACTATTTGGAACATGTTTTATCTAACTTTGATGCAGGAAGACAACTTTTGGCAAGTTGTCAATTTTTCAAGCTTATGATATTTTCACTAAGTATAGTGAAATTCTCGACCTCAAGGTCAAAGTCCTATGAAATGTGTGTTTATGTGTCTATTTTTTGCATTGCCTAACCAGAAATTCCTTATCTTTTTGATTTTAGGAGTTTTTGAAAATTTTGAAAATCGTCTCGCTGGTCAAAAACGCGGACTGCCAAATTTCTGAGCTCTGGCGGATCTGGCGGTACCCAAAATTGGGTTCCGCCAGTGTATTTTCTGGGAATCCCAGAAATGGCCCAACGGACCAGGCGGTACCCTCAAATGGGTTCCGCCAGTGTATTCTGAGGGTTCCGCCAGTAGCCTGCAGAATTTTTGTTTTTGTTTTCAACATTTGAACATCCAAACACCAAAATCCAATCCTTTTAGATAGAGACCCATTTCCTGCAATGTGTTTAGCATAATAGGGTACTTCTCCTTCCATAAACTTAACCAAAACCATTTCCCGCCAAAATTCAAAAATAGTCATTACAACCTCAAGGACCCTTCACACATAAAGGAAGGAACCCTTTTAAAGGTTCCTTGAAATCCCTGAGATTTATACTCCAACAAATCTACCAAAACCACTAAGCATTTAGTGCAAAACTTGTCTTCTCACTTCACCATTTTCATTGGATTGACTTCCATGATATGACAACCCACAATTAGTTTTCTAAATCATTAGGAACCTCTATTTTTGTATGGACTAACATCAAATCCAAACACTCCTTTCCATAATCCTTCAACACTATAAATTAAGCAATCCTAAACACTATCAAATCACACCTTCTTCACCACAATTTCTGAACTTCTAAACCATTTTTCACCATGACTAAGTCAACAAACACCTCTCAACCATCACGACCCATCCGGAAAACCGCCCGGATAAGTGTTAAACCACTATGGTCTAATCAACCCATCAACCTAAGCTCCTCATCTTCGGGAATTCACCTCACCTATAAAAAATGAACACTTTTTGAACCTTGCATCTCCATCACCATCACCCAATGAACCCAATGAACTCACTCCACCACCTACTAAATCACCCATTGACCCAACTCCACCAAGTGCTCCAACCCAACCATCCAAAACTTCATCACCATCAGCATTACCCAAAATTGAACCTATGGAGTTATTTGGGTCTCCTCCCACATCACCACACCCTTTTGTCTAAGATCTAAATGATCTTCCACCAAGACCTACACAACCACCACCTTTTGCAAATGAATCACCAAGATCAATTCTTGACTAAAATGAGCTTTTTAACCACACTCAACTACCACAACAAGTGTACCATCAACCCAAACCATTGTTGTTTCACCCCAGCTACCATGACATCCATGGTCCTCTTTATGGAGAACCAAACTTTGAAAACCATGATCACCCAACTCCACCACACTCTCAAGCTCAAACCTTTGAGTCTTTCTTTCCTTCTTATGAGGATATACAAAGCATGGTTGAGAACCACCTCCATCAAGCAATGGAATTTCAAACCACCTTGCTTGACTCAATACCAAACCCATCATCCACCCAAGAACCAAAAACCAACCAACCCTCAAACCAAGAAACCAAAACCAACCCATTTCCACCCACTCATCCCCATGTTTGCTCAAATTGTGAGCAAATGGGTGCAACCATCTAAACATTGCTTCACCAATTCCAAGATGAAACCCGGTTTGCATTCCAACACGTCATAGAACGTTTGGATGCCCTTTCCCACCCAAACAAATCCTAGACAACCATTTGGAGGCCGTTTGCCCCAAATTTAGGAAAATAGGATTTTATTTTTCTTTCTTGGTTATTTTTTTTAGTTTTTAGAAGTAGAAAAATATTACACATTTCTTGTCCTTTGACTTTTATAAGTCAAAATTTTACTTGGAATGCTATTTCTTTCTACTTACTTTTGTGCATTGTTGGTTGATCATTTTTTTGTTGTCATTGTGGTTGCAATGTGTATGGTAACTACAAGCTTGAATATATGTATTACCAACTAACCATTTTTTTTGTAGGATCAAAATCCATGTTTCCCATCTTGGCACTCCTTTTAAGGGGAGTAACAAGCAAGGGGAGCAAGTGCATTTTTCCGCTTCGCTACTCTACTTTTTGTTTCGACAAAAAGGGGGAGAAATATATTAAACTTTCAAAACTTAATATGATTTTCATAACTTAAGTGAAAAAAGTTTAATATTAAATTTTTTTATTAAGTCTTAAAAACAAAGATTTTGTGAGTTACTTAAAAACAAAGTTTATGTTTTGTCATCAACAAAAAGGGGGAGATTGTTAATATAAATATCGCATAAAAACGTTATTTATATTTTACGATCTTCGCTAAGTTTTGTTAATGACAAATGTAAACTTTAGTTTCTAAGTAAAACATAATCTTAGTTTTAAAGATTTGCATAAACTAGACTTTTGCTACATTTTACATTTCATAAAACACAACACTTTTTATTTCTTAAAATAGAATTGTCACATCACATTTATGGCAAGTTTTGTCATTATACATTTATAGAAAGAAATGTGTTTGACTTACTAAGTGGTTGCTTGCAAGTTTAGTGTTTGACTTGATATTATGAGATGTGACATTGTTTGGTTTGCAAGGAGTAATGAGATGTGACTTTGTTTGGTTTGTAAGATTTATTGCAAAACCAACTGCAAGCCTGGCGGTACCCTGGGGATACACGGGCGGAACCCTTCTGAGGGATCCGCCAGACCTGCAGAAGGTCTTGTTATAAATACCAAGCCACAAGTTGAATTTTGGCTTATCACTCTACATCATATTTTACACACACACATTCATTCTTTCATCTAACCCTTTAACATTTCATATGTGAAGTTTCTTTTTGTAGCAAAGAGATTCACGAGCTCATTAAAAGTAACAAGTATTCAACACAATGTTGCAAGACTTGTTAGCTTAGCATTGTGTAGACTTGTATAGTTTACACTTCATTTGATTGTGTATTTTCAGTAGTGATCGGTTAGTATTTTAGTCCTCAAAATACAAAGTGTATAGGGAGTAGTTGTACCCTTGTAAAAGAACTAACGGGAGTGGTTGTACCCTTGGTAAAGAACTCGACATCTAGCTTAGTGTCGGTAAAAGTATAAGCGACGTTTAAGGTTTTCTCCGCCGGTGAAAGGAGCTTGTTGACTAGTGAAAGAAACTCTCGAGTTGGATACTCGGGGCGTGGACGTAGGGCAAGGAAAAATAGTCCTTGTAGCCGAACCACGAAAAATACTCGTGTTGTGGTTTGATCGTTTCTTTCATTTACTTGCATGTTATATATTGTGTTTGTGTATATATCTTTGATCAAACGAAAAGTTTCAAAGCTAACTAAACAAGATAAAAAGATTTTAATCGGTAAACTATTCAACCCCCCTTCTAGTTTTCCACAATATTGATTCGACAAATGGATTATGTAATAGCACGAGGTTGATATGTAAACGTTTTGATCCTAATGTCATCAATGCTGAGATCGATCGGCCAACACGTTGGAATTTGAGTACTCTTGCCGAGAATTACTCTTGCTCCATCTGAAGAAGACATGCTCCCCTTTAAGGTAAAGAGAAAACAATTTCATGTGCGTCTTAGCTTTGCGATGAGATCAATAAAGCTCATGGCCAGACAATTTCAAATATGGGTGTCTATTTGTCGGATTTTGTTTTCTCGCATGGCCAGCTTTATCTTGTCTAAAGGCATATCACGTATACCAACAAAGTCATTACTGAAGCATGCCCAAAAGTTCGGTCAAGAATTAGTCTACCCCTCAAATATCGTGTACCAAGAAGTTTACGTGACGAATAACATACATTGTTAGTTATTTCATAATTGATGCAATATTTTATTTTCAGTTTCACTAAATGTTTTTATATATTATTTGATACATTTTAAGAATCTTTTTTTAGTTGAATTATCACATGTTAAACCTTTTTCAGCATTTTGATTACGTAACATTACGTTTTATGTATAAACGTTACGTAAAACACTTAACCCCAATATATCACAACTATAAGAGTTTGACGCTAGAAAATCTCGTTGCTATGCATGAGTACTCGCCTAGTTAATATAACAAATACAAATCTAGTTTGGACTTATTTATCCAAAAACGACACTACTTAAACACATATTAGAGTCGTGCGATGGTTTTCATGAGCTTTTATAGCTAATTTTATCACTTCTAATCCGTTAATTGACATAGGCAATAAAAAGCAACCAACTTTTATATATATAAAGGGGATAACTTTGCTACAATTATTGTAGCCAATTGGCTACAACACCCATCAAAATACATAAGAAAATGAATCAGGCCCCACAGAAAGAAGTCAGGGACCCACAGAAGGACTCAGAGACACACAATTTATAGCACATATTGTAGGGAATTGGCTACAATGGAATTGTAGCTAATATTTTCCCATATATAAATAAGCTAAAGTTGATCCATTTATTGAATATTCATACTATAGCATACATGCCCAAATCCTAGTTAACATCGTAGGTATAGATCGTGAGGCAGACGAGGCTTTGCTAGGGCTAACAAGGGTTTAGCCTTTGCTAAATCATGCAAGTTTTCCTTGAGATCAACATGTGATTCACTGAGTGGCAACTCCCACGTGAACCCTTGAACAAGTCTAGCCAAAAGCATTACACTCATGGTTGATCCCAACAACACTCCAGGGCACCCCCTCCGACCAGTGCTAAATGACAACATACAAAGACTATGATCTGTTAGCACCACTTCACTATCACCCTTCAGGTGACGATCTGGATTAAATGTTAGTGGATCATCCCAAACCTCAGGGTTCCGCCCTAACCCAAGCCGGCTTAATAACACATGGCTACCCTTTGGTATAAAGTAACCTGCAACACTAGTATCGCAGGTTGCCACATGAGGAGGGTTGAAAGGTGCAACTGGGTGCAACCTGAAAGCTTCCCTCACGCATGCTTTGATATAATTAAGTTTAGGTATATCAGATTCTTGCACGAGTTTATCTTTTCCAACCACTAAATCAAGCTCTTGAATTGCTCTATCAAAAATCCTCGGCTGGTTTATCATTTCTGCCATTGCCCATTCAATGCCATTTGATGGATTATCAATTGTTGCTATGCCAATTTCCTGTTACACATGACATAAATACTAATCAGTTTACATCAAAAAGAAGTATCACAAATTTAGTGACTAAAACAACGAAAATTCGTGTTAATCTTACCAGTATTTGGGCTTTAATTTGGTCAACAGTTAATCGAGGGTTTTCAAGTTTGATGAACACATCAAGTAAGTCGTCTTCTTTGGTTCTAACTCCATCTTTCCATTGTTGAATCCTTTCATCCACCAAACGGTCTTGATACTTTCTTGCAGTACGAATAGCGTTCCTGATGATCCTCTCATGCCCATCAAAATCAGTTATCCATCTCAACCATGGGAAGTAATCAGTCACACTGAATGCAAATAGGTGATTAAGAATGGTCAAAATTGACTCAGCATGTTCGATCTCTTCATGTCCAGGTCCACCATCTACATTCCCTTTACCAAAGTACCTACTCCCAAAAATGATCTTTCTGAGAATGTTGCTTGAGTATTGTTGCACCACAGTCCTTATGTTCACGACCCCTCTAGGCATGACAGCATCATCGATATGGCATCGGTTGTAAATGTACCTACATGCATGGTGGCAAGAAACTAAGCAAGATGGTTCGAAGAGTTGTAAATGCACACGATAGATTGAAATTACCATTCCTTACACATAATAAAGCAAATAAACACCTAAAAAAAGTAAGCATAAACAAATTAATATAAACACAAACCTAATCAAATTATCGGCTTCTTCATCTCGCTTATTTTGAAGCCATTTGTGCCTAGCAACAGAAAGAATCTGTGTGGCGAGGATTTTTCTCATCATCTTCCAATGATCACCCATTGGAACAAGTATAGTAGTCATGTAACCATTGCTTGCTAAATAACTAGACACACTATTGGGCCTGGAAGAGAAAATCTCATCATTGTTCTTCAAGAACTCACGAGCTACTTTTGGATCGCTAACGGCTATAACATGGACACTTCCAAGGCGAGTGCATAGGATCTTTGTGTTCATTTGATCCATCAATCCGTGAATCCATCGGAAAATCGGCTTCTTTCGAAGCATGGGGATTAAGCTGCCGATGTAGGGCAGCGGTTTCGGGCCTGGAGGAAGCGGTTGCAAAGGTTTGGAACTACCTATGCTTCTGCTCCTCTTGAGGAAAAACAACATTGACATAAGAAAAAGAATAACGAAGATCATGTTACAATAGTGAGAGAGTTTAAGACAAAAGTTAAATATTTGTTTGTGTTTCAACTAGGTGTATGTTGTTCGCAGTCGCAAGTTCGTTATTTATAGTTGTGCTAGCTTTGTTTTATTTGAAAAGATTTCGACCATAATTACGTAACTAAATGTTTATATATTAACATTGAGGGAAAAAATGCTCAAACCTGCTTGGTGGAGCTAAAGTTCATTAACGTAATTTGCATTATAAATAGTCGATTAATAAAATATAAAACCTACAATAATTAGATCATTTAATATGGCATTAAAGCGGGTTTGATCTAGATACCTAGTCGGCCGCAATGAAGCCACTATCTGTATGTCACCCCGTTACATCTTCTAATCTATCAACTGTTGGTTTGTGCTCGTTAAATAGTTAATAATTATACGGCTATATTTACGTGAGCCTATTGGGGGCATATACGTATACACATAGGATATGTTTATCATGTATCTAATATATATATGTCGTGTATATTTATTCAATATATAGTATGTTTCACTTAATAATAAATGGTCATTAATTATACCGTTAGTTGCTATAATTAACTAATTAGGCATTAATTAATAAGTGAAGGACTTATTAGTTCGAAAACCAAAACCCGTGGGGTTGGAGGTAAAGGAGCCGGCCATACATACACCTTTTGGTTCAAAATATCAGTCGACATATGGTGTGTTTGTTAAAAGTAGTAGTGAGCAGTTGCAGTAGGCAGTAGCAGTGAACTGTGTGCAGTAGCTGTGAGTTACAGCTGACTTCTCACCGCTCACAGTTGAAGCATCAGAAAAATGAGCACTCCTAAAAAGTAGCAAAGCTCACTGCTCCTTTGCTAAACGACTACTAAAAGTCAAAATGCTCGTTGCTCACAACTCACAGCCTCAAAAAGCTCCACACCGCTCCATACCAAAATACCTGTAATATATCCCTAAAGTCAAACGACACAATGCACAACCACAAGCCCACAAACCCTATCATAACTTACATTTAAAGTGGTTTTTCCTTTGATATATTCGATTAGCAGCAATAAAACCCAAGGGGTTTTTGTTTCGATCGTGTGTAATCAAGAACACCAAACTTTAGTTTGTTTGTGGTGTTTATTTATGAAAGCAAGCACTAGCATTATAACGTATTTTTATGACGTGTAGTGTGAGCAACCTATAGAGGTGATTGATTTAATCACTTTTAGGGTTTCAAGATTCAAGATCTCGTAATATAAATCATTATTAATTAATTCAAGGTTAGCAAAATTATGTGTTATTTTATTTGTTAATGCACAACAACTAACTAGATTCATCCGCTACGTACACATAGTATTGATGGTTATATCAATATGAAATCCCAACAGTGGCATCACAAGTCATATCGTTTGATGTTATGGGTTACAACCATAGAAAACGCTAGATCCGCTACGTAAACACATATAATTGATTGTTTTATTAGAAAAATATGACAATAACATGCATTCTTGGCATAAATAATTAATTAATGAAATCTTAATCTTGATTTATATATATTAATGGTTAATAAAGTATTATAAGGTCTAGATCTATTAAATTGTTAATTGTAATATTTTATTTTTTCGGTCTTAAGGCTTACGCTATCATATTTTATGATGTATGTGATTCACTTGGTACCTAGCTTGAAAACCTTGTGGGAGCCTTCTAATTCTCTTTTTGGGGAAGACTCTTTCCTTTTATAAGGAATGAGTTCTCAAATTTATTTATTGCAATATAAAAATTCTGTTTTCTACTTCTACCCATCTTTTGTCTATTTTATTTGCTTATGTGTTTTTTCCTTGTGACTTGTTTTACATATTTTCAAAAGGTTTTGTATATAAAAAAGACTAAATACTTATATCGAAACTTGTTTTAATTAAATCATTAATTTTAGCAAGTTATTGAGGATGTGAAAAATATACTCGAAGAATTCAGGATTTAACTTGCTCGAATTATTTGGTTTAATTCTTGTATGTTAATAATACATATATTATTCCTTGTAACTTACTATGTGTTATGTGTAAAAAAAATATATTTTTTGACATATACCAGACTTTAAACTATCGAAATTTGATTTACCTAAATCATTGATTCTAGCAAGTTATTGAGGGTGTGAAAAATATACTCGAAGAATCCAGGATTTAAATTTGCTCGAATTATGTGATTTATCTAAACTTTAGTTATAAAGTTTTGCTACTTTGTCGATGACGTGTTTTGTTCTCTACCAATGGCTTGCAAGGCATGACGAATCGATACGAGTTCGTACAAGTGGATGGTATTGACAAAACCGTCTTTAGGTTGATTGACTATCATTTCACCCGCCACTTTTGTGATAATTATTCGAATAACATGGGGTTTTAACTCATGTAGAAGTAGAATATAGTGGTTGGTCATTTTTTTAATTGGTTTTACCAATGCCACGATAAAAGTGCACTTAAAAATTTAACAAACTATTTTCTTAACTTGTGTTTCAAAGATGTATGCATGCTTCTTTGAAACTTTTGATACATGTTGTATCAAAATTTATGTGAATACCCTATGTGCAAATTTAAGTTTATGCCAACCAATCTAAGAACACTTGCAATTGGTTTTCACTCTCTGGCTAGACTTTAGGTGAATTCCAACCCAAGGTAAAATTTTCTAATTGGTCAAACATTTTGTTAATTTTTGCAAGTTCTTACATAGGTTGGCTTAATCGAGTATGATTGGTCAAACCTTTCTACCCGAGGCATAAGATGAGACAAAACATGACTTGACATTGCAGATTGTTTCTCCAATGCCATGAGTCTCATAAATCTAAAATTGCTATTTAACGCACGTCATTTACCTCTTACCCTATTCAGTACTAGTTGATCAGACCTTCTATAATAAGTAGGAGTTCAAGTAAGGATCTTAGTCTTTTAGCCTTTTTGCAAATTAATTATTTTATTTAAAACATGGGTAGTTAATTTCTAAAAGAACTTATTATCGAAAATACTAAAATTGAACTTTCTACGTTCTATTTAATGGTATTATTGCAATATAAATCATAAACAGAAGTTTTTTTTCTTGAAAAGACAAACCAAGTCTCTTTTCCTTGTAAGAGAGAGACTCACTCCTATCTTCTCCTTGCTTGACAAAGCTATGATAGGATAAATTTGAATTTTCTCTATTATATTTAAACTCACTTTATCTTTCACTCTTTTCATTATCCCTTTTTTTGGTTTTGAAACCTTTAAAAGATAAAATACTTTTGTGTAACTAGAGAACAATGTTTCCTATAGCTACCAAAATGATAACATCTTGCACTTGTCAAGACGATCTACGAGTATTAAATGTTAATAGGAGGAAATCTCAATAAACCGCAACCCTAAAGAAAATTACTAGCATGTCTTCTAGGTATTTTTCTTGGGCTCAATTTATTCCCTAAGGTGCTACACACCCTTGTTGCTAGGCAGACCGATTGAGGATGAATTGCATGCTAATGTTCAAGTTAATGAAAGCATGGATGGCTAGTCACTTATCTACATAAGTAGAAATTCATATACTCTATTCAATACCTAAGTACATTGCTACTTGTAGACATTCTAAGAGAGTAGGAAAGTAAATAAATCGCTATTTGCTTTCTACCGGTAATGTAACACTTACAATGTTAACGAATCAAGTGGGAGCTTTGCGTTTTTCTATTGGAAAGACATTTATGTAATGTTGTCTAATTATGTGGGAGCTACAAGCTTTATTTCCTTGTAGTTACCCATATTATTTCTAGCTTGTCTTAAAATAATTCATTACTTTCCGAATATAAACAACCATAGTTTTATGGAAGATTGCATTGTATTTTATAATATAACATGTTGTTTTCCTGATGTTGCTTCCCGAAACGTTATCTATAGAATAAGTGTGCACAATTCCTTATTAAAACAATATGGTTCTTAATCTACTTGTATTATCTATGACACTATTATATTCTTTATACAATCAAGCGTGTGTCGTGTTGTTTGTGTGTGATGTTGTGCCATTGATGCGATATTTGCAAGACCTCACAAGGAAGTTTTACAATCCTCTAGGCAGTGTACCTAACCATTTTATAAGACGTTCAAGCTAATACATATTAGTAGGGATTTGTCAGTAGCCAAGTTGAACTTGGTGAATCGGTAGCCCGAAATGACTTTAAAAACGGGACAGATTTGAGTTTTCAGGATAAAAGTATAATGTGTTAAATAACGACAAAACTAGTATTTTTTACTTATAAATATTTATCGCCGAGTCCGAGCATGTCGTTAAGAGTCTAATACGCGTCATATTACTTGTTATAGTCCGTTGATAATGACACGTGCATGTTCGTTGGATTCCTAGGTCGTATTTTGGTCATTCTCGTTTTAGTGCTCGTAAATTACCTTGTTAAGGTGAGTTTCTCACATTCCCTCTTTTTACGGTTTTTACTATACTTTTTGGGTGGAAAGCATGATCAAGTATTTTTACTTGAAATATTATAAACTTGTGATTATTTGAAGTATATGAACTATTTTGAACCCTTGAGCTTGATTTTGGACTTCTGATATATTTTGAACTCTTATGACTTGATTTGAACCTTTTGACATATTTTGAACTCTTATGACTTGTTTTGAACCTTTTGGCATATTTTGAACTCTTATGACTTGATTTGAACCTTTGGCATATTTTGAACTCTTATGACTTGCTTTTGAACTATAAATTTGACTTATGTGTTGTTTATGTTGGGATTTGGCACACTACATTTAGCTCACTATATTCCTATGTTGTGTATAGAAACATTAGTACTTATGGATAGCGCTATTAGGATATGACCATTCTTCACTCCACACATTGTGGAGTGCATAGTACTAGATCTTTTGCCTAGTGATATTTGGGGTTTTGACTTTTCTACTTCGCTAAAAGAGGGTTTTGACTTAGCGAGGTAAAGTTTCTACTTCGTTGTTTTTCCTTTTTCGCTGAAATACCTTATCTCGCTAAAATCCTATCTCGTTGGAAAAACAATTTTGAAGTTAAAACACACGAAATCGATTAAAAACACCTTTCTGCGTATTTTAAACAGATTTCTTTTGCAAATACACTTGTTATATCACCTAAACCTTAGTAAAAATGAGTGCTTTTACAAGATTACACATAAAATAACAAGGGTTTGAGTTTTTGGACTAGCGAGCTACCACCAAAGTAAAAACACCAAAATCGTATGACTTTTTATGTTTAAAGCTATTAAAACACATAAAGCATTGTTCTAAAACACTACAAGTGACCAATAAACACGTGTGTATGGATCAAATGAAGCAAGAACACATTCAGAAGTTCTAAAAAATCGTGCCGAAATAAAAAAAACTAACTAAAATGCAACCTTTTAAACATAAATCTTGAAACCAAAACAAATCTAAATCATCTTTGAGCTCTGATACCAATTTTAGGTCACTACATATTGTATTAAATTACAAAAAGATAATATATATAAGTTTAGAAAGAGAGTAGCAAGGTAGAGAGATGGCAGCGAGGTAGCTAAAGAGAAAATGTAATTATATTGAGACAAAACTACCAAGCCACACCCCCTACCTTGGTGTAGGGGGTATTTATATAATGTTCATAGCGAGGTAGGCACGCCTATGGGTTGGGCCATGCCACCTATTGGGCCTTTAATGGGCTATATCTATTACAAGTTCTGTTACGACTTATCTTTTATATAATAAAAGAATTACATCATTTCAGAATGTTTTTGAAAATCCCTTCTCATTGAAAAAAAAATTGGACCAATAGCAGAGCTCAATTTTGCTACGTAGGCGAAATCGAGCAACGTGATTGGTCAATAAAAAGTCAAAATTAAATTGATTTTGGTCAAACTTAATAAATTTGGTGGAGAAATTTAGTTAAGAAAAAAAATGCATAAAAATATAGGTGTCAAATTTATGAAAACAAAAACTTAAAAAAAGAGGAAGTAATTAATAAAACTTTAGTGATTGAATTTTAAATAATTTATATAGAGTAAAGTGTAAAATTACAAGTTTTCATGTTTTTTAATAACTTTATAAAAAACACAAATAACCCCTTACACTTTATACCCCCTATATTTTATAACAGTAACTTTGTTTAAAATTACATGAGACTTTCATCCATTAAAATTACAAAATTTGGAAAATATGTGAATTTGTTTTAATATACGTAAAATATTTTTTTAAACTAATGTTAGTTTTAAACTTTCATCCATTAGAATATTTTTTTAAATAAGGACTCATTTGGTAAATATGTGAATTAGTTTTAATATACGTTAAATATTTTTTTAAACTAATGTTAGTTTTAAACTTTCATCCATTAGAATATTTTTTTAAAATAAAGACTCATGTTACTATTTAAAAGTTTAATTTATACGTACACGGGTTTGAAATACGGCTAAATTATTAGTAACGGGAATATAAATATCAAATGGTAAGCACGATACTGTGATATGAAAATAAATATACACGATTCTACTTATAACAATGACTCATGAAATTGTTATTTAAAATTTGTATATGGATATCCATAAAAATATTTTAAAAACTTTACGGAGCATATTTTAACTTCATCAACGCTCATTATGTGCTACTAAATTCACACATTTTATAGAACATGATATCAATAGTTAAAGTTAAACAACAAAATCAACCTCAACCTCAACATGTCTGTCAGTTAAAAACGTTATACAAAGCTAATTATTAAAAAAAAAAAAAAAAAAAAAAAAAAAAAAAAAAAAAAAAAAAACATGGGTTAGGTAGTCATTAGTTAATATATAATGTGTTTTCCTTAAATTATATTAAAAAATGCACGCATCACAATTCTTATTTGATAACAATCACCTCCTAAAAAAATAAAATAAAAAATAAAAAAAAACGTTGGTGTTTTCCGCTTCTAAAAAAAACTTATAGCTTTATCATACACTTATTGTGTTACGGTAATTGAATAAGCCAATAAGCACATTTAATAAGCATAACCAAACACCCCTTTAGTTCTAATATGAAGTTTTCTTATTTGATGTTATGACTAACTTTGTTGTTATCCTCGCTATAATGCAACACATTAGTGGTTTTTGCAGTTTTATTATCTTATCGCACAAACTAAAGTGTAATGCAATTTGTTGTGTGCGTTTTTTAGAGGAGGATTAAGTATCAACACTTGATTGTCGTGGAATAATTTTCTACGCCTGCTCAAGTTATGAATGTATAATTTAGTTGAGTTGTTGATTTAGATAATACATGAATGTATTTTAATATACCGAAGATGTGTTTTAGTGCCAATATAGGGAATTTTATGGTAGGAATTCTTTTCAGAGTGTAATTTGTCTTTGAATAAGTTAATGAAACTTAGCAGGTGTTTGCTATCATTGATAACACTATAAGTGTCAACCAACGGTCTAAAATATGGGTGTCTTTTACCTTGATGATTTAGACCAATTGTAAAGAAAGTTGCATTAAAGTGAAACGTCGGTAAGGATTCAAACAATCCTAAAAGACTTGCGAATATACTTTTTGTCATTTTTTCATGCATTTATAATTTATTTATACAAGTAATAATAATTTCCTTATATAGTTCGGACTTAGAGAAAAATTATTCTTATATATTATACATAAACGTAAGATTAAATTTGAGTTCTACCCATTAAATATTTTTTAGTTTCTCTTTATGTAATAAAGAAGCTATAGTGTAAGCATCTATGTTAATTTGATAATTTTATGATCAAACATGAGAAGTAAATAAACAAACATATGAAAATACAACTTTCCAAACAAAAAGGTACATTAGTAAAAATGATTTGATTGTTATTCATAATTAAGGAAATGAATCAATATTCAAAGCTATCTAAATATGTTACATATTTTAACGAAAATATAAGTAAAAAAAATAGCACAATTACAAAACACATCGTAAATTGATAGCACGGGTTTGCAAAACTAAAAGCATATATCATTAAGATCTCATGCAAGTCAAGTATTATCATGTGATTTTACTTGAATAATAAAATATAATTTTTAATCCAAAAGCATTCTCCTAAAATAATAGGTATGTTATAAACTTATAACATGTACATATATTTTTAGTCCACCAAGTAAAATCATTTGAAACATGTTAAGTTGTTCATTTCTTAATCGATAATAATACATAATTAAAATGAAATTTTAAAAACCCTGTGCGTGCACAGGTATTATAACTAGTTACATAAACCAAGAATTAAATGTTTAATACAAGACCGAATAATTGATGATTCCTAACAAAATGGTTAGTCTTCAACTACTTAGACCTGAGATATACGTTTGCACTAAAGTGTGAAACATACCACTACTTTGATTTGCTCAAAAGCATTTGTGAAAGTGTTTCTAATTGATGCGTTAGGTATAGTTTGAATTGCATGAAAATGACTTATAGTCAAAATGAGATTTGTTCCTCTAAACAGTTAGAGTATGATATCGCTGGCCCATCGATGAATAGAATAGATTTATGTGCGGCCGCACCCAAGCACCATTGATTGTAAATCAATGAGAGATTAGAGATGTTATTCTGATTCTGAATCGAGAAACAAAATGTTGATGTTTTAGAATGACTTGATCCATGTCTTATATCTAACATGGTGTCAGAAGCAAAAGGATTGAATGACAATCAACCGTTTATCATCATTACACGATGAAGAGTTTTGGAAAGCCTAAACATCGATGAAATAGTCGGGGAAATAACCCGTAGTTAAAGGTCCAATTGTCCGTATAAGTGTTTCTATAGTGCACAAGTGGGAGTTATAGGAATTTGTGTGCATAATGAAACATATTAGTTATACAGCTAGTCATCTCATAGACCTAAGGGGTCACACATTAACACGAACTTGAAAACATGTTTACATGTATAGTATATGTATATGTCGCGACTTGTGTTTACGATACTAGTACTTAATAAACTAAATTTGAGCTAGTTTATAAATCAGGACTAAATGAAAACTGAGGCCTAGACATGCATGCATGTGGCCGATCATATAGGAAGGAAAAGGATTTCAAATTGGTTTGAATTCTTTTTTGGATTATGGAAGGTATTAAAAGTTTTAATGACCATTTACCCTTTATCGAAGGCTACATACATCACCTTAATGTACATTGATGTGCTAGGTTTTTTCTTGGTCTCTCCCCTTGTTTTGTCTCTGCCGAAACACATAAATACAAACCATCATTGGTTTTGTGTGAACTTGATTATTTGGCGATCATTTCTAGTCGAGTCTTGATCAATCAAGGGTTTTGGTACGATTAGCTATCGTGTGGTTTCTCCAAAGTGTTGATGTGTATCATCCATAGAGGGTTTCTGATTTATTCCTAAGTTGGTGGTTCTCATGTTCATTGTGGTGGTGATAATCTATTTTATGATAGTGTCCGATACAACCGATTACAAGCACGTTTCAAGGGTATGTCTTTTATTGTTTTAATACTCTTGTTATGATTATGAGATAATATATGTTTTCATTATATGTGATTGATCAACAAAGTGCATAAGATTATCCTATGGAAATCATTTATGGTTATGATAATTTAATTGCCATGAATTTGCTTTGTTGTTTATGTTTTAATTTTCGTTTTCAAATATTTGATTGCCAAGATTCCCATTAGAACAAAGCAATGAAGCACAACATGAAACTTTGTATTTTACAGCAATTTTGACACCAGTCAATGAAGCCAAAATGAGAAACAGAAGATAACACCGAAATCACTGAAGCACGACACAAAAGTAGCTGAAGTCTATGATTCTTGGATATTCGTTGTATTTTTTTATAAAAGTAATTGTTTAAAAAATCAATTTAATACAATTTGATTACGATTGTGATTGCGTATTTCAATACATAGCCATTACGTTTTACATAGTTTGTACAACCTTCATTGTTACAACGACCTATATATATCATCGGGAAATTGTCACACGACATAGATTTATCATAGGGAAATGGATGAAGCAGGCCAACTATGTATAGAAACTAGGAAGATGTCAAGTCACCAACATAAGTATTCCAAATATGTAGTTCACAATTACTTTTTATTCTCAAAGTCGTGTCTTGTTTTCACTAGATGATTCATGCTAGACTTCACGCAACTTACTTTTGATTGTTGCAACGAAATCTATAGATTAACCATAGCGTATTGACGAACTCCGAGTTGTAACCTCTTGTAGTAACCAAGGCTTCCGTTTTAAAACTTTTTGAAGTAATTGACAGTGTAACATTGAAACGAGTGTTTTAGTATATTTGGGTTGGGTTAATATGGAACACAGATGTTCCAGAAACTAACTACAAACACGGAAAATGTAATTGTAATACTTCGCAATTCGATCTCAAATTCGGTCACAGAGTACTGACTGGTCTATCATAGGCGTCATAGTTGATCGCATTTGTCGCTGCACTTTGAAATCTTATAGATGTAAAAAAGTTAGATTTGGTAACTTATGGCTACTGATGAAGTTACAAACGTATTTGTAGTTAGGCGGCAGACATTCCACAGACAAAACAAACGTTTTAATATATTATGGGCAATTTCATTTATATCATTGGAAAATTCAAAAATTTCATATATATTCTTTTGATGCATTAAATGCATTGTACTTTATGCATAAAAAACTAGTAAAAAATATATATATGAAATTTTTAAAATTTTCAAGGGTATATATGAAATTTTCCCAAGTACATAATGCTAGAGGTAATCTTGACATTTAAAAATAAAAACTCTTGATTTTAAAAATATGTCAGAAAGTTGAATTAAATTAGAAATAAATATGATATTGATTCATGGTTTTGCAAATTTCCCTACACTCATATCCTACGGTGAAGCGTGATTGTGACAAATCTCGTTTAAATTTAAAACAGAGTTTTCATATGCTACGGTTAAGCGTGAATTTGACAAATCTCGTTTAAAACAAGGTCATACACATGTCATGTCATAGTCTTTAGAATTAAGGGGAAAAGTTCAATTCGTGGTTTAAAATATGCCTGGACCCATGTTTCATTTGTCAAACCCAAATAATACTTTCGATTTCCTCCACTCATTTATAATTTGGCTAAATTGGTGCTTAGAAAATGATCACATTGTCTAACAAGATAAATGGCTTATTTTGATGAGTTAAATTAACCCGCAAATAGTTTATATAAATAAGGTAAACCAACATCCAATTAATAAGCAAATAAATATTCATTGTCATCCAAGAATTATAAAATTTATGAAGGGAGAGGTTATTCTTAACCTCTTTTTTTACAAATGACACCCACTTTTTTTTTTTTTTTTTTTTTTTTTTTTTTTTTTCCCTTTCTGTTTCTTTTTTCTTTTCTTTTTTTTCAAAAGACGATAAATTCGAAAGTATGTAACAAAAAATATAAAAGTTTAATAAGTAAAAAGCTTAAAACTGACAGAAAACACGAAACAAAAACTGATAAAAAACGATGTTGTAATGTAAATTGTGAGACAAAAAACATCTTTTATACCTTTTAACACCCCAACCCCCCCCCCCCCCTCCACCCCATGTCGCATGACAATAGGGGTGTCATAAAAGCCGACCCGAACCTGAATATGGTTATTCGGGTCTTGTCAACCGGGTTCAAATTTATATTCGGGTTAATTGGGTCAACCCGAGTGACCCGAGTTTGAATTTTATTTTATTTTTTTCTTTCTAATTTTTATGTATTTCAAGTTAGAACACCAAAATTGTATTATTTTTAAACGGCCTAGACCCGAACCCGAGTTAACCTGACCCGATTTGACCCGAACCCGAATTGACCCGAGGTCTAAACAATGTCGGGTACGGGTATGTTTTTTTTAACCTTAACCCGAATTGACCCGAACCTGACCGGGTTAGCCCGAATAACACCCCCTGATGTCACATAAAGGGGGGGGGGGGGGGGGGGGGGGGGGGGTGTTGAAGGTTCTTTTTGCCCCCCTCGTTTTTAGTACAATACAATTTTTTTTATCAGTTTTTGTATTGTGGTCTTGTCAGTTTTAAGTGTTTTACTTATTAAATTTTATATTTTATGTTTTGTACTTTCAGATTTATAGATATAAACAAAATTAAAAAAAATAATAATAATTAAAAAAAATGGGGGAGGGAGGGGTGTTTACTTTTGGAGGGCAGGAATAAGCACACCTTATTTGAATAGTGAGAAGGTAACAAGCCGGCTGGTCGGTGGCGAGTTACAAGTTTAAAACGTTTTATATGTTAAGAAGACATGCAAAATCTAAATATGACATATGTATGTCCTCGACAATTCATAGCCACACAATCAATTAAGTCAATATGACTCCAAACAGACTGATATCAAAATGAACCTCAAGTTACTAGTAGATCATATCTTTAAAAGTAGTTATGCCATGTGTCTAGACTTGATTAATAAAAGAATCCTTGTAACCAGCAACTTTCTATGATGCTATTTGGTCAATATACAAACAAAGAAATTAGATTCATAGATTGGATGAGAAATAACTTCAAGAATGGGGTGAGTTGCGGAGTATATGGCAGATCATGTCTTCTAATTTAACATATGGACTTTTAGAAAATTCATTCACTTGCAAAATTGATATTTAGGTTTTTGATTACATCAAAATTTAAAACAGAATTACTAATAATAATCAATTTATATATATATATATATATATATATATATATATATATATATATATATATATATATATATATATATACTACATATAATGTAAAAATGGTCAATGTGAAATGTTGAGTTTTCAACAATAGTCAAATGAGAGAGAAAGTGTAATGTAATTAATACTTTTATTAAAACATCTCAATACTTAAAATTACAATTATTTATTCACATTGTACAACCAAATTAAAGCATATCTACCAAATTAAATACAACTAATTCAAACACAAATCGGGTTGACCCGAGACGCTTTAAACCCGGCGGGTTGACCCAGGTTAATTTGACCCGTTTTCGACCCAACCTAGCAAGTTAACCCAGTTTAAATACAACCAATTCAAAGACAAATCGGGTTGACCCAAGACGCTTCAAACCCGGCGGGTTGACCCAGTTTTGACCCGTTTTCGACCCAACCTAGCAAGTTGACCCGGTTTAAATCGACCTACTTTTCGACCGGAACGGTTCAACCGGTTGAACCACCCGGGTCGAACCGGGTTTCAAAACATTATCCATTACTTAAAAGTACAATGATTTATTCACATTGTACAACCAATTAAAAACATATCTACCAAATTAAATACAATCAATTAAAACACAAACCGGGTTGACCCGGGACGCTTCAAACCCGTTTTTCGACCAGAACGGTTCAACCAGTTGAACCACCCGGGTCGAACCAGGTTTCAAAACATTATGTTTAATTCTCAAATCTTCAAACTTTTATTATTTTTCGTATAACCTATAAACTTTTTTTTTTTTTTAATCAATAAACTATATGTCGCTATAAAATCTCGTTGCTTGCGGGTTGCCCCCTCATTGCTTGCGTTTGAAAATAGGATGCCCGATTATTCTTTTAAGGAATCTCGATCCAGAAAATGGATTATGTAATGACACGAGGTTGATATGTAAACGTTTTGACCCTAATGTCATCAACGCCGAGATTGCTGTCGGGCAACACGCTGGAGTTAGAGTGCTCTTGCCAAGAATTCCTCTTGCTCAATCTGAAGAAGACATGTTCCCTTTCAAACTAAAGAGAACACAATTCACTATTCGCCTTAGCTTTGTGATGACTATTAATAAAGCTCAAGGCCAAACAATTCCAAATGTAGGTGTCTATTTGCTTGACTTTGTTTTCTCCCATGGCCAGCTTTATGTGGCATTGTCTAGAGAGATTTCCCGTAGAACAACAAAGGTATTGGTTAATCCAGTCAAAGAGTTCCGTCAAGCAGGAATCTACACCTCGAATATCATTTATCAAGAAGTTTTACGTGAAGATTAACGTGTGTTGTTAGTTTTTATTTCATAACTGATGTAATGTTTTACTTTCAATTTCATTAAATGTTTTTACATGTTGTTTGATAGATGTTAAGAATTTTTTTTTTTTTATATTTTAGTTATCGTGTAGTACAACCGTTTGCAATTACATTTTGATTGGTTCACGTTCTATTTTGAACTCTACACAAAACACTCACCACAATATCACAAATCGTTAATTATCTGCCACTAGGAATTTCGTTGCTATGCACGGGTACTCGCCTAGTATATATTTATTTATTTATTTATTTATTTATTGTTTTTGTTAAATACTCCTTTCGTCCCAAATTTATTGTCCACTGTTGACTTTTTTAATATTTTTTCTTCAACTTTGACTTAAATTTTTTTTTTTTTGTGTTATATAATATTTGATGCAAAATATATAAATAGATTGGGTTTTAAGTGTACTTTTCAATGGTATAATTTTTCATCAAATATTATATATAAAAAAGATATATTTATGGTAAAAGTTGAACTAGATTAACTTTGAAAATTCAAACTTAACAATAATTTTTGGACGGAGGGAGTATTAATACTAATGATAATTATCAGAAAATTATTTTATGGAACTTGCACATTTTTATTCTAGACAAACTTAAACTCTTTTCAAGAATTAACGAAAAGAACCTTATCATTGATTAACTTCTAGCTTTACAATTTTCATAAAAAAACCATGTTTACTGACTTTATCTAAACCTTTGGACAACATTTGTTTTTATGTAAATCTTGGCACATGTAGTATCTTAACTTCTATCGAAAATCATACTGGCAATTTGCGAGCTTTCAACTTTGAATGTTTTCATTTTTTGTTTTCACTAAAAAATTCATCTTACTTGGTTAGAAACAACATGCATTCATTCTCACGAATAAATGGTAATCCACTTGGTCAAAAACTATACCTATTATTAAGACAAAAATACACCGTTGGTCCCTAAACTTTCCCAATAACATCACCTGGCACCCTAAGTTTTGATTTTAGTCGTCAAGCGTTCAAAAGTCAGGTTTTTGAGGCCAAATGCGTCTCTCTGACCATTTTCCCTTAGTCAACTTCTGTTATTTTCCCCATGTGCCTTGCACATGAGGGCAAAATGGTCATTTCATTGTTTTGGTTAATTATTATGGTGGTACAATCTTATGGACGAACGGTGTATTTAATCAAAAAGTTATACCACCACTACCACCACCCTTTGTTTATATTTTTTTCATGCTTCTCTCTCTAAAATTAACACAATCATCATTCTCAAATCGCGTAAACCGCAAAAACAACTACACAATTTTCTACGAATGGATTTTCTTGTAATAAAAGTGAGTTCCACATAACATGAATCTAATAGAATTCAGAAAGTAAACATTTCAAACTTCCAATATCACATATGAAAAATGTACATCTCTTGCTTCCATATAAAACTCATATAAACAAATAATTCTCTACAACATATAAAGGATTTGTTGCACAGCCTTAATACATTACATTGCATTTGCACATTCTAAAAGAATTTTGAAAAAAAATATATATATATATATAATAATAATAATAATAAGAATAATAATAATAATAATAATAATAATAATAATAATAATAATAATAATGTGTATAAGGATGGTAACTTTTTAGCAGCTCAACAAGCCATCAAAAAATGAGCTCTCAAAACCCTGATTCAGAAAAAATCCAGCAAAAAGGTGCCGCGAAAATATGCAGGTACCCACTGTTGTCGCATAGCATATAAAATTTGCAGCCAATCATCACTTCTAAGATAATATCTGTCAAGAATAAAATCCCATGTTGATTCGAACTCATCAATAGTTTTTGTCAAATTGATACAATTATATAACTCGCCTTGAAACTTAGGATGCATGTGACAAACTTGTACCAACCTTTCATGACCTTCTCATAGTCCATCGGAACTAAATAAACTTCTCATAGTCCAGTGGCGCTAGTGTTAGACCTGCACCACAAGGGTAAATAGATAAATACTCTCATAGTCCATTGGAACTAAATGAACATAAAAGGATGTACAAATCTACATATTACAAATTCAGATAATTCGAATCATTCAAATAGGTGGAACAAATTCAGATAATTCGAATCATTCATATATAACTTAGGAACAATGCAGTATCTAAAAAGACTGGGGTACGATCGTAAATTCACGTTATTACGAATAATTCAGTACAAGAAGTTGTATCCATTAAGAAGTTCACTGGTTGACATAAAGCTTTCAACTTGAAGAATTTGCAGGCACAGGACAAGTAGTTAAATGTACAAAGGAAGAGACTTTTTACCTCTTATATGGTGTTCTTAGACGGCTTGGACAGTTTGGCAACGTCATACAGACTCATGTTTTGTTTGAAACGGCACATATTTCTAAAAACAGGTGGTTAGAATGTCAGATACGTTTTGTAATAGTAGTCCAAATATAGAAAATGTGAGCAGGTAGAATGATACATCTCTGAATATTCAAGCGATCGATACAACAAATACCATAAACGAAAAGAGATGTCTGTCTCTTGACTAGATTTCTCCTATTATTACCCCACCTCCCTCCCCCTCCCCTCTTCCCCAAAATCTAAACACACCCCCACACACCCCACCACCACCAAATTCTCACCCAAGATGACCCAATTTGAAATTAAAACAAATTTGGAAGGCCATCACATATTAGCTCCTAAAATTAGTCTTCGCTAAGACCATTCTTATAGTTCAAATAGTGTGGAAATTAAAGATACTGGTATGCTCATAACATGACCTACAAGGGTCATAACAGATGTACTATAGGTGTATCACAATACAAGTAGCATGTGGATAATCCTTCATTGTTTTCCTTGCATAGTGTCAGATAAAAATAAAAACCGACTATTAATTCAGTAATTGTTTAGCGCCAATTTAGAGAGACATTGTATGCTAACATGCAACATTGACAATAACAAGACCAAAATGCATGAAAAATGGATCTGGTGTGCAATATAAAACTTTACATAAAAAGAGTTAACGAGAAATGTTACCAATCAAGAAGGTGAAAGATAGAACATGACTCTAGGGATCAGCTATCAACTAAACTGTGTGTAGATGGTAGTAGCAAAGCAACAAAAACCAAAAGGATCATCACAAAGTTGAATATCAAACCTACAAGTTTGCAGGGATCAAAATAATCCAAGCTTAAGACTATTCTGTTGTAGTCTTACATATTCTTCCAACTAAATTGATACTCTCTAACCTCTATTAGAATTTCAACCCTTAAATGCGTAGGTTCACGAATTCCTTATTGGGATAATTCGAGAGAGCACTTAGTTTCTAGGCACAAGAGAACTAGAGTTACAAAACGGTTAATAGCAAAAGACATGACTGTTGGGAGATAGTTACCCTCGCCCGCTTGACCCGCGGTTCGTTGTGGTGGTGAGAAGCATATTAGCTCAAACGAGTGTGTTCCCTAACTCTTATCCAAGGTTAATATGAAATCTCATTGGCCTCTAACCATGCCAGCCAACCAATATGTAGAATTACTAATGAGAGTCCATTGTTTCAAAAACCAACCAAACTTACTATTTTATACACAAACATGGATGACAAATATACCTAAATCATGTCTCATTATCATATTTGTCTATTCACGTTTATAAGTGCCATGCTCTTTTCAAAGCCAATTTTATTTTCTCATAGTACAAACACCGAAACTGCAATATACAACACCCCCCACATGCTCTGTTCAAAGCTAATCCTTTAAAATCAGGAAATTTCAATGCAAAGGATATATAACTAACATACCATTTTTTCTTTAGCACCCTTGCAGTTCAACGAATATAAACATCACGCTACATATAAAACAAACGTACGTATCTATCGTTGATTTAGTACCCATACATTACATTACATTTACACAAATCAAAAAACTAATCAGCGTAAGGCTGCTGATTTAAGTTAAAGTGATGGTGACGCAATGATGACGTCACTGAAATTAAAAAAAATTGAAACCCTAGGTATGTAGAATTGATAATTAGAACAAAATAAGTTTATAATTTATGTTTAATTTGATCAATAATTGATTGATTTGAGTGAGAATTTGACATTTTACCTGATGAGAGAGAGAGAGAGAGAGAGAGAGAGAGAGAGAGAGAGAGAGAGAGATCGGACATCATTTTCAGCGGCGGCGGTGTTGTGGTGATTGTCGGAGATCTGAGTAATATGGGGGGAGATGAGGGATGTTTATCTCCATTGAGATGTAAGGGAGATGATTTTTGGTTTGGATGAACGGAAGAAAATGGTAGATGGGTGTTATATATGGGCAAAATAGTAATTTAGCAGAAATAACGGGATTTTATGAGATATAACGGAGCGTTGACTAACGAAAAACGGGTCAAAGGATGCAATCAGCCTCAAAAACCTGACTTTTGGACGCCTGACGACTAAAATCAAAACTTAGGGTGCCAGGTGATGTTATTGGGAAAGTTTAGGGACCAGCGGTGTATTTTTGTCTATTATTAAGTATAGGGTTTTTCTAACATGGTGGCACAAACTTACGAGTATTAAATGAAGACACAATTTCTTTAAATAAATTAATTTTCATATAATACATGGCTAATTTTGGTAAACATTATAAATTTCGAAAATTATTAATTTACTAAACATGAGAATATAGTAATTTACGAGTATTAAATGAATAAATTAATTATTCATTTACCACCGTGACACAAGTTAGAAATTCCCATAAATATAAATATAAAGTAAAATAAAACCAAAAACGAGATAGAAACTTTAGATAGTATTCCATTCCTTTCCTTTTTGACATTATAGAAAGTTATATAACCTAAATTCGACCATACTTGATCTTTCTATTGATATGCTCCAAGACTACCAAACGAATACTTAATTGTGATAATATCATACTTAATTTTAAGTTTATTACATTATCTTCAAAAAATGGTCCAATATCAATTACTCCATATGTCATGATCACTCCCGTGTAGTCATCTCATATACGTTCGTTTGAGGTATAACAATGTGCTTTAATAAAAATGACCATGTTTTTTAGGTGGTGAATTCGCTCTTGGATTTACTTGAGATGGCAAAATCAAAAGCAACTAGTCATTAGTGAAAGAGTCGGATCAAGGTCGAGTCATCTTTATTACAAATTAAAACTACACTAGTATGAAATATTAAGGATATGTTTGGGGAGGGGCTTTTATGAGGCTTATGGGGCTTGGGCTTTTAAAATAAGCCGGCTAATTAAATAAGTCTCGTTTGTCATGGGGCTTATTGAAGGGCTTATAAAATAAACCGGCTAAAAACTTTAGCCCCATAAAAAAGGCTAAAATCTTAAGCTCGGGGCTTTTGAAGAATAAATTACTTATTTACACACAAAAATATCTAACATATACAAAAACTCTTTTAATTATGTCATTTTTAGTAATTTTACAATAATAAGCCCCAGCCCCAGCCCATTTGTCAAACAAGTTTATAAAAATTCAAATTTTAATTTCGGCTTATAATATAAGCCACAGCCCCAGCTCCAGCCCATTTCGCCAAACATACCCTAAGTGTTTGTTCGGTAAAAGTCGAAGTTCTTAAATTTAGTTCTCTTGATTTATTATTATTATTATTATTATTATTATTATTATTATTATTTATTTTTTCTTTCGTTGTTTCATTGTTACTAACGAGTGTGATTAGTACCGCCGCTTTGCTGCGGACTTTAATTTTATGCATTTGTAAAATTTTGATTATAAAATGCTTTGGTTATCATTCTTTAACTTATTATTCAAATTCAAATGTTGAAAAGCTTTTTAAGTTAGATGTTCCAAATGTTACAAAAATGTTCGAAAATAATAGCAAGAATTAACTTGTGTAATCATTAAAAGATAGTTTACAAGACATATTTAGGATCAAATAAAAAGAAAAATTTAAATAAGAAGAATAAGAAGAAATCACAACAACGCATTCTAGATGCAGTTATAAAAATGGATGTATTTTCATTCAAATTTTCCTTATTAAATTAAAATGTATGACTAAAATTACTTCTTACCTTTCTCATTTTAATTATTATTCTAATTTGATCCATTCCTTTTTGAATTATTCATAGTTATTAAAGTATAGGAAAATGTTAATGGCAGCCCTTAGGGCTGTAGTTAAGAGTAATCTTTTTATTACAATTTTATGTAAGAAATGAAATTATTCAATCAGAATCAAATGTTTGTTGTGCTTTCAGATTTTTAGAGATTGTATTCATGTTTTTCGGGATTGACATCCAATCATAGTAATTTATAGATGACTTGGTAATAAAATTGATTCTCTTAACGACAACTCTAAGGGCTGTCATTAACAAAACCCGTAAAGTATAAAATATAAAATAGGTAGTCTTTTAAATAAAAATTAGACAAATTGAAACAATCTTAAAAGATTACTTTTAATATTAAAAGATTAGTTATCATCTAGAAAATATAGCAAAAAATAACATCAAGGTTAATCAACATTTGATAATATAATTTTTAATTTGTTTTTGGAGGTATTAGTAAAAATATTTTTGAACAAAGAGTTATTAGTAAAATAATTAGTTACATTTCTTTATTTAGAGTGGTGGTGGGCTGGGTATGTCGTGGCCCAATTTAATAATACAATCTCTTAATTGAAGTCAGTCCAAAATAAAGAAAAAAAATTGCAAAAATCAAATGTCCAATTGCGATCATTTTTATTTTTTGACCCACTTATTTTCTAGCGGCTTTTTCTTTGTAAATGAGTGTAAAACTAAAATACGTGATCGAGACCCACAATTACAATCTCTCCTATAAACTTGTATAAACCATGACATGCAATTGACAAGTTTATAATTTTGATGCCACCTCACATCCATGTCAAAATGGACATTCATATAAACATGTACTAGTTATAATACATGTGTATACACATAGTTTTTAAAATTTCGTTTTGATTATGTATTATTATCGATTAACAAATGAATCACTTAACATGTTTCAAATTGTTTTACTTGGTGAACTAAAAATAAAAAATCATATGTATATATGTTATAATCTACCTATTATTTTAGGAGAATTTTTTTAGATTAAAAATTATACTCCGTATTTTATTATTCAAGCAAAATAACATGATAATACTTGACTTGCATGAGATATTAGTGATATATGCTTTTAGTTTTGCAAACCCGTGCTATCAATTTACGATGTGTTTTGCAATTGTGGTATTTCTTTTAGTTATATTTTCGTTAAAATATGTAGCATATTTAGATAGATTTGAAGATTGATTAATTTCTTTGATTATGAATAACTATCATACCATGTTTACTAATGTACATTTTCGTTTGGAAAATTGAATTTTCATAAGTTTGTGCTATTTAGTTGCACATAATAAGCGTTGATAAAGTTAAAATATGCATCATAAAGTTTTTAAAATGTTTCTATATATTTTCCGTTACTAATAATTTAGCCGTATTTAATATTCAAACTCGGGTACAGATAAATTAAACTTATCAATATAATAACATGAGTCATTATTTAAAAAAATATTCTAATGGATGAAAGTCTAAAACTAACATTAGTTTAAAAAATTATTTAACATATATTAAAATTAATTCGCATATTTACCAAATTTTATAATTTTAATGGATGAAAGTCTAAAAACTAATACTAATACTCATGTTATTTTAAACAAACTTAATATTATAAAGTACAAGGGTTATAAAGTGTAAGGGGTTATTTATTTTTTTTGGTAAACTGCAAAAATGGTCACTAACGTATCGCGAAAGTGCAAAAAAGATACCAAGTTATAAAGGCATACAAAAATGCTACTAACGTTACGCGAAAGTGCAAAAAAGCCACCGAGAGCCAAATCCCGTTAGTTTCATCGTTAAGTGCAGTGAAATGACTAATATACTCTCGTCTTCTTCCCCATTTGAATTTCTTTTGAATTTCCAATTACTTTTATTCCTAAATCAAGAACAAACCCCAGAACATAAAAGAAAACCCAGATCTTTTACAATTGAAATGAACATCAAATTATAATCACAATTTCTGCATCATTTTATCAACAAAATAATAAAATTAATACAAGAACAAAAATAGTTTAAAGATAAATAAATGAAGACAAGAGAATTCTCATAACCAGAGGAGGCTTTTGATCTTCGCGGCATCTTCCAAATCTGCATTTTATCAACATAAACAAAATAATAAAATCAACAGAAGGGATTATATCAAACAGTTGATGGACAAAACAAACAAAGTTTCATTTTATCAAAGCAAATAATAAGAATACTAGTAGTAATTACTGTTGGAATTATTATATCATGACATTCATATAAATAAACCAAGTACATCAAAGTGAGCATAAGCGGAAGCAATTATAATAGATCGAATAACATGTAATTAATTAATCATTAATTTAAATAGTAAACATACCTTTGTGATTCTAGCCCGAACAAGAATCAATGCAATCTTCCGGAACCAAGAACCCTAATTAGGGTTTATAAGGATTATAAGAATTACCCCTTACCTTTTTGTAATTCAATCCAAGAATCAAACAATAATGTGTTTGAATCACGTTCTTGTACACACGTACTAATTCAAGAAAAAGTTTATGCAAGTAATAAACACAAAACCTTTTTAGATCTATGAAAATTGAAAACCCTCAGGGTTTTGTTTTGATAAAATCGACCAAGGAAAAGAGAGGAGAGAAAAACACCAAGATGTGTGTGTACAAGTTATGAGAAAAACCTACATCTTGGGTTTGCTTATATACTACACAAAACTTGGAGCTCAAGGCACATAAGGAGGTGGAATACCCCCTTGGGCCGATTGGTTATGGAGTCCTCTAGGGGATTCCGGAACCTTCTCTTTTTTCTATGTTTTGTCTAGTATTACTTTCCTAATCTTTATTTAATAAATAATTAGTCATTAATCAATAATACTAATTATTATTATTTATTTTGTGTTTAATAATTAATTATAACATTTATAAATAATTATTACTTTTTCTCTTCATACGTATTGTGTGCAATCCCGTGATCTCAAGTTCGATCCTAACATACGACTACTAAAATAATGTCCATATTCTAACAGCTCCCACTTGGACATATTTTAATAGTGTAATCACATCGGTTAGCGTCTTGCAACACGCCGATGCCTCTAGTACGATCTCGAGTAAGGCTCCTGGAAAAACCTTTTAATGATTTCTCATTATTATTATCCTTTTGTTTCTAATACCACGTTAATAAGGATATGGATTAAAGTCATTCCTTAATTAACCATTCTGTTTCTCGTTGTTTATGATTGATCAAGATTACCAAATCTTCTGAACATATTCAGGAGAGATATTGGGTGCGGCCGCACATGCATCTTACCAACCCTACGAGGGGCCCAGCAGTATTAAACTCCAAAAATAAATTTGAAGGAACAAATTCTATCTTGACTACAAGCAAAACCCACAAACTTTGTAACACTTCCGAAAACAACCCTTATGACTACCAGTTACGTATAGCGTTAAGTTGTTCCACAAAAATGTACTACATTCATGACACTTATCTTGCATCTCAAGTCTGAGGATAACTTCTCATGATTTACTCAATAACAAAATCCATAAAGTAACATCATGTAGTTGGGATAAGTCCTATATTCGGTATCATTGAATATCATCTGAAATGGCATGACTACGCATCAATATACTTTAAGTATATTATACCAACCTTCAGATTTGTCTTGATTTAATAATATTCCCATATTATTAACTGACAATGGACAATTTATGAATAACCTTTATTCATGGATTTAAACATACAAATATATGATACAATATATTATAAATTAAACATACCATGTATTTCAATTTTTTATAATAATTGTTTAACATCCCTTATCCAAATACTAAATAGATCAATGCATGATAACTCTTGTTGATGGATTATGTCTCAAGCAATGACATTCATACTTGTTGACAAGACATAAATCATCCAACTTTGATCTATCGGAATTTTAAGAATACTTATTTCAAGAATTCAACTAGTGAAGTTCTTGTATGTGCATACTCAACTATTTTGACAATGCCATATAATATTTCATTAAATGTGTGACATCCTTAACCACCAATTTATGATAATCAAACTTGTTAGGTCACCATTTAGTAAACACAAGTATGATTGATAAAGAAATGAGATAAGAATAAGAGTGGGATGATTATGAGAAATTAGAGAAAATGAAATGCAAGAGTTTCCTTAATGTTTTCAAATAACCAACCAAATATAAATGAATACATGAGGTCCTATTTATAGGAGGAGAGCTAGGGCAACACACCTAGCTTCCATCATCTAGAAAACGTATGGGCTTTAGGCCCTTGGGCTTTTTCATAAGCCTTATAATCATAACACATTACTTAAATGAAAGTAGATAATAACTAAGCAACCTAGCATTATTACAAATGACCGAGACTTGACAAAATAGTAAAACTTAGGTTCCAACAATCTCCCCCTAAGGATCGGTCATCATGGTTGCTTGACGTCTTTGTTGTAATCTTTGACTTTCATAGCTTCAGACGTCTTAGAAATGATAAGAATAATGAAGTATATACTTTGCTCTTTGTCTTTGTTCTTTTGATGATGTTGTAGTGATTGTGTTACGAAGTTCTCTGCCAATCGTCACTCCTGCGTCTGTGGTGGTTGTACGCCATTCCAACATACTCATACATCTTAAGACTTTAGACTTTATCGTACAAGAAGTTCCTCTTCATGCATTGAGATCTTTGTCTTTAAACTTTGTAGATTCTGCTTATTGTTGTAGAATCTTTCTTTGAACTTTGAGTTGCTAAGATCTTTGGGGGAGCTTTCTTTGACTTCAAGATGTATGTATGAGCATGTTGGAATCTACCATCATGGAACTGAGGTACCTGCGAGTAAACAGTTAGCAATAAATCAACCGGTACTTACGGATAAGGAATTAGAGCTCATCAACAGCATAGTGTGAAGACTCCTTCTAATCCTTATCCTGGCCGTTCCCATATCAGATACTCCCGAAGGAGCTTACGAGACCTACTAGGTAGCTCAATGACTGGGTGAGTCGCTGGGGATCACTCCACGACTGTAGATCGTAATGGAACCACCGCAAACACTAAGCGTAACTCACGAGGAGTTACCGAAGTGACCTGTCAAGGCTGTTAGATGATGACCTTGACAGGAGTTTCCGTTCAATCATTGAGAAATACATAAGTACTTCTCTCATAAACGTTCTCGGCAGATTGCTAAGATCTGCGAAGGACTCGATAGTTTACAACTGATGCCCATTGATGTAGAACATCGGTTGTAGAAATACTAAGTGTTCCTAAGAGATTTTTGATGTATCTCATGGCTCTAGACTCTATAAGTGCACACCTAGGTTTCCTATGCGGAGACTGGGGATGTCCTGATTCAATATCAACCGTCTCTAAGAGATGAGTCGATAGGTAACGTGGGTTCCCCGTGAGAATGAAACAAGTCCTTTTAAGAGAACTTGAGTGGTTAAGAAGGTTTAGTGCATTGCGTCACTGGGTCCATGACGACTTTGTCTTCAATACCGGTGTTGTCTTGTGCAACAACCAGTAGCATACGTATTGAACCCGGTGTCTGCCCTAAGGTTGAACATATGGAGGGCTATTTCTTTTCACCCTTTTCATTGCTTTTCTTTTTAATTCTTCAACTCCTTCTTTCCCATTCATTCATTTCTCCTTTTTTCGTATCATACCTAAGGACTTCTACTTCTAACTAATGGTGATGTCCTTGGGTAGATCCCTCCGGCTTAGGCGGATCATAGGACGGATATTCCTATCTTAATCACCTTATAACTCCACCTGTAGCCAAGAAACCTTTGATCGAAAATCTCTCAAAGTGTTTGTGATAATCAAATGTTTTGGTTAACACTTTGAGAGTTTTGTGTACACTTTTGAAGGGCTCCCCCTGCACATGTGCTCATAAGTGTTAAATAAATTTGCACATGCGGGAGGAGCAAGCACTTTTGAATTGATCCACTTTCTGTGAACAAGACCGATTCGAGACACGCTTACATCACTAGTTAGACTAGCTTGAAGTTATTACCCGGCCTGGTCAAGTCCTCAGAAAGTTTCTCGAGATGGTACATTTCTACTAAGACTAATCCTTTTCGAGACACGCTTACGTGGTTAGTTAAAGAGATACATTGTCAGCTTTTAGGTGACAACTAGCTCTAATAACTAACTTGATGTTATTACCCGTCGAGGACAAGTCCTTTCGATGTTACTAACTTGCATTATCTCGTCAATTCCTGGGTGAATCTGAGTCTAGCTCACATGAGATTTAACTTTTCAGCAACTTTTAACTTTCATATTTTAATCACTTTCCTTTTCTCCCCCTCAAAAATAGCATATAAGATGTTGTTTTTGACAAGCATTTGATTAAAATATGCTTTTTGAGTCTTACGGGGAGATTCATCAAGAACTTTATGATTTAGAGCAAAGTATTTTAGTTTTGACAAGTGCTCCCCCTCAACAAGTGATTAGGTCTTATTGAGGTGAAATACTTGTCCTTTTGAGCAGAATTATGAAAAATCAGAAATGTTTGATTAATTCTACTCAAAAGTAAGAAGCCTTCGCTCCTTATATGAGGATTGAGGCACTGAAGCGTACCTCAGGGTCCTTTCTATACAAGAACGGGTTGTACACTGTTATGTGTGCACAAGCCATTATGGAAAAAAAATGATTCAATCAAATGAACTAATTGATAATGAAAAATATAACCAAATGTACCAAGTTATTCTTCGTCCGGAAGTGGAGCATCGAAGTTAGTGAACTTTGGTTCTGGTCTTTCGAAGTTTCTGACAGGAAACGATGGTCTGGCACCGATGTAGCTTTCCAGTCGTCTGATCTGTTCCCGTCGAAATAACCTTTCTTCAATCTTTAAGACAAAGTTACGAACTTGTCTTCTGGAGCTGGATTTCCATCTAGGTTGTTCCCCCTTAGAAATCTTACGTCTATCATCATTCAACCTTTTGACAAGCCCATCACGAACACACTTGAGTGTAACATCACAGAATTTGTGTACTTCATCGAACCTCATGAAGCTTTGTAGCTTTTTGCTGTTGATGTAGGTGAAACCAAACGGTTCTTGGATGAGAGTAAACTGTGGTGTTTCATAGAGACCATCAAAGTAGAACTGTGGCTTTGTCAAATTGATCTTCTGTTGGTAACTTTCTACTCCAAGCTGAAGATCTTCCACTCTTTCTTGAACAATCAGTCGTCGGATGTAAAGAAGTAGCGATGCTATGAAGTTGTACTGAACATCTCTATCGAATCCGCGCATTCTACTCTGAACCTTTTCAAGATACATATCTTCTATGTCATTGAGATAAAGGTTGGGAAAGTCTGCTTCGGAGAACTTGTATTTCTTTTCATCTTGTCGTTTAACAACAATTTCACGCATGAATACGTAGTTAAACCGTTTCGACTGTTGAATCTCCAAGATAGCGATGATCTTTGATTTCTGCTTCACATTTTCCAATGATGTTTCTCCTAATCTGCTGGTATAGCCGAGACGACGACGATCTGGCCAATGTTGAATTCCATGTAGAGCATCTCTGTCGTAAGCTACGATGGAGTTGCTGAAAATACGGGTGGTTTCTTCAATGGCTGGAATTTCGTATCTAGCGGCTGGTACTGAGATTGTGAGTGAGGAAGCATATTTCTTCTTGGATATCTCCTGAGTGAGCTGGATGTTGTGAAGATCTTTGTTGAAGAAGAAGCTGTAAGGTATCTTCGGTTTGTCTGGAAATCCTTTCAACGGTAATGGTTTGGTCCAGTCGGTGAAGTAAGGTTTTTCATGATTCTTGGAACTTAGATCGATATTCACTTCAGGATTTAACCAGTCAAAGTCGGCAGACATTGCACTGGCTATATTCTGCATATGGTAATCGTATTCGACTTTGTTTCCAGATATTTTCTTGAGGAATTCTTGTGCATCCCTATTGATTCTTCTAAGCTCTGCCTTTGTGAGTTTGTTGATGTGAAGATCCTTCATAATGACCTGGGTGAACTGAAGAGTGTTACCAGGAAGAGGTTCTTCTTCTTCCAGAGGAGGTTGTGCATGGACCATTTCTGTCAGCCAATCATTCTGAGGGTTGTCATCATTGTCGAGCCATGAATGACGTGTTTTCTTCTTGGATTTCTTAGACTTGGATGTAGCATCTTTGTCTTTGGCTTTGGACGGAGATGATGGACCAGCATGAGAATCATGAGTAGGTGGAGCACGGTAATCGGTGTCATGTTGATCTTGGAAGTGATCAGTTTGTTCCATGAGAATTTCTTCATCTTCGGTTTGACCGTTACCAGTAGAAGTGGGTTGTTGTTGAGTTTCCGGAGGAGTGGATTCCTTTTGAGGATATAGAGAGGATGAGGGACCTGTTCCAGACTTGGATTTCTTGCCTTTGGAGTTAGGGTCAGGATCGTCATCTTTTCTTGTCCGTTTACGGGTTCCTGCAGCTTCTTTGCATGACTCTTTTGACATGTAAGCCGCCATAGCATCATGTAGTGCCTTTTCTTCAGCTGTCTGTGTGGTTTTGGCGGCAATGTTGTCAAATACTTTGACAAACATGTCGTTGAAGGACATTTCTGGTACGGTTGGAGCCACGGTAGAAGTTTTAGCGGTGTGAAGTGTGAATGGTGTAGTAGACAACATTTTCCTTGTAACACTTCTGATTCTGTGGTCCAAGTTGTCATTGATAGGTTCAAGAAGGTTTGCTACTGTAGGAGTGATCATGTCAACCATATTTTCAGTGAGAAAATCATGTGTTGCAGTTCTGATGAATCCTTCGTAGTCAGAGTTCAAGAACTTGTCGATCAGCTGCTTTGACTCCTGGAATTCCTCAACTTGTTTGGTTAGCCCAGTGACCATGTTGGTGAGTTTGTCGACTTGCTCCTGAAGATCAACCGGTTGTTTTGGTTCATTGACTGATTGTTGTTTTGATGCGGTTTCAGAAGGTGTGGGAGATGAGTGCTCTGGTGATGATTCAGATGACGACTCGTGTTGTGAGTTTGAAGAAGAAGCGGGAGGAGTCGGATCCTTTGGTGGAGAGTCTCGAGGAGGTGGAGGTTTTGCTGATGAAGTCTGCTGAGAGGATGACTGAAGAAACATGTTGGTGTCGAACGCATTCTTCTCTTCGTTTTCCTTTCTTCGACGTTCTTCTGCTTCCTCTGCTTCTCGTGCAAGAAACTCCGGAGTAATGAGGTATTCATGTTCTTGATCCGTTGCAATATTCTCTAAACCACCAACATTCTCCTCTAAAGTAGTAGTCTCAGTCATGTGGACATCTGCAGTCTTGTCCGTATCCTTAATGTAGTCATCAGGTTGTGGAGCTGATTTTGACGTTGTTGGAGGAACCATGCTGCTTGTAGCCCCTATATGTTCTGACTGATCGATAGGTGGTGGTGTAGGAGGTTGAGACATGAGTCGGCTTTCAAGAGTTGCTTTCCTCTGCTCTTTCCTGAGTCGCTTTTCTTCAGCTCGAGTGTCGACAACTATACTCTTCAGTTTGCGTTTATCGACTAACGGTTCAACGATCGGCTCATCTTCCTCATCATTTGGTTCATTGATAGTGACACCTTTTCTTCTCCTTGTCTCATCTTCATATGTTTCAAGACTTTGTTGTACGGCAATCTCAATAGCAGGGCATCCTTCTTCAGGTGCTCTGTATCTCAGTTCATAGTCTGGTTCTTCATCGGATTCCGTATCAAACTCGGATTCGGTGTCAGAAGGTGGAGGTGTTGGTTCATCATGAAGAGTGTATTCTGATGTTACCTTCTTCTTTGGCTTGGCAGCAGGTTTGGGTTTGGTTGTAGGTTTAGGTGTGATAGTAGTCTTGGGTTTCGGCAATGAAGCAGACTTAGATCTTGTGTGAGGTGATCCAGTGGTGCTTGTTGTACTCCCAGACTTTGCATCTCCCTTGCTACGAGTCTTAATAGTTGCTTCTTCCTGTACACCTTTGTAAGCCAGATCATACAATTTGAAGTTAGCCCTTTGCTTAATATTGTCATTCAGAAGGTATTCGGGAATCCTCATTCCTTTGATCTTGGTAGAGGTAGTGGTCGATTTGATGAATGAGGTGGTGAAGTCGTCCTCGAAGAGGTGCTTCGGCTCATTAGGATCAGCCATCCTTTTGATGAATTCTGGTGAACTTTTGCAGAGATGTTCGATGATAAGCTTGGTGAATCTCGTGAACGGTATCATAGTCTTTGCACGTTCAGTCTGAATACTGTAGACGATATCATTCATGATAGGAATTGCAAAGTCAATCGGTGTCAGAGTCACCATTCCCCAGAATGTTTGCAGGTGTTCGAGTCTTGGATGTTCATGACCACTTTTCCTTCCAGATATAGATCTTACCACCAATAGACAGAATGTTCTCCAAGGCTGAGGAATATGCTTGACATTGAATTTGGAAAGCTTGATAAGAGGTACATCATCATCAACCTCATATCCTAGTTCAATGAAGAAGTCAAGAAGTTCCAGATCAGGTAGGATGGGAGCAAATTCAGTGTCAGGTTGTGGCATGAGGAGGGCTGTTCGAAGAACGTCATGATCCACAGAGTACTTTTGGCTATCCAAGGTAACAGTGAAGGACTCATCATCCAAGTTGGCCTGAGCGGTAAGCCAGAACTGGTGAAGATAGAATAGCGGAACTGAGGTAGAGCAGGTGAGCAGTTGTTTGCAAGGATGTGCTAGTAGGATGTCTTTCACAATCATGCATGACTTCTCAGTGATATTCAGCTTGTTGAAGTCAACTCGGGGGTTGTTGTTGACAAGCGTGACATGGTAGTCCTCGGGAGTGATGTCATCTAAGGTGAGTAATGGAAGAGGTTGTTCTGCGACATTCTCAGTGTGTTCAGCCATGTTAATCTGAAAAGTATCATCATAAATCAACCATCCAAAATGTGTTATGAGTTAGCACAGTTTAGATAATGGATACAGATAACAGCTTAAACAATTAAGCACAAGTGTGTCATTTAAGACTGAGTCAAATAATGCATATGGCAAATAATCATAACATGACAAGTACAATTCACATTACATCACATTACTCAATACTAATGATCCATACTTATCGAGAAACAACAATCAATACTATAAACAGCCTATCGAGAAACTAAGGTTATCGAGAAAATTTAAGTTTTGAAAGATTTCGATAACTGACATTTCATCGAGAAAGTGACATCTCGAGAAACCTTATCGAGAAAGTTTATCGAGAAAACATTGATAATTATCAAAAAATCATTATCGAAAAAATTTTGTCGAGAAAGAACTTTATCGAGAAAGTTTAAACATTTATCGAGAAAAACTTTATCGAGAAACTTTATCGAGAAAAATTATAATTTATCGAAAACATTGTCGAGAAATTAAAGATTTCGAAAAATGGGGTTACCCGAACGATTTCGATAAATGAAAAATTTATCGAGAAAATTTTCTCAAAATATCGAGAAACATCAGTATATCGAGAACTTTGAGTTTCTCGATAGTTTTCAAAGATTTCGATAAAACTCAATTTTCTCGAAAATATTCTTATACAAGAATATAGTCGAATTCTCGTGATATTACACCTTCATATACTTCACAAATCATGTAACCACTGAAATTGGCCTGTCACCAAGTTAGCTTAAGCGTATCTTAGGCAAACACAAAGATTTCGATATTAACTCATGAACAAGCATATCGAGATACATGAAAGAACAAGGAGAAACATCCTAGCTAGATAGAATATGCACATTAGAGACCAAAGACACAAATCCCACCAATAAACACAACCAAATAATCACAGATTCACAATCAACCCACTTCGACCCAATCCTTTGAGATCGAGAACCACGCAAACATGATGGATTGAGGTAACAACTGATGAGTAATTAATGGAGACAAGTAAACTAACAAAACCCCATCAAGAATTAACTCATACCACAGGTTACCCATGATTTCGAAATCCTAAACCTAGTTTTCGAATTCATGATAACTTAAGATCTAACCATTGAAAACCCAATTAATCAAGATCCTATGTATAAAATACCCTAGTGAATCCATAGGAACTTACAATTTGAAAGATCAAAGTCGGGGTATACAAGATTAAATGTGAGCCGTGGGTTTTAAGAAAGGGTTTAAGAGGTTTTAAACTTTGAAATAGTGGTGGAATGGTTTGTACGGTTTGTTTGTTTATTTAATTTTGAAACTTAGAGTTTTTTCCCTTTTTGGTCCTTGGACTTTAAAACCAACAAACTAGTGTACTTAAAGTTTTTATAACCTTAAAGACTTTGACAGTTTTGGTCCCTTAACGATAAAGTCCTTAAACTGGAACCCTAAAGTACCTAGCAAGTCTATGGACATTGAGATGTGACTTTGTTAAGTTAACTTATGAAGAAGAAAAAATCACCCGCACATTTTCCGAATCGTAAAAAAAACGAGAAATATGCAAGTATATCTATTTAAAAGTGTAAAGAAAAATTTTAAGCGTGACTCCCCCTCAACACTTGTAAAGTAAGAACAAGGTGTTGAATGGAAGCGATATACTTGCATTAGTTTTTTTTTTTTTTTTTTTTTTTTTTTTTTTTTTTGAAAAAAAATGTGAAAAATCTTTTTGGGTTTTGATTAGTTATAGTAAAGAAGGAAATACTAATATTATACAGAGATAGTTGTGATGTTTGACAATCAGTGGTATTTTAAAAACTTTTCCAGATCCTCTGGTGTCAAACATCTCATACCAATCTGGTGAACTAGACTCGCAAACCTTGATGGTGCCAAAGATTTGGTAAGTAAGTCCGCCAATTGGTATTCAGTTCCAACGAAATAAAGTTCAACTGTACCCCTTTCCACATGCTCTTTGATGAAATGATAACGGAGATCAATGTGTTTGGATTTGCAATGATGCACCGTGTTGCAGGAGATAGCAATCGCACTCTTTGAATCACAGTAGATAGGAATCTTGTTGAATAGGTAGCCATAGTCTTTTAGTTGTGATCTCATCCAGATGACTTGAGCGCAACAAGCCGACATGGCTACGTATTCAGATTCTGTAGATGACAAAGACGTGCAGTCCTGCTTCTTAGATTGCCATGACACAAGTTTGTCTCCAAGAAACTGTAATCCACCAGATGTGCTTTTGCGTGTGTCTAAACATCCTGCATGATCAGCGTCTGAAAAAGCAATTAGTTCAAAACCAGAATCCTTCGGATACCAGATTCCCAAGTTAATGGTTCCCTTTATGTATCGAAGGATTCTTTTGACCTCATTGAGGTGTTTTTCAGTTGGTCTTGACTGATAACGTGAGCACATAAAGACAGCAAAAACTATATCAGGTCTGCTAGCTGTGAGATACATGAGGGACCCAATCATACTTCGGTATTTGGTAGGGTCAACGGGAGTCCCATGTAAATCAGCATCTAGTTTTGTGGTATAGCCCATTGGTGTATTATAAGTATCACAAGTCATCATTCCATGTTTCTTTAATATTTCAAGAGCATATTTGGACTGATGTACAAAAATTCCACGGGGTGATTGATGAACTTGTAGTCCTAAAACGAACGTAAGTTCACCCATCATGGACATTTCAAAATTATCTTTCATTAATTTAGCAAAATCATTAGAATAACTTCGTTTTGTTGAGGCAAAAATGATGTCATCGACGTATATTTGAACAACAAGTAAGTCCTCCCCGTAGGTTTTTGTAAATAGTGTGGGATCCACCGATCCTTTGAAAAATTTATTGGCCAGTAAGAAAGTGGACAGTTTATCATACCACGCCCGTGGGGCCTGCTTGAGTCCGTAGAGAGCCTTTTTGAGTCGGTAGACGTGATTAGGACGCTCAGGATCAACGAAGCCTTCAGGTTGGCTGACATAAACTTCTTCACGGAGATCTCCATTCAGAAATGCTGTTTTCACATCCATTTGGAAAACTACCATATTCCTATGAGCAGCATAAGCCAAAAAGATCCGAACAGCTTCATGTCGTGCCACTGGAGCAAATGATTCAGCAAAGTCGAGACCTTCCAGTTGAGAGTATCCTTTCGCTACCAGACGTGATTTGTTACGGATGACTGTCCCTTCTGCATCAAGCTTATTCTTCCAGATCCATTTTAACCCGATGACAAAGACTCCGTCAGGTCTTTCAACTAATTCCCAGACTTCTAATCTTATGAATTGCTGAAATTCCTCTTGCATAGATTTAATCCAGTTGTCATAAGTCATTGCATCTTTAATGTTCTTGGGTTCTTCATGACAAACTGTGAGTGCGTAGATGCAAGTTTCTCCATCTGTGTGAAGTCGTTGTCTTGTCATAACAGGTGCATCTGGATGGCCAATAATGTGAACAAGTGGATGGTCACGAGTCCATTTATGTGTTGAAGGGTGTAGTTGATATGTATCTCGCATGTTAGCAGGATCCAAGTTGCGTGTTGACGACTCAGCTATATCAGGAACTGTAGTAGCTGGTGCAAACGGATTAATGAACGCATCAGGATCATGCTCTGCGGTTTGTGGAACTGATAGTTGTGGTGGATCTTCAGCTGAAAGGTGGGAAGTGGAACCAGTTTGTTCTTCTAGAGATGGTGATACAATTGGAGGACCGTCTTTCTCAACACTTGTAGAAGTTTGTTGAGGTGAGTCTGGTACTTGAATATGATCAGGTTGAGCAGCGGAATTAGGTGAGACCTCAGTAGGACGGTATTCAATTGTGTCATCAAATAGTGGAGCAAACAAGGTTTCTAATTCTTTGCGGTTAAGTGGCAATGGTTCAGCTGAAGATGCCGGAGAGTTAAGACGGTTAAATTCGGGTCCTAAGCTGTGTTGCTCAGAAGCCATTTGTGTGAGCTCATCAAAATTAGCGTGAATGGTTTCTTGAATTTCTTTTGTTCGGCGATTCCATATCCGAAAACCTTTAGAGTTTTCACAATATCCAACGAACACTCCAATGTCAGCCTTTGCTTTAAGTTTACCTAAATCATCACGATCATTTTTCGGATAACAAAGTGCTCCAAATACATGAAAGTAATCGATGTTTGGTTTACGTTTGTGAACTATTTGATATGGTGTTTTGCGATGGCGTTTTGTGATCATACAACGGTTTTGAGTATAACATGCGGTTGAAACAGCTTCTGCCCATAAGTAATCTGGTAATTGAGCATTAATCAACATTGTTCTCGCAGCTTCCACTAACGTCCTGTTGCGTCTTTCAACCACACCATTTTGTTCTGGGCTTCTAGGAATAGATGTCTGATGTTCAATTCCCACTTTCTCATAATAAGACCGTAGTGTCTGATTCTTAAATTCAGTTCCATTGTCAGTTCTGACGATTCTCACTGTGTTGCGAAGCTGAACTTGAATTTTGGTGAGAAAGGTGATGATCATCGAAGGAGCTTGATCTTTACTTCGTAGAAAATAAACCCAAGTCCATCTGGAGAAGTCATCTACAATTACAAGTATGTAGCGTTTACCGTTGATACTTTGAACACGCATCGGTCCACACAAATCCATATGTAGCAGTTGTAAGACATGATTCGTACTTTGCTCAGGTTTAGACGGAAAATGAGCACGAGTACTTTTTCCTTGTTCACAGGCTGGACATAAGTGATCTTTGGTGAAACGGAATCTTGGAAATCCATCGACAAGTTTAAAACGAGCAAGGTCAGTCATGGTTCTGAAATTCAAGTGTGAGAGACGTTTGTGCCATAACCAAGATTTAGTCGATTCAGCTTTGGAGAGAAGACATATCGGAGATGTTGCAATCATGTCTGACATTGAGATTGTATAAAGATTGGAGCCGCGTCAGCCAGACATAAGATCGTTTCCTTGTAAGTCGCGAACAAAGCAGGTTTTCTCACGAAATGCAACTTCTAGATCCCCATCACAGAATTGACCAACAGAGAAGAGGTTGTGTCCAAGGCCTTCCACATAATAAACACGGCTTATTTCGATGTTCCCACTGACATAGTCACCATAACCCATGATAAGAGCGTAATGATCATTCCCGAATCTGACAGTTCCAATAAACTTTGAGACAAAGTTGTGTAGCAGTTTGAGATTGCCTGTCATATGTCGGGTGCATCCGCTATCAACAATCCAGAGAACGATCTGTACCACCTGCATCACCAGAAGAAGACACGGGTGGAACAGAAGTAAGGGTGGAACCCAAAGAAATTGCGGGTTCCTGTTGGTTAGAAACACAAGTATTCAATAATTTAGGGATCCATTTAAAGTCTGGTTTGTGTTGTAACCAACGTTGCCAATTCCAACTAGTATTTGCTTTCTTAATGTTGAATGCACTAGTGGTTGGCTGTGCCCTAGATTTGTTCTCGGCTCTTATGGGGGTAACTTCAACATCATGAGAGACCGTAGAAGACGGCTTTCCTAAGTTAGACTTAGAGGCAATAGTGGGCCTAGAAGGAATGCGTGTCCTACGTTTCTTATGACGATTGAGAAGAGAATTAGCTATACATTTAGTATGATCACCAGATGAGACGCTTTTACGACAAAACACACAAGATGCATTAATATTCAAAACATTTAAAGGTTCATCATTCGTTACATTTAGATTTTGATTACAATTTGCCAGATTAGAATCTAAATCTGATGCAACATGAGTTTTATTCAAATTCCTAAGTTGGTCTTCTACTTCCTGAGCTCCTAGGTGTCCTCTCTTACGTTGCAAGATCCTATTCTTCTTTTTACTTTTTCGCTTGGGTCTGCTAACGCTAGTAGTGGAGACTAGTCCTGTAGAAGTGGAATTGTCAACATTAGTGTTTTGAATAACTTTTCCTTTATCAGTTTTGTCTAATTTATACATTCCTGGTGCTATCACCGTGGTGTCAACCATCTTTCCTTTTTCAAGTATCTTAAGTTTCTCTTTCAATTCGACGATGATGTGATTCTTATCCTGAATGTTAGACTCAAGTATACCATTGCAATATTTCATGTCTATGTGGTTTTGTAGAAATTCGTCATTTTCAAATTTTAACTTCGCAATTTCTTTCTCATAATTGAGACACAAACCTTTTAAAGACTCATTGTTTTTGCAAAGTTGACAAGAGTTTGAAACATTGTGACTTTGAAACTTCAATTCCCTTTCAAGACTTTTGGCTTGACACCATTCAAGCCTTTGATTGAGTAAACTGACTTGTTTTGAAAATTGTTTTGTCACATCATCGTTTTTAATTCTCAGTTTTTCATTTTCTATTCTCAGTGTCTCAATTTCCTCATTCAACAGATTATTATCAACACAATGATCATACTTAAGCATAGAAGTACCAGAATTATAAAGATCATTCATGATAACAGACAAAATATCAGCACAGAGAACTTGTTCCAAGAGTCGATCAGCATCATTTTTGAAAACTTTAGTTTGTAGCTTTGTACCAAAATCTCATTTTCAGCAGTATCAAAAACGTTTATCATATTTTTGACCTCCTTTTGAAGTTCCTGATCCCAACGTGTAGCACATAGACGGAGGTGTTGAACAATTGGTTTCATTTGTTTTTGAAAAATATCTCTCTTTTCTCGCTCGTAAGCGGATTGAAAAGTTTCAATTTTTATTTCTGAATTGCGTTCAATTGTTTCCTCCAAAATATCGATGTCTTCCATAAAGGTTTTGAAATAATTTAAGACACGACATTTTGGTAAACGTGTAAGTTCACCGGATGATGGCAAAGGACCATTTATTTGTGCTACAGGAGGGACCGGAGCTGCATTGTGAGATGAAACATATGACTGTTCGATAAACCATGATTTCTCAGGTAATTCCTTTTGAGTGACAAAAGATTTTGAAAGTGGAGGAGCTTTGGAATAGTCATATGGTGTCCAATTATGAAATTGACTCATTTTAGACCGACTTTCTTCTTCAAGTTCTTCTTCCTCCTCAGTATCAAAAACAACAGCACGCACAATCGTATTATCAAAAAAATAATCCATACTGTAAATTTTTGGAATTTCTTTGAATGCTGTGTGAAGAAACATAGAATTGTAATCACCAAGTGCATAGCCTGTATTTGGTTTCGGTTTTAAAGTGAATTTCTGAATTGTTGTGACAGAGTTCCCGTGTTTGTAAACAATGTGACGAAATTCTTTGAGTTGTTTTTCAAGATCAACAATTTCACCGAGTAAGTTATCTATGTACTTCCTTTTCCGTATTTTATGTTCATGAAAATCCTTTTTACAACTTGACAATTCAGTTTCTGTTTTTGAAAGTTCAGTTTGAAGACATTCAACTTTTGTATTCAATTCACGCTTCTCACTTTCAAGTTTCGAAATCAACTTTCCATGTGACTCAATTAAGTCTTGCATTTTGCGTTGAAGATTTTGTTCATTGTTGTAAGACTCTTGAAAAGCTTTTTCAAAACTTTTAGTGTTTTTTATCTTTTCATCTTGATTAGAAAGCTGAATTTTGTAACACTCAATGTCTCTTGCAAGTGTTGCATTAGTTTCTTTTAAAACTTTGTTTTTCTCGTTGCACTTTGCAATTAGCAATTTTTGAGCATTCAGTTGTTTAGACAACATTATGAGGTCAGGGTCTGGATCAAATGATGGTTCATGTTGTTCTAAATAATCATGTTTATCATTCTCAATAGGATCATCAAATGAAACAACTGTGTCATCATCAAATATGACAACTGTGCTTATTTGTTCATCTTGTTGAGATGATGAAGATGATGTAGATGGAACAACTTGCGCCATATCTGATTCAGAGGCAGAAGGTGAGACAATTTCATTAATCAAGCATTCATCGAGGTCATGTACCTGAGACAAGCCGTCAGTGTCATACACTGGACCTGAATCATTGAGCTTAAGTTCCTGCATGTTGGCCATAAGCATCACAGCTGCATTAGCTTCCAGATCTTCCATGTCATCATCATTGTGTACATTTGCCATGAAGTTGTTATCCTGTTCAGGGAAATGTCCATCCTTTTCATCTTGAAGAGCCATTAGTAATGCCTGCTTGTGAAACTTGCTACCCCGAGTTCTCGGTTTGGGACATGCTGTTGCTATATGACCTTGTTCATTGCAATTGTAGCACCACACTGCATTCCCTGAGTTTGAGTTCCTAGTTGCAACAGATTCAGACCGTGGCTGAGAAGATCCTGAATTGTTCCTGAACCCACCATTATTACTAAACCTCATCTCTTCTCAGCTAATCACCAATCATCAACAACCGAACACTAAATCTTTCTAATTGATTATCACAAGCACAACCACAACAATTCCGTGACCCTCTTGTTTTCATTTGTTGCTCGTTTTCAACTCAAGAAGATGTGTAAAGGCTTCAAGGTCCGATGTAGGGTCTCAGGTAGGTTTTGTATGTGATATTGTTTTATTGTTTAAACCGAATAGAGAGAAAGGATGAGCCAACCTTGGTTTTTTTTTTTTTTTTTTTTTTTTTTTTTTTTTTTTTTTCCTCAAAGTATTCGGATATTAAATGAAGAAGGAAAGCTTCTCATAAAAGATCGATGATAATCACTGAAATCTTGTACCTTTTAATTTTAGTTTCAAAATTTGAGTTCTTGTGGAGATGGGTTGATGTTGTTGAACGATGTACTGTGAGATGGTAATGGGATAGCCAGATATAGAGTTGATCGATGATGGTATAAGACTCATATTGACTCATGTCTTAGGACGAGTCATGGATAATGAAAGATATATAAACTGAGATCAATATTGGTTATCCTTTTTGTTTTGGATCTGTTTAATGGTCTGCTTCATCTTACTCTTTTTATTTTATTTTTTTTTCAAGACACTTTACGAAAAAAAATAAATTTTCGATAATTTGCTGCTTATCGAGAACACTTATCGACAACTTTTGCTTGTCGAAAAAAAACATGACTTAATCGAGAACATTAAATTATCGAGAACATGGTCATTATCGAAAATAAAGATTTCGACATTAAAGGGTTTATTGTTCTCGATAACAAGTTTTTTTCTCGAAAAACAAGTACATCTCGAAAATTTCTTATACAAGAAATTCCGATAATTTTCCGGCGATAATTTCCAGATTCCGATGAGCCTTTAGCAGTTTCGACCTTTTAAACGCAACTTTTTCGGACCAAGTATTCTGACCACGTTACAATCTTCACGGGATGATACAAAAGAGATACAAAAAAAATGATATTGTTTCATAAAAAAATATGAAACAGATAATGAAAAATTGAAATCTTTTCTTTTGACCATTTGGACATGAATAGCTATGTGAAAACTGTTGTGACCAAAAAAATGGTACCGCCCATGGACAAAACTGCATCAAGATAACAACTTTGACAAGATTTGATCACAATAATCAACAAAGTAACAACCTTGGCTCTGATACCACTTGTTAGGTCACCATTTAGTAAACACAAGTATGATTGATAAAGAAATGAGATAAGAATAAGAGTGGGATGATTATGAGAAATTAGAGAAAATGAAATGCAAGAGTTTCCTTAATGTTTTCAAATAACCAACCAAATATAAATGAATACATGAGGTCCTATTTATAGGAGGAGAGCTAGGGCAACACACCTAGCTTCCATCATCTAGAAAACGTATGGGCTTTAGGCCCTTGGGCTTTTTCATAAGCCTTATAATCATAACACATTACTTAAATGAAAGTAGATAATAACTAAGCAACCTAGCATTATTACAAATGACCGAGACTTGACAAAATAGTAAAACTTAGGTTCCAACAAAACTCCCAAACATTTTAAAGTTTAAAGTATTCTTATTCTTTTAATGTATAATGCAACTATGTTTTTAGTAAGCATAACTAGTAACAGCCAAGGATTAAATCCTTACCATAACTAGCATTGAGTGTCATCTCAATTTCATTAGCATCATTGTATGCAACAACAATATGCTATTAAAACTTTCCGTAAACTATAATATCTATTGTGTAATGTTTGATGCCCTTCAAACTTTCAAGTTTGTTGGCTATGACAATTTTCACAACAATTGAAAAATTGTTCATCTATAGAATTTGGAAGCTGTTCCAGATTTAGGATGTAATTCTATAATCAAACATATTCTTATTAGAATATTACACAAGTTATCTAATAACCTTTAATTAGATATTAATATTGCCAAATCATCTTGTAATCAAGCATGATACAACAAAACATGATGTTCATGAAAAATCTTTGAGTCATACTTAGATTTTATTCATGTCATACATAACTATTTAGACTTTCTAAATAATATATCATGTTATATTAGATTTATTTACCGCACATGTTTCAAGTATAAACATTGATTCCAATGTTGTATGTCTTATTTCCTAAATCTTACAAGTAAAGTTTCATTCCATTCTAAGACTTAACATTTACTTATATGGAATGTTACTTTTCATATGTTCTACAACATATATGATTTAAGAAATTAAACGTAATACTCCAACTAGCTTTTAGGAATACTTAGAAATTATCTTATTTCAATTATAAATCCAAACATGAATTTAATAATTAAATATAAAATAATCTTCTAGATGCATGCATTTATCCATCCATGGATTATTGCACTTTGTACACTTCTAAAGATTTATTTGAATTCATAAACTTCTTTTGATTACTTATCGTCCTCGCTCAAGAAATCATACAAGAAAGAGTTTTGATATTCCATTGTCAATTTCATATAATGAAACTAAATATGACAATCATAATCTTTATATATTTAATGTGTTTAGAAAAGAATATTCAATCACAGTTAATTGCTTAAGTGTGATTAATAATCTTGTCACAAGACATGCATTAAATACGTGCACAATATTGTTCATATGATTTCCATCCAAAGATTTAAACCACAATAGTTATATTATCTTTGAAGAAACTCATCCTCATTTTCTAGTCTAACTATTAAGATAAACCAAGTTTCTAAAATTGATTATCTTTATGGACAGCATCTTAATCATTCATATCATGTATACTTTACCAAATTTCATAATTGATAATGTATCATAATGATTATCAAGTTTACAATAATCATGTAAATCATAGCCCTCAGCATATTAATCAAATATCTGAGATATATTGCTATTCTATGAATGATAATTCCATCATCTTGAGATTTAACATTTAAATATCAAACTTCATCATCATCTTGAGATTTAACATTTAAATGTCAAACTTCATCATGATATTTACTAGTGTATTTTAGAAGATAATGTATCTTGTAATTTTATCTTTTAAAGATCAAAACTCCCACTTGCTTTTAGTAATTTAAAGACTATCTTTAAATACTTATCAAATAAAGCAACAATACAATGTTCTCTTTTGGGATATTACAAATACTTATTGATAGTTCCTGACTTAACTTTGTTAATAACCTCTTCATAAGCAGTTAAACAAATTTAGAACTTCAATTTAAGACTTAATGTGATTCATCACATTCATCACATTCCATCATATGAGAATGCCTTATTAATCTTCTATGTTGGAGTTTTATTAAATATGTCCAAGTCATACTCAACATTCTAACCTTGATAACATTTGGAAGAAAAGAAGTTATAGTTATCTTTAATCAAACAATATAACAAGAGTTTGATTTTCCTAAATGAACATATCATAAACATTTGATATTTCATTAGTATTAATATTGTAAGACAATCTAACAATATTAAAGATAACCATATTTCTTTTGACTTGTTTATTTACCAACTAAGTCATTTTAATGGTATAATAATATTCAAGCCTATTACATGCCTTATAACATAAGTACTTTTTACAAAGTCACTTCATGTCCATGTCTTTACAAGAAAACATAAACTGTTATAATCCCACTATACGTTATAAGTCATTTAACAATTTAATAACTTCATGTATCTGTCTTAATTAAAAAACATAACAAGATAACGTCTTACTTTATTATAAGTCTTGTAACAATTAAAAGACTTTATGTTTATATCTTTACAATGAAACATAAACATGTTTAACTAAAGTAATTATGAACACCATCTTTTGGTTTCAATAGTAATTTCAAGTTAATTTATTACTTCACAATAATGTAAATAACATTATTTCTTTATTTATTTATGTCATTCCAAGAACACATAAATATTCAGATTGAAGTAGCATTAGATTACTTAATTAATTTATGTCATTCCATGAATTCATAAATATACTAATTAAAGTAGTCTTGATATCATATTGACACATATTCTAATAGGTATCTAATTTAGAATCTGCAAATTCTCATAGTTCAATTACATCAGTTGATCTGCTAGTAATGAAAATATGAAATTCACCTTGTTGTTGCAATCTAGCTAAGTTCTCACATAACATAAATTGTAACACCAAGTGTTTCTAGAATTAATATTAGAACATTATTCTCTTACCTTGTAGTCAAGAGAATCCATTAAATCATATCTTTATGAGTTGTTTCTTGCACACATTAAAGATAACATTTCTCCCACTTGTGCATGGAACAACATCATATAGTTGATAAACAACATGCCATGCATTTGTTTATGTGTTCAATATGATTGTGTCAAGTATATGTAGAACAACAATGCCTAGTAAGGAAACGTACAAGACTATCCTTAAAAGTATGAGTGTCTACACTTGGAAAGTAATTATCTTTAGCTACCAAGATATCAAAGCTTGTAACTCCCACTGAATTAAAGATCATTACAATAATTCCTTATTCAGTGATAAGTACACAATACTCCCACTGAATTTGACAACATTGTAAATGTTTCCTATCCAGTGAAAGCAAATAGTGTGCTTTTAACTTTCCTACACCTTTGAATTTCCATACGTAATAATTACTTATGTACTAAAAGTGTATTCTACTACGTAAATGATGGACTATCCACCAAATGCTATTAACTTGAAAATTGGGCATGCAATTTCTTCCTTAATAGGTCTACCATCTTACAATGTATGTAGCACCTTTAAAATAGTCAAAACAACTAGTTTGTCTTTAAACATTTTGCAGTAATTAGTCTAGCTTCTAATTATAATAACTCATAAAATGTCATACATAATTTTCTGTTAACCAAATATCATATTTGTTACTAAGAACTTGATCATCGAATGAAGATGATAAAATCCTTATGAAAAATATTTGCAATTTTCTTAACCATTAAAAATTTGCTATGAGTTATATTAGAATTTAGACATATCTAATATTCCTATTATCCTTTCTCATTCATGAAAAGGAATAGGATTGTGTCTCACTCTTCCATCATAGAAAGAAGACTTCTTTTGTCTTTTAAGTAAATATTTCTTAATCAAACATTTGTTTGAAAACAGAATTAGATCAATTTACCAAAGCCCAAAATACGTTTACGGTTTGAACGTTGCATTAATACATTAAAACGAATTACAAAATTCAATTTCAGTATTTTCGATAATTAGATCTTTAAGAAAATAAAATACCCATTGGCAAATATTCATATAAACCATAGTATTTTCTTAAAGCTAGGATCCTAAATTGACATAGTACCATTACATCAGTTGATCTGCTAGTAATGATAGTATTCAACAAGGTAATTGTCGAACAATAATTGCCAATATCATATTGCAATTCCTAGATTTATGGGATTTACAATCACAAAACTTTTGTAATGTAAGCATGTTTCATCCCCATCTTAATGTCGTGAGTCCAAGTCTCACTTCCTACTCAATTTAAGTCGTCTAACTTAAAAACTGCAAACTCACAAATCCATCACATCAGTTGATCTGCTAGCAATGAATTTATGAAATTTACCTTTCCATTGCAATCTCGCCAAGTCTCACTTGACGTAAATTACAACTTCAAGTGTTCTTAATTAGATGGCATTCGACTTAATTTATAAGGGTATAACTTATTTTGATGTGATCAAAATAATGTATGAAGAAGCATGCATACAACTTCATAACATTGGTTTTACAAAACATTTTTATTACCAATTAACTAAGAGTAAAATAACAAAGTTTTGATTGAGGTATCGGGTTCACCAATTAAAGAATAACCATCAATTATCGTCCACTATATCGTACTTTTGCTTAAGCCCGAAGGCTTAGTGTTTCAGATAATCATTGTGGAATTGTGGATTATTCACCCTTAAGATGACAATGTACATGTAATGGTTGTTCGGTAAGTCTAATTTACACACAAACGAGCGTTAAGACATGAATGTTGTCTATCTAAGGCCACAATTTAATGCGTTGCCATCCTTATACCCATCTTGTAGTGTGTAAACTTCGGTCGAGCCTATTTAACCATTACGTACAAAAACATCAATCAACCAATCCTTTGAGATTTAAACTCTTAAAAACCAAAACAATTTCGCCATTATTTAGTCCGTATTATTTTTCTATTCAAAAATTACCCTTTTCGTTTATAAACATGTCTAACATAATAAATAAACAAAAACAAGTAATATACAATAAAAAATAAAACAACTAAATAAACAAATATACATAATCATAACAATTAAATATGTATAAAACATGTAGCCACATGCAAATCTTATTCAAAAGTCCTATTAATAATCAAATCTAGGCGTATAACGTATTAATTCAATTAGGGCTTTCTTTTTCTAAGAAAAAGAGCCACATACATCGATAAATCGATTGCGTAAGCCAAAATTAAATAAATACCACATAGCACATAATTGATTACTTAATATTGGAGTCTTACCCAATTCGACATCTATTAAAATTTACATGTTTTAATATAACTTAACCATTAATATATATATAAGCAATTTAAACAATTATAACACAATAAAAATCCATGCAAATATGCACTTTTCCATGGATTTAGCTTAACAATTAACACATTGCACCAAGATCGTTTACTAAAACGCATAACAATTACATGACATCTTAGGGTTTCTAATTAGTTTTTATAAAAAAAATAAAAGCAAAACCCTAAAAACCCTTAGGTCATTCGACCCAAATTAGGGTTAGGGATAAAAAAAATATAAACCCTAAAAAAAAACATGTAACTATACGAATCAAAATCCAATTTTTATGCGTTGCGATAATTAATTACACATTATAACGGCTCTAGATGCCACTGTTGGAATTATTATATCATGACATTCATATAAATAAACCAAGTACATCAAAGTGAGCATAAGCGGAAGCAATTATAATAGATCGAATAACATGTAATTAATTAATCATTAATTTAAATAGTAAACATACCTTTGTGATTCTAGCCCGAACAAGAATCAATGCAATCTTCCGGAACCAAGAACCCTAATTAGGGTTTATAAGGATTATAAGAATTACCCCTTACCTTTTTGTAATTCAATCCAAGAATCAAACAATAATGTGTTTGAATCGCGTTCTTGTACACTCGTACTAATTAAAGAAAAAGTTTATGCAAGTAATAAACACAAAACCTTTTTAGATCTATGAAAATCGAAAACCCTTAGGGTTTTGTTTTGATAAAATCGACCAAGGAAAAGAGAGGAGAGAAAAACACCAAGATGTGTGTGTACAAGTTATGAGAAAAACCTACATCTTGGGTTTGCTTATATACTACACAAAACTTGGAGCTCAAGGCACATAAGGAGGTGGAATACCCCCTTGGGCCGATTGGTTATGGAGTCCTCTAGGGGATTCCGGAACCTTCTCTTGTTTCCATGTTTTGTCTAGTATTACTTTCCTAATCTTCATTTAATAAATAATTAGTCATTAATCAATAATACTAATTATTATTATTTATTTTGTGTTTAATAATTAATTATAACATTTATAAATAATTATTACTTTTTCTCTTCATACGTATTGTGTGCAATCCCGTGATCTCAAGTTCGATCCTAACATACGACTACTAAAATAATGTCCATATTCTAACAATTACCAACGGACTTAATTGAAATCGATACAACAGATATCACTCAATGAAAATTATACAATATGTAGGTCAACTAGCACAAATATATTGAACCCAACTATTGAAGGCATCTTTTTAAAAGTTTGATGATATATCCATAGTAACAAACATATATAGTGTAGGTTTATTAATAACAAGAGATCGATACCGTACCTAAGTTTAAACATACTCATATGTGCTTACATAAACTAAACGATTAAATGATGTGTCACTTTCTAGCATGTCATCCTCAAAAATAAAAAATGAGCAGTTGAAATAAGAATTGCGAAAATGATATGAACCAAGAGTAACCTACTGATGCAAAGCCTCATAACCAAATTTGAAGATGCACTAATTACGAACTGTGTAATAAACTAGACAAAAGAGATAAAGTTCAAAAATTATAGAATTTTTAATTAATGGGTAATTATAGCTTATCGGGTCAACCCGATAACGGACTAATTAAGACCCTAACCCGAACCTATTAGGCTATCGCCCGATAAACCCGATAAGTTAAGTTGGACCCGAATCAACCCGACCTTATACGGCCTTATCAGGTTCGAGTCGGGTCAGGTTGACCCATTTGACAGCCCTAGACCAACAACATAACATTATTCTACCTTTATAACAAGAAGAATTAATAAGTTTGCAATAAGCATCTCAAACTGTTTATTAGGGGTGCTTGTGTTGTGATTGATTGGTTGCTTATTTCAAAACCCTCCGCAGCTTATTTCACCTTTATATTAAAATAACCAATTTTCTTCATCCAAACACTCAAAGCCATTAACTAGTAAAAAATCTTTAACAAAAAAAAAAATTAAACACAATCAGACAATCTAACACCACCAAACTTCCACTAACACACAGAACATCCAGCAAAAGTTTTGGTTAATAGCATGTTTAACATGTGTAACCCATAATAGTATAGTATACATAAAATGATTACAAACTAAAACCTTAAATTTAATAATCCAATAAAAATTCAACAACCGTTAGATATTTTGTTTTCATGAAAAAAAATATCAATCTATTGCTACATATTATAAGATCCTTTTACTGATACTCAAAGTCAAAACGCATATAATCAAATTTCCAAATATCAATCTCAACGTAAATATATTATTGTATTTGAAGTTTACACAAAATTTTGAACCACAACATTTATTCATGATTCATTTGAAAAGTAACAGGTATACAAAAATATTTGTTGTAACTGAGATTCCGGCCACGCATATATTTACAAACCCGAAACCAAGTCCAAAAATTCAAACAACAAACAAATTAAATGTTAGAAAGACCAACAATATTTAAAGAGCCGAGTTCACTCAGTGGTTGACCGAGTCAACTAAAGATCCACACGAGTTTAGGGTTTTTAAACCATTTTTATTTACATTCTAGCGAAAAAAACCCTAATAAACTCTCTGGCGAAAAAAAGCGATTCACTTTCCCTGGTTCCCTAATCGATTCTAAACTCTCTAATTGTTTATTCCTATTCAGTTCGTGGGTGGGTTCCATTAAATTGTTTACCTTGTAATTGTGGGTCGGTGCTATTCTTCATTTATTTACATTCGCTTTTTTTGATGGCAAAACATTGATATATTCTTTCTGTGCAATCTTTAATTGTTAAATCTTGTTTTGTCGCTAGTGCATGGTGAGTTCAATTTACATATTACTGATTGGTTGATTTTATTCCCTTGATATTGAACTCACGTGGGTCTGTGGTATTTTGAATATTACATTCGATTATCACTACTATAGATTTTGCAACCGACCTATTATCTCCTATATCATTCGGTTGTTGTGTGGATTGCTGTACTTAACGTTTCAAGATCTCTAATTATTGGATTGATCTACTATGGGTTAGCTATTGGTCTCTACGCGATAATAAACCCTAACTTCTGAGTTAGGGTTTTCTTTTTTCTTATTGGAGCTGCTTGGTTGCTGGCGATTTTCTTAGTTCGCTTGGTTTAATGTTAGGGGTGTTTATTATACGTGGGTTTGAGAGATGATACCTAAGGGTTTTCTTACTAACAAGAATGTATCTGGTGATGATAAAGGAGAGATGGAGAGTGGTGAAACGCCTTTGCGCAATGTGACAATTCAGGATATTGCCAAGACTTACAATGCTACTATTGAAAGTCTTACGAACAATGAGCCTAATGCTAGTAAAGGTGGGGATGCTAATCACATTGTGCAAAGTCCTGTTGTTCATGATGTTAGTGCACCTTCCAAGGATGTGAATGTGAGTGTACCTGTCTCTACTACTTCTCATGGATCTACTCACTCTATACATTATTCGACGAGTCCTATTATTACTGATTGGAGTATTGATGATGGTGATATTAACTTTTCTACGCTAGTAGACAAGAATGTTGGTACAAATTCATCAAAATTAGCCCCTTTGACTTGTATTACTAGTGATGGCAAGGCTGATTTGAGTCCCTCCAATGGATTAGAACTGCCATTAACTAATAATACTAATGGAATCAGTGTGAAATTGGTCTTTTATGCGGGTGCTACTTCTTCTGATCCAAAGAAACACGTGTCTAATTTTCGTAGGTTGGAATGAGCAACAAAAAGAATGGAGTTGATTTTTCTGTCCCAATGAAAGTAGTGGAAGAAGTAAAGATCAGGTTTGAGAATACGCTTTATGGGTATTTTATTGGTCAATGCCTTGCTTTTCCTGTTGTGGATTACTATGTACGTAACACGTGGGCTAAGTATGGTTTACAGAAGGTTATGATGAATGCCAAGGGGTTCTTTTTCTTTAAGTTTAATTCGAAGAAAGGTGTTGATGATATCCTAGAAAATGGTCCGTGGCTGATTAGAAATGTCCCTATTATCCTTAAACCTTGGACCCTGAACACCAACCTACTTAAAGAGGATTTGACCAACATTCCGGTGTGGGTTAAATTCCATGATGTTCCCCTTGCTATGTTTTCTGATGACGGTCTTAGTCTTCTTGCTACATTAATTGGTATGCCAAAAATGTTAGATGCTTATACTAGCCAAATGTGCAAGGAATCTTGGGGCTGCAGTAGTTTTGCAAGGTGCTTGATTGAAGTTAAGTCGGATGTGATACTTAGGGACAACATAACTGTTGAAATTCCCCTACTTGATGGGTCAGGGTCGACTATTGAGAAGATACGGGTGGAATACGAGTGGAGGCCACCTCGATGTGATACGTGTAAGATCTTTGGTCATACTCTTGTTGAATGTCCAAAATCTGTTTTACCCCCTACTCAGCCTTCTAAGAGTGGTAATGATGGTTTTCAAACTGTCAACAACAAGAAGAAGGGTAAACAAAGTGGTTAAACTAATACGGGTCAAGGAGGGTTTACTAAACCTATTGTGGGTAAGAAGTTCATTTATCAACCCAAAAAGCCTCACCCTGAACCTAAGAAAGTGGATGTCAACAAGAAAAAGGCTGCTGATGTGCCTAGTACAAGTGGAATGAATATTGCTACATCTAATCAGTTTGATGCCCTTAATATGGCTGATACTGATGATTTTGGTATTCCTACTTAGGAAGTGACTTTGGATGTGGTGTCTGGAAGTACAGTGGAAGCTAAAGAGGATGGGTCTTTTAAGACTGCTACTACATCACAAGAACCCTTTGTGCGTGAACCGAAAGAGAAGGAACAGGTTGGGACTTGTAAACCTAGTGTTTTTTCTTCCCCGCCTACTTCTTCTACTAAGAGGGGTAACCCATTTTCTAAGGTGGGAGAGATCGTTGTGTCTGATAGTGATGATGAGGAGGTTGTTAACATGTTTGATGAGTCCGGTAACCTATTTGGTGGTGGTCACGAGCGTGAATACGACTATGATGGATATGATTACGATGACTATAGGCATCAGGTTTATGATCTTCTAGGGAATTTGGATGCTTTTAATGCCATGTATGGAACCAACCTTCAAGGTCTTAGGAAGTAATTTTATTTCGTCATTGTCTTTTGTTATCATTTGAGTAGTGGCTTGTTTTCTTTTTAGAAAATAGGTAATATCTTGTTATGTAAGCTTCTTGCCTATGTAACGGGCTGAGATATGGGACTCATCCATATCCTTTGTTCTTAAACGCTTTTTTGGAGTAATATATTTACCGGGTCTTTTGACCTTTTACCAAAAAAAAACCATTTTTATTAATAAAATTTATTTAAAACCCGGATAAAAAGTTTATTAAATACAAAAAAGTGGTTGATTTTTACCGTGCAAAATGATGGTGGCAGCAATCTATCTTTTGGTACAAGAAAAAGAGTGGACGGAAGTTTTTCCGTAAGCCGGAATCTTTGGTGATCGTAAGATGGAGAGAGGTTGTGAGTTATAATGTTATATATAGGCGGTAAACAATGATTAAAAAGTGAGGTATATTGATTTCAAATAACTAAAAGACACATATATTAGATATTCATAACATATGTTTATTTAGACACTGCAATATTCATAAAATCAGTTTCTTGTATTTCATATATGTTCCCATATCTCATCTTTATATACATGTTATGAAATCTTATTATTTTTTGGAAACATATTAAACTTACTTTCTAGGATTTCTTGATTTAGGTTGTGGGTGTTCAAAAAATATCCGTACTCGGATATCCGAAAAATTGATTAGAATTTACAAAAAAGATTGGGTTTTATGAAATGTCAGTTTTAAAGCTCATATAAGAGTTTTAGAAAAATTACAGATATTCGGATATATAAAACCGTTATTCGAAATTTTTGATATCCGAATTGAAAAAAACTTAGCTAATTCGGATATCCGAATTGAAAAAAAACTTAGCTAAAATAATGGCTATAACATAAAACCGTCATAAAAAATTTTGGATATCCGAAAACCGAAAAATAGAAAAACCGAAAACCGAATCGCAAAAAACCAAAAACCGATAAAACCAAACTGAACTTTTGGTGCGGAGTTTGGTTTTAAAAAAAACATAAAACCGAACGTTTGGTTAGGGGTTTGGTTTTAAAAAAACAAACATGTTCCGCAGAGGAAAGAAGTGAAAAGAGGCAAAAAGAGCTTATTTTGAAAAAACAAAATTTGAGTCTAGTTACCCAACTCACTTTCCAACAAATAAGTTCCCCCTTTTTACATTTCATATATTACAAATTACAGTTCACATCTTGTTCGCTGATGTGTAGCCATATAGGGAATTTGACAAGAATAACTCAGTTGCACAATACGAGAAGGTATAATAGAAAGTCTGTCCCGCTTGACATTCCATTCATATTTAATGTCAAGCTGAAACGTAGAGAACCCTATAGTTAAAGCCTCTTTAAAAAGAGGGAACTTATTAGGTGGAAAGTGAGTTGGGTAACTAGACTCAAATTTAACATGTAAAATTTCTCTCTCGTATTCCGATAACAAGGAATATGAGGTGTTAGAAAAAGCAACTATTCACCACTGTCTAGACATAGTTGTGGTTATTTTAAAATGGCCCATATCACGTTCGAAATTGCCAGATACTTTAAAAAGTATATCGAGAGTGGCATTCCCATTGAGTTTTATTGCCTCTTCATTTATAAAATCGAAGTTGACATGGAATTCATCTATGTCAACAACTTGTATTTTCATATTACCATGTTTAAATTTTAGTTCTATTAGGCACAAGCAGACTAGAACAAGAAGCAAAAAAACACAAACCCAGAATATAACTCTCTGGACGAAGCTTATTGGGTAAGGGGGCTGGTGATTGTTGTTGTCGTCGTCGTCATGGTGGAGGTGGTTATTGTTGTTGGTGGTGGTGTGTCGGCGGTGGGGATTGTTGTTGATGTGTGGAGGCACCATTTGGACATCCATTTGCACTGTTTAATAATCCAATAAAAATTCAACAACCGTTAGATATTTTGTTTTCATGAAAAAAAAATATCAATCTATTGCTACATATTATAAGATCCTTTTACTGATACTCAAAGTCAAAACACATATCATAAAACTTCCAAATATCAATCTCAACGTAAAAATATTATTGTATTTGAAGTTTACACAAAATTTCGAACCACAACAGTTATTCATGATTCATACGAAAAATAACAGGTATACAAAAATATTTGTTGTTACTGAGATTCCGGCCACGCATATATTTACAAACCCGAAACCAAGTCCAAAAATTCAAACAACAAACAAATTAAATGTTAGAAAGACCAACAACATTTAAAGAAACAAGAAAACATCAAGAATATCAAACCGAGTTGACTCAGTGGTTGAGCGGATAAAAAGTTTATTTAAACCATTTTTATAAACCATTTTAGGGTTTTTTAAAGAAACAAGAAAACATCAAGAACATCAAGAATATCCACACGAGTTTAGGGTTTTTAAACCATTTTTATTAATAAAATTTATTTAAAACCCGGATAAAAAGTTTATTAAAGATAAAAAAAAGTGGTTGATTTTTACCGTGCGAAATGGTGGTGGCAGTGATCTATCTTTTGGTACAAGAAAAAGAGTGGCCGGAAGTTTTTCCGTAAGCCGGAATCTTTGGTGATCGTAAGATGGAGAGAGGTGGTGAGTTATAATGTTATATATAGGCGGTAAAAAATGATTAAAAAGTGAGGAATATTGATTTCAAATAATTAAAAGACACATGTATTAGATATTCATAACATATGTTTATTTAGACACTGCAATAAATTCGTAAAATCAGTTTCTTGTATTTCATATATGTTCCCATATCTCATCTTTATATACATGTTATGAAATCTTTTTATTTTTTGGAAACATATTAAACTTGCTTTCTAGGATTTTTTGATTTAGGTTGTGGGTGTTCAAAAAATATCCGTATTCGGATATCCGAAAAATTGATTATGTTGATATAAATAATGTATAAAAACGTTATTAATATTTTTCGATATCCCTAAGTTTTGACGATCACAAAATATAAACTCATTAAACGCAAAGTTAATACGTAAACAAGTTTTAAGTAAGTTTATATCATCTCATCCAACATAATCACTTAAGGTATGAATAAACAAGTGACTAATACATTTTATGATCAAAGGGATGTTTATTTAAATAATACAAAGTTTATAAAATTAAATTAACTTATTATATATTTTTGAAAAACATTTTTGGTAATAAAGGAAAATGTTTAATTCATAGAAAATATATGAATTCAAATTCTTAACCAAAATCAGTTAGTTTTTCACCAAATAAATTTTCCCCAGAAAAAGACAAAATTTCTGGCCGTTTTAGCTGGGCGGCCCCCTTAATTATAAGGGGCGGCCCCCTTAATTTTAAGGGGGCCGACACACAATTAAGGGGGCCGGCCACGCTCCTCTGTCAGAAATTTTCTCCTATAAATACCACCTCAAACCTAGTATTTTTCACACCTCTTGCACGAAAATTTTCAGATCCAAATCTCTCTAAACATCCTCCTAAAAATCCTTTGATCATATAATTGTTAATCCTTATTTCAAGTGATTCATTCCCTCACCTCTCATCTCTCAAAGTGCAAGAGAAGAATACTCCTTCAACATCAAGTTGTGAAGTATTGTAGATTTATGTATATAGTCTAGTTGTTGTGTACATTCATTGTAAAGGTGTGATAGTATTGTAACTAGATAGATCTAGGAGTAGAAGTTGTGAAATAGAAGTCGTGAGATATAAGTAGTGTTGTGAAGAAGAGAAGAAGTAGTGTTGTGAAGAAGAAGAAGTCGTGAAGCCGTGAAGGTGTGAAGTCGTGGTGTGTAGAAGTCGTGCCATGAAGAAGTCGTGCTAAGTCGTGGTGTGCATAAGTTGTGATAAGACGTGTTGTGGTGTGAGATTGGTTCTAGCTACTATTAGGACTCGACATCTAGCTTAGTGTCGTTAAAGGTGTAAGCAACGTTGTGTAAGGTTTTCTCCGCCATAAGGGAGCTTGTTGACATAGTGAAGAAAAACTCTCGAGTAGGTGACTCGGGGAGTGGAGTAGGGCAAGAAAGGTGTCCTTGTAGCCGAACCACTATAAATCCTTTGTCTTGCGGTGCGATCTTTCCATCTCTATCTTTTTACTTACGTACTTATTTATATCGTACTAGTTTGCATGCGTAGATATAAATACTTATAAGTCATACACATCTATATAGTCTAAGCTTACTTGAAGAAATCTAATTGCTTATAAGTATACAAACATATATATCTCACCTAAACTAGATATAAACACTTTTAAGTCATATACAACTATATAGTCGTAGCTTACTTGAATAGATAGAACTGCTTAGAAGTATATAAGTGTTGATCTCACCCAAACTAAAATTGAAGTCATATAACTAAGTTTTCATAAAACTAAAAAGACGGAAAACTATTCAACCCCCCCCTTCTAGTTTTCCACAATTGGTATCAAGAGCCACGTCAATCAAGATTTTTAAAATATACTATATTTTAAAACTTGAAATCGATCTATGGAATCAGGAAAATATTTAGAAGGGAACATGATAGTTAAACCACCATACTTTGAAAATATAAGTTTTCTTGAATGGAAAATTAAATTTGAAAACTATGTAAAGTCAATAGATATTGATCTTTGGTATATCATTTCATTTGGTGATTTTCAACCAACAAAAACTATTTTTGACAAAGAAGATAAAAACCATAAAAGATTGTTAGATAAAAATAATAAGGCTAAAATAATCATATATAAAGCTTTACCTAGATGTGAATATGAAAGAATATTTTTTTGTCAAACGGCAAATGATATATGGAAATGTCTTTCAAATCTTCATTATGAGAAGTCTAAATTTGAAGAAATGCTTGAACACAAAATAGTAGTAAATGAAAGTATAGTAGATAAATATTTAGTTGAAATGAGTACATGTACTACTAGTTCAAATTCTTTGTATGAAGGTAATGATGCTGAAAATTCCACGAGTCATTTCGAAAGTAAACAAGAAGATTGTATGGAGACAAAGATCGAGAAGGAAATTAGTGACGATGACGAATCTAGTTCCGAAAGTGAAGACGAAAAATATGCAAAAGTTGTCAAAGAATTCAAAAAGCTTCTCAAAAGGCGACCAAGGGCACATGGGAAAAGAAAAACAATCCTAAGGAAAAGATTCGATGATGAAGATGAAAAGGGTAGATGTTTCGTTGCTCAAGCGTCAAATGAGATATGTCTAGGAATAGATTTGGAGCCCGATGAGTGGATAAAGGATAGCGGATGCTCAAGACACATGACGGGGAACTGTGAGCTATTCTCCACCTACAAGGCATATAACGGAGGTAACGTTATTTTTGGTAATGATCGTCGTGGAAAAGTCATAGGCAAAGGTAATAATGGCGAAAACCCCACGAGTCATACCAAGAGCAAACAAAAAGGGTGTACAAAGTCAACGATCGAACATAATAATGATGAAAAAGAGACAACAAGAGAAGAAAAGTGTCTCATGGCAAAGGCATCTGATGCGTGGGAATCGCACCTTGCTTTACCTCTCGAGGGATCTCGAGAAGCTTACAACCCCCACCAGGCAGTGTACCTGATCGTTGTAGTATAGTATAGTGACAAGTACCGGGGGATTGATCGTTCAGCTTAGGAATAGTGTCGCTAGGGTTAGAAAACCTAATTAATAGTTCTAAAGGTGAGGGATGATTATTTTTGTATTTTTATATTTTTATGAAAGCAAGTAAAATCTCGGGTTTTGAAGGAGTGGGCGGAATTAGTTGCTAATCAACTAACCCAAAACTAAGATGCAATCAAAATAAAATAATAAAAATGAAAATAAACTAATTATACTAAAGTTGTGAGCAGTAATTGGAGAAATTGTGTTTACTTAGACTTCACTACTCCCTAGATATCTTTTACATGTTAATTACTTGTTACACTTGTATGGATGACGGATTGTATTCCTTAATACCATTCGTGGGGTGGCATACATAACTCCCCAACTCTATGAGCTCTTATCTCCTCCTACACCATGACCCAGCACAACTATAGGGATTGTAAACAGTGGCTCATGCATTAAATACAACCAATAAAGACCTAGTACGCCTCGGTTCATGTTTCTTAAGACGTTCAAGCATGTTACCATTTGGAGATCTGCCAGTTTTCTTAAGCCTAACATATAATATCATTCATCCAAAACAAGAATAGACAAGTAATCAACACATAATCAACATCTAGGTTTCATTAGATCTAAGCAAACACAAAAGAGATCTAGCCTAGCATAGTAGAATTGAGACAAGAACAAGATATAAACAACCAACACATAGACATATTGATTGAATTGAAAGAACACTTATCTCAATTACAATGCAAGGTCTCAAGGGTTTGGAACCCTTGAAAAACCTGTAAAAGAGGCACCAAAATCGTCTTTAGGGTTTCACCAAAACTTCTCTCTTTTTAATGAAAAAACTAGAAAACTATATATAGGAAAAACAGGCTGACGACGTCAAGAGTTACTTGTGACGCCGTCACCTCGCCGCCATATACTTCATCGGACGGCCTTGATCCACTTATGACGGCCTATGTGACGCCGTCATCAACCACGGTATTTTATTCTTGCCACTTTGACGCCGTCATGATGCCTTCTGATGCCGTCACCACCTACGGTGTTTAATTCCTCATGTCTGACGCCGTCAAGATGGTGGTCTTGACGCCGTCACCTTGAATCTTCAGCATGGAAATTTGGTACTTAGCCGTTTTCTTCACTTTTATGCTCCAAAAACGTCCAAAATGGCTTCTTTTCCAGAATTCACTCTCCAAACACCTAAAATCACAAATGGAACGATTTAGGGCAATATTTGATCAAATAAAGTCGGATTCGGGCTTGAATGACCCCCTAAAAACGGATCATTTTTTGCCTCATCATATACCCTTACACTTGAGATTTGCTTGTCCTCAAGCAAATGAGCTTTTATTTTACTCAAAAGTCAAGTTAGGGGTCATTTAACACTAATATAAAAGTAATTACAACAAATAATCGTTCCACTAAATACCAATAGACAAGCACGGAGGTCATACACTAACACCTCACAAATAGTGTTTGGATACTCACATCTCTCGGGTGTAATAAAGTAATATAACATTATGGAAATGGAAGATATCTCTCACTACCTGTCATAGCAAAATAGATTACCATAGGCTTGGAAAAGGATCAAACCTCCACCACATGGCGTAAGCACCTAGGATAAACTATCAAAGAGGTCTTTTAAAAGGGTTGTAATGTTAGGTATAGGGATATGAATTACACGGTTTTGTTGGATAAAGGAAATTTTACTGGTGGTGAGTTAACAATCTTGGTTAATTACATGTACAAGATGGCGTTGCTAAGCCAAGACTAGACTCGACTTAAGCTAATAAATGAAAAATAACAAAAACATAAAATGAACATAGAATAAAAACGGGATGGTAGTCCGTATGTTTTTTTCTCTTCTTTTTTTTTTCTCTTTTTCTATTTTTTTTTTTTTTTTGATTTTTTCGATTTTTTTATTTATTTTTTTTTTTTTATTTTTTTTTTTGCATACACTCTTACCCTACCATCCAAAATAATACATCATAGGGAATGGGAATTCCCCTTACACTTGAATCTTTACATACTTTACAATAAACTATTCTAATGACTCGAATTAAGAAAATCAAAACACTTGGAGCACTTTTAAGATTAATGTTCATATGGGGGTAATATATGATGTTCTTCCCCATTACTCCATAAAATAAGTACTTACCCATGAGTCCCAATCGTCCCAAAACAATATGTACAAGATATGACTCGACTTAGCAACCATGTAATCAATTAGAAAGTTAACTTAGGGTTTAACAAATAACAATAATGCACTAAAAATGAGCGCATACACGGAAGGCTAAGGCGATTTGGGTGTACATTTAAGTGGGGTGTAACAAATTCTTCCTTTAAGTAAAATGCTTAAAGTTAGAAACGAAAAGATAGGCTCGGAGGGGTGTACTAGGGGTTTCGTGTACTAAAAATGAGTACAACGCTAAAGGTGTGGGAAAAATTAGTTGACTTAACTAGTCAAGTAATATGACTTAAATGGTCAAGTAATTATAATACGGGTTTAACACAAGGGTGATCCTAATGCCTCTTATCATGTAGTAAATCCTACCACACGAATGTAGTCTCACTAGCGGTCTCGGGATGCATCACTAACGCAAGTTCTAGAATCTAAATGCTACCGGTACACTCATAAGCACCAATAATAAATGCTTTTCCTATCAAAACTAAAGGCGAACCTCACATTTTTGGGTGGAAAATTTTTCTGAATATACGGTTATGTGCTAGTCATACAACCTCCTATCCATGAGACGCTTGCTATGGCTAAAGTTTCACTCTTAAATGTTGTAAAAAATTTTAAATTTGGCGCTAAAATTACACTAACAAGTATTTCTCATAGCTTTATTACTCATCTACTATTAAACAAAACAAACTCAAGCGAAAGTGCATATGTAAGGTATCATCTTTTTACCCTCCCCTTACACTTAAGATGAACATTGTCCCCAATGTTCAAGTAAAGAATGTAAAAGTTAAAAAGTAAAGAGAATGAAATCAAATACTCCCCTGATTCGCTCGGTATGGATTATAGGTTGGCCAGGTTAAATCTTCCTCCAAGAAAACGAACAATCAAAGCTTCCCTTCCAGAATATAAATCATCTTCCTGTCACAAATAACCTGTAAATCCTGACAACAATAGACAAGGCAACCTCGCGTAAAATCGGCGGCATCCTATATAAGTTACTAAATCCTAGAAAACAAAGTAAGATATAATGCTTGTGGAATGAAGTTTGCAGATTTCCTGGAGATTATAAAACTTAATAATTCACAAAAACCATAAGACTCCGTTAGAAAAACAAAACCGGTAAAATTTCCAGATTTTAACTCCTGACGCCGTCAAGAGCAATACCCTGACGCCGTCAGATTGGACCTGCAGAAATTCTTATGTTAAGTTTCCGGAAAATTTCTGGAAAAACTTTGTCCTACTTCCTGGAAAATCCTGCAAAACTTCATTATGACTCGATACAAGCATTTGACTCTAACAAATACGAATATACATGTTCATTAAATATTGTGGAGAATCATGATCGGTTTGTTTCTTAAAAACATATTTGGTGTGGAAAACTAGAAGGGGGGGGGGTTGAATAGTTTTACGTAATTTTTATTGTTATAAAACAAATTGTTTAAAAGTTTTCGTTGATTTATAAAAATATAGATTCGATGGTATATGAAATCTAGTTATACACAATATGAACAACACTAAATATATATACTATGAAGCAATAATTATGTAAGTAATGAAATAAGTAAAAGATGGAAAGATCAAACCGAGAGACAAGCGATTTATAGTGGTTCGGCTACAAGGCACCTTCCTTGCCCTACTCCACTCCCCGAGCACCTAACTCGAGAGTTTTCTTCACTATGTCAACAAGCTCCCTTATTGCGGAGAAAACCGTACACACCAATATACACACCAATTTACACACCAATCTACACACCAATCTACACACCAATCTTCACACCAATCTACACACCAATCTTCTTCACACCTAGCTTTTACACACCAATCTTCTACACACCTTCTTCTACACACCAATCTTCACAACTATCTTACTTCACTACTAATCAACTTCTACTATCTACACAACTCCTATATCTTCTAAACAAATATTCACAACTAATCACACTATGAAAAAATAATCAATGATGATGCTCAAACAACTTAGATGTGGAGATCACAACTAGTTGTAATACTTCTTGTCTTGAGGGATAGAAGTATTCTTCTCTTGCACTTGAATGGATTATGTATGGATCACTTTGAAACAAAGTTTTAAGAATGTATGATCAAAGGATTTATAGATTGGAAATGGAGATCTAGAACAGAAAGTTCTGGAGTGCAAAAGGTGGGGAAAAAAATCCAGGTTTAAGCTGGTATTTATAGGCAAAAGTTTCTGACAGAGGAGCGTGGCCGGTCCCCTTAAATCATGGCCGGTCCCCTTAATTTTAAGGGGACCGCCCTTTATAATTAAGGGGGCCGCCCAGCTGAAACGGCCAGAAACTTTGTCTTTTAGTGGGGAAAGTTTATTTGGTGAAAAACTAACTGATTTTGGTTAAATATTTGAAATCATATATTTAGTATGATTAAAACATTTTTCCTTATTACCAAAAGTGTTTTTCAAAAAAATATAATAAGATTATATAATTAAATAAACTTTGTATTAGTTAATTAAATACCCCTTTGATCATACATTGCACTAAACACTTTGTTTATTCATACCTTAAGTGATTTGGATGTAAAGAGAAATATTAATCACCAAATACTTGTTTATGTCATAAGTTTTAGTTCTTTGAGGTTATATTTTGTAATGATCAAAACATAGAGATATTGATAAAGACTTAATAATGTTTTTTAGGCATTATTTATGTCAACAATCTCCCCCTTTTTGATTATTACAAAACCTTAAACTCAAAAGATTTAAAACTTGTTATTAGACAAGTATTATAGAGTTTACCATTTCTCTTCTCCCCCTTTTTGTAAAATCAAAAAGGTTAGGCCGAATAATCTTCGTGAAAGAAGTTTAAACGGGTAGAGAACTCCCCCTTGATGTATGCTCCCCCTCGTTTGAGAGCACAAAGGGAACGAGCAATTGGAATCTTGGCTACAAAAATATTTTGAAGAGAACAACACACATATATATGCAAAAACAACAATTATGCAAATAAAAATAGATTCATTCAAGCATGATAGAAATAATTAGCATAACAACATTCAATATGCTTGTAGCATATTGATTACAATAAAACAAAATAAAAGATATAGTCCTATATTGCCTAAGAGAGCACTTGGACTTGCTTGCAACCCATGGTTGATTTGTTTTATTTGCTTGAAGGAAAACAAAAGCATGGAGCTTAGATGTTTGATTGAGGTGGATATGGGGTGTTGTATGGAGCGGAAGGAGTGGATCTCACGATGTTGTATCGTGTTAAGGGTGGTATTGGATGATTACGAGTGAGAAGATATTCAATCCAAGAAATATCTTCACTCAAGTAGAGGATTTGTTTTTGAAGGAATATGCAACAAGGGCAAAAGTGAGTGTGATTTGTAACTTGATCCAAGTTAAGAGAGTGGGGAAGGCAATTTGCATAGGGTGATGATGGAGGTAGCCCTTTGTTGCGTTGTGCAAGATGCATAGCAAGGAGATCACTAAGATCATGGATTTGGTTTATTTCATCACGGAACTTTTGTTTTTCCGTGGCAATGTGGAGGGGATCATAGGTTTGGTATGGATGAGTTGGGTTTGAGAAGTTGGAATTGTAGTTTGATGGTTCATCAAACTTGCATGGATCATTATAAGTTGTTGGAGGTTGAGAGGTGTAGTTTGGCTTGAAGGAAGATGTTTGGCCAATGTTGTATGGTTTGTAAAGTGGATCAAATGAATGCCTTTGTTGGTTTGATGCAAGGTTTGGGAAATAAGAGGTTGGTGGGGAGGAATGATTTCCAACTTCATTTGTGATGATGGATTTGTTTCGAGGACTTTTTCGTCGCCAAACGGGTTTTTCCGTCATCCTTGCTAGCCTTGAGGCTTTTGATCTTGGTTTGTTTGGAGAGTTCATGATGGGATGAATGGAGAGCTTTGAGGATTGGGGATATTTATAGTGTAAGATTTGTGTGTTTAAGGATGGATAAAGTTTGTTTGGAGGATTAGGACAAAATGTGTTGGTGAAAAATGGGAAATGCAGGTTGAAATGGGCTAAAAAGCAGAAAAGATTCTGTAATCCCGACCATCAGATGGCCGGTCCCCTTAATTAGGGGGCGGTCCCCTTAAAATTAAGGGGGCCGCCTTACATAATTAAGGGGGCCGCCCATCTGGTGATTTCCAGATTGCCAGAATTGGGTTTTTGGCAGAAAATTTGCAGAAAGGTTGTGTTTTTGGACTTGGATTCAAGCAAGTTCAATTCCTTTAGGCAATATAGCATCTAATCTAACATTAGATATCATGCAAAAACACATAGGCACAAGAGCAAATAATCAACACATAATAAGCAATAGGAGGTAAGTAGATGCAAGCACACTTAAACTTCCTAAGGCACCTATCTAGAATTAAAGGCAAAGGCAATTAGTGAGTGAAAGACTAATGATGGATCAAGATGACACCATTACTAGTGAATTTGTCCTAGTGAGTGTCTATATGCAACAAATGTGGAGTTGTGATTGTTTCGACACCTAGAAGCAAAAAGAAATAACGATCCTAAGAAACAATCCAAATGATCTCCTTGATTCAATTTTTGCTCGATCATGAATGTCAAAGACATATATTAGATTATATACCTTGACAATTTATGTGAGAGTTTATGCATGATTTTGAAATACAATTTTTTTAGAATTAGTCAACAATGCAATGAAAATGATTTTCATGTGATTCCTAGATTGTGAGAATAAAGATTAGAAAAAAAATTTATGCAAAGAAAATAAATTTTCTCAATCTTAAGTTTTGAGCGAAATAGATTCCTAGACTCAGAGAAGATGGAATGAAAGAAAAATAAATTTCATGCAAGAATAACTTAGAATTAATTCAATGTAATTTAGTCAACTTGTTCCATCATTCCTAATCCTAAACGCAAGTGGTTGAATAATTCACGCTTAAGGGGTTTTGTGAATATATCCGCAATATTGTCTTCCGATGCAATCTTTTCTATAGATATATTTCCTTTTTGTACATTATCCCTAAGAAAATGGTGACGTATTTCTATGTGTTTAGTCCTAGAGTGTTGTACCGGATTTTTGCTTAAATCTATCGCACCTTTGTTATCGCACATAATGGGGACATTTTCTAACCTAATGCCATAGTCTACGAGAGCTTGTTTCATCCATAGTGCTTGTTGACATGCCTTTCCGGCGCTTACATATTCGGCTTCGGTGGTAGAGATAGCAAGAGCGGTTTGCTTTTTCGAAAACCAAGATGTTAGACAACATCCCATAAACGTGCAAATACCGCTAGTACTTTTTCTATCTACGTAGTCTCCCGCATGATCCGAATCCGCATAGATAATGGTTTCTATGCCGGATTCCTTAGGATACCATAATCCTAAGTGTATAGTGCCTTTAACGTATCGGAAGATACGCTTAACCGCTTCTAGGTGAGAGGTTTTGGGATCCTCTTGAAAACGGGCACAAAGGCAGACACTAAACATGATATCGGGTCTACTTGCCGTCAAGTATAGTAAACTCCCTATCATTCCTCTATACTTGGTGTTATCTACGGACTCACCTTCATCGTCCTTTGTGAGCTTTACCTCCGTAGACATGGGTGTTTTCATGGGTTTTGAGTCTTCTAGGCCAAATTTCTTAAGCATTTCCTTAATGTACTTAGATTGGTTAAAGAATATTCCATCATCTAGTTGTTTTATTTGTAATCCTAGGAAGAAGTTGAGTTCACCCATCATACTCATCTCAAACTCATCATGCATGATTTTGGCAAACTCATCACACATGTCTTGACAAGTCGATCCAAATATAATGTCATCAACATATATTTGAACAATGATGAGATTTGGGTCTTTCCTTTTAGTGAAAAGAGTGTTATCTACCATTCCCATGGAATAATCATGTTTAATGAGAAAAGCTTTTAATCGATCATACCAAGCTTTGGGAGCTTGTTTGAGTCCATACAAAGCTTTCTTTAACTTATAAACATGATCAGGTTTTGCGAAGTCAATGAATCCTGGAGGTTGTGCCACATATACCTCCTCATTGATAAAACCGTTAAGGAATGCACTTTTCACATCCATTTGAAATAACTTAAAATCTAGGGCACAAGCATAGGCAAGTAATATCCTAATTGATTCTAGTCTAGCTACGGGGGCATAAGTTTCATCATAATCAATTCCTTCTTGTTGATTATAACCTTGGGCAACTAACCTAGCTTTATTCCTAGTAACTATTCCATTCTCGTCTAACTTATTTCTATATATCCATTTGGTTCCTATGATGGTCATATCCTTTGGATTTGGGACTAGTTCCCAAACATCATTTGCCTTAAATTGATTTAATTCTTCTTGCATAGCTATAATCCAACTTTCATCCTTTAAAGCCTCACTAATATTCTTAGGTTCTATTGCTGAGAGGAAACAAAAGAAGTTGTTTTTATCTTGGGCTTGTGACCTAAGGGTTCTTTGGTTAAGATGTCCTATTATATTATCTAATGGATGTGATCTAGATTCTTTAATATTAATAGTTTCGTTATTTTCTAAGTGGATGTCTTCATTATCATTTCCTATGGGTTTTGTTTTACTAACCTCAATGGCTTCATCTTCGACTAAATTATCATCTTCTAAAGGTAGCGTTTTAGGAGGTGGTGGTGTTTCATCAAATGTTACATTTAGTGATTCCTCTACCTTCATGGAGTGTTTGTTAAGTATTATATATGCTTTACTATTTTGTGAGTATCCTAAAAATATTCCTTCATATGATTTTGGATCAAACTTAGTGAGGTAGTCCTTAGTGTTTAAAATATAGCATTTACTTCCAAATACCCTAAAGTAGCTTAAGTTTGGTTTTCTATCTCTTAATAACTCATAAGGAGTTTTTCCTAGAATTCTTCTAATTGATACCCTATTTAAAATATAAGTCGATGTATCTACGGCGTGACACCAAAATTTTTGTGGAATGGATTGTTCATTTAACATAGTTCTACTCATTTCTTGTAGTGACCTATTTTTTCTTTCTACTACCCCATTTGATTGAGGAGTACGGGGAGCGGAGAAATTATGAGATATTCCATTTAACTCACAATATTTTCCGAATTGTATTTCGTTATCAAATTCCCTACCATGGTCCGTCCTAATGGCAACTATTGAGCATCCTAATTTATTTTGAATCATTTTACTAAATATTTCGAATTTTTCAAAGGCTTGGGTTTTGTCACTTAAAAACCTAGTCCACGTGTATCGTGAGTAGTCATCTACTATTACTAAGGTATATTTGTTTCCCCCATAGCTCCGCACAGCGGATGGACCAAAAAGATCCATATGTAATAATTCTAGGCACCTAGTAGTGGATACTATATTCTTAGCTTTGTGACTAGCATGAGCTTGTTTTCCAATTTTGCATGCATCACAAAAATGCTTGTCATATTTTAGATTAGGCAAGTTTCTAACTAATTCCTTAGAGGCCAAAGATTGTATTTGTTGCATGTTAGCATGTCCTAATCTCCTATGCCACAATGTAGAGTTTTCATCTAGGGTCGTTAGGCATATCCTATCTTCAGGTTTGTTTCCTAGTTTCATAACATATACTCCTCCTTTCCTAATACCTCTACCTATAATTTTTCCATTCTTAACTATTTCGCTATCTTTTTCGGAAAAGATAACTCTACATTTATTATCGCATATTTGGCCTACACTAAGTAAGTTATATGTTAAATTATTTACATGTTCAACATTTTCAATAGTAAGTGAATCTTGAGAAATCGTACCTTTGCCAATAATTTTTCCACGCAAGTCACTACCGAAAATAACGTTACCTCCATTGTATGCCTTGTATGTAGAGAATAGCTTGCGATTCCCCGTCATGTGCCTTGAGCATCCACTATCCTTGATCCATTCGTTAGGCTCCAAGTCAATTCCAAGGCATATTTCGTCGGTTGCATTTGCCACAAAACACTTTTCTTCTTTTGGTTTTTCCACTTCTTCTTTATCACTATCACTCCATGTTCCACTAACAAATGCGCTTTGATTTTCATAACCCGGCGGCTTTAAACATTCTCCAACGAGATGATTTAGACTTCCACATCTAAAGCACTTTCTTTTCACGTAATTATCACTTCTATTTTTTTGGAACACCTTTCTTTCGTCACGTGGTGATCTAGTGAATCTTCCTCGTCTCTTGAAGAATTTCTTGAATTCTCTTACGGCCATCGCATATTCTTCATCTTCACTCTCGTCACTTGAATCATCATCGTCACAAGGTTCCATTTTGGCTTTTAGAGCAATGGATTTGATTTGTTCTTTCTTGACTTTGACCGTTTCCAAATCTCTTCTTATAATTTCTTCATGGACTTTCAAGTTGCCAATAAGCTCATCTAGTGACAATGTCATCAAATTCTTTGATTCTTCAATAGCCGTGACTTTAGCTCGCCATTTCGGATGTAATGCCCTAAGAAATTTCCTAACACAATTTTTACTAGAAAATGTCTCATCAAGTGCTTTTAAACTTGTGATGATGGTGTTAAATCTAGCAAAAGCATTATCAATTGATTCCTCTTCCGGAATCGTAAATTGTTCATATTGATGTACAAGAAGATCTATTTTGTTATCTTTAACTTGACTATTACCTTGGTGAGTGATTAGTAAAGAATCCCAAATTTCTTTTGCGGTTTTGCACATAAAAATTCTTTCATATTCTTTACGTGGTAACGCATTATAAATAACCATTTTAGCCTCATTATTTTTTGCTAGTTTCTTTTTCAAATCATCATTTTGTTTTTCAAAATCTACAATTTCATCCATTTTAGTTTCAACATTATATTGAATAGGAGGAAAATCACCAAAGGTAATAATATGCCAAAGATCAAGATCTTTTGATTTCACATAGGTTTCGAATCTATTTTTCCAATATAAAAATCCATCACTTTCAAATAGTGGTGGTCTTTGCATAGATTGCCCTTCTAAATATTTTTCAGATTTCATAGATCGTTACAAGTTTTAAAATACAATATATTTTAAAAATCTTGCTAGACGTGGCTCTGATACCAATTGTGGAAAACTAGAAGGGGGGGGGGTTGAATAGTTTTACGTAATTTTTATTGTTATAAAACAAATTGTTTAAAAGTTTTCGTTGATTTATAAAAATATAGATTCGATGGTATATGAAATCTAGTTATACACAATATGAACAACACTAAATATATATACTATGAAGCAATAATTATGTAAGTAATGAAATAAGTAAAAGATGGAAAGATCAAACCGAGAGACAAGCGATTTATAGTGGTTCGGCTACAAGGCACCTTCCTTGCCCTACTCCACTCCCCGAGCACCTAACTCGAGAGTTTTCTTCACTATGTCAACAAGCTCCCTTATGGCGGAGAAAACCGTACACACCAATATACACACCAATTTACACACCAATCTACACACCAATCTACACACCAATCTTCACACCAATCTACACACCAATCTTCTTCACACCTAGCTTTTACACACCAATCTTCTACACACCTTCTTCTACACACCAATCTTCACAACTATCTTACTTCACTACTAATCAACTTCTACTATCTACACAACTCCTATATCTTCTAAACAAATATTCACAACTAATCACACTATGAAAAAATAATCAATGATGATGCTCAAACAACTTAGATGTGGAGATCACAACTAGTTGTAATACTTCTTGTCTTGAGGGATAGAAGTATTCTTCTCTTGCACTTGAATGGATTATGTATGGATCACTTTGAAACAAAGTTTTAAGAATGTATGATCAAAGGATTTATAGATTGGAAATGGAGATCTAGAACAGAAAGTTCTGGAGTGCAAAAGGTGGGGAAAAAAATCCAGGTTTAAGCTGGTATTTATAGGCAAAAGTTTCTGACAGAGGAGCGTGGCCGGTCCCCTTAAATCATGGCCGGTCCCCTTAATTTTAAGGGGACCGCCCTTTATAATTAAGGGGGCCGCCCAGCTGAAACGGCCAGAAACTTTGTCTTTTAGTGGGGAAAGTTTATTTGGTGAAAAACTAACTGATTTTGGTTAAATATTTGAAATCATATATTTAGTATGATTAAAACATTTTTCCTTATTACCAAAAGTGTTTTTCAAAAAAATATAATAAGATTATATAATTAAATAAACTTTGTATTAGTTAATTAAATACCCCTTTGATCATACATTGCACTAAACACTTTGTTTATTCATACCTTAAGTGATTTGGATGTAAAGAGAAATATTAATCACCAAATACTTGTTTATGTCATAAGTTTTAGTTCTTTGAGGTTATATTTTGTAATGATCAAAACATAGAGATATTGATAAAGACTTAATAATGTTTTTTAGGCATTATTTATGTCAACAATCTCCCCCTTTTTGATTATTACAAAACCTTAAACTCAAAAGATTTAAAACTTGTTATTAGACAAGTATTATAGAGTTTACCATTTCTCTTCTCCCCCTTTTTGTAAAATCAAAAAGGTTAGGCCGAATAATCTTCGTGAAAGAAGTTTAAACGGGTAGAGAACTCCCCCTTGATGTATGCTCCCCCTCGTTTGAGAGCACAAAGGGAACGAGCAATTGGAATCTTGGCTACAAAAATATTTTGAAGAGAACAACACACATATATATGCAAAAACAACAATTATGCAAATAAAAATAGATTCATTCAAGCATGATAGAAATAATTAGCATAACAACATTCAATATGCTTGTAGCATATTGATTACAATAAAACAAAATAAAAGATATAGTCCTATATTGCCTAAGAGAGCACTTGGACTTGCTTGCAACCCATGGTTGATTTGTTTTATTTGCTTGAAGGAAAACAAAAGCATGGAGCTTAGATGTTTGATTGAGGTGGATATGGGGTGTTGTATGGAGCGGAAGGAGTGGATCTCACGATGTTGTATCGTGTTAAGGGTGGTATTGGATGATTACGAGTGAGAAGATATTCAATCCAAGAAATATCTTCACTCAAGTAGAGGATTTGTTTTTGAAGGAATATGCAACAAGGGCAAAAGTGAGTGTGATTTGTAACTTGATCCAAGTTAAGAGAGTGGGGAAGGCAATTTGCATAGGGTGATGATGGAGGTAGCCCTTTGTTGCGTTGTGCAAGATGCATAGCAAGGAGATCACTAAGATCATGGATTTGGTTTATTTCATCACGGAACTTTTGTTTTTCCGTGGCAATGTGGAGGGGATCATAGGTTTGGTATGGATGAGTTGGGTTTGAGAAGTTGGAATTGTAGTTTGATGGTTCATCAAACTTGCATGGATCATTATAAGTTGTTGGAGGTTGAGAGGTGTAGTTTGGCTTGAAGGAAGATGTTTGGCCAATGTTGTATGGTTTGTAAAGTGGATCAAATGAATGCCTTTGTTGGTTTGATGCAAGGTTTGGGAAATAAGAGGTTGGTGGGGAGGAATGATTTCCAACTTCATTTGTGATGATGGATTTGTTTCGAGGACTTTTTCGTCGCCAAACGGGTTTTTCCGTCATCCTTGCTAGCCTTGAGGCTTTTGATCTTGGTTTGTTTGGAGAGTTCATGATGGGATGAATGGAGAGCTTTGAGGATTGGGGATATTTATAGTGTAAGATTTGTGTGTTTAAGGATGGATAAAGTTTGTTTGGAGGATTAGGACAAAATGTGTTGGTGAAAAATGGGAAATGCAGGTTGAAATGGGCTAAAAAGCAGAAAAGATTCTGTAATCCCGACCATCAGATGGCCGGTCCCCTTAATTAGGGGGCGGTCCCCTTAAAATTAAGGGGGCCGCCTTACATAATTAAGGGGGCCGCCCATCTGGTGATTTCCAGATTGCCAGAATTGGGTTTTTGGCAGAAAATTTGCAGAAAGGTTGTGTTTTTGGACTTGGATTCAAGCAAGTTCAATTCCTTTAGGCAATATAGCATCTAATCTAACATTAGATATCATGCAAAAACACATAGGCACAAGAGCAAATAATCAACACATAATAAGCAATAGGAGGTAAGTAGATGCAAGCACACTTAAACTTCCTAAGGCACCTATCTAGAATTAAAGGCAAAGGCAATTAGTGAGTGAAAGACTAATGATGGATCAAGATGACACCATTACTAGTGAATTTGTCCTAGTGAGTGTCTATATGCAACAAATGTGGAGTTGTGATTGTTTCGACACCTAGAAGCAAAAAGAAATAACGATCCTAAGAAACAATCCAAATGATCTCCTTGATTCAATTTTTGCTCGATCATGAATGTCAAAGACATATATTAGATTATATACCTTGATCGGCGAAAGATTTACTTCCGATCCTTGGTCGGCGAAAGCACTAAGATGTTTCAAGTCCCCGATGCTCGTTGGTATTTCAAAATTCCCACATGCTACCTGCTTGGTGGCCACTTTCTGTACCAGTAACCTCTCGACCACTGATCCTCCAATAAGCGTATCATACTCATCTTCCTCTTCTTTCTCTTTCTCAGGAACCTGTTCGGAGGATTGGTTGCGCCCATCATCCTTAATCCACTTTGTTATGGTGTTTTTGTTTATGTCGTGTTTTAGGTAGTAACTCAAAGGTTGGGACTCAGGCGGTTTTTCTAAGATCTGTTTAGCAGGAGTTTCTACCTTCTCGTTATCTTTATGAACAATGGTGATGGAGTTAACAAATTGGGTGGTGGGAGTGGTGCTTTCTTTCCTTAGCAGTATTCGTTCGGGGGTTTTCTGATTGGCATACTCCTCCAATATACTCAACATCTCATTCATTTTCTCCTGCATCTCCTCTTTTTGCTTATAAATTGCTTCTTCGAATCTAGCAAGCCGATCAGAGTGAGTTGCCATATATTCTCTCATCCTAGCCTCAAATTCCGAGCTAAGTTCCTTGGGAGGGGAGCAAGGTGGGGTATATCTCTGAAAAGTTTCGACATGTTCTCTAGAAGGTGATTCAGATAGTGGTGCCGAAGTTGATCTTGAGACAGAATTGACAGTGGCTTGTCTAGGACTTAAGGGCCTCCTTTGCCTTTCCTCAAAATAGTCAACTTTTGCCTCAAGTTTGCATAAGAGTTCATCAGGGATTTCGGTGGTTCCTCCAGATGCCGAGACTACATTGATGGCCGCTTCTACCGTATGTTTAAATTCCCAAATCTCATTATTATCGACGGCGAGCTCTTCTATAATTGCCCAAGACTCCTCAGCATTCTTATCACGCAATTTGCCTCCTGCGGCCCTGTCGATGGTACGCTTAGTGTGATAGTCAACATGGTCGTAGAAAATCTGAACTAATAACCAAAGGTTTATGCCATGATAAGGGATCTTGTGGAGGAGATCCTTAAAACGGGCCCAAGCCTCGTAGAAAGGTTCACCCCGCTGTTGCTCAAACATCAAAATGTCCCTTCTAAGCATTGCAGTCTTTTCCGGCGGAAAGAATTGGGTAAGGAAGCGGTTGGCGAGATTGTCCCATGTGGTGATGGATCCCGCGGGTAAACGCTCAAGCCATTGACTAGCTTGATCCCGTAGAGAGAATTGGAATAGGCGTAAACGGGTAGTCTCTCTAGTTTCAACACCTAGGTCTATGGAATCTACGATTTTGAGGAAGTCCTTAAGGTGTTGGTTTGGATCTTCGGAACGAAGTCCATGGAATGCACATCCGCTTTGCACCAACCGGATGGTGTCGGATCGCAAGGGGGTCACATTGTCTCCGGTGAGCTCAATGGTGTTTCGGTAGCCTTGGTGGCTAGGTCGGGAATACTCTCCTAAGGTTCGGGGCCTAAGGGGTTCTAATGGTGGGTTTTGTTGTGGTGGGATGATGGGTTCAAAGATGTTACCACCTTCCATGATGTCGGATGGTAAAGAGTTACGAACAAAGGCACGAAGAAATAAGATAGACTAGAGAAGACCTAAAAATAAAAATAAAAATCTTACTAGAAAGGAATCTAGCAAGTAGACCTAATAAAAAGAAATCCTAACCTAGACAATAACTATTCCCCGGCAGCGGCGCCAAAAACTTGATGCGTGGGAATCGCACCTTGCTTTACCTCTCGAGGGATCTCGAGAAGCTTACAACCCCCACCAGGCAGTGTACCTGATCGTTGTAGTATAGTATAGTGACAAGTACCGTGGGATTGATCGTTCAGCTTAGGAATAGTGTCGCTAGGGTTAGAAAACCTAATTAATAGTTCTAAAGGTGAGGGATGATTATTTTTGTATTTTTATATTTTTATGAAAGCAAGTAAAATCTCGGGTTTTGAAGGAGTGGGCGGAATTAGTTGCTAATCAACTAACCCAAAACTAAGATGCAATCAAAATAAAATAATGAAAATGAAAATAAACTAATTATACTAAAGTTGTGAGCAGTAATTGGAGAAATTGTGTTTACTTAGACTTCACTACTCCCTAGATATCTTTTACATGTTAATTACTTGTTACACTTGTATGGATGACGGATTGTATTCCTTAATACCATTCGTGGGGTGGCATACATAACTCCCCAACTCTATGAGCTCTTATCTCCTCCTACACCATGACCCAGCACAACTATAGGGATTGTAAACAGTGGCTCATGCATTAAATACAACCAATAAAGACCTAGTACGCCTCGGTTCATGTTTCTTAAGACGTTCAAGCATGTTACCATTTGGAGATCTGCCAGTTTTCTTAAGCCTAACATATAATATCATTCATCCAAAACAAGAATAGACAAGTAATCAACACATAATCAACATCTAGGTTTCATTAGATCTAAGCAAACACAAAAGAGATCTAGCCTAGCATAGTAGAATTGAGACAAGAACAAGATATAAACAACCAACACATAGACATATTGATTGAATTGAAAGAACACTTATCTCAATTACAATGCAAGGTCTCAAGGGTTTGGAACCCTTGAAAAACCTGTAAAAGATGCACCAAAATCGTCTTTAGGGTTTCACCAAAACTTCTCTCTTTTTAATGAAAAAACTAGAAAACTATATATAGGAAAAACAGGCTGACGGCGTCAAGAGTTACTTGTGACGCCGTCACCTCGCCGCCATATGCTTCCTCGGACGGCCTTGATCCACTTATGACGGCCTATGTGACGCCGTCATCAACCACGGTATTTTATTCTTGCCACTTTGACGCCGTCATGATGCCTTTTGACGCCGTCACCACCTACGGTGTTTAATTCCTCATGTCTGACGCCGTCAAGATAGTGGTCTTGACGCCGTCACCTTGTATCTTCAGCATGGAAATTTGGTACTTAGCCGTTTTCTTCACTTTTATGCTCCAAAAACGTCCAAAATGGCTTCTTTTCCAGAATTCACTCTCCAAACACCTAAAATCACAAAAGGAACGATTTAGGGCAATATTTGATCAAATAAAGTCGGATTCGGGCTTAAATGACCCCCTAAAAACGGATCATTTTTCGCCTCATCAGCATCCGATGAGGTACGTTCCGAAACCGAATACTATAGTGATAAAAACCTATCTTTAGATGAAAAAGACCTATATAATAAATATAGTAGGTTATACAAAGTCATGGCTAAGAATAAATCACTAAAACATATTAATAATCAATTAGAAAATGAGGTACTTGAATTAAAAATTAAACTACAACATTTAGAAAAAGGAAAAGAAGTTTTTATAGAATGTGAAACATGTCTAGAGGTCATAAATGAAAACGAAAAACTTAAAGATAAAATTTCCAAACTTGACAAAGTTGAAAATAGTAGTAACTCACTTAAGAAAATAATAAGTGTTCAAGGAACTTCGGTAAATAAAACCGGCGTAGGATTCAACTCAACTAGTGAAAATAAAGATGTAAAGTTTGAATGTAAACTTAGTAAACAAAAACCCTTAGATTCAAAACCTAAGTATATACTTGTAAAAGATAGAAAAATACCTATTGCGAGTGATGAGGAAGTAAACAGTTTTTATAAACCATCACTAAAAGCCAAAACCGAATTTTCTAAACCAAAATTAAGATATAAAACTCCACCTCCAAATAGACCAAATAATCCTCATCCTCGGTATAAAACACCTCAACCTAGAAGAAATCAAGGTAGGCAAAACCTTTCAAATAACAGTCACCCAATGTGGATTTATCCACATCAACCAAGCTTTAGCCCATAGGGAATATTTTCACCATACATGCATCCTAGTCAATTGCAAACCATGTTTGGTTCAAACAACTTTGGACCAATGAGACCATGGGAACCAAGTGGTTAAGATGTCACTTTTCAAAACTATTGGAATCTCATCTACAAATGGCTTCTATAAGTCAACATGGCAACTTGAAGTTTTTTGAAGAAAATTTATTGAAGACTAAAAGGTACGCATTTCTTTTAAGTTTATCGTTAAAATTTATATTCTTAGATTAACAACTAGTTAGAATAATGTCTAGTTATATAGCTAGTAATACTTACTTGCTCACATATTATGAACCCCTCTTAGTTGGCTTTCCTAGGATTTGAATTAAAATTGTTCGTTGTCAAACAACATAGAAAATGGAAATCTCTTTCCTTTCATTTCATACCCTTATAATATATTGTTTCGATACACCTATTCGCCTTAGCCTACCGTGTAGTCTTGGTTTATGATTGAGAAGTCACTGTTTGCCCAAGTTCAAGGTCCAAGTAGAGAAATTCGGGAATCACGCCTATGTCAAAGACATACGAAGATCATTTGAAGACCCCTAAATTCTCATATATGATTCATCTCAAGTGGAGGGATGATAGTATTTTTGTATTTAGTTATGATTAAAAAAAATATGAATTTCTGTTTGTAAATTGTAGTATTGATGGTGCACCATTGTATAGCACCAAGTTTATGAGCTTATCAGATTTAGTATCGAGGAGGCCACTTCGATCACATTTGAAGAATTGATTTGGTGAAGTTTATACACCAACATGAAGACCGAGTAATGTGTCCATCATGACGTCCACTAATGGCACACTAACCCATGATCCGGTTTTTGGGTTTTGAAGCTTTGACTTTGAATGAACGGTAAACGGTGACAACTTGGTTGTAGGCTTAGACTATTTGCTTCTTTATTTTTATTTTTCACCCATTATGTGCATTCCCATTTTTTTTTTTTTTTTGTACAAATGGTGAATGATCATATTAATATCAACATGTTACAAATTACAAGAACAATTCTCTCATAACTGGAGTGAAATAGGCTTCACCCAGTGAGATACAAATGCAACATACAATACAAGCTAGTCATATCTAATATCTGATAAAACTAATCAATATCACACATACTCGTCCATACATCAGACAACTCATTCTTATTCCAATATAATCAAGGCTGCATTTTAACATAAACCATGTCAGCTTTGATTATTCATTCACCAATTAGAGCACCTACCATCTGGCTACATTTTCACATCATCTCCCTATTAAAGCCATTCAACTGGCTCCCATAATAGCTAAAACATGGCAGATGTGTGGCTTCACTAAGAACCCTTACCCATCCATGGAGGGGCTCTATCAAACAGCCTACATTTCCCTCTCTAGAAGGGCTTCAGCTGTTTAGGAATCATGCCTAGGTGATTTTCGAGCAGTCATTGGTGTCTTGGCCAGCGTTCTGGTCATGTATCGATGGTATTTGTCACTTTTGCCATGGTATGTTAGTAACGACACTACACCCTTAGCCTTATATTTGTTCACCTAATATTGCCTTCAAAAATTGTTTTGACCTTAGCTCTAGTGGTGGAGATTTGTGTAACCGCAAAGCCTATGATATAATACATACTATGATATTGCTTTGAGTGATCACCCTGAAATTACTCGGGGATATCTTTTTAGAAATGATTCTAATAAGGTCTACTTGAGGGTAAGTAGAGTTCAAGTTGGGGGATATTTGATGACATCAAATAATCCTGATATTTAAATGTCAATTTCCTCCTAATATGCTCATTATTTGTATTGATTATAAGGATATATTCTTTGATTTCTTTATATTTCATTTCCAGGTTACAAATGAGCATAGGAGCTGAAGAAACACGGAAATTGGAAAGAACTTGCAAAAGATACACATCTTAGTATATTGAAGAGAGCAACGGCGTAACTCATACTCTCAACTACGCTGTAGATAGGAATTCAAACATAATGACAAGTCAACGCTTATCATGACTTACGGCGTAACCAACTCACGAGGTTACGCCGTAATCATTTGAAGACTTAGATGAATTTGTGAGCCATGAAGGCTACGTCGTAACCATACTATGGAGATACGACGTAGTTAACGAACAGTACGTGATCCAAGATTTTATCTTGATTACAACGTAACCACACATGAAGATTACGGCGTAAGTGAAAACCCTAAGGAGCTACGGCGTAACCAATATCACAACTAAACCGTAGCCAATATTAATGGATAAGATCGTTTCACAATAACACTAGTTACGGCATAACCAACTCTTAGGGTTACGCCATAGCTGTGTCGGGCTTATAAATACCAAGGTTGCAAAAATTGTGAATCGGTAGTTGGGCGATTGACCACCTTGTAGCTTGTAATCGGTCTAGGCAGGATTAATCAGTGATTAATCGGATTGGCAAAACTGACAAATTTTGGTTATTTTCGGCAAGTTTTGTGTATTTCTGGTGAGTTTTAGGTATTTTCAGCAAGGTATTTTTTTAAAAAACAACTTGTAATAGACTTAAACAGTTACTATAAATGATCAAAATAAATTTACAGTGAGTTTTGGGTGCTTCCAACAAGATTTATAGGTTTCCGGAAAAGTTTGACCACCATTGACCACTGCTGATCGCCGTTGACCATGGTTAACCTATGTTTTTAACCCAGTTACATAAATCGGCAAGGTCAGTGGCCTTGTAGCACCTAATCGATGATTAATCGGTTTTGTAGACCTTTTTTTGCAACACTGATAAATACCAGCCCTAAATTCTGCATTTGACACAACTTTCTCACCACCAAAAGTGAGAGAAAGAAAGGAGGTTTTATAGAGGCATTCTACAGCAGGATACGGAGCATTTTAAAGGGAGAGGTCGCGCCTATAACACCATAAGTTTTAGTTTTCATTGTTTAAATTACATTTCCGAATTCATGTCTTCATTCAACATTGATTTGGGTTTACTTTATATTATGATCAGCTAAATACATTTGGTGCTAGCCTAGTCATGATTTCTGTATTGTTGTAATTATGTTTTCGTACTTTTTATAATGCTTCTAGTGTGTGCATGCTTAGTTTATCATAGATCCTTTAGTTGTGGTAGTTTTGAAGAACCGGTTATACTTGGTACGCTAGGCGAATTGACCAAAGGACCACTACTAGAAAAAGGGCTATCCTTGACTCCAAATGCGAGTCAAGAAGAGACCTTATGACGCACAAATGCGCGTCAAGGAAAGACCCGTCATAAATCTTCATGACTCGCATTTGTGCGTCATCCCTCTATGACTCGCACTTATGACCCACGTTGCGTGTCATTACCCTTAAAATCATTTTGACTAACTTTTATGACATATGTTTTTGCGAGTCATTACCTTAAAATCAATTTTTTTTTTAATTTTTTCTGTTTTTTAATTAAAACCTGATTATATACATAATACTGATAATAGACCTGATAATTTTACAAAATTAACGCATTTCATATATATCAAAACCATGCGTTACCAATTCATTACATAACAATTCATGTCAAAATATAGACCGATAATTAGTTAAAGTTACTACAATACGATTTCTATATTCCAAAACGCCTAGCTAGCTAACACATCTTAAGCTTCTGTCATGGGGTACTCAAACACGACGTCTTTACCAGAAAGCTTCCTGTAGACTCCACTGAATGTTTCCAGCTTGTACTCGGTGTCATTACGAGCCTTTGGGTCCAAGTAGATCTGCAAAAACATACAAGTCAAGTTATAACAGGAGCAAAAAACAACTTCAAGAACATCCACATATATAACAAGAAAATAAGCAATCACCTTAATGATCTTTGAGCCATCGAGCCTGTATCGAACACGTTTTCCAACAATCTCAGCTGGGTGGCACACATCCTCAAGCATGGCATCATGCACTGCTGTCAGGGTATGGGAACGAGGTCTCTGAGCAGCAGAACCCTTCTTTGGTCGACTCAAGTCCTTGTGAACCTGCACATTATGGTTGACGAGTATTCACCATTAAGAATCCAAACATTCAACCAATCGATTATTTCAATACCACACAAACAGTTCAAAAACACACATCCAAGAACGAACACCAACTAAGAAATAGTAGTATCTTAGTGAAAGCATTTTATGCTATACCTGTTCCAGAGGTTGACCCGTCTTCTGAGCCAACTCCTTGAAAAGATAATCTCTAATTCTTAAAAGCTCGTTGGCCTCATTTTGAATATCATCAGCCTGAACAACATCATTACTTAGTAGCAAATTTACAACAATGACGAAAAGTTAAAATTCATGACCCGTATGAATATGCTAAAAAGTTCAAACACTGTTAGTAGGAAATAAGTTCAGGATATATGGACCCTAATTTTAATGGTATCACAGATACACTTACACTTTTAATTAATCATCGATAAAACAGGCTCCCCTGCATAATGATTCTTAATTTTCAATGGTCTTCTATTTGTTTCTTACATGAACAGGTAAATAAATAACTGAAGAAAATCTTACAGGTCCATAAGGCCAGCGGAAACCATGACTTTGCTGCCCAAGATGATTCCCAGGAACTCCGAAGGACCTTGCCAGGAAACGTACCTGTTAAACATGCAGAAATCAGATGATTCTTCAGTGACATAAACTTCACCAAAAGCCTGTTGGTAACTCTTAGGTGCAACCCTTTGTATCAGCTTAGCAAAGAAATCAGAGAGGATGGAAACATACAAACTTACTACTGTAGGCCAACCTCTCAGGGGATTTGAAAGGGTTGTGCAAGCCATGTTTGGGACACTTAGACAAGCTCTCTACGAAAGGCTGCATAATAAGTCAAGAGATATATGATAAGAACTTATAGGGCACATAAAAAAATGTTCTTGTACTAATAATAATCCAGCCTTAACAATCAAGCTACAATAATCCAGCCTTAACAATCAAGATACATACCTTGATTCCACTTTCATCTACTTCTGAAATTGTAATAAACTTTTCTCCATTTAACGGATCCTTAATAGTGTTCAAATGGGTAGTTTTCATCCATTTCCCCTGAACTGCAGAAAGATGATGAACCATGTAAACCTCTTTCGATAGTTTAAAGTCAGCAGACCAATGTATATAACCTATTTACCACATCCACAATGTAACTAATTACCTAAACATGCAATTGCAATGCTATTTTAATGTTGTTTACTGTGATCATTTTACTGAAACTGATTACTTAGTGGTCTAAAGTATGTCAAGTCTAGTGTTTATATAACACAGACTAAAGTTGCACAATTTACAGCAAAAACACTCTTACGAAATAGATTAGCCGTATCATAACACACAAAATTTGTAGTTTAAGTGCTTAAGAAACAGACTGATAGCACAATTCAACTGAATCTATTGATCACTAAACACTGTTATTCAGATATTATACTAGTTATTTCATGGCGTAGACAACACTTTCTAACAAAATTAGTGTTACATATTTCTGCAGACCTACAAGATATACAGCTCAAATCAAAGTAGTTACCCAAGTTCTGTACTTCAGCAGGCTGAAACCCAGAAATCTCTTCAGGTTTCACTGTCGCAAATCCAAGCGAATGAGCGAGTCTGCATCACACAAGAATCTTAAAAGATAATTTACAAACAATTAAAAGCCATGAGTTACATAAAACTAATCACTAGTACTTGTAGTAACCCAACTGTTTATTCCCAAGATTTGAACTATCACACTAGTAAAAATAATCGATAACGCTCATCAAACTCACAAAGATTTTAACTATTAATTCGACAAACAAAAGGGGGCACGGATAATGAAGCCCACAACTAATCCATCAAATCTTTACCTTATTATGGGGTGTACAGGATTACTTATTTTTTATATCTGCTTATTTTTATGCAGAAGCAGTTTTGTGTTATCCAAACTGGGGAGGTAAAATAAGCACTTTCTGATTAACATGTATGAAGCTGCTTGTTTTACTTTCATATTCGACCTTAGGCCTATTATAAATGGATTTGACCAAAGTTTTCTTACAAATTGTTATTTTCCCCGAGTAATATTGCATCTTTTACAAAATAAGCAAATCCAAACAGTATTTCCTGAAGTGCTGCTGTATATGTACTTATTTAGAAGCAGAAAATAAGCAATCCCACATACCCACAAAATCAAAACAAATAAGCAATGATCTAAATATCTAATCACATTCATAAAAAGATGGGAAATAACCTGAGAAATTAACCGATTTGGTTCGGTGAGACTGATGGTGAACGGCGGCGGCTAGTAGTGTGGTGTGGAGAAGGGTTGTGATGAAGTGGAAGTGGAAGTGGAAGTGGAAGTGAGAAGATGGTTAGGGTTAGAGGATTGGTAAAAGAGGTGTGTGAAAAAAGATGAAATGAATTTTTTTTTTGTAAAGTAGCGGTGGGTGATGAAAAGTTTTTGGTAAAGGGCGGGTTAATAAAAAGTTGAAATGGAAAAGCCCGCTTGAGTAAAAAATTTGAGATATGACACAATTTTATGACACACAAAAATGCCTGTCGTCTAGCCTTTAGATTTTACAATTTATGACAGTTTTTTTATGACTTACAATTTTGCGTGTCATTATATTGTGTGCGTCATAAAATGCGAGTCAAGGATAGACCTTTTTCTAGTAGTGGACCCTAGTGTTGTTAGTTTGCAAGGGAAATGGGTAGGATGACAACTAGCCATTTGCCCTGTGTGCAAATCGACCAAAGGACCACTTTTTGGGTTTGATAAACTTAAGTAATTAGAGGTGTGGTCTTAGATCCGAGAGGTCGTGCCACACCAAGATAAATCTAGCATGTAGTGGTACTTATTGACTCAAACTAGTCTACCGTACGTCGGTTTACTTACAGAGGGTAGTGCCTTTGGTTAGTGACATGATTCTAGGGAGATAGGTTAGGGAAATCGACCAAATGAACCTAGTGATATATGTCCGCCCCAGTTGAAGCATTGGAATAGTTTTATATAAAACATAGTCATAGCAATATAGGATGACCAACTAGGCTAGTACACTTTCTCTCATTGCTTACAACTCAACTTACTTTATGTTTTTATTTCATTTCTGTTTTATTTAGTTAATTAATCATTTCAACTCTAAACCAACTTAAAACGTGACAATAGACTTAAATAGGATCCGCACGACATAACTCTTAGGACGACCTCGGGTTTTACCAGTTACTAATCTACACACGAGCGGATACACTGTCCGTTAGTGCATTTAGGTAGACCTTAGGTAATCGAGACATAATATAAATTTAAGAACTGGTCAGTAAAACCTGCATCACATATGCAGAAAAACTTGTACACCAACAAAAAAGAAACACAGGCCCGTCAACAAATGGAGGAGCGGTGATGTTGACAGCATGAAGACGGTGACGGTGGTTCTTCCATTTGACGAATCGAATATTGTTTAACAGTGCTCTCTATAAAATGATACATGATCGAAGATTCTTTGTGGTGGTTCTTCCATTTGACGGATCGGATTGATGATGATGACAAATCATTTTTGGATTTGAGATTAGGGATCTGATGAGAAATAAAGAGGAGAGAAGATATGGGAAATAAAGAAGTGTTGATTGAGTATAGCAGGGATAAAGATATTTTATTAGCAAATGACTAAGATGTCCCTAATTAAAAAACACGCATCCCTTTATTGATCTAACGGTTCCTTTGATCCAACGGTCAATAACACCTTTTAGGCTTTTAAAATATTCTGGCGTTTTAAATGATCCCCCACCATTACAAGTGTGCCGATTGTTGTCTTGTTGTAAAATTGAGTCACGTGTTATTAATGTAAATAATGCAAGAGAATAAGAAACTCATTTTCAATTGAATCAAAAGATAGAACAAGGAACAAAGTTGTTGTTTAAATGCCACTTAGACCAATCCTTTTGAAAAGGAAGATGATTTGCATAAATGCCTTTTTGATTTGCACATTTTTATGTACAATTAGTTAGAATATATATACAATACAACAGTTTAACGCATAGATTAGAGTGTCTCCAACTTTTGTACTTTTTTTTATTAGTGGTTTGTTAAATATCTTCCTTAGATAGTTTCTTGCCTAAACATTCTCAAATACTTAGATATTTTCCAGCGTACTTAAGTTTAGAATGTTCTTGATGTTTAAGAGGTCAAGGGGAGTCAATGAGACATTGTCAGATCTCAATGACTTCAACATCTTCTTTTTTTTTTTATGAGGCTCGGAACTTATTTTACATTTAGGTTATTTTATATTCAAATCATAATTAGAAACAATTAGGCACTATATTGGTCAAAACACCTATTCTAATAAATCATATAGTGTTGTAATACCCCCCACCACCACCTTCTTTTATTATTATTATTATTATTATTATTATTATTATTATTTTAACAATAATGTTGGAATAACTCAATCTGTGAAAGTTGAAACTAATATTCTAAAACCCGGACCGGGTCATATATGCATTTCGGACCAGAACATATGACTTACAGTGGCCCAAGTTTAATATCCATAATATATATACGCCACACATAAACACGTTCAATGAACACAACAAGCATTTTTACTATCAGATCATAAACCCTAAACACATCTTCAAAATCATTATGTCAGACCAGATACCTTTCGAAATCCAATTAGAAATCATGAAAAAACTTCCTGTCAACTCACTGATTCAATTCCGATCCGTTTCTAAGCAATGGAAGTCTCAAATAACTTCATCAACAATTACCACATCAATCACACACACCCTCAACATCGTCTACTCATAAGATACACATCCCACACTGAACAGGACCGAAGATTTGTTTAAGTTGAAGATAATGTTACTTTCCCTCAACACAAGTCTCTCGAAACTGCCCCATGGCCTGTTAACACACTTAAACACATAGGAACACATGGTTCCTCGAGCGGCATTATATTCTTTTACAGTGCTTATCGAGAGATGGTTGTTCTTTGGAATCCTTCAGTTAGAAAATCTGCAGGTATTGTTATCCCTAATGTATTTATATTCAACGGATGGACGTACTATGATTGGTTTTGGGGTTTGTCCCGACACTAGTGACCCTAAGCTTGTTAATATTAATTTTCTTAATAACCCAAACTCCCATTTGGAGGTCGACGTTACACGTGCTTGGAAAAGTGTGTCAATTAATCTACCATACAAATTACGTAATTTGATGTTGAATTATCATGTCTCTGTAAAGGGTTGTATATACTGGCATGCTTATGAAAATACTGATCCGTATGAAGGGATTAGGTCTAATATGATTATTTCGTTTGATTTGAGGAATGAAGAATTTAGAGAGGTGACATGTCTTCCGGATAGTTTACTACTCTCTAGGAACTTGAAGTTATCTAAGCAAAATGAGTGTCTTACTGTGCTTGAATACTTTAAAGATGGTAAGATCACAGTTTCTGGTGTACGGATGATGAAGGATGATGGTGTTACTAAATCTTTTTATAAGATGTACACTCTTAAGGTACCAGGTAGGTCGGTGTGTGATGGAGTATTGGGGTTTAGGAAGAATGGTGAAGCAATAATAGACTCAAAAGCTGATACAGAAGGATCATCCATACTTAAGGTTTACGATCCGTGTTCAGGACACATTGATGATGTTGGGATTGATGGTGATTATGGTTCGTTCTCTGTGAACTCCTACATGGAAACGTTACTTCTGATTGGTGAGTCTAATTCCATCATTCGTTGATAACTTCTAGGTTATTAAATATCCATGTTTCTAATTTTAATGATGATGCTTCTCTATGTGACATATGTGTTCTTGATCTGTCACCGGCCGGTTTGAATGTTTGTACTAACGGTGTTCGAGTTCTTCTTGGACTCAGAAAATTCAGTACTCGTACAAGAGTAACTTATTTGGTAGTAACTGTACATGTTTATGTATTAACTGGGAATTTTGAATTATATGACAATGAACTATTTACTTGTTATAGTGAACCTAATCAAATGGTTCATGCTTTAAAGGATTGTTATATATGACTATGAACTATTTACATGTTATAGTGAACCTAATCAAATGGTTTATGCTTTAAAGGATTGTTAAAGATGTTCATTGTTGAATAAGAGACCAAAATGGTTAACCATGAAGGCACACTTAAAACTGGTCAAGTTGATTGGGAAGGCATTAAAGTACTAGACATATACTGTGAAAGTTTTTTACAACTCTTCTCATCATTAGAATACTTTTTACTTACTTAAATTTTCAACCAATTTGCAAAAAGCTGGTGGGCTAACAGATGACTATCATGGACCATGCATAGCATAGTAAAACCCAATGGCCCAATCAATAACACACACAAGTACATAAATGTTCCATTTCACTTTACTTTTTTTAACCCTAAACAAACATTATGTCAGACAACATTCCTTCGAAATCCAAACACAAATCATCCAAAATCTCCCGATTAAATCCCTTCTTCGATTCCGGTCCGTATCAAAACAATGGAAATCTCTTACGCTCTGTTCTCAAGTCTAAATTTTAAAGAATGGAAAGGGATGGAATGGGAAGGGCAAAGTAAGGGATGATTATGTGAAGAAAGGGGTTATTTTTATTTGTGTTCTTGAGTTTTTATTTTTAAGTGGGAAGGAAAGGATAGGAAATACCCAAATTACCAATATACCCTAAAAACATAATTACTCATCACATTTGTTTTATGCAGCCAATATTTTACTTCGTAACTAGCTCTTCACTTTGGTACATGCGACAACCAGTTAGCATCTCGTAGTTTAGCATGTAACCTTATAACATAAGTTTTACTCACAACAATGTTTTTAATTTTCCCTTTATTTTAAATGGATGTTTTTGGAGATAATGAATGTCTTTGCAGACATAGACTTTAGTGGCTGTAGGCGTATCTCTTGAATTGAATTTGAGAATTTTTATAATGTAATTTCTTAGTTCTATTTTGACGTAACATATTATGATATACTGTAACAGATTTTAGATTACACTCCAACATCTTTTTCAAAACTACCATGAAACGTAAAAAGTAAACAGTCATCAGTGGTGTTTTCTTGTTTATTTATGGGTTACAATTGCATGATACAGATACCCACCATCCCCAACACAAACACACATTAACATCTCTTTAACAAGTCAATCAGTGAGTAAAGCTTCAAATATAAAAGATACATACACACTAAAAACACTTACCGTTGGTTTCTTGATTGAGAGAAAAAAAGTCTGCTCTTGTGGCCGACGTTTGATACAGATAGTTGTTGTGATTTGTGATAACTAGGTCAAAAATAAATAGAGCGTACATGAAAATTGAGGATAAGATTGTAATTTTACAAAGGCCCATGATGTTAATTACTGGTTTCCTTCCTAATCCCCCCAAATATGGGAGGAACAAATTCACACACAAAAACCCATCCCTTCCATCCCTCCCACCTTCCCGTCCCCTCCTCTTCCTTCTTAAAAAAACTTAAGAACACCCATATTTTTTATTTCCCTTCCCATCCCCTTCCATTCCTTTAAAAAAAAAACTCGAGAACAGAGCGTTATTGATAGCTCTAAATTTATTAATAATTACCATATTTTTCAGCCTCAACATAATCTACTCGTGCAGTACATGGTAGGTGTTACCCAAAACTATGTTTCGATTTCGGACGATGATACTTTCCCCTTTCATAAGATTTCCTTAACTCTGCCCACTTCTCTTAAGGATGCATCAATAGTTTCTTTGTCACATGTGTTGTTATGTTTGTACGGATATTACAAAAATAGATGCGATGGAAATGAAATGGTTGTTCTTTTGAATCTTTCGGCTAGAAGAGGTATTGGTTTTGTTATCCCTAATGTAATTTCACCGGACTGTTTTACTAGGATTCGTTTTGGTGTTTGTCCCAACACTAATGACCCTTAATGTTTTTACTTGTCCAGAACGCCACTTTGATGCCGAGGTTTTTACATTAAGTACACGTGTTTGGAAACATGTATCTAATATTCCACCATTCCGGTTTTATAGTTTAATGTATGATCATCAAGTCTCTATAGAACGTTTCATTTATTGGCTTGCTACTGATCCAAATGAAAGAACTAGGTCTAATTTGATTATTTATTTTGATCTGAGGACTGAAGAATTTGGTAAAGTGTATCTTCCGGATAGTTTAGTGCACTCTAGGAAATTGAAGTTATCTAAGCGAGAAGAGTGTCTTACTGTGCTTGAATACTATGAAGAGGGTGAGATCACAGTTTGCGGTGTATGGATGATGAAGGATGATGGTGTTACAAAAGCTTTTACTAAGATGTTCACTGTTAAGGTGCCGGGTAAATCGGTGCGTGTATTGGGGTTTCGGAAGAATGGTGAAGCTATAATAGAAATCAAAGGTCACGGTATATTTGAAGTTTATGAACCCTCCTCAGGAAGCATCAATGATATTGGGATTGATGGAGATTATGATTCGTTCTTTGTGAGCTCTTACATGGAAACACTACTTCTACTTGATCAGTCTGATTCCATCATTCAGTGATGACGGTGATGATGGCAACATTGCAAGGTATGGAGATTAGTTCTGGTTATTAAATAGTACCTACAACGTATTGTTTAGTTTGTCATGTTTTGAATTTAAAATGATGATGATTTTCTATGCAAAGTATGTGTTCTTGATCTCATGGATATGAAATTTGGGCCAACGGTTTGAATGTTTAGAATATAACAGTGTTGAGTTTTTAAACTGAGTCAATTCAATCCTCGTACAAGAGTAACTTATTTATTAATTGTACATATCTATGTCTTAACTTGGTAATTTAAGTTATGACAATTTGACTATCTAACTTATTTTGGTGGTAGAGATTTTCGACCAATTTATATTAGTCTTACATATTATATTTATAACACCCTAAAAATCTAATAATCATATTAGTAAGTGTAGCAATACTATCACAAGTACGAATAAATAAATAAATAAAAACCCCTATGTTAAATACTAGTTCCAAACATATCCTAACACATGTTATATATATTAAAACTTAATAGACAAAAAATTTGATTGTCTTGAAAACAAAACCTACGTATTACTTGGTCACCATAATACCCGGCCAACTATTTCCTCCAAATCCCTTTTTGACGACTAATTAGTTTAAGATTCATGGATATAACCACATGCTCATTATACGCTCCTTTCATAAATCGCAAAAGCAAAACCTAAACAAGTTCCAAATCATAAATCTGTCTGCAAATAAACGAGGGTTAGAGAGTAGCAGAACCCAATTAGTTTGGGTTGTGATCGTGCTTTGGGTTGGTGTTTGTGTGGACCAGGTTTCGGTTTGGGCAAATACTATATTAAAGCACTATACTTGCCAAGAAAGTCACTTTTTGATATCGAACAAAATTTTTTCCTCTTATGGGTACTGAACCTTCATTTTTTTGCCTCTTTGAGGCACTTTGTGACATTTTTGCCCCTGGATTTTTAATAATTTGAGGGGCAAAAACGTCACAAAGTGCCTCAAAGAGGCCAAAAAATGAAAGTTCAGTACCTATATGAGGAAAAAAAATTTGTTCAATACCCAAAAGTGTATTTTATGACAAGTATGATGTTTTTTTTTATGGTATTTGCCCTTTCGGTTTCGTTGCTCTAGTTCAAGTTCGGGTTAGGGTTGCAGAGTTTAGTTTCAGTTCGTGGGTTGGATTAAGGTTTTGGTTTTGCTACCAGGAGGTTAGATCGAGTTCATGATTGGGTTTGAGTCTTGGTGAAAATTTCATTAGGTGTTCGTATTTGATTTCGAGTTCGGTGTTCGTTCTAAAAAAATATTTGTCCATGTTTGGCCTGAGGTACATCTCAATTATAATTTTAGTACAATGATCATGCACTACACATAAGTGTTGTATTGAGTAATCTTAGTTAGTCATATTGTAACATGGTAGTAGAATCATAATTAGAAGTCACCAATAATGATGAACTGGTAATCTACACAGAATTAGAAGATGGGATTTAATGTGAAATTAAAAACTATAAGTAACATGAGTATGCATGATTTATAATGTGAGGGCTAAACATGGATTTAGTGAAGAACTATAAATCAGTTTGTAACCTTCATGACTTTAGTAATAATCAGTTCGTAACCTTCAATAGTTAAAACAGGCTCCTAGTTTTTCAGTATATTGCAGTAAGAAGTATTAAATGTTATGATGTATATTGCTATATGAACATAAACTAAATTGAGTTGGAAATCTATTACGTTTTGATAAGAAGAATATATAGCTTTCTAAAATGACTTTTGTAATATGTCTAAAGAGTCCTTTTGTATGTAAATCAAGACCTGTTTAAATATAATGTTTTGTGAACATCACAGTAGTAGACATATGTAGCTTAATACTTTTGAAAACTAGTACTAAGATAATTGTGTATTCATTCTAGAGATATGAGATCATAATAAAACTCGCCATTGTTAGTGTCAAGTCTGACAGTTGGTCATCCATCTTATTACTATTATGTTTAAACCATAATCTTGGAATCCATATAAACCTGAATAATAGTGTTTAAGGTGCTAGTTTACATAACTAATATAAGCGAAATAAAACGGGTCAAAAGTGTGAAAGTGCAGCAATCTACCAGGTTTTAACGCTCAACTTTGAAGGGACATAACTCTCTCAATATGTAACAAAATGAAGTGAATTTTGTTCTGGAATTTAGATCTAGGTGTTAGCTTTCAAACCCTTGTGGTATCACCTAAAAACTCCAAGTTTTCGACCTTCAAACAGTTGCCAAAAGATAAGTGTGCAAGCAGCTAAACATGCTGTATAGTTGATTGTATAAATTCTTTTTGAAGGACTTAACATCCAAAATAATTATTTTTATGTCAAAAGCTTTATAAGTCAGTAAAGTAACTTATGTATCAAGATCTTAACTAAAAGAGCTGAATAAGACATGTAAAAGTCGCTCGAAAGTGATAACAAGAGTTGGACAGCAAGAACTTCAAAGTAAATAATTGAACATTCTATACCAAGGATATAGATAATGGTTAATAGATAAATAAGCATATAACAAATAAACGTAAAGTGTGAAGCATAGTACTTAGTTATGTCACCAAATAATAAGTGTCCTAATTATTGTAGATAAACCGAAGAAGGAGTAAGTTGTGTTTTCGGGTACGCATTGAATTGCTTTTAAGGTATAGATACCTATCCTTTGGTTCAATATTCATTTGCTACCCTATTTGATAACTTCAAACCCTTTGAATTCATTTGATATATCATCATATGAACTTATTCGTATGTTTGAACATGACCTTCTTTGGACATATTATGTTGCTTCGATATGCTATATGTACCGCTTTGATTTTTTTCCAATGCCTGAGCTATTAACTATCCATTGAGGTACCATGGCCGCATCATTGAGGCAACAATGGCGTGACACTATCTGTGGCGGTGTGATCTGTCCACGGCGTTTCCATATTTGTGTGCTCTATTATGCACTAGGCCATATTTGTTTTAATTTGCACGGGCCGTATGGATGCATTCTAGGCCAATTTGATTTGGATTTGGATATGATTTGGTGGATGGTTGTGTGGTGCCAACACCCCCATCGCACATTTGTTTCGGTACATTTGGAGTCTACAGCTCCCATGTACAATTTGATACGATAGTTTGATTATTTGGTCTAAGCATGTTGCATGCATTCGACATATGTTTCGAGCTCGTGTGGCATTTCTGTATGATTCATTTGACTACCCTTTTCGTTAAACCCTTATGAAATTTGATATCTTTGCTAATTAGGTTATTATGATTCCATTTTGTTTACTTATGCATATCTTATCTATATGTTTGTTTATATTTGTTGACTAAGCCTTTAGCTCAACCGCATTTCCTTTCTCATTGGCAGGAATAAAGGGAAGTTGGGTTATGAGTGAAGAGTGCTTAGGAGCTATTAGTGGACCGACTTGATGATAGCTTTCCCCATCTCAATTGTAGTTGATTAGACTTTGGATTTTGGATTTACCTTTCGTTTAGACTTTGGATTTGGTTTTATTTTCGCTTGGAAGTCATTATGTTCTAGACTTGTTATTTCCTAGTTTTCTTGGTGAACTTTGTTGAAAGATTATGTTAATAAAGTCTTCCGCTTGCTTTCGTTTGGTGCCACGGCATTTGACCCGTTAGGGTGGAGTGTTACAATATTGAACATAATCAAATGGTTTGAGCTATTGTTGATCATGAATGAATTGGGAAGGCATCAAAGTACCAAAATAAGTATTGTGAAAGTCCAAGATATTGATATGGTATAAGGATTGTTAAAATTCTTGAAAGATAGATCAAAATGGTTAACTTTGAAAGTGTTGCAGTAAACAGGTCAAGTTGGTTTTGATTGACATTCCAACAAGATTATTCCCATTAGGATTAAAATGGTTAACTGTGAAAGTGTTACAGTAAACATGTGCAGCCACATTTAGGAGCCTTGATACTTGATTTCACAGTTTTGCCTCGACTATCTCACAATTCAATGAATCTGCCAAAAAATTAACAGATTTAACAAAAGCTGTGGCTAAATGAGCTTGGACTTTTGAATACCTTACCTTATTGTCAGACTGACCCGTTTACCCATACTTGAGTCAAAGTTGCTACCAGTACTCCACTTTGACTCACTACTCAATCCCATGATCCGTTCGTTTTGCCATCTCTAATAAGATACATTGATATATAGATATGTCATGCATGAAAGTTAATTTAGGTGTTTTCTTTGGAGTATTTTGTGGCGCTATATGTGGAGGGTACCGGAGATACCTAATTATAAAGAAGAAAAAGCCCTTTTATTGTGTAAATGGGGAATCATCATCGTAGACTATATATAACTGAATATTGTTAAAAGTATACTTTGCTAACAACCAGAATTGTGTTCTCAGAATTTACTCTCGGTCTGTAGTCATATATATACATGTGAAGAAGATACATAAGAAAACTAGCTATTACTACAGTAATGTTTACTGGTTAATTGTGGTTATAAATACATTTCCCTTATTGATGACGATAATTTCCCCAACCACAAGTTTTCAGTGACTGCTCTCAACGGACTTTGGTTCCCAACAATAGTTGGTTCCTCACACGGAATTATATGTTTAGGCGGATCTTATTATGATCCTGGAAAAAGAACTCATGAGGTTGTTCTTTGGAATCCCACCGTTAGGAAATATGTTAGAATTTACATAAGCAATTAAATTTTAAATGTTACAATTTACATAGGATAAATGATGTTAATAATATGACCTTATTTGATGTCATCAATCATCATTAAACTTTAAATGTTTTTTGAGTTGTGTTTGATGATTTAGGATTTGGGTTTGATTTTCTTTTTAAGAATGGATCGCTGCATATGTGTGTGTGTTTTTTAATCGGGTTTGTTTGTTAAATGTGTTTGTATATTAAGAGAAAAAGAAAGGGCATTTTAGTAACTTCACAAGGCACTTAAGTAGACCATTTAACTGGTGTTAGCTGTAACGGGCCTCTAGGGACCAAACGGGTTACGTTTCGCAACATCGGGGATGATGTACACCAAAAAAACGAAACGGGGGACCAATCATGAGAACGGGGTAGACTTCAGGGACAAACAGTGTAATTTACCCTTTTTATTTTCAAAACACATTGCTTTTTATTTTCAAAACACATTACTTCCAATATCATGACACACAAACTATAACCAAAAAAGGTCTCAAAACCCAAATGATGCGTTTCTTACCCGGGAGACAAGTTACATTCGGTTGCAAAACAAGAATCCACATAAGCAATTCAACCAGAATAACATAAAATAGCAACTTCAAACTTCAAATGACAACATCGTCTAACAATGCCTTCAGTCATTAATAGCATAACGCTTTTCTTCTTCATAATAGGTGTTGAAACCTACGACTTCTTTGAGTTCATCAAATGATGGCATGCTTCCAAGTGGAGGCACACCTCCCCCCTTAATTGCAACCAGTGCATCCTGCAAATGCCATATAAAACTTTTAAGCAACTTAGGATAACATTTTGTGCAGTTTACATATGCTAAACGAGTGATAACTTTTTAGATGATCTAACACGGATTTTTTTGCAGCAAGCAGATCAGAGTTCATACAAAAAATGCAAAAACAGCGCTTTGCAAGATTGAGAGATTATGGACAACAGATAACTAATATGAAGAATAACTGACCTCCATTGCACGGATGGATACCCCGATTAAGGAAAGAGGATAGGCTACAATTTTATATCCAATATCCTCAAGTTCTAAAGGAGTGAGTATTGGTGTTTTTCCACCACCTTCAAGCAGGTTGGCCTACATAGGAACCAAAAACCATATGAACTACCTAAACCAATTGTCATGAGAAAAATATTACATTTTTTTTCTTTTCTTCTGGTAACGTAAAACAGACTTGCTAACCATTTTAGGAACTGAAGTAGCAACTTCACAGAATGCTTTCATCTCTTCTTTTGAAGCAAGTGCATCAATTAAAAGGACATCAGCCCCAGCCTCAGCAAACGCCTGTGATCTCCAAAGAGCTTCTTCTATGGACAATGCCTGGCGAGAATCTGTTCTTGCTATAATGACAATATCAGAACCACTTTCTTTTCGAGCATCAACAGCAGCTTTTATCTTCATCACAGCTTCCTCTCTTGATATGACTTTCCTGCCTTGCGTATGACCACAAGCTTTTGGAGACACCTTTCAGTTTTGAGCATTTGTCAGCAACAAATCTATATACTGATAGAAATGTGAATAAGGCTTTTCAGGTTTTTGGATGTGTGTTTACACTAGCGTTGAGGAAAATTCTATTATGCTTAATGATTCTGACTTTCTTATAGTTTAGGGTCAATTTTATTAGGTAAGAAGTTGGCGAAAAAAGTAATTCAGCGTCTGATTCTGATTACAACTATTTGAATAACAATGGTCACCCCCCCTCCCCCCTCTCTTCCCCTTTGTTCATGGATGGTAAAAGTTACAAAAACTCGATAGTAGCGCTAGACTCGTGACTTAAGTATATATACAACTAATGAGCTTTATTCCATTATGATTAGTACGATTCGCAGCTATTCTCACCACATAAGTTATAATCTAATCATATTACACAAGGAACAACTATTTTAGTAACATAAGTAATTAGCTTAATATATGAAAGATTAATAGAGAATAGATGGTATATTTTCGGCAGATGGCTATTCTGGTGTTAGTTTTAATATAGGAGCAATATTTGTTGGTTCCTATCAAGTAGATATTGAGAAATAAACCTGATCTTCGATAAACATTCCGGCAAAGCCCGCTTTAATAAACCCCTTAACGGTTCTCTTAACATTCATGGCATTTCCGTACCCATCATCCGCATCACCTATCACCGGAATAGACACCGCTTCAGTAATAAGTCTCCCTTGGTCTAACATTTCTCCATAAGATATTAATCCAGCGTCTGGCAGGGCTAGCCGAGCAGCCGATATTCCAAAACCTGGCAAGAGATAACTGACACATTAATCAAACACAAAAACATTTAGCAATAGTTTTTACATATGAATAAGCGGATACAATCATTTAAGCATTAGTTGATGATGCTCACTGAATTGAGCTAGTTTATTTTAACTGCGCAAAATAACATTCAAGTTATGCAATACAAGCGATAGAAACCTATAGATCTGTTTACTTAGACTTTTTAAGGTCAAAGTTTCACTTTCCAAATTCAAAATAGATACTGATTTGGTAACATATTTTACATGGACATTGTCTTGACTTCTAAAAACTTATATCATAAAATGAATTTTTATGACTCGTAAAGTTTAAATTTCAAAAAATTGACCATAAAAGTCAAAGTAACCCATTCAGACAGTATCTCAGCAAATTCTACAAAATATCAAGTTATCAACTTACTTGGTAAAACCAAAAGTGCCCAATTTGTTAACTAACTTTTTTATGTGTTGGTTTAGTATTCATTCCTCCTGTAAGGCTGTAACTATATTGTAGTAATTAATACGTGTTTGTGTTTTATCTTCATTAGCAATTAGTTTACACAATAATATTATCTATGTACAACATTTTGCCAACTGAGTCCAACGAGTTATGAAGAGTAATGTTACCACGAATGTAGTTTTCAAAAGAGTTAGCTTTGCACTATGTAAATTCTATTTTGATGATATCTATGAAAAAAACAAAACCAAGAAAGTTACCAGTAGTAAAACAATACTGAAACCCGGCTCGTTCAATAAGCTTAGCACTAAGAGCATTAAAAGCAGCAGGACCCTGATGAACACCAGGTGTTTTAAGCAGCTCCCTCAGCTTCTTTGCCGGAGAAAAACCCTCCAACCCACCACCACCGCCCATTTTGAAAGTAGGTTCGTGTAAACCAAAGAAGCCAAGATCAAGATGATCTCTAAACTATCCGGATGAGGAGGTTATATAGCCTCTACTTGCAATCTGGTCCGTGTACAACCAATAATAACAAAACTAACACCAAAGTGATATTAGTGAAAAGCTAGTTATAAACCCCTTAAGTTACATAAGCTTGCAAAAGAGACTTTCTAATTTGAGTAAATTACACCGTTCGTCCTTGCTGTTTGCGTTGACCGTAGCCTATCATCCTTTGACCCAAAAAAATGCACCGCCTGTCCTTAAGTGGCAAACGTTATGCGCAGTTCGTCCTTCTCTCCAACGGCAGTAACTAACGCCTCGTTAAGTCACCTAACTTGAGGGTATTTTAGTTTTTTTCCTTTATTTTTAACTTCATCTTCTTTCATTATCTATCTTTTCACTCCAACAATAACCACCCACCATCTCCGTTATTCATCTTCATCACCATCCATCACCGCCACTTTATTTTTAAAACACATAAAAAATCAAATCAAAACACCCAATTCAAAACCATATATCACATTCAAACCCATAATAATTCAAAGCACCCATCACCACCATCTCTTTTTAACAACAAAATTCAAACCCATAATTTATCATCTTTTTTAACTCATCATCATCATCATCATCATCATGTACTAGAACAACAAAATCAACTACTTTTAATCTCCTAAAAGATAACCGTATCACTATCATCTTCTTTTTCTACCCATCATAAACCCACAACCACCATCATCTTCAACAACAAAAATTTCTACCCATCACACACTTGCAAATAACATCACCACCCAATCTACTATTTCTCTCGCTGCCAGAAAAATCTTCACTGAGTGATTCGTGCTCCGTCCCAACAATGACAGAAAACGCCCAGATCTACGAGTGTGAGCGCGATTGTGTATGTGTTTTCCCCAATTTCCAGATCTATACTTAAGTGTTGCATAAAAATTATGAAATAAAAGAGGTGAACAAAAGATGAAAAGGGCGTATAACCTGTGCTTTCGGTTCAAAACTTATGTTGGTGAAGATTTTTGTTAGGGAGGCCAACTTATTATTATTATTATTATTATTATTATTATTATTATTATTATTATTATTATTATTTTGGATGTGTGTAAGGGTGTGTTTGGTGTAGATGTTTTAATAGTCAAAATTTTAGGTGTATATTTACGTTATTGAAAAATCAACAAAATTTTGTTTTTTTTTATTTTTAAGGAATCAAAATATATTGTTTAATTAAGAGCATATAGTTTTAAGTCAAGATCATGGGACAGCAGTGATGTTTAGGGTCTTTTGTAAGATGAGTATAAGAAAATGTGGTCGAAAAAATATTATAGATGTTTTGATATTTTTGGATAAATCTGGAAACAACTGGAAAAAGCTCGAAGATCTTCAAGTGTTCTTCAATTTGTATGTAAAGAAAAACATAAATTATAAGAAAAATTATAGGAGGAAAAGAGTGTTGTGATGGAATTAGAACGTGTGTGTGTGATGGCTTGTGTGAAAAGATAGATGATGAAAGAAGATGAAGTTAAAAATATAAGGAAAGGACCAAAATACCCTCAAGTTAGGTGACTTAACGAGGCGTTAGTTACTACCGTTAGAGGGAAGGACGAACGACGCATAACGTTTGCCACTTAAGGACAGACGGAGCATTTTTTTGGGTCAAAGGATGATAGGCTGCAGTCAACGCAAACCACAAGGACGAACGATGTAACTTACTCCTTATAATTTTAACACCCTCCCTCAACCTTGTGCAGATCCTAAAACTCTTGTAAGAATATCTGCAACTTGGTTTTTAGCAGCGTTGCAAAAATCGGCCAAGGCGACCGATAATCCGCGCCTAGGCGCTAGGTGGGGATTAGCCTCCCGGATTTTCACTAATCGGTTTGGTCAAAAATTGGTCAACATAACGATTAATCGGATAAAAATTGGGCATAAATTGTAATACCTAAAATTTTAAAAGCATGTAAAATGACCAAAATACCCCTAAGATTAGAATTTTGCATTAACACATAAATAATACCAAATAAACCTTAAAAATTGGAAATTTGGCAACATATGATCAAATAAATTGTGGATGACTAAAATTTGTCAATTGGTAAAAGTACAAATATATTTCTTGCATAAAAATTAATTAAAGGTCCAAATATATATTTATGTATATATATTATAATAAATTAAAAGAGATAAAATACAAATATAATTAGGAAACTTGTAAATTATCTTGATTAGGCCTTATATCATAATATCTCAGCCCAAGATAAGTACCCCCACCCCTGCATATAAGGCTCCTACACGTTTTCTTTTCCCTAAAACCCTAAATCGACCCAAAGAAACTCAAACCAAACCCTAAAATTATCTAAAATCGATCCAAAGTATTCTGGTACTCCCAAGTATTTTTCTTGGATGTGTTTCAAGCTTAAGAAGGTGAGGAAAATCGTAGCAAGGGCTGTGGTACCTTGATTCGATCGCTAGGTGTTTTTGGGTTTAATTTATTCAAACCAAGAAGAAGGAATTGTTCTGCTCAATCCATTCGTCCAATAATCTTTCTGGTATTTTTCTAGCATCCTATATATCATATATAATCAGTATAAAATGTTATAATCGAACCATGCATGCAAATATGATCATACGAATTTATATAAGCTAAAAACCCTAAAGTCGACTAAAAACCTGTAATCAATTCATGCAATTTTTTGAGCTTTGTATATATTTTATTCTGGTCCTTTATACATCATATAACATTAGAAAAATAGTTCTCATAATTTTCGACACCTGGAAACTTAGTTTGGATTTTATTTGTAATCGGTTTAATTAAGAAAAAGAAAATAAAAGAAAAAGAAATCGAAAAAAGGTTAGGGTTAGGGTTTGACGAGTTTTGTTTAAAACCGATTGTATATAAAAAGTGAAAAGGTGTGTTTTGTAATTTTATAAGCTTAAGGATTATTTTTGTAAAGTATATTGGACCAAGGGTGAACTGAATAAAATATAACATGAGGGTGTTAGGTGTTAATTTTGTAACTAAAAGGGGTTAAATTGTAATTATATATATTTAATTAATCCGATTTGTATTTTGATTAAAATACAGGGTCTATTTCAAAAATTATGAAAACCTAAGGGTTAATTCGTATATAATTTATTTGAGGGGCTAAAGGAGTAAGTTTGGTAATTAAAAGGATTTATTTGTAATTTCTATAATTAAAAGGTATAAATTGTATTTATTTTTAATTAAGGGGTTAAACTTGGAAATTATGAAAGTTAAGGGCCGAATTGAATAGTCTTGAACTTAAAGGGTATAAATTATAATTTACTAAAGTATATTGTTTAATTCCTAAAATATGAAAATAAATGGACTAATTTAGACAATATGTAAAACTTATGATATTTACATGTAAAACCATATAATTTAATATAAGTATACTTTAAACCCTAAACTATAGTAATTAGTTCTAATAAACCCTAATTCCATAATAACGATTTATTTAAAGACTTAACCTAATTTTAATGTGAAAACTTACTAATTTGAGAAACTTACTAAATATGGAAATTTTCTAAAAATGGATAGTTGACTAAAAGGAGGAATTTAATTTAAGATAAAGTTATTAATAATAAGATGATCCTAATTTAGGTAAATATATTGAAGAAGAAGAGAACTCTTCCCTTTCTGTGAATCTTTCCTTTGATCTCATTGCTTTGCTAAGGTACGGATATTCTGACCTTATTCTTAAGGTTTCCTTTGTAATATGAACCTTTGATATGAACCTTTGCTATGAACCTTCTGTTTTGAACCTCTGATATGATAAACTTTGCTATTTGAACTTTCTGATATGACAAATATGTTTTGAACCTTTATTATGAACCTTATGTTACCTGAGCTTCACTAGGCATGGGGGTTCCATGTCTGTGTCTGAGATGTACCTCTGACATGACTCTAGGGCAGTAGAGTGATGTTCTTCCATGTCCCTTTAATTGGTCTGCATGTGAATGGGTAGGGGCGTATGGATGCATCCTAGATCTGTTTCTGTTTCTGATATGATATGATATGATATTGTCTGGTGAATGTGGCTGTGTGTGCAATACACGTCCTTCACAATTCTGGGAGCTAGCAACTCCACTTATGTGATTATGATATGATTATGATATGTTCTGTCTGAGCTCATGGTATTATTTTGGTTCTAATTCTGTTTATACAGGTGATTGTATAAATTCCTTACCTAACCTATACACCACATTTACAAAATATTCGTTATGCCTAAATTATGTTTCCCAAATTATAACACTTGTACTTCAGCATTTATATTTCGTTTCATTTTGTTTTATATCTGTTCACTAGGCTTTTTTAAGCTCAGCCGCATTTCTTTTCACCGCGGCAGGTATTCAAGATAGCTTTTGGGATAGCTTTTTGAGATTGAGAGTAGAGCTGAGTTGAAAATTTTGACCATAGTCATTTATGTAAGACTTCTGCTTTTGGTCTATTCTGTTTGTTCTGATGTAACACAATATTATTGTGACATCTTTACCCTTATTGGGTTGGGGTGTTACATAAATTGGCTAGATCAGACAAAAAATGGGATAAATCGACCAACTCGGTTACGGATTGAAATCGGCCAAGTCAGGCATACATCGGCTAAATAAAAAAAAATTGGTTAAATCGGGCATATAGTTTAAAAATTTTATAATTATATATATACAAATTTTTATCCAATTAATCCCCGTCTAACCGATTAATCACTAGGCGGTACTCCGCTGCCCGGCTAACACCTAGCGATTTTTGCAACCTTAGTTTTTAGACTCCACTTTTTCAGTTTTTATCAACCTTAGTTTTTAGACTCCCTTACCAAATGCACATCAATGTCAAAATGTTTAGGGCCCGTTTGGTTTGTAGATATGTTTAGGGTTAGGATTTGGATTTAGCTTTGAATTTGATTTGTGATTTGTATTTAGATTTGAGGTAGGAGAGAGAAAATATAATTTAAAAATATTTTATATATTAAAATATAAATAAAAAATTATTTATATTAATAATGAAGGATAAAAAAAAAAGTAGTGAAGAAGAAAGCATTTGGGCTCATTCTTGCCATAAAACCCCTATTTTTTGTAGATGGATAAATATTTTGGTTATGTGTATAAACCAAAATACGAAAAATACAACCAAACAATTGATTAAAAGTATCAAACCTAAAACCCAAGCAAACCCCTTAAACCAAACGGACCCTTAGTTTTTTCATGCAGGACTGGGTAGGCTGCAATTTGTATTGTGGACTTGTTCACACAAAACAAACTAATAAGAACCATATTATCAACATTTAGATCCTTTAAAATTTTTAAAATCCACATTATCTCACAAGTAGCAGATGCCATTGCCCTATACTCAGCTTCTGATGAGGATTTAGACAATGTAGCCTACTTCTAACTCTTCCAAGATACCAAACACCCATTAACAAAACACAATACCCAGATACATACCTTCTAGTCATGGGACACTTTGCCCGGTCTGAATCGGAATAAGAAGTGACTATAAAATCAGTTTTACATTTTGAAAAATCAATACCATTTCCAGGTGCAAGTTTCAAGTACTTAAGCACTCTTAAACCAATATCAAAGTGTGACTGCAAAGGTTCATGCATATGTTGGATTAAGCAATGAACTGCATAAGATATATTTGGCCTTGTCATGGTCAAATATATCAGTTTTCCCACAAGTTTTTGATAACTAGTAACATTTAACAAAAACTTATCACCATCAGACTCCTTATATGCCAAAATAATGTTTTCTGGCAAAGGAATCATAACTTGTCTGCAAGCCAGTAACCAAACTTCATGAAGTAATTCTAAACAATACTTTCTCTGGTTTAGACACAAACCAATTTGGTTTTCAAAACCTCAATTCCAAGAAAATATTTAACTCACCCAAATCTTTGATCTTAAATTAGTTTCTTAAGAATTTCTTAAAATTTTCAATCTCAGTTTCACTATTACCAGTTATAATTAAATAATCAACGTATACAAGAAAAAAATAAAGAAATATAAACAAGACTTGTTAAAAAACCCTAATTCTCTCTCTCTACTATGGGCGATTTTGGCGACTACCCTATCTCTTCATATCTGATCGTTTAACCCATCCTCTTTGATTCTATAAACCTTATAACGTTCTTGTTTCTGTATGTTAATCATTTGATTTTATCTTGTTAAGAAGTCCTTTATTTGGTGGCTGATCATTTAGGATTAAGTTTCTTGATTTTTTTTTTCTAGGGTCTCATCTTAATTGCTGCAATGGTTCATTACTGCTCTTAATTTAATATTCTTGGATAATCATTATGATGGGTGCTGGTTAAGCCTTGGTTCTTCTCGCTGGCTAAACCCTAATTTATTTGGGATTTGTTATTTTTTGAGTCGTCTATTTGTTTTTGTATCCGTTGTTAATTGATTGCGGGTTAGAGAGTGTGGAGGCTACTGCTTCATTGTCTAGTAACTTGGTTGCTAAGGATAAGAATGTTGATTATGCTACGTCTAATGGTAATGGCAGTAAGTCTTCATTTCCTTCCATATTTAAGGATAGTGTTCCAAAGAAATCGATTCAAGTTACGAAGTTGAGGAATGATGAGCGTGTGGATGGTGTTGATGTTGCTATCCCATGGCAAGCTGTAGAGGAGGTTAGTACACGTTTTGCTAATCCACTATATGGGTCCTTTATTGGTAAACGTCTTGTGTTTCCCATTATGGAAAATTATGTTAAAAATACTTGGGCTAATTTCGGTTTGGAACGCGTTATGCTTAGAAATGGTTTTTTCTTTTTCTAATTTGCTAATAAGACAGTGTAGAAACTAGAAGGGGGGGGGGGGGTTGAATAGTTTCACCGTTATTACTTACGTTTTAGAAAATTTACTTTACAAGTTGTGTTTATGAAAATGATTCGATTCGATCTTTAAGTGAAATCAACTAAACAATAAATACAAGCAATAACAAGTAAATAAGTAAAGATAAAGAAAGGAAATATCAAACCGGCACACGGGGATTTATAGTGGTTCGGCCACGAAGCTAACTCTTTCGCCCCTACTCCACTCCTCGAGTCTTGTAACAACCGTGATTTTAGCAGGTTTGTTTAACTGATAGTCTTGACTCGGTTGACGTTTGTTTGGTGTGTCGTAGGTGTTTGAAGTGATATAGGTGAGTTTTAGCACTAAATCCCTTTGCGTAAATGGTTGTTGTTGTGATTTGGAAAGTACAGAATTTGGGGAAGTTAATTTTGATCGCCTTTGTTGTGTAGAAATGACTTGTGAAGTTTTGGTATTTTTGTGTTTTTGCGTAACGAGTCTTCGTTCATGTATTTGAGCGTTAGCAAGTTACGAGGAGTTTGCTTTTGTGTGTTAAACATTTATAAAGAGTGAAAATCTATTTTTGGAAACTTTATTTTGAAAATGATAATTTTCCGAGTCATCGCAAAAACTAAGGGTTATCGCGTAAGATGTTAGGATTAACTGTAGGTACTCATAAAATATCAAAAGTATGAGGTTTTGAGTGTAATAAATTAATTTAATAAAAAAAATATAAAGAAAATATATAATTAAGGGGGCGGCTGGTTATGGGTCAAAGGGGGGAAAGGAAAACCCAATTTGAGTCCAAATATTACTCTTAGGCCCAAGGATTATCCATAATTAATATAAATATAAAACCAAAGTTCCCAAAGCTTCTTTTCCTGCAATTTTGGTCGAACACAAGGAGAAGATGTAACACCCCCAAAATTCGTACAGCGGAAGACTTACAAGCTTTCGGGGTGCTACTTGGATTGGTATACACAACACAAGTATAGCTAACTTGAAAGGAAATTTTTATTAAATAAACATTTCAAATTTTAGTTTGAAAGTTTACAAATAGTTAAAAATATAAAAGATAAGGCCCAAAAGGTTTAAAAGATTGGTCCCCAAAACAGTATCATAGTATTTGTCAATCCATCGTCCATGCCAGTATGCCAAGCCTTCAATAGTGATCATCCGCATGCATTATCCTATTCGCCAGAGAAAAACATGCTTAAAAGATTAGCTTTTGTTGGTGAGTTCATAGGTTTAAATCGAAAATAATAGTGGACCTGAAGAGTAAGCGCTATGTGAGTCTAGAAGGCATAGATAAGCATTCCAATCATCAACACAAATCCCAATCATAATAGCTTTCTTATCTTAGGAAAGATAAGTGGTCAAACTGAGCGGGCCCCTCTGGCAGTCACTAGACAGGTCCAAGAAACAGTAAGGAACCACCACATACTGCCCTGATCTTGGCCGTTCGCAGTAATCTACGCATATCTAGGTTCGGTAGCCCTAGCCTAAGGCAGACACTACTTCAAATCTACCATAACTAGTCCTCACAAGCTAACAAAACCAAAAACAGTAGCAGGTCCAAGAAATCGCTTTGCATGTTTTCTCCCCCAAGTTTAGAAAGCAGTAAAATACGCATAAAAGTGGGGCCATGAACTCACCTCGATTCCAGTGAAGCACAATCTCAAATATATCAGAACAGCCAATAATCAAATCAGAAATATACTCTAAGCAGCTAGAGAGCCTCAACACTTAAGTTATCTCGGCACAGCAATTATTAATAGCCATGTGAACTAGTTGTGCTCAAATAAGAGCATAGTTGCATTATACATTAAAGAATTAGAATACTTTAAAACCTTAAAATGTTTGAAAGTTTGATTATCATAAGTTGGTGATTGAGGATGTCACACCATTTATGAAATAGTATGTGACTATATCAAGATAGTTGGATGTACACATACAAGAATTTTACTTATTGAATTCTTGACATAAGTATTCTCAAAATTTTGATAGATCAAAGTTAATTGAAATAATGTCTTGTCAACAAGTATGATTGTCATTACTTAAGGCGTAATTGTCAACAAGTTATTACTTGAGATAAAATTCATCAACTAGAATTATCATGCATTGATCTATTTAGTATTTGGATAAGGGATATTAAGCAATTATTATTTATAATGAATTAAAGTACTTAGTACGTTTGTTTTCATTAATAATATATTGTATCCTATATTTGCATATTTAAATCCGTGAATGACTTATGTTATTCTAAATTGTCCGTTGTCGATTAATGATATGGGAATATCATTAAAGTAAGACAAATCTGAGTATTGGTTAGAATATACTTGAAAGTATATTGATGCGTTGTCATACCAATTTCACATGATATTCAATGAATTTAATATAGGACTTATCCCAACTACATGATTTTACTTTTTGGATCTTGTCATTAAGTAAATCATGATTTAAGTTATCCTCAAACTTGAGATACCAGATAAGTATCATGGATGTAGTTCATTTATGTGAAGTAATTTACCGCTATCCGTAACTAGTAGTTATAAGAATTATTTTCAAAAGTGTTGCAAAGTTCATGGGTTATTGCTTGTAGTCAAGAAAGAATTTATTCCTTCAAATTTGTTTTGAAGTTTAATACTGCTGGGCCCCTCGTGGGGTTGACAAGATGTTTGCATATGCACGCCCAAAGTCTATCTGGAATACGTTCAGATGTTTTGGTAATCTTGCTCAATCATAAACAACGAGAAACAAAATTGTTAATTAAAGAATGACTAAAGATCCATATCTTTATTAACGTGGTATTAGAAACAAAAGGATGATTATAATGATGAATCATTAAAGGTTTTTCCAGAAAACCTACCTCGAGTTGGTCTAGGGGCATTGGTGCGTTGCTAGACGCTAACCAATGTCATTACTCTATTAATAGATATCCAAGTGGGAGCTGTTAGAGTTTGTGGATAAATATTAATATGTGTATGACTAAAATCGAACTCGAGACTTTTGGATTGCACACATTACAAATGAGAATTAAAGTATAATAATTGATATATATTAAATGTTATATATATATATATAATTATTTAAACACAAGAAATAGCTAACGGTCGTTAGTATTTAACGGAATTGGCTAAAACTACCGTTAGATGAAAAGAACAAGGACTAGAATGAAAATAGAAGACAAGAAGGTTCCGGAACAACCCATATGGGTCTATGGCCGATTTTACTAGGGGGAGGGGAAACCCAACCCAAACCTAACTTGTTCACTAAGTTTTTCATTCAATATATAAACAAACATAGTGTAAGAACTTTGGTACCTTTTGTGCACACACACAAACCCTAAAAGTTTTTCCTTCTCTTTGTTTTCCCTTATGGCCAATCGATCAACAACCCTTATGGGTTTCTTTGATCGAAAATTTCATAAACAACTCTTGTGTTTTTGTTACTAGCATAACCTTTAATTCGTTATTAATTTGTGTGTACAATAACGAGGTAATTACTCACTATAGTAATTATCAAGGGATCGATTAACAAAACGGTAAAGGGTTAATTATTGATCCATATAAACCCCAATTAGGGTTCATACAATTGAAGGTTTATAAAGTTTGATTCTTGTTCTTGCTAGAATCACAAAGGTATGCTCATGTTTATGTTTATGTTAATCTTTTATATGTTATATGTTGGGTCTATTAGATTTGATGATACAAAACAAGAAAGAATGAAACAATAGGGACTTAATATGACAAGAAGGAATTCTACAAAATATGGAGAAGGACTTGCTTGCAAAAGAAGATTTATATTTTAGTCATTCGTAGTATTTTGTAAACCCTAATTCTCTATTATATAAAGAGATTAAGGGTACAGGTTTTATTATTAAGTCTTTCAATATGTAGTCGACTAAAGGTGTGTGTAACCTAGACGTAGGTTATAAACGTCTAGGGTTAGAAGTGTTTCGTGGCCTCAAGAATCTCTTGATTCCTGTTACAGATTAGGTGTAACCGTATTATTCTGATCAAATAATATTTGAGGCTTGGAGTGTTATTAAAGAGAAACCTTGTTTCAATAATAATGATATTTGTTTTAATTCCGCTGCGTATCATGTTATTAATCATTGTTATTGTTAACCCTAGTGCTTAAAACGATCCAAGGAGTCTAACAAACTCCACAATTGGCATCAGAGCCAGGTTAGCTCGTTACCTAGGGATTCTACAAGGTTTTTATTATTGTCGATGAAGCAATTTGAAGAAGGTATCGACAAAGTTTTATGGTACGATTTGTTTTTGTTTCTCTGTGACGTACAGTTAATTAAAATATTCATCATCGTATCTATTATTCTATTGGTCGAGGTATATTGAAGATGGCAAGAATTATGAATCTGGTATGTTGTCTTGCACATGAGGTATTGTATTATTTTCTCAAGCGACATATTATAATATTCTGTTCCTTATTCGATTTGTCATATTGCACAAGTGAATGTGAATTTTAATTCTACCTCGTACTGGTCATTAAGGACTGGTGAGAAGTATTTGGATTATATTTGTTACTTCGTACTGCTTGGTCGAATCTTTAATAGCTCGGTGGTTTATTAACTTTAATTGTTCGTGGGCCAGTGGAAGAAAAATTTGATCATGGGTCGGTTTATTATTGATGATAGCAGATTCAGATAATTTATTATTCGCTCATCATGGATCTGTCGTAGTAAATTAATTATGTGAAACATCTCATTGGTAAAGGTTAGGTAGTGGGTCGGTGATATATTGAATTTGATTGTTGATTGAGTTGTGAAGGGATGCGTTTGTAGAGTTTTGTGATTGGCTGATCCATCAAATAAATCCTTGTATTGACGAAGATACATGATTCAAGTGCTCCATTATTAAATACTCCGTATTTAATTCACCACCAAAGATTGATATATCAGTGTTTAATATTAAATTCTATTTAGTACTTGATATAATAATCTGGTGATTATATTGTCGGTCGATGGAGTATTTAATTGAGGAATCAATAGGTGGAGTACTATATTAAGATTGTGGATAAGTTTTTTACTGTCGAGGTTTTAGATTTTTGTGGGGCTGGTTATTAATTGATCAAAGTGGGAACATAGATGAATGTTAAAGTTACAATCGTACTACATTAAATTGGTTCAAATTGTGCTGCTGCAACTTGGATACTACTGCTACACATGGTATTTAATGCTGTACAAGTTACTGCTGCTACGAGTTATAGGTTTCTACTGGTACGTTTTGATACTGGTGCTCACTAAGAAAGTTTCTACTGCTGCTCACTAAGAAAGTTTCTGCTGCTGCGCTTAAAGTTATAATTTTTTTTCCTGCTGCTTAATACTACTTCTAGTTTTGTGTTTTTCTGCTCCTAAAGGGAAGCCGAGATGGGTTTTTCTGAGATTGTTTCTACATTGGTTCTTGGCTGATTATGAAGAGATTGGATTACACACATGGAATGGTTATTTGGTTCACACACACAAGGAGTTTGGTTTTTGTTCTTAATGTTTTAAAGGCTCGTATTTGGATTATTGATTAATTGGTTACGAAGGAAAATTGTTTATCTCTTATTTGAGATTGAAGTAAGGTTCACGAAGGCGTTTACTTATTTCATCATTGATATTTCTTGCTATCAATTGGTGACTTGCTTGGATATATGGTTTATGATTGGGACTTTGTTTATCTAGTTTTCATAGGTCAAGGGGTGGATGGACGAAGACCTAGTTAACTATCACCTAAAGGAGATACATTGTAGTACTCAGTGTCACACAAAGAAAGTCGTTGTGGATAATTTCAAGAGGTTTAGGGATTTGTTTCAGCAACACCAAATTCTCTATATCGTTCTTCAATCAACAATAGTGCAAGCTTAAGTAACGAGTTTGGGATATTTTACTTTGGTTTTAAGTTTGGTATATCAAGTTTTCTTCATAAGTGATCATTACATAGAGCCTACAGAATTGAAGATTCAAGAAGATGGTAAACATATTTGTTTCAGGGGAAGCTTATTGATTGAATATTTAACCATCTACATGAACCACTCGAGGGGAAGTTTATATTTCTTACATTCCCGATTTGTTGATTACAAAAAGGGGAAGAAATTTTGGAGTGGCATGGCATAGCTTAAGGGGAAGACATAATTGTTTCATTCATGGTGAGATTTAATTATCTCAATTTCTCTACTTCGTCTAGGGAAGTTCGTACAAGATTCGTAGTTGTTTTGTCATCATCAAATAGGGGAAGATTGTTGGGTCTATTAGATTTGATGATACAAAACAAGAAAGAATGAAACAATAGGGACTTAATATGACAAGAAGGAATTCTACAAAATATGGAGAAGGACTTGCTTGCAAAAGAAGATTTATATTTTAGTCATTCGTAGTATTTTGTAAACCCTAATTCTCTATTATATAAAGAGATTAAGGGTACAGGTTTTATTATTAAGTCTTTCAATATGTAGTCGACTAAAGGTGTGTGTAACCTAGACGTAGGTTATAAACGTCTAGGGTTAGAAGTGTTTCGTGGCCTCAAGAATCTCTTGATTCCTGTTACAGATTAGGTGTAACCGTATTATTCTGATCAAATAATATTTGAGGCTTGGAGTGTTATTAAAGAGAAACCTTGTTTCAATAATAATGATATTTGTTTTAATTCCGCTGCGTATCATGTTATTAATCATTGTTATTGTTAACCCTAGTGCTTAAAACGATCCAAGGAGTCTAACAAACTCCACATTATAGATGTTCCTTCGCTTCCCCATATGTGTTTACCTGTTTATACGATTGTCATGGTATTTATATTCTAACACTTTCAAGTGAGTGCTCACATGAAAAAAATTTGGATGTCATATGACAAGTTTAGACAACAGTCACAACACGGTAAGTGACGTGCACATCACAACATGCATATATGATGTTGTACTTTATTTATTAATTGTGTATTTTTTTTTTTATATATATGTATATCACTTCTCTTTTCAAAACTGTCATTGAAGAAATGAGACTATCACGTGTCACAACGATACACAAAATTATTTAAAAATAAGTAAATAAAAGTTGGTCAAGAACTCTCCTATATCTATAACTATACTATATATAATGTAGGAATGAATCTCTCTCCTCTTAGTCTTAAAATTTAGGGGTAATTGCATATATACCCACTAAAACTTGCATATTTGCATATTTTCCCAAAACATGCTTAAACATCATTGTACATTATGCATTTAAAACTTGTATTTTGAGGAATATGCCAATATGCAAGTTTCAATGGGTATATAAGCAATTCCCCCTAAAATTAAGACTTACAAGCTATAATGCTTATTGTACAATACACAAAGCACTATTAATGATCTTTCTCATCAATCTTAATTTTAAAACATACAAGTCTTAAAGTTTAATGTACAAAATACAAAGCACTATTAATGCGGTCAAGATATTTAATGTAGTCAATTAACTAACGAGTCAATAAATACAATTAATGACGTTATTAAAACACCCCTTACATAAGAAATACAAATTATCAAGCATATTGTACAACCATCTTAAACACAATTCCTGCATTAAATGTCACTAATACAAATAATAAAGCACATTATATAAATATTCAAGCCCGAACGTACACGGGCCAAACGGGCACGAGCCCGAATGGGCACGAGCCCGAATGGGCACGGGCCAAACGGGTTAATGTTATACGAATCGCTTTAAAAAAAACCCAAAAAGACGAAATAAATTCTTTAAGCGTAACACCTCAGTTATATTTAAAAAAATTAAATATATTATACGTTTTTATTTAAAATCGATTGTAATGTTCTACAATTGAGATAAACTTTGTATCTGTTAGTGTCATTTAACTTTTCAATAGGCAATACATGCCCATTACAAAAAAAGGGGAGGGCAAAATATGCCCACATCGTTTACAAATTAGCCCATTTTTTTTCTTATTTTGTGCACAAATTACCACCTCTAGTCATTATTATCACAATTGTATAATTAAAAACAGGGGATGTCTAACCAATGCCCTAAGGGCATTGGTTAAGCTTTGTCTTTTTGTGGTATTTAATTACCTAAATGGTCCTTATAATTGACACAAAATGATATATTTGGACAGGGACCCACAAAAAAAAAAATTAAAAATCACAAAAAAAAAAAACAAACAAAGCTTAACCAATGCCCTTAGGGCATTGGTTAGACATTCCCTTAAAAACATTGTCATTAGTTAATGAGTTAAAATACGTCACATGCAATTTTTGATATCAATAAATTTATTATAAAAAACATAATATACTAAAATACATGATTTACGAAAAATAATTATTTTAGGGTACCCGCCGTTGCAACGCGCGGATACCCAAAATAATATCACGTTTTTTTTTAATAAAAGTTGGTCAAGAACTCTTTACATGTAAGGAGTATTTATGCATTAATATACAACAAAAAACATAATATCACGTTTTTTTAATGCAGTAGGGACATATCTTGCTTCCTTGAAGCATGAGGCTACTAATTTCATCAACTTGTGTCTAATAAAATCAAGAGTAAATTACACCATTCGTCCTTGTGGTTTGCGTTGACCGCAGCCGTTCGTCCTTTGACCAAAAAAACTGCACCGTTAATCCTTAACGGGCATACGTTAAGCGCCATTAGTCCCTCCATCACTAACGCTCGTTAAGTGTTGTTACATTTTAAGTCCCATGAGGGTACACTGACCACAAGGACGAACGGTGCAATTTTTTTTTCTTTTTTTTTAATATGTTAGTAAGTTCCGTTTTCGTCCGTTTTTTTTGTTTTCGTCTGTTTTTTAATGTTTTCATCCGTTTTTTTTCGTTTTCGTATGTTTTTTTACGTTTTCGTCAGTTTTTTTTACGTTTTCCTCCGTTTTTTTTTACGTTTTCCTCTGTTTTTTTACGCTTTCGTCCGTTTTTTTACGTTTTCGTCCTTTTTTACGTTTTCGTCCGCTTTTTTACGTTTTCATCTGTTTTTTTACGTTTTCGTCCGTTTTTTTACGTTTTCGTCCGTTTTTTTTCGTTTTCCTCTGTTTTTTTACGTTTTCGTCCCTTTTTTTACGTTTTCGTCCATTTTTTTCGCTTTCGTTTGTTTTTTTTACGTTTTCCTCCGTTTTTTTTTACGTTTTCCTCTGTTTTTTTACGTTTTCGTCTGTTTTTTTACGTTTTCGTACCTTTTTTTACGTTTTCGTCAGTTTTTTTACGTTTTCGTCTGTTTTTTTACCTTTTGTCCGTTTTTTTACGTTTTCGTCCGTTTTTTTTTCGTTTTTGTCTGTTTTTTTACGTTTTCCTCAGTTTTTTTAGGTTTTCGTCCCATTTTTTACGTTTTCGTCCATTTTTTTCGCTTTCCTCTGTTTTTTTTACGTTTTCCTCTGTTTTTTTACGTTTTCGTCAATTTTTTTCGTTTTCGTCCGTTTTTTTACCTTTTCCTCTGTTTTTTTGCGTAAAAAAACGGACAAAAATGAAAAAAAATGGACGAAAACGTAAAAAAAAGGGACGAAAACGTAAATAAAACAGAGGAAAACGAAAAAAAAACAGACAAAAACGTAAAAAAACAGACGAAAGCGAAAAAAATGGACAAAAACGTAAAAAATGGGACAAAAACGTAAAAAAATAGAGGAAAACGTAAAAAAACAGACGAAAACGTAAAAAAAGGGACAAAAACGTAAAAAAACAGACGAAAACGTAAAAAACGGACGAAAACGTAAAAAAATGGACGAAAACGTAAAACAACGGACGAAAAAGTAAAAAACAGAGGAAAACGTAAAAAAACGGAGGAAAACGTAAAAAAACAGATGAAAGCGAAAAAAAATGGACGAAAACGTTAAAAAAGGGACGAAAACGTAAAAAAACAGACAAAAACGAAGAAAAACAGACGAAAACGTAAAAAAACGGACGAAAACGTAAAAAAACAGACGAAAACGTAAAAATCGGACGAAAACGTAAAAAAAAGGGACGAAAACGTAAAAAAACGGACGAAAACGTAAAAAAACAGAGGAAAACGTAAAAAAACGGAGGAAAACCTAAAAAAAACAGACGAAAACGTAAAAAAAAACAGACGAAAACAAAAAAAAACGGATGAAAACGTAAAAAAACAGACGAAAACAAAAAAAACGGACGAAAACGGAACTTACTAACATATTAAAAATAAAAGAAAAAAAAGGAAAAAAAAATTGCACCGTTCGTCCTTGTGGTCAGTATACCCTCATGGGACTTAAAATGTAACAACACTTAACGAGCGTGAGTGATGGAGGGACTAATGGCGCCTAACGTATGCCCGTTAAGGATTAACGGTGCAGTTTTTTTGGTCAAAGGACAAACGGCTGCGGTCAACGCAAACCACAAGGACGAATGGTGTAATTTACTCTAAAATCAAAATTATTTGGGCAATTCATTAATTGCTTTCTACTTTGAGTTGACGACTCCATTCAAGTTGCATCTAGCATACTACTACCTCCGTCCCATAAAAACTGTCCAGCTTGACTTTTTAGAGTCAAATTGGTTCAACTTTGATCTTATTTATTTTTGTGAGTATTATATAATACTTTATGAAAAATATATGAATGGATTGAGCTTTAAGTGTGTTTTTCATTGGTATAATTTTTGATCAAGCATTATATAACACATAAAAAATATTTAAGGTTAAAGTTGAACCAGTTTGACTCTGAAAAGTCAAACTGGACAGTTTTTATTGGACGGATGGAATTGCATTTGGGAAGTGATTTGTACACTCCCAGAAATGATTAGCACATTCAAATTTTGAATATGTTGACATTTATAACCTCACCTTATTTGGACTTATTCTTATCCTGTAACATTTTGAGTGTGCTAATTATTTTTGAGAGTGTGCAACTCACCTCCTATTAAGATTCGATTAGATATATTCAAATCTACATGGACCAGCAAAGTGAGGGACCACGAAGAAAATTAATTGCAACCACATCATGACATGATGCACAACTAGTGAATGGGTTCTAATCCAGTAGGGACGTGTCATTAAAGGTCGTCACTTTCTGTAACTCCTTTGATCGAATTTAGAGTAGCTCGTTGATGATCAGATTCGAAAATATACCATAGGTGAGATCAATATAAAGCTCATATTTATCATAAAACCAATCAACCAATCAAGCAATCATGACCATACACTTTTTTTACCTAAATTAATATAAAATTATTTTTCACCTTTTTTTAAAAACAACATATCTTACAAACGGTAAATATTCAAGCTACAAAAAATACACCATCGCGACGAGAATTAAATCTTTATATAGATATTCATTGTTATATACTTTCGACAATTTTTTTTTCGACGATTTTTTTTTTTTAATTTCCGCCCAGAAAAATTACATGTGATTCTTAAAAATCAATATGATTCTTACGAATCACATGTGATTTTTACAAATCACATATGATTCGTAAAAATTACATATGATTTGATTTTAATGAATCACATGTGATTTTTCTGGTCGGGAATTTTGAAAAAAAAAAGTTCGTCGAAATTATATATAACAATGCATATCTATAGAAAGATAATTTAATTCTCGTCGCGATGTTATGATTTTTTTCGTGTAATAATTAACGGTTTACGAGATATTTAATTTAAAAAAAATTGTTAAAGTCTATTTTTTTTTTATTTTGATAAAAAAAATTAATGGCTAAAATTGGTTCATTGGTTATATAGCAAACATAAGTTCTATATTGATCTTTTGCCACTATTGGGCAACTCAACAATATTTTGACAAGTGTCCTTTATTTCATTATTACAGTACATTAAAAGTACATGTTGCCTTAAAAGTAAATGTTGCCCAAAAAACAAATGACATTTGTTAAAAATATGGTTGAGTTATACAGTTGCCCAGTCGTCTTTGTATCTTTTGGACTTTTGAAAAATGAAAGAGTAAAGACTGATGTGCCCCTTAGGTGACGTCCTTTTTGGGAATGTTCCCATTATTAAATTAATATAAAGATTGGCCAATAAACATTTTCCGGGTATGAAACTTAACATAAACTATTTAACTTATATTAGAACTTCCGAATATCAAAAATGAAAGTGTTTATAAGAATAAAAGAACCAATAATCAAATATCCGCTTAATAACCGATACCAAGTATCAACCAATGATTCTATTAGAAAAGTGTATTTACAAATTGTAAAACCCCAACCCGACAAGGGTAAAATGTCACAATAATATGGTGTTACATCAGAACAAACAGAACAGATCAAAAGCGGAAGTCTTAAATAAATAACTTACTTCAAATAACTATGGTCAAGAATCTTCAATTCAACTCTACTCTCAATCCCAGAAACCATCCCAAAGCTAGCTTGAATACCGGCCGCGGTAAAAGAAAATGCGGCTGAGCTTAAAAAGCCCAGTGAACGGATATAACAATAATAAACTGAAAATAAATGCTGAAGTACAAATGATATATTTTGGGGAAAAACATATTTGGGTATCACGGATAATACGGAAATAAAATGTATAGGTTAGATAAGGAATTCATACAGTCACCTGTACGAACAGAGTTAGAACCATAATAATACCATAAGCTCAGAAACAGATAACTTATCATAATCATAATTCACACATTAGGCAACATAATGGAGTAGCTAGCTCCCAGAATTTGCGAAGGACGTGTATTGCACACACAGCCACATTCACCAGACAAATCATATCATATCATATTATACCATATCATATCAGAAACAGAAACAGATCTAGGATGCATCCATACGCCCTTCCCAACACATAAACATTTGCAGCCAAACAAAGGGACGTGGCAGAACATCACTCTACTGCCCTAGAGTCATGTCAGAGGTGCATCCTTGACACGGACATGGAACCTCCATGCCTAGTGAAACTCATGAAATCAAATGGTTCATAATTAAGGGTTCAAAACATAATTTTCATATCAAAAGTTCAATAACAAAGTTTTCATATCAAAGGTTCAAAAGTAGAAGGTTCATAGTAAAGGTTTAAATCAGAAGGTTCAAAACAGAAGTTGTAATCACGAGGGAAACCTTAAGAATAAGGTCAGAATATCCGTACCTTAGCAAAGCAATGAAATATCAGGAAAGATTCACAGAAGGGAAGAGTTCACTTCTTCTTCAATATATTTATACCTGAATTTGAGTTCATTTTATCATTAATAACTTTGTCTTAAATCGGATTCCGCCTTTTAGTCAATTTTCCATATTAAGTAGGTTTCCCAAGTTAGTAAGTTCCTTTAGTTGGAAAATTTGTACATTAAATGAGGTTTAAGCTTTAGGTAAATCATATTATGGAATTAGGGTTTCGTTATGGCAATAATTATAGTTTAAGCTAAAACATGTCAACTCTCAAAAGTTTAGGGTTAATATGTTAACTATCCATAATTTAGAATTTAATATATAATTATTCCAAAGTTAAGGTCCTAAGTGTAAAAATTACATTTTCCACACTTTATACGAATAACCCATAAGTTTTCCATATTTACAATTTCAATCCTTTAATTTTATTAAGGTTACAAATTAAACCTTTTACTTAATTAAATTACAATTTAATCCTTATAGTATTCATACTTACACATTAAGCCCTTAATTATTTGAATTTACACATATTACCCTTCAATATTATATCTATTCAAAACAGCCCTTAACTTTCATAATTTACAAGCTTAACCCCTTAATTAAAATAAATACAATTTACACCTTTTTAATTATAGAAATTACAAATAAATCCTTTTAATTACCAAATTTGCCCATTACACCCTCATACTTAATTTATACAGATTCCTCATGTAATTTTATGATTTCCAAAATTAACCTTCATGTTTAATAATTTACAAAACGCATCTTTGTATTTATAAAATTCCAATCGGTTTATATCAAAACTCATCAAACCCAAACCCTCAATTTACCCAATCATTACTAGCATTAAATTCAAGCTTAAAACACATTAATAAACCAGGTTCAACATCGAAACCCTAACCCTAACCCTCTTTCTATTTCTTTTTCTTTTTCTTTTATTCTCTTTTTCTCTATTAAGCCGATTGCAAAACAAATCCAAACTTGGTTTCTAGGTCTTGAAATTTATGAAGCTTATTTTTCTGATGTTATATGACTTGTAAAAGACCAGAATAAAATATTTTGATGATATCTATGAAAAAAAACAAAACCAAGAAAGTTACCAGTAGTAAAACAATACTGAAACCCGGCTCGTTCAATAAGCTTAGCACTAAGAGCATTAAAAGCAGCAGGACCCTGATGAACACCAGGTGTCTCAAGCAGCTCCCTCAGCTTCTTTGCCGGAGAAAAACCCTCCAACCCACCACCACTGCCCATTTTGAAAGTAGGTTCGTGTAAACCAAAGAAGCAAATATCAAGATGATCTCTAAACTATCCGGATGAGGAGGTTATATAGCCTCTACTTGCAATCTGGTCCGTGTACAACCAATAATAACAAAACTAACACCAAAGTGATATTAGTGAAAAGCTAGTTATAAAATATATGCACTTAACCCCCTTAAGTTACATAAGCTTGCAAAAGAGACTTTCTAATTTGAGTAAATTACACCGTTCGACCTTGTTGTTTGCGTTGACCGTAGCCTATCATCCTTTGACCCAAAAAAATGCACCGCCTGTCCTTAAGTGGCAAACGTTATGCGCCGTTCGTCCTTCTCTCTAACGGCAGTAACTAACGCCTCGTTAAGTCACCTAACTTGAGGGTATTTTGGTTTTTTTCCTTTATTTTTAACTTCATCTTCTTTCATTATCTATCTTTTCACTCCAACAATAACTACCCACCATCTCCGTTATTCATCTTCATCACCATCCATCACCGCCACTTTATTTTTAAAACACATAAAAAATCAAATCAAAACACCCAATTCAAAACCATATATCACATTCAAACACATAATAATTCAAAGCACCCATCACCACCATCTCTTTTTAACAACAAAATTCAAACCCATAATTTATCATCTTTTTTAACTCATCATCATCATCATGTACTAGAACAACAAAATCAACTACTTTTAATCTCCTAAAAGATAACCGTATCACTATCATCTTCTTTTTCTACCCATCATAAACCCACAACCACCATCATCTTCAACAATAAAAATTTCTACCCATCACACACTTGCAAATAACATCACCACCCAATCTACTATTTCTCTCGCGGCCAAATCTTCACTGAGTGATTCGTGCTCCGTCCCAACAATGACAGAAAACGCCCAGATCTACGAGTGTGAGTGCGATTGTGTATGTGTTTTCCCCGATTTCCAGATCTATACTTAAGTGTTGCATAAAAATTATGAAATAAAAGAGGTGAACAAAAGATGAAAAGGGCGTATAACCTGTGCTTTCGGTTTAAAGCTTATGTTGGTGAAGATTTTTGTTAGGGAGGCCAACTAATTATTATTATTATTATTATTATTATTATTATTATTATTATTATTATTATTATTATTATTATTATTATTATTATTATTATTATTATTATTATTATTATTATTATTATTATTATTATTTTGGATGTGTGTATGTATGTGTGTAAGGGTGTGTTTGGTGTAGATGTTTTAATAGTCAAAATTTTAGGTGTATATTTAGGTTATTGAAAAATCAACATAATTTTGTATTTTTGATTTTTAAGGAATCAAAATATATAGTTTAATCAAGAGCATATAGTTTTAAGTCAAGATCATGGGACAGCAGTGATGTTTAGGGTCTTTTGTAAGATGAGTATAAGAAAATGTGGTCGAAAAAATATTATAGATGTTTTGATATATTTGGATAAATCTGGAAACAACTGGAAAAAGCTCGAAGATCTTCAAGTGTTCTTCAATTTGTATGTAAAGAAAAACATAAATTATAAGAAAAATTATAGGAGGAAAAGAGTGTTGTGATGGAATTAGAACTTGTGTGTGTGATGGCTTGTGTGAAAAGATAGATGATGAAAGAAGATGAAGTTAAAAATATAAGGAAAGGACCAAAATACCCTCAAGTTAGGTGACTTAACGAAGCGTTAGTTACTACCGTTAGAGGGAAGGATGAACGGCGCATAACGTTTGCCACTTAAGGACAGACAGAGCATTTTTTTGGGTCAAAGGATGATAGGCTGCAGTCAACGCAAACCACAAGGACGAACGATGTAATTTAATCCTTATAATTTTAACACCCTCCCTCAACCTTGTGCAGATCCTAAAACTCTTGTAAGAATATCTGCAACTTGGTTTTTAGCAGCGTTGCAAAAATCGGCCAAGGCGACCGATAATCCGCGCCTAGGCGCTAGGTGGGGATTAGCCTCCCGGATTTTCACTAATCGGTTTGGTCAAAAATTGGTCAATATAACGATTAATCGGATAAAAATTAGGCATAAATTGTAATACCTAAAATTTTAAAAGCATGTAAAATGACCAAAATACCCCTAAGATTAAAAATTTGCATTAACACATAAATAATACCAAATAAACCTTAAAAATTGGAAATTTGGCAACATATGATCAAATAAATTGTGGATAAATAAAATTTGTCAATTGGTAAAAGTACAAATATATTTCCTGCATAAAAATTAATTAAAGGTCCAAATATATATTTATGTATATATATTATAATAAATTAAAAGAGATAAAATACAAATATAATTAGGAAACTTGTAAATTATCTTGATTAGGCCTTATCTCATAATATGTCAACCTAAGATAAGTACCCCACCCCTGCATATAAGGCTCCTACACGTTTTCTTTTCCCTAAAACCTTAAATAGACCCAAAGAAACTCAAACCGAACCCTAAAATTATCTAAAAACGATCCAAAGTATTCTGGTACTCCTAAGTATTTTTCTTGGATGTGTTTCATGCTTAAGAAGGTGAGGAAAATCGTAGCTAGGGCTGTGGTACCTTGATTCGATCGCTAGGAGTTTTTGGGTTTAATTTATTCAAACCAAGAAGAAGGAATTGTTCTGCTCAATCCATTCGTCCAATAATCTTTCTGGTATTTTTCTAGCATCCAAATATATCATATATAATCAGTATAAAATGTTATAATCAAACCATGCATGCAAATATGATCATACGAATTTATATAAGCTAAAAACCCTAAAATCGACTAAAAAACTGTAATCAGTTCATGCGATTTTTTGAGCTTTGTATATATTTTATTCTGGTCCTTTATACATCATATAACATTAGAAAAATAGTTCTCATAATTTTCGACACATGGAAAGTTAGTTTGGATTTTATTTGTAATCGGTTTAATTAAGAAAAAGAAAATAAAAGAAAAAGAAATCGAAAAAGGTTAGGGTTAGGGTTTGATGAGTTTTGCTTAAAACCGATTGTATATAAAAAGTGAAAAGGTGTGTTTTGTAATTTTATAAACTTAAGGATTATTTTTGTAAAGTATATTGGACCAGGGGTGAACTGAATAAAATATAACATGAGGGTGTTAGGTGTTAATTTTGTTACTAAAAGGGGTTAAATTGTAATTATATATATTTAATTAATCTGATTTGTATTTTGATTAAAATAAAAGGTCTATTTCAAAAATTATGAAAACCTAAGGGTTAATTCGTATATAATTTATTTGAGGGGCTAAAGGAGTAAGTTTGGTAATTAAAAGGATTTATTAGTAATTTCTATAATTAAATGGTATAAATTGTATTTATTTTTAATTAATGGGTTAAACTTGGAAATTATGAAAGTTAAGGGCCGAATTGAATAGTCTTGAACTTAAAGGGTATAAATTATAATTTACTAAAGTATATTGTTTAATTCCTAAAATATGAAAATAAATGGACTAATTTAGACAATATGTAAAACTTATGATATTTACATGTAAAACCATATAATTTAATATAAGTATACTTTAAACCCTAAACTATAATAATTTAGTTCTAATAAATCCTAATTCCATAATAATGATTTATTTAAAGACTTAACCTAATTTTAATGTGAAAACTTACTAATTTGAGATACTTACTAAATATGGAAAGTTACTAAAAATGGAAAGTTGACTAAAAGGAGGAATTTAATTTAAGATAAAGTTATTAATAATAAGATGATCCTAATTTAGGTAAATATATTGATGAAGAAGTGAACTCTTCCCTTTCTGTGAATCTTTGCTATGAACAGATATTCTGACCTTATTCTTAAGGTTTCCTTTGTAATCTGAACCTTTGGTATGAACCTTTGCTATGAACCTTCTGTTTTGAACCTCTGATATGATAAACTTTGCTATTTGAACTTTCTGATATGACAAATATGTTTTGAACCTTTATTATGAACCTTATGTTACCTGAGCTTCACTAGGCATGGGGGTTCCATGTCTGTGTCTGAGATGCACCTCTGACATGACTCTAGGGCAGTAGAGTGATGTTCTTCCATGTCCCTTTAATTGGTCTGCATGTGAATGGGTAGGGGCGTATGGATGCATCCTAGATCTGTTTCTGTTTCGATATGATATGATATGATATGATATGATATTGTCTGGTGAATGTGGCTGTGTGTGCAATACACGTCCTTCACAATTCTGGGAGCTAGCAACTCCACTTATGTGATTATGATATGATTATGAGATGTTCTGTCTGAGCTCATGGTATTATTTTGGTTCTAATTTTGTTTATACAGGTGACTGTATAAATTCCTTACTTAACCTATACACCACATTTACAAAATATTCGTTATGCCTAAATTATGTTTCCCAAATTATAACACTTGTACTTCAACATTTATATTTCGTTTCATTTTGTTTTATATCTGTTCACTAGGCTTTTTTAAGCTCAGCCATATTTCTTTTCACCGCGGCAGGTATTTAAGATAGCTTTTGGGATAGCTTTCTAAGATTGAGAGTAGAGCTGAGTTGAAAATTTTGACCATAGTCATTTAGAGTAAGTCATTTATGTAAGACTTCTGCTTTTGGTCTATTCTGTTTGTTCTGATGTAACACAATATTATTGTGACATCTTTACCCTTATTGGGTTGGGGTGTTACATAAATTGGCTAGATCAGACAAAAAATGGGATAAATCGACCAACTCGGTTACGGATAGAAATCGGCCAAGTCAGGCATACATCGGCTAAATAAAAAAAATTGGTTAAATCGGCCAAATCAGGCATAAAGTTTAAAATTTTTATAATTATATATATACAAATTTTTATCCAATTAATCCCCGTCTAACCGATTAATCACTAGGCGGTACCCGGCCGCCCGGCTAACACCTAGCGATTTTTGCAACCTTAGTTTTTAGACTCCACTTTTTCAGTTTTTATCAACCCATATAATGATATACAACATTTTCCGTTACCAAATGCACATCAATGTCAAAATGTTTAGGGCCCGTTTGGTTTGTAGATATGTTTAGGGTTAGGATTTGGATTTAGCTTTGAATTTGATTTGTGATTTGGATTTAGATTTGAGGTAGGAGAGAGAAAATATAATTTAAAAATATTTTATATATTAAAATATAAATAAAAAATTATTTGTATTAATAATGAAGGTTAAAAAAAAAAAAAAAAAAAAAAGTGAAGGAGAAAGCACTTAGGCTCATTCTTGTCAGAAAACCCCTATCTATTGTAGATGGATAAATATTTTGGTTATGTGTATAAACCAAAATACGAAAAATACAACTAAACAATTGATTTAAAGTTTCAAACCCAAAACCCAAGCAAACCCCTTAAACCAAACGGACCCTTAGTTTTTTCATGCAGGACCGGGTAGGCTGCAATTTGTATTGTAGACTTGTTCACACAAAACAAACAAATAAGAACCATATTATCAACATTTAGATCCTTTAAAAATTTTAAAATCCACATTATCTCATAAGTAGCAGATGCCATTGCCTTATACTCAGCTTCTGATGAGGATTTAGACAATGTAGCCTACTTCTAACTCTTCCAAGATACCAAACACCCATTAACAAAAACACAATACCCAGATACATACCTTCTAGTCATGGGACACTTTGCCCGTTCTGAATCGGAATAAGAAATGACTTTAAAATCAGTTTTACATTTTGAAAAATCAATACCATTTCCAGGTGCAAGTTTCAAGTACTTAAGCACTCTTAAACCAATATCAAAGTGTGACTGCAAAGGTTCATGCATATGTTGGATTAAGCAATGAACTGCATAAGATATATTTGGCCTTGTCATGGTCAAATATATCAGTTTTCCCACAAGTTTTTGATAACTAGTAACATTTAACAAAAACTTATCACCATCAGACTCCTTATATGCCAAAATAATGTTTTCTGGCAAAGGAATCATAACTTGTCTGCCAGCCAGTAACCAAAATTCATGAAATAATTCTAAACAATACTTTCTCTGGTTTAGACACAAACCAATTTGGTTTTCAAAACCTCAATTCCAAGAAAATATTTAACTCACCCAAATCTTTGATCTTAAATTTGTTTTTTAAGAATTTCTTAAAATTTTCAATCTCAGTTTCACTATTACCAGTTATAATTAAATCATCAACATATACAAAGAAAAATAAAGAAATATAAATAAGACTTGTTAAAAAAAACCCTAATTCTCTCTCTCTCTCTCTCTCTACTATGGGTGATTTTGGCGACTACCCTATCCCTTCATATCTGATCGTTTAACCCATCCTCTTTGATTCTATAAACCTTATAACGTTCTTGTTTCTGTATGTTAATCATTTGATTTTATCTTGTTAACAAGTCCTTTATTTGGTGGCTGATCATTTAGGATTAAGGTTCTTGTTTTTTTTTTTTCTATGGTCTCATCTTAATTGCTGCAATGGTTCATTACTACTCTTAATTTAATATTCTTGGATAATCATTATGATGGGTGCTGGTTAAGGATTGGTTCTTCTCGCTGGCTAAACCCTAATTTATTTGGGATTTGTTATTTTTTGAGTCGTCTGTTTGTTTTTGTATCCGTTGTTAATTGATTGCGGGTTGGAGAGTATGGAGGCTACTGGTTCATTGTCTAGTAACTTGGTTGCTAAGGATAAGAATGTTGATTATGCTACGTCTAATGGTAATGGCAGTAAGTCTTCATTTCCTTCCATATTTAAGGATAGTGTTCCAAAGAAATCGATTCAAGTTACGGAGTTGAGGAATGATGAGCGTGTGGATGGTGTTGATGTTTCTATCCCATGGCAAGCTATAGAGGAGGTTAGTACACGTTTTGCTAATCCACTATATGGGTCCTTTATTGGTAAACGTCTTGTGTTTCCCATTATGGAAAATTATGTTAAAAATACTTGGGCTAATTTTGGTTTGGAACGCGTTATGCTTAGAAATGGTTTTTTCTTTTTCTAATTTGCTAATAAGACAGTGTAAAAACTAGAAGGGAGGGGGGGAGGGGGTTGAATAGTTTCACCGTTATTACTTACGTTTTAGAAAATTTACTTTACAAGTTGTGTTTATGAAAATGATTCGATTCGATCTTTAAGTGAAATCAACTCAACAATAAATACAAGCAATAACAAGTAAATAAGTAAAGATAAAGAAAGGAAAGATCAAATCGGCACATGGAGATTTATAGTGGTTCGGCCACGAAGCTAACTCCTTCGCCCCTACTCCACTCCTCGAGTCTTGTAACAACCGTGATTTTAGCAGGTCTGTCTGACTAATAGTCTTGACTCGGTTGTCGTTTGTTTGGTCTGTCGTAGGTGTTTGAAGTGATATAGGTGAGTTTTAGCACTAAATCCCTTTGCGTAAACGGCTGTTATTGTGATTTGGAAAGTATGGAATTTGGGAAAGTTAATTTTGATCGCCTTTGTGGTGTAGAAATGACTTGTGAAGTTTTGGTATTTTTGTGTTTTTGCGTAACGAGTCTTCGTTCATGTATTTGAGCGTTAGCAAGTTACAAGGAGTTTGCTTTTGTGTGTTATACATTTATAAAGAGTGAAAATCTATTTTTGGAAACTTTATTTTGAAAATGATAATTTTCCGAGTCATCGCAAAAACTAAGGTTTATCGCGTAAGATGTTAGGATTAACTATAGGTACTTATAAAATATCAAAAGTATGAGGTTTTGAGTGTAATAAATTAATTTAACAAAAAAAATATTAAAAAATTATATAATTAAGGGGGCGGCCGGTTATGGGTCAAATGGGGGAAAGGAAAACCCAATTTGAGTCCAAATATTACTCTTAGGCCCAAGGATTATCCATAATTAATATAAATACAAAACCAAAGTTCCCAAAGCTTCTTTTCCTGCAATTTTGGTCGAACACAAGGAGAAGATGTAACACCCCCAAAATTCGTACAGCGGAAGACTTACAAGCTTTCGAGGTGCTACTTGGATTGGTATACACAACACAAGTATAGCTAACTTGAAAGAAAATTTTTATTAAATAAACATTTCAAATTTTAGTTTGAAAGTTTACAAATAGTTAAAAATATAATAGATAAGGCCCAAAAGGTTTATAAGATTGGTCCCCAAAACAGTATCAGAGTATTTGTCGATCCATCGTCCATGCCAGTATGCCAAGCCTTCAATAGTGATCATCCGCATGCATTATCCTATTCGCCTGAGAAAAACATGCTTAGAAGGTTAGCTTTCGCTGGTGAGTTCATATGTTTAAAATGAAAATAATAGTGGACCTGAAGAGTAAGCGCTATGTGAGTCTAGAAGGCATAGATAAGCATTCCAATCATCAACACAAATCACAATCATAATAGCTTTCTTATCTTAGAAAAGATAAGTGGTCAAACTGAGCGGGCCCCTCTGGCGGTCACTAGACAGGTCCAAGAAACAGTAAGGAACCATCACATACTACCCTGATCTAGGCCGTTCGTAGTAATCTACGCATAGCTAGGTTCGGTAGCCCTAGCTTAAGGCAGACACTACTTCAAATCTACCATAACTAGTCCTCACATTCTAACAAAACCAAAAACAGTAGCAGGTCCAAGAAATCGCTTTGCATGTTTTCTCCCCCAAGTTTAGAAAGCAGTAAAATACGCATAAAAGTGGGCCATGAACTCACCTCGATTCCAGCGAAGCACAATCTCAAATATATTAGAACAGGCAATAATCAAATTAGAAATATACTCTAAGCAGCTAGAGAGCCTCAACACTTAAGTTATCTCGGCACAGCAGTCATCAGCAGCAAAGAGAGTATCATTTATCTGGCAACGGCGACTACTGAGTCGGCACTACCTAATAATATCAATACGCTTCAGAATAAATCTCAAATAAACATTTTCCAAATCCCGAACGTATTTCATTTTCATTTCCAAAAACTCTTTTTCATATCCGTTTTAATGTTTGGTATCGTCGTGTGTGTGTGTAGTGTCGACTCATCAAGACTCGAGTGAACTCACGCTTCCCAAGCATTCCACCAAGTAAAACCACAACAATCTACATGAAAAGCTCTTATGGTCTAATAAGTCCTGAAATTAAATTGTCAAAGCTTATTGAACTAGTCACCCCAATAAACTTTACAATGCATTCATCATACTTATTCCTCCAAAACCACGTCACAACCTAAGGCGTCGTAGGATATGTCACCCATTATTAAACCTTTCCGACGTATCTAACGAGGTTTTATGCGGGTCGTAACCAAATGGCTCATTAGTTACGTAGATAAGGTGTATTAATGTCGAATATCCGTGACTCGCAACTATATACATAATGTTTAGCATTAGAGAAAATCCTAGTTTTGTGTGCACTCGAAACATTTAATAACTTGTGTCTAATAAGCTTTCATTCGTAAAAACATTTAGGTTTTACTTTACGAAACATTCCCTTCTTGTCGAATAATATTTCCCATTGTTAATATAATAAAGTTGCCATCAAATATTAATTCACGTTTATTAGTCAATTAATATTTAACGTTAACGTTATTATTATTTAACTTAACACTATATATATATATATGCTCATATATATACACATATTTCAGCGCGCGCGCATATATATATATATATATATATATATATATATATATATATATATATATATATATATATATATATATATATATATATATATATATATAAAAAAGTATTGTATCGTCTTATTTCATTTTACAAATTATTATTCATTTCGAGTTCACGAGTTCCGGTTATCACTTCCGAACTTTGTAATAAATAAATGTCCATCTATGATTTACTAATCCATGTCATGGCGTTGTCAGAGTCAACTATGGACTAGAGAGTCAAAGTAATTCCGACGTTGCGCAAAGTTCACAAGCATAAACAAACTATGCTATTAGAATAATCCAACGTCAAACTCACAACTCCACAATCACAACTTCAATCCCTCGTGACTGACTACGGTTCACGTCTAACCTAGTCCCCGTCAACTACTAATCATCACAATTAACCACTTCATCTAAAATAAATCAATATAACCCAAAAATTGGCCGAGACTCGTGGTCTCGGCTACCCATTCCCCCGGCCACAACTACAACAATGATACAATAACAACAATAATAATGGCAACTCAACAACTTCAAACCATTTGCCGAGACCTTGAGGGTCTCGGTTTGTTTTTCCCGTCACCACTCCAAACCAAACGGACACTAAAATATTCCCAAAATCAAAAACCGAGTCCACAATCCAAATCCAAAATCAAAAATATCAAGAACAACATCAATATCGTGAGCTCATGCTCACGGTTTACTCGACTAGACATAGACAAACAAAACACAACTCGGATACCATTTCATATTATTTTCATTTTTGTAAATCCAAAACCTTAAACCCACTAGTTTCTAGCCCGAAAATTCAAAAATAATCCGAGTTGACTTGGTGGTGAGTCAACCCACGCGTAAAACGCGTTTTCTTACCGTTTCTTCACACGATCTACAAGCTTAAGGTGTCTTAATGGTGGTGGCGGTGTTGTGAGGTGACCAGCGGTGATGGTGGTAGCAGGGTGGCAGCCGGCGGTTGCTAGAGAGAGGAGAGAAAGAAAGATACGAGATGAAAATGAGAAGAAGAAACATGTGAAGTGGGAGGGTTAGGGTTTGGGTATATAACCCGGAAATTACAAAATAGTCCCTGTCTCTTCTATTTTTTCACAAAGGGTGCCAAAACAAGGACTTACGGTTAATTTTTAATGAACTATCCCGAAAATATTAATCACGAGCATTGTTAAACATCGTCAACAAAATCTTTAATCGCCACCCTTCACTTTAAATATACTTTTCCATTAAATTTGATAATTAACATGTTTATAAAGACAAAACGTAACCATATCTCATTAAATCCTTACTCTTACTTCCCGAGCCCATATTTGTTATAAAAAATCCTCAACACGCGTCTATTTATACGCCATCATTTTTAAATAGCTCAATGAAAACAATATGACTTGGCTTAGATTGCCAGATTTTTCATGAATAAGATTTCGACGAGCTCCTCAAAGGAGTTTGACGTTCATCCTCATGGGATAGAAAATTTTCAGCGATAACTTCTCCCGAAAGTGTGCTTCTAGATTACCCGTCAAGAGTCTTGTGGACTTTGCTAAGTCCCGATGCAAGTACAAGTATTGTGAGTCTAATTCTAACAAGAATTCTTAAACGAAACAGAGTAGCAAGGATTAAATTTCTCATGTTTACGAAACGTATTTCACCATCTCTAGGTGATACCTTAATCACCCTCTTGCTCTACCTCTCAGATCTTACTATTCATTTCAGTGGTCTCACGAATGTCAATCAATATAGCGAACTTGCTGTTTCCAATTCCAGCTCAGCAAGAGTTAGGTCGGCGCATACGACCATAAAGAGTTTTGAACGACATGATCTTAATGTCGGTCGGTTTTCATTAACTCAGGAACATTTGGGGAGAGGCGGATGTTTCTCCCAGCCTCCTTTCAAAGTTACTAATGATAGCTCAAAGCTTTATTCTCGACGTACTAACGATTCTCTTACTTTGACCCTCTGATTGGGGAGGTTACGTAATACTCCTATTACCACTCGTCCCCGAGGTCATCTGCAGAGATTTCCAGAAATTCAGCATAAAATGATATTTTTAGCAAGACGTGATAGAAGTCGGCACTCTATGCCCGAAGTCAACTTCTCTCAAGAACAACGATTAATCTCATCCATACTATTACTTTGTCGATAACATGAATATAACTAGATTAGATAAGGCAATCAAAATTTCCCAGATGGTATTACAACCACTATCTGTTCTTGGAAGTTTGATGACAATTCCCTAGTGGTTCTCTTCCACTTATAGACCAAATTATGAATTGACCCAAGATGTAACAGTTTCTTACATGACGTCTGTCTCTTGACGCACTTAGCACTCATTGACATGTATTGCCATGTCAACTTCTATTCTCGGTCATCTACATTACTACTTTTGATCTTAATATATCTTATCCAATCCGAAATGACTAGATTATCCTGACTCGTGCTCTCGTTCACTATCTAATCTTTGGATACTTCATGGGAAGGCATCCAACTTCTATCCCTAAAGGATAAGATTACATATGAACATTCCATGTATTCGTTCCTATTTTCTAACCTAACGTAAAGGTTCCAATAGTTGTCGATTCTTCTCTTTTGAAAATCTCAACGTGTGCCTCAATCATCTGGGCTGGTAAGGGTAAACCGACAGTCATCCCTAAGGCTCTGACTGATAATGGTTGTGCTCCTTTTTGCTCATCTAGGAACGTTGGCAACAACATTCTCCTTACACCTAAAATAGCACAATTTAATTGTTATTACCATGTAGTTCTATCTAAATACTTGTCTACTCTTTCTCGACGGTTCGTTCTTTCCTATCTAGGTTATGTCGTACCCTTATGTCGGGCGTATACTATACACCTTGTATGCTACAAGCATTGTCTCCCAGATTTTGGGTGTAAGTACATGATGCGTGGGAATCGCAACAGGCTTTACCTCTCGAGGGATCTCGAGAAGCTTACAACCCCCACCAGGTAGTGTACCTGATCGTTGTAGTATAGTATAGTGACAAGTACCGGGGGATTGATCGTTCAGCTTAGGAATAGTGTCGCTAGGATTAGAAAGCCTAATTACTAGTTCTAAAGGTGAGGGATGATTATTTTTGTGTTTTTATATTTTATGGAAAGCAAGTAAAATCTCGGGTTTTGGAAGAGTGGCGGAATTAGTTGCTATTCAACTAACCCAAAACTAAGATGCAATCAAAATAAAATACTAAAAATGAAAATAAACTAATTATACTAAGGTTATGAGCAGTAATTGGAGAAAATGTGTTTACTTAGATTTCACTACCCCTAGATATCTTTTACACGTTAATTACTTGTTCTAATTGCATGGATGACGGATCGTATTCCTTAATACCATTCATGGGGTGGCATACATAACTCCCCAATTCTATGAGCTCTTATCTCCTCCTACACCATGCCCAGCACAACTATAGGGATTGTAAACAGTGGCTCATGCATTAAATACAACCAATAAAGACCTAGTACGCCTCGGGTCATGTTTCTTAAGACGTTCAAGCATGTTACCATTTGGAGATCTGCCAGTTTTCTTAAGCCTAACATATAAATCATTCATCCAAGACAAGAATAAACAAGTAATCAACACATAATCAATATCTAGGTTTCATTAGATCTAAGCAAACACAAAAGAGATCTAGCCTAGCATAATGGAATTGAGACAAGAACAAGATATAGACAACCAACACATAGACATATTGATTGAATTAGAAGAACACTTATCTCAATTACAATGCAAGGTATCAAGGGTTTGGAACCCTTGAAAAACCTGTAAAAGTTGCACCAAAATCGTCTTTAGGGTTTCTCCAAAACTTCCCTCTCTTTTATGTGAAAAATTAGAAAACTATATATAGGAAAATAGGGATGACGGCGTCAAGAACAAAAGTGTGACGCCGTCATCTCGCCGCCAAATACTTCCTCGGACGGCCTTGATCTACTTCTGACGCCGTCAAGGCCTAGGCCGTCACACAAATTACTCTTGACGCCCTGTGTGTGACGCCGTCATCAACTACGGATTTTAATTCTTGGGGTTTGACGCCGTCAGGAAATTACTCTTGATGCCTTCATGAACTCTCGGATTTTATTATTGAGGTTTGACGCCGTCAGGGAATTACTCTTGACGCCGTCACCTACTGTTCCAAGTATGGAAAATTGAGACTTTGCCGTTTTCTTCACTTTTATGCTCCAAAAACGTCCAAAATGGATTCTTTTCCAGAATTCACTCTCCAAGTACCTAAAATCACAAAAGGAACGATTTAGGGCAATATTTGATCAAATAAATTCGGATTCGGGCTTAAATGACCCCCTAAAAACGAATCATTTTTCGCCTCATCATATAACCTTACACTTGAGATTTGCTTGTCCTCAAGCAAATGCGCTTTTATTCTACTCAAAAGACAAGTTAGGGGTCATTTAACACTAATATAAAAGTAATTACAACAAATAATCGTTCCACTAAAGACCAATAGACAAGCACGGAGGTCATATACAAGCACCTCACAAATAGTGTTTAGATACTCATATCTCTCAGGTGTAATAAAGTAATATAACATTATGGAAATGGAAGATATCTCTCACTACCTGTCATAGCAAAATAGATTACCATAGGCTTGGGAAAGGATCAAACCTCCACCACATGGCGTAAGCACCTAGGATAAACTATCAAAGAGGTCTTTTAAAGGGTTGTAACGTTAGGTATAGGGATATGAATTACATGGTTTTGTTGGATAAAGGAAGTTTTACTGGTGGCGAGTTAACAATCTTGGTTAATTACATGTACAATATGGCGTTGCTAAGCCAAGACTAGACTCGACTTACGCTAATAAATGAAAAATAACGAAAACATAAAATAAACATAGAATGAAACGGGATGGTAGTCCGTATGTTTTTTTTCTCTTTTTCCTTTTTTTTCTATTTTTTTTTCTTTTTTTCTTGAATTTTTCGATTTTTTTTTTTTTTTTTTTTTTTTTTTTGCTTACACTCTTACCCTACCATCCAAAATAATACATCATAGGGAATGAACATTTCCCTTACACTTGAATCTTTACATACTTTACATTAAACTAATCTAATGACTCGAATTTAGAAAATCAAAAACACTTGGAGCACTTTTAAGATTAACGTACATATGGGGGTAATATATGATGTTCTTCCTCATTACTCCATAAAATAAGTACTTACCCATGAGTCCCAATCGTCCCAAAACAATATGTACAAGGATATGACTCGACTTCGCAACCATGTAATCAATTAGAAAGTTAACTTAGGGTTTAACAAATAACAATAATGCACTAAAAATGAGCGCATACACGGAAGGCTAAGGCGATTTGGTTGTACATTTAAGTGGGGTGTAACAAATTCTTCCTTTAAGTAAGATGCTTAAAGTTAGACACGAAAAGATAGGCTCGGAGGGGTGTACTAGGGGTTTCGTGTACTAAAAATGAGTACAACGCTAAGGGTGTGGGAAAAATTAGTTGACTTAACTAGTCAAGTAGTATGACTTAAATGGTCAAGTAATTATAATACGGGTTTAACACAAGGGTGATCCTAATGCCTCTTATCATGTAGTAAATCCTACTACACGAATGTAGTCTCACTAGCGGTCTCGGGATGCATCACTAACGCAAGTTCTAGAATCTAAATGCTACCGGTACACTCATAAGCACTAATAATGAATGCTTTTCCTATCAAATCTAAAGGCGAACCTCACAATTTTGGGTGGAAAATTTTTCTGAATATACGGTTATGTGCTAGTCATACAATCTCCTATCCATGAGACGCTTGCTATGGCTAAAGTTTCACTCCTAAATGTTGTAAAAAAATTTAAATTTGGCGCTAAAATTACACTAACAAGTATTTCTCATAGTTTTATTACACATCTACTATCAAACAAAACAAACTCAAGCGAAAGTGCATATGTAAGGTATCATCTTTTTACCCTCCCCTTACACTTAAGATAAACATTGTCCCCAATGTTCAAGTAAAGAATGTAAAAGTGAAAAAGTAAATAGAATGAAATCAAATACTCCCCTGATTCGCTCGGTATGGATTATATGTGGCCAGGTTAAATCTTCCTCCAAGAAAATGAACCATCAAAGCTTCCCTTCCAGAATATAAATCATCTTCTTGTCATACATAACCTGTAAAACCTGACAAAATAGACAAGACAACCTCGCGTAAAATCGGCGGCATCCTATATAAGTTTCTAAGTCCTAGAAAACAAAGTAAGATATAATGCTTGTGGAATGAAGTTTGCAGACCTCCTGGAGATTATAAAACTTAATAATTCACAAAAACCATAAGACTCCGTTAGAAAAACAAAACCGGTAAAATTTCCAGATTTTTAACTCCTGACGCTGTCAAGAGTAAACTCATGACGCCGTCAGAATGGACCTGCAGAAATTCTTATGTTAAGTTTCCGGAAAAATTCTGGAAAAACTTGGTCCTACTTCCTGGAAAATCCTGCAAAACTTCATTATGACTCAATACAAGCATTTGACTCTAACAAATACGAATGTACATGTTCATTTAATATTGTGGAGAATCATGATCGGTTTGTTTCTTAAAAACATATTTGGGGTTTCCCCTTACACTTATCTTTTGCAAAAATACTTTTAGGTGGAGTTAAGACTAGGCTAAACAACAAAGTAAAGTATTTCCACATTTTAATTGAGAAACATGATCAACCAACAATAAAAATTAAGCATGCATACGGAAGCAAATAACAATCAAACAAATAAAATCACACAAAACATGGGTTGCCTCCCAAGAAGCGCTTTTCTTTATTTACGAGTCTTGTAGCTAGACTCAAGGTCATGGGTTACTACGTGATCTCATCATTGGTTCCATTCTCTGATTGCAAATATTCTTTGTAAAAATCAATCACCTTTTTCTCAACTGCCCCCATAATCTTTTGGGCAAATTCTTCATCGACTTTATACCTTGGTCCAAGGGCCAAGCAATCTTTGTAGTAAAGACTTCTTTTTTCCCATACATAGTCCATGCCCTTTTTCTTATGCTTCTCATCAATATCCTCAAAAGCACCAACGTTGTCCTTATCAAAACGAGATATAAAGCGAAATTCTTTCATCCTATTAGGCATCCTATACGTGATACTATCGGTGTTACTTGCAAATCAGATCGTACCTTCTACCTCATCATATTCCAACTTAGACTCCTTCACAAATGGTTTGCCAAACACAACATTGGATATCGACAATCAATAACATTAGCAAGATCCTCCACAATCATAAAGTTGGTGATAAAAGTGAAATTACCAACAAAGACACGTATACCTTTAACTCTCCCGACAAAGTTACAAACTCCACCGGGGTACTTGGGATCCCTTCTAGGTTCAAGTCTTGTTTTCACTATATCATTATAAACCGTTGAGGACATAATGTTGATTGGAGATTTAAAGTCAATGTAAGCATTGCTAATGTGCCTATATCCAATCATACATGGTATCTTAGCATTCTTAGGATCGCCTCTCTTGATCTTAGGTTCAATTATGGTGAAAGGAGATCGCGGGTTATCAATAAGATTATTATAGTATGCAATCTCCTCCTTAGTGGGGTATAGATTAAAGTGGTCGTTAAGCTTCGGATCTATTTCCTCCTCTTCTAGTCCCTCAACAACATTCACAAAGTCATTAGGCCCTAGATCCTTATTTGAATACAAGGCGGTTGCTAGGTCACTAAATGTATGTTCGAGCTCAATCTTAATCAACCTATTAAGCTCTCTAAGCTCCCTAATCTCACTCTCAATTTGTTCACGTAACACAGCCACTTCTCTAGGGGACAGGGGTGGATTCGCGTTTTCCATAATGGTCAACGGAATAGTCAATGAGTTTAATTTACTAACAGAGACACAAAGAAATGAGATAGACTAAAGAAAACCTAAAAAAATAAAAAATAAAATCTTACTAGAAAGGAATCTAGCAAGTAGACCTAATAAAAAGAAATTCTAACCTAGACAATAACTATTCCCCGGGCTGCGGCGCCAAAAACTTGATGCGTGGGAATCGCAACAGGCTTTACCTCTCGAGGGATCTCGAGAAGCTTACAACCCCCACCAGGCAGTGTACCTGATCGTTGTAGTATAGTATAGTGACAAGTACCGGGGGATTGATCGTTCAGCTTAGGAATAGTGTCGCTAGGATTAGAAAGCCTAATTACTAGTTCTAAAGGTGAGGGATGATTATTTTTGTGTTTTTATATTTTATGGAAAGCAAGTAAAATCTCGGGTTTTGGAAGAGTGGGCGGAATTAGTTTCTATTCAACTAACCCAAAACTAAGATGCAATCAAAATAAAATACTAAAAATGAAAATAAACTAATTATACTAAGGTTGTGAGCAGTAATTGGAGAAAATGTGTTTACTTAGATTTCACTACTCGCTAGATATCTTTTACACGTTAATTACTTGTTATAATTGCATGGATGACGGATCGTATTCCTTAATACCAATAAAGACCTAGTACGCCTCGGTTCATGTTTCTTAAGACGTTCAAGCATGTTACCATTTGGAGATCTGCCAGTTTTCTTAAGCCTAACATATAAATCATTCATCCAAGACAAGAATAAACAAGTAATAAACACATAATCAATATCTAGGTTTCATTAGATCTAAGCAAACACAAAAGAGATCTAGCCTAGCATAATGGAATTGAGACAAGAACAAGATATAGACAACCAACACATAGACATATTGATTGAATTAGAAGAACACTTATCTCAATTACAATGCAAGGTATCAAGGGTTTGGAACCCTTGAAAAATCTGTAAAAGTTGCACCAAAATCGTCTTTAGGGTTTCTCTAAAACTTCCCTCTCTTTTATGTGAAAAATTAGAAAACTATATATAGGAAAATAGGGATGACGGCGTCAAGAACAAAAGTGTGACGCCGTCATCTCGCCGCCAAATACTTCCTCAGACGACCTTGATCTACTTCTGACGCCGTCAAGGCCTAGGCCGTCACACAAATTACTCTTGACGCCCTGTGTGTGACGCCGTCATCAACTACGGATTTTAATTCTTGGGGTTTGACGCCGTCAGGAAATTACTCTTGACGCCTTCATGAACTCTCGGATTTTATTATTGAGGTTTGACGCCGTCAGGGAATTACTCTTGACGCCGTCACCTACTGTTCCCAGCATGGAAAATTGAGACTTTGCCGTTTTCTTCACTTTTATGCTCCAAAAACGTCCAAAATGGCTTCTTTTCCAGAATTCACTCTCCAAGTACCTAAAATCACAAAAGGAACGATTTAGGGCAATATTTGATCAAATAAATTCGGATTCGGGCTTAAATGACCCCCTAAAAACGGATCATTTTTCGCCTCATCAGTACAACCGCACCCAAAGTTCACTCTGGAATGACAAGGCTTTTCTCGCACATCTCAATTTAGCGAGGGACGTAACCTACTCCTCCTCCATTCACATTATACATTTCGAAAATATTTATACAGAACATCAAAATCTGTAATAGTGTCTATGCTTTTCTCTAAAAAGTAAGGGTAGGTGTACTTCACCGTTCCCTCCTTAGAAGTTATCCTGCTTCCTTTCCCTTCACATCGAAATGTTTCTCAATTCTTATATGAAACTTCAAGACTTTTCAAACACCTCTACATTTTCCTTCGAATAGTAAGAATAGGTGTACTACACCGTTCTCTCTCTTTGGAAGTTATTGTGGAAAACTAGAAGGGGGGGTTGAATAGTTTTACGTCTTTTTAATTTTATTATGAAAACTTAGTTTAGTTTTAAAACCTTGTTTGCTTTTAAAACTTTGATTCAATCTTATGTGAACTCAAATCTTGAACAATATGAACAAGTATATCTAAGTATGAACAATAATAGTAATGTAAACTAAGTATGTAAAATCAACACATGCATAATTTAAACAATTATAGCTATATATATAAGAGATAAGTACGTAATCATTTATTTTATAATCCTTAGTTATATTTTGTATGAAAATTATACTTGATCAAAATGATCAATTATATGTATGTAACCTTTTTAGTTTGATTGTAAAAACTTTGTTTTGTGAATGAAACTCTCGTTTGATCTTTAAGTAAAATCAATACTACCACTATATGAGCAACTATATATATACATCTACGTCTACAAAAGTAATAACAAGATAATAAGTAAGATATGGAAAGATCTAACCGCAAGACAAAGGATTTATAGTGGTTCGGCTACAAGGACACCTTCCTTGCCCTACTCCACTCCTCGAGTCACCTACTCGAGAGTTTTCTTCACTATGTCAACAAGCTCCTTATGGCGGAGAAACCTTACACACCAATATACACACCACAACTTCGTCACAACTTATTCACACCTTCTACACAACTTCTTCACACCTAGTCACTACTTAATCACAACACTACTTCTTCACACCTATCTATCTTCACAACTATCTACTTCAAGCCTATCTTCTTCACACCAATTAACTTCACAACTAACAACTTCACACCTAGCTTCTTCACTATAATCTAATTCCTAACTTTTCTTCTTCACACCAACCAACTAACTAATCACACAATCAATATACCTAGCACAACTATCTACAATCACATATACACAACAATCTTCACAAAGAGTAATGTAATTAATCTTGATGATGCACCAACAACTTGTATGTGGAGGTCACAACAAGTTGTAATACTTCTTGTCTTGGGGGATAGAAGTATTCTTCTCTTGCACTTGAGAGGATGAAGTTAGAATCACTTTGAAACAAAGAATTATACACTTATGATCAAAGGATTAAGAGAATAGAGATGTGGATCTAGAACAGAAAGTTTAGGAGTGCAAAAGGTGAGGAAAAAATCCAGGTTTAAGGTGGTATTTATAGGCAAAAGATTCTGACAGAGGAGCATGGCCGGTCCCCTTAAATCAAGGCCGGCCCCCTTAAAATTAAGGGGACCGCCCCTTATAATTAAAGGGGCCGCCCAGCTGAAACGGCCAGAATCCTTGTCTTTTAGTGGGGAAAGTTTATTTGGTGAAAAACTAACTGATTTTGGTTAAAAATTTGAATTCATATATTTAGTATGAATAAAACATTTTTCTTAATTATCAAAAGTGTTTTTCAAAAATATATAATATGTTTATATAATTAAATAAACTTTGTGTTATTTAATTAAATACCCCTTTGATCATAAATTGCACTAAACACTTTGTTTATTCATACCTTAAGTGATTTGGATGTAAAGAGAATGTTAGTTAATTAAATACCCCTTTGATCATAAATTGCACTAAACACTTTGTTTATTCATACCTTAATTGATTTGGATGTAAAGAGAATGTTAATCACTAAATACATGTTTATGTCACAAGTTTTAGTTCTATGAGTTTATATTTTGTGATAATCAAAACATTGAGATATTGATAATATGTTAATAATGTTTTTAGGCATTATTTATGTCAACAATCTCCCCCTTTTTGATTATTACAAAACCTTAAACTCAATATATCTAAAACTTGTTTTTAGACAAGTATTATAGAGTTTACATTTCTCTTCTCCCCCTTTTTGTAAAATCAAAAAGGTTAAGCTGAGTAAGCTTCGCGAAGGAAGTTTAAACGGGTAGAATGCTCCCCCTTGATGTATGCTCCCCCTCATTTGAGAGCACCAAGGGAACGAGATATGGAATGCTCGCAAGAAAAATATTAGAAGCACAAGCATATATAGAAGAATATGCAATATACAAATAACAAGCACATCAAACAAATAATAAGGATACATAACAATTAATTTAAAGTGATTATGTTAAAAAAAATCCTAATTTTCCAAAGAGAGCCATCGGACTTGCTTGTAACAAAAGGTTGGTTGATTCGTATGTGAGAGTGAAAATCTTAAGCATATAGTATGCTTAGATGGTTGATGATGGAGTGTTTGGAATGAAGATGGTTGAGTTAGGGTAAGGTTGTTGGATTAATGGAGGTATGTTTGGGTCATGAATGTTGGAGATTTTGGTGGTGGAGAGTTTGTAGCGAAAGATGTTGATTAAGGTTTTGGATGTTGTTCAAGTGAGGGTATTGGATGTGATCTAGTGAGAAGATATTCAATCCAAGTGAGGTGTTCATTGAATGCAATGGTTTTTAGGAGAAAGATGCAACAAGGTCAATTGTTGACATGTTTTTCAACTTGATTTATGTTGTGTGGTGATGAGGGTGAGCTTAGATGAAGGTGGATCCAAATTGTGTTGAGCAAGATGTAAGGTTAAAAGAGCATTAAGCTCACAGGCTTCTTGTAGCTCCTCAACGAACTTCAAGTGTTCGAAGGAAGGTGATGGTGGTGGAGCAAGATAGTTGTCTTGGGTGAGGGTTTGAACATGCAACATATGAATGGCATGTGAAGTTGTAGGATGTGGTGGTGATACTCTTGGTGGTGGAGACATGTTTTAGCTTGGGTAATTATGAAAACATGATATGGGTGGAAGAGATGCTTCATGAGTGGATGGTGTTTTTGTTGAGTGAGCAACATGCAAAGTGTTGGTAATGAGGTTGGGATTATTGTTTTGGGATTGTGCATGCTCATCATAAGAAGAAGCATTAGTGAAAGCACGAATGGATGATTTGTTGTTAAATGGATCATTTGTGTGAGAGTGAGGTTTAGGTGTTGGTTGATTATGAACAACATCGCTTGAGTTGTGAAAGGGTTCATTTGGGTGAACATGAGGTTTGTGTATCATGAAATATGGTTTGACCATCATGGGTAAGTTGTAGTGGTGATGACACACTTTGTAGAGTTTAGGAAACGATTATATGGTTGAATCTTTTTGTGAGGATGACTAGGTGGAGTTATTGGTGAAGATGGAAAATGAGTATCAAGTGATGTAATTGGTGAGAGTGAAAGAGCGATGTTAATGGAAGGGATTTCTTGGTAGGAGAGTCTTATAGATGGTGCATTAGGTGCACTAGGAGATGAAATTTGAGGTTGAGATGAGTAAAGGTTATGAGGTTTAAGTGTGTAAAGGTTTTGGTTTAATGGGAGAGGACATGATGAGATGAGTGGAGATTGAGAGGAATGAGAGTGTTTATAATGTAGGATTGGTGGGATCAAGGATGGATAAACTTTGATGGAAGGTTTAGGATAGAATAGGTTTGTGTATTATGAGAAGTGTAGGATGAAATGGGCTAAAAAGTAGAAAAAGGAAACAACACTTTCGACCATCAGATGGCCGGTCCCCTTAATTGGAGGTCGGTCCCCTTAATAATTAAGGGGGGCGCCTTATGATTTAAGGGGGCCGCCCATCTGGTGATTCCCAGATTTCCAGAAAAGGGTTTTTGGTAGTGAATTGCAGAAAGGTTGTGTTTTTGGTTTCAAACAAGTCCAACTCTTTGAGGCAATTAATCATATACTAATTATGTAGGCAATAATGTAGTCAAAGCATGTTAACCAAAGAGATTAAGTAAACAAGCAATTTCATCTAGCATGCAAACATACTCATCAAGCAAGTAAAATATAAGTGCTAGGAAACAATAAAGCAACATCAGGTATTTCATAACTACATAACTAGGAGATTTAATCCTAATGTGTATCAATTTGCAATAGGTGGGTAGTTATGATAGCATGGATTTCTAGACTTGTTACAAACAAAGTCTTAATAGACAAACCATGGTCCTCTTGATTTGATTTAGTTCACTTATAAGTGTCATTTATATAAATATAGATGACAAATATGAGATCACCATGCATGATTTAACAGAGACGTTTTTAGCATTATTCAACAATGCTTGAAAGTAGGTTTTCACTTAGATGTGAGAGTTATTTGAATAAAATAGGTTGGATTTTACTTCAAAATGTGTGAATGAACGGTAAAGAATATTTTCCCAATCTTTAGTTTTGATCAAAACAAAATTGTGGATATTGATAGTGAAAACATGTTATTTAAAAGTGGGATAGTTATTTGAAAAACCATTTTCCAAAATGTGAGGTTTTTGCATATTTTTAAAGATATTAGATTTTTGACAACAAATATCATTAATCATATATTTTAAAAGATGTTTATTAAAGATCTCATGCTCAAGAGGATTGGTTAAGCCTACTATTATCTCATGCTATCGTATCTACATATCCTATGATCCTAAAGGAAGTGATGACGATAAATTATATGATAGATGCGAGAGTGTTGAATGGGGTATAACCTAACATCTATAGTTCCTTTGTTTTCGCATGCTTATCTAACTTAATGCCATAGTCTACGAGAGCTTGTTTCATCCATAGTTTTCTTACGCGAGGGATCTAATCCTACTTCTATATTAACGATTAATCCACTTAACTCATTTCACTTCATCACCATGAGTTTGCTAATAGTGGATATAGAAGATTTCCATTTTCTATTATGTTCGGCAATGAACAATTTCATCTTATTCCTAGGAAAGTCAACTAATGATGTTTCTAGGTTATAAGTATATAAGCTATTATGTACGTATATATGTTTAAGAGTTACAAACAATATATATGTATAGCTAAGCATGCAAATTATAGCGATGAACTTAACAGGAACGTGTACCTTTCAGTCTTCAATGGATTTTCTTCAAGCACTTTAAGTGACTATGTTGACTTATAGAAGTCATTAGTAGATGAGATTCCAACTTCTTCGAAGAATGACAACTTAGCCACTTGCTCCCCATTGTCTCATTGGTCGAAAGTTATTTGGTCCAAACATATTCAACATTTGGCTAGGATGCATGTATAGTGGTAATATTCCCCAAGGATTGTAACTTGGTTGATAATTCCACATTTGATGACTAGTATTATTGTAGTATTGTCTATTTTGGTTTCTTCTAGGTTGAGGTGTTTTAGATCGAGTATGAAAATTATTTGGTTTTCTTGGTGGTGGAGTTTTAGATCTTAATTTTGGTTTAGAAAATCCTACTTCGGTCTTTAAGGATGGTTTATAAGAAGTTTTTACTTTTTCATCTTTCGCAATGGGTATTTTTCTATCTTTTGTAAGTATATACTTAGGATTTGATTCTAATGATTTTTGTTTACTAGATTCACGTTCAAACTTTATACTTTTATTTTCACTAGTTGAAACATTAGTTGAGGTTAATCCTAGACCGGTTTTATCTCCCGAAATTTCTTGAACACTTATTATTTTCTTAAGTGGGTTACTACTATTTTTAAACTTGTCAAGTTTGAAAATTTCATCTTTAAGTTTTTCATTTTCATTATTAACCTCTATGCATGTTTTACATTCTATAAAAACTTCTTTTCCTTTTTCCAAATGTTGTAGTCTAATTTTTAATTCGAGTACTTCATTTTCTAATAGATTATTAATATGTGTTAGTGACTTATTTTTAGCTATAACCTTTTGACCTAATTTGCATAACCTATTATATTCACTATCTAGGTCTTTTTCGTCTAATGATAAATTTTTGTCACTAAAGTATTTGGTTTCGGAACGTACCTCGCTTGATGTCTTAGCCATAAGACATTTCTCCTCATTTGTGATTTCTTTCTCATCATCATCGCTATCACTCCAAGCTCCTCCAACAAACGCCTTTTGATTTCTTGACATCATTGGACATTTTCCGATGAGATGATTTGGATCACCACATTTGAAGCACTTCCTATCACTTTTGCCATTTTTGTCATCTTTATTTCTTTGGTTTGCTTTCCTTTCATCATGCGGTTGTCTAACGAATCTTCCTCGCCTTTTGAAGAATTTCTTGAAGTCTCTTACGGCCATCGCATATTCTTCGTCATCACTTTCGGAGGTTGAGCTATCCTCGTTACTAGATTCCTTCCTAGCTTTCAACGCAATTGACTTGCTTTGCTCTCTTTTTCTATTGACCATCTCGGAGTCTTTCTTTATTATTGCTTCGTAGACTTTCAGGTTGCCGATCAACTCATCAAGTTGAAGAGTTGACAAGTTCTTCGATTCTTCAATCGCCGGAACTTTAGCTCGCCATTTTGGATGAAGAGCCCTAAGAAATTTCCTAACAAAATTCTTACTAGAAAAATTCTCATCAAGTGCTTTTAAACTTGTGATGATGGTGTTAAACCTAGCAAAAGCATTATCTATTGATTCCTCCTCCGGAATTGTAAATTGTTCATATTGTTGAACAAGAAGATCTATTTTGTTCTCTTTAACTTGACTATTACCTTGGTGAGTGATTAGTAAAGAATCCCAAATTTCTTTTGCGGTTTTACACATAAAAATTCTTTCATATTTTTTGCGTGGTAAGGCATTATAAATAACCATTTTAGCCTAATTATTTTTTGCTAGTTTCTTTTTCAAATCATCATTTTGTTTTTCAAAAGATACAATTTCGTCAATTTTAGTTTCAAAATTATATTGAATAGGGGGAAAATCACCAAAGGTAATGACATGCCAAAGATCAAGATCTTTTGATTTCACATAAGTTTCGAATCTATTTTTCCAATATAAAAATCCATCACTTTCAAATAGTGGTGGTCTTTGCATAGATTGCCCTTCTAAATATTTTTCAGATTCCATAGATCGTTACAAGTTTTAAAATACAATATATTTTAAAAATCTTGCTAGACCTGGCTCTGGTACCAATTGTGGAAAACTAGAAGGGGGGTTTGAATAGTTTTACGTCTTTTTAATTTTATTATGAAAACTTAGTTTAGTTTTAAAACCTTGTTTGCTTTTAAAACTTTGATTCAATCTTATGTGAACTCAAATCTTGAACAATATGAACAAGTATATCTAAGTATGAACAATAATAATAATGTAAACTAAGTATGTAAAATCAACACATGCATAATATAAACAATTATAGCTATATATATAAGAGATAAGTACGTAATCGTTTATTTTATAATCCTTAGTTATATTTTGTATGAAAACTATACTTGATCGAAATGATCAATTATATGTATGTAACCTTTTTAGTTTGATTGTAAAAACTTTGTTTTGTGAATGAAACTTTCGTTTGATCTTTAAGTAAAATCAATACTACAACTATATGAGCAACTATATATATACGTCTACGTCTACAAAAGTAATAACAAGATAATAAGTAAGATATGGAAAGATCTAACCGCGAGACAAAGGATTTATAGTGGTTCGGCTACAAGGACACCTTCCTTGCCCTACTCCACTCCTCGAGTCACCTACTCGAGAGTTTTCTTCACTATGTCAACAAGCTCCTTATGGCGGAGAAACCTTACACACCAATATACACACCACAACTTCGTCACAACTTATTCACACCTTCTACACAACTTCTTCACACCTAGTCACTACTTAATTACAACACTACTTCTTCACACCTATCTATCTTCACAACTATCTACTTTAAGCCTATCTTCTTCACACCAATTAACTTCACAACTAACAACTTCACACCTAGCTTCTTCACTATAATCTAATTCCTAACTTTTCTTCTTCACACCAACCAACTAACTAATCACACAATCAATATACCTAGCACAACTATCTACAATCACATATACACAACAATCTTCACAAAGAGTAATGTAAATAATCTTGATGATGCACCAACAACTTGTATGTGGAGGTCACAACAAGTTGTAATACTTCTTGTCTTGGGGGATAGAAGTATTCTTCTCTTGCACTTGAGAGGATGAAGTTTGAATCACTTTGAAACAAAGAATTATACACTTATGATCAAAGGATTCAGAGAATAGAGATGTGGATCAAGAACAAAAAGTTTAGGAGTGCAAAAGGTGAGGAAAAAATCCAGGTTTAAGGTGGTATTTATAGGCAAAAGATTCTGACAGAGGAGCATGGCCGATCCCCTTAAATCAAGGCCGGCCCCCTTAAAATTAAGGGGAGCTCCCCTTATAATTAAGGGGGCCGCCCAGCTGAAACGGCCAGAATCCTTGTCTTTTAGTGGGGAAAGTTTATTTGGTGAAAAACTAACTGATTTTGGTTAAAAATTTGAATTCATATATTTAGTATGAATAAAACATTTTTCTTAATTACCAAAAGTGTTTTTCAAAAATATATAATATGTTTATATAATTAAATAAACTTTGTGTTAGTTAATTAAATACCATTTTGATCATAAATTGCACTAAACACTTTGTTTATTCATACCTTAAGTGATTTGGATGTAAAGAGAATGTTAATCACTAAATACATGTTTATGTCACAAGTTTTAGTTCTATGAGTTTATATTTTGTGATAATCAAAACATAGAGATATTGATAATATGTTAATAATGTTTTTAGGCATTATTTATGTCAACAGTTATCATGCTTCCTCTCCGCTTTCCACTTATTTACCCTTCACCTCTTCTAAGTTCATTTTACTAGGGTTTTACTATCTCGGGAGACTTCCGTTAGCTCTCCCAAAATCTCCCAGCAATTCCCAATTTTTAGACCTCTCTCATTCAGACTGGCAGGGAAATTCTCCACCCTTGATCGACTAACTCTTGATTAGATCCACGGAATTACAGTTCACATGATCAAGAGATCTCACAGTCGCAGTCGAATTCATACTCACGGAGTTCCGTATTAGAGTTATTTCCTTCTCCGGCTGCTACGGTGCCACACTTTGGTATCCTCCGTGTTTTCCCTATACGCTTTCCTCAATGGTGTTAGGATATCTGAGGTTGGATAGTATCACAACCTATCCCATCAGGTTTCACATTTGCGTAGCTCGAAGATGGCTGACCAACATACACACTTTAGGGCTACATTAGCCGCAACAAGTATGAATGTAGTCTTCGGGATTTCTCTCTTCCCGATCCATCGCTGTTGGCGGTACATGAATCGTAGGTTGTTCCTTTGTTATTTCGCTCAAAACTTGGAGTCGATCAAACTAAGTATCGATCTTCAATAATGGACATCGAATTATTCATCGGCAACTTATTCGGCTCTTGATAGATTGCGCATATGTAGAAACATCTATTCTATTTCCTTATAGGTCTCAACAGAGCTCCCTATGATGACAGACTTTAGCCATATGAATCCCTTCTTTGACAACTCTGTCAATCGTTTCGAAAATTCTTCTAGCTCAGTAGGGCGGGTTGACGAGGTATTCGGGCTACAAATGCAGCGCTATATCTCATCTCGATCTGAAATTTCACTTCTCTAACAAGTGGGATTTCGGTAAGTCCTCTGGGACTATATCTAAGGAATCTCGAACAATTCGCACATATTCTATGCATTTTCCATTCTTCTCCTTCTCCTTCGGCAACAAGACAATTGCTCACTTGTTCCTAAAATCAGACGTCTGCTTCCTGAATGTAATCGTCGTAGTGCATGACATGATTGCCTCAAGCAGCATGCATCTCTACCACTTACAAGATCATGAGTCATCAGGAAGTCGTCCAACTCGAAATCTTCGTCGATTTATTGCTCAGGATTCTAGAATTATTAGAAAGGTAGGGTTGCATAGGATGCTATGCGGAAGAGTCTCTTTCTCCATGACGATAATTGGCGTAGCGAAATCTTCAGGCTCCAAGTACGGTGTCGCTTAAGATTGGATTTTATAGAACGGTAAAAGAATAGAATTGATCCTAATCGGAAGCTTTACGAACATAGAATGTGAAACTCATTTCTCAATGAAGGTTTAAGCAACCAGTCCTAGCATAACATGATTCCTACCTGAATTATACATAGGTGGCCAGTCTTTGTATAATTGAGGTCTAATGATGTCATCCTAAGTTTAGTTACAAGGACAAGTGATCAACTCTTTCAGGTTTGAGAACCCTATTCAAGTGAATAATAGCAACTGTTAGAAGTTAATGATGTGAATAGTCATCGATGCGCGAAGTAAGGTAGTAGACATAAGCGACGATAAACAAGAAGCGAATATAGAAAAGACAAATGGATAGGTAAGAGATCTCGAACTTGCAAGGTTCAACTAAGCTTATATCCATACGATTATGAACTAAGGTCTCCGTATCTCGTCGCGATTCTTACAGACGTATGACGAAGGTCTCTCAATATCGAAACTTAGGAAATTCTACTTGCCGCCATTCCTAGGACAAATTTTCCTTGACGTCGCATTTTACTCCGGGTATCCTCTTACTTCTCAATTTTCCTTTAGTTCTACTACTCCCTCGTTTCTACAGCTTCCAATACTCATACATGCAATGTTCCTTCTTTCTCCATTTAACACCTGCGACACTAGCCTTCTGATCCAACCCAGAGGTTGTCCGAACCAATGCATGGGTCTTAGATCTACGGTCTCTGGCTAAGTGTCCAACCTACAACACTCACGACACGTCTCAGTACACCATCAAGAGTGGTGAAACTTATAACGGTCGCACATAGGTTGATTCTCAGTGTATTTCTACTTTCCTCCTGCTTAACGGCGTAAGCCTCAACGACCTATTGTCATCTGTCTAGTTTTCTCTCACCTCTTACAAAATCTCTTCAATTCCTTTTGTTTTTCACTATCTCAGCGACAACATACCTAATTTCTGGGTTCGTGCAAGCCTGTGCTCAGTTTATGGTGTCGTGCAGGCCAGTTGTCTCAGCCGAGATTACGTTGGCTTGGATTGATTTAGACAATCCTTCAATTTAAACTCTCATCGACCCGAATCTCTTTCACAGGGATGATCGGAGTTTCATCAGAAAGACACTTCTTAGCTCACTCACACGAATACATTGTGCACATTACTCAACTCTGTGGTAGCTCAAGTCTATATGCTACTGGTCCGACTCTGTCCAAGATTGGAAATGGGCCAATATAGCGGGGGTTAAGCTTACCACTTGTAACACTCGATCTCACAAGTCTCACTCCTTACCACTTCAGGTCGCTACCTGAATATCTCAAAGAAGTGATGAGTGTAGGTCTGCAGGTCAGTACCTCTCAACTTGTGATTCCAGAACCCGACTTCCCATTCATTGAGTGGTTTTCCCACTACCTCTTGTTGTCAACCGCTTCCTCAGTCCTAACTCGTACCGCTAGACATTCAACAGTATTACGAAGTGTAGCTAGTCACGAAGTAGTCACATTATCCTTGCTAGATTAAGGCAATCCATCCACATAGAGCTCTATCTTGAGCGCGTCGATATGAGCTATCTCAAGTCACCGTAGTGACAGCTCCTGGAAATTACAGGCCCGTTTCGGCATGTCGATGCCTTTCGCCTCACGATTTCATACTTCAACCGCTCATCGTTCTCACTTTGCCCCGAAGGTAGTAGCTTCTAATCATTATCATCTTACATTCTCCTCAAGGAATAGAGTAAGTTGCATCGATACTGGTAGATCGGTATATTCTACGTCGAAGTTTTATCCCATCAAGTGGACAAAGCATCCTTCACCTTGGATTTACTTCCTTTTCAGCGTATCAGGACAACAACCTCTTTGATCCTTCCAACTCAATTGCCATGCGACTCCATAACCCCTCATACGCTCCCTTACGGGCGTCGTTTGCGGGTACTGAAGTTCTGGCAGAAGGGTTTGAGTGACTTGACTTAGTTAGTATCTCTTACCACTCGTTGGGTCACTAACTGATCCAAAGTACTCGACTCACCGCAACATGTCTCGGTGGGGCCGGGTTGTTCGTAGTTTAGCTCAGAATGACTAGGGGTGGTCCGCGACATCCTGAGTCATTAGCCGCAGTAGGTTGTGTCCGCGTAGTCTCATTAAATTTTGTTTCAGGGCTACTAATATGTCTCAATGGACATCAATGAGCTTTATGATGCGGATTTCGGGATAACATCGCACAAGAACATTGATCCTCATCGTTAGAGTAATGGATTGAATTTCAATCACGTTATAGGAATACTATCTATCACATCCCGTGATTTTTCCTAAAATTAAAAATGTTTAATTATATATTAATCTTTGTCATCATTTTTAATCACCATTTTTACGAGAAAATTTAAAATTTTCTTTATTATAATAATTTAACGCGAAGACGTTATCATATGAATCACCAAATGACGGAACCAATTCTCGACACGTTTAACGAAACTTAAGTAATTCACTAATCCTAATTTATCTTTAACTATAATAAACGGGCCCTTAATTAATTTTCAGCCCAAATCCAATCTATAGTTACTATTCATCAGCCCAAACTTTAAAGCCCAAAATTCTATTTCTAATTAAATTAAAATTGCTAGCAACCATGTCCAAAACGCCCATCGTTCTCTCAAATCTTAAACACGACATGTATATATTTTTGTACCTCCTATGCGTCCTTCCACTAAAGTATTCGGATGCAAGGTTTTAGCTTCTAAGAAGAACGTTTGATACGTTTAATAGAGGCAAAGTGATTGGCCTTTGAGCACCTAGTCGACATATATATATAAATCCAAAACTTAACCATTTTAACTCCGGTTTGTTTATACGTGATTATAATATTATTTCTAACCTATTTACATGTTAACCAACATGTTTCATCATGACAAATCGTGTGTAATACGAATTGTATAAATCGTGTACAACATGAAATGTTAGTCGACATATAAAAATATTCACAAAGGTCAATTCTAACTTTGCTACTCACAAACACACTCAAGCTCTGACACCTCCAGCCCATGTTTTCTTCTTCTTGCTTGGGTCGACATTCCAAAAACAAGGACAAGAAATATGCACTCTTACACACTATGACAACTTACTTACACACTCAATTTTTTTTCTTCCTTGTTGACTTGTACGCCATCCTCCCACCAATCAATCTCCTCAAATGATTAAGTACCAACTAGTGTAAAAACTATTATAAATCCCTACTCTCCTACGTATTATACGTATTCATTTCCTACAAAACTTCTCCACTTCAAATGTTTCTGTGAAATGAGAAAGGAGAAGCAACACAACCCTTTCTAATGATAAACACTCTATTATCATGCAACTCCAATTGTATGTACACCTCTCAACAATATTCACCACTAAAAACACAAGCTCGAAGTCTTTCCTTTTACTGTGGTGCATACGAGAGTTTGACCAGAAATTCCCTAGGTTCCAAGCATCATTCAAGTCGACTATGAGATGGACTCGCTTCGTGGTTGAACACTTAAACGAGCCACACTTTTCTACTTTCGATCTCTAGCCCCTAACGTGAGTTTACCTACACCATGCTAGGTGATGAAGTAGTTGGCTTCGCCTCTCGTTCGTCCCTCGTTCACAATTCCACTACGTCTCCTCACCACCAAGCTTTGGTGAAGTAAGTTTTTCCAAAACTCCATTTCCTTCTCTCTATATATGTACACATACAAACTTTCATGTCGCATACATGCATACTTCAATGTGGCTTGTTATGTTTAAAAACTTGTGTGTCTAACTAATAAGAATCTATGCCGAATTATTCTCATTACTGCCTCGTACTACTCACGTTAAAACAAACAAATAAACACTTTGAGCATATTCAACTTTTAAATGGATTTTTAAAAGCTTTTGAACGTACAAAAATCATATGGAAGTGAACATATGAAATTCATTAAGTATTTGGCTTATTCTTGGAATATACACATTTCGGTTTAGGTGACTTAGGTCCTTGTTTACTCGAGCCAAATCTTGCTCATCAAACCCATTTGTCATCCAAAAAACCCACGACCCACTAGACTTCTTCGAGTGCTTATTTGAATAAACATTCGATATAGACAAGCCACGAGGTCGAAACTCATCTCACTTGCCTCACAAATATACAAACCCAACGGGTTAAACAAAGTGTTTGACATTTATTCGTTCCACGTTTGGCACTGCATAAAATTACAACCAATTGTATATTATTTGTTGCCCGAGTCGATATGCAACCCGTATGTTTGTTTTTGAGGCTAAACTTATATTTGGGACATCTAATGTTGTCTTCTTTTATGTTAGCATTAATCACATTACTTGTTTCTTGCAGGGGCTACATGTTATTTTCACGGGTGAGGATGATACATGGGATGCCTGGCTAAAAATTCCCTTAGATGGATTTTTTGGCACACATCATTTTCGAGGCGTGGGTATGCTCCATCTCAGTCACCAAATCCAACCAATGTATATTTTTACGGTTTCATGGTTAGCAGATCTTATATTATGCAGCGTTATTAGTGCCTTAGTTTCTTACATTTCCCATATTTTTTTTGCAGAAAGAAACTGGCATTAGACTCAGATGTAAGCCACTTTTTATGTTGTTAACAATTTCATTTTCTAATAATAACACCATTGTATTTTTTAATTTATATTGCAGGTGACCACTCCAATGGCCATTGAAACTTTGGAAAATGTACCAGTAATGAAAACAGTGGTAAGTAATGAAACATCCACCTTTGATTTTTTTAGTTTTACGTACATGACTAATGTACCGTGTTTTATATATACATATAGGAACCTGTTAAAACTATCGGACATATGAAAACGCTTGAGCCACGACAAACCGGTTCTACAGGTTACACCACCAACTATGATACCAAATATTAGTGAACAAAATACATGACTAATATTAGTACCAACGAAGCGAAAACATTTGGTCTCTAGTGAAACCTTGCAAAAGCAAGCTAAGGCGGCGAAGAGTCAACAGGTTTTAACTTATGATAGTTGAGAATTTGATTATATACGACATTACAATTATATATATATTTGCTTCAATTATATACATTCAATTTTTATGGAATTTGAAATACAATTGTATATATATTTGCTTCATTTATATACATTCTGTTTTATATATATATACTAGCAGTAGTAACTCTGCTCCAGCAGTACTAACGTGGTACTAGTATTAACTCTCCTATCATGTTTGTGCAGATAGTTGAACCAGTGGCTCATCTAGTTCTGTTATGTTGTGAGCTTGACATGTTCTAGTCCTAATCTCATCCTGATGTGTTGATATGCAGCATACTACATTTTCAAGGCTTTTATATCCAGATGATAAGATTAGATCAATGGGAGAAAAACTTGTAAGTTTAACTGCAAATTTTATTAGTATGTTCATTGTTTTGGATTAAAAGTCTTCATGATGTTGTTTGAATTACTGCTGATCATGTTTATGTTAATATTGCATAGATGGATTTAGTGTAGCTCATGAACTTCAAAGAAAATGTGGCCAAGTATTTACTACTGCTAGTTAAAGTTGGTACTGCTCAGAGATTAAGACCGCTCGAAGTTGCTACTTGCTTATGGAAAAGATTATAGATACTTATAAAGAAACTATTATAAGCCGACTAGGACTCCTTGATGTATAAAAGGATGTCCAATTTTATATTTTGTTCAGTTATATACATTCCAATTTTATTGTATTTGAATTTGTTTTGATATATATTTGAATTGTTTTGATATATATTGATTTTTTAAATGTAACTAAAAGATGCATATAGTCACACTTATTAACACTTTTGGTCACTGTTTGCTTTAGTCGTTGTGTGACTAAATATTACTGAAGGCCACACAAACATAAAATTCACGTGGCCATTGGATGATCTATAGTCACACAAAATACACATTTCTTCACTTTAAACAGCATATGGTCACAGTTATTTACACTTTTGGCCACTGTTTGATTAATGATATGTGACTAAATACCCAAAACAAACATGCTTTGTGTTACTAAATATTACAAAAGGCCAAACAAACATAAAATTCACGTGGCCATTGAATGATCAATAGTCACACAAAATACACATTTCTTCACTTTAAACAGCATATGGTCACGCTTATTAACACTTTTGGCCACTGTTTGCTTAATGGTATGTGACTAAATACCCAAAACAAACATGCTTTGTGTGACTAAATATTACAAAAGGCCACACAAACATAAAATTCATGTGGCCATTGGATGATCAATAGTCACACAAAATACACATTTCTTCACTTTAAACATCATATGGTCACACTTATTAACACTTTTGGCCACTGTATGCTTAATGGTATGTGACTAAATACCCAAAATAAACATGCTTTGTGTGACTAAATATTACAAAAGGCCACGCAAACATAAACTTCATGTGGCCATTGGATGATCAATAATCACACAAAATACACATTTCTTCACTTTAAACAGCATATGGTCACACTTATTCACACTTTTTGGCCACTTTGTGTTAAATTGTATGTGACTAACTCCAAAAAAATAACACCCATTATGTGACTAAATCATCACAAACGTCACATTTATTATATATTCATGTGGCCACAGGACGGGAAATAGTCACACAAAATACACATTTACTTGAATATATCATCTCAAATGTCACATACATTATATATTTATGTGGCCAAATGCTGAAAAATAGTTACTCTCAAAAACATTCGCGTGACTATAAAGTGTTTACGGTCACTGATAATGACTAATCCAACAAAACTTGTGTCTAATTTGTCACACATATTCGGGGTTTTGGTCACTCTTTTTCGATGGAAAAGGCCACGAACTCAACAATGTGACCATATGCCACCTACGGTGGCGGGACCTTTTGTCACACATGACAAAAAAAAACATGCGTGACTATATGCATATCGTCACTCATTTTTGGCGTGACCAATAGCACTTTTTGTACCAGTGTTGGTAAGGATGAGCAAGAAGGACTTATACTAGCTTGTTATAAAACAAGCTAGAGCTTGTTGCAGCTCAAGGCACCATAGTTTAGCTAGTGGCTGAGGTTTCTTATCCTGTTTCATAAGTTTCAGATTTTAGTGTAAAAGTGCATATCTTGTATTTGTTAGTATTAGTTGAGTAAGATAGTTTAATTCTGTTTATTTAGGTTGTATTTAAGTTATTATCAGTGAATATCTTAGTTTCATTTATCAAATCCATCATTTGCTTCTTAAAATTGTTGAAACCTGTTGGTAAGGGAGTGATTGGATTTAACTGTTACACTAGGTTCCTGAGCTATTTAGTGGTTAAAAACAGTTTAGGTTTCATTCTTAGGTGCACATTAAAGTATTGGAAGTCTTACATTGGTAGTTCTTAAAGAAAAAGTCAAAATTGCTTTCAATCTTCAATGCATGTTTAACTGTTAAGAGATTTGGAACCCAAACCATCAAAACAGTCACAAAAGTGGATAAGCTCAGCTAACCTAACCTTGTTTTAACCTAAAACAACAATTTAAGTAGCCTAGATCCATTAGAAATTCATCAAAGTCAACTTAGCTCGAAAGATCATAAGGTCAAATTGCATACCGCCAGTTTTTTACAAAAATGGTAGGATTTTCTAGGACTCATTTTTCACTTTTAGACTTTAAAATTTTTGGACAGTTATATTATATATATACTGATAGTCGTTTTTTAACGGGGAGCAAGACAATTTTATTACGGGATGCTTATAAGCCAAATCTGTTTTCTTATTGGATGTTTGAGTGTCATTTACTTTTAATGTGCCACTTATGAGACCTAAAGCTGAACCGTTGAAGGCCTACGAATGTGGTTTCGATCCTCTCGGTGATGCCAGAAGTCGTTTTGATATACGATTTTATCTTGTTTCTATTTTATTTATTATCCCTGATCCGGAAGTCACCTTTTCCTTTCCTTGGGCAGTACCTCCCAACAAGATTGATCCCTTTGGATCTTGGTCCATGATGGCCTTTTTATTGATTTTGACGATTGGATCTCTCTATGAATGGAAAAGGGGTGCTTCGGATCGGGAGTAACCACTAGTGATAGGGCTCAAATCCTTCGGGGGGAAGGACAAAAGTAAAGAGCGATGCCTACATTAAATCAATTGATTCGTCATGGTAGAGAAGAAAAACGGCGCACGGACCGTACTCGAGCTTCGAAACCGAGAGCCGCCTAGGGACTGGACTCCACTAAGAGGTTCTTTCTCTCACGTCATTTTGCCCGCCCGTTTCATTTCCTTTTGCCGAAGTGGGTAGTGGCACTGGGTGGACGGTCTATCCACCCTTAAGTGGTATTACCAGCCATTCTGGAGGAGCAGTTGATTCAGCAATTTCTAGTCCTCATCTATCTGATATTTCATCCATTTTAGGTTCTATCAATTTTATAACAACTATCTCCAATATGCGTGGACCTGAAATGACTGCATAGATCACCCCTTTTGGGGTGCATTATAGCACAGTCCGTGACTACGTTTTTCCGTTGGTTGATGCTGCGTATTGCACACTTGTTATATTTGTTTATATAGTGTTAGTTTTATAACGAATTTCAGGGTGCTACAGTACCTTAGTAACAGTGCACCCCGTTTCCGTTTGTTCCAAAGTAAAAACACACACCACACACTCCTCTCTCTCACATATTCCAGAAACTACCATCTCCCTCTCTTTCTCTCTCTAAAAACACACCAACAGACTCGCTGATTATTCATAGATCTGTTTACCATTTTTTTCTTCGTGTCACAAATCGATTTGGCGGTCTATTGATCAAGATCTAGGTATAATTTGGTTTGCTGATAGCAGCGACTGATTTGGTTTGTGGGTTTTGATTGCACAGTTTCAGGTATAAAACTATAAGGTAAGCATTATCCTAATTTTTACATCAATCAAACATTAAAATTAGTCCCTCTTTTTCACAGGTTTAGGGTTCTTAAAATTTTAATATAACTGATTTTGTGTTTGGGTTTAGTTGTGGTAGGACAGGAGTTGCTGGTGCATCAGGTGGCAACGATAGTGGTGGTAGTACAGGGGTTGTGGTGTTCCTGATTCAGGAGATAGCCAGAATATAAGTTGATGTTAGGCAAGCTTAGATAGCTGAAAGAGATGCAACACGCGTAGCACTCCAACTAACTATGAAGGTTAATCATTCTACTTAAAGAGTTCTTATTAGAAATTAACAATTAATAAGCCAAATCATACTATATACTAAAAACCATTTTTAACGGGGTTCAAAATATTTGTATTACGGAATAGGTATCACCTTAATTCATCTTCCTATTGGTCCAACAGAGGTCGTTTTAAATATGCTACATGGAACAATGAACTCTTTCTCAATTACATGGAAGATGACAACTTTTTAGAGTGCTGATAAAAATATAGGTGATGTCCTTATTTGTATATTTTTCATTGTTTATGTATAAAGCTCAGATGATACCTATTCCGGAATAAGCACTCTAAAAAGTTGAAAGGTGAGATGGTAGGCGGTTTCAAGAACAGTCACCTTAATTCATCTGAGTTTTCTAGAGTATGCATTGAAATGAAAGCTCAGATGGTTAAGGTAAATGACAGCGGTTAGATCACTTTTCTAAACAAAATTGTAATAAGCAGAATCTCTTGAGATTAATGATTTCTGATAACATCTAAGCTTATCCCAAACACCTCCTTGATATATATACAGATATACATGGGCTAAAGAGAAGGAAAAAAGGGTACAAAGCAGTTGAGGCAAAAGTAATGGTTGAGTTTAACGGATGGCAAAAAGGTAGTTACAATTAATATTTACTAAAACACGTACTCCAGAAAATGTTTCGAGCCTAACCTATGTATAATCAAGTTGAGGGCGTATTTTGTGTATTAGGAAGTACGAGCTGGCATTTACTAAAAGATCTTAATTTTGGTTTTTGCAAAAAACTTGGAATTGCTTATTTGCTTTTCAAAAACACAATATCAGTATAAACAAATCCAAACACCCCTTCAGAGATTCTTTAAGATGCTCGGTAGAAGCTATTTGTTAAAAGGGTTCTATTGTTATTTTATACCGGGATTAACAATGCATCAGTCACAACTTAGCTTATACTGACATAATAATGGTTGATGTTTTTTTAGGTAATAACAAATATCTAGCAACAACCTGTAGTGATATATATGAAATTGATAGATGCAATCATTTGATGGCCCAATGTAATTCAGTTACTTATTTTTTATGTTTTTTCTGGGAACCACGTTGCATGTTTATATATATACATTACCATTTACATTTTTTCTTTTTTTTGGGAAAGGGGGGGGGGGGGGGGTTATCAACTTTTTAGCTCTATTGAAAGAACACAGCCGTAGTTAGGCGACACAACATGGGAATACTAGCCACCCACATTCCCGTATTAGTGCCATGTGGTGGTGTATTCACTGTTCATTACTGTATTAGTGGATTAAGTCGTTGAACCGGTCACAGCAAAGTAAATCACACGCGACAATCCGGTTCATCAGGTTGATCCGAATAACCCGTTGAACTGGTCACATCAGACCCTTCTTCTTTTCCGTCTGTTGAGCGTTTTTGTTGGACTTAGCTTTTCGGTTTTTCTTTATGGTATATGAGCTTTTTTATGGAGTAGATTGTTTGATTAGGTGATAAACTGAAATTTTTTCCTCTCTCTTTGCAACCTTTAAAGTATTGTCAATGTTTTAAGTGTTTTGTTGCTATAGTCCGTTTAAGTGGGTTAAACGGGTTAGATGTAGTTTGTCTTTTGTTGATTTAAAACACAACCTTATTAAAGTAAATGACTAATATTAGTTTCTATCTTTTGCATATTGATTACCAATTCAACGAGCTTGAAGACGATCAAAGGGAGTCCGTTTTTCTTACTGACTACGAAGATTGCGAAGATGATAGCCAAAACGAGACTGGATTACCAGGTTAGCGTTTACCTGTAACTGCAATAGCTTCGGTTAGAGCAAAGCCCAAAATGGCATTTTCTTCTGTTTGGTTCTGCAGCTTGATGAGGCGAAAAATGATCCGTTTTTAGGGGGTCATTTAAGCCCGAATCCGACTTTATTTGATCAAATATTGCCCTAAATCGTTCCTTTTGTGATTTTAGGTACTTGGAGAGTGAATTCTGGAAAAGAAGCCATTTTGGACGTTTTTGGAGCATAAAAGTGAAGAAAACGGCAAAGTATCAATTTTCCATGCTGGAAGTACTAGGTGACGGCGTCAAGAGTTAAACCCTGACGGCGTCAGACATGAAGAATAAAATACCGTAGGTGGTGACGGCGTCAAAAGCCATCCTGACGGCGTCAAAGTCCCAAGAATAAAATACCGTAGGTGGTGACGGCGTCACACAGGCCGTCATAAGGAGATCAAGGCCGTCACGTGTTAAAACTTGTGCGCGAAGTAGCTGATATTGTTTTGGTCATAACTTTTGCATACGAACTCGGATTTAGGTGATTCAAAAGCCCACGCGAAGAGGACGAAGAGATCTACAATTTGGTGGAAAAATGGTCTTGACGGCGTTAAGAGTACAGGCTGACGCCGTCACGAAGGGCCGACAGAAAACATGCCTATAAATATAACTTCATAACTTCACTTTTTGAAAGCCCTAAACCCTAAAGTCGATTCCTGGGTTTAGGTGGGTGTTTTTCCAGCAACTTAGAGGGTTTCAATCACTCCATAAACATCATATATTGGTTTGATGATTCTATCTCAATTATGCTTTTCATTATTCTTGTTGATTGTCCTTCTTTGATTATGTTTTGTTAATTCACCTTGTGTCTACTTATGATTGTGTGAAACTTGTATATAATTGATTAGATCTCATTGATTTCTTATTGATGTTGTGTCTATCTCCATCAATTAAGGCGTGACAACTTCAATAGATCTAATTGGTTTAGTTTATAATCCTTGTTTCCTATTGATTCTTGTTTTGATTGAATGATTTATATGTTAGGCTTAAGAAAACTGGCAGATCTCCAAATGGTAACATGCTTGAACGTCTTAAGAAACATGAACTGAGGCGTACTAGGTCTTTATTGGTTGTATTTAATGCATGAGCCACTGTTTACAATCCCTATAGTTGTGCTGGGCATGGTGTAGGAGGAGATAAAAGCTCATAGAATTGGGGAGTTATGTATGCCACCCCATGAATGGTATTAAGGAATACAACCCGTCAATTAAAACAATGTTACAATTCAATAGGTAGGATTGGATAGCTAGCAAGGAGTAACATATCATGGGTAGACATGCTTCACTTATCTTGTAGAACCTTAGTTTAGTTTTCTTGTTAATTAGTTTAATTAGTAGCTTTTGGGTTAGTTGATTAGCAACTAATTCCGCCCACTCTCCCAATACCCGAGATTTTTACTTGCTTTTCATAAAATTTAAAAATACAAAAAGAATCATCCTTCACCTTTAGACCTAGTTAGATTAATTTCAATCCTAACGACACTATTCCTAGCTGAACGATCAATCCCCCGGTACTTGTCACTATACTATACTACAACGATCAGGTACACTGCCTGGTGGGGGTTGTAAGCTTCTCGAGATCCCTCGAGAGGTAAAGCCTGTTGCGATTCCCACGCATCAAGTTTTTGGCGCCGCAGCCCGGGGAATAGTTATTGTTTAGGTTGAATTTGATTTTTATTAGGTCTACTCATTAGATTCCGTTTTAGTGAGATTTTTATTTTCTTTTTATTAGCTTTCTTGTAGTCTATCTTTTCTTTGTGCATTTGTTCGTAGAAACCTTTCCATTGACTCTTCCGTTCACCATTATGGAGAACGCGAATCCACCATACTACCGACCACGAAACCCATTCACTCCTAATGACATCTTGATGTTCAAACAATATCGAGATGAACCTATTTATGATGCATGGACTCGTTTTAAAAATTTACTACGAATAGTCCCTCATCATGGTTTCAATCTATGGTACCTAAATCAAATCTTTTACTATAGTGTCCACCCGTATGACCAAAGGTACATTGACGATTTTGCCAACGGGGACCTTAGGGAATTAAATGCTGAAGAAGCATGGGATGCCATAGAAGATTGTGCCCAATATTATTATAGAGTAAACAACCCGACAAACAACATCACAAATAAATCAATAACAAGTTTGAAGGAGCAAACAGGAAGTTTGTCTGGGGATGATTACTTAGGGATACCTGCGTGGATGTCACCTAAAATCATAGTACAAAACAAACACATAGGTAATCTAGGTACAATGGAGGATGAGGTGGATAATCCAAGCCCACAAAGTACCCCACAAGTCCTACCATCATTTGAGGCACATACACCGCCCGTGACTTACCCGAAAGAAGTAGATGAGACTATAGGAACCCCAATTGAGGTAGAACCCTTGGACCAAGCACCACTAGAGGATATAGGTTTGAACACTTGTAGTAATAACCTTACTCCTAGTTCTAGGGAATTTCCTAATGTTGATGAACCGGAACCTCAACCTTTACACAACTTCCCATCCTTAGATTTATTTCTAGGAGAAAAAAGAGGAACCGACCCACCCATCAACCAATATTATCCGGGTAGTTTTAGGATGAAGGAAGCCATTCACTCACCCCCTTCACCTCACGTGGCATATTTCCACCCTAAGGGTGTGTATCGCTACTTTCACCCACACTTAATCCTAAGTGTAGGGAAAACATCCCCTATTTCCGCTAAATAAGGGTAGAGTCAGGCTCGTGACTCGAACAAAAACAAGCGCTTCTTGGGAGGCAACCCATGTTTTTAATTGTTTGATATTTTTTATTTTATTTGTTTGTTTGTGTCATATATGCTTAATCATAGTTGTTTAATTTTCATGTTTCGAATAATTTGTGAAAATGCTTTATTTTGTTTTTAACTTCGTCTTAATTGCATATAAAGGTATTTTACAAAAAGATAAGTGTAGGGAAATTTATATCTTGTTAAAAAGAACTAAATTCGAACATGAAAACTTCACAATTCATGATTAGCATATATTTTATCTTGTTTGTGTGTCAATAATTGTGGGTATGTTTTATGAGTTCCTATTTGTAATTCATTCCACAAGTATCCTATCCTTTTGTTGCTTTGTCTTGTTTCTATTTCTAAGTCTGGAATTACATCTAGTTGCGATTTTTGTTCGTTTTGATGCTTTGGTTTTTGTGTTTGTTGATTACAGGACAAGAAGATGATTTATATTTCTGGAGGGAAGCTTTCAACGTTCGTCTTCTTGGAGGTAGATTTAACCATGTTGTCACATTATCCACGGTGAACGAATCAGGGGAGTATTAGTTTCTTTCATTCTTATTTATTTACTTTTACATCTTTTATCTAGAACATTGGGGACAATGTTCGGTTTAAGTGTAGGGAGGGTATATTAGAAACTATTACTCCACTTGGTTTTTGTTTTGTTTAATAGTGAATGTGTAATAAAACTGAGAGAAATATTTGTTAGGGCAATTTTAGCACCAAATTTAAAATTTTTTGCAACATGTAGGAGTGAAACTTTAGTCTTAATAAGCGTCTCATGGATAGGAGTTATATGACTAGCACAAAAACCATACCACTCAAAAATTTCCACCCCAAATATGTGAGGTTCGCCCTTAGATCTTTAGGAAAAAGCATTCATTGTTGGTGCTTATGAGTGTACCGGTAGTATTTAGATTCTAGAACTTGTGATAGCGATGCATCCCGAGACCGCTAGTGAGACTACATTCGTGTAGTTAGGATTTACTACATGATAAGAGGCATTAGGATAACCCTTGTTCTACACCTGTAATATAATTACATTGACTTCATAGGTCAAGTAATTCTCCCACACCTTTGCGTTGTACTCATTTTTAGTACACGATACCCCTAGTACACCCCTCCGAGCCTATCTTTTCGTTTCTAACTTTAAGCATTTTACTTAAAGGAAGAATTTGTTTACAATCCACCCCAAATGTGCAACCAAATCGCCTTAGCCTTCCTTGTATGCACTCTTCTTTAGTGCATTATTGTTAATTGTTTAAACCCTTTGTTAGTTGTCTAATTGATTACATGGTTGTTAAGTCGAGTCATATCTTGTACATATTGTTTTGGGATGATTGGGACTCATGGGTAAAGTACTATTGTAATGGAGTAATGGGGATGATGTCAATTATTACCCCCATATGTGCATTAATATTTAAAAGTACTCCAAGTGTTTTGATTATCTTGATTCGAGTCATTAGAATAGTTGATTGTAAAGTATGTAAAAGCTCAAGTGTAGGGAGGAAACGAGCTCCCTTTGATGTATTATTTTGGATGGTAGAGTAAGAGTGTATGAAAAAAAAAAAAAAAAAAACAATAAAAAAATAAAAAAAAATAAAAAAAAATAGAAAAAGAAAAGAGAAAAACATACGGGCTACCATCCGTTTCTTTTATTTATGTTTAAGTCAAATAGTGTCTTGAAAATCCAAAAAGAGTCGTAGTTAGTTTAAGTTGAGTCGAGTCTTGGCTTAGCAACGCCTCATTGTACATGTAGTTAACTAAGACAATTGACTTGCCACCAGTAAAATATCCGTTTATCCAACAAAACCGTGTTTTCCATATCCCCTACACCTAACGTTATAACCCTTTAAAAGACCTCTTTGATAGTTTATCCTAGGTGCTTACGCCATGTGGTGGAGGTTTGATCATTTCCCAAGCATATGGTAATCTATTTGCTATGACAGGTAGAAGTGTGATATTTCTCCATTTCCAATTATGACATATAAATTTTCAACACCTGAGAGATGAGAGTATCCAAATACTTAATGTGAGGTGCTAGTGTATAATTTCCGTGCTTGTTTTGACTAAGGTGGAACGATCATTTGTTGTAATTACTTTTATATTAGTGTTAAATGACCCCTAACTTATATTTTGATTGGTGGAAAAGCTCATTTGCTTGAGGATAAGCAAATCCCAAGTGTAGGGATATATGATGAGGCGAAAAATGATCCGTTTTTAGGGGGTCATTTAAGCCCGAATCCGACTTTATTTGATCAAATATTGCCCTAAATCGTTCCTTTTGTGATTTTAGGTACTTGGAGAGTGAATTCTGGAAAAGAAGCCATTTTGGACGTTTTTGGAGCATAAAAGTGAAGAAAACGGCAAAGTATCAATTTTCCATGCTGGAAGTACTAGGTGACGGCGTCAAGAGTTAAACCCTGACGGCGTCAGACATGAAGAATAAAATACCGTAGGTGGTGACGGCGTCAAAAGCCATCCTGACGGCGTCAAAGTCCCAAGAATAAAATACCGTAGGTGGTGACGGCGTCACACAGGCCGTCATAAGGAGATCAAGGCCGTCACGTGTTAAAACTTGCGCGCGAAGTAGCTGATATTGTTTTGGTCATAACTTTTGCATACGAACTCGGATTTAGGTGATTCAAAAGCCCACGCGAAGAGGACGAAGAGATATACAATTTGGTGGAAAAATGGTCTTGACGGCGTCAAGAGTACGGGCTGACGCCGTCACGAAGGGCCGACAGAAAACATGCCTATAAATATAACTTCATAACTTCACTTTTTGAAAGCCCTAAACCCTAAAGTCGATTCCTGGGTTTAGGTGGGTGTTTTTCCAGCAACTTAGAGGGTTTCAATCACTCCATAAACATCATATATTGGTTTGATGATTCTATCTCAATTATGCTTTTCATTATTCTTGTTGATTGTCCTTCTTTGATTATGTTTTGTTAATTCACCTTGTGTCTACTTATGATTGTGTGAAACTTGTATATAATTGATTAGATCTCATTGATTTCTTATTGATGTTGTGTCTATCTCCATCAATTAAGGCGTGACAACTTCAATAGATCTAATTGGTTTAGTTTATAATCCTTGTTTCCTATTGATTCTTGTTTTGATTGAATGATTTATATGTTAGGCTTAAGAAAACTGGCAGATCTCCAAATGGTAACATGCTTGAACGTCTTAAGAAACATGAACCGAGGCGTACTAGGTCTTTATTGGTTGTATTTAATGCATGAGCCACTGTTTACAATCCCTATAGTTGTGCTGGGCATGGTGTAGGAGGAGATAAGAGCTCATAGAATTGGGGAGTTATGTATGCCACCCCATGAATGGTATTAAGGAATACAACCCGTCAATTAAAACAAGGTTACAATTCAATAGGTAGGATTGGATAGCTAGCAAGGAGTAACATATCATGGGTAGACATGCTTCACTTATCTTGTAGAACCTTAGTTTAGTTTTCTTGTTAATTAGTTTAATTAGTAGCTTTTGGGTTAGTTGATTAGCAACTAATTCCGCCCACTCTCCCAATACCCGAGATTTTTACTTGCTTTTCATAAAATTTAAAAATACAAAAAGAATCATCCTTCACCTTTAGACCTAGTTAGATTAATTTCAATCCTAACGACACTATTCCTAGCTGAACGATCAATCCCCCGGTACTTGTCACTATACTATACTACAACGATCAGGTACACTGCCTGGTGAGGGTTGTAAGCTTCTCGAGATCCCTCGAGAGGTAAAGCCTATTGCGATTCCCACGCATCACAGTTGCAGATACAGAGAAAATAACTATGACGCCAGTTATGCAGCAATTCAACTCCCAGTCTTATACTCTTATGGTAAGCTTTCATTAGTCTTCTTACCACTCATCAAAGATGTACACTTAGTTAGTAAATGTACTTTTTAAAAAGGAGGTGGATGGGAAAACGGTAGGCACGGGCGGGAGTTTTTTAATACCAGTAGCTCTTTTTGTATGTTTAAGCCCACTTTGTATCACCTTTTTACTCTACAGTTTTTAGGCCCCAAAACTCCTCACTGGGACATTGCTTTTACTTAATCCTAAAGACTCTATTCAATTTAAATATAAAATGCTTCTTGCTGAGATTGGAAAGCATAAACCACTACTTTCATTTCATATGTCCAAAAGTTGCTTTCAAAGCTTCTAAAGTGTCAAACTTGCATTGCAATTGGAGTTAGTTTTTAGTTTTTGGGTTTGATGTTGTTGAAACAGGATGCTTCATCAGTTTATGGTAATAAATGGGAGGTATTCGTGGACGCTCAGATATGCACTTTCCTTTAGTCAAGGTCAACCAAGGAACCTGGCAACAGTCTAACTATAAGTTCAAATTCGGTACAGAAATCTGTAAGTTCACAAAACTCTTTTTGGGAATATGATATGTTATCTTGAAAAAAGAGAGATCAAGCTCCCCTGAGTTTTAATCAGTTTCTCAAACTTTTTGTGTTTCTTCTACAACAGGAGTAATGTGTTATTGAAAAGAAAGAAAAACATTCAACAGCCATGAATGCTTTTGAGCTTATTTCAATGTCCTTTCCTAAAAAGTGAATGTCAAAGTCAGCTACTCTCAGCCATTGGAAGAGGAACCTATGGGGAGATGGAAACACAGGTTTGATTTCATTATATCGCTTTGAATGATCCTTGATTCGGTGGACTTTAGGGTGATGGTGAAAAACCTTATCGACAAAAGATTGAGAAGTTTTAGAAGCTTAAGTCCCAAGTATAGAAAATATTGCTTAGAATTCAGTTGAAATTTTTTTTACCCTTTTCATAGAGCTGTTAAAAACCTAACAAACTGTAGCTAAGATATACGTTTATTGTGCAATGTATCTAGCACTACGTATTGTATGGTTCAATGTAAAGGGTGCTAATAAGATAGACGAGATTGTATATAATTCTGATGGTTATAAATGGTTGATTATTAGTCTGATTATTTCAGGCATAAACTGTTACTTAAAGAGTGCTCATTTTTATTGTACGCATAACATAATCTTAGGTACATTAACGATGACATAAAAGTTATCAACACGCCATTCCCGCAACGAGTGCGCTCTTGACACTATCAACAAAGCAATCCCGCGGCAACGCGCGGGCTACCATGCTCGTTTGGTAGCTAATCTTGGTTGTGCTTATTTTTGCACATTTTTGTGATTTTTTCTAATTGCTTATTTGAGGGCATATTTGAGGGTTTATTTGAGGCTACAGGGCAAGTTTATGCCCTGTGTTAGGAAGTGAGTCCCAACAAACCACTTTCACAAACCCCTCCAAGGCTCACCTGTAGGCCCCACCCTTTGTAACTTGGCTTTTTAAGAAGCTTATTAGTTGGGCTTATCATTTTAGGTCTTATTTTGGATCTCAGCTCCTTAGCTTATAGCTTATTGTGGCCTTCTAAGTGACCTAACCAAACAAACACCCTGTGTATTCAGTTGATCCACAAAACTTCACAAGCCAACCCTTGGCTTATTAGTGAACCCCAGGGACTATTTATTGGCTTTTTGGAAAGCCATTCAGTCCATCTTCTTGGATCAACTTTTGTCTTGGACTTCCAAACCCTCTTGTTGGCCCCACATAGGGCTGCACTTTGCCTTTTTTTTCCTGCTTGAACCTAAGCGGAATTTAGAATTGCTTATTCCCATTTTGAGCTTATTTGTTTGTATCAAAGTTGGCCTTTGGTTCTTGCTTACTAGCTTATTGTGAGCTTATTTGGGCTTGAATTCTCCATTTTAGCCAAAAGCTTAAGCTGTTAAGCACTTAAGCTCACCTAGTGCTTATTTTTGAGTTTCAATAAGTTCACTTTCACAAAAGTTCATTATTTCCAGTTATTAAATAGTTTTGCAAAGGAAAAACAAGAAAAATCAATTTTAAAAATAATGATAGCTTCTATTTAAATCATTTGGCTTATTTTTTAGCTTTTTCAAAAAGCAATTCTCATTTTTATATTTTTCCTAGGTTCCTGCACTTATATAGTATTTTTAGAAAAAGTTTCATATTTTTCACTGTTCATTTAGTATTTATTATAATTTAATTTAGTTTAAATTAATTAATAATTAGTTTTTAATTAATAATAATTATATAAAAAAGTCTAAAAAATTTATTTTCAGTTTTAAAATTTTTTTAGGTTATTTTAGAATTTTCAAAATTTAATTTTCATTTTTCTAGCTTAAAATCATAATTAGTTGTATTTTTAGTCTAATTTAAATATTTAAAAGTACTTAATAATTAGTAATTAATAAATAATAAATAATTAAATAGTTTAAAAATTATTTTTCTTTCTCTTAAAATTTTCTTTTGTTATTAGGATTATAAAAATCTAATTTTCACATCCGTAGGATTTTTATTTTCTATGTTACGTTTGTTTTTAATTTAAACTTACGTTTTTAGGTTTTTAAACGTTTCTAGGTAATTTGGTTTTACGTAGTTGATAATATTATTCATTTGAATCATTTCCTTTACATTTCCTTAGTTTATTCACTAATACTCCTTTTCCCGTTGAAAATCACCCTATCACAAGCCGTCTAAAATACAATTCTACGCCTCGTCGGGACATAACAACCCGGGGAAACTCTGTACTCCTTGGTTAGTTGGCCTAAGCAGTTTGACCATATTGACCATTTAACTTGGTTGATTTGGACTGACTGTTTGTAGCCAATCAATATGCATATAATTTTTAGTTAGAAAATATATTATGATACATCTAAAAGATTAGGGATGCATCTTATTCAAATTGATGCATCTCTAATGTGTGGTTATAGTTATTTCTCATCCTTTTTATTTTAATGATTCTTCTCATTTGATCCTTAGTCCATTTCTCATATATTTCTTCTTAGGCCGATCCTCCAACCTTCTTCCACATTTAATTAAAAACATTTTATATGCTTTTTTTATCGAGGTCATATGCTTCAGTGTTGTTTATCAAAATTATTTTAATTTTTGATTTGTGATTTCAACCGATCCTTTCTTTAACAGCCTTGTCTGTGATTCAATTTTTGGTTGAGACCTTTTTGTTCGCGTCTTTTGCAATCGCCTAGTTTACCGGCGATACCACAACGTGTCTTTATCCGATTTTTGGATCATAACTTTACGGTGAGATTTCGGGTTCACATGACAGATCTTGGGTTTTGAATTTTTTGGGCTTATTTGTTTTTATAATATTTGAATTTTTTCGTATTTTCACTTTAGTTTAATGTATCAGTTCTTGTATGAGATGGTTTTGTATCACTTTATTTCTTTAATGAAAATTTGTTATATTGTTTACCGTAATGGCGTAATGTATCAATTATTTAATTTCTTGTTATGTTCCAGTGATGTGTTGACTAATTTTTAGTTATTAAATTGATACGCATTGTACATTGTGTTTAAATGGTTGTAATTTTTTGTGAATAAGTGTTTTTAATAGCATTAATGTTGTTTGATAGAATTTTGATCTGAAAATAATATTATGCTTATTTTTATTGTACAATATGCTTACTTTGTTGTAATTATGAAAATTGGGTGCATTAAATTGTTGTAAATCATGCATTATTTCTTGTAAATCTGAAAATTTTGGAGAGAAAGTGCTTTGTGTATTATATGTAGTATATATATCTCTATTCATAATTATTATAAAATAATTTTTTTTTTTATAAAATCTTTTACATATAATAAACTTTTATCTATCTATATATATATAAAGATTGAGTTCCTCATATTGAATGTGAGTATTTATGTCACAAGCCAAGAAACTCAAATATGTGGTTTAAGCAAAGATAAGTTGAAGTTGAGCATTAATTATGATGATTAAGCTCACAAAGTTCTGTAATCTGGAGCTTCTTTTGAAAGCTTTTCAGAGTTTTTAAAGTCTAAAATAAAATACTAATAAAGTTGGACTGTGTAAAGCCTTTAGAAACCGGAATGTGTTAAGCCTCGTGACAGTAAACAATCACCAACACCCTTTCAAGTTTCCAAGTGACATAAAAAGCTCCTTTCATATCCCCACCGTTAAATGTCTCAAGTCATCTACCATGTCAATTACGTCTTATAAATAACATATTTGGCAGGCTGAAAAACTTCAACCACAGTCTAACCAAATCACAGTACAGATCATCTTCTACACACAACCAATGACCCTTACATCACTCCCCCACCACTCACATGAATCGGAACTACAAACACATAAACAAACAATCTAACATTCATTTCAACTTTGTGTTTAATCTTTTGAAGACTTTTTTTAGTTGAACTCTCATCATCATAAATAAAAAACTTAAATAAAATAGGATCTCAGTTTCTTTCTTTCGTGTGCTACAATAGCCCATCAATCTCAAAGATGATACACAAAAAAACGAATCATCATTGATCTCTAACTTTGATATTATCCGAATATAAAGAAAGAAGTATAACAATTATGTTACTTTCTTTCTTTAATTCGTTTAATTAAAACACAAGAACGTAAACCCTGTGTGTTTAGGTTAAAAGATAGAATGAATGTATTAGGGTAACCGTATATGTGTGATTGGATTGCTTAATGGATCGGGTAATTGTCACTTTGCCCGGCCCGGGTATAATTTTAGACTAGGGTTTTCTAACTAGCAGTTCCACATTGTAAAGATGTTTTTGCAAATGAATACTGAAATTGAGGAAATTAATTGTAGTCCAAATAATGTTACGTTAACAACTTAAACACGGCTAGGTATGACTGTACTGGGGTAAAGTGATGAAAGATGAAAAAATGAAATTAGTATATAGGCCTATAAAACAAATGTATACCTGATGTAATAAAAGTATACGTATGCTACTCTATATACATTTGGAATTTAGACAAGTATATCTTTGTTACGATGTATTATAGTTGAAGGTTCTTCGAAACATTTAACACAGACCTAAATTTCCTCACAATATTCATGAAGGATAAATTAATTCAAATACGTAGCATCGTCTGCGTAATACGTGTTTGATTAAATGGCAACAAATTATATGTTTGTCTTTCATTTTAGATGATCGTACATGTTTCATAACTACGCTATGTATATATCAATTTGATATTTTAATATATTATATATGAACCCATTGTTTGAAATCAACCTCTTATAGTACCCACCTATTGACTCTAGGATGCCTCACCGAATAAGCTATATATGATAGTTCGATGCTACTAATTAGTAAGTAGTTCGTATTGACTTCTATAAACACGAACAAATGTTTTACTAGTGAGATATCATTCATCTTATGAAATGAACATGTAAACAAAGCCCGTGCATCTCACGGGCCATGCTGTATCATACCATTTAATTTTTCTCTTTCAATCATTAATTTTAATCTAAGACCAAATTCAAATCCAAATCCTATACACTCAAAAAACCAAACGCACCCTTAAAAACGTAAACAGAAGAAAGAAAATAAAATGAAAAACTATATGTCCATAAATATGTACGAAGATCATACATGATCACGCAAAATCAAGGCCATAACTGAGTTAACAAAAACCATGTGCAAAAATATTTGATAACTACACACAATGTTCAAAGATACATAAAAAAGCAAATTTTGAAAGAAAATTTACTTTTACATGCGTGTACTTGCACGATTTTTTTTATCAATCGTATTGAAAGCTCTTTTTATAATTTTTACCACCAAAGAAAACTTTTCTTGCATGCTCTAATCCAGATTTACTGATCCGCCACACTTTTGATATTGAATGATATAACAATTTAAATTTTTTGTAACAACATAATTTTATTAAAAACTAGGGAGAAGCTAAGAAAAACAAAAAGGAAAATTACAAAACAAAAGGTGCGAATGATATAAAACGAATAAGATATAAGCTAGCGTATGAAGCAGAAAGAAAAAATGTAAAACAAAAGTTTGCGTGCTAAAGAAAAAGTGGGTTGTAATAAAAACTCACGCATGACTGATGTCTCGTAAGAAAATAATGTATATGATGTACACATGCATCATATTACATAATAGGATTATAGAAGACAATAGGAAGGCAAAGTCTCCAAAACTTTATCTAGAGAAGCAACACCGTGATGATGATCTCATGAACACAAGACCAATCAAAAGGACCTACTCTCCACCATTATTAACCGACAATTGATTTAATTTCATCATGCAGGTACAATCTTTCCTCGTCTAATTTATGGCATTGAATGAATGATTTATCACATGGACCTACACTCCACCATTATTAACCTACAAGGCCTCTACTTATACAAGAGGTAGTAGATGTAGTAGGCCACAAGCAATAATGTAGGCTGTAGCTACTACACCTACTACCTCTTGTATAAATAGAGGGGGTGGTGACGCTGCATGGAATGAGTGATTTATTATATTGAATGAATGTTTTATCATTGCATTGAATCAATGATTTATTATATTGAATTGTGATACCGATAACTGATTGTATACGAATTGATAGTGGAACTTTAAATTCACGATGGAATTCAAACTGAAAATTCGCAGCGTCACCACGGCCTCTGCTTGCGAGGGGTGGTGACGCGGTCACCCATTCAATTGAGTTGGGGGGGGGGGGGGTGTTGGCAACCGAGCCATTAGCATTGGTCTTATAAGATAACCATTAGACCAAGCACAACGGTCATCTCCCTTATCTTCTTTCACCTCAGTATTACATCACTATTTAATACGTTACCACTCCTCTTACCTCTCACTTAAATTGTCACTGCTCCCCTTAATTTTTAAAAAAATACTAACTTTATACAAACATATCTCACATACACACACTTATAAATCAAATAAATAATAATAATAATAATAATAATAATAATAATAATAATAATAATAATAATAATAATAATAATAATAATAATAATAATAATAATAATATATTTTTAATAGGATTAGTTTCGCTATTGCTAGAGGTGTGGGGGCCCAGCTGGTTTCTCGGCTCCCCACCAATTTCTTGTAAAAATCCTATTTATTGTTAATAAAAGTGATGGTTATAATAAAAAAATAAAAATAAAAAAAAAATAAAATAATAATAATAATAATAATAATAATAATAATAATAATAATAATAATAATTGGGTGGGCCTGCTAGTATAGACTTTGAGTTTAGCAGTAGACTTGTTATGAAAATGGTTGCTAAAACTATTGAGCTCATTGATGTTGTTGCTAAGCTTAAGGACCCCCAATGTGAGTTGTTGCTTCTTCGAGCTTGTGCCGGCATCTCAAAGTTACATTTCTCCATGCGCACATGTCCCCCCCCCCCCCACCCCGGGTTTTTGAGCGTGCTCACATTACATTTGATGCGGCAATCCGTTCTTCCCTTGAACGTATTGTCACTGCTTCTGGGCCTGGGTTTTTTTATTGGCAATAGAGGCTAGGCACACTGCCATTGTATTTGGGGGACTTGGCGTATATTCTGCAGGGGATGCCTTGAACTATGCCTTCCTTGCTTCTAGACTCTAATATGCCAATTTACAGACTAAGCTCCTCAGATATTCTGATATTGGAACCCTTGGACCTTCTTTCGAAGAGGCTTTATGCGCGTTTAATGCGAAAATGGAATTGGACCTTCTGAGTAATCCGGATGAGATCGCTGCCCCCAAAATCATGAAGCAATTGGCTGAATCCACATTTTGCCTAACTTCACGACAAATGGCACTTTGGAGGTCCCTAAGGGAGGACTGCACTTCAGACTGACTAAGAGTGGGACTGGGACAGACTATGAATGCTAGAACTTACAGGTGTGTATTATGTTATCGGCTTGGCATTCCTCTTTTTTCTGTTCAGATGTCGTGCTCTGCTTGCTCCAAGGTTTTCATGGGGGATATTTACGGAGACCATGCTGTATCGTGTACCGACACCATTGGTATTAAACATCGGCACAACATGGTGCGTGATACTTTGTTTGACATATGTTCTCGCTCCAGGGTCTTGGCTCATAAAGAGGTTAACATCGGGTTGGGTGGAGATAGAGAGCAAGCCTTACGGCCAGCAGATATACTACTCTATTCTTGGGACGGAGGGCAAGACGTATGTGTCGATTTGACCGGGTCGTCTCCCCTGACGCAAACTGGTATTTGTGCCAGGTCGTGTGGTGATTGATGCCGCAAAACGTACGCATGTCAAGTATGGAGCTAAATGTGCTGATATTGGATATGGGTTCCTCCCATTCTCATTCTCCTCTTTTGGGGAACTTGAGGCGGATGCGGTGACCTTACTTAAGCGGATCCGGAAATACTCTATAACTTAAGATATTGGTGCGCGTGCTGCTATTCATATCTTCAGTCGGATTAGTTTTGCTATTGCTAAAGGTTTGGGGGCCCAGATAGTTTCGAGGCTCCCCACCAATTTCTTGTAATTTTATGAGTTTGTTTCTAATAAAAAGTGATGTTATAATAATAATAATAATAATAATAATAATAATAATAATAATAATAATAATAATAATAATAATAATAAAGTGATGGTTTAAAAAAAAAAAACACTATAGGGGCCCACATATTGCACAAATGTTGATTGGTGAAGAGTCTCACCTTCACTATTCTTTTTCTTTTTGCTTGTAGGCGCGTGATGGAGGACACTCACATTGGGGGTGGCACATGACGCGGGTGGCGAAGGGTAAGGGGTTACATACATTGCATGTAGCCTTATATCAATATTAACATACCCGTTAATTTGTGATGTAAATGAGTAGGTGACTATGGTGGACTATTGACGTCCATGACGACAACTAACCTTGAGCAACAAATCAAAGACTGACACGCGTATGTATGTCGATGACATGTGCCATATTACCGCGGTCACTATTGCTACATTTGCGCCAACTTAGCACAACAATCTTCGTGACTAAGTTAGTGTAATAAGGTGACCGCGGTCACCACAAAAAACTTACTTGACTTAAACATAAGTATACCAGATAAAAACAATTTAATAAACATACACTCAATCACAAACTCACACACAACAAAGGGGAGAACTCGGTCGTCTAAACGACTGAGTTATGCATTTTGATACATAACCACGGCCATGACCGAGTGAGCGTAATGGCGGACTCGTCCATGTGGTTGGTTGACTGAGTGCATGATCTTGACATTACGGTTGGTCTAAGAAAGCTCCAAGACCGCAGTCAATATTGCCACATCAATGCTAACTCAACTTTCTCCATCTAAAACCAATTTCACAATCAAATTAGTGTAATAAGACAATCGCGCGAACCACTTTTATTTAATTTTTAATTTTCATTTTTTAAACACTTAAACTAAAATTTCATTTATAGTTAAAAAATATTAAATTAATAATTCAACTAAAATTAAAAAGCATTGCAAAATGAAATTACAAATTAGTGTTCATTTGTTCGACGCCAAATGTCTCGTACTAAATTGGCTTTAAGGCTTAGATGAATTTCATCGTAGACTAAATCTCTAACAACTTGTAACATTTCTTCTTGTGTTCGTGAGAGATCATCATCACGGTGTTGCTTCTCTAGATAAAGTTCTGGAGACTTTACCCCCCCCCCCCCCCCCTCCCATTGTCTTCTATAATCCTATTATGTAATATGATGTATGTGTACATCATATACATTATTTTCTTACGAGACATTAGTCATGCGTGAGTTTTTATTACAACCCACTTTTTCTTTAGCACGCAAACTTTTGTTTTACATTTTTTCTTTCTGCTTCATACGCTAGCTTATATCTTATTCGTTTTATATCTTTCGCACCTTTTGTTTTGTAATTTTCCTTTTTGTTTTTCTTAGCGTCTCCCTAGTTTTTAATAAAATTATGTTGTTACAAAAAAATTTAAATTGTTATATCATTCAATATCAAAAGTGTGGCGGATCAGTAAATCTGGATTAGAGCGTGTAAGAAAAGTTTTCTTTGGTGGTAAAAATTATAAAAAGAGCTTTCAATATGATTGATAAAAAAAAATCTTGCAAGTACACGCATGTAAAAGTAATTTTTCTTTCAAAATTTTCTTTTTTATGTATCTTTGAACATTGTGTGTAGTTATCAAATATTTTTGCACACGGTTTTTGTTAACTCAGTTATGGCCTTGATTTTGCCTGATCATGTATGATCTTCGTACATATTTATGGACATACAGTTTTTCATTTTATTTTCTTTCTTCTGTTTACGTTTTTAAGGGTGCGTTTGGTTTTTTGAGTGTATAGGATTTGGATATGAATTTGGTCTTAGATTAAAATTAATGATTGAAGAGAAAAAATAAATGTTACGAGGCAGCATGGCCCGTGAGATGCACGGACTTTGTTTACATGTTCATTTCATAAGATGAATGATATCTCACTGAAGTAAAACATTTGTTCGTGGTTATAGAAATCAATACGAACTACTTACTAATTAGTAGCATCGAACTATCATATATAGCTTATTCGGTGAGGCACCCTAGAGTCAATAGTTGGGGTACTATATGAGGTTGATTTCAAACAATTGGTTCATATCTAATATATTAAAATATCAAATTGATATCTACATAGCGTAGTTACGAAACATGTACGATCATCTAAAATGAAAGACAAACACATGATTTGTTGCCATTTAATCAAAAACGTATTACGCAGACGATATCTGTTTTCCATCACGTTTTTCTGACGGTCTTGTTTATGTGCCATGTATTTATCTTTACACCACTCATATATTTTTGAAGTTTTTTTTAACGAAAAAGTTTTTAAATCTAGCATGGAGATAAAATTTAAATGGTACGATAACACAGTAAACGAGTAATAGGAGGCCTACATTTTATTAGGTTTGTAAAAGACTTCTTGTATACTTTTAATTCATTTGTTAATGTATTTACAATATCTAGTAAGAGGGAAGATCTCAGTGAGCCAATCATTTTCTCTTGAGTGAAAATTGGTAGAGTAATTAATATTTAAATTAAAAGTTCAATTACATCCATCTTTTTATATTTTAAATATTTCATGAACCATCAACCGTTAGACTAAATAAATTATAATGCCACAACGAGTATTTAAGTATCTTTCAATTGAAGGACACTTTTATATAATTTTGACAAATTATTATCGGTTTTTTTCATGTTTTTTTTGTTCTATTGAAATTCGAAAGACAAATCAAACGTGATTTAACATTAATATTGAAGTTCAAACACTAAATATCTCTACTAAAATTGACATAAGTATTTGTCAATCAATCAAAGTCTTTTCTGGTTTTTCTCAGTGGAAAAAACACATTCATAGCTTTCGAACCATGTATCACACACCGTATTTAAATTATAAATTATAATACTTCATTTATAAAACTTCTATAATTACATGTGAAAAAACCACGTTTGTAAAAATCACATGTGATTGAGATCACGTATGGGAAAAATCACATGTGATTTTGTGTGTTTTATACAACTTTAACAAATTAACTACACTAATCTACATTTTGAGATATAATGTTTTATATATGATTGGAACGCAAAGAATGTCTAATTTTCTTGGGAAAAAATAGTGAAAATCTTAAAATACTGTAAAAAAAGTTAGGTTCATTTTATTAATTCTTTTGATATTCGAATATTAAAATTTGTGTTTAATCACATGTGGTTTTTCATGCGAATTTCACCACCGAAAAAAAACCTGTAAAAAATAGAAAAAAAAAAGTTTGTCGAAAATATATCAAGGTAGCCATCTATAAAAAGATAATTAAATTATTTTCGTGATTGTGTATTTTTTCACTTACTGATGAACGGTTTAATTGATATTTTTTAGCTATTCGAATATTAAAATTAGTTTTAATCACATGTGTTTTTTCACGCAAATTTCGCCAACGAAAAAAAAAAAAAACATGAAAAAAAAGAAAAAAAAAAGTTTGTCGAAAAAATATCAAAGTAGCCATCTATAGAAAGATAATTAAATTATTTTCGTGATTGTGTATTTTTTTTCGTTTAATAATTAACGTTTTAATAAATATTAATTTTTGAAAACAAGTGGTGAAAGTTGGTTTGTTATCTTAAATAAAAAATGAGTGGCTACTAAAAAACATATTTTTATCACACAACTACGGTACTTTTGAAACATTTTATATGAATATAAATATGTTCAAAAACTGAAGGTCGCATATTTCAAGCTTGGGCAATAAACGATTGGACGAACGCGAAGTGAGCCTTGTTCATGTTTGTTCGTTTAAATTTTACCAGACAAATAAATGGACACGAGAGCTTAAACGAATGAATTTTCGTGTTCATGTTCATTTATTAAGAAAATGAGTTGATAATGTTTGTTTATGTTCGTTCATTAAGACATTAAATGAACATTGATTATAAATTAAAGTCGAAAAGCAAACATAATTTTTATTAAATCATGCATCATATTTTTGTTTCATAAGTGTTGTTTTATTTTAACAAACCAATTTGAAAGCATATATTAACATAAATAAATAAATGAACATAAACGAAATTTAATAAACGCATACTCGGACATTTACGAACATAAATGAACGGAGGTGACTTTCGTTCATTTAACTAAACGAGCCTAAAATATTGTTAATCTTCATTCATTTAATAAATAAATAAACATAAGCGAACTTTTTACCAAACGGTTCATGAAATGTGTTGGGAACATTTTTATATTTATTCAAGTCTCGGTCATAACATTTTGTAATAGGTTGTTTTAGTATTATTATTGTTATGTTTTAAGTTTATGGGCAACATGTAAAAGCCCAAAAGGCTTAGTAAGCCCACATTGGAAAGCATGGAAGGATCTAGGTGTGTTGTCCTAGTTCCCTTCCTATAAATACCTATGTATGGTTACATTTATTTTTGTTGGTTCTTTAATTATCTTAAAGAAACTCTTGCACTTTTACCTTTCTTGTATCATATAATCATCCAATCCTTATATCTATTTCATTCTTATCATTCCAATACTTGTGTAATAATAATTTGGTGACCTAACAAGTGGTATCATTCGCCAAATAGAAGATTGAAGTGAAGTTTCTTGGTTAACGTGGGGTTTAGGGAGATTTTTCTTCATTTTATGCTTGTTTCTTTGTTTCTTTCACTCAAATCTTGAAGCTTGGATAAGTTTCAAGGTTGATATAGTGTTTTGAAGCTTAGATTTAGAATAAAGTTTAGTACTTTTAAGGTTTTTCTACTTGTTTCTTGATTTTTGTAGCTTCTTTAGTGTTAGAAAACTTGTTTTTCAAAGCTCAATCTTTCCTATTTAGTGTTTTTTAAGTATTTTTGAAGTTACTTGATCAAAAGAATCATTTTCCAATCATTTTTTAATCAAAAAGTAGGGAATTTTACAAGTTTCTGACCTGTTTACGCGTAATAGTACACCACTACCCAAAAATTTTGCTAAAAAAGGACATTTTGGTACTATTTACACATAAACTTCAGCAAAAAACCCTAGGTTTGCGCCTAAGTTACATTTCCTACGCATAACTTTCCGATTTTAAGCAAAAAACCCTAGTCTTACGCCTAAGTTTGAAGTTTTACGCTTAACATTGGAATCTTACGCCTAAGGTGCTATTCTTACGCATAACATAGAAGTTACGCGTAAGATTTCGGGTTTCTACGCATAAGGTTGATCTTCAGACTATTCTTCTTGCAACGGTGACTTAGTACTTCCCTAGCTTGGACAAGTTAGTGGAATACTTCTACACGGGATATCTTTCAAGCTTGGACAAGTTTGAGAGAGTTGTTTGGTTCTTTAACCTTACGCATAAACAATTGCTTATGCCTAAGCCAAAACTTAGACCTAAAGTAAAACTTTACGCCTAAACTATTAGTTTACTCATAACCTTCTCTTTACGCCTAACTTTTAGTTTACGCATAAGTTATAAGTTATGCGTAAGTTTCAAAGTTATCCATAAGATTAAGGTTTTACTTCAAAGGAACTCACATTTCAATCATCTACAAAGATCCATCATCTACACAAGTGTTCAACATGTCTCAACCACCGTACTACAACTTCTCTCATCAACAATATCCTCAGCAACAGCAGTATCATCAACATCAGCAGTATCATCAACAACAGTATCAACAACCTCAACAGTATCATCAACAACCGCAATTTCCACAACAACATCTCTTAATGCAACAACGTCAACTCGTTCCTCTACAACAACCATATCAAATGTTACAACAAACAAACCAGCTTCCACCCAAACAACCTCACTGGTTTGATTAGATGTGTGAAGTGATAACAACTCAACAATCCAGACATGAGGCAGGATCAATTGACACACCCCCAATGCTTACACTTGGTAACTACGTTCAGTGGGCAAGTCGATTCTTGAGGTTTATTGAACTCAAGAAACCCCATGGAAAATTCATGAAACAAGTGATCCTTGAAGGACCATTTCAGTGGCCCACTACCATAGTTGAAGGCGATCCTACTGCTGATCCTCCAAGGCCTCCTTCTGCTAAATCTGTTCCTGAGTGTCAACTTACTACTGAACAACTACTTCATCATAAAGCAGATGAGTATGCTATGATTTACATATTTCAGGGAATCCCAAATGCAATCTTTCGAAGTGTTGAATCTCGGAAAACAGCTAAAGCAATGTGGGAACACGTTCATCTCCTAACAGAAGGCACTGAATTGAACAAAGAAGATATGGAATCGAAACTTTACATGGAATACACTAACTTCATGATTGAACCAGGGGAGACTCTTGAATCTTACTTTCACCGATTCACCAATATTGCTAATGATTTGGAAAGACATGCAGTAAACCTACCAAGGATTGCAGTCAATACTAAGTTTATCCGTAGTCTTGGTCCAGATTGGCAAAAGTATGTGACATTTGTTCGTCAAGCAAAAAATCTTCACGATGCACCATATGGTTTCTTGTACGATTATCTGAAGCACCATGAATCTAAAGTGGATAAAAATTGAGCTCTCCGAGGAGGTTACACACCACCACTAACACCAAATTCGTTGGCACTTGTTGCTCAATCTCATACTGCTCAACCTCCAATGTCAAATCATGCCTACATTCAAGAACAAAATTACTTCGGTTACCCACAACAAACAACCTCAAACCAAATGATCTCATATGATTCGTCACAGCAATTGGCTTCAAATCAACTTGCTCCATATGACACCAGTGACACAATGTACTACTCAAATTCTAATGAAGAAGAAGATGAGGACTTCAACACTCTGAATCAAGGTCTGGCTCTTATTGCTCGTGCCTTCAGCAAATTCTCAAACAAAACAAACAATCGTCTTCGTTCTTCGTCTAACACAAGGAATCAAGCTGTCATTCAAGATGGTCGGGTTGAAATACAGAATCGTAACTTTGGAAGATTAGGTTTAGGTTCAGGAGGTTTTACGGGAAATTCTGGAAATGGACAGAGGTTTAACAACAATGGGGGGTTTAGAAACAATGCAGGTGCTCCTAAGAAAAGGTTTGAAATTGTTGATACAGGGAACTCAGACTCTGGGAGTGTAGTGTGGTGCTACAACTGTAATGCGAAAGGTCATACAGCTACTGCTTGTCCTAAACCAAGAACTCGGGGAAACAAGTTTCATAAGCAGGCATTACTCTTAGCTCTCAAAGATGAAGGAGGCGGAACTTTCACTGAGCAAGAAAACAGCTTCATTGCCAATGCATACAATGATGATGACATGGAAGATCTGGTGGCTAATGCTGCTGTGATGCTAATGGAAAATATGCAGGAACTTCATATGAGTGATTCCGGCCCAGTGTATGACACTGACGGTCTGTCTCAGGTACGTGACCCCAACAAATGCCTAATACATGAAATAACATCTCCATCTACTTCTGCATCAGATAAGGCGCAAGTTGTTCAAACTGACTCATGTTTATCTCCTCAAGAAGATAAACAAATGAACACAGTTGTTATATTTGATAAGAGCATGAGCGACATTTTCTACATATGTGTAGTCAGACATGCTTCCGTCACTTCCTAAAATAAACTAGAATGAGAGACTTTATTACTTATATAAAAATATCCGAGAAGATTGCTTTGCACAAACAAAAACAAAAACAATTATACATAAAGTGGATAGCTACTGATCCTATGAACTATACATGGTCCAAAAAAGAGAATATAAACCCCACATCTTTTTCTCCCTAATATTTGCATAGCCAATAAGACCTTCAATCAAAATCATAACATTGATAAACAGTAGCAAAGAACATTAGCAAGTTAAAAAAAGACCACTAACCTAACCATAAGGAAAAGCGAAATTAACAAAACTCCCAAATTAGAACGAAACCCAAATTAAAAGATTTAACAAAGCAAAATAACCCTAAATCGATATTTGAAATCCAAAAAATTAAAAACAAACCTATGCGCTATATCCACCATGGGGCTCTAACCAACTGAATCTTCTAGAAATATAACTAAAACTTCAGCAAAACACATCAACTGATCAGGATCTAATCCAGAAGTTTGTGAAAACCACTGGGTCGAAGTGATTTTTTATCACGGTATAACCTCCGCACCTTCATAAGTCGGTGAACACCACTGATAGGAAGATGAAGAAGCTTCAGGAAATATGTGAGTGAGATTGTTCTAGCTTCTTCGTCATCTGAGTTTCATTGTATGTGTGTGTGAGAGAGGCGGTTGATGCATCTGCAGAGAGATGGTACATATGTATAACGTTTTTTTTTTTTCTTTCTTTTTGGATTGGGTTCACGTAGCAGGGGAATGAAACGGGCACAACAGGCCAAAATATTAGTTACACTGTAGATGGCATAAATGACACGACACCGTTTCAAACCACAATTAATATATATAGTAATTTCATATTAGAATCAACAAATTTCATTTTATTTACGTTGAAACAGTCACAAACAAGAAATATCATTTTTCTGGTAGACCTCTAAAAAAGGCCTTGCAGTCACACATGATAATGGGTTAAGTAAGAAAAGAGGCCCAATGAACATCTCTCGGGCCCTTTATAAACCATTCGATGAATCAGCTAAGTAGCTAACCATGTGTTTGACATTTGTATCTATTTATGTTATCTTATCGTGTCAAGACTTGAAAAGTATCATCATGTTGAACATTTGATGAATGTTTGTCTTAATGTAGTATATTCTAAAACACATAATCAAAATTATTAGATGGTCTAACTCAAGCTTGTAAATGATTATCCATCATACATAAATGATGACGTATAGTCCATATTCGTGTCACGAACCCGATTAATGAACATTACTAACACCCAAGCCCACCACGAGTGGGCTATCATAACAATGAATTGGGCCACCATGCTAGCGGTTTGGGCTCATGAAAGCCCATACCCAAATACATTATTTATGGTCTAGATAAGGATCTCTTATTTATGGGATAAAGATCCATAGACCGGATAGGCATTATACGCCGAAGAGTGAGGAACACGAAATCTACAAGGATTTCGTGCCTATATAAAGAATATCATAATTCTCATTAAAGGTACGATTTACAACCCTAACTCTTCTATACAAACCTAAAACCGATTACTTACTCTCACGCCGGAGGATAATCGTGGGAGACAATCCCACGATAAGCCTAACGGTGTTTGTTTGCTTTTTTAGTGCGTAGGTCTCAAGCATTAAGATCTGATTCGTACGAGAACAGGAACCCAAATAAGGAACGCCCAACTTTTGTATCAACAAGTGGCGCCATCCGTGGGACCCTACACTAAGAACTAGAATGATGAAACACAAAAACTCAAGCCAGCAGACTCCGCAGTTGGAAAAATCACATGGTGACCCCCAGAGTAGGAAACATCAAGATTCGACCTCTAGGCAAGCCTCTGGGACAACTAGGGCGCCTGGTCACTAAGAATCAGGCCCGACTCTAATCTTCCCAACAGTGGAATTGCCCACAGGGACTACCCAGGCCAGTAGGGTTGATGAGGCGAAAAATGATCCGTTTTTAGGGGGTCATTTAAGCCCGAATCCGACTTTATTTGATCAAATATTGCCCTAAATCGTTCCTTTTGTGATTTTAGGTGTTTGGAGAGTGAATTCTGGAAAAGAGGCTATTTTGGACGTTTTTGGAGCATAAAATGAAGGAAACGACAAAGTACCAAAAATCCAAGCTGGAAATACAAGGTGACGGCGTCACGACTTGAGTCTTGACGGCGTCAGACATGATGAATATTTTACCGTAGCTGGTGACGGCGTCAGATGAGTAGATGACGGCATCAAAGTGGCCAAGATTAATTTACCGTAGGTGGTGACGGCGTCACATAGGCCGTCACAAGTAGATCTAGGGCGTCCGAGGAAGTTTATGGCGGCGAGTTGACGGCGTCAGATTTAACTCTTGACGCCGTCAGGACGATTTTCCTATATATAGTTTTCTAGTTTTTTCATTAAAAAGAGGAGAAGTTTTGGTGAAACCCTAAAGACGATTTTGTTGCCTCTTTTACAGGTTTTTCAAGGGTTCCAAACCCTTGAGACCTTGCATTGTAATTGAGATAAGTATACTCTTAATTCAATCAATATGTCTATGTGTTGGTTGTTTATCTTTTGTTCTTATCTTAATTCTACTATGCTAGGCTAGATTTTCTTTGTGTTTGCTTAGATCTAATGAAACCTAGATGTTGATTATGTGTTGATTACTTGTCTATTCTTGTTCTTGGATGAATGATATTATATGTTAGGCTTAAGAAAACTGGCAGATCTCCAATGGTAACATGCTTGAACGTCTTAAGAAACATGAACCGAGGCGTACTAGGTCTTTATTGGTTGTATTTAATGCATGAGCCACTGTTTACAATCCCTATAGTTGTGCTGGGTCATGGTGTAGGAGGAGATAAGAGCTCATAGAGTTGGGGAGTTATGTATGCCACCCCACGAATGGTATTAAGGAATACAATCCGTCATCCATACAAGTATAACAAGTAATTAACATGTAAAAGATATCTAGGGAGTAATGAAGTCTAAGTAAACACAATTTCTCCACATACTGCTCACAACCTTAGTTTAATATTAGTTTAATTTCATTTTCATTAGTTTAATTTAGTAATATAATAGTTTTGGGTTAGTTGAATAGCAACTAATTCCGCCCACTCCTTCAAAACCCGAGATTTTACTTGCTTTCATTAAAACATAAAAACACAAAAATAATCATCTTTCATCTCTAGAACTATTAATTAGGTTTTCTAATCCTAGCGACACTATTCCTAAGCTGAACGATCAATCCCCCGGTACTTGTCACTATACTATACTACAACGATCAGGTACACTGCCTGGTGGGGGTTGTAAGCCTCGCGAGATCCCTCGAGAGGTAAAGCAAGGTGCGATTCCCACGCATCAAGTTTTTGGCGCCGCAGCCTGGGGAATAGTTATTGTCTAGGTTAGGATTTCTTTTTATTAGGTCTACTTGCTAGATTCCTTTCTAGTAAGATTTTATTTTTATTTTTAGGTTTTCTTTAGTCTATCTTATTTCTTTGTGCCTTTGTTAGTAAATTAACCTCATTGACTATTCCGTTGACCATTATGGAAAACGCGAATCTACCCTTTCCCCTGAAGAAGTGGCTGTGTTACGTGAACAGATTGAGAGTGAGATTAGGGAGCTTAGAGAGCTTAATAGGTTGGTTAAGGTTGAACTCGAACATACATTTAGTGACCTAGCAACTGCCTTGTATTCAAATAAGGACCTAGGGCCTAATGATTTTGTGAATATTGTTGAGAGACTAGAAGAGGAGGCAATGGATCCGAAGCTTAACGACTACTTTAATCTATACCCCACTAAGGAGGAGATTGCATATTATAATAATCTTATTGATAACCCGCGATCTCCTTTCACCATAATTGAACCTAAGATCAAGAGAGGCGATCCTAAGAATGCAAAGATACCATGTATGATTGGATATAGGCACATTAGCAACGCTTACATTGACTTTAAATCTCCAATCAACATTATGTCCTCAACGGTTTATAATGATATAGTGAACACAAGACTTGAACCTAGAAGGGATCCCAAGTACCCCGGTGGAGTTTGTAACTTTGTCGGGAGAGTTAAAGGTTTACGTGTCTTTGTTGGTAATTTCACTTTTGTCACCGACTTTATGATTGTGGAGGATCTTGCTAATGTTATTGATTGTCGATTATCCAATGTTGTGTTTGGCAAACCATTTGTTGAGGAGTCTAAATTAGAATATGATGAGGTAGAAGGCACGATCCGATTTGCAAATAACACCGATAGTATCACTTATAGGATGCCCAATAGGATGAAAGAATTTCGCTTTATATCTCGTTTGGATAAGGACAACGTTGGTGCTTTTGAGGATATTGATGAGAAGGATAAGAAAAAGGGCATGGACTATGTATGGGAAAAAAGGAGTCTTTACTATAAAGATTGCTTGGCCATTGGACCAAGGTATAAAGTCAATGAAGAATTTGCCCAAATGATTATGGGGGCGATTGAGAAAAAGGTGATTGGTTTCTACAAGGAATATCTACAATCGGAGAGTGGAACTGATGATGAAATCACGTAGTAACCCACGACTTTGAGTCTAGCTACAAGACTCGTAAATAAAGAAAAGCGCTTCTTGGGAGGCAACCCATGTTTTGTGTGACTTTAATTGTTTGATTATTATTTGCTTCCGTATGCATGTTTTATTTTTATTGTTGGTTGATCATGTTTCTCAATTAGAATGTGGAAATACTTTATTATGTTGTTTGGCCTAGTCTTAACTTCAACCTAAAGGTATTTTTTGCAAAAGATAAGTGTAAGGGGAAACCCCAAATATGTTTTTAAGAAACAAACCGATCATGATTCTCCACAATATTTAATGAACATGTATATTCGTAATTGTTAGAGTCAAATGATTGTATTGAGTCATAATGAAGTTTTGCAGGATTTTCCAGGAAGTAGGACAAGATTTTTCCAGAAATTTTCCGGAAACTTAACATAAAGATTTCTGCAGGTCCATTCTGACGGCGTCAGGCAATTGCTCTTGACGGCGTCAGGAGTCAAAAATCTGGAAATTTTACCAGTTTTGTTTTTCTAACGGAGTCTTATGGTTTTTGTGATTTATTAAGTTTTATAATCTCCAGGAAATCTGCAAACTTCATTCCACAAGCATTATATCTTACTTTGTTTTCTAGGATTTAGAAACTTATATAGGATGCCGCCGATTTTACGCGAGGTTGCCTTGTCTACTTTTGTCAGGATCTACAGGTTATTTAAGACAAGAAGATGATTTATATTCTGGATGGGAAGCTTTGATTGTTCATTTTCTTGGAGGAAGATTTAACCTGGCCAACCTAAAATCCATACCGAAACAATCAGGGGAGTATTTGATTTCATTCTTTTTACTTTTAACTTTTACATTCTTTATTTGAACATTGGGGACAATGTTCATCCTAAGTGTAAGGGGAGGGTAAAAAGATGATACCTTACATATGCACTTTCGCTTGAGTTTGTTTTGTTTGATAGTAGATGAGTAATAAAACTATGAGAAATACTTGTTAGTGTAATTTTAGCGCCAAATTTAAAATTTTTTACAACATTTAGGAGTGAAACTTTAGCCATAGCAAGCGTCTCATGGATAGGAGGTTGTATGACTAGCACATAACCGTATATTCAGAAAAATTTTCCACCCAAAAATGTGAGGTTCGCCTTTAGATTTGATAGGAAAAGCATTTATTATTGGTGCTTATGAGTGTACCGGTAGCATTTAGATTCTAGAACTTGCGTTAGTGATGCATCCCGAGACCGCTAGTGAGACTACATTCGTGTGGTAGGATTTACTACATGATAAGAGGCATTAGGATCACCCTTGTGTTAAACCCGTATCATGATTACTTGACCATTTAAGTCATATTACTTGGCTAGTTAAGTCAACTAATTTTTCCCACACCCTTAGCGTTATACTCATTTTTAGTACACGATACCCCTAGTACACCCCTCCGAGCCTATCTTTTCGTTTCTAACTTTAAGCATCTTACTTAAAGGAAGAATTTGTTACACCCCACTTAAATGTACACCCAAAGCGCCTTAGCCTTCCGTGTATGCGCTCATTTTTAGTGCATTATTGTTATTTGTTAAACCCTAAGTTAACTTTCTAATTGATTACATGGTTGCTAAGTCGAGTCATATCCTTGTACATATTGTTTTGGGACGATTGGGACTCATGGGTAAGTACTTATTTTATGGAGTAATGGGGAAGAACATCATATTATTACCCCCATATGTACGTTAATCTTAAAAGTGCTCCAAGTGTTTTGATTTTCTTAATTCGAGTCATTAGAATAGTTAAATGTAAAGTATGTAAAAATTCAAGTGTAAGGGGAACTCTCATCCCCTATGATGTATTATTTTGGATGGTAGGGTAAGAGTGTATGCAAAAAAAAAAAAAAAAAAAAAAAAAAAAAAAAAAAAAAAAAAAAAAAATTAAGAAAAAGAAAAAAAAAAAAAAAAAAAAAAAAAAGAAAAAAGAAAAAACATATGGACTACCATCCCGTTTTCATTCTATGTTCATTTTATGTTTTTTTTATTTTTCATTTATTAGCTTAAGTCGAGTCTAGTCTTGGCTTAGCAACGCCATATTGTACATGTAATTTACTAAGATTGTTAACTCGCCACCAGTAAAATTCCCTTTATCCAACAAAACCGTGTAATTCATATCCCTACACCTAACATTATAACCCTTTAAAAAGACCTCTTTGATAGTTTATCCTAGGTGCTTACGCCATGTGGTGGAGGTTTGATCCTTTCCCAAGCCTATGGTAATCTATTTTGCTATGACAGGTAGTGAGAGATATCTTCCATTTCCATAATGTTATATTACTTTATTACACCCGAGAGATGTGAGTATCTAAACACTATTTGTGAGGTGCTTGTATATGACTTCCGTGCTTGTCTATTGGTCTTTAGTGGAACGATTATTTGTTGTAATTACTTTTATATTAGTGTTAAATGACCCCTAACTTGTCTTTTGAGTAAAATAAAAGCTCATTTGCTTGAGGACAAGCAAATCTCAAGTGTAAGGGTATATGATGAGGCGAAAAATGATCCGTTTTTAGGGGGTCATTTAAGCCCGAATCCGACTTTATTTGATCAAATATTGCCCTAAATCGTTCCTTTTGTGATTTTAGGTGTTTGGAGAGTGAATTCTGGAAAAGAGGCTATTTTGGACGTTTTTGGAGCATAAAATGAAGAAAACGACAAAGTACCAAATATCCAAGCTGGAAATACAAGGTGACGGCGTCACGACTTGAGTCTTGACGGCGTCAGACATGATGAATATTTTACCGTAGCTGGTGACGGCGTCAGATGAGTAGATGACGGCGTCAAAGTGGCCAAGATTAATTTACCGTAGGTGGTGACGGCGTCACATAGGCCGTCACAAGTAGATCTAGGGCGTCCGAGGAAGTTTATGGCGGCGAGTTGACGGCGTCAGATTTAACTCTTGACGCCGTCAGGACGATTTTCCTATATATAGTTTTCTAGTTTTTTCATTAAAAAGAGGAGAAGTTTTGGTGAAACCCTAAAGACGATTTTGGTGCCTCTTTTACAGGTTTTTCAAGGGTTCCAAACCCTTGAGACCTTGCATTGTAATTGAGATAAGTATACTCTTAATTCAATCAATATGTCTATGTGTTGGTTGTTTATCTTTTGTTCTTATCTTAATTCTACTATGCTAGGCTAGATTTTCTTTGTATTTGCTTAGATCTAATGAAACCTAGATGTTGATTATGTGTTGATTACTTGTCTATTCTTGTTCTTGGATGAATGATATTATATGTTAGGCTTAAGAAAACTGGCAGATCTCCAATGGTAACATGCTTGAACGTCTTAAGAAACATGAACCGAGGCGTACTAGGTCTTTATTGGTTGTATTTAATGCATGAGCCACTGTTTACAATCCCTATAGTTGTGCTGGGTCATGGTGTAGGAGGAGATAAGAGCTCATAGAGTTGGGGAGTTATGTATGCCACCCCACGAATGGTATTAAGGAATACAATCCGTCATCCATACAAGTATAACAAGTAATTAACATGTAAAAGATATCTAGGGAGTAATGAAGTCTAAGTAAACACAATTTCTCCACATACTGCTCACAACCTTAGTTTAATATTAGTTTAATTTCATTTTCATTAGTTTAATTTAGTAATATAATAGTTTTGGGTTAGTTGAATAGCAACTAATTCCGCCCACTCCTTCAAAACCCGAGATTTTACTTGCTTTCATTAAAACATAAAAACACAAAAATAATCATCTTTCATCTCTAGAACTATTAATTAGGTTTTCTAATCCTAGCGACACTATTCCTAAGCTGAACGATCAATCCCCCGGTACTTGTCACTATACTATACTACAACGATCAGGTACACTGCCTGGTGGGGGTTGTAAGCCTCGCGAGATCCCTCGAGAGGTAAAGCAAGGTGCGATTCCCACGCATCAACGGTGCCCCCAAGCGCTGAAGATCTTCAGCGCACTCTCTTCACTACTCCCCATCAAACGTCACCCACTGTGGACAACACTGTGCCGCCATGCGCGCCTAATCGAGATAGGGGACCTAATGTGGAGACGAATATCCTTGCACTGGAAGAGGACGCGCCTGAATTAACACTAAGTAATTTTGTGTCTCAAAATTATGAAACTTTAACTAACCTCATGCAAGAGGAAGTAAGAAGAAGGTCAAGTCAGAGCCTGTAAGCCCGGCTTAACTTTGACCCAGAATACGAAACATCCCCATCGCGCTACTGTTCATATTTTCTAGAATTGGAAGGACAGCTACAGATGGTACAACATCTGATTCACAATACTCGGAGGAGTATGAAGACAATGGAAGGCGCACCAATGTCCACACTAGACTTGGTAACCGCAGGATGCAAGATAGACTTGGACGACAACGCTCTCTAAGCGAGAGCTCTTCAAGGTCTGGAAGTAGAAGAATTCATTATAGACTTAGGAGACGAACTCCCCCAAGTGAAAGCCTCCCAAGCTCGGACTCCGAGGAAAAATGGCGCAAGCGCCGCAAAAGGGGCAACTCCTCCTCAAGCGACTCCTCGGACAACGAGGACAAAGTGACAGGATACTGGAAGTCCAGGGGAAGACATCGCGAGGAAGAAGACGAAGATATATCTCTTCCTTAGCGCTGCCAAAAGGTCGATGCATTCACGCGGCGCATCAGCGATTATTCGGATGACAAGAGAAGGCGCATGCCCGCCAATGTTAAAACATATAATGGAACGGGTGATCCTGATGACCACCTAAAGATTTTCGAATCAGCTGCTACTATTGAAAATTGGCCACAACCTGTGTGGTGCCATATGTTTAACTCCACGTTAGTAGCAAATGCGCGAACTTGGTTTAGCAAGCTTCCACGAAGAAGCATAAATGCGTTTGAAGAGTTGAAAAAAGCATTCCGTTTGAACTTCACTCAAAGAAAGAAATGCGCCAAGAACCCTGTTGAACTGGCCAGAGTAAAACAACGCCAAGGAGAATCCACAAGTGCTTACATGGAGCGCTATAAGGATGAGTGCATACACGTCAAGGCGTGCCCCAAAGTGCTAAAGATCTCAGGGTTCATGAATGGGATCAATAACCCAGAGCTGATAAGGAGACTGAATGATAAGGTTCCCCAAACATTTGATGAACTGATGAAGCGCACCAGATCCTTTATCCAAGGGGAAGCAGCTGCTGCGGACAGCAAAAAAAGGTTACTCAACCTATAGGCCACAAGAACAGCCTAGGAAACAATCCAATGACAGGAACTACTTCAATCAAGGAAGTAGACAGGATAATGAAAAATACACTCCACTCACGAAGACCCCAAGGGAGATATTCGCGACAGAAGGAGCAAACTTCCCGAAACCCCCACCAATGCGCACACCAGAAGATAGGCGTGTAGGAAGCGGATACTGCGAATACCATGGACAAAAAGGTCACACTACCAACGAATGTGTCCAGTTGCGCCAACTAATCGACAAATTAGTGAAAGAATGTAAAATGGATCACCTCGTTAAAACCATCAAAGAGGGGAAGGACAGACAGAAGAATGGGGGCAAAAAAGAGACACCTAAAGATAAGGCGGACACAATCTACATGATACAATCATGGAAACGAAAGAAGAGGCCAAAAGTCAGCCAAAAGTTTTCCTATGGGAGCAAAATCTCTTTCCCTACTCTGACTGCGGACAACGCAGTAGTGGAACCGCTGACTATTGAAATACATACTGGGGGTCACGACATCCACCGCATGTATGTCGATGGAGGAGCATCCGCATATATTATGTACGAACATTGTTTCAAGAGGCTGCGACCTGAGATACAGAGTCAGTTAATTCCGGCCACGATGTCGCTCACTGGCTTCACATGAGAGAAGATATGGCCCATGGGGCAATTACTCTTACTTGCGGTCGTGGGTAATGGGCACCACTCCGCAGCAGCCTGGGTGAACTTCATGGTAATCAGGTCTCCTTTGCCATACAATGGCATTATTGGAAGACCAGGAATATCAGCCATGCGCGCTGTACCATCCACGGTGCATGGGATGCTCAAATTCCCAATGGATGGAGGAATTGTGACTCTCTACAATACCACTGTGTCACCTAAAGAATGCAACACAGTGACGAGCGAAACGGAGAGTATTCCAGAGCAACACACAGCCAAAGTGTCAAACCTAAAGGTCGCAATTCACCCTGACTACCCAGATCAAGAGATATCAATTGAAGGGTCCCTGTCTGACAAAGGCAGAGCGGCTGTGTGCGCACTCTTGCAAAAGAACTTAGATATCTTCGCGTGGGAACCCAAGCACATGACTGGAGTACCACGATCTATCAGAGGGCACAAGCTAAAAATTCGACAAGGATATCCTCCAATATGGCAGAAAAAGCGCGGCCAGGCCCCGGATCGCGCAAAATCCATCCTAGAGGAAATACACAAGCTTGTAGACGCAGGCATCATGCGGGAAGTCTATTACCATGATTGGCTTTCCAATCCAGTGATGGTAAAGAAGCGCGATGACAGCTGGAGAATGTGCGTGGACGTCACTGACCTTAACAAAGCATGTCCACAAGACTGTTACCCGCTACCAGAGATAGACTGGAAGGTGGAATCTTTGTGCGGATACCCCTTTAAATGCTTCCTAGACGCATATAAAGGGTACCACCAAATCCAGATGGTTGAGGAAGACGAAGAAAAAACAGCCTTCCACACAAGTCAAGGGGTCTACTGTTACACAAAAAGGCCTTTTGGCCTAAAAAACTGCGGGAGCAACATACCAGCGGTTTGTGGACAACGCGTTTGAAAAGCAAGTAGGCCGCAACCTGGAGATTTATGTTGATGACCTTGTCATAAAAAGCCATACTGAAGAAGAATTGGTGCGTAACATCGAGGAAACATTCAAAACATTAGAAGGATCAATAGGAAGTTAAATCCCAAGAAGTGTACCTTTGGCGCTACAGAAGGCATGTTTCTTGGGTATTTGATAGAACCTGATGGCATTAAGCCCGGGCCAGAGAAAACAAAAGCTATTATCGAACTCCCTTCACCACGCACACTGAAAGAAGTCCAGTCATTAAACGGAAAATTAGCTGGGCTAAATCGATTCTTGTCTAAATCAGCAGACAAGTCGCTCCCTCTCTTTAAGACACTCACGAAGTGCACAAAAAAGGGAGACTTTCGGTGGACTGCGAAAGTGGAAGAAGATTTTCAACAGCTCAAGCAACATATAGCAGCACTTCCCAAGCTTGTCGCACCCCCGACCAGGGGAAGAATTGATCATGTACTTATCTGCAACTCATGGAGCAGTCAGCGCGGTGCTATTGACAGACAGGAACTCCATTCAAACACCAATATACTTTGTAAGCAAAGCACTCAAGAAGATAGAGACTAACTATACTGCCATGGAAAAGCTGGTCCTAGCTTTAGTATTGGCAGCTAAGAGACTGCGCAGATACTTTCAAGCGCACCCAATAGCTATAATTACGGACCAACCTATCAAGCAAGTTATCTCTAAACCTGACGCATCGGGACGGCTACAAAAATGGAGTGTGTTATTGAGCGAGCATAACATCTCTTATAGACCACGCACTGCAATTAAAGGACAGATATTGGCAGACTTCATCATTGAGAAGCCAGATACTGATACTCCACCTTCAAAGTGTGAAGTAATGCTACAAGAACCATGGGTTCTATTCACGGACGGATCTTCGTGCGTGGATGGGTCAGGCGTAGGCCTTATCCTCACTAGCCCATACAGAACGGAATTCACTTATGCATTGTGTTTTGAATTCACAGCCACAAACAATGAGGCAGAATATGAGGCCCTACTTGCTGGATTACGCATAGCAACTCAAATGGGTGTACACAACCTAGAGGCAAATATCGATTCCAGATTAGTGGCCAATCACGTATTAGGCGAATATGTGGCTAAGGAGGAACACATGATCCAATACCTTGACAAGACCAAGTCCCTAATCCAGAATTTCGACAGGTTCACCATCAAACAAGTTCCTAGAGGAGAAAACAGAAAAGAAGATGCGCTAAGTAAGATCGCATCTACAAGCTTTGTGCACCTGTCAAAACAGGTATTGGTGGAGACCTTGAAGAACAAATCCATCTCTGAGATGGAGGTATCCACAGTGATAGAAGAAGAGAATCCCACTTGGATGACACCTATCATAGAATTCATAAGTAAGGGAATATTACCCCAAGAACAGAAAGACGCTCAACGGACACGGCGCACAGCATAGAAGTTCGAACTCCGAGATGGTATCCTATATCGGCGTTCATTCCTACAACCATGGCTTTGGTGCGTTGGACCTCTTTAGGCAGATTACGTACTCCGAGAGATCCATGCTGGGTCATGCAGCATGCACTCAGGACCACGGTCCGTTGTGGCACGAGCATTGCGGTCAGGATACTACTGGCCTACTATGCATCGCGATGCGCAAGGCATGATAAAGAGATGCAGCGATTGCCAAGTCCACAGGCCCATCCTGCGCCGACCACAACAAGAGCTGACACCTATCACCTCACCATGGCCATTCTATAAATGGGGCATCGATATTGCATGTCCCTTTTCAGTTGCAGTAGGGGGACTAAAATTCCTCATAGTGGCCATAGATTATTTCACTAAGTGGATTGAGGCAAAAGCAGTGACAAGTCTCACAGGCAACCAAGTCAAACGCTTCGTTTGGGACAACATTGTATGCCGATTTGGCCTACCTGGAGAAATTATTTCGGACAACGGAAAACAATTATGTGATAACCCGTTCAAAGACTGGTGCGCGCAATTAAATATTACACAACACTTCGCGTCAGTTAAGCACCCACAAACCAATGGTTTGGTTGAACGCGCGAATTGTAGTCTGGGCAAAGGAATAAAAGCGCGCCTTGACAAACATAAAGGAGAGTGGGTGGATGAATTGTCGCATGTTTTATTGGCGCACCGCACGACAATAAATACTAGCACTGGAGATACACCATTCTCTCTTGTCTATGGGACAGAAGCTGTCATACGAGCCGAGATTGGAATGCTAACTATCCGTACGACGGAAATCAATGTTACAACAAATGATGATGAGGGCGCATAGACTTGGATCTTTTGGAAGAAAGGCGCGGACGGGCAGCTATACGTGAGGCAAAGGCTAAGTCAAAGATGAAGAAGTATTATGATGCGAAAGTCAGAAACACTTCTTTCAGGCCAGGAGACTTTGTATACCGCGCAAATGATGCAAGACACGCAGAAGACACATGCAAGCTTGGACCCAAATGGGAAGAACCCTATGAGGTCACAGAAGCATTAGACAATGGCGCATACAAGCTGCGTGATATGGAAGGCCATGAGCTAGCACGCACTTGGAATGTCTGCAATCTCAAAAGATGCTATATTTAGGAAAGGCTACGGCCCACGCACAGACAACTCTGCACTTAAGTAAGTGCCTAATAAATGTTCGTGTATTTGAATTTTCTTTTTTTTAGGGAATTGTCTTTTATTTTCAAAAACTGGCAAGTATTAATAAAACGTTGTGGTTTCTAGCTAACTCCACAATACATTTAACTTTATTGCTTACATTCTTTTATTTATGTCTCAATATTGTTAATTTATCTTTTTGCCTACATGGCGTGCATGCATTTATTAAGACCCACAATGGCAGAAAGGATGAGTAAACCTACTAAATAACTAGTTGAGTAAGAGGGTTGCAAACCCATCAACATTGGATCACGCATCCTTGCTAAACACCTTACTTTCAAGACGTTGAAGTAAGTTTAATGCACATCCCATGAAGGATACGCAACAACGCACACTGTGCGCATTTAGCAATTGAGGAGCCAAGACTTTTGGTTCCTTGATATGGTATTTGCAGCACGCTGCAAATTCAAGAGATGCATTCGTCCGGTTAGTACCTATATTATTTTTAATCCATATACGCCCATACTGCAGATTGTTAATTTTTTAGTTTTATTTTTCGCACAGTGTGAGAAAGAGTGTTCATACTATGTGAAAACAAGGTAATGTAAGTTTGGTGACACTAGTAAATTTCACCATCCGGAGACTACTACCATCATACCATCAACAGCACCAGCACCAGCACCAGCACCAGCACCAGCACCAGCACCAACAGTCTCATCAGGACAGTTGTTTCCCATGCATTCTGCTATTTACCAAAATGTGCAATTACCGGTAATTTTTTCTAAACCTTATGGTTAATTGGCTGGAAACTGCCCGTTGATCTCATAGTATTTCCAAAATTTGGATTCAAACATCCTCTAATTCACGTTTGATTTTAAAACAGGCATATCTGGCAGTGTATCCTAATCCACAGCCGATTCTTGGAGGAGGATCAGTTTATGCTCCGAATAAGTCTGATGAGGGCAATGGAATTCCTGAACCTGTTGGGGAAGATATTGATGAATGTTACAATAGTGACGAGTATAAGTCTGATGAGGGCCCAACAAGCAACGAGGAAAGGAAGAATAACAAATGGAATTGTGAATTCTTTATTACTTTGAATAATCTAACGGCTAAACAGATCAATGATCCAAATAGGGATTGGCATTATCCTGCTTGTAAGGATGGACGCGGTGGTATTCGCTGGTATAAGGGCCTACAATCCCTTGTGGACCATGCCAAGAAAGTGTCCAGAAGAGTGAAGATTCATAGGGGTTTTGCTAAACTTCTTGAGCAAGAGTTGAGGGTCCAAGTGATTTTGGTTGTGCCAGCTGATACATGATGACTTAAACTTTTATTTCCTAGTATTTATGTTGAATTTTATATGACAAAAATCTTTGATGTTGGTTGGAAACTTCTCTATGTTTCACTTTTAGTTAGCTTATTTACTTTACTTGGAGATGTGGTCAAGTAGAAATGTGGTAAGATTTGTATTAGTTGCATACTCTAGACCGGAACATATGACATTTTTGCAGGTTTCAGCAAACGACTTGATGCTTCAATTTCATTTGCCAAATACTATTACTTGATTCTTAGTAATATTTTTACTTTGCATATATTATTTTAATTGGCATAAACATCATACCATATATATAAGACTTGGCTATTCCGGCCAAGAACCGGCTATGTCCAGCTTTATCCTGGTGGAACTCATATGCCCAACCAATAGGAATTGAGGAGGCATATAAAATCCCATAGACTGAATTTAAGAAGCTTATGATTAAGAAATATTGTCCTTAAACAAAAGTCAAGAAAATGGAATATGAGTTTTATAACTTGATTGTGAAGGGGAACGATATCAAAACTTACGTTAGGAAATTTCAGGAATTGACAACTTTGTGTCCTACAATGGTTCCAACTACTGAAAAGACAATGGAAGTTTTCATTGGGGGTTTACCTAAAAGTATCGAAAGGAATGTGTCCTACAATCGTGCCTTTTAAATGTCTAATCTTGTTTTAATTAGTTTGGATACCTTTAAATATTCCGAGTAATATTTTACATGGATAAGTAAATACATGTAAATTAATGAAATTGGATATTTACATGTTAATTAATAAAGAGTTATCGAAGATTAGAAGACAAATATAAAGATATAAAGCCAATATGAAAGTTCAAGTTGAAGCTATAATTAACAATAGAGGACATAAAAAAAGCTCAAGACTTTTTAAATTCAGCCTTCCCATTGTACAGAAACAAAGACAGCCCTTTTAAGACTTTTTGGAGCAATTTCAGAGCAAACACTAATGATTAATAACGAGTTATTGAAGATTAGAAGACACATATAAAGATATAAATTAAAGCCAATATGAAAGTTCAAGTTCAAGCTTAAAGATAGTTATCTAAAGCCCATGCCTCTTGATTCTTGAAATTATTTCTCTGTAATCTCAGTTCCAATAACAAAATTTTGGCACAGTACTTAAATTAGCAGCCAACACGGCTGCACCATAAGCAACAACTTCATCTGCATAGAGAAAGCAAATGGTATGAACTTGTATCCATTGTCCACACATTTAGACGCATACTTCCTCTTTTTCTTTTCCACAACGTTATGCAAAGCTACACCAGGGGACCATGAAGTCGCCCCTACACCAGCAAAAAGAGAGATTCCAGTCACATCCAAACACGCATCTTTACCTTGGAGCCAATTAAAAAGTAAAAGATCTGCTGGACGTAAATCCTTCCCATCCTTCGAAAGAAAACTTATAGGAGCCTCCTTATGCACCATAATCCCAACCTTGGAACAAATATCAACAAAAATATCACGTACCAGATTGTGCCTGAACTTCACACCCACTTCACTGGAACCGTGAACTGCATGATCTCCCCATTGTCCATACGATGCACATTGCAACTCGGGTATAAGCTGCCTTCAAAGAACATAGGTATAGCAAGCCTATAGTAAAACACAGATCTGAATTGGCGATGGTTCATCCTATGTCCCAAACCGTCAATAGGGATGGTGAAAAGAAAATCATGTTCGTGTGGGGCACGAATGCAACTGAGAATAGCCATATGCCTTGGACTTAGCGAGTACTTAGCAACAAGGTCTTTCTTAGTAACACCAAAGTAACACATTGCTAATGTTTTCATCATCTTATTTCGGTTTGACACGTCCACCTACTAGACTCACCTTTGGCTTTCGTCTCGGTAGGTGTATTATTCTATATTTTCCCAAAAGAACATTCATTCATTTCTTTCTTCCCTGTCGACCACGATGACAGAAACGACATGAAAAATCCAGACCCTGAAAGGGGAAGGGCCAGTGATGGGCATTTGGTAAAGTTAGGGGGGCGGGAGAAGCGCAAGTGGTGACAGACAGCATGTCAATGTTGGAAATAGTGTTGAAAGTATCAAGAGCATACTGAAAAGAAGAACCATGAGAGATAATACCGGATTTTCACAGTATATTGGCCTGTAGATCACTTGATTGCATGCGGGAGGCGAGAAAAGTGTGTTGGATGATGTCTCCTACTAAAATGATGCCAAGACCACCCACTTGATTGGAAGACAAGTTGCATGGAAAACCGCCATCCTTTGATAATTTATGAGTATTTGGCTGTTTGTTTTATGTATCTAAATGATTGCTTAAATATAGTGTATATTATAGTGTTTATATTTCTCCAAAGGATTTGAAGGAAATACAAATCCCGAGGTCGTAGTCCGTGTGAAGGTGTGAATTGAATTCAAAATTCCCGATTCGTGAAAAGTATAGTGAAATGGGATAAAAGTGATTTAGATGAGATTTAAGCTAATGAATATGAAATTAAAGCACAAATAAGCAATTAAGCAAGTAAATCTAATTACCAAATTAAACTAAACCTAAAACGTAACGTAAAGTTGAAAACGTGAGCTAAAATGTAATTAAACGCGACTTAAAGGCAAACTAAGCTAGGAAGGCACCTAAAAACCTCAAATTACTTTCTAAAAGTCCTAAAGGGTTAATAAAAATTTTAGGAAAAAGAAAAATATTTTTTTGGATTTTCTTTAATTAATTATGAATTAAAAACTAATTAAAAAGGAAAAATAAGAGAAAAGTAGCCAATCAATTTGAAAAATTATGAAAAATTAAAGAATACTTTTAATTGATATTAGAAACTAAATGGAAAAAGAAAATTTGAAAAATATTGAAAATTACCCTAAAACGCAAAAGTCTCGGGAAATCCTGAGCTCTTTTTGAAATTTTAAGAAAAATAAGTCCAAACTGAAATTTTTTAATTTTCCTAGATAAAACTAATTAAAAGAAAAATGTAGGAAAAAGATTGTCATTTTTTTGGTTAATTTTAAATTTTCTATGAATTAACTAAGATTAAAAAGAAATTAATAAAAGAAAATTAGAAAATGAAAAGTGAAAAATATGAAAAATATATGGAAAGTCTATTACTATTGCAGAAACTAGGGAAAATTATAAAAAGTGAAAAAGGAACTGTAATAAGCTAAGAATAAGCTAAACAGAGTATATAAGCTAAAAAGGACCAAAAGTGTTAAATAATAAACTTTGTAATATGTTTTTGAAAAAGATTCAAGGGCAGAGTGGTAAGGGCGTGTGTGGTGAGCTGGGTGGCCAGAGATCAAATCCAAGAGTGGTAATTTTTTTTGAAACTATTTTTTTTTTCTTTTTGCAAAAGTTTAAAATAAGCAAAAATAAGAAACTTTAATAAAAGAACTTTTGATGGAAATTTAAAATAAGCTAGGTAATAAGCACTAGTGATGGACAGAAGGTACTACAACTTAAATGAAAAACTAAAAGAGCTAGCAACCTACCTAATGTAACAACCGGTAATTTTTTTTAGGGTGATACTATTCATTAAAACTCGAAACCAATTGTGACAAACGATAATTTTCAAACTTGTTTTAATAATAAATTTCATTTATTGTTATTACCTATTATATATTTTTGGACCTCATCTAATTTGTAAACAAGAGATTTTCTCGTGGATCGTTAAAATAGCACACAACGCGTACCGGCACAACCGCACACTTAATATACGTTTTAATATTATTATTTTAATATTTAGGAGATATTAGTCGTCTTTATACTCATTTTTTGTGGAAACTTTTATTTTGAACGCAATGGCGTCGTTTTCATGTTTAAGTTGATCGTTATCAAGCTTAAATGAGTCCCGATCTTCAAAATCACAAATATAACTAAAATCACTCTTATGGTCCCTATGGTAATACTTTCATCCGCCTCCTTTAACTATCCCACACTTGCCATTCTGTTTTGAACCATTCTATTTTTTTTTATAATAATAAAGTTACTAAGTATTTTATTTATTTATTTCATTTTCACTCTCATTCAAACCCTAGCCCTATTCACACAACACTCCTACCTCTCTCTCCTTGTAAACCATCATCAAAACATCATCCCCACCACGATCAAGTGGTGTACGCGCCCTTATTCACTGCCGCCATCTCCATACACGGCCACCACAGCCATATCATGCCGCCGTCACCACCATCATCATGGATGGGTGTATAGATTGTATTTGGTTCGTGGTCATCTCTTCCATCTCGTCTCAATTCTTCCTCTCTCATTTTTCTTGTGGGTATGTCGATGTATAACCTATTTGTTTATCATTTTCTTTTTCTATCCGATAATAAAACAAGTTACAAATGATTTTCGTGGGATTTAATCGTTTACGGATAAATGTATTTTCGAGACATCATCAATTGTTTGGTGGTGTTTGATTCGGTTGTTGTCAAGAAAGGGAAAACCCGATTGGGTCTCGGATTTTGTTTTTATCTGCTTATTTATGATACTATATGGCTTATTTGGGTGATGTATTATTTTCAGATTTGAGAAACCCATTTAGGGTGTTGTTTGGTTGTTGTGTCTCGGTTCAACAACAGCCCATGAGGGGTTGTTTATTTTTTTTTGGTTTTGGCTCGACAAGTAACTCAGGAGAGTGTTTGTTTGTTTTGGTCTACAAATAATTTTGGAATTAACTACTGTTAATGACCTATCTTGTGATAAATAAATTGTGGTTATCAAGTGATTAATATTTGGATTAACATGATTATTTGTTTGGACATTGGTGTCTTTGGTACATTTCGGTTGCTCTTTGGAATACTTAATGATATGGATTTGGATTTGGACTTGGACATTGTAAAATAAGAAAGTAAAAAATAAATAAATAAATAAATAAATAAATAAATAAAATAAACCGATGCTTGGACTAAATATATAATGGTTAACGGACAAACATATTATCAAACTAATATTATACGACTTATGACTAAGGCTAGTCGGTTAGACATACTTGGACAATGTCGGTTACATGATGGACAACTTATATTAGACAATATCGGTTACTTACGGCAACTCATATTGGACGATATTGGTTACAAAATGGACGACTCATATTGGACAACTATGTGACTGATTACCTCTAGACTGTGAAGCCGATACTTATTACTTCTAACCAGTTAAATTATCTAATCATATTTAATTAGATTAATTAATTATCGAAACGTGCATTAATAAACGAAATACATTAAACTTTTACTTATAAACAGATTTTGATCTGACCAATAATAAAAAAAGGTTATTGTTTACTATAATTATTCTAAATTAATCATTTTAGCCTATGTTAAAATATATTATAAGACTTGACATGAAGCAGATTTATATATTATAACTTGTTAAATCTTTATCGAATTGTTATACTAATTCAAGTTTGCTTATAAAACTTAGACTATTTTTCCAAAACTTTATTGATTACTCATTAACTAATTGGGATTTGGGTTAAATACCGGAACTTGCCAATCGATATTCTTTTATTAACATTTTTACTTTGTCGTTAATTCTTTGACCTTCTTTATTATTTTCCCTTTCTCGAACCGAGTCCTCGTCGCTACTTCTTTGACGTTGTTTTATTGATTTCTCATTGTCATTTATTTCTGACTTTGTTTCTCGTCAACGTTGTCTTGACTATGTCGTATCTATTTCCTTTGGCGTGAGTTACATTTTGAGTCTATACTTTCTTACCACCACACGAAACATTTATACTAAACTTTTTTTACGAAATTTATATTAAACTTTTTACAAACAATGATTTGAGTATTCCATGAAAACTAAAACACTTTATCTTTGAAAACACATTTACATTGTGAAACATAATCTGAGATAACTATTTACTTATTAGGTTGTGCCGATCCATTACCGTTGTGCTCTACTACTTTTGATATTGTTGTGCCTTTACTACATGATACTGTTGTATTTCCTTGTTCTTCATTGCTAAGGTGAGTTCTCGTAGCCCCACTTTTATATATGTTTTCTTTGGGGGAGAATGGTACTCAATGCTTTTTAACTGTTTTCATGCTGTGACTAAACGTTTTCATGCTTTACTTTGCACAATTATGTGAGTTTGATTGCAATTATATGCTATGTGGTATACTATTACGTTTGCGAGCATGCGCTACTGTTTAACTCCGTATGGGGCCGAAGCATAAGGATAGTACTATCCGGGGTCGCTCCCCGCTATTATTTATTTGTGTGACATCTTGGCAGGTTCAGTTTAGCGCTATTAAAACTTTTATTTCACTTCATGCTATAATTGCTTATCTCTCTCACTATTGTCCTACCTAATATCGTTCATAGCTTCGTGGTTCATTTTCAAACCTACGAGCTCACCAACATTATGTTGATGTTTTCTAGTACCATTTTCAGGTGGATCATTATAAAGGTATTTGAAGGCATGTTTATTGGAGTCAGACTATTTGTCATGTTGCTACTATGTTTTCAAGACAACAATATTTCTAAAGAGACATGTTTTTATATCACTTTGATACAAGGATTGCTTTGTATAGGTTGTAAACTATTGTCGTAAAAGTTTTAAGGTACGAGTCTATGATGTTAAGCAATGTGCCTTTCTTTGTTACACCTCGTGTTTCCGCCTTAGACGGGGTGTGACACCTAAGGGATCAAAAAGCTAAACCAAAAATGCAATAAGCTAAACTCTACTAACACTATACCTAAAAAGCTGAGACAACTAAGTACTTAAGCTTGGTAAGCAGAATCAATCAAATAAGCAAATCACCACACTAATACCTACTCAGATGAGCAGGCCAACTAGGCTCAATGTTTATCCAAAATAAGCTGTGAGAATGAGCAGCTAAGGTCAATATAAGTTCAAAAACAAATAGCTGATACTTCTAGCTTCTCAAAACAACAAAATTCAGACAATGAGCTCAAGTTAAGAAGAAAATGCAAGCTTATCAAATTAGGCAGTTGGGCTATTGTATCTGGTGTAGGGAAAATTGTCTCCAAACCAGCTTAAAGAAGCTATCAAAAAATTATCTAGAAAAATTCCTAAAAATTATATAAAAATAGTCCAATAAGCACAACCAATAAAACTTTATGAATCTTAAGTTTCAAATGATTTGGTTGATAAATGAGAGAACTAAAAATCTATATTAAAGTGACTGTGGAAAACTATTTTGGATATTTTGACTTTTTAGAAATGTATGCTTAGTTGACTTTAATGAGTTTTGGTTGATCTCTAATGACTTAATATGAAGTTACAAGCTAGTATATGAGTGAAATAAGCTATAATACTTAGTTATGCAACTAATGATATGATTATGCTATTATCCCTAACTGTTACTATGTAAAAATGATATTTAGAAATTAATTTTGACTTTTATTGAAATAACCTCAGGTTTTTATGCTAATTCTAACCTATATTAACCTAATGTGAGCTAAACTAACTAACAGCAACCCTTGAAACAAGCTCTAATGCAGAGAACAAGTTTAAACCAAACACCCCTTAAGTGATTGTTCCCAACAAATTACTAAACAACTATGTCTCAAAGCAATTGAAACTACCAATTCAGTTCAATTTATGAATCAACAAGCCTAATGTAACACAGAAACACAGAAATCAGATCCGAAGTTTTGTTGGAATTCTAGATGCTTTATAGGTTAAGTGACGACATGCATGTCGTTCTTCTAACCATAACGTTTACCTAGTCAACGCTGTTAGGAATTATTGAAGTCAGCATATAGATTCTGCTGATTGATACTGCTGACAGGATTCTGCTAAAGCACATATGGATTCTGCTGATGATCTGGATTCTGCTGATGACATAGTTTCTGCGGATATAGTTAATCCATAGATAGCGTTTGTTATTTTAGGATAAGATATGTAGAATATCTTTTGTAGTTTAATGAATATTCGTTTCTTGTAAAAGAGGTTAGGGTTTCTTATAGTATAAAAGGAACCCAAGGAACAATTTAAACTAAGTATGCAATTAATGACTAAATCAAACAGTGAGATTCAAAAACTATGCAAACTAACTTCAAATAATGAAATAAGCTACCACTAAGCTATATTATGATTAAGTAACACTACTAAAATAGTAAACAAGTAATTTAACACAGATCTAAGATAAATAAGCTACTTATGCAGTAATAGGCTAAAAAGTAAAAAGAAGACTCACTAAATCAAATCCCAGCTGAACAGGGATACAGTTGAGTTAAGCCTATCTTTATAGTAGGCCTCAGTTAAGCACTCCACCCCTTCTGGATAATGCTCAGCTTATCAAATAAGCTGAGTTTGACGTTTGTTGACCAAGTGAATATTTAAGAGATTATGAATCAAATAAGCTCACCACAAGCTATATGAGCTTGAATAAGCTTATGCAAACAACAAAAGGCTTATTGAAGCCGGATTTAAGTGATTTGAAAAATATTTTTTATTATTTTTATTTTATTTTTCTGATTTTTTTTTAATGTTTTTGGATTTAAACAACAATTATAAAAGTAAAGATGTACAACTAATAATATTGATTCTGTAAGTTAGTAACATCAGGAAATAAGGAGATATAACTAAAACTAAACTAATTTGAAAGAGTAAATTGAAATTAAGTAATACGGATTGAAGAAGAATTAAACTAAACTTTCATTCATTAAATTGTAAACATTACAAAGTAAATTGGAAATACAAAATAGCAGTATAACAGTACCTAAAATCTACACAATTACAATGAGGGAGAAGGGGGTATTTATAGCTGAGCCATGAGCTTGCTTAGGGTTTCTGAGAAGGTCCTAGATCCTCTGTTGTCAGCCCTTGGATTATGCTTCAATCATAAGCATAATTTTCCACCCTTAGATCATGTGCGTGTGAGTAGTGAATCCTGCGTGTCATTCCTGATTGGACCACGTGTAATTCCTTGTGTCAGTTGTCAGGTGGTAGCTTCTAGAACATCTCATGATTGGTTAATTATTGTAGAATCGAGGTAATTGATGGTACGGTAGAATTAGGGTTCGTGGAACAGTAATTTTCCTTCCTGGGTGTGGGGTAAAATTAGGGGGCGAGTATTTTAAAAGGTTATTAATGTGAGTTTGACTTGTTGACCAGGTTTGGGTGGATATGGGTGTGCGCTTAAGGGATTAATGGGCTAAGTGGTTTGTTTGTTTATTTTTGGGTTTAGTAGTAGGATCCGTTTGGAGTTTGTTTGGTTTTTAAGCTTAAATAACACAAGGACCAATTATGTACTTTCTGAATTCTTTAGGACTGAATTTGACAATCTCCAATAACAACTTCCAAGGGAATTTATTGTCACTTTCTAAATTATGGAGGACCAATTTTTACTTTTCTTCAATTGTTTCTTCAAGGGACCAATTTTGTCATTTTGTGAAACTTGGAGGACTGAAATTGTCAAACTCTTCAAACTTTGACCAAGGACTATTCTTGAAACTTTATGAATCTCTGAGGACTTTCTTTGATATTTTGAGTTTTTTTGATCATTAAGCTTCTCCGGCTCCGGCTTTTAACCTTTTTCCATTCTCGTGCTCGTTTTTGTCGGTTTTGGCTTTGTTTTTGTCCATTTTTTACATATCCATACTTGCACATACAGAAATACAAAAACACACATTTTCTTGGCATATTTGGTTAGTATTTGGTATATTTGGTCTGATTTTGGGTCTAAAAAGGATGTGTGAATAAGCACACATCAATAATCAAGATCATAAAGGAGACAAGTTTGCTAGCCGTAGTCAAAAATGCATTTTTGTGGGATGTCCATATGGAAAGAAAGGTTGGAGAGTTTATGACCTCGACTCACAAGTATTTCTTGTTTCACGGGATGTTGAATTTTTTGAGGACGAGTTCTCATACTTGAAACACAATATAGGACCAACGTCGTGTGAAACAAATGATCATATACGAGGTAGTATGGAGGATTGGTGTAATTTACATGATGATGGAAATGAGGTACGCCATAGTGTGACTCCTGGGGAAGAACAACCTGTTGATCAACTGTCTAATTATGAAAATAATGTCCCTATACATGATGAAGAGGCTTTAGATGATACTCCAAATGAAGAATTTTTGGGTCGTGGACATCGAAACAAAGTGCCATCTACACGCTTAAAAGACTTCGTTACAAATACCGTTCACATGTCGGGCTCCTCTACGAGCTCATCCGTTCAATCAAAATCCTCAGGTACACCTTATCCTTTAACACATTATGTAAATTGTAATGCTTTTTCTACACAACATCGAAAGTTTTTGGCAGCTGTTACATCAGGTTTTGAACCTCAAACATTTATTGAGGCTATGAAAGATGAGAAGTGGAGGAATGCCATCCAGAAAGAGATACAAGCATTGGAAGATAATGGAACATGGATCGTGACAACGCTTCCTGTAGGGAAAAAGGCTATCGAAAGCAAGTGGGTTTATAAAATTAAGTATCATTCAGATGGTTCGATTGAGAGGTATAAAGCAAGACTAGTTATTTTGGGGAACAATCAAGTTGAAGGGCTCGATTATAACGAGACGTTCACACCCGTTGCAAAGATGGTAACTGTGCGCACTTTTCTTGCGGTTGCATCAGCTAAAAATTGGGATCTTCATCAAATGGATGTTCATAATGCATTTTTACATGGGGATCTCGAGGAGGAGGTATACATGAAGTTACCCCTGGTTTCTCTCTTTGGAGAATAAAGTTTTTCGTCTTCAAAAATCGTTATACGGGCTAAAACAAGCCCCTCGATGTTGGTTCGCTAAGCTAGCCGCTGCTTTGAAATGATATGGTTTTCTCCAGTCTACTTCAGATTACTCTCTTTTCACATTGCAACACGACCAGGTGCATCTTAATGTGTTGGTCTATGTTGATGATCTTATTATATCAGGAAATGATTGTATGGCAATTCATTCTTTCAAATCATATTTAAGTAAATGCTTTTATATGAAAGATCTTGGAACTCTAAAATACTTTTTGGGTATTGAAGTAGCTCGAAATTCCACTGTTATGTTTTTATACCAACGAAAATATGCATTAGACATTATTTCAGAAGCCGGTCTATTAGGAGCAAAAGCTACTGATCTTTCACTAGAACAAAACCATCAGTTTCCTTTGGCCAATGGCAAGCCTCTAGTTGACCCTGAACCGTACCGTAGATTGGTTGGAATATTAATATACCTTTCAGTTACACGGCATGATCTTTCGTATTGTGTACATATGTTGGCACAATTCATGCAACTTTGTATAAATTGATGACTAAAGATCAATAAGAATGGTAGAAGTTTCTTGGCCATCTCAGATCCTGTTATTTGACAAAAAACCTATGGAATATTGCTGCTGTAATGTTCCAAGATCTTTCATATAAACTGATGTTTTTGATTTTAGAGTTAAGGAAGCGTGTAATGTTCTTAGAGAGGATATGCCTGAGGTGCTATGGTATAAGCATGTCTGGTTTACGCAATGTATTCCTAGACACGCTTTCATATTATGGATGGCCATTAAGGGTAGGTTAAAGACCCAAGATAGACTCTCTAGGTGGTTTCATTTGAACAACAATCTTTGTCCTTTATGTTCGGTTTGTATGGATTCGCATAGTCATCTGTTTTTTGATTGCCAGTTCTCTACCTTTTTATGGGACAAGCTTAAGATTATGGCTAGACTTGATAATGTCACTAATGTTTGGGCCGAGGTTATATCTGGGATATGTATTAGGAAGGCTAGTAACTCTATTTGGAATATTATACAAAGGCTTGTCTTTGGAGCCGCGGTTTACTTTATATGGCAAGAGCGTAATATTAGACTTTTTGCTAAAAAGGATAGATCGGTGAATGCTGTTTTTAATCAGATTGTCATTGTGGTTAGGCTTAAGTTGTTAAGTCTCAATATTAAGAGGTCTTATGAAGTCTGTAAAGCTACTGAGATATGGGGTCTTCCTGTTTTGGGTAGAAAGGGTATTATGGGGATTATTGATGAGATGGATATGGATGATATCACTTAGTATGCATTCCAGTTCTGCTATGTATAAGATCATGATGATCTTATGCAAAAAGGGTATTTGGTTGTTCTGTGTGGATTACATTGTTCAGGTCAAGTGGTGCTCAAGAATGTATTCTCTTCACTCCTCTATCAGTTTTGATGGTTTTCTTGTGTGCAAGCTGAATTTTAGTTTTAACACTACTGTTGATGGTGTGTGGACTGTGGGGAGTTGGTATAGTTGGCTTTGTGGGTACTTCTGGTATTTTTGTGAAATCTGTATTGTGCAATTTTGGTGGTGGTTCATGCCTCATTTGTCACAACCTCTCAACCGTCTTAATATTCCACATGAGCGCAATCTGTTCGTTGGTTTTGGCACCACCTTATTAGTGAGGCTTGATAATGGTATTATGGAACAGGGATATTGCAGGCATTTTATTGACATTTCTAACAAAGCTGCTACTTGTGGTCTTTGTTGGAATTTTTGTATTGTGAAGGATAGGTGTTGCATTAGCCTTTATTCTCTCCATTCTTCTTGCAGCTTTGATGACTTTCAGGTGTACAAGCTAAGTTTTGTTTTTGTCTCTTCTGTGTTGGGGAGGTTTAAGGGGAAGTTGCGCTCTTTTCCTACCCCAAGGTGTTCCCTTTGGGTAGGTTTTTAAGGAGGCAATTCCCTTTAAACTGCCACATTGGCACTCTCCTTCTGGTTCATATTGGGTTGCTTCAGTTTGTTATTATGGTGATTTGTTCCTTGAAGATGTTATGGTCTTGGAGTACACATGTTATTTGTTTCATAATGATTTTGAAGTCTGCTGATTATACTTTGTTCTATGATGCTGCTCAAGTTTTGTTGGCACTGTTTGGATGCTCGTGGCTATGAATATGGTATCTCTCAATTTTAGTCTTAGCAGTTTAGCATGCTATGTGTTATCCTTATATTGTGATGTCTAGAGGTGCATTGGTTGGTCCCTTTACACTGGTCCATGTATGCCGAAGTATGAGGATGACTTTAGCTCAACCCTTCTTCCTGCTATGAGTGGTTTTGAGGTTACCTTGGTTGATATCTTCTGATTTTATATCATTTCCATGTTCTGGTTTCCAGGTTTTGGTAGTTTGTTTCTTGTAGTGTTTTTGGTTATTATGTATTTTGAGCATGGAATTTTGTACTTGGCTATTTTGCCTTTTAAAGCCAAAGTAGCTAGCTAGGGAAGTGTCCTAGCAGTTTTAAGCTTTGTGTTTTTTTTGTTTCTTATTGCCTTTTGGCTTTTTCTTAATAAAATTTACCATTAAGAAAGAAAAAACACTTGTATAAATGTAATAACCTATTAAAACTAGTATCTCTTGAGCTACAGGGTTCCGTTTTAGCCCCAGGACCAGGGAAATCGAAGCTTGCAACAATGAGAACGTTGTGGTAAATGCCTACAGCGGTTTATAGAACTTTCGAGCCCCTCAAACACTATATTTTTGAGTTAATTAAGTTTTTATGTTTTTTTTTCAATTTTTTGGACTTTGTTTTTGGGCTAGGGCCCGACCCTTTTACCTTTTAGGCCCGTTTCAAGATTTTTGGACTATTTAATAATCGTATTTTTGTGCTAGAATAATCAGTTCTAAAATTGATGACATCAAATAAGTACATATTATTGGTATTATTTATCCTATATTATTGACTTGTTTTATATCACTTTAAATGAGAATTGATACTTAATCGTTTACTTTTGTAATTCTCAGTTATAAACAAGCGTTCGGTGAAAGTTAGCTATTTTGGACGTAAAATGGAGCAAAATGGATCAAGTTGGAAAAGTCTACTGAACTAAAGGAAGATACGCTATATCATTCTAGACAGATGCGCCGTATACCAAGACTTAGACGATTATGAAGACCATTGCCTGCCTTTGAAGCATGCGCCGCATGGATTCATCCCATGCGCCGCATGTGAAACCTTGGTCAACGAAGAAGATCTAACTTGTTTACTCCAGAGTTGCGCCGTATTACATTCCAAACATACTGCGTATCAATCTCAAGAATTCACAAAAGATAATCCAAGGCACAGAAGAACATGCGCCGCATAAGAGATCGAAGATACACCGCATCTATAGGCAGTGTACGAATATTTGTGAATATTATAATCTTGGACCCTACGCGAAGTTACCTTGATACGCCGCATCGGTTTAATCCGATACACCGCATAGACTGTAAAAAAACCTTAGCCGAGAAATCAAGTGAAGAATAGAAGTTCAATGAAGAAGTAAAGATTACATGATGATACTCAGAGATATATCTGTTTCTAAAGGAGATGCGGTGCATAAGGTTTTTAGATGCACTGTATTGGGGTCAGAACAGCTGCAGACTATTTTTGGTAAACCTTGGAGGCTACTCTGGCTTACCCCTATAAATACCAAAGCCCTTGAACAACTTTGGCATCATTATTAACAGTTGAGGACAGCCCCAAATCGTCCCTAACACCTCCTCCTTCCATCCTCGAATATCGATGAAGAACATCTCACGATTTAACGTTGTGTATCATTCGGTTAGCATAAGTATTTTGTCTATGAATTATTTATGTTTATTTGCAATGTATACTTTATCTTTTGCTGAGATTATGGGCTAACACCCTTAGGTGTTAGCCAAGTTTATGAAGTTTATTAGTTTTTATGATTGTCTTGAATTGATTTACTTTGTTATTGGATTAACTCGTTTATTGCTTATGACTAGTAGAATTCTATGTAACTAGGTTATGATCCTTATAACTTTAATTGATGTGACTTAACTTCCTGTAATTGTGGTTGCTTTGGTTAAGTTATATGTGTGTTAACCCGAATCCTCATTAGGAAACATTGTTTGGCATAAACGGAACGTGTATACAACCTAATAGGACTAGTAGTACCGAACTAGCTTAGATGGTTTAAAGCAATAAGTTAGTATTGATGCTAGACGAGTCACTATGATCTTTCGTGATATCCGCCCCGAGGGCTAGTTACTTAATTGTGACATAATTTTGTAATTGATATGCCGATTAACAATTGAATGAATTAAAACAAGTAGACATAAGCATATATAATTATAAGATGGATTAAATTTGGCTAACCCGTTCTTCCTTATTGGTATCAATCTATTTTACTTTGTTTTAGTTTAATTAGTTTAATATTTATTTTCTCGTAATTAGGTTAATTAGATAACACACAAAATTGTGCTAGTCTCTCTGGCTAAACCCCCAAAACATTTACTTGCTTTCTAGGTTATAATAGTTAGTTTAGTAATTAGAATACCATTAGATCACTTTAGCTTCGCTCCTAGTGAACAACCCTTGCTTACCTAGAAACTATCTACATTGATCGGGTACACTGCTCGTTAGTGTTTAGAGTCTATAGGTTAGTTCGGCAATAAATAAATTTAAAACTTGGTAGTTTATTATAGACCTAAAAAAACACATAAAAAATATATGAAAAGTTTAATTATGGATAGATCTTGATTATCGGTTTTCGTTGAATCAACGATAGTTAGAAGACTTCGTGTGAATCAACAGGTTCAGTTTAAAATTTTTGTAGTATTTGGTGTTTATGCTTTAAGTTTTTTAGCCTTTAATATACTCAAATGCAGTGTTATAATCATTGTAGGTGCATAACACCAACTGTTTTTAAAAGATTTAGTCATCTATAAGCGTATAATAGTAGGGAAATACTTGTATAAATGTAATAACCTATTATATATCACAAAGGTACGTGATACTCAACCCTTAAATGTGAAAGCCTTATCTAAGATGTTATTAAGAACTTATTGAATGACAATTTTACAAAAATATAGTAAAATTTCAATGTTAGTAAAACGCCCCCTCAAATGTCATTGAACACAGTTTTAACTATACATTTAGGGGGCATTTTCGATGTAGTAATTTCTTTAGTATCTGGTGTTTATTCCTTAAGGTTTAGCCTTTAATATACCCAAATGTAGTGTTATAATCATTATAGGGGCATAACACGGTTTTAGCTATACACTTGAGATTCATGGTTTTTTTAAGAGTAAGAGGGGATTGAGGCAAGGTGACCCCATCTTGCCGTATTTGTTTACCCTTGTCATGGAAGTTTTGAACCTTATGATTAAAAGACAGATTAAAAGGGATAAGAAGTTTCAATATCATCAAAATTGTAGCAAATTAAGCCTTACTCATTTATGTTTTGCCAATGATTTGTTGCTTCTGTGTCATGATGATTATGAATCTGCCTTCATTCTTAGGAGAGGGATTGATGAGTTTAGTATGTGCTCTGGTCTTTACCCTAGTTCAGAGAAAAGTACCGCTTTCTATTGTAATGTTCCTAATGACGAAAAGGTGAAAATTGCCCTTGCCTTACCCTTTAAAGAAGGTAAACGTCATGTTAGGTATTTAGGCGTTCCTATGATAACTAAACAGTTATGTAATCTGGATTGCAGAGTGCTTGTTGATAATGTTAGGAAGAGAATCTTGGACTGGAAAAATAAGTATCTATCCTATGCTGGCAAGCTTCAATTAATTGCTGCCGTCTTGTCCTCTTTAAGTGTGTATTGGGCTTCTATGTTTATCATTCTTAACAACATTTGTGCCACCATTGATGGGATCTTTAAAGATTTTCTTTGGGGTAATAATGAAACTAGGAAAGGGACTTTTAGCATGGCCTGGAAAGATGTTTGTATACCCAAGAGTCAGGGTGGGCTAGGTCTTAAAAATATGAAATTGGTAAATGAAGGCCTTATGTGCAAATATCTTTGGAATATTGTTAGTAAGAAGGATTCGCTATGGGTTTAGTAGGTCAATGCCTATAGGTTAAGGGGTGAGTGCATTTGGAATCTAGTTGTTCATCATAACACTAGTTGGAGTTGGAGACATATTATGAGACTTAGTGAAAAGATCAGTAGCCATGTTGGTTTTAAGATTGGTAATGATCATGATGAGAAGGCTATTTGGCACAATAAAAAGCATGATATTGTTGATTTTAGTGTTAAGGAAGCATGCAATGTCCTTAGAGATGATTTGCCTGAGGTGTTATGGTTTAAGCATGTCTGGTTTACGCAATGTATTCCTAGACATGCTTTCATCTTATGGATGGCTATTAAGGGCAGGTTAAAGACATAAGACAGACTTTCTAGGTGGTTTCTATTAAGTAAAAACCTTTTCCCTTTATGTTTGATGTGCATGGATTCCGATAGTGATTTATTCTTTGATTGCCAATTTTCTAGTTTCATATGGGATAAACTTAAAATCATGGCTAGGCTTGGCAATGTCACTAACACTTGGGCTGAGGTCATATCAGGGATCTGCATTAGGAAGGCTAGCTAGCAATTATATTTGGAGTATCATCCAAAGACTTGTTTTTGGGGCTGCTGTGTATTTCATATGGCAAGAGTGCAAGACTTGTTTTTAGGCTGTTTGATGGGAGAGATAGGTCTGTGAATGTTGTTTTTAGCCATATTGTCAATGTGGTTAGGCTTAAGTTGTTAAGTCTCAATATTAAGAGGACCAACGAGGTTTGTAAGGCTGCTGATATTTGGGGTCTTCCTAGTTTGGGTAGGAGAGATTTCATGGGGATTATTGATGATGTGGATATTGATGACGTTACATAGATTGTTCTTTAGTTCTGCTCTGCATAAGATCATGAAGGTTCTTGTGCAATATATTTTGTACTTTTGTAAGTTGGGTAATGAGAATAAGCTGTTTTGCTGGTATATGGTTGATGGTGAGTGGACTGTGTGGAGTTGGTATAGCTGGTATATGGACCAGGGGTATTGTAGGCATTTTATTGATATCACTAACAAAGTTGCTGTTTCTGGGCTTTGTTGGGATTTTTGTGTAATTTGTGTTGTGCAGGTCAAGTGTTGCTTTTGCCATTATTTTCTCCATTCTTCTAGCAGTTTTGATGATCTTCATGAGTACAAGCTGAGGTGTGGTATTGTTTTCATTGTGTTTGGGAGGTTTAAGGGGAAGTTGCACTCTTTTCGTACCACAAGGTTTTTCCCTTTGGGTTTTACTTTGGGTAGGTTTTGAAGGAGGAAATTCCCTTTAAACTGCCACATTTGCACTCTCATTTTTATTGGTACTGGGTGCTTTGTTGAAGATCTGCATATTCATTTTGGGTTTCTCAGTTGCTACTTAAGGTGAATTATTTCTTGATGACGATTATCGCTTTGGATTGCTGTAATTCTTGTTTGTTTCATAATGTATTTGAAGTATGCTATTATGCTTTGATCTATGATGACTCTGCTCAAGTTTTCTTTGGTACTGTTGGATGCCCATGTCTATGAATATGGTTAACTCTTATTACATTAGTCTTAGCAGGCTTGCTGACTATGTGTTTTCATCACATGGTGTTGTTTGGAGGTGCATTGGTTGGTCCCTTTGCACTGGCCCATGTATTCAGAGTATGATGTTGACCTTAGTTCAAGCTCCTTTTCCTGTTTTGACTGACTTTTTGGGGTTACTTAGACTGTTATCTACTACATTTTGTATTGCTGTTTTTGTAGTTTTTAGTTTTGTAGTTTGTTTTGTTCTAAGTAGTTGTTTGTTATATTATTTGAGCATGGGTTCTGTCCATGGCCATTTTGCCATTTAAGCCAAAGCTAGCTAGTTAGGGATGTGTCCTGACACCTTTTAAGTTTTGGGCTTCTTTTTGTTCTTGTTGCATTTTTTGGCCTTTTCTTAATAAAATTTACCATTAAGAAAAAAAAACACTTGTATAAATGTAATAACCTATTAAAACTAGTATCTCTTGGGCTACTGGGTTTGGTTTAATCCCCAGGACTAGGGAAATCGAAGCTTGCAACAATGAGAACGTTGTGGTAAATGCCTACGGCGGTTTATGGAAATTTCGAGCCCCCCAAACACTATATTTTTGAGTTAATTACATTTTTAAGTTATTATTATTATTATTATTATTATTATTATTATTATTATTATTATTATTATTATTATTATTATTATTATTATTATTATTATTATTATTATTTTCAATTTGTTGGACATTGTTTTTAAGCTAGGGTCCGACCCTTTTACCTTTTAGGCTCATTTCAAGTTTCTTGGCCTATTTAATAATCGTATTGTGGTGCTAGAATAATCAGTTCTAAAATATATGAAAAGTATAATTATGGAAAGATCCTGACTATCGGTATTCATTGAATAAACGATAGTTAGTAGACTTCGTGTGAATCAACAGGTTCAATTTATAATTTTTGTAGTATTTCGTGTTTATGCTTTAAGGTTTTTAGCCTTTAATATACCCAAATGCAGTGTTATAATCATTGTAGGGGCATAACACCAACCGTTTTTAAAAGATTTAGTCATCTATAAGCATATTATAGCATGGAAATACTTGTATAAATGTAATAACCTATTACATATTACAAAGGTACGTGATACTCAACCCTTAAATGTGAAAACCTCATCTAAGATGTTATTAAGAACTTATCGAATGACAATCTTACAAAAATATAGTAAAATTTTGATGCTAGTGAAACACCCCCTTAAATGTCATTGAACACGGTTTTAGCTATACATTTAGGGGCGTTTTCGATGTTGTAATTTTTGTAGTATCTATTGTTTATGCCTTAAGGTTTAGCCTTTAATATACCTAAATGTAGTGTTATAATCATTGTAAACCCTAAACCCTATTCCGTTTCTTGGTAAATGGTTATGCACTATAGGGTCCGGTTGGCATCCTTAGGATGCATGGGACCAAGGTGATCCCATCGTTCTTTACCTTTTGGAGTTATGGTCAGCTTTTGTATGGTAGTATTTGTGTAGAGGAAGGGCAAAATGCCATATTTAAGCTGTTCCATTTGCTCAAATCAGTAGATTGCACTCATCTTTGGTTTAAGATTTTTGGTTCTCACCAGTATTATGGTATGAGTTATTGGTGTTGGCTTGATGATTTTCATAATAATAAGCCTTCTTTATGCATGGATGTTGATGCTACTAACATTTGCATTCCTTGTACTCTTTTTCCTTGCACAAAATTTTCCCCACAGGGTTTTAGTTTTCAAGATTTTATAATGAGACAAGGCTTATGGATGAACACTTATTTAGAGTTCATCCTATTTCAAGACTGCACCAGAAGTATCTTCCTGTTAAATCTGTTTGGTTTGCTTGGTCTACTATGTATTGAATCTTTGGGTCTAGCCATATAATGGCCTGGTCTAGCCGTACAATGGCCGGGTAAAGTTATATATGGCTGGATTTAGCCTTATAATTGTCGGGTCTAGCCATATATGGCCGGGTATAGCCGTATAATAGATGAGTCTAGCCATTATATTGGACGGGTTCCTTAGATAACCTCCATTCGTTGTGTTTTTGCATTAATTTACTTGGGTTTTCTATAACCTTTGAAAAATTGAAAATGCTCTCTAAAAGGTATATTATCTCACTAAAAATAATTTTAGTGAAATATTATTCCTTTTAGCGAGTATCTTCAATTTTATTATTTTTAGTGAAATATCATGGCGTCACTATAGGCTTTAGAATATATACCATGTCTTCTTTTGTAGTAAGTGACTAATGGCCGGGTCTAGCCATATAATGGTCACGTCTAGCCATAAACGGCTGGGTCAAACCGTATTTGGGTAAACCGTATTTGGCTGGGTCTTGCCATATAATGGCCTTGTCTAGCCATATAATAGCCGGGTCAAGTCACATATGGCTATGTCTAACCATATATGGCCTGGTCTAGCCGTATTGATAACTTGATTCCTGTTAGTGCTCCAAGGACGCAAATACGATGTACTTGGTCAACTGCATATATAGATAATAGCTATATAAGGTTTTTGGACTTGCATGGTTGACTTATGTTCTTGAAATTATATCATACCACTAGGATCTGCGTAATGGTTATTTAACTTGAGTATGTGGAATCATGTTTAGCTATTTGGACGTTTTTGAAGATTTAGCTATTTGGATGTCTGACAAAGGTTGATGGACGTACCCTCAACCCTATATCTGCATACAAAGTTTTTGCACTAGTAAAAACACATTTCTTTTTCTAAAAAGAATCAAAATAGAGAATTAATGTACTTTTTTTTACAACCAAATACATCCTTAACTTTTGCTTTAGAGTACGGTGGGCAAATTGAAAATAAACTCTCTCGACTACAAAAAGACATTGGTTGATCTAACAAGTTAAGTTGGCCTTAGAGCAATGCAAGCGCCGACCACCCCTTTAGCTCTGATTCTGGTTGTTATCACTTTATAGATAGAATTTTAAATATCAAAATGAAAAAAAAAAAACTACTACGCAGTAGTTTAAGCAAATGGACACAACAATGAATTTGGAAATGAGATATAAAAACGACAAACAAGTGGTATAAAGATACAACGGATTTATAATTTTGGTGTTATATCACGAAATAGAAAAACCACAATAAATTCAAATAAACTTAGATGTTAGGCAACCTCTATAATAGTGCCCTATACGGTGTTCAATAGAACTTGAAAAATGTGTCTTCTTCATGCACAAACCATCACTCACCAATCGCTGCACATGGATGGTGCGCAAGGTCTCCTTTGATAATATACTTTTACTAAGGGTGCGTTTGGTTTGTAGATGGGTTTCGGATTCGTATTCAGATTTAGATTAGGTTTTGAGTTTCAATTTGGATTTATATTTGATATAAGAGAGAGAAAATATATTATAAAATAGTCAATTAATTATTTTTAAAAATTATATAAATAAATTTATAAAGTGGGGTCCACTCATATTGGAAAAAGAACAAAACATAAATATTAACACTACAAGAAAAGTGGCTTTTTAGTACCCCCATAAGTGTCCTAAAATGGTACTTTTTAGGACCTTTCATTTAATAGGACCAAGGATGAAAGCGTTTCATGTAAGGCGGTTGTAATAGGTCCAAAGCGTCCTAAGCCTTATGAAACCAATTTTATGGTCGTATTATATGTCTATAAACAACACAAATAGTGTCCTAATAAAACCATTTTAGGACACTTTTACATTGTTTTAACATGTGATTACCTACTTTTAATCTTTTGAGACACATAAAAACGTCCTTAAAAGTATTGTTAGGACGCTTATGATGTAACATCATAGCTATTTTAGTAACCAAGAAAAGGGTCCTAATAAGTCAAATAAGATTATGATACCAATTTTATGGTCGCATTATACGTCTATAAACAACACAAATAACGTCCTAATAAAAACATATTAGGACACTTTTCCAATGTTCTAACATGTGGTAACCTACTTTTAATCTTTTGATACACATACAAGCGTCCTTTAATGTTTATTCTTAGGACGGTTATCATATACCATTATAGTTACTTTAAAACCAAGAAAAGGGTCCTAATATCCGAAATACGATTATGAAACCAAATTTATGGTCGCATAATATGTATATGAACAACCAAATAACGTCCTAATAACAACATATTAGGACACTTTTACAATGTTGTAAAAGATAATTGTTAAGACGCTTATCATATAACATTATAGCTAATTTAGGACCAAGAAAAGGGTTCTAATATCTCAAAGAAGATTATGAAACCAAATTTTTGGTCGTATAAAATGTCTATTAACAACCTAAATAACGTCCTAATAACAACATATTAGGACAATTTTATAATGTTAAGTTAATTGTTAGGACGGTTAATAAGTTTAATAGGACAATTTGAAAGTCCTGACAAGTCATATGATAGGACGCTATTTTCACCATCCACACTGTATTATTACGATATGAATAAAACATCAACAAAATATTAAATGAATAAAACGAAATTGTATTTCAAATTACCAATTGTCATAACAAAAGCACTAAACATAAATAAGATAGACAGAATCTAACATAAAGTCTGTTAACAATAAACAATACATTAACGCAACAAGAAGCTTAGTCCGTGGTCATCATGCATCATTTCTCTCAATCCTCACGGAACACCTACAAATAAACACCCATGTATAAGCATTAAGGTCCATGTTAGTAAAATTATTGGTATCACAAGATTAACAAAGACATACCGAGATAAAGGGACAAGGCCATGCTATGGTTGCACCAACACAGTCTTCAATTGTGGAAAATAACCCATATGGTCTCACCAACATTTCATCTCTTTTTGTTGGTACTTGAACGTTTACCTCACACCATCCTCGTCCAATCTCTTTACCACCAACTATATCATTTGGGTTCAAGCTCCTCACCCTTCCTTTTGCTACAGTCTCGGTTGAGTTTAGAATGCTTTTAAGGACAACTTCATCCCCGACCTAGATTTCAGTTTTCAACAAACATTTATCAATTTATAGTCAACACACATGTATTAGGTTAAACAGATGTAATACTGCAGGTATGGAGGCTTGAATTTGGCTGGTCAACACTGATCAGTCAGTGTATGATGGGTGGAATTGGACAAACAAAAAGCTATCTGCAGACCTATCTAATAAGCTCAAAAGTTTGAAATAAGCCCTGAACTTTATAGATGAGGTTATTGGCTTTAAAAAAAACCAATAAGCTCACTGTGTGGCCCACTAATGAAGAAGCTAAGGCACATGGATAGTTGGTGTTTTGAGCTGATGCCCTGGTGCAGGGCAATGGTTAGCCCTGCAGACAACTTTGAACTATCACCTAATCCAGAGAAAAAATCATAAAAATAAGCTAACTGTGGGATTCAAAAGCTTAGATGGGGAATTTCAACATGTAAAAATATCAAGACTTGAATCTCAACACGAAATTCACAAAAATTCTCCCAAGATCAGAGTTTCTGACTAACATACCATTTTGACTTTTTGATTTTGAACTTAAACTTTGACTTTAATGAAACTTGTTTGATCCGTATGCACTAAGTATGATTATTTAAGCTATGATAACACTAATTTAAGATACATGAACAAGATTTAGACCAAGTGGCTGAGATTTGATCCTCACAGGTCCCAACAGTGGACTGTGAGAGTGAAGGTAATTTGATTTTGAGTTTCTGTAGTTCAAACATTGGTTTTATAGTTTTACTAGTTCTAATATCACCTAAGAGGTCAGAGTGTGCAGATAAACAAGTGAAAAGGCAACTACCACAGGAAGGAACATACCCGTAAGCGTGGAGGTTCAGTGGTTACAACAGGAGAATGTTGTGATGTAAGAGGTGGAACAATGGAACTATCCGTCGACCCATTCTTCTCTGATAACTGGGCTCGTAACTTTTCATTTTCACTAGTAAGTTCTCCACATCTAGACTTCAATTCGTTGTTTTCTCTATGACATGCTGAACGACTTGGTATTACACCCCAAACAGCAGAAGCACGAACACCTAGACCATACATGCCTGCATCACCATTTCGATCTTTACCCATAACTGTAGAAAAAATATCATCTGGTCCAGGATTATCAATCGAACCCTCGGGCAGATTATCAGTAAGTCGTTTCATTTCATCCTGCATTTTATATAAACATGAACAACATATATGAAAAGCATGTATTACGAACAAAAGCATAATGTGTTTAACTTCTGCTATAAATACACTTTTGCAAACATAAAAGCATATTACTTACAATCGCATTTGCAGTGTCATCATTTTTTGTATTTCCATCTTTGGCGAAGCATGCACTAAAAAGATCCAATCGAGTTGGATCTCGTCCCAAAGATGTCTGTATGAATAAAAAGAAAATGAATATTTAAAGTGGATATAGACAGGATACATTAACAATCCCACTTTATCCATACACTTACCTTTAACTCTTCCCTTTTGCGAGCATAACTTTTTTTACCGGTTCTTTGGATCATCTTTTTTTTTGCCCGATTCGCCTTGTTTTTCTCACTTAAACTCTGCAGCAGGAAATTAAAATATTATAATGTGAAATTAAGTAATGTTATTTAAAGTGGAAGAGAATTTCACACCTTAGTGTTTTCTTTATTCCAATACTTCACAAGCTTCTTCCATTGTTTTTTTTGCACTTGCTTTGGCCTAGATTTTATTTGTTGCTTAACTGACAAAGACGGATCATGGTAGAGTTCCTTAACTCTTGCCCTCCAGTTCTTCACCTTCCGTCCAAATGATTGCAATATCCATTTTTCTCCAGCTTCCGGAATATCAAATTTTGTCTAAAAAAATGTAATAGCTCACATTAGAAAACAAATACTTTATTCATTAACATACATATTTAACATTGTGTACCTTTAAGAGTTGAAGCAAAGCTTTTTTTTTTCGACGTCAACTTTATTCCATGGTTTATAAAGCGGACAATACTTTCCACTCCTTGAAAGGGTTCCCATGAAATGAGTCAGATGACTACTTTTGTCGTTAATAGGTTGTCCGTGTTCATTAACTAAAATAGGAATTCTATCCCCTTTTTCTTGGGCCCAAACTTTTGCCATACGTGTTGGTCCTCTCTTTCTTTTGCTTACAATCCGAACTACAAAAAGTGAACATGATTTACGATACATACGTATACATTTAACATACTAAATAATTTGAAATGGAGGCAATATGTTAGCGTTGTTTTTTGTCTTGTTTTAATTTAACTTTATTATATATTCTACTTATATGACACAATATATGATATATGATTTTTAAAACAATGCAATCAAGTAGACCATGTTAACCTGTTTCATTTCCAGCTTGTGTAACTACATGGTTTTCTTCATTTTCAGAATGCTCAGCTTGAATCTCTTCTCCGACTAGATCATCGCCGTTATTTGTTAAATCGTTCACATTCTCAAAATCATCCTCATTCTCCAAATCATCCTCATTCTCCAAATCATCCATGTATTTATCTACATCATCTTCTGAAGTAGCTTGATGTTCAATATCTTCATTCATATGTATGTCTTCGATATCATCATTTTCAACATCATAAAGGTCTTCATTGTTATCTATATTAAAAAAAAAAAAAAAAAAAAAAAAAAAAAAAAAAAAACAAGTAACCACCGAAAACAGTTAACTGAATATACACTTAATAGTAATTTAATATCATATATATAGTATTTGAAGTTTATATATAGTTACCATCAGATCTCAAGTCACGCTCCCCGTGGTCATGGTCGTTGTCAATTGCAACTAAGTTTCTCTCAGTTGCAGTTAATCTCCCTCTCTTGACAGAAGTTGGTTGATCATTTCTTGTTTGGACTTGGTCGGGCTCCTGTACCCTACTACGTATTGCCCTCCCTGTATCAATCTGTTGTCCCTTTTGCGATTGAGATTGTGAAGATGTTAGCCCACTGGAGACATTCGGAGCAATGTGTCGTTTTTGTGCTAAATTTTTATATCTAGTCATGGACTGTGGAGCAATGTATTTTCGATGCTGTTTCATGCAAGTAAAATTGTTAGAAAACAAACATAACGAAAATTTAGTAGCCAAATTTATTATTCGTACCTTTTTATTTGTTTGTGTAGCCGCTTCTTCTGGGTTATCTTCCTCAGCATTAAGATGAAAGTCTGAACCAGGCATATAATCTGCATCTTTCTCACCGGTATCCGTTGGTTTCTTTTTCTTTTTCTTTGTGTTGTCACTCTCTACTAGACTTGTCAAAGACCTAGCAAGATTTTTCACTCCCAAAGCTTGTAATCTCTGTTGGTTTTCTTGAATCCTTGTCCTTCTGGACATTTCATAATCATTTGTATTTCTCGTGGTGACTTGGCGTTGCATCTTTTTATTTTCCATTACTGTTTCACAAAAGAAATAAAATTATTATGAGACTGCAAAGAACAATAATCATATGAGAACAACAAAAGTGAATTCAAATCACCATCTGTTACATGTAACAGAATGAAATACATTATCTAAAAACAAAAATATACGCAAATCCTTCAGTTACATGTCCCAGAATGAAATACATTAGCTAGAAACTGATATCAAATCACTATCACTATCACTACCCAAATCCTTTCAACCATGGTTACACAGGTATACCAACATTCATTTTAAATAAACAGAGCAACTAAAATACAACCTGTACCATATCACAAATAAGCAGCACTTATGATCACATATGAGACTCATCACAAGAGGTCAACCAAACACATACCCGAACCCACCATTTCACACACTTAAGAATCATCACAAAGGTTAAACAAACACTAACAATGTATAACAATAACAGTGTATAACAATTATAATACCAATAATAATAAGAATAACAATAACAATAACAATAATAATAATAGTAATAGTAACAATAACAATAATAATAACAATAATAATAACAACAAGAAAGGTTTCCATTACCTGTTGACTCAGATCTTCAATCAAAAGTGAAAACCCACAATCCTTGTTTTGCTGCCCACATACAACCCTAAACCAAAATTGATTGTTTAACCGTCTGTGAAAAACGATTTCCATTAATAAAATCGAATCAAATACTTGACTTCCGAAAAGATATGCTTGATTTTCGCAGCGCCAAAACTTATTTATGAATCTGAATTTTTCCCCAAAAATTTTAAGCGGGTTTATGTGAACGTGGGTGTGTAAGTTTTCCCCAAATGTTTAGAACTTTAGATTATATGGGGTAATTAGATTTATAATTAATTAAGTAATAGGGGTAATTAGATTTATAATTAATTAAGTAATAGTATATTTGTATTATATTATTGTATATATAATATATATTATATGAAATGTATGTATATTATTGTATATATATTCTATAAGTATTTTATTGTATGTGAAATTAAAAATGAGGTAGATTTGGCATTGGTTTTTCGGACTTCCCGGGTCAAACAACAATATGAATGTGTTGACGTAATCAGTATTTGTTGTATCTTACTGCCCGAAATGGAGCGGCTCCAGATAGTTCATTTGTTTTACTCGGTCATTATTTAAAATGTTGATATTTTATTATAGACGGGATTTATCATAAGTGGTCTACGTTTGTTAAAGCGTATCCGCATACAGTTGACCCGAAAGATAAAGTGAGAAGTAGGACAGTAAACCACACTGGAGTCATATATGCCATTGGTGCAGCAATGACACGGACATGGAACCCTATGAATAATGAAATGACTCGGGTTTGAAAATCACCGAACCATAAGTATATTGTATGGAATGTATGTATATTATTGTATATATATTGTATAAGTATTTTATTGTATGTGAAATTAAAAATGAGGTATATTTGGCATTGGTTTTTCGGACTTCCCGGGTCAAACAACAATATGAATGTGTTGAAGCTTACTGCCCGAAATGGAGCGGCTCCAGATAGTTCATTTGTTTTACTCGGCCATTATTTAAAATGTTGATATTTTATTATAGACGGGATTTATCATAAGTGGTCTACGTTTGTTAAAGCGTATCCGCATACAGTTGACCCGAAAGATAAAGTGAGAAGTAGGACAGTAAACCACACTAGAGTCATATCCAATGTTGCAAAAATTGCGAATCAGTAGTCGGGAAGTCGACCACCTTGTATAAGCTAATATGAATAACTCTCAACGGATGCGGTCATTCATTTATGATGTCAAGAGTTTTTACGTAAGCCGACTTCCCATGACGTCACATTCCGGGAATGGTTTGTAGCTTATATTCTACACATTGCGAGGCCAATATAAGCGAGGTGATCATAAAGTGCCGACCATTATGATTGAATGTATTGCTTTGCATGAAGTCATATACAGGACAGTAATCCACCACGAGCCCAGAAACATAACATATCATATCATAAAACAGATAATCGGATGCATCCATACTCCCTGCATATAACATGGTGGCCAAACATATAATTGAGCTCATAACATTTAACATATAAGGGATGGTGTGGAACGTCACTCAAACACACTAGAGTCATGTGCATCAATGACCCGGACATGGAACCCCCAGGACTAGTGAAGTGGCTCGTGTATCAAACTGATAGTCAGATATCATATCGTAATCAGAGTGTCATATCAAAATGTTCATATCCAAAATGTTCATAACAAATGGGTCATATCAAATGGTTCAGAAAAGCTTATCAAAGGTTCATAATAAAAGTTTCATAACCAGCTGCCTTAAGGCAGTTGGCCACCAACTACCGCAAAAGCGCGCAGTTGACCAAGTCAAAGCTTAAAGGCGGGGGTTCGAATCCAGAATCCAACTTGGTCAGCCAGTGTTGACTAGGTACGTAATTTACCGGGATATGACTTCCTTGTTGGGTGGGGGGGATCGGTACCAAAAAGGTACACGAACTTGAGATGGTTCCGCCAAATACCATTTTTTTTTAAGGTTCATAGTCAAAAGAATCATATGAAGATTCGTCATTAAGGTTAATCAAGGTCGACAACAGGGCAATATCACCGATTCATATGACCCAATTGTACTATCGGGTTTTCGGGTATTTTGGTTTCATTCAATTTGAAAATAATAATCATGAATATTTTAAAAATACTATTCAAATTATAACCATTTATAAAGATGGGCTTGATCTTTTTGAAATTAACGGGTTGAAAAGGTTAAACGGTTTAAGGGTTCTTTCTTTCTTCTATATCTATCCCCGGAGGAGGATCAAAGCAGAACGACACAGTAAACCCGGCCTTTTTTTTATACAAAAGTTGCCACATTAAGAAAAAAAGCTTAAACGTGTTGTCAGGTCGAACCAATTAATTTATTCACAACCCGAACCTACCCTGATTAATAAATGGGTTAGACGGGTCGACCCAAACCCGACCCGAAATATATTTATACTCAACACCCACTTACTAGTTCCTCTCTTTTTACAAATGCTTCAAACTGAAACTGAACTAGTTACACTTTGAGTCATCCCAATTAAATTAATAAGCATCTATATTATGGGAACACGTAATTTTTTATCGACCTTTGATCTTCTGCAATCTCTTCGGTACTCATCATTACGCGGTTTGATTATTTCGTCTGTCATTAATAGTCTTAATTTGTTCAGTTCATGCATCTACCCCTTATATATATGCTTGGTTATATTATTATTTGTTCAGTTCATCCATTTATTTGTTTTCCGATCATAACTTTATCACTTCTAACCCTAATTGAAAAATGTCTGAAACGCCGTTCTTGGATGAACTGAAACAACTTTCCGGGTCCGAAAAGATTCATGAGTGTTTTATTTTTCTTAATATTCAGGAGATACCAACAAATGAGATCAACATGAGGAATGTGGCGGCTATAAGAGACGACATGAGAATGCAAGTGGATCAAAGGACTGAAAGAATGATGGAGGTGTCTCGGTTGCATACTGATGAAGAAATGGCAACAGAGGATGTTTATGATTCTATGCATGAAGTCCAGCTAATTAAGAGGCGTTTGGTTGAATCCCTTGCTAGTGTGGTTGCTGACTTTCAGAGGTTGATCTCCTTGAAGAAGGAGACCATTGAGATTCTGGAGAAGTATGAGCATGAATGAAGGTAGTGGTTGGGTTATTTTGTGGTTTTTGTGTCTGTTGGTGTCATTGTGTTGGGTTATTTTGATGAAAAGTTGTTATGTATTTATGGTGATGGTCATGGTTTGTGAACAATATTTTATGAACAATGGTTTCTGGGTACTTATGATATTTTAATATTATGTCGATAGTTATGTTTAATGGCCGTTTGTTTTGTTATTTGCTTTGGTTATAATCTGTATGTGCTTGTTAGTTGTTATTGTTGGTTTTGTTTATATGTGTTTAATTTAGTCTAGTTGAAGGTTATGAATCAGTATTATGATTTAGATTGATCATTTGCCTGTTAAACTTGTGAATCCATTGGAGTATTAAAGAATCTGTGTTTTAAAGTAGTGTTTGGTTAGGTCTGTGTAGTGACTATTAGAGGAACTAAGTGACTAAGGCCTGTTCATATAACTTTCTTAACAGCTAATAAGTCAGAAACAAACCAGGTTTTAGTGGATAGAACTTTAAAGTCAAAAATCACCAATATATTGGCCTAAAATATGTCTGTGTGAAAATTAGTGTGGCATAAGCTTCAAATCATCTTACAATTAGTTGTTATATCATAAATTAGTGTTAATATAGCTTAAGTCACATTAATCAATCAGTAAATTCGGATCAAATCTCACAAAAGTCAAACTAAGTTAATAATTTCAAAAAGTCAAAAACATTGTTGTTGCAGAAATCCAAAAATAGGGAGATTTATTTAGATTTTTGTATTTGGATTGGGAACCTGAGCTTTTCACAAATCATAGTCCCTCAGCTCATCTTTAAAATTCTGTGTCCAGCTTATTTTTAGGATTTTTATTGTAGCTTGTGCAAGTGCTTCTTTAAGCTTGCAGGGCAAGTACTTGTCCTGTTCACAGGAAAGTGACCAATTTCAATAGACCATAGATTGGTCAATAGTCGGCCCCATAGTGTGATTATTGTCTTTTTGGAAAGCCAATCAGCTGATCTTTGTAGTTCATAGCTTATTTTGCACTTTCTAGCTTATCTAATAGGGCTGCAAGTAGCTTTTAGTTTGTCCCATTTGACTGTGTACACTGGGTGGTCAGTTTTTTCATTGGTTTTAAGCCAAAGTTCATAAGCTGTTATCTGGCTTATCTGTGAACCCCAGTACACAACCTTGGGCTTTTTAGGGAGCTTACAAGTTCAGCTTGTTGGATTACTGCTTATTTTGGACTCTAGCCATTTTGCACTTAGCTTATTTGACTGTTACTAGTGACATGTCTCAAAACATACACTGAGTGACTTAGAGTTTGCCGACAGGTTCCAAGCACCACACACTGATTATTTGTGTCGTTTGCCTTGTTTGAAGTTGTTTATCATATGTTTTTGCTCATTTGCTCATTTCATAGCTTTTTCAAAAGTACATAACTCCTAATAAGCTATTAAGTCAACTGTTAAGCACAAGAGTGTGCACATAGCTTATTAATAAGTTATTATGGTCTAGATCTTATTCCGTTAGATTATCTTGTAGGTTTTAAGTTAAGGTAGGTACAACTCATGTACTTACAGCATATTCAGCTTATTGTAGATTGTTTGTATCTTAATGCCTTTCATAAATCCATTTTGGCTTACCAAAAGCATCTGTAAAGCTAAAAAGCTCATAGAGAGCTTATTTTTTACGTTTGAAAAAACTGTTTAAACAAAAGTTACTTATAATTAGTAATAAAAATGTTTTGTAAAAAGAAAATGAAATAAATTAAAATAAATGGAAAAATTGCAAAAAGTGGGGTTCGAACCTGCGACCTCAAGCATACATGCACAATACCACAACCCCCTTCCAATTGCTCTGGGGCACCAGTTCCGTTTGTTATTGCATAATCTATATACTTAATATAGTCCTTGTTCCTTTTAGCTTATTTTTGCAATTTAGCTTATTTAAATGCTTATCCGTACCATTTTCCCCCTCCTCATATTTTTCCTTGGTTCCTTTTAACTTGTAGCATTCCTAGTAATTTTCCCATAATTTTTACTCTTCAATAGGTAATTTTTAGAGTTAATTTTAATTAAATTAGTTTAAATTAAAAAGCAAAAAATATATTAGTTTTACTGTTTAATTTTTATGCCAAATAATTTTTTATAATTTTTTTACCTTTTATAAGTTTTCAAGCTTATGGAAAAATTACTTTTGCAATTTTTACTTTTAATTTCTAATTTTTATATTTAAATTATTAAGAAATAATTAGGCAATTCATTAAGAAATACCTTAAAAATAAATTGTAAAAGTATTTCTAATTTTAATATCCAAATCCACATCATTCCACCATCCAAAATTGCCAACACGAGTCACCATCATCATCAAGACCAGGTAATACCTCATAATTGAAACCCTAATCGTTTTTGCTAAATTTTTATGAAACAACATATGTGGTTAATTGATTTAGGATCCGTTTATTTTTGTTGAAATTGTATGTGGTTTTCTGTGGTTAATTGAATTAGGTTTAAGATGGATACGAGTTGGATGTCTTTACCTAGATTTACCATTGAATATAAAAAAGGTCTTCACGACTTTCTTGATCATATATTCTATAATGAGGGTAAAAATGGACAGATTTCATGTCCATGTATTGATTGTGGTAATCAGATATGGGTAAATCGGACGGAAGCTACAACACATCTGGTATGTGTAGGGTTTATGAAAGGTTATACAATTCCACCTTTCAGTTCCAAATCAAGTGATGCTCCAATGTTGGATGCAGAAGATGACATGCAAGGGTTGCTGAATGATGCCTTCCATCGGTTTGGTGATGAAATAGTAACCGATGACATGGGAACACAAACTGAAAATATGAGTATGCCAAACATAAAGGCGAAAAAATTTTATAAAGTGTTGGGAGAGGCAAAGAAACCACTATATCCTGGGTGTAAGTAATCAGTTCTTTCTTTTATCATTAGACTATTTCATGGTAAGTGTGTTGGGAAATGTAGTGATAATGGTTTTAGCAAGATGCTAGATACAATGAGGGAAGCCTTCCCCAATGCTTCTATACCAAACTCATTGTATGAACTAAGGAAGATAATTCGAGAGTTGGGACTTAGTTATGATAAAATTGATGCATGTCCTAATGATTGTATGCTGTACTGGAAAGAAAACATTAATAAAACAGAATGTGATATATGCCATACGTCAAGGTATAAAGCAAGTGAAGATGATTGTGTAGATGAGTCCACCACGAGTGATACACGTAAGAAGATTGGAGCAAAGGTGTTGCGTCATTTTCCGCTCATACCACGATTGCAAATGTTATTTATGTCAGCTAAAACAGCCGCCTCCATGAGATGGCATGAAGAGAGTCGCACGAAAGATGGTTACTTGAGACATCCTGCAGATTCCCCGGCATGGAAAGCATTTGATTTTAAATATGATAAGTTTGCCAAAGAATCTCGTAATGTCAGGCTTGGTTTAGCGAGTGATGGGTTTAACCCTTTTGGAACAATGAGTGTTTCTCATAGTACATGGCCTGTTGTTTTGACGCCATATAATCTACCTCCTTGGATGTGCATGCAGAAACCTTATTTCTTTCTAACGTTACTTATACCTGGCCCATCTGCTCCTGGGAATAATATAGATGTCTATATGCAACCTTTAGTTGCTGAGCTACAGGAGTTGTGGGATCGTAAAGGAGTAGACACTTATGATGCATCAACAAAAAGTAACTTTCGGATGCGTGCTTGTTTGTTATGGACGATCAGTGACTTTCCTGCTTATGCAAATTTATCTGGATGGAGCACCAAAGGTAAACTTGCATGTCCTAACTGCCATAAACATACAAAATCAACACGCCTGACTCATGGCAAAAAACAATGTTTTATGGGACATCGTCGATATTTGCCTACTGAACATGCTTTTAGAAGAGATACAGACTCTTTTGATGGCACAGAAGAACTAGACAGGCAACCGCGTGGCTTAAGAGGACAAGAAGTACTTGATGAGTTAGATGGTTTTGAAGTTAAATTTGGAAAACTTGTGAAGAGCAACCCAAATTTACCTTTTAATTGGAAGAAGAAAAGTATTTTTTTTGAGTTACCGTACTGGAAAGATAACTTGCTACGCCATAATCTAGATGTAATGCATATTGAGAAGAATGTTTGTGACAGTGTCCTTGGAACGCTAATGAATCTAGATGGGAAGACCAAGGATCATATAAAAGCACGTCTAGATTTACAAGAAATGGGCATTAGACCTGAACTTCATCCTATAGTTCAAGATAACAACAAAGTTTACTTGCCACCTGCTTGTTACTCAATGGATAAAAAAGAGAAAGATATTTTTTGTCGGGTGCTTAAGAAGGTGAAAGTTCCAGATGGTTATGCAGCTAATATCTCAAGATGCGTAGAGTTAAAACCTCCAAAACTGTTTGGACTTAAAAGTCATGATTGCCATATTTTGATGCAGCAGTTGCTTCCCATTGCCTTGCGAAATGTGTTGCCTAAGCACGTGCGGTATACTGTGATGAAGCTATGTCGTTACTATAAACAATTATGCGCAAAGGTTCTTAATCCAAATGATTTGGTTCAAATGGAAACCGAGATTGGAAAAATACTTTGTGATTTAGAAAGGATTTTTCCGCCATCATTCTTTGATGTCATGGTTCATCTTTCGGTTCATCTTGCTTCAGAGGCCAGATTAGGAGGGACAGTACATTACCGTTGGATGTATCCAATCGAGAGGTGCACATTACTATTTTAGTAAATACCTTTATTAACAAATATAATTGAATCTAAAATTATTTGTTTTGATATATCAGGTATTTAGCTACATTAAAATCTTACGTGCGAAACAGGAATAACCCGGAGGGTTCCATTGCAGAAGGATATCTAGCTGAAGAGTGTGTGTCGTTCTGTTCATTGTACTTATCCAGTGATGTTGAGACCGTACATAATAAGACAAGTCGAAATAATGATGACGATGGTTATGAGGATGTTTTACCTATCTTTTCTATGCCGGGTCGACCGATTGGTGCTAGTAAGGTAGAAATGATGGAACTTGACGTTTTGGCTAAAGCACATTCATATGTGTTGTTCAATTGTAGTGAAGTTGATGAATTTCGAACGTAAGTAATTATATTAGTTGTGCGTTTCATAAATTATATTATACAATGAATAGTTGTCGTTGTTATCTTCATTATCATCTGTTAACACTGCAGTGAACATCTGGCGTTGGTTCATCATCAAAATCGGAGAAAACGTAAGCGTGACATTCAACGTTTACATAGTGAGACTTTTGAATCGTGGTTTCAAGATCATGTAAGGCATATACACAGGTTTATTACTTTTGCAAAGTAATTATAATGACATAGCATTTTCGACCTACTAATAACAAAACAATTAACACATCTTGCCTTATTTCAGGTTGAGGAGCTACATGCTAGAGGGGATCACAGAATCACAGAAAGTCTAAGGTGCTTGGCAAGTGGTCCATCTGAGTATGTGAAAAAATATAAGGGATTTATCATAAATGGTTTCCGATTTCACACAAAAGATGTAGAACATAATAGGAAAACACAGAATAGTGGGGTTAATCTTCAGGCCATGACAAACAGTTACTCGAGTGCTACAGATAACAATCCTATCGCGGGTGATGTAACTTACTACGGGGTTTTGAATGATATAATTGAGTTGGAGTATGGTATTGACAAGAAAGTTGTTTTGTTCGATTGTGATTGGATTTCAAATGGTTCAAGGAAAAAAGAAGATGACAACGGGTTTACTCTATTGAATTTTGAAGGATTGAAGGCTCATAACGAGCCTTTTATACTAGCTTCTCAAGCACATCAAGTATTTTACGTTGCAGATGGTGTTGACAAAGGATGGCAAGTTGTGATCAAGACAGCGCCCAGACATGTTTATGACATGGATGAACAAACAAGTCTTGATGACGTCGAAACACATTTGCAGGGTGACTTATTTATGTGTCCTCAACATGACGAAACAATGGATATTGAATTGGTTAGAGGTGGTTTCGATGGAACCGTTGTGGACAACAATGACTTACTTATTGCCGATGAAGAAGATCCAGTTGAAGAAGCTTAATGATTTCAATTAGCAAAATAGTAATAGTCCCTGTTTTTATGTAAAATTAGTTGTTAAGAATCAATTACAATCCTCATTACTGTTTGTATTACTCTTTCTTATACATTTCTTATTTATATTTAGGTAATTTTAACTTTTTAGCTTCTTGTTATTTATATTTTCACTTTGAGATCTCAAAACAACCCTGCTTAAGGGGCGTTTGGACAAATGGGTCAAACGGGTCAATATGGCTTTATCACTGTTTGGCTCAAATGCCCATATTAAGAGCTTAATTTCTGCTTATTGACTGTTGTTTCTCTTCTGTTTTTTGTTTCCTTTAGTAGCTTGTACTACTGACTACAGAATTCTGAGCTTAATTGGGATTCTAGATCTTATCTTGTTGCTTTAATTTGGTCTGCTAATCACAACATTATGACTGAGATGCCCTGCACTCAGTCATTTTTGTTTTTTAATCAAGCCTAGTTTATTTTGTGACTGCAATTCTGGATTAGTATATTACAGCAATAATGCACCAAATTAACCATTATCATTGATAGATAAGGACACTACAAAGACAGCTAACCCATACATAACTTCCAAAAGATTGATACATATAACAATACAAAGACAGATAACACATTATCCTCATGGTTTTTTGACTCCAAATGTCTTCTTTTTTATTGCATCCCAAGTAACATTGTTAGCAAGACCTAACACTTGTATCCTTTTACCAGAAACTTGTTCAACTTGTTCAACATTTTTGCCGTTTGACTTCTTGCCTTTTGACTTTTTGGCTTCTGACTTTGTTAATCCTTTGAATTTCCAATTAGGTGGAAAGTAACCAGCCCAAGATGAATTTGAGCTTAACTCATCTTCACAGCTTGACATAGGTTATGATTTTGAGCTTCAAATGCTTATCACTTCTGCAACAAAATAATACTCATTTAAATCTTGAAATGCTAGGAACAGGCATCCTAGTCTATATTCTAATACAAGCAGTAGTAACAGAGTATGACTATCATAACATGCTATTAACTACTCACTCTCTGCAACTTCAATTCCCATTTACCTTCAACTTTTTTGATAACAACTGTAAATGCATCCATTACTATCTCAGCAAACATCAACAACTGCAAATGCATCCACACATATATATATCCCATAACAAGCATTTCATTAACCAAAAGTTCATTACATCAAACCTACATAACAAGCATTTCATTACATAATTTTTGACAACATAACTGCAATAACCAAACACAAAACAACAACTATTTTCTTCAAAAAAACAACACTAGACTTGCATTCTTTCAACTCCAATTGCAGCAGAAACATTTCCTTCTCCATACTTGATTTTTGAAACTCAATCTCCCTTTCAAAATCTCTTATTTTTCCATACTTGTCTTCTTTCAAACGTTTTTCCTTTTGAATCAAATTAAAAACCTCTTGTTTGTAATAGTCATTAGGCAACTCAGGATCTAGCCAGTAAAATGTCTTACATTTTGAACCCTATATGGTACAAACAACAAAGATCACTAATAGCAACGCATCCAAGAAAACGCATTATAATACTCAACGCATCCAAGAAAACTTACATTATAATACTCAACGCATCCAAGAAAACGCCTTAAAGGGAAATCAATTGTCCGCGAAGTCCGCCTAATTACTGGTTGATCATGTTCACAATGTGTTGGTGGTGGTGGCCGATTAGTTCTATTTGAGGAGGAAGACATTGTATGGTTGTATTTATTTAGGGTTTATATAATTGGGGAAAAATAATGGGGGAAGTATTATTATAATAAGGATGTAGTGGAAACTAATGTTTAAATAAAACTTTTGTGAATAAGCGTTTCATAAAACTGATCTTTTACGACTCAAATATCTAGTGTCCTATTATGGTGTATCAAGTTTTGATACCAAGTATGAAAGTGTCATACTAACTAATGTTTAAAAAAACTTTTATAAAAAAGCGTTCTTAAAAACTGATGTTTTATGACTCAAAAAAAGAAGTGTTTTATTATGGTGTAGGATAATAAAACCACAACAAATAAGCGTACTATAAATGTTAATGTTAAAACACATAGGTGTCAAGGGTCCTGTTAATTTTTTTTCAAATAAAACTTTTGCAATTAAGCGTTCTATAAAACTGAATAAGCGTTATAAAAAGCGGATGTTTTACGACTCTAAAAATATGTGCCATCTTGTGGTGTATCATAAACAAACCATTATGAATAACCGTTCTATAAAGGTTAACGTTATAAGACGCTTGCGAATAATCTTTTTAAAAAATTAATGTTTTATGACTTATATATCAAGCGTCCTATTATGGTGTATTGTAATAAAACCATAATTAATATGCATCCTTTAAGGGTCCTACTAAGTTTTGTTATAATAAGACTTTTTCAAATAATCGTTTTAAAAAAATGATGTTATAAAACCATTGTACAAAAGCGTCCTATAAAGGTTAACGTTATAATACCCACGTGTCAAAGGTCCTATTAAATTTTGGTATAATAAAACTTTTTGTGAATAAGCGTTTTAACTAACTGATGTCTTACGACTCGAAACTCAAGTGTCCTATTATGGTTTATTATAATACAACCATAATAAATAAACGTCTTATAAAGGTAATTTATTAGGATCCATATTTTAAGTGTCCTATTAAGTTATATGATAATAGGACCCCAAATCATCGACCATCCTATTATATACCTTTTTAGGACATCGCCTAAGTAGCAAATATTTAATAAGGACCCTAAACGCTCATATGTCCTATTAAACAGTTTTTTAGGACTCCATTAGCATACCGTCCCACACAAAGGGTCCTAAAAAGCCACTTTTGTTGTAGTGTAAATAATACGTATATATTTTTTTTATACCTATCAATATGTATAGAAATGAGATTATTGTTTAATTTCCAAGTTGTGGGCCACCATGTCAAACAAACACACAAATTTTCATTTCTATCATTCAATTCCTATGATACCCTCCAACGAAACGGACCCTAAATCTATTTTCGAAATATACGGTTATAGTTTAGTTCCATAATTTTTTCTAAAATTATAGTCTTAATATAAATGTTCATTCATTTAAAAAGTTTTGTTGTGTTTTGTAACACGTATGCAAGACCAAATAATTGTGTGAAAGTAACTTCTTGTATTAAACACTGTAGTTATTTTGAATTTGTGTAACCATACTTACCTCGGTACTCAAAGCTACAGAGATAGTAGTACTTTAGTTATGATGATTATAGAGTGACTGAGAGTTTTAAGAGACTCTTCAACCGCCAAAAGAAGCATTCAAAAACATTCAAATATCTTAAAAGCCAATGATACTATTATAAGAAAAATAAATAAACCAGCTAACAAGTTAACAAGAAGCTAAGGGCCTGAATCAAAGCATAAATGTGAGTCTCATGACTATGGTAATGGGTCAAAGTCAAATGTAGATAATTTGGTATCCTAAACAAACTGATGGCCATAATTTTGTTCTTTTTCATTGATGCATGGGAATTGCACCAGGCTTTACCTCTCGAGGGATCTCGAGAAGCTTACAACCCCCACCAGGCAGTGTACCTGATCGATGTAGTATAGTATAGTGACAAGTACCGGGGGATTGATCGTTCAGCTAGGAATAGTGTCGCTAGGATTAGAAAACCTAAAGATTAAGTCTAGAGATGAGGGATGATTCTTTTTGTATTTTTATATTTTTTAGAAAGAAAATTAAAAATCTCGGGTTTGAAGGATTTGGGCGGAATTAGTTGCTAGTCAACTAACCCAATACTAAAGATGCAATCAAAATAAAATACTAAAAATAAAAATAAACTATATTAAACTAAATTTGTGAGCAATATGTGGGAGAAATGTGTTTACTTAGATTTCACTACTCCCTAGATATCTTTTACACGTTAATTACTTGTTAGAGTTGCGTGGATGACGGATTGTATTCCTTAATACCATTCATGGGGTGGCGTACTTACTTCCCCAATCCTATGAGTGCCTACTTCACTCCTATGTCGAGCCGGCTAAGAAACTCCTAACATGAGATCATTAGAATTTACTCATGCATTAAATACAACCAATAAAACCTAGTACACATCGGTTCATGTTTCCTAAGACGTTCAAGCATGTTACCAATTGGAGATCTGCCAGTTTTCTTAAGCCTAACATTGAAATCATTCATCCAATACAACCATAAACAAGTAATCAACACATAATTAACATCTAGGTTTCATTAGATCTAAGCAAACAGAAGATAGATCTAGCCTAACATGGTGGAATCAAGACAAGCACAAGATATAGACAACCAACACATAGACATATTGATTGAATTAAGAGAAGACTTATCTCAATAGCACATGTAAGGGTTCAAGGGCTGAAAACCCTTGAAAAAGCTGTAAAATACGTACAAGGTTCGGCCTTAGGGTTTCTCCAAACTTGTTCCTTTTTAATGAATGAAAATTAGAAAACTATATATAGATTTTAGAAGGTGACGGCGTCAAGAACAAATGTCTGACGTCGTCATCTCGCCGCCAAATAGTTCCTCGGACTGCCTAGATCTGGGTCTGACGCCGTCATGTGTACACCTTATGCAGGCCGTCACCATATTAACTCTTGACGCTCTACTTGTGATGCCTTCATGTTTCTTCTGGGTCGTTATGGACTTTACTCTTGACGCCGTCAAATACTTCCTCTTGACACCGTCAAACACTATTCCCAGCATGGAAAATTAAGTCTTTGGTGTTTTTTTCACTTTTATTCTCCAAAAACGTCCGAATTGCTTCCTTTTCCAGATTTCACTCCCAAAGTACCTAAAATCACAAAAGGAACGATTTCGGGCAATATTTGATCAAATAAATTCAATTCCGGGCTTAAATGACCCCCTAAAAGTGGTTCATTTTTCGCCTCAGCATATACCCTTACACTTGAGATTTGCTTGTCCTCAAGCAAATGCGCTTTTATTCTAATCAAAATACAAGTTATGGGTCATTTAACACTAATATAATAGTAATTACAACAAATAATCGTTCCACTAAAGACCAAAGATAAGCACGGAGGTCATATACTAGCACCTCACAAATAGTGTTTAGATACTCACATCTCTCGGGTGTAATAAAGTACAAATTACAATATGGAAACGGAAAATATCTCTCACTACCTGTCATAGCAAAATAGATTACCATAGGCTTGAGAAAGGATCAAACCTCCACCACATGGCGTAAGCACCTAGGATAAACTATCAAAGAGGTGTTTTAAAGGGTTGTAATGTTAGGTGTAGGGATATGAAATACACGGTTTTGTTGGATATAGGCAGTCTTTACTGGTGGTGAGTTAACAATCTTGGTTAATTACATGTACAATATGGCGTTGCTAAGCCAAGACTAGACTCGACTTAAGCTAATAAATGAAAAATGACAAAAACATAAAACAAACATAGAATGAAACGGGATGGTAGTCCGTATGTATTTTCTCTTTTTATTTTTCTATTTTTTTTCTTTTTCTTTATTTTTTCGATTTTTTTTTTTTTTTTTTTTTTTTTTTTTTTTTTTTTTTTTTGCATACACTCTTACCCTACCATCCAAAATAATACATCATAGGGAATGAACATTCCCCTTACACTTGAATCTTTACATACTTTACAATAAACTAATCTAATGACTCGAATTAAGAAAATCAAAAAAACTTGGAGTACTTTTAAGATTAACGCACATATGGGGTTAATAAATGATGTTCTTCCCCATTACTCCATAAAATAAGTACTTTACCCATGAGTCCCAATCATCCCAAAACAATATGTACAAGGATATGACTCGACTTAGCAACCATGTAATCAAATAGATAGTTAACTTAGGGTTTAACAAATAACAATAATGCACTAAAGATGAGTGCATACACGGAAGGCTAAGGCGATTTGGGTGTACATTTAAGTGGGGTGTAACAAATTCTTCCTTTAAGTAAAATGCTTAAAGTTAGAAACGAAAAGATAGGCTCGGAGGGGTGTACTAGGGGTATCGTGTACTAAAAATGAGTACAACGCTAAGGTGTAGGAAAAATTAGTTGACTTAACTAGCCAAGTAATATGACTTAAATGGTCAAGTAATTATGATACGGGTTTAACACAAGGGTGATCCTAATGCCTCTTATCATGTAGTAAATCCTACTACACGAATGTAGTCTCACTAGCAGTCTCGGGATGCATCACTAACGCAAGTTCTAGAATCTAAATGCTACCGGTACACTCATAAGCACTAATAGTAAATGCTTTTCCTATCAAATCTAAAGGCGAACCTCACATATTTGGGTGGAAAATTTTTCTGAATGGTACGGTTTTGTGCTAGTCGTAAAATCTCCTATCCATGAGACGCTTGCTATGGCTAAAGTTTCACTCCTAAATGTTGTAAATTTTTTTTAAATTTGGCGCTAAAATTGCGCTAACAAGTATTTCTCATAGTTTTATTACACATCTACCATTAAACAAACAAACACAAGCGAAAGTGTATCTGTAAGGTATCATCATTTTACCCTCCCCTTACACTTAAGATGAACATTGTCCCCAATGTTCAAGTAAAGAATGTAAAAGTGAAATAAGTAAAAAGAATAAAATCAAATACTCCCCTGATTCGCTCGGTATGGATAATAAGGTGGCCAGGTTAAATCTTCCTCCAAGAAAATGAACAATCAAAGCTTCCCTTCCAGAATAATAATCATCTTCTTGTCATACATAACCTGTAAATCCTGAGAAAACAGACAAGGCAACCTCGCATAAAATCGGCGGCAATCTACATAAGTTACTAATTCCTAGAAAACAAAGTAAGATATAATGCTTGTGGAATGAAGTTTATAGATTTCCTGGAGATTATAAAACCTAATAATTCAACAAAAACTTTAAGACTCTGTTAGAAAAACAAAACTGGTAAAATTTCTAGATTTTTTACACGTGACGCCGTCAAGAGTAAACTCATGACGCCGTCAGAAGTGACCTGCAGAAATTCTTTTGTTAAGTTTCCAGAAAATTTCAGGAAAAACTTGGTCCTACTTCCTGGAAAATCATGCAAAACTTCATTATGACTCGATACAAGCATTTGACTCTAACAAATACGAGTATACATGTTCACTTAATATTGTGGAGAATCATGATCGGTTTGTTTCTTAAAAACATATTTGGGGTTTCCCCTTACACTTATCTTTTGCAAAAATACCTTTGGATGAAGTTAAGACTAGGCCAAACAACAAAGTAAAGTATTTCCACTATTTAGTTTAGAAACATGATCTACCAACAATAAAAATAAAGCATGCATACGGAAGCAAATAACAATCAAACAAAATAAAAATCACACAAAATCATGGGTTGCCTCCCAAGAAGCGCTTTTCTTTATTTACGAGTCTTGTAGCTAGACTCAAGGTCATGGGTTACTACGTGATACGGGTGAGTTCCTCATTGAGGACATCCTTGGGATCAAACTTAGGTTTTAGCTTCCTATCAGTTTTCTTAGTGCGGTATGACCTTTCAAACTTTTCTCCATCCGGATCATACAAAGTCATCTTCATATGCCATGATCCGTCACCTTCTTTAGGTGGCTTGTCCCACCTCCGTTTACACTTGTCTCCCTCTCTTTTCCACTTATTCATCTCTATATTAATAGGCATTACACTCAAGAACTCAATCATCTTCCTAAAGACTAAGGGGTCCTCAAAAGGATCTAGCTCTTCATCTCTAGCTATGTGTTGCTCTACCGAATGTGTCTTTTCAATGAAGTCTTTTTCTAGATAGAATGGGCGTTGAGGTCCTATAAAGTTCCTTTCTATCCAAGGTCCATATCTAGACGGTCTCCTATTAATCTCTACCCAATGTGGTGTCGGCTCATCATCACAATCATAACTATGCTTCTTAACATCGTATACCGACCAAGTGTCGCCTTCACATACTGCTATCTTAGACTCCTTACAATCTATAATGGCGCTAGCGGTTGCTAAAAATCCTCTTCCTACCAACAATGGGCATGTAGTGTCACTAATCATGTCTAGGACATGAAAATCCGCTAAGATAGTTAACTTTCCTACGTGAACAACTACATCCTTAATCATTCCAACCGGATGGGCAATACTTCCATCCGCTAGACCTATCAATACCTCCGTCTCCTCTAACTTTCGTAGCTTAAGAGTGGTGAAAAGAGATAAGGGAATCAAGTTGAGGCTTGACCCTAAATCGGCTAATGTGTCAAAAGCTTCGGATCTTCCTATCTTACAAGGCAAAACAAATATACCCGGATCATCAAGTTTTTTAGGCAACTTGTTTTGAACGAAGGCGGTCCCATTTTTACCTAGTTTAAACTTCTCATACTTTTCTAGGAGGGCACTATAGTAGGGAGCACGGGCTAAGACATCAATGACGGGGCGTTCAAGGTGAAGTTCCTTGAATTCATCGTCAAGGTCTTGTGTAGGAGGTGTTTCAACTATGCTTTTGACCGGTTTTATATCGGGTGTTTTACTTGATTGATCATTTTGAAAAATTTGGTTTTGTTTGAAACACGTGCTCGTTAATTTAACCGAGTAGTATTGTGGACACGAAGTGGGTGACGAAACTGATGATATGGAATTAACGTTTAGTTTCGGATTCTTGATTGTGTCACTTGGGAGTGCTCCCATTTCTCGGTCATTGAGAACTTTCAACAATGCATCAATTTTGGTGGTCATCTCACTTTGCTTTTGTTTGAAATCGGCTTCAAACTTAGATATGCGAGCTTCTTGAGATGCCATGAACTTAGACATCAATCCTTCAAGATTGTTGGTACTACCATAGTTGTTAGAAGGATTGTTGTTGAAAGTACGGTTTGAGGGTGGACCGTTTGGTTGGTAACGATTAGGCGGATTGGAAGAATTGGCTTGATTTTGTTTCCACCTAAGGTTTGGGTGATTTTTCCAAGAGGGGTTGTATGAATCACCGTAAGGGTTTGGCTCAGGTTTGAAAGTGTACCACTTATCTCCCGCTTCATCGGTACGCGAGGATGCGTAGTCCGCAAAAGCTGTTCCGGGGAGTTCCACACAATCACGAGTGTCATGGGGACCACTACATAATTCGCATGAAGAAGTGATTTTGTTCACTTGGCTTGAACACTTAGGAGCTTCGTAAGATTTCATGAGAAACTTGACTTGGTCCTCAAGTTCCATGATCCTACGGTCGGGAGTGCTAGAGTTGTTCGAAGGCAAAGATATTGCCTTGACCGTTTTGTTTAAATCACGGGGATCATTCCAACTTTCGTTGTCATAGAGAGCAAGATCTTCTATCAGTTTCCATGATTTTTCCGCACTTAGATCACTTAGCTTACCACCGGCCGATTGGTCAATGGCTCGCCTCGTGGAGAGATCAATATGGTCATAGAAGATTTGGACTTGGAGCCAAAGATCTATGCCATGGTGAGGGACTTTTTGGAGTAAGTCCTTGAAACGAGTCCATGCTTCATAAAGAATTTCATTTTGACGTTGTTGGAACATCAAGATGTCATTTCTAAGCTTAGTAGTTCTCCTCGGTGGGAATAATTGAGCAAGGAAACGAGTGGTGAGATCATCCCATGTGGTGATGGATCCTGCGGGTAAAAGCTCAAGCCATTGACTAGCTTGATCACGTAGAGAGAATTGGAATAGGCGTAGTCGGGTTGTCTCTCTAGTTGCAACATCTAGGTCTATGGAATCTACGATTTTAAGGAAGTCCTTAAGATGTTGATTTGGATCTTCGGAACGAAGTCCATGGAATGCACATCCGCTTTGCACCAACCGGATGGTGTCGGATCACAAGGGCGTCACATTGGCTCCGGTGAGCTCAATGGTGTTTCGGTAGCCTTGGTGGCTAGGTCGGGAATACTCTCCTAAGGTTCGGGGCCTAAGAGGTTCTAGTGGTGGGTTTTGTTGTGGTGGGATGACGGGTTCAAAGATGTTCCCATCGTCCATGATGTCGGGTGGTGAAGAGTTACGAACAAAAACACAAAGAAATAAGATAGACTAAAGAGAACCTAAAAATAAAAATAAATTCTTACTAGAAAGGAATCTAGCAAGTAGACCTAATAAAAAGAGATTCTAACCTAGACAATAACTATTCCCCGGCAACGGCGCCAAAAACTTGATGCGTGGGATTGCACCAGGCTTTACCTCTCGAGGGATCTCGAGAAGCTTACAACCCCCACCAGGCAGTGTACCTGATCGATGTAGTATAGTATAGTGACAAGTACCGGGGGATTGATCGTTCAGCTAGGAATAGTGTCGCTAGGATTAGAAAACCTAAAGATTAAGTCTAGAGATGAGGGATGATTCTTTTTGTATTTTTATATTTTTTAGAAATTAAATTAAAATCTCGGGTTTGAAGGATTTGGGCGGAATTAGTTGCTAGTCAACTAACCCAATACTAAAGATGCAATCAAAATAAAATACTAAAAATAAAAATAAACTATATTAAACTAAATTTGTGAGCAATATGTGGGAGAAATGTGTTTACTTAGATTTCACTACTCCTTAGATATCTTTTACACGTTAATTACTTATTATAGTTGCGTGGATGACGGATTGTATTCCTTAATACCATTCATGGGGTGGCGTACTTACTTCCCCAATCCTATGAGTCCCTACTTCACTCCTATGTCGAGCCGGCTAAGAAGCTCCTAACATGGGATCAATAGAATTTACTCATGCATTAAATACAACCAATAAAACCTAGTACACATCGGTTCATGTTTCCTAAGACGTTCAAGCATGTTACCAATTGGAGATCTGCCAGTTTTCTTAAGCCTAACATTGAAATCATTCATCCAATACAACCATAAACAAGTAATCAACACATAATTAACATCTAGGTTTCATTAGATCTAAGCAAACAGAAGATAGATCTAGCCTAACATGGTGGAATCAAGACAAGCACAAGATATAGACAACCAACACATAGACATATTGATTGAATTAAGAGAAGACTTATCTCAATAGCACATGTAAGGGTTCAAGGGCTGAAAACCCTTGAAAAAGCTGTAAAATACGTACAAGGTTCGGCCTTAGGGTTTCTCCAAACTTGTTCCTTTTTAATGAATGAAAATTAGAAAATTATATATAGATTTTAGAAGGTGACGGCATCAAGAACAAATGTCTGACGCCGTCATCTCGCAGCCAAATAGTTCCTCGGACTGCCTAGATCTGGGTCTGACGCCTTCATGTGTACACCTTATGCAGGCCGTCACCATATTAACTCTTGACGCTCTACTTGTAACGCCTTCATGTTTCTTCTGGGTCATCATGGACTTTACTCTTGACGCCGTCAAATACTTCCTCTTGGCGCCGTCAAACACTGTTCCCAGCATCGAAAATTAAGTCTTTGGCGTTTTCTTCACTTTTATGCTCCAAAAACGTCCGAATTGCTTTCTTTTCTAGGTTTCACTCACAAAGTACCTAAAATCACAAAAGGAACGATTTAGGGCAATATTTGATCAAATAAATTCAATTCCGGGCTTAAATGACCCCCTAAAAGTGGTTCATTTTTCGCCTCATCATTCATTTAGCTCAAATATATCTACATGGTGGTTTCTAATAACATGTCCCGAAATTTTCATGTTTAGATTTCGAACGAGTTGGGTTTCTATGGTGGTTCCTGGGAAGGGTGTACACGGTCTGGTTTAGCGGGTTTTTTATATTCCAAGAGTCTTGGCCAAACCAGGAGGAACCAGGAACTCTTTTAAGCAAGAACCAAATGGCAAGGGTCTCATTTAAGCAATTTTGCAGCTATTATCCCGGTAAACATAGCTCTTTTCTATTTGGAGAGGAGTTTGGTTGAGGAGCTTGTTAAGCGCCCCGAGAGCTTTGAAAGAAAACTCATAGGTAGTTACATCCGGATAATATCAAATCCGAAAGATTTATCTCAGAAGAACTCCAATCAACTTCATCCAGGTATGTTGAAGTTCCTATATTTACTGGAGTCTTGATTTCTTTAATCTCCATAGAATATTTTTGATAAGTAAAAAAATTGATAATCATTCCTATCTCTAAAATAGTTCAATATCAATTTTATTATCGCTTGAATGTGTTCCAAGTAGGAGCAATTTTATGATGATTGTATCGTTAGTTTCTTATTCTTATTGTGGCCTTTTGTTAATATGCAAGGGTAGAAAGAATACCTGGAAATGGTAATGTACCTGAAAGAGCTCAGTATTATGTATCAACTCTATCTGATAGATTTAACATGATTCTCTTATGTGATGGCTAATGATCCTTGTGTAATTAAAAAATGTTTAATTGTTGTTTGACAGCCTAGTACTTCTTAAAATACTATTGACTCTGGGTGTTCTATAAACTGAAATCGAAGAAACGGAATGCGAATCCGGGTGTTCGTGTTATTCACAGAAAGATATATGATTTGAAAAATGGAACCAATTGGATTTGACTCATGTACATACTTATGTGAGTCTGTTTACTGGTAATTCCGTAAACACTTAAATCTAAAAAATTATAAAGTTTCAGATTGATATGGGTTAGGGCAGAGCCGAGCTAAGCTCGAGGTTCGCTTCAAACATTTCTAGACATTTGGCTAACCTCATCTCATAGTTCTAGCTTGTAAACATTCGAAATATGTAGTTATTACATAAATACTAAAAAGCTTTGCTAAGGGCTCAAGCTAAACACTTGTAAGCTATAGCTCAGGTTATTTCAAGCTCATTATTATGATTGTGCTTGATATAGTTTGTCTTTAGCGTATTTCTAACTTTGGAAGATAAATATTAGTTTTGATGAGCATTCCTGTCGGTAATGGGAATATGGAATAGAGATTTTGAGGTTAAATTGACAAAACTATGAAATTTCTCTACCAATTCGTGTCAGTAGTAAAGGAATTGATTAATTGTTGCTTGAGCTTTGTTATAGTAAGACTAATATGATGGTTTGAGGCAGTTAACTTCCTATATTAACTTTCTCCACATTTCTTTATCGGGTACGATTAGAAGGAATAAGGCGAGATACTTGCTTCCTGCTCAGAAACTCAAGGCGGTTGAACTTGAATAAAAGAAATCGTCAAGAAAGTGTCAGAGTGATAAAAGAAAGGCGTTGAAGTCTCTGGCGAAGTCGCTTACTGTTTGGCTTAATTTCTTGCTTGAAAACCCGAGGTTCGAATCTGGGTTCTTTTTATTTTGTTTTCATTTTACAGATCTGTTGTTAAATACGTGTTTGGGATAATGGGGTTCGTTTGATATTAATTAGATAAAGTTATAAATGCTCTCTTGTAGTACTTGTTATACAATATCACATTATCACTTAAAAAGTTGAAATGCATACCTAAACACTGCCTAAACTATGAAACAAGTCAGAATATTTACATGTGTTTGGATATCTTATCTTAGTACTACTATTTACGAGTCGACATATAAGGCATATGATGCTAGCCGCAACTCGGCTAATATTAGTTAGTAGCATAATGTTATTATTATTCTCTTAATTATTCGGTATCACGTTAGTACCTGTAAAATGCATATCCAAACAATGCCTAAAACTGTGTTTTAGAGGTTGGTATTAAGTTTTTATAACTGACTTGTTATACAAAAATTTTAGGTCTTGTGGAGTTGGGATATCAAAGATTTACTTGTGAAGATTCGCCTGATGGGTTGTCTAACGTATTTTTGGGTGGGAAGAGGGATAGTTTAAGTAATGGTTGAGTACTGGAGTTGAGGTTGATCCAGAATGGCCAAAGCATAGGAAAGATGAGTTGGGGATTCCTAAAGGTGAAGTGGAAAACAAGTTTTCGAGTACTATGTATTCGTGCTTGAGTTTCACTTGGGGATATTTGCATTTTAGATGATATTTGCAAAAAGATCCTTTATGTCATGACTCCTGTCACCAAGGTATGTTTGTTTTTTCCCATGCTTCCTTAAATGTGAATATGTTAAACACCTAGTTTGGTAATTATCAAAGCGTACACTTATATTTCAAGATACTTGGTACAATACTTGTAACAATTCACATTTTCAGGTTAACTTCTATTCCCGAAAATTTCACTATTCATTTTTACTATTCACTTTTACTATTCATTTTTACTATTCACTTTTCCGAAATTTGATTTTTATTTCATATTCTCGTATGATAAATCATTTTCATGGCAAAATAAAAGTTTGACACTCATCAGATCATTTTCGCGAAAGTTATTAAGGAAATACACGTTTAGGTTAAAACGTCATTTATAAATCCTACGCACAACGAAACTCAACCGCGTTAATTTTCCCCGCATCAGAAAAATGTTTAGTACTCTCATGATTAATTAGAGAATTAATCATGACTAAGAAAAATATGACCAAATAAACCTCGGCCGTGAGAAACAGGAATTCTCGTTTTTAAGCACTTTTACATAGCCGTAACCTTAGCCTATACCTGCACCGCGTTTCTAAGACAATTTGAGTATTCACATTTTTGGAATAAGTCAACATATTTTTCCCTCCTCCTTTGACCAAAAATCATTCCTTGATTTTTAGGCTTACGGTTTTAAGTTTAAAGACATTAAATACCAACCGACACTAGACTGAGCCCAACCTAGACATTATAAGTCATTATTATTCTATTAGAAAAGTTACATTTTACTTTTCTCAATTTTACGCAACTTTCGTACGTTTTACGTATTACGCGTTTTAGACCCGTGTTTCCAGTTTTAGCAGGGTTTGAGCATCCCAATAGAACCTACCACTCATTTTATATTTTATTATGGAGTATATTGATAAGTTTTAACATATTTATAAGTTTCATATTTTTAAGATACACGATTTTAAGTTTCAGGACTTAACGACTTACCATTAGCAATTACCGGGACCAAAACTCACAACCGTAACTTAGATAAGACCATGACTACTCATCTAGTCACCCTAGATCAGCCTTGGCCGACTTAGAGGGGGGGGGAATTCACCTAATATGTGTGTTGATCTCAAACAACTAGCCCTAGGATGAAAACAAGTGTCTAAACTTCCATGCTAAGTTTCCTAAATATCCTAAACTTGGTCACCAAGTTTAGGCACCTTCCTAGGAGCTTTCCTAACCTCCTCATCTTCACTATAAATAGCAAGCTCATCCTCTTCCTTTCTCTTCATTCCAAACACTCAACAACAAATCCATAAACCATGATCCTTTGATTTCTAAGTTATAAGTTACATACCAAAGTTGAAGGCATAGTTAGTCTCTACATGAATCAAGAGTTTGTTTGGTGATTCCATGGTTGAATTAGGAGCTACACAAGGTGTTAGGGACTGATATTAAATGGTTTTCACAAGGTCTATATCAAGGCTAGCAAGGGTTTCAAGAGTTGTGGTGAAGGGTTTGCGAGCATAGGTTTAGTGTCCTAGTTTCATACTTGACTTCCTTTCTTTAGAAAGCCAAAAGTTGTACGCAAAACCCTAACATACTTCTTGTTAAATATCATATTCATGCTATTTACATATCATTCATGCTATATTTTGTCTTGTGATTATGTCCATGATGTTTAAAAATGAGTAAAACAAGTATTGATATATAAATGTTAACTTATGTTATTTAAACTAGTAAACTAGTGACTTTTATGGAGAACCACGACCAAAATAGTATAACTATGATATTTGCAAAAATTAATTTTAGATAACTTTTACACAATGTTTATGTATATTATACTAATTTTGTGAATTTTATTCACATTATTTTGAATTTATACCCATTATTGAAGTGTGCATTATTTAAGTGAGTTATTTTCAAGTTTTGTGCTCATGTAATTAGTTCTCAAAATTGAGGTTTACTTGAGCAATTATGATATATGTGACTAAACTCTCTCGATCAATTCCGAATATAGAAGATACAAATATCATTTTTCTTATCTTAAACCAAACATATTAAACAAAACTAAGGGGAGACCGCAACACCGCAACAACACATGACCGAAAAAGACAACTATTGTGCCTAACGGGTGTCATTTTTGAAGGTTGAAAATTTTACTTCATGAAGAAACTAAGCTATATATGTAAACCAACTACATTACTATAACACAAACATAAGCCCAATAGATCTAAGTAAATTTTTTAGCAACCTATTATCGAATATTTAAAGTCAATTATATTAAGAATCAATTCTCAAAAAATAAGACGTATTTAAATTTTATGAACACACCGAAAAACCAATACTGTACCCTCTTTTATGGAATTCACTAGCTATTTTATAAGCATTACACCGTTTAAGCAAATTATGTACCTTGATAGTGATATTAATGCAACTTTTTTGCATGATGCAAATTTGTGAACTTTATACTATTTTTGTAATATACATAACATTTTGTGAACTTTATACATTTTTTGCAAAAATTAATATTAGTTCACTTTTACACAATGTTTATGCATATTATACTAATTTTGTGAATTTTATTCACATTATTTTGAATTTATACCCATTATTGAAGTGTGCATTATTTAAGTGAGTTATTTTCAAGTTTCGTACTCATGTACTTAGTTCTCAAAATTGAGGTTTACTTGAGCAATTATGATATATGTGACTAAACTCTCTCGATCAATTCCGAATATAGAAGATACAAATATCATTTTTCTTATCTCAAACCAAACGTATTAAACAAAACTAAGGGGTGACCGCAACACCGCAACAACACATGACCGAAAAAGACAACTATTGTGCCTAACGGGTGTCATTTTTGAAGCTTGAAATTTTTACTTCATGAAGAAACTAAGCTATATATGTAAAGCAACTAAATTACTATAACACAAACATAAGCCCAATAGATCTAAGTAAATTTTTTAACAACCTATTATCGGATCTTTAAAGTCAATTATATTAAGAATCAATTCTCAAAAACTAAGACGTATTTAAATTTTATGAACACACCGAAAAACCAATACTGTAGCCTCTTTTATGGAATTCACTAGCTATTTTATAAGCATTACACCGTTTAAGCAAATTATATACCTTGCTAGTGATATTAATGCAACTTTTTTGCCTGATGCAAATTTGTGAACTTTATACTATTTTTGTAATATACATAACATTTTGTGAACTTTATACATTTTTTGCAAAAATTAATTTTAGATAACTTTTACACAATGTTTATGTATATTATACTAATTTTGTGAATTTTATTCACATTATTTTGAATTTATACCCATTATTGAAGTGTGCATTATTTAAGTGAGTTATTTTCAAGTTTCGTACTCATGTACTTAGTTCTCAAAATTGAGGTTTACTTGAGCAATTATGATATATGTGACTAAACTCTCTCGATCAATTCCGAATATAGAAGATACAAATATCATTTTTCTTATCTTAAACCAAACATATTAAACAAAACTAAGGGGAGACCGCAACACCGCAACAACACATGACCGAAAAAGACAACTATTGTGCCTAACGGGTGTCATTTTTGAAGGTTGAAAATTTTACTTCATGAAGAAACTAAGCTATATATGTAAACCAACTACATTACTATAACACAAACATAAGCCCAATAGATCTAAGTAAATTTTTTAGCAACCTATTATCGAATATTTAAAGTCAATTATATCAAGAATCAATTCTCAAAAAATAAGACGTATTTAAATTTTATGAACACACCGAAAAACCAATACTGTACCCTCTTTTATGGAATTCACTAGCTATTTTATAAGCATTACACCGTTTAAGCAAATTATGTACCTTGATAGTGATATTAATGCAACTTTTTTGCATGATGCAAATTTGTGAACTTTATACTATTTTTGTAATATACATAACATTTTGTGAACTTTATACATTTTTTGCAAAAATTAATATTAGTTCACTTTTACACAATGTTTATGCATATTATACTAATTTTGTGAATTTTATTCACATTATTTTGAATTTATACCCATTATTGAAGTGCGCATTATTTAAGTGAGTTATTTTCAAGTTTCGTACTCATGTACTTAGTTCTCAAAATTGAGGTTTACTTGTGCAATTATGATATATGTGACTAAACTCTCTCGATCAATTCTGAATATAGAAGATACAAATATCATTTTTCTTATCTCAAACCAAACATATTAAACAAAACTAAGGGGTGACCGCAACACCGCAACAACAAATGACCGAAAAAGACAACTATTGTGCCTAACGGGTGTCATTTTTGAAGGTTGAAATTTTTACTTCATGAAGAAACTAAGCTATATATGTAAACCAACTAAATTACTATAACACAAACATAAGCCCAATAGATCTAAGTAAATTTTTTAACAACCTATTATCGGATCTTTAAAGTCAATTATATTAAGAATCAATTCTCAAAAACTAAGACGTATTTAAATTTTATGAACACACCGAAAAACCAATACTGTAGCCTCTTTTATGGAATTCACTAGCTATTTTATAAGCATTACACCGTTTAAGCAAATTATATACCTTGCTAGTGATATTAATGCAACTTTTTTGCCTGATGCAAATTTGTGAACTTTATACTATTTTTTTTTTTTTACTTAAAGGTAAATTTATTAAGTAAAGGAAGCCAAACGGCCGAACAAGACAAAACAAGCGCAAAGTGTTAATAAAAGACTAGGACACATCCCTAGCTTCCACACTTATGCACCACAAAACAAGATGGCATAGGACATATCCCTAGCTCAATACCAAACAATAAAAAACATCAACTAAAACTAAAAATCCATACAAATAGCAGAAATAGCAAGATGAAAATAATGAGACAAAATTCAAACTAGAAACCCAAGTATACTTCTGCATCATCAGAGATCAAAGGGACCAACCAATGACCTCCAAACCAGCACAATACACATAGGCTACTAGAAATCTAAGCCTCACCACTCATCAAAGCCAAATACAGAAAACCAGCCCATGCCATCTAATATATCAGAAACCACCCAGCATCCAACCAATAGAAACTCCACCATAAATCCAGCAAATCAACCAAAGACCAATTACTTCAACATCAAATAAGCAAGGAAGTGCCAGAAAAGCTGTTTAGAAGAATTTTCCTCCTTAAAAACCTTATAATGTAAAACCCAATGGGTAAAACCATTAATAAGGACAAAAAGAGTAAAACATTCTCCCAAACCTTCCCAAATATACCATCAATCTCCCACAAATTCCATACCTTGTTACACTCCCAGAAACCAGTTCCAGCATGAAACCAGTTAACCCAAGCACCATCCATAGCATTAATCATTATCATAATTAAGCTTCGAGATCTCTTCCACCATTCTTCTATAGTATTCATCTTTAATAATCTTTAAATCCCAAATATTAGCAGCTTCAATGGAGTTAGGAGAATACCTAATATTAAGACCCAGAAGCTTTAATCTCACAGTCCCAACCACAGTCTTGAGTAAATTGTCCACATCTCTAAACTCCTTCCTGAAACATCTGAAGTTTCTTTCCTGCCAAACAAAATAAACACAAGCACCCAACACTAACCTCTGGATCACACTCCAGATAGAATTAGTAGCAGGTTTATTAGAGATAAAAGAAATAATACTAGCCCAATCATTTGAGATATCCTCAAGTTTCGCCATAAGCTTACACTTTTCCCAAAGTCTCTTCGAAAACGGGCATGAGAAGAACAGATGAGTGTGAGATTCAAGTTCATGATTACATAGATGACACATCATACTCTGAACATCCACCCACTTAGAAATTCTATCAAAAGTTTTCAACCTGCCCTTAATAGCAACCCAAAGAATAAACGCGTGCCTTGGGATACATTGTGAATACCAAACATGTCTATACCACATCACTTTTGGGCCATCCTCTCTAACAGCTTTCCATACCTCTTTAACAGAAAATTCTTTATCCTTTCCATTTTTATCAACCCAAATAACTTTATCATCCAACTCATTAATCAACTTAGGAACCGGAACATTAGTAACTTCACTAAACCTATCACTCCAATCAATAGGCCAATCCCACTCATTCTCCTTCACCATATCCCTGACATTAGCTTTTAAACTCAAATTAGCTTCAACAATAATACTGTGATTAATAAATCTAATAAGCGGACCAGAATGATGCCACTTATCAAACCATAAGTTACAATCCCTCCCATTACCAACTTTAACATACACAAAACTCTTAACTTTGTCTCTAAGATCCAATAAACTATTCCAACTCCATGAATAACCCCTATATATCTCCGGATCCCAAATATTTCCACCCTTTAACCAATAAATATTAATCCAACTAACCCAAATAGATTTCTTTCTACTAGCAATGTTCCAAAGGTGTTTCGCCATAAGAGCAACATTCCACTGATGAGCAGATCTCAAGCCCAACCCCCCTTGACATTTGGGTTTACAAACCTCTTTCCACGCAACACTCGCCATTCCCCTAACCGATTCCCCTCTAGTCCACAGAAATTTCTTAAGAATTCTATCAATATCATTACAAGTCTCCTTAGGTAACATGAATAGGGAAGACCAATAGACTTGAAGTGAGTTAAGAATAGAAGAAATCAGTTGTAGTCTACCAGCGAAAGAAAGTACCTTGTTTCTCCAATCCCCAATTCTTTTCTTAATCACTTCAATTATACACTTACAATCATTAGCAGACAATCTTTTAGACACCAACGGTACACCCAAATATCTAATAGGCAAGACTCCTTCCTTGAACGGCATAACCAGACTAATATCAGCTTTCACAGGTTCTGCAACATTACCAAAAAAAGCCTCACTTTTCGCCAAACTAGGGAGCAAACCAGAACTTAGACAGAATTCATCCAACCCTCTTCTTAAAACTGACGCAGAAATAAGGTCACCATGACAAAGCATCAACAAGTCATCCGCAAAACACAAGCTGCTAATCTTTAATTCTTTACACCCCCAGTGGTATTTAAAAAGTTTCTCAGACCTTATTTGCCTCATAACCATCAGATTTAGCACCTCCATAACTAACGTAAAAAGATACGGGGAAATGGGGTCCCCTTGTCTCAAACCTCTACAAGCTTTAAAGTATCTGTTGGGCTCACCATTAATACAAACAGAGAACGAAGCAGTTGTTAGACACACCATGATCCAGTGTACCATAACAGGGTGGAATCCAAAACATTTAAGAATGAATTCCAGAAACTGCCAATTAACGGTATCATACGCTTTTTGTATATCTATTTTAAAGGCACACCTACTAGACCCACTCCAAGACTTCCAATTATATCCCCTCATAAACTCTTGAGCTAAAAGCACATTATCACTAATTTGCCTCCCCGGGATAAACGCACTTTGGTTCTCACCAACCAGCTCACTTAACACACCTTTAATCCTATTAGTAATGATTTTACTAATAGTTTTATAAACCACATTACAACAACTAATAGGCCTGTAATCCGAGACATACTTAGGGGCAACGACTTTAGGAATTAAAGATATAATGGAAGCATTAACCTCACCAAGAAGTTTACCACTACTGAAGAACTCCTTGATAGCAGCACATGTATCATGACCAACAACCTTCCAAGCCGCCTTGAAGAACTTGGAAGTATATCCATCCGGACCTGAAGCTTTATTATCCTCGATATCAAAAAGTGCAACCTTCACTTCCTCATCAGAAACAGGTTTGATAAGATCAACCGCAATCTCAGCATCCAACTTATTAGTGAATAATGTGTGAGGCTCTTCAATCGGATAAACTTCACCACAGGTACCAAAGAAACTTTTGAAATGATTAACAAACTTTTTAACCATATCAGCACCATGAAGAACATTACCATCCATATCATGAACATCTTCAATCCTACTCTTAATAACTCTACTCTTCACCACATTATGGAAATACGCACTGTTGAAGTCCCCCTCTTTCAACCACTGAATCTTAGACTTCTGTTTCAAAAGCAATTCCTCATCTAATAACGCTCTCTTATAGGCAGCAGCATATAACGACTCTTCTTCCCTTAAAAAGCTATTAGAAGGATCATTACCCAAAGAACTTTGAACCCTATCCAATTCTTCTTTTAACAGCTTAACCTTAACACAAACATCCCCATTTATCTTATTAAGATCTCTCATATGTTTTTTCAAGAATTTCAACCTCTTAGTAAGAATATACATAGCATATCCTTCCACTGGGACATTCCACTTACTCTCAACAACATCCAAAAACCCTTTCTTCTCAGTTAAATAATTCATGAATCTAAACGCTTTATTTTTCTTACCTTCAACCTCTGGAATAATCAATACAGCCGGAGAATGATCGGAAACATTGAATGGCAGAAAGTTAGAAAAGGAAGCCGGATAATCATCCACAAATATATTATTAGCCATAACTCTATCAAGCTTTTTAAGGACACCACTACTAGGATCATTCCGTTTTTGGATCCAAGTAAAAAATATCCCGGTAATCTTGACATCTTCAATACCTAAAAAGTCTACACAATTTCTAAAGTCTTGAACACCAAAACTTTTGACCCCAATACCATTTGAATTTTCGTTATAGTCAAGAATAACATTAAAGTCGCCAAGCAAAACCCACGGACAACTACCAGCCAAACTATAGTGATCCCGAAGATTCTCCCAAAGCAACTTCCTATCCTTAACATTAGTCTCCCCGTATACAAAAGAGACGTATATCAATTTATCATCACACAACCTTCTAACTAGAAAATGCATCACTTGGCTACTCTGAGAAATCAGTTGGGCGCTAAAAATAGTATGATCCCACCCAACAACTATTCTACATCCCTTTTTACTATCCACTGAATTCGACACCCAAACCCAATTACCAAAAACCTCATCACAAACTTTATTCACAAACTTCTTCCTTAATTGTGTTTCTATAATACCACACATACTAATATTATTACTAAATATAAATTTCTTGACTTCATTTTGCTTCAGGGAATTACACATTCCCTGAATATTCCATGAAGCAATTTTAATCACCATATTAAACTTGGGATGAAACAGATGCCATATCACCTAGCATCTGAGAATCCACACCAACAACCCCATTTGAAACCTCATCCTTAGTAATGAAATCTGCAGTACCATGGGTTTCCGCTGCAACTTCATCTTTAATACCATCCATAACATCTTCATAAAACTGGTCCTGCATCATTTTATCCACCTTCTGACCCATAATGGACTCATAATGTTGGATCATTTCCTCTGTCCAATTTTCCTTGACTGCATCAGTCAATTCTTGTTCATTCAAACAGAATAAATCAACCTCTGCAATCTGTTTTAATTTCACCCATTGCATAATCTCGGACAACTTATCTCTATATATATCATCATAAACCTGAATAAATGCTTGGTTCTTAGTAAGATCATTACCTTTCATTAATTCCACACTTTTCTTTTCTGCTTCCTCCTTAGCAATCATCGCCACATTCCTATTTCCATACACTATATCTTTTTGTAATTTTGCAATCCTCCCCTTAAGTTCCCCAATTTTAGTAGCCTTTACCTTCGCAACCTGAGATTCTTCCCACAACAATATCAAATCCTCAGTCCATCTATTCCTATCATCATCAGAAATCTTCATGTTTAACTTACAAGCCAAATCAATTTTCTTCTTCATATCTTCCCACTCCTGACTTCCTACTTCAATTTTATCACTTGCCAATGCATCAAACTTATTACTTGTTTTGATAACTTCCTTTTCCATTTTCTTATTCTTACCATCCCCAATAACTCCAACAGTATTCTTCTTCTTCTCAGTTACAGTCACATTACTTTCATTTCTCGTATCATCAACAACAGACTTCTTCTCACCATTACTCTTAACCGGAACCTCTCTAAAACTAGGCCTTTGAGACATTCCTCCCCTACCATACAAACCACCTCTTCCCCTATTATTATATCCACCTCTATAACCATAGTTCTGAACCCCCACAGGCCTGCTGGTACTAGCACCATTCCTATCCACTTTCCTCGTTTCATGCCACTCTTCCTTCTCCTTATTCTTCTCAGTTACACTAGAAACCTTGGGCGTCTTCTCCGCCACTTCCTTAACCAACTCCTCCTCAGTCCATACCCTAACCTTACAAGCTTTATAATCTTGCCCAAACACTTTGCAATGCGTACATAACGGAGGCTTCCAATCATATCCAACCCTCAAGTTCATAGACTTACCCAACTTACTATAACAAATCTCTATAGACTCAGCAAGTTCCCTAGACGCATCCACCTCCACAAGCACTCTAGCAAAACTCGCTCTCCCATACGCTCTTAAACACATAGACTCTGTAATCCTATCCATGATAATAGGATTTCCAACACTACTAGCTATCCTGCTAATACCCTCAGTATTCCACGCTTCTAACGACACATTGTAAATCTTCACCCAAATAGGAACTTTAGAAGGCTCAGGTTTCACCATACACAACCCCGCTTCCCATTTCTGAACAAAAAACGGCTTTCCATCCACTAACCATGGACCATTCTCTAGAACATAATTCAACCCTTCATCAGATTTAAACTTAATAAAGTAAAGACCACTCTCATTGACTAAAATTTCATCAACCTGATATTGCCTCCACATCCTTCTAAGATGCCCTGATATCTCCCTATAGCTCATATTCACACCCACAAAATACCCCACTAAAGTCATGCACCAATTCTTGCTTCCTATCTCAATTACCGGATCCATATCAACCACTTTTCTACCAAACTCATTCACTCTTAAAGGAATTTCAGACGATTTATTTCCCAATCCTCCAATAGTACCCTGAAAAGCATTAATAAAAGACACTGGTTTCTTTCCATTCACACTATCTATCATTTCAGTATCCTTACCAATCACATTACCACCACCATTGCTACCACTTTCTTTACCAACAACTTCACTTAAACTAGGCCATTTACTCCCACTATTCTCACCACTCTTACTAGCCAAATTCCCATTATTCAGACGAGCCTTACCAACATTACTAGTACTACCAACATTCTTCAAACAAGGGTTAAGTATTGGGTTTTCATGAACAGGAACTGGTATTTCAGAAGGAACATAACTAGTCTTACAAACATTGTTTTCAATATTCTTAACCATATCATTAACAATACCATTTCCCACATTAATAGCCCCCTGCTTTAGAGAACTACCTTGCACTCCAACCATAGAACTCATACCAATATTATTACCCTTAGACCCATCATTACCCTGCCCATTTACAACCTTCATACCTTGACTACCCACCCCTGTATCAGGCTCCATAGCAACCTTCTTCAAGCTTTGAGACCCACTCTCAAACTCAACCTCAGTACCTTCCTCCTTAACCTCCAACTCCTCATCATTAGCTTCCATCTCTTCAGTACCATCATCCCCATACTCTAAACCTTCCATTTCTTTCATTAATTTCCTATTCCTAGCACTACCCTTCTTAGAACCCTTCTTAGACACCTTCGAAATCACATTAAAACCCTTCATAGCTATTTTAACATCACTAATAGAATTCCTCGTAGTCCTTTTGGGACGAACAACATCATTCAACTGAATAGGGGGAGGTACGAGATTAGGGTTTTTGGGATCTGGTTCATTCATGGTGGAATTGATGTAAGGTGGATACGAAATCAGTAAACGAAACTACATAATCAAAGGTTTGATAAGCAGAAATGAGATTGGGGAAAAGGATGGATGAACGGTTATTGTGATATGTGAGTAACGAAATAACAGAAAAATGAAATACAATAAATGTGAGATCTGGTTACTGTATCAAGGGGATTATTATATCAAAACATAGATCTTGAACAGTAGATTCATAATCTAAAAACAATAATAAAATTCAATGGTTGGATTAAAAATAGATGATGAATTACTTAATAAAATTGCTTAGAGTTTTTAGGGTTTTTAGAGAGAGAAAGTAAACTTTATACTATTTTTGTAATATACATAACATTTTGTGAACTTTATACATTTTTTTCAAAAATTAATTTTAGATAACTTTTACACAATGTTTATGTATATTATACTAATTTTGTGAATTTTATTCACATTATTTTGAATTTATACCCATTATTGAAGTGTGCATTATTTAAGTGAGTTATTTTCAAGTTTCGTACTCATGTACTTAGTTCTCAAAATTGAGGTTTACTTGAGCAATTATGATATATGTGACTAAACTCTCTCGATCAATTCCGAATATAGAAGATACAAATATCATTTTTCTTATCTTAAACCAAACATATTAAACAAAACTAAGGGGAGACCGCAACACCGCAACAACACATGACCGAAAAAGACAACTATTGTGCCTAACGGGTGTCATTTTTGAAGGTTGAAAATTTTACTTCATGAAGAAACTAAGCTATATATGTAAACCAACTACATTACTATAACACAAACATAAGCCCAATAGATCTAAGTAAATTTTTTAGCAACCTATTATCGAATATTTAAAGTCAATTATATTAAGAATCAATTCTCAAAAAATAAGACGTATTTAAATTTTATGAACACACCGAAAAACCAATACTGTACCCTCTTTTATGGAATTCACTAGCTATTTTATAAGCATTACACCGTTTAAGCAAATTATGTACCTTGATAGTGATATTAATGCAACTTTTTTGCATGATGCAAATTTGTGAACTTTATACTATTTTTGTAATATACATAACATTTTGTGAACTTTATACATTTTTTGCAAAAATTAATATTAGTTCACTTTTACACAATGTTTATGCATATTATACTAATTTTGTGAATTTTATTCACATTATTTTGAATTTATACCCATTATTGAAGTGTGCATTATTTAAGTGAGTTATTTTCAAGTTTCGTACTCATGTACTTAGTTCTCAAAATTGAGGTTTACTTGAGCAATTATGATATATGTGACTAAACTCTCTCGATCAATTCCGAATATAGAAGATACAAATATCATTTTTCTTATCTCAAACCAAACATATTAAACAAAACTAAGGGGTGACCGCAACACCGCAACAACACATGACCGAAAAAGACAACTATTGTGCCTAACGGGTGTCATTTTTGAAGGTTGAAATTTTTACTTCATGAAGAAACTAAGCTATATATGTAAACCAACTAAATTACTATAACACAAACATAAGCCCAATAGATCTAAGTAAATTTTTTAACAACCTATTATCGGATCTTTAAAGTCAATTATATTAAGAATCAATTCTCAAAAACTAAGACGTATTTAAATTTTATGAACACACCGAAAAACCAATACTGTAGCCTCTTTTATGGAATTCACTAGCTATTTTATAAGCATTACACCGTTTAAGCAAATTATATACCTTGCTAGTGATATTAATGCAACTTTTTTGCCTGACGCAAATTTGTGAACTTTTTACTATTTTTGTAATATACATAACATTTTGTGAACTTTATACATTTTTTGCAAAAATTAATTTTAGATAACTTTTACACAATGTTTATGTATATTATACTAATTTTGTGAATTTTCTTCACATTATTTTGAATTTATACCCATTATTGAAGTGTGCATTATTTAAGTGAGTTATTTTCAAGTTTCGTACTCATGTAATTAGTTCTCAAAATTGAGGTTTACTTGAGCAATTATGATATATGTGACTAAACTCTCTCGATCAATTCCGAATATAGAAGATACAAATATCATTTTTCTTATCTTAAACCAAACATATTAAACAAAACTAAGGGGAGACCGCAACACCGCAACAACACATGACCGAAAAAGACAACTATTGTGCCTAACGGGTGTCATTTTTGAAGGTTGAAAATTTTACTTCATGAAGAAACTAAGCTATATATGTAAACCAACTACATTACTATAACACAAACATAAGCCCAATAGATCTAAGTAAATTTTTTAGCAACCTATTATCGAATATTTAAAGTCAATTATATTAAGAATCAATTCTCAAAAAATAAGACGTATTTAAATTTTATGAACACACCGAAAAACCAATACTGTACCCTCTTTTATGGAATTCACTAGCTATTTTATAAGCATTACACCGTTTAAGCAAATTATGTACCTTGATAGTGATATTAATGCAACTTTTTTGCATGATGCAAATTTGTGAACTTTATACTATTTTTGTAATATACATAACATTTTGTGAACTTTATACATTTTTTGCAAAAATTAATATTAGTTCACTTTTACACAATGTTTATGCATATTATACTAATTTTGTGAATTTTATTCACATTATTTTGAATTTATACCCATTATTGAAGTGTGCATTATTTAAGTGAGTTATTTTCAAGTTTCGTACTCATGTACTTAGTTCTCAAAATTGAGGTTTACTTGAGCAATTATGATATATGTGACTAAACTCTCTCGATCAATTCCGAATATAGAAGATACAAATATCATTTTTCTTATCTCAAACCAAACATATTAAACAAAACTAAGGGGAGACCGCAACACCGCAACGACACATGACCGAAAAAGACAACTATTGTGCCTAACGGGTGTCATTTTTGAAGGTTGAAAATTTTACTTCATGAAGAAACTAAGCTATATATGTAAACCAACTGAATTACTATAACACAAACATAAGCCCAATAGATCTAAGTAAAATTTTTAGCAACCTATTATCGGATGTTTAAAGTCAATTATATTAAGAATCAATTCTAAAAAAATAAGACGTATTTAAATTTTATGAACACACCGAAAAACCAATACTGTACCCTCTTTTATGGAATTCACTAGCTATTTTATAAGCATTACACCGTTTAAGCAAATTATATACCTTGATAGTGATATTAATGCAACTTTTTTGCATGATGGAAATTTGTGAACTTTATACTATTTTTGTAATATACATAACATTTTGTGAACTTTATACATTTTTTGCAAAAATTAATTTTAGTTAACTTTTACACAATGTTTATGTATATTATACTAATTTTGTGAATTTTATTCACATTATTTTGAATTTATACCAATTATTGAAGTGTGCATTATTTAAGTGAGTTATTTTCAAGTTTCGTACTCATGTACTTAGTCCTCAAAATTGAGGTTTACTTGAGCAATTATGATATATGTGACTAAACTCTCTCGATCAATTCCGAATATAGAAGATACATATATCATTTTTCTTATCTGAAACCAAACATATTAAACAAAACTAAGGGGAGACCGCAACACCGCAACAACACATGACCGAAAAAGACAACTATTGTGCCTAACGGGTGTCATTTTTGAAGGTTGAAAATTTTACTTCATGAAGAAACTAAGCTATATATGTAAACCAACTACATTACTATAACACAAACATAAGCCCAATAGATCTAAGTAAATTTTTTAGCAACCTATTATCGAATGTTTAAAGTCAATTATATTAAGAATCAATTCTCAAAAAAATAAGACGTATTTAAATTTTATGAACACACCGAAAAACCAATACTGTACCCACTCTTATTTTATAAGCATTACACCGTTTAAGCAAATTATATACCTTGATAGTAATATTAATGCAACTTTTTTGCATGATGCAAATTTGTGAACTTTATACTATTTTTGTAATATACATAACATTTTGTGAACTTTATACATTTTTTGCAAAAATTAATATTAGTTCACTTTTACACAATGTTTATGCATATTATACTAATTTTGTGAATTTTATTCACATTATTTTGAATTTTTACCCATTATTGAAGTGTGCATTATTTAAGTGAGTTATTTTCAAGTTTCGTACTCATGTACTTAGTTCTCAAAATTGAGGTTTACTTGAGCAATTATGATATATGTGACTAAACTCTCTCGATCAATTCCGAATATAGAAGATACAAATATCATTTTTCTTATCTCAAACCAAACATATTAAACAAAACTAAGGGGTGACCGCAACACCGCAACAACACATGACCGAAAAAGACAACTATTGTGCCTAACGGGTGTCATTTTTGAAGGTTGAAATTTTTACTTCATGAAGAAACTAAGCTATATATGTAAACCAACTAAATTACTATAACACAAACATAAGCCCAATAGATCTAAGTAAATTTTTTAACAACCTATTATCGGATCTTTAAAGTCAATTATATTAAGAATCAATTCTCAAAAACTAAGACGTATTTAAATTTTATGAACACACCGAAAAACCAATACTGTAGCCTCTTTTATGGAATTCACTAGCTATTTTATAAGCATTACACCGTTTAAGCAAATTATATACCTTGCTAGTGATATTAATGCAACTTTTTTGCCTGACGCAAATTTGTGAACTTTTTACTATTTTTGTAATATACATAACATTTTGTGAACTTTATACATTTTTTGCAAAAATTAATTTTAGATAACTTTTACACAATGTTTATGTATATTATACTAATTTTGTGAATTTTATTCACATTATTTTGAATTTATACCCATTATTGAAGTGTGCATTATTTAAGTGAGTTATTTTCAAGTTTCGTACTCATGTAATTAGTTCTCAAAATTGAGGTTTACTTGAGCAATTATGATATATGTGACTAAACTCTCTCGATCAATTCCGAATATAGAAGATACAAATATCATTTTTCTTATCTTAAACCAAACATATTAAACAAAACTAAGGGGAGACCGCAACACCGCAACAACACATGACCGAAAAAGACAACTATTGTGCCTAACGGGTGTCATTTTTGAAGGTTGAAAATTTTACTTCATGAAGAAACTAAGCTATATATGTAAACCAACTACATTACTATAACACAAACATAAGCCCAATAGATCTAAGTAAATTTTTTAGCAACCTATTATCGAATATTTAAAGTCAATTATATTAAGAATCAATTCTCAAAAAATAAGACGTATTTAAATTTTATGAACACACCGAAAAACCAATACTGTACCCTCTTTTATGGAATTCACTAGCTATTTTATAAGCATTACACCGTTTAAGCAAATTATGTACCTTGATAGTGATATTAATGCAACTTTTTTGCATGATGCAAATTTGTGAACTTTATACTATTTTTGTAATATACATAACATTTTGTGAACTTTATACATTTTTTGCAAAAATTAATATTAGTTCACTTTTACACAATGTTTATGCATATTATACTAATTTTGTGAATTTTATTCACATTATTTTGAATTTATACCCATTATTGAAGTGTGCATTATTTAAGTGAGTTATTTTCAAGTTTCGTACTCATGTACTTAGTTCTCAAAATTGAGGTTTACTTGAGCAATTATGATATATGTGACTAAACTCTCTCGATCAATTCCGAATATAGAAGATACAAATATCATTTTTCTTATCTCAAACCAAACATATTAAACAAAACTAAGGGGAGACCGCAACACCGCAACGACACATGACCGAAAAAGACAACTATTGTGCCTAACGGGTGTCATTTTTGAAGGTTGAAAATTTTACTTCATGAAGAAACTAAGCTATATATGTAAACCAACTGAATTACTATAACACAAACATAAGCCCAATAGATCTAAGTAAAATTTTTAGCAACCTATTATCGGATGTTTAAAGTCAATTATATTAAGAATCAATTCTAAAAAAATAAGACGTATTTAAATTTTATGAACACACCGAAAAACCAATACTGTACCCTCTTTTATGGAATTCACTAGCTATTTTATAAGCATTACACCGTTTAAGCAAATTATATACCTTGATAGTGATATTAATGCAACTTTTTTGCATGATGGAAATTTGTGAACTTTATACTATTTTTGTAATATACATAACATTTTGTGAACTTTATACATTTTTTGCAAAAATTAATTTTAGTTAACTTTTACACAATGTTTATGTATATTATACTAATTTTGTGAATTTTATTCACATTATTTTGAATTTATACCAATTATTGAAGTGTGCATTATTTAAGTGAGTTATTTTCAAGTTTCGTACTCATGTACTTAGTCCTCAAAATTGAGGTTTACTTGAGCAATTATGATATATGTGACTAAACTCTCTCGATCAATTCCGAATATAGAAGATACATATATCATTTTTCTTATCTGAAACCAAACATATTAAACAAAACTAAGGGGAGACCGCAACACCGCAACAACACATGACCGAAAAAGACAACTATTGTGCCTAACGGGTGTCATTTTTGAAGGTTGAAAATTTTACTTCATGAAGAAACTAAGCTATATATGTAAACCAACTACATTACTATAACACAAACATAAGCCCAATAGATCTAAGTAAATTTTTTAGCAACCTATTATCGAATGTTTAAAGTCAATTATATTAAGAATCAATTCTCAAAAAAATAAGACGTATTTAAATTTTATGAACACACCGAAAAACCAATACTGTACCCACTCTTATTTTATAAGCATTACACCGTTTAAGCAAATTATATACCTTGATAGTAATATTAATGCAACTTTTTTGCATGATGCAAATTTGTGAACTTTATACTATTTTTGTAATATACATAACATTTTGTGAACTTTATACATTTTTTGCAAAAATTAATATTAGTTCACTTTTACACAATGTTTATGCATATTATACTAATTTTGTGAATTTTATTCACATTATTTTGAATTTTTACCCATTATTGAAGTGTGCATTATTTAAGTGAGTTATTTTCAAGTTTCGTACTCATGTACTTAGTTCTCAAAATTGAGGTTTACTTGAGCAATTATGATATATGTGACTAAACTCTCTCGATCAATTCCGAATATAGAAGATACAAATATCATTTTTCTTATCTCAAACCAAACATATTAAACAAAACTAAGGGGTGACCGCAACACCGCAACAACACATGACCGAAAAAGACAACTATTGTGCCTAACGGGTGTCATTTTTGAAGGTTGAAATTTTTACTTCATGAAGAAACTAAGCTATATATGTAAACCAACTAAATTACTATAACACAAACATAAGCCCAATAGATCTAAGTAAATTTTTTAACAACCTATTATCGGATCTTTAAAGTCAATTATATTAAGAATCAATTCTCAAAAACTAAGACGTATTTAAATTTTATGAACACACCGAAAAACCAATACTGTAGCCTCTTTTATGGAATTCACTAGCTATTTTATAAGCATTACACCGTTTAAGCAAATTATATACCTTGCTAGTGATATTAATGCAACTTTTTTGCCTGACGCAAATTTGTGAACTTTTTACTATTTTTGTAATATACATAACATTTTGTGAACTTTATACATTTTTTGCAAAAATTAATTTTAGATAACTTTTACACAATGTTTATGTATATTATACTAATTTTGTGAATTTTATTCACATTATTTTGAATTTATACCCATTATTGAAGTGTGCATTATTTAAGTGAGTTATTTTCAAGTTTCGTACTCATGTAATTAGTTCTCAAAATTGAGGTTTACTTGAGCAATTATGATATATGTGACTAAACTCTCTCGATCAATTCCGAATATAGAAGATACAAATATCATTTTTCTTATCTTAAACCAAACATATTAAACAAAACTAAGGGGAGACCGCAACACCGCAACAACACATGACCGAAAAAGACAACTATTGTGCCTAACGGGTGTCATTTTTGAAGGTTGAAAATTTTACTTCATGAAGAAACTAAGCTATATATGTAAACCAACTACATTACTATAACACAAACATAAGCCCAATAGATCTAAGTAAATTTTTTAGCAACCTATTATCGAATATTTAAAGTCAATTATATTAAGAATCAATTCTCAAAAAATAAGACGTATTTAAATTTTATGAACACACCGAAAAACCAATACTGTACCCTCTTTTATGGAATTCACTAGCTATTTTATAAGCATTACACCGTTTAAGCAAATTATGTACCTTGATAGTGATATTAATGCAACTTTTTTGCATGATGCAAATTTGTGAACTTTATACTATTTTTGTAATATACATAACATTTTGTGAACTTTATACATTTTTTGCAAAAATTAATATTAGTTCACTTTTACACAATGTTTATGCATATTATACTAATTTTGTGAATTTTATTCACATTATTTTGAATTTATACCCATTATTGAAGTGTGCATTATTTAAGTGAGTTATTTTCAAGTTTCGTACTCATGTACTTAGTTCTCAAAATTGAGGTTTACTTGAGCAATTATGATATATGTGACTAAACTCTCTCGATCAATTCCGAATATAGAAGATACAAATATCATTTTTCTTATCTCAAACCAAACATATTAAACAAAACTAAGGGGAGACCGCAACACCGCAACGACACATGACCGAAAAAGACAACTATTGTGCCTAACGGGTGTCATTTTTGAAGGTTGAAAATTTTACTTCATGAAGAAACTAAGCTATATATGTAAACCAACTGAATTACTATAACACAAACATAAGCCCAATAGATCTAAGTAAAATTTTTAGCAACCTATTATCGGATGTTTAAAGTCAATTATATTAAGAATCAATTCTAAAAAAATAAGACGTATTTAAATTTTATGAACACACCGAAAAACCAATACTGTACCCTCTTTTATGGAATTCACTAGCTATTTTATAAGCATTACACCGTTTAAGCAAATTATATACCTTGATAGTGATATTAATGCAACTTTTTTGCATGATGGAAATTTGTGAACTTTATACTATTTTTGTAATATACATAACATTTTGTGAACTTTATACATTTTTTGCAAAAATTAATTTTAGTTAACTTTTACACAATGTTTATGTATATTATACTAATTTTGTGAATTTTATTCACATTATTTTGAATTTATACCAATTATTGAAGTGTGCATTATTTAAGTGAGTTATTTTCAAGTTTCGTACTCATGTACTTAGTCCTCAAAATTGAGGTTTACTTGAGCAATTATGATATATGTGACTAAACTCTCTCGATCAATTCCGAATATAGAAGATACATATATCATTTTTCTTATCTGAAACCAAACATATTAAACAAAACTAAGGGGAGACCGCAACACCGCAACAACACATGACCGAAAAAGACAACTATTGTGCCTAACGGGTGTCATTTTTGAAGGTTGAAAATTTTACTTCATGAAGAAACTAAGCTATATATGTAAACCAACTACATTACTATAACACAAACATAAGCCCAATAGATCTAAGTAAATTTTTTAGCAACCTATTATCGAATGTTTAAAGTCAATTATATTAAGAATCAATTCTCAAAAAAATAAGACGTATTTAAATTTTATGAACACACCGAAAAACCAATACTGTACCCACTCTTATTTTATAAGCATTACACCGTTTAAGCAAATTATATACCTTGATAGTAATATTAATGCAACTTTTTTGCATGATGCAAATTTGTGAACTTTATACTATTTTTGTAATATACATAACATTTTGTGAACTTTATACATTTTTTGCAAAAATTAATATTAGTTCACTTTTACACAATGTTTATGCATATTATACTAATTTTGTGAATTTTATTCACATTATTTTGAATTTTTACCCATTATTGAAGTGTGCATTATTTAAGTGAGTTATTTTCAAGTTTCGTACTCATGTACTTAGTTCTCAAAATTGAGGTTTACTTGAGCAATTATGATATATGTGACTAAACTCTCTCGATCAATTCCGAATATAGAAGATACAAATATCATTTTTCTTATCTCAAACCAAACATATTAAACAAAACTAAGGGGTGACCGCAACACCGCAACAACACATGACCGAAAAAGACAACTATTGTGCCTAACGGGTGTCATTTTTGAAGGTTGAAATTTTTACTTCATGAAGAAACTAAGCTATATATGTAAACCAACTAAATTACTATAACACAAACATAAGCCCAATAGATCTAAGTAAATTTTTTAACAACCTATTATCGGATCTTTAAAGTCAATTATATTAAGAATCAATTCTCAAAAACTAAGACGTATTTAAATTTTATGAACACACCGAAAAACCAATACTGTAGCCTCTTTTATGGAATTCACTAGCTATTTTATAAGCATTACACCGTTTAAGCAAATTATATACCTTGCTAGTGATATTAATGCAACTTTTTTGCCTGACGCAAATTTGTGAACTTTTTACTATTTTTGTAATATACATAACATTTTGTGAACTTTATACATTTTTTGCAAAAATTAATTTTAGATAACTTTTACACAATGTTTATGTATATTATACTAATTTTGTGAATTTTATTCACATTATTTTGAATTTATACCCATTATTGAAGTGTGCATTATTTAAGTGAGTTATTTTCAAGTTTCGTACTCATGTAATTAGTTCTCAAAATTGAGGTTTACTTGAGCAATTATGATATATGTGACTAAACTCTCTCGATCAATTCCGAATATAGAAGATACAAATATCATTTTTCTTATCTTAAACCAAACATATTAAACAAAACTAAGGGGAGACCGCAACACCGCAACAACACATGACCGAAAAAGACAACTATTGTGCCTAACGGGTGTCATTTTTGAAGGTTGAAAATTTTACTTCATGAAGAAACTAAGCTATATATGTAAACCAACTACATTACTATAACACAAACATAAGCCCAATAGATCTAAGTAAATTTTTTAGCAACCTATTATCGAATATTTAAAGTCAATTATATTAAGAATCAATTCTCAAAAAATAAGACGTATTTAAATTTTATGAACACACCGAAAAACCAATACTGTACCCTCTTTTATGGAATTCACTAGCTATTTTATAAGCATTACACCGTTTAAGCAAATTATGTACCTTGATAGTGATATTAATGCAACTTTTTTGCATGATGCAAATTTGTGAACTTTATACTATTTTTGTAATATACATAACATTTTGTGAACTTTATACATTTTTTGCAAAAATTAATATTAGTTCACTTTTACACAATGTTTATGCATATTATACTAATTTTGTGAATTTTATTCACATTATTTTGAATTTATACCCATTATTGAAGTGTGCATTATTTAAGTGAGTTATTTTCAAGTTTCGTACTCATGTACTTAGTTCTCAAAATTGAGGTTTACTTGAGCAATTATGATATATGTGACTAAACTCTCTCGATCAATTCCGAATATAGAAGATACAAATATCATTTTTCTTATCTCAAACCAAACATATTAAACAAAACTAAGGGGAGACCGCAACACCGCAACGACACATGACCGAAAAAGACAACTATTGTGCCTAACGGGTGTCATTTTTGAAGGTTGAAAATTTTACTTCATGAAGAAACTAAGCTATATATGTAAACCAACTGAATTACTATAACACAAACATAAGCCCAATAGATCTAAGTAAAATTTTTAGCAACCTATTATCGGATGTTTAAAGTCAATTATATTAAGAATCAATTCTAAAAAAATAAGACGTATTTAAATTTTATGAACACACCGAAAAACCAATACTGTACCCTCTTTTATGGAATTCACTAGCTATTTTATAAGCATTACACCGTTTAAGCAAATTATATACCTTGATAGTGATATTAATGCAACTTTTTTGCATGATGGAAATTTGTGAACTTTATACTATTTTTGTAATATACATAACATTTTGTGAACTTTATACATTTTTTGCAAAAATTAATTTTAGTTAACTTTTACACAATGTTTATGTATATTATACTAATTTTGTGAATTTTATTCACATTATTTTGAATTTATACCAATTATTGAAGTGTGCATTATTTAAGTGAGTTATTTTCAAGTTTCGTACTCATGTACTTAGTCCTCAAAATTGAGGTTTACTTGAGCAATTATGATATATGTGACTAAACTCTCTCGATCAATTCCGAATATAGAAGATACATATATCATTTTTCTTATCTGAAACCAAACATATTAAACAAAACTAAGGGGAGACCGCAACACCGCAACAACACATGACCGAAAAAGACAACTATTGTGCCTAACGGGTGTCATTTTTGAAGGTTGAAAATTTTACTTCATGAAGAAACTAAGCTATATATGTAAACCAACTACATTACTATAACACAAACATAAGCCCAATAGATCTAAGTAAATTTTTTAGCAACCTATTATCGAATGTTTAAAGTCAATTATATTAAGAATCAATTCTCAAAAAAATAAGACGTATTTAAATTTTATGAACACACCGAAAAACCAATACTGTACCCACTCTTATTTTATAAGCATTACACCGTTTAAGCAAATTATATACCTTGATAGTAATATTAATGCAACTTTTTTGCATGATGCAAATTTGTGAACTTTATACTATTTTTGTAATATACATAACATTTTGTGAACTTTATACATTTTTTGCAAAAATTAATATTAGTTCACTTTTACACAATGTTTATGCATATTATACTAATTTTGTGAATTTTATTCACATTATTTTGAATTTTTACCCATTATTGAAGTGTGCATTATTTAAGTGAGTTATTTTCAAGTTTCGTACTCATGTACTTAGTTCTCAAAATTGAGGTTTACTTGAGCAATTATGATATATGTGACTAAACTCTCTCGATCAATTCCGAATATAGAAGATACAAATATCATTTTTCTTATCTCAAACCAAACATATTAAACAAAACTAAGGGGTGACCGCAACACCGCAACAACACATGACCGAAAAAGACAACTATTGTGCCTAACGGGTGTCATTTTTGAAGGTTGAAATTTTTACTTCATGAAGAAACTAAGCTATATATGTAAACCAACTAAATTACTATAACACAAACATAAGCCCAATAGATCTAAGTAAATTTTTTAGCAACCTATTATCGGATGTTTAAAGTCAATTATATTAAGAATCAATTCTCAAAAACTAAGACGTATTTAAATTTTATGAACACACCGAAAAACCAATACTGTAGCCTCTTTTATGGAATTCACTAGCTATTTTATAAGCATTACACCGTTTAAGCAAATTATATACCTTGCTAGTGATATTAATGCAACTTTTTTGCCTGATGCAAATTTGTGAACTTTATACTATTTTTGTAATATACATAACATTTTGTGAACTTTATACATTTTTTGCAAAAATTAATTTTTGTTAACTTTTACACAATGTTTATGTATATTATACTAATTTTGTGAATTTTATTCACATTATTTTGAATTTATACCCATTATTGAAGTGTGCATTATTTAAGTGAGTTATTTTCAAGTTTCGCAATCATGTACTTAGTTCTCAAAATTGAGGTTTACTTGAGCAATTATGATATATGTGACTAAACTCTCTCGATCAATTCCGAATATAGAAGATACAAATATCATTTTTCTTATCTCAAACCAAACATATTAAACAAAACTAAGGGGAGACCGCAACACCGCAACAACACATGACCGAAAAAGACAACTATTGTGCCTAACGGGTGTCATTTTTGAAGGTTGAAAATTTTACTTCATGAAGAAACTAAGCTATATATGTAAACCAACTAAATTACTATAACACAAACATAAGCCCAATAGATCTAAGTAAAATTTTTAGCAACCTATTATCGGATGTTTAAAGTCAATTATATTAAGAATCAATTCTAAAAAAATAAGACGTATTTAAATTTTATGAACACACCGAAAAACCAATACTGTACCCTCTTTTATGGAATTCACTAGCTATTTTATAAGCATTACACCGTTTAAGCAAATTATATACCTTGATAGTGATATTAATGCAACTTTTTTGCATGATGCAAATTTGTGAACTTTATACTATTTTTGTAATATACATAACATTTTGTGAACTTTATACATTTTTTGCAAAAATTAATTTTAGTTAACTTTTACACAATGTTTATGTATATTATACTAATTTTGTGAATTTTATTCACATTATTTTGAATTTATACCAATTATTGAAGTGTGCATTATTTAAGTGAGTTATTTTCAAGTTTCGTACTCATGTACTTAGTCCTCAAAATTGAGGTTTACTTGAGCAATTATGATATATGTGACTAAACTCTCTCGATCAATTCCGAATATAGAAGATACATATATCATTTTTCTTATCTGAAACCAAACATATTAAACAAAACTAAGGGGAGACCGCAACACCGCAACAACACATGACCGAAAAAGACAACTATTGTGCCTAACGGGTGTCATTTTTGAAGGTTGAAAATTTTACTTCATGAAGAAACTAAGCTATATATGTAAACCAACTACATTACTATAACACAAACATAAGCCCAATAGATCTAAGTAAATTTTTTAGCAACCTATTATCGAATGTTTAAAGTCAATTATATTAAGAATCAATTCTCAAAAAAATAAGACGTATTTAAATTTTATGAACACACCGAAAAACCAATACTGTACCCACTCTTATTTTATAAGCATTACACCGTTTAAGCAAATTATATACCTTGATAGTAATATTAATGCAACTTTTTTGCATGATGCAAATTTGTGAACTTTATACTATTTTTGTAATATACATAACATTTTGTGAACTTTATACATTTTTTGCAAAAATTAATATTAGTTCACTTTTACACAATGTTTATGCATATTATACTAATTTTGTGAATTTTATTCACATTATTTTGAATTTTTACCCATTATTGAAGTGTGCATTATTTAAGTGAGTTATTTTCAAGTTTCGTACTCATGTACTTAGTTCTCAAAATTGAGGTTTACTTGAGCAATTATGATATATGTGACTAAACTCTCTCGATCAATTCCGAATATAGAAGATACAAATATCATTTTTCTTATCTCAAACCAAACATATTAAACAAAACTAAGGGGTGACCGCAACACCGCAACAACACATGACCGAAAAAGACAACTATTGTGCCTAACGGGTGTCATTTTTGAAGGTTGAAATTTTTACTTCATGAAGAAACTAAGCTATATATGTAAACCAACTAAATTACTATAACACAAACATAAGCCCAATAGATCTAAGTAAATTTTTTAGCAACCTATTATCGGATGTTTAAAGTCAATTATATTAAGAATCAATTCTCAAAAACTAAGACGTATTTAAATTTTATGAACACACCGAAAAACCAATACTGTAGCCTCTTTTATGGAATTCACTAGCTATTTTATAAGCATTACACCGTTTAAGCAAATTATATACCTTGCTAGTGATATTAATGCAACTTTTTTGCCTGATGCAAATTTGTGAACTTTATACTATTTTTGTAATATACATAACATTTTGTGAACTTTATACATTTTTTGCAAAAATTAATTTTTGTTAACTTTTACACAATGTTTATGTATATTATACTAATTTTGTGAATTTTATTCACATTATTTTGAATTTATACCCATTATTGAAGTGTGCATTATTTAAGTGAGTTATTTTCAAGTTTCGCAATCATGTACTTAGTTCTCAAAATTGAGGTTTACTTGAGCAATTATGATATATGTGACTAAACTCTCTCGATCAATTCCGAATATAGAAGATACAAATATCATTTTTCTTATCTCAAACCAAACATATTAAACAAAACTAAGGGGAGACCGCAACACCGCAACAACACATGACCGAAAAAGACAACTATTGTGCCTAACGGGTGTCATTTTTGAAGGTTGAAAATTTTACTTCATGAAGAAACTAAGCTATATATGTAAACCAACTAAATTACTATAACACAAACATAAGCCCAATAGATCTAAGTAAAATTTTTAGCAACCTATTATCGGATGTTTAAAGTCAATTATATTAAGAATCAATTCTAAAAAAATAAGACGTATTTAAATTTTATGAACACACCGAAAAACCAATACTGTACCCTCTTTTATGGAATTCACTAGCTATTTTATAAGCATTACACCGTTTAAGCAAATTATATACCTTGATAGTGATATTAATGCAACTTTTTTGCATGATGCAAATTTGTGAACTTTATACTATTTTTGTAATATACATAACATTTTGTGAACTTTATACATTTTTTGCAAAAATTAATTTTAGTTAACTTTTACACAATGTTTATGTATATTATACTAATTTTGTGAATTTTATTCACATTATTTTGAATTTATACCAATTATTGAAGTGTGCATTATTTAAGTGAGTTATTTTCAAGTTTCGTACTCATGTACTTAGTCCTCAAAATTGAGGTTTACTTGAGCAATTATGATATATGTGACTAAACTCTCTCGATCAATTCCGAATATAGAAGATACAAATATCATTTTTCTTATCTGAAACCAAACATATTAAACAAAACTAAGGGGAGACCGCAACACCGCAACAACACATGACCGAAAAAGACAACTATTGTGCCTAACGGGTGTCATTTTTGAAGGTTGAAAATTTTACTTCATGAAGAAACTAAGCTATATATGTAAACGAACTACATTACTATAACACAAACATAAGCCCAATAGATCTAAGTAAATTTTTTAGCAACCTATTATCGAATGTTTAAAGTCAATTATATTAAGAATCAATTCTCAAAAAATAAGACGTATTTAAATTTTATGAACACACCGAAAAACCAATACTGTACCCTCTCTTATTTTATAAGCATTACACCGTTTAAGCAAATTATATACCTTGATAGTAATATTAATGCAACTTTTTTGCATGATGCAAATTTGTGAACTTTATACTATTTTTGTAATATACATAACATTTTGTGAACTTTATACATTTTTTGCAAAAATTAATATTAGTTAACTTTTACACAATGTTTATGCATATTATACTAATTTTGTGAATTTTATTCACATTATTTTGAATTTATACCCATTATTGAAGTGTGCATTATTTAAGTGAGTTATTTTCAAGTTTCGTACTCATGTACTTAGTTCTCAAAATTGAGGTTTACTTGAGCAATTATGATATATGTGACTAAACTCTCTCGATCAATTCCGAATATAGAAGATACAAATATCATTTTTCTTATCTCAAACCAAACATATTAAACAAAACTAAGGGGTGACCGCAACACCGCAACAACACATGACCGAAAAAGACAACTATTGTGCCTAACGGGTGTCATTTTTGAAGGTTGAAATTTTTACTTCATGAAGAAACTAAGCTATATATGTAAACCAACTAAATTACTATAACACAAACATAAGCCCAATAGATCTAAGTAAATTTTTTAGCAACCTATTATCGGATGTTTAAAGTCAATTATATTAAGAATCAATTCTCAAAAACTAAGACGTATTTAAATTTTATGAACACACCGAAAAACCAATACTGTAGCCTCTTTTATGGAATTCACTAGCTATTTTATAAGCATTACACCGTTTAAGCAAATTATATACCTTGCTAGTGATATTAATGCAACTTTTTTGCCTGATGCAAATTTGTGAACTTTATACTATTTTTGTAATATACATAACATTTTGTGAACTTTATACATTTTTTGCAAAAATTAATTTTAGTTAACTTTTACACAATGTTTATGTATATTATACTAATTTTGTGAATTTTATTCACATTATTTTGAATTTATACCAATTATTGAAGTGTGCATTATTTAAGTGAGTTATTTTCAAGTTTCGTACTCATGTACTTAGTCCTCAAAATTGAGGTTTACTTGAGAAATTATGATATATGTGACTAAACTCTCTCGATCAATTCCGAATATAGAAAATACAAATATCATTTTTCTTATCTGAAACCAAACATATTAAACAAAACTAAGGGGAGACCGCAACACCGCAACAACACATGACCGAAAAAGACAACTATTGTGCCTAACGGGTGTCATTTTTGAAGGTTGAAAATTTAACTTCATGAAGAAACTAAGCTATATATGTAAACCAACTACATTACTATAACACAAACATAAGCCCAGTAGATCTAAGTAAATTTTTTAGCAACCTATTATCGAATGTTTAAAGTCAATTATATTAAGAATCAATTCTCAAAAAATAAGACGTATTTTAATTTTATGAACACACCGAAAAACCAATACTGTACCCTCTCTTATTTTATAAGCATTACACCGTTTAAGCAAATTATATACCTTGATAGTAATATTAATGCAACTTTTTTGCATGATGCAAATTTGTGAACTTTATACTATTTTTGTAATATATATAACATTTTGAGGACTTTATACATTTTTTGCAAAAATTAATTTTAGTTAACTTTTACACAATGTTTATGTATATTATACTAATTTTCTGAATTTTTTTCACATTATTTTGAATCTATACCCATTATTGAAGTGTGCATTATTTAAGTGAGTTATTTCAAGTTTCGTACTCATGTACTTAGTTCTCAAAATTGAGGTTTACTTGAGCAATTATGATATATGTGACTAAACTCTCTCGACCAATTCCGAATATAGAAGATACAAATATCATTTTTCTTATCTCAAACCAAACATATTAAACAAAACTAAGGGGAAACCGCAACACCGCAACAATATATGACCGAAAAAGACAACTATTTTGCCTAACAGGGGTCATTTTTGAATGTTGAAAATTTTACTTCATGAAGAAACTAAGCTATATATGTAAACCAACTACATTACTATAACACAAACATAAGCCCAATTGATCAAAGTAAATTTTTTAGCAACATATTATCGAATGTTTAAAGTCAATTATATTAAGAATCTATTCTCAAAAAATAAGACGTATTTAAATTTTATGAACACACCGAAAAACAAATACTGTACCCTCTTTTAAGGAATTCACTAGCTATTTTATAAGCATTACACCGTTTAAGCAAATTATATACCTTGATAGTGATATTAATGCAACTTTTTTGCATGATGCAAATTTGTGAACTTTATACTATTTTTGTAATATACATAACATTTTGTGAACTTTATACATTTTTTGCAAAAATTAATTTTAGTTAACTTTTACACAATGTTTATGTATATTATACTAATTTTGTGAATTTTATTCACATTATTTTGAATTTATACCAATTATTGAAGTGTGCATTATTTAAGTGAGTTATTTTCAAGTTTCGTACTCATGTACTTAGTCCTCAAAATTGAGGTTCACTTGAGCAATTATGATATATGTGACTAAACTCTCTCGATCAATTCCGAATATAGAAGATACAAATATCATTTTCCTTATCTGAAACCAAACATATTAAACAAAACTAAGGGGAGACCGCAACACCGCAACAACACATGACCGAAAAAGACAACTATTGTGCCTAACGGGTGTCATTTTTGAAGGTTGAAAATTTAACTTCATGAAGAAACTAAGCTATATATGTAAACCAACTACATTACTATAACACAAACATAAGCCCAGTAGATCTAAGTAAATTTTTTAGCAACCTATTATCGAATGTTTAAAGTCAATTATATTAAGAATCAATTCTCAAAAAATAAGACGTATTTAAATTTTATGAACACACCGAAAAACCAATACTGTACCCTCTTTTAAGGAATTCACTAGCTATTTTATAAGCATTACACCGTTTAAGCAAATTATATACCTTGATAGTGATATTAATGCAACTTTTTTGCCTGATGCAAATTTGTGAACTTTATACTATTTTTGTAATATACATAACATTTTGTGAACTTTATACATTTTTTGCAAAAATTAATTTTAGTTAACTTTTACACAATGTTTATGTATATTATACTAATTTTGTGAATATTATTCACATTATTTTGAATTTATACCAATTATTGAAGTGTGTATTATTTAAGTGAATTATTTTCAAGTTTCGTACTCATGTACTTAGTTCTCAAAATTGAGGTTTACTTGAGCAATTATGATATATGTGACTAAACTCTCTCGATCAATTCCGAATATAGAAGATACAAATATCATTTTTCTTATCTCAAACCAAGCATATTAAACAAAACTAAGGGGAGACCGCAACAACGCAACAACACATGACCGAAAAAGACAACTATTGTGCCTAACGGGTGTCATTTTTGAAGGTTGAAAAATTTTACTTCTGAAGAAACTAAGCTATATATGTAAACCAACTACATTACTATAACACAAATATAAGCCCAATAGATCTAAGTAAATTTTTTAGCAACCTATTATCGAATGTTTAAAGTCAATTATATTAAGAATCAATTCTCAAAAAATAAGACGTATTTAAATTTTATGAACACACCGAAAAACCAATACTGTACCCTCTCTTATGGAATTCACTAGCTATTTTATATGCATTACACCGTTTAAGCAAATTATATACCTTGATAGTGATATTAATGCAACTTTTTTGCATGATGCAAATTTGTGAACTTTATACTATTTTTGTAATATATATAACATTTTGTGAACTTTTTACATTTTTTGCAAAAATTAATTTTAGTTAACTTTTACACAATGTTTATGTATATTATACTAATTTTCTGAATTTTATTCACATTATTTTGAATTTATACCCATTATTGAAGTGTGCATTATTTAAGTGAGTTATTTCAAGTTTCGTACTCATGTACTTAGTTCTCAAAATTGAGGTTTACTTGAGCAATTATGATATATGTGACTAAACTCTCTCGATCAATTCCGAATATAGAAGATACAAATATCATTTTTCTTATCTCAAACCAAACATATTAAACAAAACTAAGGGGAGACCGCAACACCGCAACAACACATGACCGAAAAAGACAACTATTGTGCCTAACGGGTGTCATTTTTGAAGGTTGAAAATTTTACTTCTGAAGAAACTAAGCTATATATGTAAACCAACTACATTACTATAACACAAACATAAGCCCAATAGATCTAAGTAAATTTTTTAGCAACCTATTATCGAATGTTTAAAGTCAATTATATTAAGAATCAATTCTCAAAAAATAAGACGTATTTAAATTTTATGAACACACCGAAAAACCAATACTGTACCCTCTCTTATGGAATTCACTAGCTATTTTATAAGCATTACACCGTTTAAGCAAATTATATACCTTGATAGTGATATTAATGCAACTTTTTTGCATGATGCAAATTTGTGAACTTTATACTATTTTTGTAATATATATAACATTTAGTGAACATTATGCATTTTTTGCAAAAATTAATTTTAGTTAACTTTTACACAATGTTTATGTATATTATACTAATTTTCTGAATTTTATTCACATTATTTTGAATTTATACCCATTATTGAAGTGTGCATTATTTAAGTGAGTTATTTCAAGTTTCGTACTCATGTACTTAGTTCTCAAAATTGAGGTTTACTTGAGCAATTATGATATATGTGACTAAACTCTCTCGATCAATTCCGAATATAGAAGATACAAATATCATTTTTCTTATCTCAAACCAAACATATTAAACAAAACTAAGGGGAGACCGCAACACCGCAACAACACATGACCGAAAAAGACAACTATTGTGCCTAACGGGTGTCATTTTTGAAGGTTGAAAATTTTACTTCTGAAGAAACTAAGCTATATATGTAAACCAACTATATTACTATAACACAAACATAAGCCCAATAGATCTAAGTAAATTTTTTAGCAACCTATTATCGAATGTTTAAAGTCAATTATATTAAGAATCAATTCTCAAAAAATAAGACGTATTTAAATTTTATGAACACACCGAAAAACCAATACTGTACCCTCTCTTATGGAATTCACTAGCTATTTTATAAGCATTACACCGTTTAAGCAAATTATATACCTTGATAGTGATATTAATGCAACTTTTTTGCATGATGCAAATTTGTGAACTTTATACTATTTTTGTAATATATATAACATTTTGTGAACATTATGCATTTTTTGCAAAAATTAATTTTAGTTAACTTTTACACAATGTTTATGTATATTATACTAATTTTCTGAATTTTATTCACATTATTTTGAATTTATACCCATTATTGAAGTGTGCATTATTTAAGTGAGTTATTTCAAGTTTCGTACTCATGTACTTAGTTCTCAAAATTGAGGTTTACTTGAGCAATTATGATATATGTGACTAAACTCTCTCGATCAATTCCGAATATAGAAGATACAAATATCATTTTTCTTATCTCAAACCAAACATATTAAACAAAACTAAGGGGAGACCGCAACACCGCAACAACATATGACCGAAAAAGACAACTATTGTGCCTAACGGGTGTCATTTTTGAAGGTTGAAAATTTTACTTCTGAAGAAACTAAGCTATATATGTAAACCAACAATATTACTATAACACAAACATAATCCCAATAGATCTAAGTAAATTTTTTAGCAACCTATTATCGAATGTATAAAGTCAATTATATTAAGAATCAATTCTCAAAAAATAAGACGTAGTTAAATTTTATGAACACACCGAAAAACCAATACTGTACCCTCTCTTTTGGAATTCACTAGCTATTTTATAAGCATTACACCGTTTAAGCAAATTATATACCTTGATAGTGATATTAATGCAACTTTTTTGCATGATGCAAATTTGTGAACTTTATACTATTTTTGTAATATATATAACATTTTGTGAACATTATGCATTTTTTGCAAAAATTAATTTTAGTTAACTTTTACACAATGTTTATGTATATTATACTAATTTTCTGAATTTTATTCACATTATTTTGAATTTATACCCATTATTGAAGTGTGCATTATTTAAGTGAGTTATTTCAAGTTTCGTACTCATGTACTTAGTTCTCAAAATTGAGGTTTACTTGAGCAATTATGATATATGTGACTAAACTCTCTCGATCAATTCCGAATATAGAAGATACAAATATCATTTTTCTTATCTCAAACCAAACATATTAAACAGAACTAAGGGGAGACCGCAACACCACAACAACACATGACCGAAAAAGACAACTATTGTGCCTAACGGGTGTCATTTTTGAAGGTTGAAAATTTTACATCACGAAGAAACTAAGCTATATATGTAAACCAACTACATTACTATAACACAAACATAAGCCCAATAGATATAAGTAAATTTTTTAGCAACATATTATCGAATGTTTAAAGTCAATCATATTAAGAATCTATTCTCAAAAAATAAGACGTATTTAAATTTTATGAACACACCGAAAAACAAATACTGTACCCTCTTTTAAGGAATTCACTAGCTATTTTATAAGCATTACACCGTTTAAGCAAATTATATACCTTGATATTGATATTAATGCAACTTTTTTGCATGATGCAAATTTGTGAACTTTATACTATTTTTGTAATATACATAACATTTTGTGAACTTTATACATTTTTTGCAAAAATTAATTTTAGTTAACTTTTACACAATGTTTATGTATATTATACTAATTTTGTGAATTTTATTCACATTATTTTGAATTTATACCCATTATTGAAGTGTGCATTATTTAAGTGAGTTATTTTCAAGTTTCGTACTCATGTACTTAGTTCTCAAAATTGAGGTTTACTTGAGCAATTATGATATATGTGACTAAACTCTTTCGATCAATTCCGAATATAGAAGATACAAATATCATTTTTCTTATCTCAAACCAAACATATTAAACAAAACTAAGGGGAGACCGCAACACCGCAACAACACATGACCGAAAAAGACAACTATTGTGCCAAACGGGTGTCATTTTTGAAGGTTGAAAATTTTACTTCATGAAGAAAATAAGCTATGTATGTAAACCAACTAAATTACTATAACACAAACATAAGCCCAATAGATCTAAGTAAATTTTTTAGCAACCTATTATCGGATGTTTAAAGTCAATTATATTAAGAATCAAATCTCAAAAACTAAGACGTATTTAAATTTTATGAACACACCGAAAAACCAATACTGTACCCTCTTTTATGGAATTCACTAGCTATTTTATAAGCATTACACCGTTTAAGCAAATTATATACCTTGCTAGTGATATTAATGCAACTTTTTTGCCTGATGCAAATTTGTGAACTTTATACTATTTTTGTAATATACATAACATTTTGTGAACTTTATACATTTTTTGCAAAAATTAATTTTAGTTAACTTTTACACAATGTTTATGTATATTATACTAATTTTGTGAATTTTATTCACATTATTTTGAATTTATACCCATTATTGAAGTGTGCATTATTTAAGTGAGTTATTTTCAAGTTTCGTACTCATGTACTTAGTTCTCAAAATTGAGGTTTACTTGAGCAATTATGATATATGTGACTAAACTCTCTCGATCAATTCCGAATATAGAAGATACAAATATCATTTTTCTTATCTCAAACCAAACATATTAAACAAAACTAAGGGGAGACCGCAACACCGCAACAACACATGACCGAAAAAGACAACTATTGTGCCTAACGGGTGTCATTTTTGAAGGTTGAAAATTTTACTTCATGAAGAAACTAAGCTATGTATGTAAACCATCTAAATTACTATAACACAAACATAAGCCCAATAGATCTAAGTAAATTTTTTAGCAACCTATTATCGGATGTTTAAAGTCAATTATATTAAGAATCAATTCTCAAAAACTAAGACGTATTTAAATTTTATGAACACACCGAAAAACCAATACTGTACCCTCTTTTATGGAATTCACTAGCTATTTTATAAGCATTACACCGTTTAAGCAAATTATATACCTTGCTAGTGATATTAATGCAACTTTTTTGCCTGATGCAAATTTGTGAACTTTATACTATTTTTGTAATATACATAACATTTTGTGAACTTTATACATTTTTTGCAAAAATTAATTTTAGTTAACTTTTACACAATGTTTATGTATATTATACTAATTTTGTGAATTTTATTCACATTATTTTGAATTTATACCCATTATTGAAGTTTGCATTATTTAAGTGAGTTATTTTCAAGTTTCGTACTCATGTACTTAGTTCTCAAAATTGAGGTTTACTTGAGCAATTATGATATATGTGACTAAACTCTCTCGATCAATTCCGAATATAGAAGATACAAATATCATTTTTCTTATCTCAAACCAAACATATTAAACAAAACTAAGGGGAGACCGCAACACCGCAACAACACATGACCAAAAAAGACAACTATTGTGCCTAACGGGTGTCATTTTTGAAGGTTGAAAATTTTACTTCATGAAGAAACTAAGCTATATATGTAAACCAACTACATTATTATAACACAAACATAAGCCCAATAGATATAAGTAAATTTTTTAGCAACATATTATCGAATGTTTAAAGTCAATTATATTAAGAATCTATTCTCAAAAAATAAGACGTATTTAAATTTTATGAACACACCGAAAAACCAATACTGTACCCTCTTTTATGGAATTCACTAGCTATTTTATAAGCATTACACCGTTTAAGCAAATTATATACCTTGATAGTGATATTAATGCAACTTTTTTACATGATGCAAATTTGTGAACTTTATACTATTTTTGTAATATACATAACATTTTGTGAACTTTATACATTTTTTGCAAAAATTAATATTAGTTAACTTTTACCCAATGTTTATGCATATTATACCAATTTTGTGAATTTTATTCACATTATTTTGAATTTATACCCATTATTGAAGTGTGCATTATTTAAGTGAGTTATTTTCAAGTTTCGTACTCATGTACTTAGTTCTCAAAATTGAGGTTTACTTGAGCAATTATGATATATGTGACTAAACTCTCTCGATCAATTCCGAATATAGAAGATACAAATATCATTTTTCTTATCTCAAACCAAACATATTAAACAAAACTAAGGGGAGACCACAACACCGCAACAACACATGACCGAAAAAGACAACTATTGAGCCTAACGGGTGTCATTTTTGAAGGTTGAAATTTTTACTTCATGAAGAAACTAAGCTATATATGTAAACCAACTAAATTACTATAACACAAACATAAGCCCAATAGATCTAAGTAAATTTTTTAGCAACCTATTATCGGATGTTTAAAGTCAATTATATTAAGAATCAATTCTCAAAAACTAAGACGTATTTAAATTTTATGAACACACCGAAAAACCAATACTGTAGCCTCTTTTATGGAATTCACTAGCTATTTTATAAGCATTACACCGTTTAAGCAAATTATATACCTTGATAGTGATATTAATGCAACTTTTTTGCATGATGCAAATTTGTGAACTTTATACTATTTTTGTAATATATATAACATTTTGTGAACATTATGCATTTTTTGCAAAAATTAATTTTAGTTAACTTTTACACAATGTTTATGTATATTATACTAATTTTCTGAATTTTATTCACATTATTTTGAATTTATACCCATTATTGAAGTGTGCATTATTTAAGTGAGTTATTTCAAGTTTCGTACTCATGTACTTAGTTCTCAAAATTGAGGTTTACTTGAGCAATTATGATATATGTGACTAAACTCTCTCGATCAATTCCGAATATAGAAGATACAAATATCATTTTTCTTATCTCAAACCAAACATATTAAATAAAACTAAGGGGAGACCGCAACACCGCAACAACATATGACCGAAAAAGACAACTATTGTGCCTAACGGGTGTCATTTTTGAAGGTTGAAAATTTTACTTCTGAAGAAACTAAGCTATATATGTAAACCAACAATATTACTATAACACAAACATAATCCCAATAGATCTAAGTAAATTTTTTAGCAACCTATTATCGAATGTATAAAGTCAATTATATTAAGAATCAATTCTCAAAAAATAAGACGTAGTTAAATTTTATGAACACACCGAAAAACCAATACTGTACCCTCTCTTTTGGAATTCACTAGCTATTTTATAAGCATTACACCGTTTAAGCAAATTATATACCTTGATAGTGATATTAATGCAACTTTTTTGCATGATGCAAATTTGTGAACTTTATACTATTTTTGTAATATATATAACATTTTGTGAACATTATGCATTTTTTGCAAAAATTAATTTTAGTTAACTTTTACACAATGTTTATGTATATTATACTAATTTTCTGAATTTTATTCACATTATTTTGAATTTATACCCATTATTGAAGTGTGCATTATTTAAGTGAGTTATTTCAAGTTTCGTACTCATGTACTTAGTTCTCAAAATTGAGGTTTACTTGAGCAATTATGATATATGTGACTAAACTCTCTCGATCAATTCCGAATATAGAAGATACAAATATCATTTTTCTTATCTCAAACCAAACATATTAAACAAAACTAAGGGGAGACCGCAACACCGCAACAACATATGACCGAAAAAGACAACTATTGTGCCTAACGGGTGTCATTTTTGAAGGTTGAAAATTTTACTTCTGAAGAAACTAAGCTATATATGTAAACCAACTACATTACTATAACACAAACATAAGCCCAATAGATATAAGTAAATTTTTTAGCAACATATTATCGAATGTTTAAAGTCAATCATATTAAGAATCTATTCTCAAAAAATAAGACGTATTTAAATTTTATGAACACACCGAAAAACAAATACTGTACCCTCTTTTAAGGAATTCACTAGCTATTTTATAAGCATTACACCGTTTAAGCAAATTATATACCTTGATAGTGATATTAATGCAACTTTTTTGCATGATGCAAATTTGTGAACTTTATACTATTTTTGTAATATACATAACATTTTGTGAACTTTATACATTTTTTGCAAAAATTAATTTTAGTTAACTTTTACACAATGTTTATGTATATTATACTAATTTTGTGAATTTTATTCACATTATTTTGAATTTATACCCATTATTGAAGTGTGCATTATTTAAGTGAGTTATTTTCAAGTTTCGTACTCATGTACTTAGTTCTCAAAATTGAGGTTTACTTGAGCAATTATGATATATGTGACTAAACTCTCTCGATCAATTCCGAATATAGAAGATACAAATATCATTTTTCTTATCTCAAACCAAACATATTAAACAAAACTAAGGGGAGACCGCAACACCGCAACAACACATGACCGAAAAAGACAACTATTGTGCCAAACGGGTGTCATTTTTGAAGGTTGAAAATTTTACTTCATGAAGAAAATAAGCTATGTATGTAAACCAACTAAATTACTATAACACAAACATAAGCCCAATAGATCTAAGTAAATTTTTTAGCAACCTATTATCGGATGTTTAAAGTCAATTATATTAAGAATCAAATCTCAAAAACTAAGACGTATTTAAATTTTATGAACACACCGAAAAACCAATACTGTACCCTCTTTTATGGAATTCACTAGCTATTTTATAAGCATTACACCGTTTAAGCAAATTATATACCTTGCTAGTGATATTAATGCAACTTTTTTGCCTGATGCAAATTTGTGAACTTTATACTATTTTTGTAATTTACATAACATTTTGTGAACTTTATACATTTTTTGCAAAAATTAATTTTAGTTAACTTTTACACAATGTTTATGTATATTATACTAATTTTGTGAATTTTATTCACATTATTTTGAATTTATACCCATTATTGAAGTGTGCATTATTTAAGTGAGTTATTTTCAAGTTTCGTACTCATGTACTTAGTTCTCAAAATTGAGGTTTACTTGAGCAATTATGATATATGTGACTAAACTCTCTCGATCAATTCCGAATATAGAAGATACAAATATCATTTTTCTTATCTCAAACCAAACATATTAAACAAAACTAAGGGGAGACCGCAACACCGCAACAACACATGACCGAAAAAGACAACTATTGTGCCTAACGGGTGTCATTTTTGAAGGTTGAAAATTTTACTTCATGAAGAAACTAAGCTATGTATGTAAACCATCTAAATTACTATAACACAAACATAAGCCCAATAGATCTAAGTAAATTTTTTAGCAACCTATTATCGGATGTTTAAAGTCAATTATATTAAGAATCAATTCTCAAAAACTAAGACGTATTTAAATTTTATGAACACACCGAAAAACCAATACTGTACCCTCTTTTATGGAATTCACTAGCTATTTTATAAGCATTACACCGTTTAAGCAAATTATATACCTTGCTAGTGATATTAATGCAACTTTTTTGCCTGATGCAAATTTGTGAACTTTATACTATTTTTGTAATATACATAACATTTTGTGAACTTTATACATTTTTTGCAAAAATTAATTTTAGTTAACTTTTACACAATGTTTATGTATATTATACTAATTTTGTGAATTTTATTCACATTATTTTGAATTTATACCCATTATTGAAGTTTGCATTATTTAAGTGAGTTATTTTCAAGTTTCGTACTCATGTACTTAGTTCTCAAAATTGAGGTTTACTTGAGCAATTATGATATATGTGACTAAACTCTCTCGATCAATTCCGAATATAGAAGATACAAATATCATTTTTCTTATCTCAAACCAAACATATTAAACAAAACTAAGGGGAGACCGCAACACCGCAACAACACATGACCAAAAAAGACAACTATTGTGCCTAACGGGTGTCATTTTTGAAGGTTGAAAATTTTACTTCATGAAGAAACTAAGCTATATATGTAAACCAACTACATTATTATAACACAAACATAAGCCCAATAGATATAAGTAAATTTTTTAGCAACATATTATCGAATGTTTAAAGTCAATTATATTAAGAATCTATTCTCAAAAAATAAGACGTATTTAAATTTTATGAACACACCGAAAAACCAATACTGTACCCTCTTTTATGGAATTCACTAGCTATTTTATAAGCATTACACCGTTTAAGCAAATTATATACCTTGATAGTGATATTAATGCAACTTTTTTACATGATGCAAATTTGTGAACTTTATACTATTTTTGTAATATACATAACATTTTGTGAACTTTATACATTTTTTGCAAAAATTAATATTAGTTAACTTTTACCCAATGTTTATGCATATTATACCAATTTTGTGAATTTTATTCACATTATTTTGAATTTATACCCATTATTGAAGTGTGCATTATTTAAGTGAGTTATTTTCAAGTTTCGTACTCATGTACTTAGTTCTCAAAATTGAGGTTTACTTGAGCAATTATGATATATGTGACTAAACTCTCTCGATCAATTCCGAATATAGAAGATACAAATATCATTTTTCTTATCTCAAACCAAACATATTAAACAAAACTAAGGGGAGACCGCAACACCGCAACAACACATGACCGAAAAAGACAACTATTGAGCCTAACGGGTGTCATTTTTGAAGGTTGAAATTTTTACTTCATGAAGAAACTAAGCTATATATGTAAACCAACTAAATTACTATAACACAAACATAAGCCCAATAGATCTAAGTAAATTTTTTAGCAACCTATTATCGGATGTTTAAAGTCAATTATATTAAGAATCAATTCTCAAAAACTAAGACGTATTTAAATTTTATGAACACACCGAAAAACCAATATTGTAGCCTCTTTTATGGAATTCACTAGCTATTTTATAAGCATTACACCGTTTAAGCAAATTATATACCTTGCTAGTGATATTAATGCAACTTTTTTGCCTGATGCAAATTTGTGAACTTTATACTATTTTTGTAATATACATAACATTTTGTGAACTTTATACATTTTTTGCAAAAATTAATTTTAGTTAACTTTTACACAATGTTTATGTATATTATACTAATTTTGTGAATTTTATTCACATTATTTTGAATTTATACCCATTATTGAAGTGTGCATTATTTAAGTGAGTTATTTTCAAGTTTCGTACTCATGTACTTAGTTCTCAAAATTGAGGTTTACTTGAGCAATTATGATATATGTGACTAAACTCTCTCGATCAATTCCGAATATAGAAGATACTAATATCATTTTTCTTATCTCAAACCAAACATATTAAACAAAACTAAGGGGAGACCGCAACACCGCAATAACACATGACCGAAAAAGACAACTATTGTGCCTAACGGGTGTCATTTTTGAAGGTTGAAAATTTTACTTCATGAAGAAAATAAGCTATGTATGTAAACCAACTAAATTACTATAACACAAACATAAGCCCAATAGATCTAAGTAAATTTTTTAGCAACCTATTATCGGATGTTTAAAGTCAATTATATTAAGAATCAAATCTCAAAAACTAAGACGTATTTAAATTTTATGAACACACCGAAAAACCAATACTGTACCCTCTTTTATGGAATTCACTAGCTATTTTATAAGCATTACACCGTTTAAGCAAATTATATACCTTGCTAGTGATATTAATGCAACTTTTTTGCCTGATGCAAATTTGTGAACTTTATACTATTTTTGTAATATACATAACATTTTGTGAACTTTATACATTTTTTGCAAAAATTAATTTTAGTTAACTTTTACACAATGTTTATGTATATTATACTAATTTTGTGAATTTTATTCACATTATTTTGAATTTATACCCATTATTGAAGTGTGCATTATTTAAGTGAGTTATTTTCAAGTTTCGTACTCATGTACTTAGTTCTCAAAATTGAGGTTTACTTGAGCAATTATGATATATGTGACTAAACTCTCTCGATCAATTCCGAATATAGAAGATACAAATATCATTTTTCTTATCTCAAACCAAACATATTAAACAAAACTAAGGGGAGACCGCAACACCGCAACAACACATGACCGAAAAAGACAACTATTGTGCCTAACGGGTGTCATTTTTGAAGGTTGAAAATTTTACTTCATGAAGAAACTAAGCTATGTATGTAAACCATCTAAATTACTATAACACAAACATAAGCCCAATAGATCTAAGTAAATTTTTTAGCAACCTATTATCGGATGTTTAAAGTCAATTATATTAAGAATCAATTCTCAAAAACTAAGACGTATTTAAATTTTATGAACACACCGAAAAACCAATATTGTACCCTCTTTTATGGAATTCACTAGCTATTTTATAAGCATTACACCGTTTAAGCAAATTATATACCTTGCTAGTGATATTAATGCAACTTTTTTGCCTGATGCAAATTTGTGAACTTTATACTATTTTTGTAATATACATAACATTTTGTGAACTTTATACATTTTTTGCAAAAATTAATTTTAGTTAACTTTTACACAATGTTTATGTATATTATACTAATTTTGTGAATTTTATTCACATTATTTTGAATTTATACCCATTATTGAAGTTTGCATTATTTAAGTGAGTTATTTTCAAGTTTCGTACTCATGTACTTAGTTCTCAAAATTGAGGTTTACTTGAGCAATTATGATATATGTGACTAAACTCTCTCGATCAATTCCGAATATAGAAGATACAAATATCATTTTTCTTATCTCAAACCAAACATATTAAACAAACCTAAGGGGAGACCGCAACACCGCAACAACACATGACCAAAAAAGACAACTATTGTGCCTAACGGGTGTCATTTTTGAAGGTTGAAAATTTTACTTCATGAAGAAACTAAGCTATATATGTAAACCAACTACATTATTATAACACAAACATAAGCCCAATAGATATAAGTAAATTTTTTAGCAACATATTATCGAATGTTTAAAGTCAATTATATTAAGAATCTATTCTCAAAAAATAAGACGTATTTAAATTTTATGAACACACCGAAAAACCAATACTGTACCCTCTTTTATGGAATTCACTAGCTATTTTATAAGCATTACACCGTTTAAGCAAATTATATACCTTGATAGTGATATTAATGCAACTTTTTTACATGATGCAAATTTGTGAACTTTATACTATTTTTGTAATATACATAACATTTTGTGAACTTTATACATTTTTTGCAAAAATTAATATTAGTTAACTTTTACACAATGTTTATGCATATTATACCAATTTTGTGAATTTTATTCACATTATTTTGAATTTATACCCATTATTGAAGTGTGCATTATTTAAGTGAGTTATTTTCAAGTTTCGTACTCATGTACTTAGTTCTCAAAATTGAGGTTTACTTGAGCAATTATGATATATGTGACTAAACTCTCTCGATCAATTCCGAATATAGAAGATACAAATATCATTTTTCTTATCTCAAACCAAACATATTAAACAAAACTAAGGGGAGACCGCAACACCGCAACAACACATGACCGAAAAAGACAACTATTGAGCCTAACGGGTGTCATTTTTGAAGGTTGAAATTTTTACTTCATGAAGAAACTAAGCTATATATGTAAACCAACTAAATTACTATAACACAAACATAAGCCCAATAGATCTAAGTAAATTTTTTAGCAACCTATTATCGGATGTTTAAAGTCAATTATATTAAGAATCAATTCTCAAAAACTAAGACGTATTTAAATTTTATGAACACACCGAAAAACCAATACTGTAGCCTCTTTTATGGAATTCACTAGCTATTTTATAAGCATTACACCGTTTAAGCAAATTATATACCTTGCAAGTGATATTAATGCAACTTTTTTGCCTGATGCAAATTTGTGAACTTTATACTATTTTTGTAATATACATAACATTTTGTGAACTTTATACATTTTTTGCAAAAATTAATTTTAGTTAACTTTTACACAATGTTTATGTATATTATACTAATTTTGTGAATTTTATTCACATTATTTTGAATTTATACCCATTATTGAAGTGTGCATTATTTAAGTGAGTTATTTTCAATTTTCGTTCTCATGTACTTAGTTCTCAAAATTGAGGTTTACTTGAGCAATTATGATATATGTGACTAAACTCTCTCGATCAATTCCGAATATAGAAGATACATATATCATTTTTCTTATCTCAAACCAAACATATTAAACAAAACTAAGGGGAGACCGCAACACCGCAACAACACATGACCGAAAAAGACAACTATTGTGCCTAACGGGTGTCATTTTTGAAGGTTGAAAATTTTACTTCATGAAGAAACTAAGCTATGTATGTGAACCAACTAAATTACTATAACACAAACATAAGCCCAATAGATCTAAGTAAATTTTTTAGCAACCTATTATCGGATGTTTAAAGTCAATTATATTAAGAATCAATTTTCAAAAACTAAGACGTATTTAAATTTTATGAACACACCGAAAAACCAATACTGTACCCTCTTTTATGGAATTCACTAGCTATTTTATAAGCATTACACCGTTTAAGCAAATTATATACCTTGCTAGTGATATTAATGCAACTTTTTTGCCTGATGCAAATTTGTGAACTTTATACTATTTTTGTAATATACATAACATTTTGTGAACTTTATACATTTTTTGCAAAAATAAATTTTAGTTAACTTTTACACAATGTTTATGTATATTATACTAATTTTGTGAATTTTATTCACATTATTTTGAATTTATACCCATTATTGAAGTGTGCATTATTTAAGTGAGTTATTTTCAAGTTTCGTACTCATGTACTTAGTTCTCAAAATTGAGGTTTACTTGAGCAATTATGATATATGTGACTAAACTCTCTCGATCAATTCCGAATATAGAAGATACAAATATCATTTTTCTTATCTCAAACCAAACATATTAAACAAAACTAAGGGGAGACCGCAACACCGCAACAACACATGACCGAAAAAGACAACTATTGTGCCTAACGGGTGTCATTTTTGAAGGTTGAAAATTTTACTTCATGAAGAAACTAAGCTATATATGTAAACCAACTAAATTACTATAACACAAACATAAGCCCAATAGATCTAAGTAAATTTTTTAGCAACCTGTTATCGGATGTTTAAAGTCAATTATATTAAGAATCAATTCTAAAAAAATAAGACGTATTTAAATTTTATGAACACACCGAAAAACCAATACTGTACCCTCTTTTATGGAATTCACTAGCTATTTTATAAGCATTACACCGTTTAAGCAAATTATATACCTTGATAGTGATATTAATGCAACTTTTTTGCCTAATGCAAATTTGTGAACTTTATACTATTTTTGTAATATACATAACATTTTGTGAACTTTATACATTTTTTGCAAAAATTAATTTTAGTTAACTTTTACACAATGTTTATGTATATTATACTAATTTTGTGAATTTTATTCACATTATTTTGAATTTATACCAATTATTGAAGTGTGCATTATTTAAGTGAGTTATTTTCAAGTTTCGTACTCATGTACTTAGTTCTCAAAATTGAGGTTTACTTGAGCAATTATGATATATGTGACTAAACTCTCTCGATCAATTCCGAATATAGAAGATACAAATATCATTTTTCTTATCTCAAACCAAACATATTAAACAAAACTAAGGGGAGACCGCAACACCGCAACAACGCATGACCGAAAAAGACAACTATTGTGGCTAACGGGTGTCATTTTTGAAGGTTGAAAATTTTACTTCATGAAGAAACTAAGCTATATATGTAAACCAACTAAATTACTATAACTCAAACATAAGCCCAATAGATCTAAGTAAATTTTTTAGCAACCTATTATCGGATGTTTAAAGTCAATTATATTGAGAATCAATTCTAAAAAAATAAGACGTATTTAAATTTTATGAACACACCGAAAAACCAATACTGTACCCTCTTTTATGGAATTCACTAGCTATTTTATAAGCATTACACCGTTTAAGCAAATTATATACCTTGAGAATGATATTAATGCAACTTTTTTGCCTGATGCAAATTTGTGAACTTTATACTATTTTTTTTTACTTAAAGGTAAATTTATTAAGTAAAGGAAGCTAAACGGCCGAACAAGACAAAACAAGCGCAAAGTGTTAATAAAAGACTAGGACACATCCCTAGCTTCCACACTTATGCACCACAAAACAAGATGGCATAGGACATATCCCTAGCTCAATACCAAACAATAAATAACATCAACTAATACAATAAAAATCCATACAAATAGCAGAAATAGCAAGATGAAAGTAATGAGTCAAAATTCAAACTAGAAACCCAAGTATACTTCTGCATCATCAGAGATCAAAGGGACCAACCAATGACCTCCAAACCAGCACAATACACATAGGCTACTAGAAATCTAAGACTCACCACTCATCAAAGCCAAAAACAGAAAACCAGCCCATGCCATCTAATATATCAGAAACCACCCAGCATCCAACCAATAGTAACTCCACCAGAAATCCAGCAATTCAACCAAAGACCAATTACATCAACATCAAATAAGCAAGGAAGTGCCAGAAAAGCTGTTTAGAAGAATTTTCCTCCTTAAAAACCTTATAATGTAAAACCCAAAGGGTAAAACCATTAATAAGGACAAAAAGAGTAAAACATTCTCCCAAACCTTCCCAAATATACCATCAATCTCCTACAAATTCCATACCCTGTTACACTCCCAAAAATCAGTTCCAGCATGAAACCAGTTAACCCAAGCACCATCCATAGCATTAATCATTTTCATAATTATGCTTCGAGATCTCTTCCACCATTCTTCTATAGTATTCATCTTTAATAATCTTTAAATCCCAAATATTAGCAGCTTCAATGGAGTTAGGAGAATAACTAATATTAAGACCCAGAAGCTTTAATCTCACAGTCCCAACCACAGTCTTGAGTAAATTGTCCACATCTCTAAACTCCTTCCTGAAACATCTGAAGTTTCTTTCCTGCCAAACAAAATAAACACAAGCACCCAACACTAACCTCTGGATCACACTCCAGATAGAATTAGTAGCAGGTTTATTAGAGATAAAAGAAATAATACTAGCCCAATCATCTGAGATATCCTCAAGTTTCGCCATAAGCTTACACTTTTCCCAAAGTCTCTTCGAAAACGGGCATGAGAAGAACAGATGAGTGTGAGATTCAAGTTCATGATTACATAGATGACACATCATACTCTGAACATCCACCCACTTAGAAATTCTATCAAGAGTTTTCAACCTGCCCTTAATAGCAACCCAAAGAATAAACGCGTGCCTTGGGATACATTGTGAATACCAAACATGTCTATACCACATCACTTTTGGGCCATCCTCTCTAACAGCTTTCCATACCTCTTTAACAGAAAATTCTTTATCCTTTCCATTTTTATCAACCCAAATAACTTTATCATCCAACTCATTAATCAACTTAGGAACCGGAACATTCGTAACTTCACTAAACCTAACACTCCAATCAATAGGCCAATCCCACTCATTCTCCTTCACCATATCCCTGACTTTAGCTTTTAAACTCAAATTAGCTTCAACAATAATACTATGATTAATAAATCTAATAAGCGGACCAGAATGATGCCACTTATCAAACCATAAGTTACAATCCCTCCCATTACCAACTTTAACATACACAAAACTCTTAACTTTGTCTCTAAGATCCAATAAACTATTCCAACTCCATGAATAACCCCTATATATCTCCGGATCCCAAATATTTCCACCCTTTAACCAATAAATATTAATCCAACTAACCCATATAGATTTCTTTCTACTAGCAATGTTCCAAAGGTGTTTGGCCATAAGAGCAACATTCCACTGATGAGCAGATCTCAAGCCCAACCCCCCTTGACACTTAGGTTTACAAACCTCTTTCCACGCAACACTCGCCATTCCCCTAACCGATTCCCCTCTAGTCCACAGAAATTTCTTAAGAATTCTATCAATATCATTACAAGTCTCCTTAGGTAACATGAATATGGAAGACCAATAGACTTGAAGTGAGTTAAGAATAGAAGAAATAAGTTGTAGTCTACCAGCGAAAGAAAGTACCTTGTTTCTCCAATCCCCAATTCTTTTCTTAATCACTTCAATTATGCACTTACAATCATTAGCAGACAATCTTTTAGACACCAACGGAACACCCAAATATATAATAGGCAGGACTCCTTCCTTGAACGGCATAACCAAACTAATATCAACTTTCACAGGTTCTGCAACATTACCAAAAAAAACCTCACTTTTCGCCAAACTAGGGAGCAAACCAGAACTTAGACAGAATTCATCCAACCCTCTTCTTAAAACTGACGCAGAAATAAGGTCACCATGACAAAGCATCAACAAGTCATCCGCAAAACACAAGCTGCTAATCTTTAATTCTTTACACCCCCAGTGGTATTTAAAAAGTTTCTCAGCCCTTATTTGCCTCATAACCATCAGATTTAGCACCTCCATAACTAAAGTAAAAAGATACGGGGAAATGGGGTCCCCTTGTCTCAAACCTCTACCAGCTTTAAAGTATCCGTTGGGCTCACCATTAATACAAACAGAGAACGAAGCAGTTGTTAGACACACCATGATCCAGTGTACCATAACAGGGTGGAATCCAAAACATTTAAGAATGAATTCCAGAAACTGCTAATTAACGGTATCATACGCTTTTTGTATATCTATTTTAAAGGCACACCTACTAGACCCACTCCAAGACTTCCAATTATATCCCCTCATAAACTCTTGAGCTAAAAGCACATTATCACTAATTTGCCTCCCCGGGATAAACGCACTTTGGTTCTCACCAACCAGCTCACTTAATACACCTTTAATCCTATTAGTAATAATTTTACTAATAGTTTTATAAACCACATTACAGCAACTAATAGGCCTGTAATCCGAGACATACTTAGGGGCAACGACTTTAGGAATTAAAGATATAATGGAAGCATTAACCTCACCAAGAAGTTTACCACTACTGAAGAACTCCTTGATAGCAGCACACGTATCATGACCGACAACCTTCCAAGCCGCCTTGAAGAACTTGGAAGTATATCCATCCGGACCTGAAGCTTTATTATCCTCGATGTCAAAAAGTGCAACCTTCACTTCCTCATCAGAAACAGGTTTGATAAGATCAACCGCAATCTCAGCATCCAACTTATTAGTGAATAATGTGTGAGGCTCTTCAATCGGATAAACTTCACCACAGGTACCAAAGAAACTTTTGAAATGATTAACAAACTTGTTAACCATATCAGCACCATGAAGAACATTACCTTCCATATCATGAACATCTTCAATCCTACTCTTAATAACTCTACTCTTCACCACATTATGGAAATACGCACTGTTGAAGTCCCCCTCTTTCAACCACTGAATCTTAGACTTCTGTTTCAAAAGCAATTCCTCGTCTAATAACGCTCTCTTATAGGCAGCAGCATATAACGACTCTTCTTCCCTTAAAAAGCTATTAGAAGGATCATTACCCAAAGAACTTTGAACCCTATCCAACTCATCTTTTAACAGCTTAACCTTAACACAAACATCCCCATTTTTCTTATTAAGATCTCTCATATGTTTTTTCAAGAATTTCAACCTCTTAGTAAGAATATACATAGCATATCCTTCCACTGGGACATTCCACTTACTCTCAACAACATCCAAAAACCCCTTCTTCTCAGTTAAATAATTCATGAATCTAAACGCTTTATTTTTCTTACCTTCAACCTCTGGAATAATCAATACAGCCGGAGAATGATCGGAAACATTGAATGGCAGAAAGTTAGAAAAGGAAGCCGGATAATCATCCACAAATTTATTATTAGCCATAACTCTATCAAGCTTTTTAAGGACACCACTACTAGGATCATTCCTTTTTTGGATCCAAGTAAAAAATATCCCAGTAATCTTGACATCTTCAATACCTAAAAAGTCTACACAATTTCTAAAGTCTTGAACACCAAAACTTTTGACCCCAATACCATTTGAATTTTCGTTATAGTCAAGAATAACATTAAAGTCGCCAAGCAAAACCCACGGACAACTACCAGCCAAACTATAGTGATCCCGAAGATTCTCCCAAAGCAACTTCCTATCCTTAACATTAGTCTCCCCGTATACAAAAGAGACGTATATTAATTTATCATCACACAACCTTCTAACTAGAAAGTGCATCACTTGGCTACTCTGAGAAATCAGTTGGGCGCTAAAAATAGTATGATCCCACCCAACAACTATTCTACATCCCTTTTTACTATCCACTGAATTCGACACCCAAACCCAATTACCAAAAACCTCATCACAAACTTTATTCACAAACTTCTTCCTTAATTGTGTTTCTATAATACCACACATACTAATATTATTACTAAATATAAATTTCTTGACTTCATTTTGCTTCAGGGAATTACACATTCCCTGAATATTCCATGAAGCAATTTTAATCACCATATTAAACTTGGGATGAAACAGATGCCATATCACCTAGCATCTGAGAATCCACACCAACAACCCCATTTGAAACCTCATCCTTAGTAATGAAATCTGCAGTACCATGGGTTTCCGCTGCAACTTCATCTTTAATACCATCCATAACATCTTCATAAAACTGGTCCTGCATCATTTTATCCACCTTCTGACCCATAATGGACTCATAATGTTGGATCATTTCCTCTGTCCAATTTTCCTTGACTGCATCAGTCAATTCTTGTTCATTCAAATAGAATAAATCAACCTCTGCAATCTGTTTTAGTTTCACCCATTGCATAATCTCGGACAACTTATCTCTATATATATCATCATAAACCTGTATAAAGGCTTGGTTCTTAGTAAGATCATTACCTTTCATTAATTCCACACTTTTCTTTTCTGCTTCCTCCTTAGCAATCATCGCCACATTCCTATTTCCATAAACTATATCTTTTTGTAGTTTTGCAATCCTCCCCTTAAGTTCCCCAATTTTAGTAGCCTTTACCTTCGCAACCTGAGATTCTTCCCACAACAATATCAAATCCTCAGTCCATCTATTCCTATCATCATCAGAAATCTTCATGTCTAACTTACAAGCCAAATCAATTTTCTTCTTCATATCCTCCCACTCCTGACTTCCTACTTCAATTTTATCACTTGCCAATGCATCAAATTTATTACTTGTTTTGATAACTTCCTTTTCCATTTTCTTATTCTTACCATCCCCAATAACTCCAACAGTATTCTTCTTCTTCTCAGTTACAGTCACATTACTTTCATTTCTCGTATCATCAACAACAGACTTCTTCTCACCATTACTCTTAATCAGAACCTCTCTAAAACTAGGCCTTTGAGACATTCCTCCCCTACCATACAAACCACCTCTTCCCCTATTATTATATCCACCTCTATAACCATAGTTTTGAACCCCCACAGGCCTGCTGGTACTAGCACCATTCTTATCCACTTTCCTCGTTTCATGCCACACTTCCTTCTCCTTATTCTTCTCAGTTACACTAGATACCTTGGGCGTCTTCTCCGCCACTTCCTTAGCCAACTCCTCCTCAGTCCATACCCTAACCTTACAAGCTTTATAATCATGCCCAAACACTTTGCAATGCGTACATAACGGTGGCTTCCAATCATATCCAACCCTCAAGTTCATAGACTTACCCAACTTACTATAACAAATCTCTATAGACTCAGCAAGTTCCCTAGACGCATCCACCTCCACAAGCACTCTAGCAAAACTCGCTCTCCCATACGCTCTTAAACACATAGACTCTGTAATCCTATCCATGATAATAGGATTTCCAACACTACTAGCTATCCTGCTAATACCCTCAGTATTCCACGCTTCTAACGGCACATTGTAAATCTTCACCCAAATAGGAACTTTAGAAGGCTCAGGTTTCACCATACACAACCCCGCTTCCCATTTCTGAACAAAAAACGGCTTTCCATCACTACAAGAAAATAAGGCTAATGCAACATTTTAGAGGCAACACTTTTGAAAGGTGTTGCTTTTTTGATCAAATTAATTATGAAGCAACACTTTCAAAATAAATGTTGCATATTAAGATCTAGACCAACACTTTCTTTCAAATGTTGCAAAACTTATAGGAAACTGCAACACTTTTAAGAAGTGTTGTAGTTGTTAACGATCAAAGACAACACTTGGTGTAAAGTGTTGCTTAACTTGATTTTAACACTTACAAAAAAGGTGTGTTGGTTAAAACGTTAATTTAATTTAAAGTGTTGGACATTTTATCCAAAAATAACAACATTTTATTTAATGTAGCAGTTAAAAATGTTTACAAGCACCAATAGTCACGATATACCTAAGACCATATGTATGACATTGACATTTAAGGGTACAAACACCCCATAAAGCATTGTTCCTTAGATCCATGTTTTGGTAAAATTTTCATTGTGATTTACCACATGTAAATGAGTATATGATACTAATTTATATTAGCACTGTCATAACACAAACATTTTGGATAATTCGATTTAGAATAACACTTTAATGCATTATCGGAAGGATTTCAACTCATTTGACATGTTGCCCTTTAATCCAAGCTTTTTGATTTACGTGTTTGGCTTGTTAGAGAAAAGATAACACGTGTGACCCATTTATAAGTAAATGGGTAAATAATGCCACATCTGTGATGCGTAGTACTTTGTAGTTTGTAGTTGCACATATAAGCCAATCACTAAGGCCAATAATGCATCCGAATGTGGTGAAAAAGCATCATTGTTCACAAGTTTTCCATGAACAAAGTAACTTGCAGAATATCGAGCCTTGGTTTTAAATTGCGTGCGGCGATCCGTTGCGCTCAAGGTCCAAAAGACCGATGCGTGATGCGCGATGCGGTTGCGAGCGCATCACGGACGCGCGGCGATAGGTAATAAATAAAAAATATATAATATTTCTACTTAATTTACTCTACAAGTAAATGATTAAATATGGAATGTGACGTGCATAATGATATTACTTAACATTATAACACCAAATATGTGAACTTAATGGTTTGACCAGAAACAAAAAGTCAACTTAAATTATAAAAGTCCAAATTAAAACTGTTGCGCAGTGATGCGTCCATTGCGTCCGATGCGAGCAATACACTGTTGCGATGTGATGCATTCGCATTAGGCCGCATCCTGGAACAACCTCGCATCATGTTTCGCGTTGCGTTTTTTCAAACGCATCACTCTGATGCGTGATGCGAGCGCAACGATGCGCGCAATTTTAAACCAAGTATAGAGCTACAACCATACTGAACCCGCCAACACCAAGTTTGACTGCAAAGTGAAATACTCCGTAATATATAAATGAGTCGAATTAACATCTAATCCTCTTGATTGATTATTTGTTTTGCTAAATTGGTTTTTCTATTCTACACCAGTGAACTGAATGAAGTAAAACTTGTTACTCTTGTATCTAAAGCTTATAAACAAATTTAAGTAGCTGAGAAACCATATATAATGAGACTAGTTCAGGGGGAAAATGTAAACGAAGAGACATAACTGGAACTTACTTAATGCACACCCAATCGCGAGTAGGTAGATTCGAAACATTTGCAGATGAAGTCCCACTACGTCATGTGTTAAATCTTCAACCAAATCACCACTTATTTACGATAGATCTTGGTGGAAAAGCGGACTGAATCAGTCCAACACATTCATTATTTCATTACAATACATTACATATATACGGAGTACAATATAACGCACACGGAAGACATTCATAATAATATAATCGAGTGATATGTTTCTTGATAATAATCAAATTAGACGTTTCATCGAACACTTACTGGCATCCTGCGTACAATTATACAAATATGTAACAAAAAGAAACATGCAAAATTGCCTTTGAGCATATCAAAACTAATAAAGGAAACCAAATAATTTATACCAACCATCTTTCTTGTACGATTATCTCAACCAAAAGAAGGAAAGAAAAAAAAAGAGAGAAAAAAAAAAGAAAAAAGAAAAAAAGAACACTGAAAAAACTAAAATAATAATAATAATAATAATAATAACACACCTATAAATCTTTGACATGAAATCTCATATACAAAAATGAAGGAAGACAAACACATTCGTTTGTATTTAGTTTCCCGTACTTTTTTCGTTTTCGTTTCAATTTCTATTTTGGAAGGGGGAGAAAAAACATCAAATGAACACGTCAAAAAATAAATAAATAAATAAATAAAGCCTTTTGATGAGCTTTGGATACAGAGGGTGGGGAAACGTGGGGTCAATTCCTGAAAAATATGGCGGGAAAAATTAGCGGGTTGTGAAAATCTTTCCCTCCAAATTTACCTTTTTATAAGACTCATCAACACAGGGCTAAGCATTGGTCCGAAACTGAACCGAATCCACAAAAACCGAACCGACCTGGAATTGAAACCACTAATATATATATATATATATATATATATATATATATATATATATATATATATATATATATATATATATATATATATATATATATATATATATATATATATATATATAGAACCGAAACCGAACCAGATCGTTTCCGTTCGATTTTGTGTCATTACATAGTTTAGGTGTGTTTTTTTGTCGGTTTTGGGTCGAACCGAATCGAAACCAAAACTAAAGACAATTAATATATAGGGTTTGTTCGGTTTTGGTTCGGTCCGGTTCGGCTCAGTTTTCTAGTTCTGTGCTCAGCCCTACTCATCATTAATACCAACATTAACATACCGCTCACTTATAACACCACCCTTTTTATACCCACCATTTTTATTTTTCTTTTCCATTTTTTCAAACAAAATAATTCTTCATTCATTAAATTACAATACGAATAAATAAATAAATAAAATAAACAAGATTTGAAAAACATACGAAAATTATCTGAAAAAAAATAACGAAGATGACTAATTGGACTGATTTTTTTTCATAATTTCTTCTTTTTGCATGTTAATGAGGAGTGCTTGGTTATTCGGCAAACTGTCGTTGCTAATCGTGAGAAATTTTAACATCCCGACTTCGTACTCCGATTGAGCAGTTTTTCGTTTGAGTCGATACTCATTTTGCATAACATCCCCAAATTCCAATGGGTTATTTCCCGTTGTGCTCGACGTAATTTCGGATTTAGTTTTTGTAGAGGCACTTGGTATGCCGGGACGCCCGGGGGGGGGGGGGGGGGGGGGTCTTGGATTATCTCCGAATAGCTTGTCAAGTCTAGTGAGATCAATCGGATTAATGACCTAGGGCGCATCCCATTTGCCGTGTTTTTTCAAGATTTGCCACGCGTCTTCTTGAGAAAACGGTCTTCCTCCTTTTGTTTCATCACGAATGCAGTCCTAACACGATTAATAACATCAAGCTCATTTTCCTACTACGACCACCCAAGTGTTTGAAGTGTTCGTATACTTAGTTGAACTTTTGGCAATTATGGTTCAAACGTATGCCACTTACTCGTTAACATGTCCTTATTACGTTTTTGGAAATTAGATTGTTGAACTTGTGGAGAATCTTGTACCAAAACGAATTGTTGGTTTGGTAGACTCCAACTTTGTTATCCTCATAAACGGCAACGTAACACAAGGCTAATAACGTTCCCACTACGACCAACAAAATGTTTGAAATGTTCGTATACTCTGTTGAACTTTTGGCAATTATGGTTCAACGTATGCCACTTACTCGTCAACATGTCCTTATTACATTTTTGAAAATTATATTGTTGAACTTGTAGAGAATCTTGTACCAAAAAGAATCGTTGGTTTGGTTGGCTCCGACTTTATTATCCTTGGAAACGGCAACGTGACACAAAGCTAGCTAATAATGTTTCCTCTTACGGCAACCAACAAAAGGAACAACTTAAGGTTTTGGTTTCAGCTTCGGTTTCGGTTGTGGGTTTCGGGTCTTTTGCTCGTTTTCTGACTCTTTTTCCTTTTCTTTTGGTCTTTAGGGTTTCGGTTTCGAATGGTGGTTGTGATATTTGTGGTTGCACCCCCTTGCGTCCCAAAAAACCTTTACCTACGTACCAAAACCCAAGCAATGTGCATATATCTCAGTGAACTTTGGGACTAAACGCATGGTTATTTCTCCAAAAAGTATGTATCAGTTATTAAAGTGGACATTTATTATGTGATGAAAATATTATAGGAACAAGATGTCTAAATATATTCATAAAAACTTTAATTTGAAAACCGCTTTAGACTTTATTCAAAATAGAACGATGATGTAGTTAAAAATGACTTTTTCAAAATTGAGCAATGAAGTAGTTAAAAATGACTCAAGTGGTTTAAAAAAAAAAGTTCAAAAGGCTCTATTCTACCATAGTGAATGCAAGAAACCACAAAAATAACAAAGAATATGGAAATCGACAAACCCTCAAAGGGTGCTCAAACAGGATTTCAAAAGAAACACAATTCCTTTTCTATAAACTCACAACAACTCATATCAAATCAAAACTATAGAAACTAGAAGGGGGTTGAATAGTTTCACCGTTTTTATTTACGTTTTAAAAATTTTCATTTTACAAGTTTGTTTCATAAAACCTTCCGACTTGATCTTTATGTGACATCAACTTGTCAACAAATAAACACAACAATAAGTAAGTAAGAAATATAGGGAAAGAAACGATCAAACCGGGACATAGAGATTTATAGTGGTCCGGCTACGAAGCTCACTCTTCGCCCTACTCCATTCCTTGAGTCTCACACTCAAGAGTTTCACAGACACTAAATCAACACACTCCCTTATGGCGGAACAAACCTTACACAAGCTTACACCAAGTTTAACAACACTACGCGAAAATGTCGAGTCCTAATCCTAGCTAGAACCAATCTACACCAAAGCCCACGTGGCTACACACCTTTAACATAAACACAAATAATAAAAAATTGACTGCGACAATCATAAATTATCGTTTTTACCCTTCAATTTTTTTAACTAATCAAACACGTGACTTCCCATGTTAACCAAAGAAGCGGTGGCTAAGCCAGAGATTGAACATGCCCTACATCATTCTCTTGAGAAAAAAACCTCGCCCTTAAGTCATGTCTTTCCAAGCCTCGAACTCTGAAACTTTCTAACCCCTATCTGTTTCTTTACCATGACTTCTCCAAAGAGATTCATGTTCCATCATGCCCTAACCATTCGACAAGATCATCTAGGTGAAGTGACAACATCTTCAATCACATAACCGTTGCCTCATTCGGTGACTCTACGGTTGGTTTGTTATTAGAATCTGTCTGAAATTTCTTCACTTGTTTAAGGAGGTCTTCATTCTCAGTAGTCATTGTTGGTTTGATGTGTCTTTCCTCAACTGGCGAATCTACAAATTACATAACCATGAAGTCTTCCACTACACAACTTTTTCGAATAAGTATAGCCATTTATACCGGATTTAGGGGGTGTTTATTTTTAATGTTAACGAGTCTTAGTTGGTAGACAGTGGTGGGGTCACACATATATTAATGTTTCTTTATCTGTTAAATAGTCTGTATGGCCAAAGAATGCTAAGGGTGCTCCTCCCTAATAAATGGAAGCAAAAGAAACGGGCCCACATACTTAATTCAGAAAATAAAAGAAACACGCCCTTAAGTAAGAGAGTTAGCAACTTTGGACAATAATAACTTTTGATTCACAAGTCTAATCGCATATCCGAATGGTGAGATTCTAGAATTGTGAGTTTTGTACAACATTGCAAAAAATCACAACGATCCAACGGTTAACGAATATGTGCAGTTAATTTTCACACGGTTGTTCATAATATGACGAACCGAAACAATTTTTTTTTTACATATGCTTTTAACATATCTATAATACTAAAGCCTAAATCCCAAATAGCCAGACTCAAATACGAAGCCCAAGTAGGAATTAAGTTTTGAAATAACGAGGCTAAAGAAGGAAATAGTCTAAATAGTAGAAATTCAAGGGCAAATATGTAAATCTCTCAAATGCTTTTAAAAATGGCGTCACGCCTTACTAAAAGGCGCGCATTTTGGCTCCTTTTCTCGCCTTATCCCACGTTACGCCTAGAACCGCTGCCAATGTCTATTTCGTGGCGGCAAAGCTACGTCTCGCGCTTTTTAGAACAATGGTGAATATTATTAGAAGTCTAGCAATTGGATTCATGGTTAAGTTTCGTGTATGGACTATGATTAAGTAAAAAGACAAATAATAACTTCACCAGAATTATTATTTTTTAAAAGATATTTCACACAATTATTATTTTTTAAAAGATATTTCACACAATGACGTGAAATGCTTACTTGTCGCATTATTTCCGTTCTTCTAATTATATCTCTTACGTGCATCCACAAATTAAGATGACACCTCATTATATGATTTTTTTGCAAAGTTTATGTGATTGTACTAATAACATTGATCTAATTTTAGCTTTTTTACGTTAACCAAAAAGAAAAAGAAATTAACAATAACTGCTGCGCCCTCCAATTCTACCGCAAAAACTGGTCCACTTCATTCATCAAAAAACTGTAAAGCAACCTTCCATTGCCCCTACACTGACTCGCATTTGTTAACCATTAATTCTTTTAATCGAGACACCCTCGTGACCAAGCATCATCATTGTCGCCATCACAAATAAAACGGTAAAACTTTTCTTAATCTATTTAATTATCTATATTGGCATATTGGAATTTCCTTATTTATGGATATTTGCATACCAATGTTACGAAATCATATTTAATTGTGTAGATAGAAGTAGTTCAAGAATGATTATTATTACTTTAGTATTACTGGGCAGTTTCTTCCCGTATTTGACTTGCAGTTGGTTTCAACATCCTCTCGGTTCTATTAGTGCCTAAATTTGAGAATCTGATTTTTAATTTGATAACTTTTTGGGCTAGGGCTTGATTGTGGCTTGTAAGATTACATAAGAAATTAGGACCTCCTCGATATAGATATTACTTTCTAATAATAAAAGATCATATTGTTCAGAGGATTTCTTTGTCATGCCTTCCCAATTGCACCAGATAACTATGTGATAGATCCTATAAAGGATGGTATGTATTATGTAGTGAATATGTTGGTGACTTGTATTGGTACAAGCCTATTGAAAATGCTGGTGACTCATACTGATGCAAATCTATAGGAGCATGTGGGGATACAACATTAGATTGAAGAATCAAGCTAAATGTAATCCAGAAAATGAGTTTGGAAGTTCATTAGCTTATGGAATACATGTCCTTGGATGTGTTTATATTTCCAATGATGTATGAACAGAATCATTGTTTAATTGCAAGGTGTCGGTGAAAGACTGAAAAAACAGAAACTAGAAAGGATCATTCTAAGTAATATTTCACTTTATTAATATTTATTAGACTATTAGCTGTTTTTAAATTGGCTGAACTATTTTTCATGCCTAATAATCAAGGAAAACATGAAGAAGTACAAGGCTCCAGAATTTGGAAGTGAACCTAGATCCTCCTTTGGTGGCTGTGATGACCAATGGACACCGTAGACTTTATGGTAGTAGTGTTACTAGTATGTTGATAGAGGAGGTGAATGGGGGTGAGAAACTGAAGACCAGTGTGACCAGTTAGTTGAAGTCGCGGTGCAAAGACTTATAAAAAAAGTTACTGCATAGAGTTGTTCCAGAGTTTTTAACATGAGTTATCTTCTAAGTTTGTTACAGGTACATATTCATCAGCCTTATTCTATTCGATACTTCAGCTTGCAATAGTATAAGTAACTTTCACATCTGGCTTTAGTTTGACAATGAAGATAAGATGCAGCTCTTTGAACTCATTTATGAGTTGAAATTAGTTGCATGCTGATTTTCAGAATTGTGAATAAGAAAATTAGATGGGACCATATGGTTATAAAATTTAACCGTCTTAAAATCCCATCCGGAAATTTACTCGAAGCTACATGTATGCTTGAATAGATGGTTACTTCATTGATCACACTATAACACTATAATTCGGTTAAACTAAAAGCCGTGTCTTTGTGGCCATGAAGATTAGATTAACTAAGGCATCTTCCCTATAATGTAGTAAATGTACTCGACAAATATAGAAAAGGATCTTGTCCCCAATTATGTGTACTAATGAGCAGGTCAACAAAGCGAAACCCGACCACATAGACATGAGCTTCTTTTGACGAGTTAGGCAGCACAATATTTTGGTGACCTATAGCTGTTAGTAGTATATAAACAGTAATATGAAGTTTCCTAAAGAACCAACCTCGCCTGACTGCTAGCTATATCGACCATTTTTTAAAATGATGTCTAAGTCTAAACCAAGTTTTACTCAACCTATAACTTGAGTACACCCGACCTACTCATTTTTAACCTCTAATTTTCACCATGTATGCCATTGAATACGCATCAGGTGTATCGTACATCTTGATTTTAGTATGAATATATTTAATGATGCTGCATTTAGAACATCAATAATTTAGAATTGAAATTTCCATTGTGCACTCTTTGGATATTAAGATTCGACAATAAACCTTCTTTAGCTACTGTTTCTTAATTTTCTATCTATGATGTTGCTATCCGGTCTAGTGATTAATTTTGGTGCTGATGGCATAAATACAAAGGAATTTCTATTGGATATAACAAAGATCGTTATTGTTGAATACGATTGTCTTCACAATGGTAGCTAACCTTTCTTTCACATACTGAAGAAAAATACTAACCGTATTCTTTATCTGTTTATATGTGCCAGTGACAGCTCCAGCTACATTATTTTGACGTATGGAAAGCCGCGAGTGGTGATTTACAAAGATGAAGTCAAGATTTGGCAATTCGATAACTCCCCCTTTGTTGTATAGACAGTAAATTTTAGTAATGTTACATAGGACAAATTTGTCAAATTACAATACCGTATTATCTTGTATTTTGTTTGTTGCTAAATTGAAAATTATTAATGTATAAGACTTTCGGAACAAATGCGTATCATCGTATGTTCCGTTGTGAAATAAAAGTGTTGCAAATTATTTAAAAATAGATGTTGCCTTATATGGTGGAAACCAAGTAAAAAGTGTCGCACTTAGAAGTATCAGGTGTTGCATATGTAGCCGAAGTAATTAAATAGTGCCGCATTTGTGTTAAAAAAAATGTTACATTTGATTGTAAGGAATGTTGCACTTGAGTATAGAAAGTGTTGCATTTCTATATAAAAATTGTTGCATTTGAATGTAAAAAGTGTCGTGCTAGAATAGTAAAGTGTTGCCCTTGAGTATATAAGTGTTGTCTTTGAGCATAAAAAGTGTTGTATTTGAGTATAAAAAGTGTTGTACGTTAATGTGCACACTTTCTAAAGATTTGCAACACATACCGACAGTGTTGCATATTCCAACAAAAAGTGTTGCTTATACCTAAGGCGACGTTACATAACGTAGCACTCGTTAAAATGTCGCTTTTGCCATAATGCAACATTTTAAAGACATAATATAACACTTTAGCGGTGTTGCATTAGTTTCATTTTGTAGTAGTGCATCCACTAACCATGGACCATTCTCTAGAACATAATTCAACCCTTCATCAGATTTAAACTTAATAAAGTGAAGACCACTCTCATTGACTAAAATTTCATCAACCTGATATGGCCTCCACATCCTTCTAAGATGCCCTGATATCTCCCTATAGCTCATATTCACACCCACAAAATACCCCACTAAAGTCATGCACCAATTCTTGCTACCCATCTCAATTACCGGATCCATATCAACCACTTTTCTACCAAACTCATTCACTCTTAAAGGTATTTCAGACAATTTATTTCCCAATCCTCCAATAGTACCCTGAAAAGCATTAATAAAAGACACTGGTTTCTTTCCATCCACACTATCTATCATTTCAGTATCCTTACCAATCAAATTACCACCACCATTGCTACCACTTTCTTTACCAACAACTTCACTTAAACTAGGCCATTTACTCCCACTATTCTCACCACTCTTACTAGCCAAATTCCCATTATTCAAACGAGCCTTACCAACATTACTAGTACTACCAACATTCTTCAAACCAGGGTTAAGTATTGGGTTTTCATGAACAGGAACTGGTATTTCAGAAGGAACATAACTAGTCTTACAAACATTGTTTTCAATATTCTTAACCATATCATTAACAATACCATTTCCCACATTAACAGCCCCCTGCTTTAGAGAACTACCTTGCACTCCAACCATAGAACTCATACCAATATTATTACCCTTAGACCCATCATTACCCTGCCCATTTACAACCTTCATACCCTGACTACCCACCCCTGTATCAGACTCCATAGCAACCTTCTTCAAGCTTTGAGACCCACTAACAAACTCACCCTCAGTACCTTCCTCCTTAACCTCCAACTCCTCATCATTAGCTTCCATATCTTCAGTACCATCATCCCCATACTCTAAACCATCCATTTCTTTCATTAATTTCCTATTCCTAGCACTACCCTTCTTAGAACCCTTCTTAGACACCTTCGAAATCACATTAAAACCCTTCATAGCTATTTTAACATCACTAATAGAATTCCTCGTAGTTTTTTTGGGACGAACAACATCATTCAACTGAATAGGGGGAGGTACGAGATTAGGGTTTTTGGGATCTGGTTCATTCATGGTGGAATTGATGTAAGGTGGACACGAAATCAGTAAACGAAACTACATAATCAAAGGTTTGATTAGCAGAAATGAAATTGGGGAAAAGGATGGATGAAATGTTATGAAACGAGCGGATAACAGAAAAAACTAAAATATGAATGGTATTAAATGGAGAGATCTGGTTACTGTATCAAGGGGATTATTATATCAAAACATAGATCTTGAACAGTAGATTCATAATCTAAAAACAATAATAAAATTCAATGGTTGGATTAAAAATAGATGATGAATTACTTAATAAAATTGCTTAGAGTTTTTAGGGTTTTTAGAGAGAGAAAGTAAACTTTATACTATTTTTGTAATATACATAACATTTTGTGAACTTTATACATTTTTTGCAAAAATTAATTTTAGTTAACTTTTACACAATGTTTATGTATATTATACTAATTTTCTGAATTTTATTCACATTATTTTGAATTTATACCAATTATTGAAGTGTGCATTATTTAAGTGAGTTATTTTCAAGTTTCGTACTCATGTACTTAGTTCTCAAAATTGAGGTTTACTTGAGCAATTATGATATATTTGACTAAACTCTCTCGATCAATTCCGAATATAGAAGATACAAATATCATTTTTCTTATCTCAAACCAAACATATTAAACAAAACTAAGGGGAGACCGCAACACCGCAACAACACATGACCGAAAAAGACAACTATTGTGGCTAACGGGTGTCATTTTTGAAGGTTGAAAATTTTACTTCATGAAGAAACTAAGCTATATAGGTAAACCAACTAAATTACTATAACTCAAACATAAGCCCAATAGATCTAAGTAAATTTTTTAGCAACCTATTATCGGATGTTTAAAGTCAATTATATTAAGAATCAATTCTCAAAAACTAAGACGTATTTAAATTTTATGAACACACCGAAAAACCAATACTGTAGCCTCTTTTATGGAATTCACTAGCTATTTTATAAGCATTACACCGTTTAAGCAAATTATATACCTTGCTAGTGATATTAATGCAACTTTTTTGCCTGATGCAAATTTGTGAACTTTATACTATTTTTGTAATATACATAACATTTTGTGAACTTTATACATTTTTTGCAAAAATTAATTTTAGTTAACTTTTACACAATGTTTATGTATATTATACTAATTTTGTGAATTTTATTCACATTATTTTGAATTTATACCCATTATTCAAGTGTGCATTATTTAAGTGAGTTATTTTCAAGTTTCGTACTCATGTACTTAGTTCTCAAAATTGAGGTTTACTTGAGCAATTAAGATATATGTGACTAAACTCTCTCGATCAATTCCGAATATAGAAGATACAAATATCATTTTTCTTATCTCAAACCAAACATATTAAACAAAACTAAGGGGAGACCACAACACCGCAACAACACATGACCGAAAAAGACAACTATTGTGCGTAACGGGTGTCATTTTTGAAGGTTGAAAATTTTACTTCATGGAGAAACTAAGCTATATATGTAAACCAACTACATTACTATAACACAAACATAAGCCCAATAGATCTAAGTAAATTTTTTAGCAACGTTTTATCGGATGTTTAAAGTCAATTATATTAAGAATCAATTCTCAAAAACTAAGACGTATTTAAATTTTATGAACACACCGAAAAACCAATACTGTACCCTCTTTTATGGAATTCACTAGCTATTTTATTAGCAGTACACTGTTCAAGCAAATTATATACCTTGATAGTGATATTAATGCAATTTTTTTGCATGATGCAAATTTGTGAACTTTATACTATTTTTTCTAATATATATAACATTTTGTGAACTTTATACATTTCGTGCAAAAATTAATTTTAGTTAACTTTTACACAATGTTTATGTATATTATACTAATTTTGTGAATTTTATTCACATTATTTTGAATTTTTACGCATTATTGAAGTGTGCATTATTTAAGTGAGTTATTTTCCTGTTTCGTACTCATGTACTTAGTTCTCAAAATTGAGGTTTACTTGAGCAATTATGATATATGTGACTAAACTCTCTCGATTAATTCCGAATATAGAAGATACAAATATCATTTTTCTTATCTCAAACCAAACATATTAAACAAAACTAAGGGGAGACCGCAACACCACAACAACACATGACCGAAAAAGACAACTATTGTGCCTAACGGGTGTCATTTTTGAATGTTGAAAATTTTACTTCATGAAGAAACTAAGCTATATATGTAAACCAACTACATTACTATAACACAAACATAAGCCCAATAGATCTAAGTAAAAATTTTAGCAATCTATTATCGGATGTTTAAAGTCAATTATATTAAGAATCAATTCTCAAAAACTAAGACGTATTTAAATTTTATGAACACACCGAAAAACCAATACTGTACCTTCTTTTATGGAATTCACTAGCTATTTTATTAGCATTACACCGTTTAAGCAAATTATATACCTTGATAGTGATATTAATGCAGCTTTTTTGCATGATGCAAATTTGTGAACTTTATACTATTTTTTCTAATATATATAACATTTTGTGAACTTTATACATTTCTTGCAAAAATTAATTTTAGTTAACTTTTACACAATGTTTATGTATATTATACTAATTTTGTGAATTTTATTCACATTATTTTGAATTTATACCCATTATTGAAGTGTGCATTATTTAAGTGAGTTATTTTCAAGTTTCGTACTCATGTACTTAGTTCTCAAAATTGAGGTTTACTTGAGCAATTATGATATATGTGACTAAACTCTCTCGATCAATTCCGAATATAGAAGATACAAATATCATTTTTCTTATATCAAACCAAACATATTAAACAAAACTAAGGGGAGACCGCAACACCGCAACAACACATGACCGAAAAAGACAACTATTGTGCCTAACGGGTGTCATTTTTGAAGGTTGAAAATTTTACTTCATGAAGAAACTAAGCTATATATGTAAACTAACTACATTACTATAACACAAACATAAGCCCAATAGATCTAAGTAAATTTTTTAGCAATCTATTATCGGATGTTTAAAGTCAATTATATTAAGAATCAATTTTCAAAAACTAAGACGTATTTAAATTTTATGAACACACCGAAAAACCAATACTGTACCCTCTTTTATAGAATTCACTAGCTATTTTATAAGCATTACACCGTTTAAGCAAATTATATACCTTGATAGTGATATTAATGCAACTTTTTTGCATGATGCAAATTTGTGAACTTTATACTATTTTTGTAATATATATAACATTTTGTGAACTTTATACATTTTTTGCAAAAATTAATTTTAGTTAACTTTTACACAATGTTTATGTATATTATACTAATTTTGTGAATTTTATTCACATTATTTTGAATTTATGCCCATTATTGAAGTGTGCATTATTTAAGTGAGTTATTTTCAAGTTTCGTACTCATGTACTTAGTTCTCAAAATTGAGGTTTACTTGAGCAATTATGATATATGTGACTAAACTCTCTCGATCAATTCCGAATATAGAAGATACAAATATCATTTTTCTTATCTCAAACCAAACCTATTAAACAAAACTAAGGAGAGACCGCAACACCGCAACAACACATGACCGAAAAAGACAACTATTGTGCCTAACGGGTGTCGTTTTTGAAGGTTGAAAATTTTACTTCAGGAAGAAACTAAGCTATATATGTAAACCAACTACATTACTATAACTCAAACATAAGCCCAATAGATCTAAGTAAATTTTTTAGCAACCTATTATCGGATGTTTAAAGTCAATTATATTAAGAATCAATTCTCAAAAACTAAGACGTATTTAAATTTTATGAACACACCGAAAAACCAATACTGTACCCTCTTTTATGGAATTCACTAGCAATTTTATAAGCATTACACCATTTAAGCAAATTATATACCTTGATATTGATATTAATGCAACTTTTTTGCATGATGCAAATTTGTGAACTTTATACTATTTTTGTAATATATATAACATTTTGTGAACTTTATACATTTTTTGCAAAAATTAATTTTAGTTAACTTTTACACAGTGTTTATGTTTATTATACTAATTTTGTGAATTTTATTAACATTATTTTGAATTTATACCCATTATTGAAGTGTGCATTATTTAAGTGAGTTGTTTTCAAGTTTCGTACTCATGTACTTAGTTCTCAAAATTGAGGTTTACTTGAGCAATTATGATATATGTGACTAAACTCTCTCGATCAATTCCGAATATAGAAGATACAAATATCATTTTTCTTATCTCAAACCAAACCTATTAAACAAAACTAAGGAGAGACCGCAACACCGCAACAACACATGACCGAAAAAGACAACTATTGTGCCTAACGGGTGTCGTTTTTGAAGGTTGAAAATTTTACTTCAGGAAGAAACTAAGCAATATATGTAAACCAACTACATTACTATAACTCAAACATAAGCCCAATAGATCTAAGTAAATTTTTTAGCAACCTATTATCGGATGTTTAAAGTCAATTATATTAAGAATCAATTCTCAAAAACTAAGACGTATTTAAATTTTATGAACACACCGAAAAACCAATACTGTACCTTCTTTTATGGAATTCACTAGCTATTTTATTAGCATTACACTGTTTAAGCAAATTATATACCTTGATAGTGATATTAATGCAACTTTTTTGCATGATGCAAATTTGTGAACTTTATACTATTTTTTCTAATATATATAACATTTTGTGAACTTTATACATTTCTTGCAAAAATTAATTTTAGTTAACTTTTACACAATGTTTATGTATATTATACTAATTTTGTGAATTTTATTCACATTATTTTGAATTTATACCCATTATTGAAGTGTGCATTATTTAAGTGAGTTATTTTCAAGTTTCGTACTCATGTACTTAGTTCTCAAAATTGAGGTTTACTTGAGCAATTATGATATATGTGACTAAACTCTCTCGATCAATTCCGAATATAGAAGATACAAATATCATTTTTCTTATATCAAACCAAACATATTAAACAAAACTAAGGGGAGACCGCAACACCGCAACAACACATGACCGAAAAAGACAACTATTGTGCCTAACGGGTGTCATTTTTGAAGGTTGAAAATTTTACTTCATGAAGAAACTAAGCTATATATGTAAACTAACTACATTACTATAACACAAACATAAGCCCAATAGATCTAAGTAAATTTTTTAGCAACCTATTATCGGATGTTTAAAGTCAATTATATTAAGAATCAATTTTCAAAAACTAAGACGTATTTAAATTTTATGAACACACCGAAAAACCAATACTGTACCCTCTTTTATAGAATTCACTAGTTATTTTATAAGCATTACACCGTTTAAGCAAATTATATACCTTGATAGTGATATTAATGCAACTTTTTTGCATGATGCAAATTTGTGAACTTTATACTATTTTTTCTAATATATATAACATTTTGTGAACTTTATACATTTCTTGCAAAAATTAATTTTAGTTAACTTTTACACAATGTTTATGTATATTATACTAATTTTGTGAATTTTATTCACATTATTTTGAATTTATACCCATTATTGAAGTGTGCATTATTTAAGTGAGTTATTTTCAAGTTTCGTACTCATGTACTTAGTTCTCAAAATTGAGGTTTACTTGAGCAATTATGATATATGTGACTAAACTCTCTCGATCAATTCCGAATATAGAAGATACAAATATCATTTTTCTTATATCAAACCAAACATATTAAACAAAACTAAGGGGAGACCGCAACACCGCAACAACACATGACCGAAAAAGACAACTATTGTGCCTAACGGGTGTCATTTTTGAAGGTTGAAAATTTTACTTCATGAAGAAACTAAGCTATATATGTAAACTAACTACATTACTATAACACAAACATAAGCCCAATAGATCTAAGTAAATTTTTTAGCAACCTATTATCGGATGTTTAAAGTCAATTATATTAAGAATCAATTTTCAAAAACTAAGACGTATTTAAATTTTATGAACACACCGAAAAACCAATACTGTACCCTCTTTTATAGAATTCACTAGCAATTTTATAAGCATTACACCGTTTAAGCAAATTATATACCTTGATAGTGATATTAATGCAACTTTTTTGCATGATGCAAATTTGTGAACTTTATACTATTTTTGTAATATACATAACATTTTGTGAACTTTATACATTTTTTGCAAAAATTAATTTTAGTTAACTTTTACACAGTGTTTATGTTTATTATACTAATTTTGTGAATTTTATTAACATTATTTTGAATTTATACCCATTATTGAAGTGTGCATTATTTAAGTGAGTTATTTTCAAGTTTCGTACTCATGTACTTAGTTCTCAAAATTGAGGTTTACTTGAGCAATTATGATATATGTGACTAAACTCTCTCGATCAATTCCGAATATAGAAGATACAAATATCATTTTTCTTATCTCAAACCAAACATATTAAACAAAACTAAGGGGAGACCGCAACACCGCAACAACACATGACCGAAAAAGACAACTATTGTGCCTAACGGGTGTCATTTTTGAAGGTTGAAAATTTTACTTCATGAAGAAACTAAGCTATATATGTAAACTAACTACATTACTATAACACAAACATAAGCCCAATAGATCTAAGTAAATTTTTTAGCAACCTATTATCGGATGTTTAAAGTCAATTATATTAAGAATCAATTTTCAAAAACTAAGACGTATTTAAATTTTATGAACACACCGAAAAACCAATACTGTACCCTCTTTTATAGAATTCACTAGTTATTTTATAAGCATTACACCGTTTAAGCAAATTATATACCTTGATAGTGATATTAATGCAACTTTTTTGCATGATGCAAATTTGTGAACTTTATACTATTTTTTCTAATATATATAACATTTTGTGAACTTTATACATTTCTTGCAAAAATTAATTTTAGTTAACTTTTACACAATGTTTATGTATATTATACTAATTTTGTGAATTTTATTCACATTATTTTGAATTTATACCCATTATTGAAGTGTGCATTATTTAAGTGAGTTATTTTCAAGTTTCGTACTCATGTACTTAGTTCTCAAAATTGAGGTTTACTTGAGCAATTATGATATATGTGACTAAACTCTCTCGATCAATTCCGAATATAGAAGATACAAATATCATTTTTCTTATATCAAACCAAACATATTAAACAAAACTAAGGGGAGACCGCAACACCGCAACAACACATGACCGAAAAAGACAACTATTGTGCCTAACGGGTGTCATTTTTGAAGGTTGAAAATTTTACTTCATGAAGAAACTAAGCTATATATGTAAACTAACTACATTACTATAACACAAACATAAGCCCAATAGATCTAAGTAAATTTTTTAGCAACCTATTATCGGATGTTTAAAGTCAATTATATTAAGAATCAATTTTCAAAAACTAAGACGTATTTAAATTTTATGAACACACCGAAAAACCAATACTGTACCCTCTTTTATAGAATTCACTAGCAATTTTATAAGCATTACACCGTTTAAGCAAATTATATACCTTGATAGTGATATTAATGCAACTTTTTTGCATGATGCAAATTTGTGAACTTTATACTATTTTTGTAATATACATAACATTTTGTGAACTTTATACATTTTTTGCAAAAATTAATTTTAGTTAACTTTTACACAGTGTTTATGTTTATTATACTAATTTTGTGAATTTTATTAACATTATTTTGAATTTATACCCATTATTGAAGTGTGCATTATTTAAGTGAGTTATTTTCAAGTTTCGTACTCATGTACTTAGTTCTCAAAATTGAGGTTTACTTGAGCAATTATGATATATGTGACTAAACTCTCTCGATCAATTCCGAATATAGAAGATACAAATATCATTTTTCTTATCTCAAACCAAACCTATTAAACAAAACTAAGGAGAGACCGCAACACCGCAACAACACATGACCGAAAAAGACAACTATTGTGCCTAACGGGTGTCGTTTTTGAAGGTTGAAAATTTTACTTCAGGAAGAAACTAAGCAATATATGTAAACCAACTACATTACTATAACTCAAACATAAGCCCAATAGATCTAAGTAAATTTTTTAGCAACCTATTATCGGATGTTTAAAGTCAATTATATTAAGAATCAATTCTCAAAAACTAAGACGTATTTAAATTTTATGAACACACCGAAAAACCAATACTGTACCTTCTTTTATGGAATTCACTAGCTATTTTATTAGCATTACACCGTTTAAGCAAATTATATACCTTGATAGTGATATTAATGCAACTTTTTTGCATGATGCAAATTTGTGAACTTTATACTATTTTTTCTAATATATATAACATTTTGTGAACTTTATACATTTCTTGCAAAAATTAATTTTAGTTAACTTTTACACAATGTTTATGTATATTATACTAATTTTGTGAATTTTATTCACATTATTTTGAATTTATACCCATTATTGAAGTGTGCATTATTTAAGTGAGTTATTTTCAAGTTTCGTACTCATGTACTTAGTTCTCAAAATTGAGGTTTACTTGAGCAATTATGATATATGTGACTAAACTCTCTCGATCAATTCCGAATATAGAAGATACAAATATCATTTTTCTTATATCAAACCAAACATATTAAACAAAACTAAGGGGAGACCGCAACACCGCAACAACACATGACCGAAAAAGACAACTATTGTGCCTAACGGGTGTCATTTTTGAAGGTTGAAAATTTTACTTCATGAAGAAACTAAGCTATATATGTAAACTAACTACATTACTATAACACAAACATAAGCCCAATAGATCTAAGTAAATTTTTTAGCAACCTATTATCGGATGTTTAAAGTCAATTATATTAAGAATCAATTTTCAAAAACTAAGACGTATTTAAATTTTATGAACACACCGAAAAACCAATACTGTACCCTCTTTTATAGAATTCACTAGTTATTTTATAAGCATTACACCGTTTAAGCAAATTATATACCTTGATAGTGATATTAATGCAACTTTTTTGCATGATGCAAATTTGTGAACTTTATACTATTTTTTCTAATATATATAACATTTTGTGAACTTTATACATTTCTTGCAAAAATTAATTTTAGTTAACTTTTACACAATGTTTATGTATATTATACTAATTTTGTGAATTTTATTCACATTATTTTGAATTTATACCCATTATTGAAGTGTGCATTATTTAAGTGAGTTATTTTCAAGTTTCGTACTCATGTACTTAGTTCTCAAAATTGAGGTTTACTTGAGCAATTATGATATATGTGACTAAACTCTCTCGATCAATTCCGAATATAGAAGATACAAATATCATTTTTCTTATATCAAACCAAACATATTAAACAAAACTAAGGGGAGACCGCAACACCGCAACAACACATGACCGAAAAAGACAACTATTGTGCCTAACGGGTGTCATTTTTGAAGGTTGAAAATTTTACTTCATGAAGAAACTAAGCTATATATGTAAACTAACTACATTACTATAACACAAACATAAGCCCAATAGATCTAAGTAAATTTTTTAGCAACCTATTATCGGATGTTTAAAGTCAATTATATTAAGAATCAATTTTCAAAAACTAAGACGTATTTAAATTTTATGAACACACCGAAAAACCAATACTGTACCCTCTTTTATAGAATTCACTAGTTATTTTATAAGCATTACACCGTTTAAGCAAATTATATACCTTGATAGTGATATTAATGCAACTTTTTTGCATGATGCAAATTTGTGAACTTTATACTATTTTTTCTAATATATATAACATTTTGTGAACTTTATACATTTCTTGCAAAAATTAATTTTAGTTAACTTTTACACAATGTTTATGTATATTATACTAATTTTGTGAATTTTATTCACATTATTTTGAATTTATACCCATTATTGAAGTGTGCATTATTTAAGTGAGTTATTTTCAAGTTTCGTACTCATGTACTTAGTTCTCAAAATTGAGGTTTACTTGAGCAATTATGATATATGTGACTAAACTCTCTCGATCAATTCCGAATATAGAAGATACAAATATCATTTTTCTTATATCAAACCAAACATATTAAACAAAACTAAGGGGAGACCGCAACACCGCAACAACACATGACCGAAAAAGACAACTATTGTGCCTAACGGGTGTCATTTTTGAAGGTTGAAAATTTTACTTCATGAAGAAACTAAGCTATATATGTAAACTAACTACATTACTATAACACAAACATAAGCCCAATAGATCTAAGTAAATTTTTTAGCAACCTATTATCGGATGTTTAAAGTCAATTATATTAAGAATCAATTTTCAAAAACTAAGACGTATTTAAATTTTATGAACACACCGAAAAACCAATACTGTACCCTCTTTTATAGAATTCACTAGTTATTTTATAAGCATTACACCGTTTAAGCAAATTATATACCTTGATAGTGATATTAATGCAACTTTTTTGCATGATGCAAATTTGTGAACTTTATACTATTTTTTCTAATATATATAACATTTTGTGAACTTTATACATTTCTTGCAAAAATTAATTTTAGTTAACTTTTACACAATGTTTATGTATATTATACTAATCTTGTGAATTTTATTCACATTATTTTGAATTTATACCCATTATTGAAGTGTGCATTATTTAAGTGAGTTATTTTCAAGTTTCGTACTCATGTACTTAGTTCTCAAAATTGAGGTTTACTTGAGCAATTATGATATATGTGACTAAACTCTCTCGATCAATTCCGAATATAGAAGATACAAATATCATTTTTCTTATATCAAACCAAACATATTAAACAAAACTAAGGGGAGACCGCAACACCGCAACAACACATGACCGAAAAAGACAACTATTGTGCCTAACGGGTGTCATTTTTGAAGGTTGAAAATTTTACTTCATGAAGAAACTAAGCTATATATGTAAACTAACTACATTACTATAACACAAACATAAGCCCAATAGATCTAAGTAAATTTTTTAGCAATCTATTATCGGATGTTTAAAGTCAATTATATTAAGAATCAATTTTCAAAAACTAAGACGTATTTAAATTTTATGAACACACCGAAAAACCAATACTGTACCCTCTTTTATAGAATTCACTAGCTATTTTATAAGCATTACACCGTTTAAGCAAATTATATACCTTGATAGTGATATTATTGCAACTTTTTTGCATGATGCAAATTTGTGAACTTTATACTATTTTTGTAATATATATAACATTTTGTGAACTTTATACATTTTTTGCAAAAATTAATTTTAGTTAACTTTTACACAATGTTTATGTATATTATACTAATTTTGTGAATTTTATTCACATTATTTTGAATTTATGCCCGTTATTGAAGTGTGCATTATTTAAGTGAGTTATTTTCAAGTTTCGTACTCATGTACTTAGTTCTCAAAATTGAGGTTTACTTGAGCAATCATGATATATGTGACTAAACTCTCTCGATCAATTCCGAATATAGAAGATACAAATATCATTTTTCTTATCTCAAACCAAACCTATTAAACAAAACTAAGGAGAGACCGCAACACCGCAACAACACATGACCGAAAAAGACAACTATTGTGCCTAACGGGTGTCGTTTTTGAAGGTTGAAAATTTTACTTCAGGAAGAAACTAAGCTATACATTTAAACCAACTACATTACTATAACTCAAACATAAGCCCAATAGATCTAAGTAAAATTTTTAGCAACCTATTATCGGATGTTTAAAGTCAATTATATTAAGAATCAATTCTCAAAAACTAAGACGTATTTAAATTTTATGAACACACCGAAAAACCAATACTGTACCCTCTTTTATGGAATTCACTAGCAATTTTATAAGCATTACACCATTTAAGCAAATTATATACCTTGATATTGATATTAATGCAACTTTTTTGCATGATGCAAATTTGTGAACTTTATACTATTTTTGTAATATATATAACATTTTGTGAACTTTATACATTTTTTGCAAAAATTAATTTTAGTTAACTTTTACACAGTGTTTATGTTTATTATACTAATTTTGTGAATTTTATTAACATTATTTTGAATTTATACCCATTATTGAAGTGTGCATTATTTAAGTGAGTTATTTTCAAGTTTCGTACTCATGTACTTAGTTCTCAAAATTGAGGTTTACCTGAGCAATTATGATATATGTGACTAAACTCTCTCGATCAATTCCGAATATAGAAGATACAAATATCATTTTTCTTATCTCAAACCAAACATATTAAACAAAACTAAGGGGAGACCGCAACACCGCAACAACACATGACTGAAAAAGACAACTATTGTGCCTAACGGGTGTCATTTTTGAAGGTTGAAAATTTTACTTCATGAAGAAACTAAGCTATATATGTAAACCAACTAAATTACTATAACACAAACATAAGCCCAATATATCTAAGTAAATTTTTTAGCAACCTATTATCGGATGTTTAAAGTCAATTATATTAAGAATCAATTCTCAAAAACTAAGACGTATTTAAATTTTATGAACACACCGAAAAACCAATACTGTACCCTCTTTTATGGAATTCACTAGCTATTTTATAAGCATTACACCGTTTAAGCAAATTATATACCTTGATAGTGATATTAATGCAACTTTTTTGCATGATGCAAATTTGTGAACTTTATACTATTTATGTAGTATACATAACATTTTGGGAACTTTATACATTTTTTGCAAAAATTAATTTTAGTTAACTTTTACACAATGTTTATGTATATTATACTATTTCGTGACTTTTATTCACATTATTTTGAATTTATACACATTATTGAAGTGTGCATTAATTCAGTGAGTTATTTTCAAGTTTCGTACTCATGTACTTAGTTCTCAAAATTGAGGTTTACTTGAGCAATTATGATATGTGTGACTAAACTCTCTCGATCAATTCCGAATATAGAAGATACAAATATCATTTTTCTTATCTCAAACCAAACATATTAAACAAAACAAAGGGGTGACCGCAACACCGCAACAACACATGACCGAAAAAGACAACTATTGTGCGTAACGGGTGTCATTTTTGAAGGTTGAAAATTTTACTTCATGAAGAAACTAAGCTATATATGTAAACCAACTACATTACTATAACACAAACATAAGCCCAATAGATCTAAGTAAATTTTTTAGCAACCTTTTATCGGATGTTTAAAGTCAATTATATTAAGAATCAATTCTCAAAAACTAAGACGTATTTAAATTTTATGAACACACCGAAAAACCAATACTGTACCCTCTTTTATGGAATTCACTAGCTATTTTATTAGCATTACACTGTTTAAGCAAATTATATACCTTGATAGTGATATTAATGCAATTTTTTTGCATGATGCAAATTTGTGAACTTTATACTATTTTTTCTAATATATATAACATTTTGTGAACTTTATACATTTCTTGCAAAAATTAATTTTAGTTAAATTTTACACAATGTTTATGTATATTATACTAATTTTGTGAATTTTATTCACATTATTTAGAATTTATACGCATTATTGAAGTGTGCATTATTTAAGTGAGTTATTTTCAAGTTTCGTACTCATGTACTTAGTTCTCAAAATTGAGGTTTACTTGAGCAATTATGATATATGTGACTAAACTCTCTCGATCAATTCCGAATATAGAAGATACAAATATCATTTTTCTTATCTCAAACCAAACATATTAAACAAAACTAAGGGGAGACCGCAACACCGCAACAACACATGACCGAAAAAGACAACTATTGTGCCTAACGGGTGTCATTTTTGAATGTTGAAAATTTTACTTCATGAAGAAACTAAGCTATATATGTAAACCAACTACATTACTGTAACACAAACATAAGCCCAATAGATCTAAGTAAAATTTTTAGCAATCTATTATCGGATGTTTAAAGTCAATTATATTAAGAATCAATTCTCAAAAACTAAGACGTATTTAAATTTTATGAACACACCGAAAAACCAATACTGTACCTTCTTTTATGGAATTCACTAGCTATTTTATTAGAATTACACCATTTAAGTAAAATATATACCTTGATAGTGATATTAATGCAACTTTGTTGCATGATGCAAATTTGTGAACTTTATACTATTTTTTTTTTAATATATATAACATTTTGTGAACTTTATACATTTCTTGCAAAAATTAATTTTAGTTAACTTTTACACAATGTTTATGTATATTATACTAATTTTGTGAATTTTATTCACATTATTTTGAATTTATACCCATTATTGAAGTGTGCATTATTTAAGTGAGTTATTTTCAAGTTTCGTACTCATGTACTTAGTTCTCAAAATTGAGGTTTACTTGAGCAATTATGATATGTGTGACTAAACTCTCTCGATCAATTCCGAATATAGAAGATACAAATATCATTTTTCTTATCTCAAACCAAACATATTAAACAAAACAAAGGGGAGACCGCAACACCGCAACAACACATGACCGAAAAAGACAACTATTGTGCGTAACGGGTGTCATTTTTGAAGGTTGAAAATTTTACTTCATGAAGAAACTAAGCTATATATGTAAACCAACTACATTACTATAACACAAACATAAGCCCAATAGATCTAAGTAAATTTTTTAGCAACCTTTTATCGGATGTTTAAAGTCAATTATATTAAGAATCAATTCTCAAAAACTAAGACGTATTTAAATTTTATGAACACACCGAAAAACCAATACTGTACCCTCTTTTATGGAATTCACTAGCTATTTTATTAGCATTACACTGTTTAAGCAAATTATATACCTTGATAGTGATATTAATGCAATTTTTTTGCATGATGCAAATTTGTGAACTTTATACTATTTTTTCTAATATATATAACATTTTGTGAACTTTATACATTTCTTGCAAAAATTAATTTTAGTTAAATTTTACACAATGTTTATGTATATTATACTAATTTTGTGAATTTTATTCACATTATTTAGAATTTATACGCATTATTGAAGTGTGCATTATTTAAGTGAGTTATTTTCAAGTTTCGTACTCATGTACTTAGTTCTCAAAATTGAGGTTTACTTGAGCAATTATGATATATGTGACTAAACTCTCTCGATCAATTCCGAATATAGAAGATACAAATATCATTTTTCTTATCTCAAACCAAACATATTAAACAAAACTAAGGGGAGACCGCAACACCGCAACAACACATGACCGAAAAAGACAACTATTGTGCCTAACGGGTGTCATTTTTGAATGTTGAAAATTTTACTTCATGAAGAAACTAAGCTATATATGTAAACCAACTACATTACTGTAACACAAACATAAGCCCAATAGATCTAAGTAAAATTTTTAGCAATCTATTATCGGATGTTTAAAGTCAATTATATTAAGAATCAATTCTCAAAAACTAAGACGTATTTAAATTTTATGAACACACCGAAAAACCAATACTGTACCTTCTTTTATGGAATTCACTAGCTATTTTATTAGAATTACACCATTTAAGTAAAATATATACCTTGATAGTGATATTAATGCAACTTTGTTGCATGATGCAAATTTGTGAACTTTATACTATTTTTTTTTTAATATATATAACATTTTGTGAACTTTATACATTTCTTGCAAAAATTAATTTTAGCTAACTTTTACACAATGTTTATGTATATTATACTAATTTTGTGAATTTTATTCACATTATTTTGAATTTATACCCATTATTGAAGTGTGCATTATTTAAGTGAGTTATTTTCAAGTTTCGTACTCATGTACTTAGTTCTCAAAATTGAGGTTTACTTGAGCAATTATGATATATGTGACTAAACTCTCTCGATCAATTCCGAATATAGAAGATACAAATATCATTTTTCGTATCTCAAACCAAACATATTAAATAAAACTAAGGGGAGACCGCAACATCGCAACAACACATGACCGAAAAAGACAACTATTGTGCCTAACGGGTGTCGTTTTAGAAGGTTGAAAATTTTACTTCAGGAAGAAACTAAGCTATATATGTTGTAACAATTCGCAATTTCAGGTTAATTACCATTCCCGGAAAATTTCACTATTCACTTTTACTATTCATTTTTTTTTTCCGAAACTTTCCCGAAAGTTGATTTTTATTTGATATTCTCGAGTGATAAATCATTTCCATGGCAAATTAAATGTTTGACATTCGTCAGATCATTTTCGTGAAAGTTATTAAGGAATTACACGTTTTAGGGTAAAACGTCATTCAGAAATTCTACGTACAACGAAACTCGACCGCGTTAAGTGACCCCGCATCAGAAAAATGTTTGACACACTCATGATTTATTTGAGAATTAATCGTGACTGAGAAAAACATGACCAAAGACTTCCCGGCAGGTCACCCAAGCCAGTACTATTCTCACATGAGCACGCTTAACCGTATGGGCGATTAACCGTTAGACCACAAAACGCGTTTCTAACACGATTTGAGTTTTCAACTTATTAGAAAAAGTCAACATATTTTTCCTTCCTCCATTGACCAAAAATCATCATTTGATGTTATAAGTCATTTCGTGATTTTTAGGCTTACGGTTTGATGTCTAAAAGACATTTAATACCAACCGACACTAGACTGAGCCCAGTCTAGACATTATAAGTCATTTTAAATCATTTTTATCACATTAGAAAAATAACATTTTACTTTTCTCAATTTTACGCAATATTCGTACGTTTTACGTATTACGCGTTTTAGACCCGTGTTTCCAGTTTTTAGCAGGGTTTACCACCAAAATGGAACCTACCACTCATTTTATATTTTATTATGGAACATATGGACATGTTTAACAATACTTTCAAGTTCCATAATTTTACGACACCCGGTTTTACGTTTTGAGGCTTAATCATTTACGATTGGCGTTTCCCGGAGTCAAAACTAACCAAGTATCTTGGATAATATCCTCAAAAGTCCACACTTGCTCCCCAAGCTTGGCCAAACCACCACTAAGGGGGGGGGATTCACACTTGTGGCATGATCTCATGCTATGTGCTCTTAGATGTGAACATGTGTTCAACTTGGTGACCAAGGTGTTGACAAGTCAAGGATGTAACCTCCTCATTTGCATATAAATAGCCCCCCCCCCCCTTCCTTTGAACGTCCCACACACCACACACATCAATATTTCATCCTTAGCAAACTATCTTCCAAGTTTCATGCAAGATTCAAGTGCTAGTTCAAGGTTGAAACTCTAGTTAGGTTATCATTCATCAAACACTTCCATAACCTTATATACTTGGTGATTTCTCTTGAGTTTAAATCCACTCAAGTCACCTAAACCTTCATCATCCATCTTTCAAGAATACCAAGGGTAGAAAGATTGCATGAAGTGAAAAAGGGTTGAAGCAAGTCTATCAAAGTCCTATCCTTACATGTTAACTTCCTTTCATCTTTGAAAGCCAAAAGTTGTGAGCCAAACCCTAACTTGATTCTTGTTAAATAATCATGTTCATGTTATTTACATATTATTTGTGCTATATTATGTCTTGTAGTTATGTCCATGATGTATAAAAGTGACCAAAACAAGTTATTGTTATTGATTGTTAAAACAAGTTACTAAAACAAGTAAACTAGTGACTTTCTTGGTATGACCTGATCAAAATGGTAAAAATATGATGTTGGATTATTACATATTACAGTATAGGACTTAACAAGGAAACCATAGCAATTTGAACCACCTAAAACGAGTATACGAGTCAAAAGTTACGCCCATTTGAAGTTACCAAAGATTTCCGGCAAAAACTGCCTAAACCTTACTGAATCGCATTCTGACTTTTTGAAAGTCACTCTTCTGCTCCGATTCATCAAAAAGTTAAAACACGAAAGTTGTCCGAAACGATGTTTTCGTTCAGGAATAAAGAAGCTCGAGCCTTGAAAACGCTTTCTGAGTGAGATATTTCTCAGTTTCTTAACAGCTATTTACATATATATAAGTCACTAGATTATGGTTATACTTTAAATGGAACAAGAGGTCTTATGACCTATAATCAAGACCACCACCATGGCTAGAGCCAAGGTTGAGTCTCATGACCTTGGAACAAGGACCAAAGGTCATGGCTAGGCCATAACGAAATGACCATAACAACTTACATAGGCGTAAACATGAAACAATGAATTAGGCGATAACATGAACAAGCAATTTGGATCTACTTCACCTAAAAGGAGACCATGAGATATTACCAAGAGAAAATGGTCATTCAATACTTATGAAACTACCCCTAATAACAATATTCATGTACAAATAAACTTTCCTAAGTTTATCCAAATATCGGACATGTAACTTTTCGGATCAAAACTTATATCTATATATTTCATCAACTACTACAATAGTAGGGAGCCTCATGTGAGGAGTTCATTATGTAAGCCGTCGAGATGAGTTGTGGATTTACGAGTTAAAGTGTCCTGGCTCCTCGAACGCTTACTAACATGACTTCTGAATTATGTCGGCCCGAACGGTAGTAAATGATATACAAAACATACATGTTTCATGAATCTTTTCTTTCAAAGACTTACATTATACATCATACCACATCATGGACTAAATGCAAGATATATATATAGGCACTACTTCATATTCTTTACTCCGATCCTAAGTCGCAACATTCGATTATAGGTTGCTCGTAGAAACCTTCATGATTCAACCGTTACATTCATTACTTGCTATCTTACTTAAGGTGAGTTCATAGCCCCACTTTACATTACTTCAATGTTTTACAAACCCTTGGGGGGAATACATGCTATTATTTTTCTACTCGAACACAATGCTTTCTACTGTATGCTATTCGACTATGTTTTATTATCACTAAGTAACATCCTTGCTAAACCGAGATCCCTTATTATGAACCATTTAATCACTAGCAATAGTGAGCGCAAATATTTTGAATAGGCCTATTGGGATTGACGAATCCCATTTGTATTGACTAAGTTCAAACAAATGCATTAATATTTGAGATTTAGGTATGTTAGCAAAGTACCTACCGGGATAAATCTGCCGATCGATATTGGTACACGTTAACGTTTTGGTGTCATAAGCTTAGTGTATAATACATTTTATGGGCGTATAATAACGTAGCCTACCTGTTTTGTTTTCCAAACATTGGTGTGAGTCTACAGCTCACACTACGATTATTGTGTTCAAACGATTTAACTACAAACACTACAATTATTGTGTTCAACGATTTACTACCAACACATTGTGTTCAAACATTAAACAAACTCTATGAATATCACTCAACCTTTGTGTTGACCTCTCAAGCATGTATTTCAGGTTCATGACGATCAAGGATGGCACGGAAGGGCACGGATACTCAAGAGGGCTATAAATTTACTTATCATTCAAAAACTCACTTAATGTGATTTGTAAACATGGAACCAATTGGGACCTCATTTTGTAATCTCTGATATTTATACAATTTGAATGATAAATCTTTTAAAACGACTCAATTGGAGTTCGTTTTCTATTATTGTAACTATTGTGCCGTCGAGTAACACCCAGTTCGAATTCCGCTGCAACCATGAATTGGGGGTGTTACAGATTGGTACCAGAGCCATGGTTATAGAGAAACGGGTCTAATTGAGACCTAAACTATAACCACACATACAAGCAATAACATTTTTATAGCCTTCCGCTCTCCGTGTCTTCCATCCTCCAGACGATTATGGACTTAGTAAGCATGTTATGATACACAAACATATTAGTATATTCATATATACCCATTTTGAGCATTTCCCCGTAGACATTTTTGTGCTACACAAACACAATTGCATATTAATATATGTACCCTAAACATAATTGAGCATTTCCCCGTAAGCATTAGTATATTGATATATAAACTCGGTTTATTTTCAATCATTTATCTAAACAATGGACTAAACATATCTGTGTATGCCTATTCTAAGGCATTTCGGCACAGCCACACTCTCCCAATCATGTTCCTACTCCAACATTATATGTCCGAGACATTGTAACTGATTGCAATGGTCTTTCCTATTTTCCAAGACATTGTGAGATACAATGGTCTCATTCATTTTCCAAGACATTGTATGATACAATGGTCTTAATCATTTCTCAAATGTTTTGAGTCACACAATGGCCTAACCTACTTCCCAGACATTGTGAATTGCACAATGGTCTAACCTACTTCCGAGACATTGTGTTTTGTGCAAATGGTCTCTAGAATTATTCCATCACATCATCAATATCATTTCTTATGATATCAAAAACCCGTCACAATCTAACGATTTCCAAACAAGAAATATGAGATTTCTAAAGGACAAACTAATCCATCATCGACAAAAGCTGAACTTTCTCTACATTCATCAAAGTTTTCTGATGAAACCTTCATTATTAAAAGTTCGTGATCCTGGCCAAGTATGTTCTATTTTAGAACTACTTAAAACTTCCTTTCCATACATATCTACCCTTACTACCTTCTATGCAATGGAATATGAAAACATACGTTACAAGTCTTGTATGGACAGGACTTGCAACTTAAGGGTTGACATCGCCTTTGTTTAGTGAACAGTTTCCCAAAACCAACGGACATATCACAAGTATACCTAATTTAGGTATTTGAAAATTTTATCGAACCTTGGCTAAATATAGACTAGTCACCTATATTTAACCTAGGGACAGTGGAATATAGTCTGACTAACTATATTCGACTTAAAATTTTCAAATACTGAGAATAGTTGTACTAGGGTTATGTTTAGATTGATTTCCTACATGAACACGATAAACCACCAGAATACATTAAAACAATCTAGAGACACGATAGTGTCTTACCACTCAGCGAAATCTTAACACCTTATTTCTACTACCTAAATTCATTCTTGAAATTTTTCATTTATGAGATAATCCGAACTACTATCTTGGAATAGTTATCAATTATTCTCTACATCCTGTAGAAGTACTATCCTGTTTAGGTCCTAAGGATACCATTCCATCATAAACTTTTAAAATCTCTTAAGATTTTTAAAACAAACTCAACATCTATGCCTAAGAATATTAATGTTAAGCATACACTACACACTTTTGTTCACCAACATATCACATCATTATCTTCACAACCGTTACAACCACAAGCCCATTAACAGATCTTGATACACTTTTAAAGCTCAAATCATCCTTAGTTACACCACAAGCACCCTTATCAGCTTTACAAGTTTGAATATTCATCTTGTACTTTTGGAACACCAGTATCATCTCGTAATACACTACCTTGTAACTCACCGGCTAAGTATGAATGTTGGGTTGGGAATTCTTAAGTAGGATGATTTGTAATTATTTGAATGGATTGGGATGCCTTTTCATTTAAATAAAGAAATTATAAATCACCGAACCATAAGTTTATATTCCTCTATTAACATTGTTTGGGATGCCTCTCTACGTAAATAAAGAATTATAAACAAGTGGGCTTATTTGTATCCGAAATAACATAAGTATGAAGTCAACCTACATTACATTGCTCGGGTATGGCTTGATACCTACATTACATTGCTCGGGTATGGCATGATACCTACATTACATTGCTCGGGTATGGCATGATACCTACATTATATTCGCCACAAGAAATCCTATCTTTTCACCGACATCGCTTCAAACCATGACATAAACACTAGGTACAACAACTGATTACCTACTAGACTATGATTGCGACTACTATCCCAATTTCCATTGATATTCCACTACTATATCAATTTCCATTTATTGGATTACTATGTAAATTGCTATTGTTGTTCAACTGTTATATCAATTGCTATTGATACTTGACAACTATATCAATTTCCATTTTGATATTTAACTATATCAATTTCTGTACAACTACTATATCAATTTCTATTAATAATCGACTGCTATATCAATTTTCTTTGACATTCGACTATTATATGGATCTCTACTGATATTCAACCATGTTATCAATCTCTATTGACACACCATATTCTGAGACAAGTCAAACTACATCACTAGTAATTCCAGACTTTGGTCCTCATAAGTAACCACACATCTTTATCGACACCACTCCAACATATGACACACATAGAACTTCGGGACGAAGTTCCCCGTAAGGGGTAGAGACTGTAACAATTCGCAATTTCAGGTTAATTACCATTCCCGGAAAATTTCACTATTCACTTTTACTATTCATTTTTTTTTTCCGAAACTTTCCCGAAAGTTGATTTTTATTTGATATTCTCGAGTGATAAATCATTTCCATGGCAAATTAAATGTTTGACATTCGTCAGATCATTTTCGTGAAAGTTATTAAGGAATTACATGTTTTAGGGTAAAACGTCATTCAGAAATTCTACGTACAACGAAACTCGACCGCGTTAAGTGACCCCGCATCAGAAAAATGTTTGACACACTCATGATTTATTTGAGAATTAATCGTGACTGAGAAAAACATGACCAAAGACTTCCCGGCAGGTCACCCAAGCCAGTACTATTCTCACATGAGCACGCTTAACCGTATGGGCGATTAACCGTTAGACCACAAAACGCGTTTCTAACACGATTTGAGTTTTCAACTTATTAGAAAAAGTCAACATATTTTTCCCTCCTCCATTGACCAAAAATCATCATTTGATGTTATAAGTCATTTCGTGATTTTTAGGCTTACGGTTTGATGTCTAAAAGACATTTAATACCAACCGACACTAGACTGAGCCCAGTCTAGACATTATAAGTCATTTTAAATCATTTTTATCACATTAGAAAAGTAACATTTTACTTTTCTCAATTTTACGCAATATTCGTACGTTTTACGTATTACGCGTTTTAGACCCGTGTTTCCAGTTTTTAGCAGGGTTTACCACCCAAATGGAACCTACCACTCATTTTATATTTTATTATGGAACATATGGACATGTTTAACAATACTTTCAAGTTCCATAATTTTACGACACCCGGTTTTACGTTTTGAGGCTTAATCATTTACGATTGGCGTTTCCCGGAGTCAAAACTAACCAAGTATCTTGGATAATATCCTCAAAAGTCCACACTTTCTCCCCAAGCTTGGCCAAACCACCACTAAGGGGGGGGGATTCACACTTGTGGCATGATCTCATGCTATGTGCTCTTAGATGTGAACATGTGTTCAACTTGGTGATCAAGGTGTTGACAAGTCAAGGATGTAACCTCCTCATTTGCATATAAATAGCCCCCCCCCCCTTCCTTTGAACGTCCCACACACCACACACATCAATATTTCATCCTTAGCAAACTATCTTCCAAGTTTCATGCAAGATTCAAGTGCTAGTTCAAGGTTGAAACTCTAGTTAGGTTATCATTCATCAAACACTTCCATAACCTTATATACTTGGTGATTTCTCTTGAGTTTAAATCCACTCAAGTCACCTAAACCTTCATCATCCATCTTTCAAGAATACCAAGGGTAGAAAGATTGCATGAAGTGAAAAAGGGTTGAAGCAAGTCTATCAAAGTCCTATCCTTACATGTTAACTTCCTTTCATCTTTGAAAGCCAAAAGTTGTGAGCCAAACCCTAACTTGATTCTTGTTAAATAATCATGTTCATGTTATTTACATATTATTTGTGCTATATTATGTCTTGTAGTTATGTCCATGATGTATAAAAGTGACCAAAACAAGTTATTGTTATTGATTGTTAAAACAAGTTACTAAAACAAGTAAACTAGTGACTTTCTTGGTATGACCTGATCAAAATGGTAAAAATATGATGTTGGATTATTACATATTACAGTATAGGACTTAACAAGGAAACCATAGCAATTTGAACCACCTAAAACGAGTATACGAGTCAAAAGTTACGCCCATTTGAAGTTACCAAAGATTTCTGGCAAAAACTGCCTAAACCTTACTGAATCGCATTCTGACTTTTTGAAAGTCACTCTTCTGCTCCGATTCATCAAAAAGTTAAAACATGAAAGTTGTCCGAAACGATGTTTTCGTTCAGGAATTAAGAAGCTCGAGCCTTGAAAACGCTTTCTGAGTGAGATATTTCTCAGTTTCTTAACAGCTATTTACATATATATAAGTCACTAGATTATGGTTATACTTTAAATGGAACAAGAGGTCTTATGACCTATAATCAAGACCACCACCATGGATAGAGCCAAGGTTGAGTCTCATGACCTTGGAACAAGGACCAAAGGTCATGGCTAGGCCATAACGAAATGACCATAACAACTTACATAGGCGTAAACATGAAACAATGAATTAGGCGATAACATGAACAAGCAATTTGGATCTACTTCACCTAAAAGGAGACCATGAGATATTACCAAGAGAAAATGGTCATTCAATACTTATGAAACTACCCCTAATAACAATCTTCATGTACAAATAAACTTTCCTAAGTTTATCCAAATATCGGACATGTAACTTTTCGGATCAAAACTTATATCTATATATTTCATCAACTACTACAATAGTAGGGAGCCTCATGTGAGGAGTTCATTATGTAAGCCGTCGAGATGAGTTGTGGATTTACGAGTTAAAGTGTCCTGGCTCCTCGAACGCTTACTAACATGACTTCTGAATTATGTCGGCCCGAACGGTAGTAAATGATATACAAAACATACATGTTTCATGAATCTTTTCTTTCAAAGACTTACATTATACATCATACCACATCATGGACTAAATGCAAGATATATATATAGGCACTACTTCATATTCTTTACTCCGATCCTAAGTCGCAACATTCGATTATAGGTTGCTCGTAGAAACCTTCATGATTCAACCGTTACATTCATTACTTGCTATCTTACTTAAGGTGAGTTCATAGCCCCACTTTACATTACTTCAATGTTTTACAAACCCTTAGGGGGAATACATGCTATTATTTTTCTACTCGAACACAATGCTTTCTACTGTATGCTATTCGACTATGTTTTATTATCACTAAGTAACATCCTTGCTAAACCGAGATCCCTTATTATGAACCATTTAATCACTAGCAATAGAGAGCGCAAATATTGTGAATAGGCCTATTGGGATTGACGAATCCCATTTGTATTGACTAAGTTCAAACAAATGCATTAATATTTGAGATTTAGGTATGTTAGCAAAGTACCTACCGGGATAAATCTGCCGATCGATATTGGTACACGTTAACGTTTTGGTGTCATAAGCTTAGGGTATAATACATTTTATGGGCGTATAATAACGTAGCCTACCTGTTTTGTTTTCCAAACATTGGTGTGAGTCTACAGCTCACACTACGATTATTGTGTTCAAACGATTTAACTACAAACACTACAATTATTGTGTTCAACGATTTACTACCAACACATTGTGTTCAAACATTAAACAAACTCTATAAATATCACTCAACCTTTGTGTTGACCTCTCAAGCATGTATTTCAGGTTCATGACGATAAAGGATGGCACGGAAGGGCACGGATACTCAAGAGGGCTATAAATTTACTTATCATTCAAAAACTCACTTAATGTGATTTGTAAACATGGAACCAATTGGGACCTCATTTTGTAATCTCTGATATTTATACAATTTGAATGATAAATCTTTTAAAACGACTCAATTGGAGTTCGTTTTCTATTATTGTGACTATTGTGCCGTCGAGTAACACCCAGTTCGAATTCCGCTGCAACCATGAATTGGGGGTGTTACATATGTAAACCAACTACATTACTATAACTCAAACATAAGCCCAATAGATCTAAGTAAATTTTTTAGCAACCTATTATCGGATGTTTAAAGTCAATTATATTAAGAATCAATTCTCAAAAACTAAGACTTATTTAAATTTTATGAACACACCGAAAAACCAATACTGTACCCTCTTTTATGGAATTCACTAGCTATTTTATAAGCATTACACCGTTTAAGCAAATTATATACCTTGATAGTGATATTAATGCAACTTTTTTGCATGATGCAAATTTGTGAACTTTATACTATTTTTGTAATATATATAACATTTTGTGAACTTTATACATTTTTTGCAAAAATTAATTTTAGTTAACTTTTACACAATGTTTATGTATATTATACTAATTTTGTGAATTTTATTCACATTATTTTGAATTTATACCCATTATTGAAGTGTGCATTTGTCACAACTCACCATTTCAGGTCTTTTCAGGTCATATCCCGAACTTTGGAAAAACACTATTCATCAAACACTATTCATCAAAACACTATTCATCGTTTTACTATTCATCATTTTCGAGGTCATTTGGATATTCTGAGAAACAATTGGGAAATTTTACTATTCACTAAACACTATTCATTTCCGGAAAAGTTTTCATTATTCATTTTCATTACTCATTTCATCGTAAATTTAGTTTACGGGTATTCAAATTCGCGTAACCGTATTGGTTTAGGTGCGAATTCATTTCATTAGTGCTAAGGACACTGCATACGGACTAGAGACAGTCTGCATATCATCATAACAGCATTTACATGTTATACCACTCTTAGGATTTTCAAATTACTATATTCAGTATATTTAACGTTTTACGTATTATGATTTCTAAATAAACGTTAACACACGATTAATACGCGATGAATATATCTAAATATTCCCACAATGGTCCCGACATATTTTTATATCCATTTAATCATCACAAAAGTTATAATATTCATTTACCCAGTATTTTGGAAATTTATTTTATTTATAACGTGAGCTTATGAATATTACGACGGTTTTCGTGAAAACTAAACAATAATCACCCGAACACTCAGTACTTGTACCCAACATAATTTTAACATTTTTATGACTTTATTAAGTCCCGGTCAACTTCGTTAATATCTATTTCTAGCAAACCCGGTACCCGATTTTAACTAAAAACACTAAATTACACCAAATTCTTCACTAGTTTTCTAAATAAATCCCAAGTACCCCTACCCCCTCCTTGCTCTTTGAAAACCAGCCCATAAGTCCTCACTAGGCCAAAATTTACAAAGTATCTTAACCCATGGCATTTATGTATGCTTATAATACATTATACTTAACTACTTAATTACATAAACCATTATAACAAAACATACATACATTTCAAAGATCAAAAAGTGCTCATTTCTCTTCTCCATCACCATAACCACGACCCAACACCAAGATCCATGATCAATCCATTATTTTTCAAAGTACAAAGCATCAAAGTTGTTCATTTCATCATCCTAATCAAGAATCATAACACAAAAACACAAGTAATCCAAGGTTTCTCATCATCTAATTACCTATTATTTCAAAGTGAGTATTCAAAATTATTTTCATGTTTTCATCTAATTAACATATGTATCTTATGGTATTCATGCTTAATTTCATGCACAAACTAGTTATACCACTTTATTTTTGTATACTTTTTGAACATACAAACCCTAGATTGTGATTTAGGTGTTCCTTTGTAAAATTAACTTGATTACTAGTCATTAGGAACCCATGGCACCCTAAGAAGGTGTATGGTAGGATTAGTATAGCTTTGTGGTGTTTTGCAAGAGATTTGGTTGAAGTAGAAAGTAGTTTTGGACATGAAAAATGGGTTTGTAACAACTATATAAACATGCTGTCCCATTTTGTGAAATTCTGGAAAATCAGTAAACATAAATGAAACTTTGGCAAAATTTTTAGAAAATAATTTCAAAAACGAATCCGTAGGAGAAAGAACGGATTAAAACGAGTTTATAACGAAGGAGATATGAATTTTTCAATATTAACGACGAAAACTATTTTCCGGAAAAATACATGCTGATGGACGTTTTTCGTCGGTCAAAAAGAGACTTTAAACATAACCCGGAGGAACCAATCTTTCCAAAATATATTACTACGTACTAAGACGTAACCATGGATATAAAGAACAAGTAAAACGGACTTATAACGACAAAGATATTCACGTTTCAATATCGGCAAAAACTCACTATAATTGGCAGCTTTTATTAGAAATAATAATAATACTACTTCTACGTACTAAATTCTAGATTTTTTAGAAATACTACTAAATTGCCGAAATTTATAACTAACGAAGTACTTATCCTTATGAGCTTATTTTTACGACCATTAGACTATACTTCAAGGTTTTCAAGGCGAAGTTTATAACACTAACTTTCTATACATATATATTACGACAAGTTTACACAAGTCTAGTTAAGACTTATTTTTCTCAAGTATGGAATATATTTTTGGATAACAACAAGTGTTTTTCAAAGAGTAGAGTGGTATAGGAAACATGTGCATGGACATTCATAACATCATTTCATGATCTAAAGTAGATCGTTCATCATTCATATTAGGTTGCGGCTAGTGTGCGCGCCTTGTTTTTCAGCTCATTACATGTTCATGGTACCATCATATCAGGTGAGTCATAGCCCCTACTTTTTAATTATTTTGCAAACTCTTTGGGGGAGAATACATGCTCGTTTTACTTAAACGCATTACTTGCTTTACATGGTTGATTACTCAAACATTTTCAGCTTTACCTTCATATATGTTTGATCACCTGCATTTCATTGGTATGTATGATTACCTGTATTTCATGTGACTGTTTCCTAAACATTATTACTGGTTTATATGACCTCACTGTCATCCTTGTTTATCTGGCGACATTGTCAGTATTGTTTACATGACCTCATTGTCATTACTGTTTACCTGGCGACATTGTCAGACTTATTTACATGACCTCATTGTCAGCATTATTTATCTGGCCTCATTGTCAGCATTCTTTATCTCTGGCGACATTGTCAGCATTGTTTATATAGCAGTATTGCTACATTTACCTTTGAATTTGGATACAAGTATTACATTTGTTCACATAAACATATTACATTTGGCAGTGGGTTGTAAACACACAGGTTACAAGGCTCTTATGGCGGGACTTGTAACTGAGTGGATTTACGATGCCTTTGCTGGGAAATCTTCATTTCAATGCATTACATTCTTTTTCACAAGACTCTATGAACTCACCAACCATTGTGTTGACACTTTAGCATGTATTTTCAGGTTTTAACCAATGGCACGCTACTGGAGGTTTTGGCAGGGCATGGCATGGTCATAGAAGACTCTGATTATTCATTTGGGGACCGTTCTAAATTATTTTTAGGGCCTACTTCCGCATTATTTTTAACAATGTAGATTCAACATTTTGATTAAACTATTTTATTCTAAATGATTCAAGTGAAAACCATTTTTGAACTTGTGTTGTAATACCAATTGAGTTACACCCCAGCTACATGTATGCTTCCGCTGGACCCGATTTTGGGGGTGTGACAGATTGGTATCAGAGCTTTGGCTATAGCGAACTAAGTGTTTTTAAAACCTAGACTATAGCTACTTTCAAGAAAACTTAACCCTATGACCGTCACGTGCCTGCCTGCCAAGCTGAAGCCTCATTTGTGGTTAGTTGCTGACATAGGTGATGAGATTTATGTCTCATTATCTGATATATTATATTCATTTATTATAGTTGATTACTATAATTGTCTTTCATATAAGCATGCTCACGTATCATAAATGTCACTGCATTATGTTTTCCTTGCATAGTTTCATCATTTGACCTCGAGTTTGGTCACCTGCCTTAGTATTTTTGAACGTTTTGAGTATTTGTGAAGGACATAGTATTAGTATAACTGAGCTGAGTATTTCAAAATACATGGAACCTCGGTGGAATATAGACTGGTCATTTATATTCAACCCGGGATAGTGAGATATAGGCTGACCACCTATGTCTGACTCAGAAATGAATTTTGCAACACTGAGAATGGTTATAATAAAATTTTGTCTGGATTGAATCCTCTACTCATTTTCCAAAGGTTTCATTTATGTGTGTGCATACCCTCGTTTTCAGAATATTCATACTTTTCATCGCCTTGTGAACCGCCGCTTAGAAGCACGTCAATTGATCATTTCATCTCATGAACATTCACGTCTATGCATTATACACTTACATCACGGTATTTTCTTTTATCACAACATCATTTTGTCGCAGTTGTCACAGTCTCTTCCCTTCTCACAATCAATATCATTTCCTTTCCCATCCCCATATATATATAAGGAATTAGCTGACACTTTATGGATTCCTATGCCACTCATCGCACACTACTCCCTATATTGATAAGTGGATATTATCAATGACCTCCCTAGGAAAGACTTTCCATACCATCTATAAGGAGAATCTCTTGGTACATTAAGATCATTCAAAACTCAACAGAAATATCAAGATATCACAAAACCATTCGAACCACTATCACTGGCCTGATTGCCACAATTCCACTATCTGGAAAGTATTGGCTTGATTGAATTACAAGATTAGTTTCGATGCGAATGCTCACAAAACAACACCATAGAGATAAATCCAATCTCCTAACCAAGACTGTAGAACATTCAATTGAACATGGACTCACCAATAGACTTTATTCAAACATATTAGACATTTATACATTTGTGCAGACATACCTACCTGGCTATTTTATCCTCTTCATACTTTCACTTTTACATGGATTTTTCTCCAAACTACAGTTATGCAAAACATATATCTTGTAAGAAATACTTTTCTGAACTTATTTTGACAAGCAAATTCCTTTTGGTTAATCTTTTACAAACTACTGGATGCTAAGAAATTTTAAACATCGATCTTTGGTAAATCAATCACTATATTACATCACTTATACACTTAGGATTTTGTGATTTGATGACATATAACTTGGGGAAAATCGTAGTAATGGAGACTAAGCATCATAAGTGGAGAAAGACTCAATTCATGACATCCTGCAGAGGATCACAACCTTATCCTAATCTATTATTTTCAACAACACCCCTTTGACGGACTTAACCTTGTAAGTTTTCTACAAGATTCATGATATCCATTTCAATTATTTCTAATAGAGGAATTTAATTCACCTCAAACACCTAGCGATTACATTAAGATTTCTTTGGAATCACACCACCTATCATCTGCAGACCAATGGTCAGAATTAGAGAACGATTCAAACATAGGGAGATATGCTCAGAGCATGAGTGATTGACTCAAGAAATGGTTGGACTAACCAATTACCATAAATCAAATTCAGTTGCAACTATAGTTATAGTGCGAGCGTAGAGACTACACCATTTGAGGCACTCTATGGTCGAGGTGCCAACATTCATTGACGGATCGAAATTTGGAAAAGCCCAACTCACTAGTCCAGTAAGTATTCATGAAATAACCAGGAACTTCCTACAAATCAAGAATCAGTTACAAGTTCGATAGGGTGTAAACCCTTAGAATTTCAAGTTTGTGGTAGAGTTATGTAGAAAGTTCTGCCTAGGAAAGGCATGATATCATTCAGAAAACTTGGAAAGTTAAACCCAAAAATACACTGTACCATGTAATATTTCAGACAGAGTAGGCTTAGTGGCCGTCAGACTTGAGCCTTGTTAGAGAACAACAGGACTACACAACCATGTATTATCATCTTTTCAGATTAGTCACTCATAATCCCATTTGGGAAGGAATCCAACCCAAAGTCAAACATAAACCTTGCAGGAGAACAAGTAGAAATCACAAAAGTCGAATTCCTATCGTTAGAGTTCGCTGGAATTCTTGAATATAATCACTTTTCACCAATATGTTTTCAGAGACCAACATAAACTGAACTTCGGGACGAAGTTCCTTTTAGAGGGGAAGACTGTCACAACTCACCATTTCAGGTCTTTTCAGGTCATATCCCGAACTTTGGAAAAACACTATTCATCAAACACTATTCATCAAAACACTATTCATCGTTTTACTATTCATCATTTTCGAGGTCATTTGGATATTCTGAGAAACAATTGGGAAATTTTACTATTCACTAAACACTATTCATTTCCGGAAAAGTTTTCATTATTCATTTTCATTACTCATTTCATCGTAAATTTAGTTTACGGGTATTCAAATTCGCGTAACCGTATTGGTTTAGGTGCGAATTCATTTCATTAGTGCTAAGGACACTGCATACGGACTAGAGACAGTCTGCATATCATCATAACAGCATTTACATGTTATACCACTCTTAGGATTTTCAAATTACTATATTCAGTATATTTAACGTTTTACGTATTATGATTTCTAAATAAACGTTAACACACGATTAATACGCGATGAATATATCTAAATATTCCCACAATGGTCCCGACATATTTTTATATCCATTTAATCATCACAAAAGTTATAATATTCATTTACCCAGTATTTTGGAAATTTATTTTATTTATAACGTGAGCTTATGAATATTACGACGGTTTTCGTGAAAACTAAACAATAATCACCCGAACACTCAGTACTTGTACCCAACATAATTTTAACATTTTTATGACTTTATTAAGTCCCGGTCAACTTCGTTAATATCTATTTCTAGCAAACCCGGTACCCGATTTTAACTAAAAACACTAAATTACACCAAATTCTTCACTAGTTTTCTAAATAAATCCCAAGTACCCCTACCCCCTCCTTGCTCTTTGAAAACCAGCCCATAAGTCCTCACTAGGCCAAAATTTACAAAGTATCTTAACCCATGGCATTTATGTATGCTTATAATACATTATACTTAACTACTTAATTACATAAACCATTATAACAAAACATACATACATTTCAAAGATCAAAAAGTGCTCATTTCTCTTCTCCATCACCATAACCACGACCCAACACCAAGATCCATGATCAATCCATTATTTTTCAAAGTACAAAGCATCAAAGTTGTTCATTTCATCATCCTAATCAAGAATCATAACACAAAAACACAAGTAATCCAAGGTTTCTCATCATCTAATTACCTATTATTTCAAAGTGAGTATTCAAAATTATTTTCATGTTTTCATCTAATTAACATATGTATCTTATGGTATTCATGCTTAATTTCATGCACAAACTAGTTATACCACTTTATTTTTGTATAATTTTTGAACATACAAACCCTAGATTGTGATTTAGGTGTTCCTTTGTAAAATTAACTTGATTACTAGTCATTAGGAACCCATGGCACCCTAAGAAGGTGTATGGTAGGATTAGTATAGCTTTGTGGTGTTTTGCAAGAGATTTGGTTGAAGTAGAAACTAGTTTTGGACATGAAAAATGGGTTTGTAACAACTATATAAACATGCTGTCCCATTTTGTGAAATTCTGGAAAATCAGTAAACATAAATGAAACTTTGGCAAAATTTTTAGAAAATAATTTCAAAAACGAATCCGTAGGAGAAAGAACGGATTAAAACGAGTTTATAACGAAGGAGATATGAATTTTTCAATATTAACGACGAAAACTATTTTCCGGAAAAATACATGCTGATGGACGTTTTTCGTCGGTCAAAAAGAGACTTTAAACATAACCCGGAGGAACCAATCTTTCCAAAATATATTACTACGTACTAAGACGTAACCATGGATATAAAGAACAAGTAAAACGGACTTATAACGACAAAGATATTCACGTTTCAATATCGGCAAAAACTCACTATAATTGGCAGCTTTTATTAGAAATAATAATAATACTACTTCTACGTACTAAATTCTAGATTTTTTAGAAATACTACTAAATTGCCGAAATTTATAACTAACGAAGTACTTATCCTTATGAGCTTATTTTTACGACCATTAGACTATACTTCAAGGTTTTCAAGGCGAAGTTTATAACACTAACTTTCTATACATATATATTACGACAAGTTTACACAAGTCTAGTTAAGACTTATTTTTCTCAAGTATGGAATATATTTTTGGATAACAACAAGTGTTTTTCAAAGAGTAGAGTGGTATAGGAAACATGTGCATGGACATTCATAACATCATTTCATGATCTAAAGTAGATCGTTCATCATTCATATTAGGTTGCGGCTAGTGTGCGCGCCTTGTTTTTCAGCTCATTACATGTTCATGGTACCATCATATCAGGTGAGTCATAGCCCCTACTTTTTAATTATTTTGCAAACTCTTTGGGGGAGAATACATGCTCGTTTTACTTAAACGCATTACTTGCTTTACATGGTTGATTACTCAAACATTTTCAGCTTTACCTTCATATATGTTTGATCACCTGCATTTCATTGGTATGTATGATTACCTGTATTTCATGTGACTGTTTCCTAAACATTATTACTGGTTTATATGACCTCACTGTCATCCTTGTTTATCTGGCGACATTGTCAGTATTGTTTACATGACCTCATTGTCATTACTGTTTACCTGGCGACATTGTCAGACTTATTTACATGACCTCATTGTCAGCATTATTTATCTGGCCTCATTGTCAGCATTCTTTATCTCTGGCGACATTGTCAGCATTGTTTATATAGCAGTATTGCTACATTTACCTTTGAATTTGGATACAAGTATTACATTTGTTCACATAAACATATTACATTTGGCAGTGGGTTGTAAACACACAGGTTACAAGGCTCTTATGGCGGGACTTGTAACTGAGTGGATTTACGATGCCTTTGCTGGGAAATCTTCATTTCAATGCATTACATTCTTTTTCACAAGACTCTATGAACTCACCAACCATTGTGTTGACACTTTAGCATGTATTTTCAGGTTTTAACCAATGGCACGCTACTGGAGGTTTTGGCAGGGCATGGCATGGTCATAGAAGACTCTGATTATTCATTTGGGGACCGTTCTAAATTATTTTTAGGGCCTACTTCCGCATTATTTTTAACAATGTAGATTCAACATTTTGATTAAACTATTTTATTCTAAATGATTCAAGTGAAAACCATTTTTGAACTTGTGTTGTAATACCAATTGAGTTACACCCCAGCTACATGTATGCTTCCGCTGGACCCGATTTTGGGGGTGTGACAGCATTATTTAAGTGTGTTAGTTTCAAGTTTCATACTCATGTACTTAGTTCTCTAAATTGAGGTTTACTTGAGCAATTATGATATATGTGACTAAACTCTCTCGATCAATTCCGAATATAGAAGATACAAATATCATTTTTCTTATCTCAAACCAAACATATTAAACAAAACTAAAGGGAGACCGCAACACCGCAACAACACATGACCGAAAAAGACAACTATTGTGCCTAACGGGTGTCATTTTTGAAGGTTGAAAATTTTACTTCATGAAGAAACTAAGCTATATATGTAAACCAACTACATTACTATAACACAAACATAAGCCCAATAGATCTAAGTAAATTTTTTAGCAACCTATTATCGGATGTTTAAAGTCAATTATATTAAGAATCAATTCTCAAAAACTAAGACGTATTTAAATTTTATGAACACACCGAAAAACCAATACTGTACCCTCTTATATGGAATTCACTAGCTATTTTATAAGCATTACACCGTTTAAGCAAATTATATACCTTGATAGTGATATTAATGCAACTGTTTTGCATGATGCAAATTTTTGAACTTTATACTATTTTTGTAATATATATAACATTTTGTGAACTTTATACATTTCTTGCAAAAATTAATTTTATTTAACTTTTACACAATGTTTATGTATATTATACTAATTTTGTGAATTTTATTCACATTATTTTGAATTTATACCCATTATTGAAGTGTGCATTATTTAAGTGAGTTAGTTTCAAGTTTCGTACTCATGTACTTAGTTCTCAAAATTGAGGTTTACTTGAGCAATTATGATATATGTGACTAAACTCTCTCGATCAATTCCGAATATAGAAGATACAAATATCATTTTTCTTATCTCAAACCAAACCTATTAAACAAAACTAAGGGGAGACCGCAACACCGCAACAACACATGACCGAAAAAGACAACTATTGTGCCTAACGGGTGTCATTTTTGAATGTTGAAAATTTTATTTCATGAAGAAACTAAGCTATATATGTAAACCAACTACATTACTATAACACAAACATAAGCCCAATAGATCTAAGTAAAATTTTTAGCAATCTATTATCGGATGTTTAAAGTCAATTATATTAAGAATCAATTCTCAAAAACTAAGACGTATTTAAATTTTATGAACACACCGAAAAACCAATACTGTACCTTATTTTATGGAATTCACTAGCTATTTTATTAGCATTACACCATTTAAGCAAATTATATACCTTGATAGTGATATTAATGCAACTTTTTTGCATGATGCAAATTTGTGAACTTTATACTATTTTTTCTAATATATATAACAGTTTGTGAACTTTATACATTTCTTGCAAAAATTAATTTTAGTTAACTTTTACACAATGTTTATGTATATTATACTAATTTTGTGAATTTTATTCACATTATTTTGAATTTATACCCATTATTGAAGTGTGCATTATTTAAGTGAGTTATTTTCAAGTTTCGTACTCATGTACTTAGTTCTCAAAATTGAGGTTTACTTGAGCAATTATGATATATGTGACTAAACTCTCTCGATCAATTCCGAATATAGAAGATACAAATATCATTTTTCTTATCTCAAACCAAACATATTAAACAAAACTAAGGGGAGACCGCAACACCGCAACAACACATGACCGAAAAAGACAACTATTGTGCCTAACGGGTGTCGTTTTTGAAGGTTGAAAATTTTACTTCAGGAAGAAACTAAGCTATATATGTAAACCAACTACATTACTATAACACAAACATAAGCCCAATAGATCTAAGTAAATTTTTTAGCAACCTATTATCGGATGTTTAAAGTCAATTATATTAAGAATCAATTCTCAAAAACTAAGACGTATTTAAATTTTATGAACACACCGAAAAACCAATACTGTACCCTCTTATATGGAATTCACTAGCTATTTTATAGGCATTACACCGTTTAAGCAAATTATATACCTTGATAGTGATATTAATGCAACTGTTTTGCATGATGCAAATTTTTGAACTTTATACTATTTTTGTAATATATATAACATTTTGTGAACTTTATACATTTCTTGCAAAAATTAATTTTATTTAACTTTTACACAATGTTTATGTATATTATACTAATTTTGTGAATTTTATTCACATTATTTTGAATTTATACCCATTATTGAAGTGTGCATTATTTAAGTGAGTTAGTTTCAAGTTTCGTACTCATGTACTTAGTTCTCAAAATTGAGGTTTACTTGAGCAATTATGATATATGTGACTCAACTCTCTCGATCAATTCTGAATATAGAAGATACAAATATCATTTTTCTTATCTCAAACCAAACCTATTAAACAAAACTAAGGGGAGACCGCAACACCGCAACAACACATGACCGAAAAAGACAACTATTGTGCCTAACGGGTGTCATTTTTGAATGTTGAAAATTTTATTTCATGAAGAAACTAAGCTATATATGTAAACCAACTACATTACTATAACACAAACATAAGCCCAATAGATCTAAGTAAAATTTTTAGCAATCTATTATCGGATGTTTAAAGTCAATTATATTAAGAATCAATTCTCAAAAACTAAGACGTATTTAAATTTTATGAACACACCGAAAAACCAATACTGTACCTTATTTTATGGAATTCACTAGCTATTTTATTAGCATTACACCATTTAAGCAAATTATATACCTTGATAGTGAAATTAATGCAACTTTTTTGCATGATGCAAATTTGTGAACTTTATACTATTTTTTCTAATATATATAACAGTTTGTGAACTTTATACATTTCTTGCAAAAATTAATTTTAGTTAACTTTTACACAATGTTTATGTATATTATACTAATTTTTGAATTTTATTCACATTATTTTGAATTTATACCCATTATTGAAGTGTGCATTATTTAAGTGAGTTATTTTCAAGTTTCGTACTCATGTACTTAGTTCTCAAAATTGAGGTTTACTTGAGCAATTATGATATATGTGACTAAACTCTCTCGATCAATTCCGAATATAGAAGATACAAATATCATTTTTCTTATCTCAAACCAAACATATTAAACAAAACTAAGGGGAGACCGCAACACCGCAACAACACATGACCGAAAAAGACAACTATTGTGCCTAACAGGTGTCGTTTTTGAAGGTTGAAAATTTTACTTCAGGAAGAAACTAAGCTATATATGTAAACCAACTACATTACTATAACTCAAACATAAGCCCAATAGATCTAAGTAAATTTTTTAGCAACCTATTATCGGATGTTTAAAGTCAATTATATTAAGAATCGATTCTCAAAAACTAAGACGTATTTAAATTTTATGAACACACCGAAAAACCAATACTGTACCCTCTTTTATGGAATTCACTAGCTATTTTATAAGCATTACACCGTTTAAGCAAATTATATACCTTGATAGTGATATTAATGCAACTTTTTTGCATGATGCAAATTTGTGAACTTTATACTATTTTTGTAATATATATAACATTTTGTGAACTTTATACATTTTTTGCAAAAATTAATTTTAGTTAACTTTTACACAATGTTTATGTATATTATACTAATTTTGTGAATTTTATTCACATTATTTTGAATTTATACCCATTATTGAAGTGAGTTAGTTTCAAGTTTCATACTCATGTACTTAGTTCTCTAAATTGAGGTTTAGTTGAGCAATTATGATATATGTGACTAAACTCTCTCGATCAATTCCGAATATAGAAGATACAAATATCATTTTTCTTATCTCAAAACAAACATATTAAACAAAACTAAGGGGAGACCGCAACACCGCAACAACACATGACCGAAAAAGACAACTATTGTGCCTAACGGGTGTCATTTTTGAAGGTTGAAAATTTTACTTCATGAAGAAACTAAGCTATATATGTAAACCAACTACATTACTATAACACAAACATAAGCCCAATAGATCTAAGTAAAATTTTTAGCAACCTATTATCGGATGTTTAAAGTCAATTATATTAAGAATCAATTCTCAAAAACTAAGACGTATTTAAATTTTATGAACACACCGAAAAACCAATATTGTACCCTCTTTTATGGAATTCACTAGCTATTTTATAAGCATTACACCGTTTAAGCAAATTATATACCTTGATAGTGATATTAATGCAACTTTTTTGCATGATGCAAATTTGTGAACTTTATACTATTTTTGTAATATATATAACATTTTGTGAACTTTATACATTTCTTGCAAAAATTAATTTTAGTTAACTTTTACACAATGTTTATGTATATTATACATGTGAATTTTATTCACATTATTTTGAATTTATACCCATTATTGAAGTGTGCATTATTTAAGTGAGTTATTTCAAGTTTCGTACTCATGTACTTAGTTCTCAAAATTGAGGTTTACTTGAGCAATTATGATATATGTGACTAAACTCTCTCGATCAATTCCGAATATAGAATATACAAATATCATTTTTCTTATCTCAAACCAAACATATTAAACAAAACTAAGGGGAGACCGCAACACCGCAACAACACATGACCGAAAAAGACAACTATTGTGCCTAACGGGTGTCATTTTTGAAGGTTGAAAATTTTACTTCATGAAGAAACTAAGCTATATATGTAAACCAACTACATTACTATAACACAAACATAAGCCCAATAGATCTAAGTAAATTTTTTAGCAACCTATTATCGGATGTTTAAAGTCAATTATATTAAGAATCAATTCTCAAAAACTAAGACGTATTTAAATTTTATGAACACACCGAAAAACCAATACTGTACCCTCTTATATGGAATTCACTAGCTATTTTATAAGCATTACACCGTTTAAGCAAATTATATACCTTGATAGTGATATTAATGCAACTTTTTTGCATGATGCAAATTTGTGAACTTTATACTATTTTTGTAATATATATAACATTTTGTGAACTTTATACATTTCTTTCAAAAATTAATTTTATTTATCTTTTCCACAATGTTTATGTATATTATACTAATTTTGTGAATTTTATTCACATTATTTTGAATTTATACCCATTACTGAAGTGTGCATTATTTAAGTGAGTTAGTTTCAAGTTTCGTACTCATGTACTTAGTTCTCAAAATTGAGGTTTACTTGAGCAATTATGATATATGTGACTAAACTCTCTCGATCAATTCCGAATATAGAAGATACAAATATCATTTTTCTTATCTCAAACCAAACATATTAAACAAAACTAAGGGGAGACCGCAACACCGCAACAACACATGACCGAAAAAGACAACTATTGTGCCTAACGGGTGTCATTTTTGAAGGTTGAAAATTTTACTTCATGAAGAAACTAAGCTATATATGTAAACCAACTACATTACTATAACACAAACATAAGCCCAATAGATCTAAGTAAAATTTTTAGCAACCTATTATCGGATGTTTAAAGTCAATTATATTAAGAATCAATTCTCAAAAACTAAGACGTATTTAAATTTTATGAACACACCGAAAAACCAATATTGTACCCTCTTTTATGGAATTCACTAGCTATTTTATAAGCATTACACCGTTTAAGCAAATTATATACCTTGATAGTGATATTAATGCAACTTTTTTGCATGATGCAAATTTGTGAACTTTATACTATTTTTGTAATATATATAACATTTTGTGAACTTTATACATTTCTTGCAAAAATTAATTTTAGTTAACTTTTACACAATGTTTATGTATATTATACTTGTGAATTTTATTCACATTATTTTGAATTTATACCCATTATTGAAGTGTGCATTATTTAAGTGAGTTATTTCAAGTTTCGTACTCATGTACTTAGTTCTCAAAATTGAGGTTTACTTGAGCAATTATGATATATGTGACTAAACTCTCTCGATCAATTCCGAATATAGAATATACAAATATCATTTTTCTTATCTCAAACCAAACCTATTAAACAAAACTAAGGGGAGACCGCAACACCGCAACAACACATGACCGAAAAAGACAACTATTGTGCCTAACGGGTGTCATTTTTGAATGTTGAAAATTTTACTTCATGAAGAAACTAAGCTATATATGTAAACCAACTACATTACTATAACACAAACATAAGCCCAATAGATCTAAGTAAAAATTTTAGCAATCTATTATCGGATGTTTAAAGTCAATTATATTAAGAATCAATTCTCAAAAACTAAGACGTATTTAAATTTTATGAACACACCGAAAAACCAATACTGTACCTTCTTTTATGGAATTCACTAGCTATTTTATTAGCATTACACCATTTAAGCAAATTATATACCTTGATAGTGATATTAATGCAACTTTTTTGCATGATGCAAATTTGTGAACTTTATACTATTTTTTCTAATATATATAACATTTTGTGAACTTTATACATTTCTTGCAAAAATTAATTTTAGTTAACTTTTACACAATGTTTATGTGTATTATACTAATTTTGTGAATTTTATTCACATTATTTTGAATTTATACCCATTATTGAAGTGTGCATTATTTAAGTGAGTTATTTTCAAGTTTCGTACTCATGTACTTAGTTCTCAAAATTGAGGTTTACTTGAGCAATTATGATATATGTGACTAAACTCTCTCGATCAATTCCGAATATAGAAGATACAAATATCATTTTTCTTATCTCAAACCAAACATATTAAACAAAACTAAGGGGAGACCGCAACACCGCAACAACACATGACCGAAAAAGACAACTATTGTGCCTAACGGGTGTCGTTTTTGAAGGTTGAAAATTTTACTTCAGGAAGAAACTAAGCTATATATGTAAACCAACTACATTACTATAACTCAAACATAAGCCCAATAGATCTAAGTAAATTTTTTAGCAACCTATTATCGGATGTTTAAAGTCAATTATATTAAGAATCAATTCTCAAAAACTAAGACGTATTTAAATTTTATGAACACACCGAAAAACCAATACTGTACCCTCTTATATGGAATTCACTAGCTATTTTATAAGCATTACACCGTTTAAGCAAATTATATACCTTGATAGTGATATTAATGCAACTTTTTTGCATGATGCAAATTTGTGAACTTTATACTATTTTTGTAATTTATATAACATTTTGTGAACTTTATACATTTCTTTCAAAAATTAATTTTATTTATCTTTTCCACAATCTTTATGTATATTATACTAATTTTGTGAATTTTATTCACATTATTTTGAATTTATACCCATTACTGAAGTGTGCATTATTTAAGTGAATTAGTTTCAAGTTTCGTACTCATGTACTTAGTTCTCAAAATTGAGGTTTACTTGAGCAATTATGATATATGTGACTAAACTCTCTCGATCAATTCCGAATATAGAAGATACAAATATCATTTTTCTTATCTCAAACCAAACATATTAAACAAAACTAAGGGGAGACCGCAACACCGCAACAACACATGACCGAAAAAGACAACTATTGTGCCTAACGGGTGTCATTTTTGAAGGTTGAAAATTTTACTTCATGAAGAAACTAAGCTATATATGTAAACCAACTACATTACTATAACACAAACATAAGCCCAATAGATCTAAGTAAAATTTTTAGCAACCTATTATCGGATGTTTAAAGTCAATTATATTAAGAATCAATTCTCAAAAACTAAGACGTATTTAAATTTTATAAACACACCGAAAAACCAATATTGTACCCTCTTTTATGGAATTCACTAGCTATTTTATAAGCATTACACCGTTTAAGCAAATTATATACCTTGATAGTGATATTAATGCAACTTTTTTGCATGATGCAAATTTGTGAACTTTATACTATTTTTGTAATATATATAACATTTTGTGAACTTTATACATTTTTGCAAAAATTAATTTTAGTTAACTTTTACACAATGTTTATGTATATTATACTTGTGAATTTTATTCACATTATTTTGAATTTATACCCAATATTGAAGTGTGCATTATTTAAGTGAGTTATTTCAAGTTTCGTACTCATGTACTTAGTTCTCAAAATTGAGGTTTACTTTAGCAATTATGATATATGTGACTAAACTCTCTCGATCAATTCCGAATATAGAATATACAAATATCATTTTTCTTATCTCAAACCAAACCTATTAAACAAAACTAAGGGGAGACCGCAACACCGCAACAACACATGACCGAAAAAGACAACTATTGTGCCTAACGGGTGTCATTTTTGAATGTTGAAAATTTTACTTCATGAAGAAACTAAGCTATATATGTAAACCAACTACATTACTATAACACAAACATAAGCCCAATAGATCTAAGTAAAATTTTTAGCAATCTATTATCGGATGTTTAAAGTCAATTATATTAAGAATCAATTCTCAAAAACTAAGACGTATTTAAATTTTATGAACACACCGAAAAACCAATACTGTACCTTCTTTTATGGAATTCACTAGCTATTTTATTAGCATTACACCATTTAAGCAAATTATATACCTTGATAGTGATATTAATGCAACTTTTTTGCATGATGCAAATTTGTGAACTTTATACTATTTTTTCTAATATATATAACATTTTGTGAACTTTATACATTTCTTGCAAAAATTAATTTTAGTTAACTTTTACACAATGTTTATGTATATTATACTAATTTTGTGAATTTTATTCACATTATTTTGAATTTATACCCATTATTGAAGTGTGCATTATTTAAGTGAGTTATTTTCAAGTTTCGTACTCATGTACTTAGTTCTCAAAATTGAGGTTTACTTGAGCAATTATGATATATGTGACTAAACTCTCTCGATCAATTCCGAATATAGAAGATACAAATATCATTTTTCTTATCTCAAACCAAACATATTAAACAAAACTAAGGGGAGACCGCAACACCGCAACAACACATGACCGAAAAAGACAACTATTGTGCCTAACGGGTGTCGTTTTTGAAGGTTGAAAATTTTACTTCAGGAAGAAACTAAGCTATATATGTAAACCAACTACATTACTATAACTCAAACATAAGCCCAATAGATCTAAGTAAATTTTTTAGCAACCTATTATCGGATGTTTAAAGTCAATTATATTAAGAATCAATTCTCAAAAACTAAGACGTATTTAAATTTTATGAACACACCGAAAAACCAATACTGTACCCTCTTTTATGGAATTCACTAGCTATTTTATAAGCATTACACCGTTTAAGCAAATTATATACCTTGATAGTGATATTAATGCAACTTTTTTGCATGATGCAAATTTGTAAACTTTATACTATTTTTGTAATATATATAACATTTTGTGAACTTTATACATTTTTTGCAAAAATTAATTTTAGTTAACTTTTACACAATGTTTATGTATATTATACTAATTTTGTGAATTTTATTCACATTATTTTGAATTTATACCCATTATTGAAGTGTGCATTATTTAAGTGAGTTAGTTTCAAGTTTCATACTCATGTACTTAGTTCTCAAAATTGAGGTTTACTTGAGCAATTATGATATATGTGACTAAACTCTCTCGATCAATTCCGAATATAGAAGATACAAATATCATTTTTCTTATCTCAAACCAAACATATTAAACAAAACTAAGGGGAGACCGCAACACCGCAACAACACATGACCGAAAAAGACAACTATTGTGCCTAACGGGTGTCATTTTTGAAGGTTGAAAATTTTACTTCATGAAGAAACTAAGCTATATATGTAAACCAACTACATTACTATAACACAAACATAAGCCCAATAGATCTAAGTAAAATTTTTAGCAATCTATTATCGGATGTTTAAAGTCAATTATATTAAGAATCAATTCTCAAAAACTAAGACGTATTTAAATTTTATGAACACACCGAAAAACCAATACTGTACCTTCTTTTATGGAATTCACTAGCTATTTTATTAGCATTACACCATTTAAGCAAATTATATACCTTGATAGTGATATTAATGCAACTTTTTTGCATGATGCAAATTTGTGAACTTTATACTATTTTTTCTAATATATATAACATTTTGTGAACTTTATACATTTCTTGCAAAAATTAATTTTAGTTAACTTTTACACAATGTTTATGTATATTATACTAATTTTGTGAATTTTATTCACATTATTTTGAATTTATACCCAATATTGAAGTGTGCATTATTTAAGTGAGTTATTTCAAGTTTCGTACTCATGTACTTAGTTCTCAAAATTGAGGTTTACTTTAGCAATTATGATATATGTGACTAAACTCTCTCGATCAATTCCGAATATAGAATATACAAATATCATTTTTCTTATCTCAAACCAAACCTATTAAACAAAACTAAGGGGAGACCGCAACACCGCAACAACACATGACCGAAAAAGACAACTATTGTGCCTAACGGGTGTCATTTTTGAATGTTGAAAATTTTACTTCATGAAGAAACTAAGCTATATATGTAAACCAACTACATTACTATAACACAAACATAAGCCCAATAGATCTAAGTAAAATTTTTAGCAATCTATTATCGGATGTTTAAAGTCAATTATATTAAGAATCAATTCTCAAAAACTAAGACGTATTTAAATTTTATGAACACACCGAAAAACCAATACTGTACCTTCTTTTATGGAATTCACTAGCTATTTTATTAGCATTACACCATTTAAGCAAATTATATACCTTGATAGTGATATTAATGCAACTTTTTTGCATGATGCAAATTTGTGAACTTTATACTATTTTTTCTAATATATATAACATTTTGTGAATTTTATACATTTCTTGCAAAAATTAATTTTAGTTAACTTTTACACAATGTTTATGTATATTATACTAATTTTGTGAATTTTATTCACATTATTTTGAATTTATACCCATTATTGAAGTGTGCATTATTTAAGTGAGTTATTTTCAAGTTTCGTACTCATGTACTTAGTTCTCAAAATTGAGGTTTACTTGAGCAATTATGATATATGTGACTAAACTCTCTCGATCAATTCCGAATATAGAAGATGCAAATATCATTTTTCTTATCTCAAACCAAACATATTAAACAAAACTAAGGGGAGACCGCAACACCGCAACAACACATGACCGAAAAAGACAACTATTGTGCCTAACGGGTGTCGTTTTTGAAGGTTGAAAATTTTACTTCAGGAAGAAACTAAGCTATATATGTAAACCAACTACATTACTATAACTCAAACATAAGCCCAATAGATCTAAGTAAATTTTTTAGCAACCTATTATCGGATGTTTAAAGTCAATTATATTAAGAATCAATTCTCAAAAACTAAGACGTATTTAAATTTTATGAACACACCGAAAAACCAATACTGTACCCTCTTTTATGGAATTCACTAGCTATTTTATAAGCATTACACCGTTTAAGCAAATTATATACCTTGATAGTGATATTAATGCAACTTTTTTGCATGATGCAAATTTGTGAACTTTATACTATTTTTGTAATATATATAACATTTTGTGAACTTTATACATTTCTTGCAAAAATTAATTTTAGTTAACTTTTACACAATGTTTATGTATATTATACTTGTGAATTTTATTCACATTATTTTGAATTTATACCCATTATTGAAGTGTGCATTATTTAAGTGAGTTATTTTAAGTTTCATACTCATGTACTTAGTTCTCAAAATTGAGGTTTACTTGAGCAATTATGATATATGTGACTAAACTCTCTCGATCAATTCCGAATATAGAATATACAAATATCATTTTACTTATCTCAAACCAAACATATTAAACAAAACTAACGGGAGACCGCAACACCGCAACAACACATGACCGAAAAAGACAACTATTGTGCCTAACGTGTGTTGTTTTTGAAGGTTGAAAATTTTACTTCATGAAGAAACTAAGCTATATATGTAAACCAACTACATTACTATAACACAAACATAAGCCCAATAGATCTAAGTAAATTTTTTAGCAACCTATTATCGGATGTTTAAAGTCAATTATATTAAGAATCAATTCTCAAAAACTAAGACGTATTTAAATTTTATGAACACACCGAAAAACCAATACTGTACCCTCTTATATGGAATTCACTAGCTATTTTATAAGCATTACACCGTTTAAGCAAATTATATACCTTGATAGTGATATTAATGCAACTGTTTTGCATGATGCAAATTTGTGAACTTTATACTATTTTTGTAATATATATAACATTTTTCTGAACTTTATACATTTCTTTCAAAAATTAATTTTATTTAACTTTTCCACAATATTTATGTATATTATACTAATTTTGTGAATTTTATTCACATTATTTTGAATTTATACCCATTATTGAAGTGTGCATTATTTAAGTGAGTTAGTTTCAAGTTTCGTACTCATGTACGTAGTTCTCAAAATTGAGGTTTACTTGAGCAATTATGATATATGTGACTAAACTCTCTCGATCAATTCCGAATATAGAAGATGCAAATATCATTTTTCTTATCTCAAACCAAACATATTAAACAAAACTAAGGGGAGACCGCAACACCGCAACAACACATGACCGAAAAAGACAACTATTGTGCCTAACGGGTGTCGTTTTTGAAGGTTGAAAATTTTACTTCAGGAAGAAACTAAGCTATATATGTAAACCAACTACATTACTATAACTCAAACATAAGCCCAATAGATCTAAGTAAATTTTTTAGCAACCTATTATCGGATGTTTAAAGTCAATTATATTAAGAATCAATTCTCAAAAACTAAGACGTATTTAAATTTTATGAACACACCGAAAAACCAATACTGTACCCTCTTATATGGAATTCACTAGCTATTTTATAAGCATTACACCGTTTAAGCAAATTATATACCTTGATAGTGATATTAATGCAACTGTTTTGCATGATGCAAATTTGTGAACTTTATACTATTTTTGTAATATATATAACATTTTTCTGAACTTTATACATTTCTTTCAAAAATTAATTTTATTTAACTTTTCCACAATATTTATGTATATTATACTAATTTTGTGAATTTTATTCACATTATTTTGAATTTATACCCATTATTGAAGTGTGCATTATTTAAGTGAGTTAGTTTCAAGTTTCGTACTCATGTACTTAGTTCTCAAAATTGAGGTTTACTTGAGCAATTATGATATATGTGACTAAACTCTCTCGATCAATTCCGAATATAGAATATACAAATATCATTTTACTTATCTCAAACCAAACATATTAAACAAAACTAACGGGAGACCGCAACACCGCAACAACACATGACCGAAAAAGACAACTATTGTGCCTAACGTGTGTTGTTTTTGAAGGTTGAAAATTTTACTTCATGAAGAAACTAAGCTATATATGTAAACCAACTACATTACTATAACACAAACATAAGCCCAATAGATCTAAGTAAATTTTTAGCAATCTATTATCGGATGTTTAAAGTCAATTATATTAAGAATCAATTCTCAAAAACTAAGACGTATTTAAATTTTATGAACACACCGAAAAACCAATACTGTACCTTCTTTTATGGAATTCACTAGCTATTTTATTAGCATTACACCATTTAAGCAAATTATATACCTTGATAGTGATATTAATGCAACTTTTTTGCATGATGCAAATTTGTGAACTTTATACTATTTTTTCTAATATATATAACATTTTGTGAATTTTATACATTTCTTGCAAAAATTAATTTTAGTTAACTTTTACACAATGTTTATGTATATTATACTAATTTTGTGAATTTTATTCACATTATTTTGAATTTATACCCATTATTGAAGTGTGCATTATTTAAGTGAGTTATTTTCAAGTTTCGTACTCATGCACTTAGTTCTCAAAATTGAGGTTTACTTGAGCAATTATGATATATGTGACTAAACTCTCTCGATCAATTCCGAATTTAGAAGATGCAAATATCATTTTTCTTATCTCAAACCAAACATATTAAACAAAACTAAGGGGAGACCGCAACACCGCAACAACACATGACCGAAAAAGACAACTATTGTGCCTAACGGGTGTCGTTTTTGAAGGTTGAAAATTTTACTTCAGGAAGAAACTAAGCTATATATGTAAACCAACTACATTACTATAACTCAAACATAAGCCCAATAGATCTAAGTAAATTTTTTAGCAACCTATTATCGGATATTTAAAGTCAATTATATTAAGAATCAATTCTCAAAAACTAAGACGTATTTAAATTTTATGAACACACCGAAAAACCAATACTGTACCCTCTTTTATGGAATTCACTAGCTATTTTATAAGCATTACACCGTTTAAGCAAATTATATACCTTGATAGTGATATTAATGCAACTTTTTTGCATGATGCAAATTTGTGAACTTTATACTATTTTTGTAATATATATAACATTTTGTGAACTTTATACATTTCTTGCAAAAATTAATTTTAGTTAACTTTTACACAATGTTTATGTATATTATACTTGTGAATTTTATTCACATTATTTTGAATTTATACCCATTATTGAAGTGTGCATTATTTAAGTGAGTTATTTCAAGTTTCGTACTCATGTAATTAGTTCTCAAAATTGAGGTTTACTTGAGCAATTATGATATATGTGACTAAACTCTCTCGATCAATTCCGAATATAGAATATACAAATATCATTTTACTTATCTCAAACCAAACATATTAAACAAAACTAACGGGAGACCGCAACACCGCAACAACACATGACCGAAAAAGACAACTATTGTGCCTAACGTGTGTTGTTTTTGAAGGTTGAAAATTTTACTTCATGAAGAAACTAAGCTATATATGTAAACCAACTACATTACTATAACACAAACATAAGCCCAATAGATCTAAGTAAATTTTTTAGCAACCTATTATCGGATGTTTAAAGTCAATTATATTAAGAATCAATTCTCAAAAACTAAGACGTATTTAAATTTTATGAACACACCGAAAAACCAATACTGTACCCTCTTATATGGAATTCACTAGCTATTTTATAAGCATTACACCGTTTAAGCAAATTATATACCTTGATAGTGATATTAATGCAACTGTTTTGCATGATGCAAATTTGTGAACTTTATACTATTTTTGTAATATATATAACATTTTTCTGAACTTTATACATTTCTTTCAAAAATTAATTTTATTTAACTTTTCCACAATATTTATGTATATTATACTAATTTTGTGAATTTTATTCACATTATTTTGAATTTATACCCATTATTGAAGTGTGCATTATTTAAGTGAGTTAGTTTCAAGTTTCGTACTCATGTACTTAGTTCTCAAAATTGAGGTTTACTTGAGCAATTATGATATATGTGACTAAACTCTCTCGATCAATTCCGAATATAGAAGATACAAATATCATTTTTCTTATCTCAAACCAAACATATTAAACAAAACTAAGGGGAGACCGCAACACCGCAACAACACATGACCGAAAAACACAACTATTGTGCCTAACGGGTGTCATTTTTGAAGGTTGAAAATTTTACTTCATGAAGAAACTAAGCTATATATGGAAACCAACTACATTACTATAACACAAACATAAGCCCAATAGATCTAAGTAAAATTTTTAGCAACCTATTATCGGATGTTTAAAGTCAATTATATTAAGAATCAATTCTCAAAAACTAAGACGTATTTAAATTTTATGAACACACCGAAAAACCAATATTGTACCCTCTTTTATGGAATTCACTAGCTATTTTATAAGCATTACACCGTTTAAGCAAATTATATACCTTGATAGTGATATTAATACAACTTTTTTGCATGATGCAAATTTGTGAACTTTATACTATTTTTGTAATATATATAACATTTTGTGAACTTTATACATTTCTTGCAAAAATTAATTTTAGTTATCTTTTACACAATGTTTATGTATATTATACTTGTGAATTTTATTCACATTATTTTGAATTTATACCCATTATTGAAGTGTGCATTATTTAAGTGAGTTATTTCAAGTTTCGTACTCATGTACTTAGTTCTCAAAATTGAGGTTTACTTGAGCAATTATGATATATGTGACTAAACTCTCTCGATCAATTCCGAATATAGAATATACAAATATCATTTTTCTTATCTCAAACCAAACCTATTAAACAAAACTAAGGGGAGACCGCAACACCGCAACAACACATGACCGAAAAAGACAACTATTGTGCCTAACGGGTGTCATTTTTGAATGTTGAAAATTTTACTTCATGAAGAAACTAAGCTATATATGTAAACCAACTACATTACTATAACACAAACATAAGCCCAATAGATCTAAGTAAAATTTTTAGCAATCTATTATCGGATGTTTAAAGTCAATTATATTAAGAATCAATTCTCAAAAACTAAGACGTATTTAAATTTTATGAACACACCGAAAAACCAATACTGTACCTTCTTTTATGGAATTCACTAGCTATTTTATTAGCATTACACCATTTAAGCAAATTATATACCTTGATAGTGATATTAATGCAACTTTTTTGCATGATGCAAATTTGTGAACTTTATACTATTTTTTCTAATATATATAACATTTTGTGAACTTTATACATTTCTTGCAAAAATTAATTTTAGTTAACTTTTACACAATGTTTATGTATATTATACTAATTTTGTGAATTTTATTCACATTATTTTGAATTTATACCCATTATTGAAGTGTGCATTATTTAAGTGAGTTATTTTAAGTTTCATACTCATGTACTTAGTTCTCAAAATTGAGGTTTACTTGAGCAATTATGATATATGTGACTAAACTCTCTCGATCAATTCCGAATATAGAATATACAAATATCATTTTACTTATCTCAAACCAAACATATTAAACAAAACTAACGGGAGACCGCAACACCGCAACAACACATGACCGAAAAAGACAACTATTGTGCCTAACGTGTGTTGTTTTTGAAGGTTGAAAATTTTACTTCATGAAGAAACTAAGCTATATATGTAAACCAACTACATTACTATAACACAAACATAAGCCCAATAGATCTAAGTAAATTTTTTAGCAACCTATTATCGGATGTTTAAAGTCAATTATATTAAGAATCAATTCTCAAAAACTAAGACGTATTTAAATTTTATGAACACACCGAAAAACCAATACTGTACCCTCTTATATGGAATTCACTAGCTATTTTATAAGCATTACACCGTTTAAGCAAATTATATACCTTGATAGTGATATTAATGCAACTGTTTTGCATGATGCAAATTTGTGAACTTTATACTATTTTTGTAATATATATAACATTTTGTGAACTTTATACATTTCTTGCAAAAATTAATTTTATTTAACTTTTACACAATGTTTATGTATATTATACTAATTTTGTGAATTTTATTCACATTATTTTGAATTTATACCCATTATTGAAGTGTGCATTATTTAAGTGAGTTATTTCAAGTTTCGTACTCATGTACTTAGTTCTCAAAATTTAGGTTTACTTGAGCAATTATGATATATGTGACTAAACTCTCTCGATCAATTCCGAATATAGAATATACAAATATCATTTTTCTTATCTCAAACCAAACATATTAAACAAAACTAAGGGGAGACCGCAACACCGCAACAACACATGACCGAAAAAGACAACTATTGTACCTAACGGGTGTCATTTTTGAAGGTTGAAAATTTTACTTCATGAAGAAACTAAGCTATATATGTAAACCAACTACATTACTATAACACAAACATAAGCCCAATAGATCTAAGTAAAATTTTTAGCAACCTATTATCGAATGTTTAAAGTCAATTATATTAAGAATCAATTCTCAAAAAATAAGACGTATTTAAATTTTATAAGCACACCGAAAAACCAATACTGTGCCCTCTCTTATGGAATTCACTAGCTATTTTATAAGCATTACACCGTTTAAGCAAATTATATACCTTGATAGTGATATTAATGCAACTTTTTTGCATGATGCAAATTTGTGAACTTTATACTATTTTTTTTTTTACTTAAAGGTAAATTTATTAAGTAAAGGAAGCCAAACGGCCGAACAAGACAAAACAAGCGCAAAGTGTTAATAAAAGACTAGGACACATCCCTAGCTTCCACACTTATGCACCACAAAACAAGATGGCATAGGACATATCCCTAGCTCAATACCAAACAATAAATAACATCAACTAATACTAAAAATCCATACAAATAGCAGAAATAGCAAGATGAAAGTAATGAGTCAAAATTCAAACTAGAAACCCAAGTATACTTCTGCATCATCAGAGATCAAAGGGACCAACCAATGACCTCCAAACCAGCACAATACACATAGGCTACTAGAAATCTAAGACTCACCACTCATCAAAGCCAAAAACAGAAAACCAGCCCATGCCATCTAATATATCAGAAACCACCCCGCATCCAACCAATAGAAACTCCACCAGAAATCCAGCAATTCAACCAAAGACCAATTACTTCAACATCAAATAAGCAAGGAAGTGCCAGAAAAGCTGTTTAGAAGAATTTTCCTCCTTAAAAACCTTATAATGTAAAACCCAAAGGGTAAAACCATTAATAAGGACAAAAAGAGTAAAACATTCTCCCAAACCTTCCCAAATATACCATCAATCTCCCACAAATTCCATACCCTGTTACACTCCCAAAAACCAGTTCCAGCATGAAACCAGTTAACCCAAGCACCATCCATAGCATTAATCATTATCATAATTATGCTTCGAGATCTCTTCCACCATTCTTCTATAGTATTCATCTTTAATAATCTTTAAATCCCAAATATTAGCAGCTTCAATCGAGTTAGGAGAATACCTAATATTAAGACCCAGAAGCTTTAATCTCACAGTCCCAACCACAGTCTTGAGTAAATTGTCCACATCTCTAAACTCCTTCCTGAAACATCTGAAGTTTCTTTCCTGCCAAACAAAATAAACACAAGCACCCAACACTAACCTCTGGATCACACTCCAGATAGAATTAGTGGCAGGTTTATTAGAGATAAAAGAAATAATACTAGCCCAATCATTTGAGATATCCTCAAGTTTCGCCATAAGCTTACACTTTTCCCAAAGTCTCTTCGAAAACGGGCATGAGAAGAACAGATGAGTGTGAGATTCAAGTTCATGATTACATAGATGACACATCATACTCTGAACATCCACCCACTTAGAAATTCTATCAAGAGTTTTCAACCTGCCCTTAATAGCAACCCAAAGAATAAACGCGTGCCTTGGGATACATTGTGAATACCAAACATGTCTATACCACATCACTTTTGGGCCATCCTCTCTAACAGCTTTCCATACCTCTTTAACAGAAAATTCTTTATCCTTTCCATTTTTATCAACCCAAATAACTTTATCATCCAACTCATTAATCAACTTAGGAACCGGAACATTAGTAACTTCACTAAACCTATCACTCCAATCAATAGGCCAATCCCACTCATTCTCCTTCACCATATCCCTGACTTTAGCTTTTAAACTCAAATTAGCTTCAACAATAATACTATGATTAATAAATCTAATAAGCGGACCAGAATGATGCCACTTATCAAACCATAAGTTACAATCCCTCCCATTACCAACTTTAACATACACAAAACTCTTAACTTTGTCTCTAAGATCCAATAAACTATTCCAACTCCATGAATAACCCCTATATATCTCCGGATCCCAAATATTTCCACCCTTTAACCAATAAATATTAATCCAACTAACCCATATAGATTTCTTTCTACTAGCAATGTTCCAAAGGTGTTTGGCCATAAGAGCAACATTCCACTGATGAGCAGATCTCAAGCCCAACCCCCCTTGACACTTGGGTTTACAAACCTCTTTCCACGCAACACTCGCCATTCCCCTAACCGATTCCCCTCTAGTCCACAGAAATTTCTTAAGAATTCTATCAATATCATTACAAGTCTCCTTAGGTAACATGAATAGGGAAGACCAATAGACTTGAAGTGAGTTAAGAATAGAAGAAATCAGTTGTAGTCTACCAGCGAAAGAAAGTACCTTGTTTCTCCAATCCCCAATTCTTTTCTTAATCACTTCAATTATGCACTTACAATCATTAGCAGACAATCTTTTAGACACCAACGGTACACCCAAATATCTAATAGGCAAGACTCCTTCCTTGAACGGCATAACCAAACTAATATCAGCTTTCACAGGTTCTGCAACATTACCAAAAAAAGCCTCACTTTTCGCCAAACTAGGAAGCAAACCAGAACTTAGACAGAATTCATCCAACCCTCTTCTTAAAACTGACGCAGAAATAAGGTCACCATGACAAAGCATCAACAAGTCATCCGCAAAACACAAGCTGCTAATCTTTAATTCTTTACACCCCCAGTGGTATTTAAAAAGTTTCTCAGCCTTTATTTGCCTCATAACCATCAGATTTAGCACCTCCATAACTAAAGTAAAAAGATACGGGGAAATGGGATCCCCTTGTCTCAAACCTCTACCAGCTTTAAAGTATCCGTTGGGCTCACCATTAATACAAACAGAGAACGAAGCAGTTGTTAGACACACCATGATCCAGTGTACCATAACAGGGTGGAATCCAAAACATTTAAGAATGAATTCCAGAAACTACCAATTAACGGTATCATACGCTTTTTGTATATCTATTTTAAAGGCACACCTACTAGACCCACTCCAAGACTTCCAATTATATCCCCTCATAAACTCTTGAGCTAAAAGCACATTATCACTAATTTGCCTCCCCGGGATAAACGCACTTTGGTTCTCACCAACCAGCTCACTTAATACACCTTTAATCCTATTAGTAATAATTTTACTAATAGTTTTATAAACCACATTACAACAACTAATAGGCCTGTAATCCGAGACATACTTAGGGGCAACGACTTTAGGAATTAAAGATATAATGGAAGCATTAACCTCACCAAGAAGTTTACCACTACTGAAGAACTCCTTGATAGCAGCACATGTATCATGACCAACAACCTTCCAAGCCGCCTTGAAGAACTTGGAAGTATATCCATCCGGACCTGAAGCTTTATTATCCTCGATGTCAAAAAGTGCAACCTTCACTTCCTCATCAGAAACAGGTTTGATAAGATCAACCGCAATCTCATCATCCAACTTATTAGTGAATAATGTGTGAGGCTCTTCAATCGGATAAACTTCACCACAGGTACCAAAGAAACTTTTGAAATGATTAACAAACTTGTTAACCATATCAGCACCATGAAGAACATTACCATCCATATCATGAACATCTTCAATCCTACTCTTAATAACTCTACTCTTCACCACATTATGGAAATACGCACTGTTGAAGTCCCCCTCTTTCAACCACTGAATCTTAGACTTCTGTTTCAAAAGCAATTCCTCATCTAATAACGCTCTCTTATAGGCAGCAGCATATAACGACTCTTCTTCCCTTAAAAAGCTATTAGAAGGATCATTACCCAAAGAACTTTGAACCCTATCCAACTCATCTTTTAACAGCTTAACCTTAACACAAACATCCCCATTTTTCTTATTAAGATCTCTCATATGTTTTTTCAAGAATTTCAACCTCTTAGTAAGAATATACATAGCATATCCTTCCACTGGGACATTCCACTTACTCTCAACAACATCCAAAAACCCCTTCTTCTCAGTTAAATAATTCATGAATCTAAACGCTTTATTTTTCTTACCTTCAACCTCTGGAATAATCAATACAGCCGGAGAATGATCGGAAACATTGAATGGCAGAAAGTTAGAAAAGGAAGCCGGATAATCATCCACAAATTTATTATTAGCCATAACTCTATCAAGCTTTTTAAGGACACCACTACTAGGATCATTCCTTTTTTGGATCCAAGTAAAAAATATCCCAGTAATCTTGACATCTTCAATACCTAAAAAGTCTACACAATTTCTAAAGTCTTGAACACCAAAACTTTTGACCCCAATACCATTTGAATTTTCGTTATAGTCAAGAATAACATTAAAGTCACCAAGCAAAAACCCATGGACAACTACCAGCCAAACTATAGTGATCCCGAAGATTCTCCCAAAGCAACTTCCTATCCTTAACATTAGTCTCCCCGTATACAAAAGAGACGTATATCAATTTATCATCACACAACCTTCTAACTAGAAAGTGCATCACTTGGCTACTCTGAGAAATCAGTTGGGCGCTAAAAATAGTATGATCCCACCCAACAACTATTCTACATCCCTTTTTACTATCCACTGAATTCGACACCCAAACCCAATTACCAAAAACCTCATCACAAACTTTATTCACAAACTTCTTCCTTAATTGTGTTTCTATAATACCACACATACTAATATTATTACTAAATATAAATTTCTTGACTTCATTTTGCTTCAGGGAATTACACATTCCCTGAATATTCCATGAAGCAATTTTAATCACCATATTAAACTTGGGATGAAACAGATGCCATATCACCTAGCATCTGAGAATCCACACCAACAACCCCATTTGAAACCTCATCCTTAGTAATGAAATCTGCAGTACCATGGGTTTCCGCTGCAACTTCATCTTTAATACCATCCATAACATCTTCATAAAACTGGTCCTGCATCATTTTATCCACCTTCTGACCCATAATGGACTCATAATGTTGGATCATTTCCTCTGTCCAATTTTCCTTGACTGCATCAGTCAATTCTTGTTCATTCAAACAGAATAAATCAACCTCTACAATCTGTTTTAATTTCACCCATTGCATAATCTCGGACAACTTATCTCTATATATATCATCATAAACCTGTATAAAGGCTTGGTTCTTAGTAAGATCATTACCTTTCATTAATTCCACACTTTTCTTTTCTGCTTCCTCCTTAGCAATCATCGCCACATTCCTATTTCCATAAACTATATCTTTTTGTAGTTTTGCAATCCTCCCCTTAAGTTCCCCAATTTTAGTAGCCTTTACCTTCGCAACCTGAGATTCTTCCCACAACAATATCAAATCCTCAGTCCATCTATTCCTATCATCATCAGAAATCTTCATGTCTAACTTACAAGCCAAATCAATTTTCTTCTTCATATCCTCCCACTCCTGACTTCCTACTTCAATTTTATCACTTGCCAATGCATCAAACTTATTACTTGTTTTGAAAACTTCCTTTTCCATTTTCTTATTCTTACCATCCCCAATAACTCCAACAGTATTCTTCTTCTTCTCAGTTACAGTCACATTACTTTCATTTCTCGTATCATCAACAACAGACTTCTTCTCACCATTACTCTTAACCGGAACCTCTCTAAAACTAGGCCTTTGAGACATTCCTCCCCTACCATACAAACCACCTCTTCCCCTATTATTATATCCACCTCTATAACCATAGTTCTGAACCCCCACAGGCCTGCTGGTACTAGCACCATTCTTATCCACTTTCCTCATTTCATGCCACACTTCCTTCTCCTTATTCTTCTCAGTTACACTAGAAACCTTGGGCGTCTTCTCCGCCACTTCCTTAGCCAACTCCTCCTCAGTCCATACCCTAACCTTACAAGCTTTATAATCATGCCCAAACACTTTGCAATGCGTACATAACGGAGGCTTCCAATCATATCCAACCCTCAAGTTCATAGACTTACCCAACTTACTATAACAAATCTCTATAGACTCAGCAAGTTCCCTAGACGCATCCACCTCCACAAGCACTCTAGCAAAACTCGCTCTCCCATACGCTCTTAAACACATAGACTCTGTAATCCTGTCCATGATAATAGGATTTCCAACACTACTAGCTATCCTGCTAATACCCTCAATATTCCACGCTTCTAACGGCACATTGTAAATCTTCACCCAAATAGGAACTTTAGAAGGCTCAGGTTTCACCATACACAACCCCGCTTCCCATTTCTGAACAAAAAACGGCTTTCCATCCACTAACCATGGACCATTCTCTAGAACATAATTCAACCCTTCATCAGATTTAAACTTAATAAAGTGAAGACCACTCTCATTGACTAAAATTTCATCAACCTGATATGGCCTCCACATCCTTCTAAGATGCCCTGATATCTCCCTATAGCTCATATTCACACCCACAAAATACCCCACTAAAGTCATGCACCAATTCTTGCTTCCTATCTCAATTACCGGATCCATATCAACCACTTTTCTACCAAACTCATTCACTCTTAAAGGAATTTCAGACAATTTATTTCCCAATCCTCTAATAGTACCCTGAAAAGCATTAATAAAAGACCCAGGTTTCTTTCCATTCACACTATCTATCATTTCAGTATCCTTACCAATCACATTACCACCACCATTGCTACCACTTTGTTTACCAGCAACTTCACTTAAACTAGGCCATAATTTCCCACTATTCTCACCACTCTTAGTAGCCAAATTCCCATCATTCAAACGAGCCTTACCAACATTACTAGTACTACCAACAAACTTCAAACCAGGGTTAAGTATTGGGTTTTCATGAACAGGAACTGGCATTTCAGAAGGAACATAACTAGTCTTACTAACATTGTTTTCAATATTCTTAACCATATCATTAACAATACCATTTCCCACATTAATAGCCCCCTGCTTTAGAGAACTATCTTGCACTCCAACCATAGAACTCATACCAATATTATTACCCTTAGACCCATCATTACCCTGCCCATTTACAACCTTCATACCCTGACTACCCACCCCTGTATCAGACTCCATAGCAACCTTCTTCAAGCTTTGAGACCCACTCTCAAACTCAACCTCAGTACCTTCCTCCTTAACCTCCAACTCCTCATCATTAGCTTCCATCTCTTCAGTACCATCATCCCCATACTCTAAAACTTCCATTTCTTTCATTAATTTCCTATTCCTAGCACTACCCTTCTTAGAACCCTTCTTAGACACCTTCGAAATCACATTAAAACCCTTCATAGCTATTTTAACATCACTAATAGAATTCCTCGTAGTCCTTTTGGGACGAACAACATCATTCAACTGAATAGGGGGAGGTACGAGATTAGGGTTTTTGGGATCTGGTTCATTCATGGTGGAATTGATGTAAGGTGGACACGAAATCAGTAATAGAAACTACATAATCAAAGGTATGATTAGCAGAAATGAAATTGGGGAAAAGGATGGATGAGTAGTTTTTGAAGCGGATGGATAACAGAAAAAACGAAAAAATGAATTGCAATAAATGGGTGAGATCCGGTTACTGTATCAAAGAGATTATTATATCAAAACATAGATCTTGAACAGTAGATTCATAATCAAAAAACAATAATAAAATTCAATGGTTGGATTAAAAATAGATGATGAATTACTTAATAAAATTGCTTAGGGTTTTTAAGGTTTTTAGAGAGAGAAAGTAAACTTTATACTATTTTTGTAATATATATAACATTTTGTGAACTTTAAACATTTTTTGCAAAAATTAATTTTAGTTAACTTTTACACAATGTTTATGTATATTATACTAATTTTCTGAATTTTATTCACATTATTTTGAATTTATACCCATTATTGAAGTGTGCATTATTTAAGAGAGTTACTTCAAGTTTCGTACTCATGTACTTAGTTCTCAAAATTGAGGTTTACTTGAGCATTTATGATATATGTGACTAAACTCTCTCGATCAATTCCGAATATAGAAGATACAAATATCATTTTTCTTATCTCAAACCAAACATATTAAACAAAACTAAGGGGAGACCGCAACACCGCAACAACACATGACCGAAAAAGACAACTATTGAGCCTAACGGGTGTCATTTTTGAAGGTTGAAAATTTTGCTTCATGAAGAAACTAAGCTATATATGTAAAACAACTACATTACTATAACACAAACATAAGCCCAATAGATCTAAGTAAATTTTTTAGCAACCTATTATCGGATGTTTAAAGTCAATTATATTAAGAATCAATTCTCAAAAACTAAGACGTATTTAAATTTTATGAACACACCGAAAAACCAATCCTGTACCCTCTTTTATGGAATTCACTAGCTATTTTATATGCATTACTCCGTTTAAGCAAATTATATACCTTGATAGTGATATTAATGCAACTTTTTTGCTTGATGCAAATTTGTGAATTTTATACTATTTTTGTAATATATATAACATTTTGTGAACTTTATACATTTTTTGCAAAAATTAATTTTAGTTAACTTTTACACAATGTTTATGTATATTATACTAATTTTGTGAATTTTATTCACATTATTTTGAATTTATACCCATTATTGAAGTGTGCATTATTTAAGTGAGTTATTTCAAGTTTCGTACTCATGTACTTAGTTCTCAAAATTGAGGTTTACTTGAGCAATTATGATATATGTGACTAAACTCTCTCGATCAATTCCGAATATAGAAGATACAAATATCATTTTTCTTATCTCAAACCAAACATATTAAACAAAACTAAGGGGAGACGGCAACACCGCAACAACACATGACCGAAAAAGACAACTATTGTGCCTAACGGGTGTCATTTTTGAAGGTTGAAAATTTTACTTCATAAAGAAACTAAGCTATATATGTAAACCAACTACATTACTATAACACAAACATAAGCCCAATAGATCTAAGTAAATTTTTTAGCAACCTATTATCGAATGTTTAAAGTCAATTATATTAAAAATCAATGCTCAAAAAATAAGACGTATTTAAATTTTATGAACACACCGAAAAACCAATATTGTACCCTCTTTTATGGAATTCACTAGCTATTTTATAAGCATTACACCGTTTAAGCAAATTATATACTTTGATACTGATATCAATGCAACTTTTTTGCATGATGCAAATTTGTGAACTTTATACTATTTTTGTAATATACATAAGATTTTGTGAACTTTATACATTTTTTGCAAAAATTAATTTTAGTTAACTTTTACACAATGTTTATGTTTATTATACTAATTTTGTGAATTTTATTAACATTATTTGGAATTTATACCCATTATTGAAGTGTGCATTATTTAAGTCAGTTATTTTCACGTTTCGTACTCATGTACTTAGTTCTCAAAATTGAGGTTTACTTGAGCAATTATGATATATGTGACTAAACTCTCTCGATCAATTCCGAATATAGAAGATACAAATATCATTTTTCTTATCTCAAACCAAACGTATTAAACGAAACTAAGGGGAGACCGCAACACCGCAACAACACGTGACCAAAAAAGACAACTATTGTGCCTAACGGGTGTCATTTTTGAAGGTTGAAAATTTTGCTTCATGAAGAAACTAAGCTATATATGTAAAACAACTACATTACTATAACACAAACATAAGCCCAATAGATCTAAGAAAATTTTTTAGCAACCTATTATCGGATGTTTAAAGTCAATTATATTAAGAATCAATTCTCAAAAACTAAGACGTATTTAAATTTTATGAACACACCGAAAAACTAATACTGTACCCTCTTTTATGGAATTCACTAGCTATTTTATATGCATTACTCCGTTTAAGCAAATTATATACCTTGATAGTGATATTAATGCAACTTTTTTGCATGATGCAAATTTGTGAACTTTATACTATTTTTGTAATATATATAACATTTTGTGAACTTTATATATTTTTTGCAAAAATTAATTTTAGTTAACTTTTACACAATGTTTATGTATATTATACTTGTGAATTTTATTCACATTATTTTGAATTTATACCCATTATTGAAGTGTGCATTATTTAAGTGAGTTATTTCAAGTTTCGTACTCATGTACTTAGTTCTCAAAATTGAGGTTTACTTGAGCAATTATGATATATGTGACTAAACTCTCTCGATCAATTCCGAATATAGAATATACAAATATCATTTTACTTATCTCAAACCAAACATATTAAACAAAACTAAGGGGAGACCGCAACACCGCAACAACACATGACCGAAAAAGACAACTATTGTGCCTAACGGGTGTCATTTTTGAAGGTTGAAAATTTTACTTCATGAAGAAACTAAGCTATATATGTAAACCAACTACATTACTATAACACAAACATAAGCCCAATAGATCTAAGTAAATTTTTTAGCAACCTATTATCGGATGTTTAAAGTCAATTATATTAAGAATCAATTCTCAAAAACTAAGACGTATTTAAATTTTATGAACACACCGAAAAACCAATACTGTACCCTCTTATATGGAATTCACTAGCTATTTTATAAGCATTACACCGTTTAAGCAAATTATATACCTTGATAGTGATATTAATGCAACTGATTTGCATGATGCAAATTTGTGAACTTTATACTATTTTTGTAATATATATAACATTTTGTGAACTTTATACATTTCTTGCAAAAATTAATTTTATTTAACTTTTACACAATGTTTATGTATATTATACTAATTTTGTGAATTTTATTCACATTATTTTGAATTTGTACCCATTATTGAAGTGTGCATTATTTAAGTGAGTTATTTCAAGTTTCGTACTCATGTACTTAGTTCTCAAAATTTAGGTTTACTTGAGCAATTATGATATATGTGACTAAACTCTCTCGATCAATTCCGAATATAGAATATACAAATATCATTTTTCTTATCTCAAACCAAACATATTAAACAAAACTAAGGGGAGACCGCAACACCGCAACAACACATGACCGAAAAAGACAACTATTGTGCCTAACGGGTGTCATTTTTGAAGGTTGAAAATTTTACTTCATGAAGAAACTAAGCTATATATGTAAACCAACTACATTACTATAACACAAACATAAGCCCAATAGATCTAAGTAAAATTTTTAGCAACCTATTATCGAATGTTTAAAGTCAATTATATTAAGAATCAATTCTCAAAAAATAAGACGTATTTAAATTTTATGAGCACACCGAAAAACCAATACTGTGCCCTCTCTTATGGAATTCACTAGTTATTTTATAAGCATTACATCGTTTAAGCAAATTATATACCTTGATAGTGATATTAATGCAACTTTTTTGCATGATGCAAATTTGTGAACTTTATACTATTTTTGTAATATATATAACATTTTGTGAACTTTATACATTTTATGCAAAAATTAATTTTAGTTAACTTTTACACAATGTTTATGTATATTATACTAATTTTCTGAATTTTATTCACATTATTTTGAATTTATACCCATTATTGAAGTGTGCATTATTTAAGAGAGTTACTTCAAGTTTCGTACTCATGTACTTAGTTCTCAAAATTAAGGTTTACTTGAGCAATTATGATATATGTGACTAAACTCTCTCGATCAATTCCGAATATAGAAGATACAAATATCATTTTTCTTATCTCAAACCAAACATATTAAACAAAACTAAGGGGAGACCGCAACACCGCAACAACACATGACCGAAAAAGACAACTATTGTGCCTAATGGGTGTCATTTTTGAAGGTTGAAAATTTTGCTTCATGAAGAAACTAAGCTATATATGTAAAACAACTACATTACTATAACACAAACATAAGCCCAATAGATCCAAGTAAAATTTTTAGCAACCTATTATCGGATGTTTAAAGTTAATTATATTAAGAATCAATTCTCAAAAACTAAGACGTATTTAAATTTTATGAACACACCGAAAAACCAATACTGTACCCTCTTATATGGAATTCACTAGCTATTTTATAAGCATTACACCGTTTAAGCAAATTATATACCTTGATAGTGATATTAATGAAACTTTTTTGCATGATGCAAATTTGTGAACTTTATACTATTTTTGTAATATATATAACATTTTGTGAACTTTATACATTTTTTGCAAAAATTAATTTTAGTTAACTTTTACACAATGTTTATGTATATTATACTAATTTTGTGAATTTTATTCACATTATTTTGAATTTATACCCATTATTGAAGTGTGCATTATTTAAGTGAGTTATTTCAAGTTTCGTACTCATGTACGTAGTTCTCAAAATTGAGGTTTACTTGAGCAATTATGATATATGTGACTAAACTCTCTCGATCAATTCCGAATATAGAAGATACAAATATCATTTTTCTTATCTCAAACCAAACATATTAAACAAAACTAAGGGGAGACGGCAACACCGCAACAACACATGACCGAAAAAGACAACTATTGTGCCTAACGGGTGTCATTTTTGAAGGTTGAAAATTTTACTTCATAAAGAAACTAAGCTATATATGTAAACCAACTACATTACTATAACACAAACATAAGCCCAATAGATCTAAGTAAATTTTTTAGCAACCTATTATCGAATGTTTAAAGTCAATTATATTAAAAATCAATGCTCAAAAAATAAGACGTATTTAAATTTTATGAACACACCGAAAAACCAATATTGTACCCTCTTTTATGGAATTCACTAGCTATTTTATAAGCATTACACCGTTTAAGCAAATTATATACCTTGATACTGATATCAATGCAACTTTTTTGCATGATGCAAATTTGTGAACTTTATACTATTTTTGTAATATACATAAGATTTTGTGAACTTTATACATTTTTTGCAAAAATTAATTTTAGTTAACTTTTACACAATGTTTATGTTTATTATACTAATTTTGTGAATTTTATTAACATTATTTTGAATTTATACCCATTATTGAAGTGTGCATTATTTAAGTCAGTTATTTTCACGTTTCGTACTCATGTACTTAGTTCTCAAAATTGAGGTTTACCTGAGCAATTATGATATATGTGACTAAACTCTCTCGATCAATTCCGAATATAGAATATACAAATATCATTTTTCTTATCTCAAACCAAACATATTAAACAAAACTAAGGGGAGACCGCAACACCGCAACAACACATGACCGAAAAAGACAACTATTGTGCCTAACGGGTGTCATTTTTGAAGGTTGAAAATTTTACTTCATGAAGAAACTAAGCTATATATGTAAACCAACTACATTACTATAACACAAACATAAGCCCAATAGATCTAAGTAAAATTTTTAGCAACCTATTATCGAATGTTTAAAGTCAATTATATTAAGAATCAATTCTCAAAAAATAAGACGTATTTAAATTTTATGAGCACACCGAAAAACCAATACTGTGCCCTCTCTTATGGAATTCACTAGCTATTTTATAAGCATTACACCGTTTAAGCAAATTATATACCTTGATAGTGATATTAATGCAACTTTTTTGCATGATGCAAATTTGTGAACTTTATACTATTTTTGTAATATATATAACATTTTGTGAACTTTATACATTTTTTGCAAAAATTAATTTTAGTTAACTTTTACACAATGTTTATGTATATTATGTAACACCCCGCCTTATAGACCACAATATTGTCCGCTTTGCCCGAAGGCTCACGGCTTTGCTTTTGTGGCCCTCATGTGAAGACTTCCCGACAGGTCACCCAAGCCAGTACTACTCTCACATGAGCACGCTTAACCGTATGGCCGATTAACCGTTCCACCACAAAACGCGTTGTGTCATATAAGGCGAATGTTAACATATATGTCCCAGCATCACTCCAAGTCACAGCCAATGTGGGTTTTGACTGGGGTATTACATTCACCCCCCGTAGGGACTCATCGTCCCCGATGAAGTTTGCCCCACATCCCGAACGGCTTGGAGTGGCTCTGATACCATCTGTAACACCCCGCCTTATAGACCACAATATTGTCCGCTTTGCCCGAAGGCTCACGGCTTTGCTTTTGTGGCCCTCATGTGAAGACTTCCTGACAGGTCACCTAAGCCAGTACTACTCTCACATGAGCACGCTTAACCGTATGGCCGATTAACCGTTCCACCACAAAACGCGTTGTGTCATATAAGGCGAATGTTAACATATATGTCCCAGCATCACTCCAAGTCACAGCCAATGTGGGTTTTGACTGGGGTATTGGATGTGGGGCAAACTTCATCGGGGACGATGAGTCCCTACGGGGGGTGAATGTAATACCCCAGGCAAATCCCACATTGGCTGTGACTTGGAGTGATGCTGGGACATATATGTTAACATTCGCCTTATATGACACAACGCGTTTTGTGGTGGAACGGTTAATCGGCCATACGGTTAAGCGTGCTCATGTGAGAGTAGTACTGGCTTGGGTGACCTGCCGGGAAGTCTTCACATGAGGGCCACAAGAACAAAGCCGTGAGCCTTCGGGCAAAGCGGACAATATTGTGGTCTATAAGGCGAGGTGTTACATATTATACTAATTTTCTGAATTTTATTCACATTATTTTGAATTTATACCCATTATTGAAGTGTGCATTATTTAAGAGAGTTACTTCAAGTTTCGTACTCATGTACTTAGTTCTCAAAATTAAGGTTTACTTGAGCAATTATGATATATGTGACTAAACTCTCTCGATCAATTCCGAATATAGAAGATACAAATATCATTTTTCTTATCTCAAACCAAACATATTAAACAAAACTAAGGGGAGACCGCAACACCGCAACAACACATGACCGAAAAAGACAACTATTGTGCCTAATGGGTGTCATTTTTGAAGGTTGAAAATTTTGCTTCATGAAGAAACTAAGCTATATATGTAAACCAACTACATTACTATAACACAAACATAAGCCCAATAGATCTAAGTAAAATTTTTAGCAACCTATTATCGGATGTTTAAAGTTAATTATATTAAGAATCAATTCTCAAAAACTAAGACGTATTTAAATTTTATGAACACACCGAAAAACCAATACTGTACCCTCTTATATGGAATTCACTAGCTATTTTATAAGCATTACACCGTTTAAGCAAATTATATACCTTGAGAGTGATATTAATGCAACTTTTTTGCATGATGCAAATTTGTGAACTTTATACTATTTTTGTAATATATATAACATTTTGTGAACTTTATACATTTTTTGCAAAAATTAATTTTAGTTAACTTTTACACAATGTTTATGTATATTATACTAATTTTGTGAATTTTATTCACATTATTTTGAATTTATACCCATTATTGAAGTGTGCATTATTTAAGTGAGTTATTTCAAGTTTCGTACTCATGTACGTAGTTCTCAAAATTGAGGTTTACTTGAGCAATTATGATATATGTGACTAAACTCTCTCGATCAATTCCGAATATAGAAGATACAAATATCATTTTTCTTATCTCAAACCAAACATATTAAACAAAACTAAGGGGAGACGGCAACACCGCAACAACACATGACCGAAAAAGACAACTATTGTGCCTAACGGGTGACATTTTTGAAGGTTGAAAATTTTACTTCATAAAGAAACTAAGCTATATATGTAAACCAACTACATTACTATAACACAAACATAAGCCCAATAGATCTAAGTAAATTTTTTAGCAACCTATTATCGAATGTTTAAAGTCAATTATATTAAAAATCAATGCTCAAAAAATAAGACGTATTTAAATTTTATGAACACACCGAAAAACCAATATTGTACCCTCTTTTATGGAATTCACTAGCTATTTTATAAGCATTACACCGTTAAAGCAAATTATATACCTTGATACTGATATCAATGCAACTTTTTTGCATGATGCAAATTTGTGAACTTTATACTATTTTTGTAATATACATAAGATTTTGTGAACTTTATACATTTTTTGCAAAAATTAATTTTAGTTAACTTTTACACAATGTTTATGTTTATTAAACTAATTTTCTGAATTTTATTAACATTATTTTGAATTTATACCCATTATTGAAGTGTGCATTATTTAAGTCAGTTATTTTCACGTTTCGTACTCATGTACTTAGTTCTCAAAATTGAGGTTTACTTGAGCAATTATGATATATGTGACTAAACTCTCTCGATCAATTCCGAATATAGAAGATACAAATATCATTTTTCTTATCTCAAACCAAACGTATTAAACGAAACTAAGGGGAGACCGCAACACCGCAACAACACATGACCGAAAAAGACAACTATTGTGCCTAACGGGTGTCATTTTTGAAGGTTGAAAATTTTGCTTCATGAAGAAACTAAGCTATATATGTAAAACAACTACATTACTATAACACAAACATAAGCCCAATAGATCTAAGAAAATTTTTTAGCAACCTATTATCGGATGTTTAAAGTCAATTATATTAAGAATCAATTCTCAAAAACTAAGACGTATTTAAATTTTATGAACACACCGAAAAACTAATACTGTACCCTCTTTTATGGAATTCACTAGCTATTTTATAAGCATTACTCCGTTTAAGCAAATTATATACCTTGATAGTGATATTAATGCAACTTTTTTGCATGATGCAAATTTGTGAACTTTATACTATTTTTGTAATATATATAACATTTTGTGAACTTTATACATTTTTTGCAAAAATTAATTTTAGTTAACTTTTACACAATGTTTATGTATATTATACTTGTGAATTTTATTCACATTATTTTGAATTTATACCCATTATTGAAGTGTGCATTATTTAAGTGAGTTATTTCAAGTTTCGTACTCATGTACTTAGTTCTCAAAATTAAGGTTTACTTGAGCAATTATGATATATGTGACTAAACTCTCTCGATCAATTCCGAATATAGAATATACAAATATCATTTTACTTATCTCAAACCAAACATATTAAACAAAACTAAGGGGAGACCGCAACACCGCAACAACACATGACCGAAAAAGACAACTATTGTGCCTAACGGGTGTCATTTTTGAAGGTTGAAAATTTTACTTCATGAAGAAACTAAGCTATATATGCAAACCAACTACATTACTATAACACAAACATAAGCCCAATAGATCTAAGTAAATTTTTTAGCAACCTATTATCGGATGTTTAAAGTCAATTATATTAAGAATCAATTCTCAAAAACTAAGACGTATTTAAATTTTATGAACACACCGAAAAACCAATACTGTACCCTCTTATATGGAATTCACTAGCTATTCTATAAGCATTACACCGTTTAAGCAAATTATATACCTTGATAGTGATATTAATGCAACTGTTTTGCATGATGCAAATTTGTGAACTTTATACTATTTTTGTAATATATATAACATTTTGTGAACTTTATACATTTCTTGCAAACATTAATTTTATTTAAATTTTACACAATGTTTATGTATATTATACTAATTTTGTGAATTTTATTCACATTATTTTGAATTTATACCCATTATTGAAGTGTGCATTATTTAAGTGAGTTATTTCAAGTTTCGTACTCATGTACGTAGTTCTCAAAATTGAGGTTTACTTGAGCAATTATGATATATGTGACTAAACTCTCTCGATCAATTCCGAATATAGAAGATACAAATATCATTTTTCTTATCTCAAACCAAACATATTAAACAAAACTATGGGGAGACGGCAACACCGCAACAACACATGACCGAAAAAGACAACTATTGTGCCTAACGGGTGTCATTTTTGAAGGTTGAAAATTTTACTTCATAAAGAAACTAAGCTATATATGTAAACCAACTACATTACTATAACACAAACATAAGCCCAATAGATCTAACTAAATTTTTTAGCAACCTATTATCGAATGTTTAAAGTCAATTATATTAAAAATCAATGCTCAAAAAATAAGACGTATTTAAATTTTATGAACACACCGAAAAACCAATATTGTACCCTCTTTTATGGAATTCACTAGCTATTTTATAAGCATTACACCGTTTAAGCAAATTATATACCTTGATACTGATATCAATGCAACTTTTTTGCATGATGCAAATTTGTGAACTTTATACTATTTTTGTAATATACATAAGATTTTGTGAACTTTATACATTTTTTGCAAAAATTAATTTTAGTTAACTTTTACACAATGTTTATGTTTATTATACTAATTTTGTGAATTTTATTAACATTATTTTGAATTTATACCCATTATTGAAGTGTGCATTATTTAAGTCAGTTATTTTCACGTTTCGTACTCATGTACTTAGTTCTCCAAATTGAGGTTTACTTGAGCAATTATGATATATGTGACTAAACTCTCTCGATCAATTCCGAATATAGAAGATACAAATATCATTTTTCTTATCTCAAACCAAACGTATTAAACGAAACTAAGGGGAGACCGCAACACCGCAACAACACATGACCGAAAAAGACAACTATTGTGCCTAACGGGTGTCATTTTTGAAGGTTGAAAATTTTGCTTCATGAAGAAACTAAGCTATATATGTAAAACAACTACATTACTATAACACAAACATAAGCCCAATAGATCTAAGAAAATTTTTTAGCAACCTATTATCGGATGTTTAAAGTCAATTATATTAAGAATCAATTCTCAAAAACTAAGACGTATTTAAATTTTATGAACACACCGAAAAACAAATACTGTACCCTCTTTTATGGAATTCACTAGCTATTTTATAAGCATTACTCCGTTTAAGCAAATTATATACCTTGATAGTGATATTAATGCAACTTTTTTGCATGATGCAAATTTGTGAACTTTATTCTATTTTTGTAATATATATAACATTTTGTGAACTTTATACATTTTTTGCAAAAATTAATTTTAGTTAACTTTTACACAATGTTTATGTATATTATACTTGTGAATTTTATTCACATTATTTTGAATTTATACCCATTATTGAAGTGTGCATTATTTAAGTGAGTTATTTCAAGTTTCGTACTCATGTACTTAGTTCTCAAAATTGAGGTTTACTTGAGCAATTATGATATATGTGACTAAACTCTCTCGATCAATTCCGAATATAGAATATACAAATATCATTTTACTTATCTCAAACCAAACATATTAAACAAAACTAAGGGGAGACCGCAACACCGCAACAACACATGACCGAAAAAGACAACTATTGTGCCTAACGGGTGTCATTTTTGAAGGTTGAAAATTTTACTTCATGAAGAAACTAAGCTATATATGTAAACCAACTACATTACTATAACACAAACATAAGCCCAATAGATCTAAGTAAATTTTTTAGCAACCTATTATCGGATGTTTAAAGTCAATTATATTAAGAATCAATTCTCAAAAACTAAGACGTATTTAAATTTTATGAACACACCGAAAAACCAATACTGTACCCTCTTATATGGAATTCACTAGCTATTTTATAAGCATTACACCGTTTAAGCAAATTATATACCTTGATAGTGATATTAATGCAACTGTTTTGCATGATGCAAATTTGTGAACTTTATACTATTTTTGTAATATATATAACATTTTGTGAACTTTATACATTTCTTGCAAATATTAATTTTATTTAACTTTTACACAATGTTTATGTATATTATACTAATTTTGTGAATTTTATTCACATTATTTTGAATTTATACCCATTATTGAAGTGTGCATTATTTAAGTGAGTTATTTCAAGTTTCGTACTCATGTACGTAGTTCTCAAAATTGAGGTTTACTTGAGCAATTATGATATATGTGACTAAACTCTCTCGATCAATTCCGAATATAGAAGATACAAATATCATTTTTCTTATCTCAAACCAAACATATTAAACAAAACTAAGGGGAGACGGCAACACCGCAACAACACATGACCGAAAAAGACAACTATTGTGCCTAACGGGTGTCATTTTTGAAGGTTGAAAATTTTACTTCATAAAGAAACTAAGCTATATATGTAAACCAACTACAGTACTATAACACAAACATAAGCCCAATAGATCTAAGTAAATTTTTTAGCAACCTATTATCGAATGTTTAAAGTCAATTATATTAAAAATCAATGCTCAAAAAATAAGACGTATTTAAATTTTATGAACACACCGAAAAACCAATATTGTACTCTCTTTTATGGAATTCACTAGCTATTTTATAAGCATTACACCGTTTAAGCAAATTATATACCTTGATACTGATATCAATGCAACTTTTTTGCATGATGCAAATTTGTGAACTTTATACTATTTTTGTAATATACATAAGATTTTGTGAACTTTATACATTTTTTGCAAAAATTAATTTTAGTTAACTTTTACACAATGTTTATGTTTATTATACTAATTTTGTGAATTTTATTAACATTATTTTGAATTTATACCCATTATTGAAGTGTGCATTATTTAAGTCAGTTATTTTCACGTTTCGTACTCATGTACTTAGTTCTCCAAATTGAGGTTTACTTGAGCAATTATGATATATGTGACTAAACTCTCTCGATCAATTCCGAATATAGAAGATACAAATATCATTTTTCTTATCTCAAACCAAACGTATTAAACGAAACTAAGGGGAGACCGCAACACCGCAACAACACATGACCGAAAAAGACAACTATTGTGCCTAACGGGTGTCATTTTTGAAGGTTGAAAATTTTGCTTCATGAAGAAACTAAGCTATATATGTAAAACAACTACATTACTATAACACAAACATAAGCCCAATAGATCTAAGAAAATTTTTTAGCAACCTATTATCGGATGTTTAAAGTCAATTATATTAAGAATCAATTCTCAAAAACTAAGACGTATTTAAATTTTATGAACACACCGAAAAACTAATACTGTACCCTCTTTTATGGAATTCACTAGCTATTTTATAAGCATTACTCCGTTTAAGCAAATTATATACCTTGATAGTGATATTAATGCAACTTTTTTGCATGATGCAAATTTGTGAACTTTATACTATTTTTGTAATATATATAACATTTTGTGAACTTTATACATTTTTTGCAAAAATTAATTTTAGTTAACTTTTACACAATGTTTATGTATATTATACTTGTGAATTTTATTCACATTATTTTTAATTTATACCCATTATTGAAGTGTGCATTATTTAAGTGAGTTATTTCAAGTTTCGTACTCATGTACTTAGTTCTCAAAATTGAGGTTTACTTGAGCAATTATGATATATGTGACTAAACTCTCTCGATCAATTCCGAATATAGAATATACAAATATCATTTTACTTATCTCAAACCAAACATATTAAACAAAACTAAGGGGAGACCGCAACACCGCAACAACACATGACCGAAAAAGACAACTATTGTGCCTAACGGGTGTCATTTTTGAAGGTTGAAAATTTTACTTCATGAAGAAACTAAGCTATATATGTAAACCAACTACATTACTATAACACAAACATAAGCCCAATAGATCTAAGTAAATTTTTTAGCAAACTATTATCGGATGTTTAAAGTCAATTATATTAAGAATCAATTCTCAAAAACTAAGACGTATTTAAATTTTATGAACACACCGAAAAACCAATACTGTACCCTCTTATATGGAATTCACTAGCTATTTTATAAGCATTACACCGTTTAAGCAAATTATATACCTTGATAGTGATATTAATGCAACTGTTTTGCATGATGCAAATTTGTGAACTTTATACTATTTTTGTAATATATATAACATTTTGTGAACTTTATACATTTCTTGCAAAAATTAATTTTATTTAACTTTTATACAATGTTTATGTATATTATACTAATTTTGTGAATTTTATTCACATTATTTTGAATTTATACCCATTATTGAAGTGTGCATTATTTAAGTGAGTTATTTCAAGTTTCGTACTCATGTACTTAGTTCTCAAAATTTAGGTTTACTTGAGCAATTATGATATATGTGACTAAACTCTCTCGATCAATTCCGAATATAGAATATACAAATATCATTTTTCTTATCTCAAACCAAACATATTAAACAAAACTAAGGGGAGACCGCAACACCGCAACAACACATGACCGAAAAAGACAACTATTGTGCCTAACGGGTGTCATTTTTGAAGGTTGAAAATTTTACTTCATGAAGAAACTAAGCTATATATGTAAACCAACTACATTACTATAACACAAACATAAGCCCAATAGATCTAAGTAAAATTTTTAGCAACCTATTATCGAATGTTTAAAGTCAATTATATTAAGAATCAATTCTCAAAAAATAAGACGTATTTAAATTTTATGAGCACACCGAAAAACCAATACTGTGCCCTCTCTTATGGAATTCCCTAGCTATTTTATAAGCATTACACCGTTTAAGCAAATTATATACCTTGATAGTGATATTAATGCAACTTTTTTGCATGATGCAAATTTGTGAACTTTATACTATTTTTGTAATATATATAACATTTTGTGAACTTTATACATTTTTTGCAAAAATTAATTTTAGTTAACTTTTACACAATGTTTATGTATATTATACTAATTTTCTGAATTTTATTCACATTATTTTGAATTTATACCCATTATTGAAGTGTGCATTATTTAAGAGAGTTACTTCAAGTTTCGTACTCATGTACTTAGTTCTCAAAATTAAGGTTTACTTGAGCAATTATGATATATGTGACTAAACTCTCTCGATCAATTCCGAATATAGAAGATACAAATATCATTTTTCTTATCTCAAACCAAACATATTAAACAAAACTAAGGGGAGACCGCAACACCGCAACAACACATGACCGAAAAAGACAACTATTGTGCCTAGTGGGTGTCATTTTTGAAGGTTGAAAATTTTGCTTCATGAAGAAACTAAGCTATATATGTAAAACAACTACATTACTATAACACAAACATAAGCCCAATAGATCTAAGTAAATTTTTTAGCAACCTATTATCGAATGTTTAAAGTCAATTATATTAAAAATCAATGCTCAAAAAATAAAACGTATTTAAATTTTATGAACACACCGAAAAACCAATACTGTACCCTCTTTTATGGAATTCACTAGCTATTTTATAAGCATTACACAGTTTAAGAAAATTATATACCTTGATACTGATATCAATGCAACTTTTTTACATGATGCAAATTTGTGAACTTTATACTATTTTTGTAATATATATAACATTTTGTGAACTTTATACATTTTTTGCAAAAATTAATTTTAGTTAACTTTTACACAATGTTTATGTATATTATACTAATTTTGTGAATTTTATTCACATTATTTTGAATTTATACCCATTATTGAAGTGTGCATTATTTAAGTGAGTTATTTCAAGTTTCGTACTCATGTACTTAGTTCTAAAAATTGAGGTTTACTTGAGCAATTATGATATATGTGACTAAACTCTCTCGATCAATTCCGAATATAGAAGAAACAAATATCATTTTTCTTATCTCAAACCAAACATATTAAACAAAACTAAGGGGAGACCGCAACACCGCAACAACACATGACCGAAAAAGACAACTATTGTGCCTAACGGGTGTCATTTTTGAAGGTTGAAAATTTTACTTCATGAAGAAACTAAGCTATATATGTAAACCAACTACATTACTATAACACAAACATAAGCCCAATAGATCTAAGTAAATTTTTTAGCAACCTATTATCGAATGTTTACAGTCAATTATATTAAGAATCAATTCTCAAAAAATAAGACGTATTTAAATTTTATGAACACACCGAAAAACCAATATTGTACCCTCTTTTATGGAATTCACTAGCTATTTTATAAGCATTACACCGTTTAAGCAAATTATATACCTTGATAGTGATATTAATGCAACTTTTTTGCATGATGCAAATTTGTGAACTTTATAAAATTTTTGTAATATACATAACATTTTGGGAACTTTATACATTTTTTGCAAAAATTAATTTTAGTTAACTTTTACACAATGTTTATGTATATTATACTAATTTTGTGAATTTTATTAACATTATTTTGAATTTATACCCATTATTGAAGTGTGTATTATTTAAGTGAGTTATTTTCAAGTTTCGTACTCATGTACTTAGTTCTCAAAATTGAGGTTTACTTGAGCAATTATGATATATGTGACTAAACTCTCTCGATCAATTCCGAATATAGAAGATACAAATATCATTTTTCTTATCTCAAACCAAACATATTAAACGAAACTAAGGGGAGACTGCAACACCGCAACAACACATGACCGAAAAAGACAACTATTATGCCTAACGGGTGTCATTTTTGAAGTTTGAAAATTTTACTTCATGAAGAAACTAAGCTATATATGTAAACCAACTACATTACTATAACACAAACATAAGCCCAATAGATCTAAGTAAATTTTTTAGCAACCTATTATCGAATGTTTAAAGTCAATTATATTAAGAATCAATTCTCAAAAAATAAGACGTATTTAAATTTTATGAACACACCGAAAAACCAATACTGTACCCTCTTTTATGGAATTCACTAGCTATTTTATAAGCATTACTCCGTTTAAGCAAATTATATACCTTGATAGTGATATTAATGCAACTTTTTTGCATGATGCAAATTTGTGAACTTTATACTATTTTTGTAATATATATAACATTTTGTTAACTTTATACATTTTTTGCAAAAATTAATTTTAGTTAACTTTTACACAATGTTTATGTTTATTATACTAAATTTGTGAATTTTATTAACATTATACCAATAGACTTGTAGTGAGTTAAGAATAGATGAAATAAGTTGTAGTCTACCTGAGAAAGAAAGTACCTTGTTTCTCCAGTCCCCAATTCTTTTCTTAATCACTTCAATTAGGCCTTTACAATCATTAGCAGACAATTTTTTAGACACCAACGGTACACCCAAATATCTAATTGGCAGGACTCCTTCCTTGAATGGCATAACCAATCTAATATCAGCTTTCACAGGTTCAACAACATTACCAAAAAAAGCCTCACTTTTCGCCAAACTTGGAAGCAAACCAAAACTTAGACAGAATTCATCCAAACCTCTTCTTAATACTGACGCATAAATAAGATCTCCATGACAGAGCATCAACAAGTCATCCGTAAAACACAAGCTGCTAATCTTTAATTCTTTACACCCCCAATGGTATTTAAATAGTTTCTCAGCCCTTATTTGCCTCATAACCATCAGATTAAGCACCTCCATAACTAAAGTAAAAAGATACGGGGAAATGGGGTCCCCTTGTCTCAAACCTCTACCAGCTTTAAAGTATCCGTTGGGCTCACCATTAATAAAAACAGAGAAAGAAGCAGTTGTTAGACACACCATGATCCAGTGCACCATAACAGGGTGGAACCCAAATCATTTAAGAATGAATTCAGGAAACTGCTAATTAACGGTATCATACGCTTTTTGTATATCTATTTTAAAGGCACACCTACTAGACCCTCCCCAAGACTTCCAATTATATCCTCTCATAAACTCTTGAGCTAAAAGTACATTATCACTAATTTGCCTCCCCGGGATAAACGCACTTTGGTTCTCACCAACCAGCTCACTTAACACACCTTTAATCCTATTAGTAATGATTTTACTAATAGTTTTATAAACCACATTACAACAAATAATAGGCCTGTAATCGGAGACATATTTGGGAGAAATGATTTTAGGAATTAAAGAGATAATGGATGCGTTAACCTCTCCAAGAAGTTTTCTACTTCTGAAAAACTCTTTGACAGCCGCACAAGTATCATAACCCAGCACCTTCCATGCAGCTTTGAAAAACTTAGATGTATAACCATCTGGACCTGACGCTTTGTTATCCTCAATGTCAAATAAAGCAGCCTTCACCTCCTCATCAGAAATAGGCTTGACAAGGTCAATAGCAACTTCAGCATCTAATTTTTTAGTGAACAATGTATGAGGCTCTTCAATCGGATAAACTTCACCACAGGTACCAAAGAAATTTTTGAAATGGTCAACAAAATTATTAACCATGTCAGCACCATGAAGAATATTACCATCAAAATCATGAATAACTCTACCCTTCACCACATTATGAAAATAAGCACTGTTGAAGTCCCCCTCTTTCAACAATTGAATCTTAGACTTTTGTTTCAAAAGCAATTCCTCGTCAAGTAACGCTCTCTTATAGGCAGCAGCATATAACGACTCTTCTTCCCTTAAAAAACTATTAGAAGGATCATCACTCAACGTACTTTGAACCCTGTCTAATTCATCTTTTCAAAGCTTAACACAAACATCCCCATTTTGCCTATTGAGATCCCTCATATGTTTTTTCAAAAATTTCAACCTTTTAGTAAGAATATACATGTCATATCCTTCAATCAGGACATTCCACTTACTCTCAACAACATCCAAAACCCCTTCTTCTCAATTAAATAGTTCATGAACCTAAATGCTTTCTTTTTCTTACCTTTAACTTCTGGAATAACCAATACAGCCGGGGAATGATCGGAAACATTGAAAGGCAGAAAGTTCGAAAAAGACACAGGATACTCATCCACAAATTTAGCATTAGCCATAATTCTGTCAAGTTTTTTAAGGACATCACTACTAGGATCATTCCTTTTTTGGATCCAAGTAAAAAACATCCCAGTGATCTTGACATCTTCAATACCTAAAAAGTCGACACAATTTCTAAAATCTTGAACTCCAAAACTTTTAACCCCAATATCATTAGAATTTTCGTTATAGTCAAGAATAACATTAAAGTCGCCAAGAAAAACCCACGGACAACTACCAACCAGACTATAGTGATCCCGAAGATTCTCCCAAAGCAACTTCCTATCCTTAACATTAGTCTCCCCGTATACAAAAGAGATATATATCAGTTTATCATCACACAACCTTCTAACTAGAAAGTGCATAACTTGGCTATTCTGAGATACCAGTTGGGCGCTAAAAACAGTATGATCCCACCCAAGTACAATTCTACACCCCTTTTTACTATCCACAGAGTTCGACACCCAAACCCAATTACCAAAAACCTCATCACATACTTTATTCACAAACTTCTTCCTTAATTGTGTTTCTATAATACAACACATACTAATATTATTACTAAAGATAAATTTCTTGACTTCATTTTGCTTCAGGGAATTACTCATTCCCTGAATGTTCCTAAAGCAATTTTAATCACCATATTAAACTTGGGATGAGACAGATGCCATATCACCTAGCATCTGAGAATCCATACCAACAACCACATTTGAAATCTCATCCTTAGTAATGAAATTTGCAGTACCATGGGTTTCCGCTGCAACTTCATCTTTAATACCATCCATAACATCTTCATAAAACTGGTCCTGCATCATTTTATCCACCTTATGACCCATAATGGACTCATAATGTTGGATCATTTCATCTGTCCAATTTTCCTTGACTGCATCAGTCAATTCTTGTTCATTCAAACAAAATAAATCAACCTCTGCAATCTGTTTTAATTTCACCCATTGCATAATCTCGGATAGCTTATCTCTATATATATCATCATAAACCTGTATAAAGGCTTGGTTCTGAGTAAGATCATTACCTTTCATTAATTCCACGCTCGTCTTTTCTGCTTCCTCCTTAGCAATCATCGCCACATTCCTATTTCCATAAACTATATCTTTTTGTAGTTTTGCAATCCTCCCCTTAAGTTCCCCAATTTTAGTAGCCTTTACCTTCGCAACCTGAGATTCTTCCCAGATATCTTCATTAGTCCATCTACTATTATCATCATCAGATATCTTCATGTCTAACATACAAGCCATATCAATTTTCTTCTTCATATACTCCCATTCCTGACTTCCTACTTCAATTTTATCATTGGCCAACACATCGAACTTATTACTTGTTTTAATAACTTCTTGTTCCACTTTCTTATCCTTGCCATTTCCACTAATTCCAACATTATTCTTCTTTTTCTCATTCTCAGTCACATTTCTTTCATTCCTCATCACGTCTGCCACTTCCTTAGCCAACTCCTCCTCAGTCCATACCCTAACCTTACAAGCTTTATAATCGTGCCCAAACACTTTACAATGAGTACATAACGGTGGTCTCCAATCATATCCAACCCTCAAATTCATATACTTACCCAACTTATTGTAACAAATCTCTACAGACTCAGCAAGCTCGGTAGACGCATCCACCTCCACAAGCACTCTAGCAAAACTCGCTCTCCCATACGCTCTTAAACACATAGATTCTGTTATCCTATCCATAATAATAGGATTTCCAACACTACTAGCAATCCTGCTAATGCCCTCAGTATTCCACGCTTCTAACGGCACATTGTAAATCTTCACCCATATAGGAACTTTTGATGGCTCAGGTTTCACCATACACAATCCCGCTTCCCACTTCTGAACAAAGAACGACTTTCCATCAACTAACCACGGGCCATTATCTAGTACATAATTCAACCCTTCATCAGATTTGAACATAATAAAATGAAGACCACACTCATTGACTAAAATTTCATCAACATGATATGGCCTCCACATCCTTCTAAGATGCCCTGATATTTCCCTATAACTCATATTCACACCCACAAAGTAACCCACTAAAGTCATACACCAGTTCTTGCTTCCTACCTCAATTACCGGATCCATATCAACCACTTTTCTACCAAATTCATTGACCCTTAAAGGAAATTCAGACAATTTATTCCCCAAACCCCCAATAGTTCCCTGAAAAGCATTAATAAAAGAAACAGATTTCTTACCATTAACACTATCCACCATTTCAGTATCCTTGTCATTCACATTTCCACCATTGCTACCACTTTCTTTACCAACAACTTCATTTAAACTAGGCCACTTACTTCCACTATTCTCACCACTCTTATTAGCCAAATTCCCATCATTCAAAACAGCCTTACCAACATTACTAGTACTACCAACATTGTTCAAACCAGGATTAAGTATAGGATTGTTATGAAAAGGAACTGGCATTTCAGTAGGAACATTACTAGGTTTGCTAACAATGTTTTCAATATTCTTAACCATACCATTAACAATACCATTACCCTTGTTAATAGCCAAATACTTTTGAGAACTACCTTGTACACCAGCCACAGAACTAACACCAATATCACTTCCCCTAGACACATCAGTACCCTGCCCATTTACAACCTTCATTCCCTGATTAACCACCCCTGTTTCAGATTCCATAACAACCTTCTTCAAACTTTGAGACACACTAACAAGCTCAACCTCAGTAACTTCCTCCTTAACCTCCAACTCCTCATCATTAGCTTCCATATCTTCAGTACCATCATCCACATACTCTAAACCATCCATTTCTTTCATTAATTTCCTATTCCTAGCACTACCCTTCTAAGAACCCTTCTTAGACACCTTAGAAATCACATTAAAACCCTTCAAAGCTATTTTAACATCACTGCTTGAATTCCTAGTAGTCCTTTTGGGACGTACAACATCACTTGACTGAATTGGGGGAGGAACGAAATTTGGGTTTGTGGGATCTGGTTCATTCATGGTGGAATTGATGTTTGGTGAACACGAAAACAGTAATAGAGTCTACATAATCAAAGATATGAAAAGCATAAATGAATTTAGGGAAAAGGATAGATGAAAAGTTTTTGATATAAGTGGATAACGGAAATAACGAAAAAATGAATGGTAATAAATGGGGAGATCCGGCTACTATTCTTATGAGATTATTATATCAAAACATAGATCATGAACAGTAGACTCATAATCAAAAAACAATAATAAAATTCAAAGGTTGGATTAAAAATAGATGATGAATTACTTAATAAAATTGCTTAGGGTTTTTAGAGAGAGAAAGTAAAGGCGTTTTTCAAAATAGATGATGAATTACCTAACTTAGAGTTGTAATTTCTATAGTATTTGGTGTTTATGCTTTAAGTTTTAGCCTTTGGTATACCCAAATATAGTTTTATAATCATTTTAGGGGCATAACACCAACCGTTCTTAAAAGATTTAGTCATCTATGAGCGTATATATAACATTAATATACTTGTATAAATGTAATAACTTATTAAACATCACAAAGTACGTGACACTCAACCCTCAAATGTGAAAACCTCATATAAGATGTTATTAAGTACTTATAGTATGACAATCTTACAAAAATATAGTAAAATTTCGATGCTAGTAAACGCCCCCTCAAATGTCATTGAACAAGTTTTTAGCTACACATTTAGGGGGCATTTTCGATGTTGTCATTTCTGTAGTATTTGTTGTTTATGCTTTAAGGTTTAGCCTTTAATATACCTAAATTTAGTGTTATAATGATTTTAGGGGCATAACACCAAGCATTTTTTTAAAGATTTAGTCATCTATGAGCACGAATATAGCATTAAAATACTTGTATAATTGTAATAAACTACTACACATTACAAAGTATGTGATACTCAACCATTAAACATGAAAACCTTATCTAAGATGTTATTAAGTACTTATAGAATGACTATCTTTCAAAAATATAGTATAATTTCGAAGCTAGTAAACGCCCCCTCAAATGTCATTGAACACATTTTTAGCTATACATTTAGGGGGCGTTTTCAAAGTTTTAATTTCTGTAGTATTTGGTGTTTATGCTTTAAGGTTTAGCCTTTAATATACCCAAATATAGTGTAATAATCGTTTAAAGGGCATAACACCAACCGTTTTTAAAAGATTTATCATCTATGAGTACGTATATAGCATTAAAATATTGATATAAATGTAATAAACTATTACACATCACAAAGTACGTGATGCTGAACCCTTAAACGTGAAAACCTCATCTAAGATGTTATTAACTACTTATAGAATGACAATCTTACAAAAATATAGTTTAATTTCGATGCTAGTAAAATGCCCCCTCAAATGTCATTAAACACATTTTTGGCTATACATTTAGGGGGCGTTTTCAAAGTTGTAATTTTTGTAGTATCTGGTGTTTATGCTTTATGGTTTAGCCTTTAATATACCCAAATATAGTGTAATAATCGTTTTAGGGGCATAACACCAACCGTTTTTAAAAGATTTGTCATCTATGAGCACGTATATAGCATTAGAATATTGGTATAAATGTAATAAATTATTACACATCATAAAGTACGTGATGCTGAACCCTTAAATGTGAAAACCTCATCCAAGATATTATTAACTACTTATAGAATGACAATCTTACAAAAATATAGTATAATTTTGATGCTAGTAAACGCCCCATCAAATATCATTGAGCACGTTTTTAGCTATGCATTTAGGGGGCGTTTTCGAAGTTGTAATTTCTATAGTATTTGGTGTTTATGCTTTAAGGTTTAGCCTTTGATATACCCAAATATAGTTTTATAATCATTTTAGGGGCATAACACCAACCGTTCTTAAAAGATTTAGTCATCTATGAGCGTATATATAACATTAATATACTTGTATAACTGTAATAACTTACTACACATCACAAAGTACGTGATACTCAACCCCTAAATGTGAAAACCTCATATAAGATGTTATTAAGTACTTATAGTGTGACAATCTTACAAAAATATAGTAAAATTTCGATGCTAGTAAACGCCCCCACAAATGTCATTGAACATGTTTTTAGCTATACATTTAGGGGGCGTTTTCGATGTTGTCATTTCTGTAGTATTTGTTGTTTATGGTTTAAGGTTTAACCTTTAATATACCTAAATTTAGTGTTATAATCATTTTAGGGGCATAACACCAAGCGTTTTTTTAAAGATTTAGTCATCTATGAGCACGAATATAGCATTAAAATACTTGTATAATTGTAATAAACTACTACACATTACAAAGTACGTGATACTCAACCATTAAACATGAAAACCTCATCTAAGATGTTATTAAGTACTTATAGAATGACTATCTTTCAAAAATATAGTATAATTTCGAAGCTAGTAAACGCCCCCTCAAATGTCATTGAACACATTTTTAGCTATACATTTAGGGGGCGTTTTCAAAGTTTTAATTTCTGTAGTATTTGGTGTTTATGTATCACAACTCGTAAATTCTGGTCTTTTCCTGAACTTTCACATTTACTATTCATCGGTTACTATTCATTGATCACTATTCATCATTTTACTATTCATCATTTTTTAGGTCAGTTTGATATTCTGAGAAGCGTTAAAAAATTTTACTATTCATAAAACACTATTCACCTCCGGAGAAAATTTGTCATTTATGCGTGAGTTGCGTCATTTCTGTACACGTACGATTATCAACCTAATAAACGTTATCTTATGAGCTATTATTTTAAATAATTGATCCGTCAATCCCAACTATGGTCCTAACACATTTTTATACTCATAATAATAATATAAAAATTATATTATTAATTTACCCGGTGTTTTTAAATCAACTGTTACGTTTTCCGGTCGAAGTTTATAACTCCGTCGGTTTGCGATATTTCAACCCGGTCATTATTTTAACTTCCGATTCTCATCAGGAATATTATTTTACAATTTTTACTACTTCATTATATTTTATTTTATCTCGTTACAATTTATTTTTAGTTAATTCGGTACCCGGTATCACCTAAAACTAATAATATCTACCCAATTCTACACCAAAGTCAAGATTTCTTACATACTCATCCACCCCCCTCACCAAATCTCTTACACATTTGAAAATCTCACTAAACCATTAATGTTGTCCTCAAAAGTTTCTTACCCATTTTATATATATATCAAACTTATACATTTCCATCTCATTTCCACAAATATCAAGTAGTTATTTTCTTCACTTCTCTCTCTTTTCCTCTCTTTGGTTCACGGCTAACAACAAGAACAAAGGCAAGACACCACATTTTATTTAGATCTAGTAACAATCAAGCTTAGTTTGTATACCTTTTTGAGTTTTGAAAGATAAACTCAAGGTTTACTTAGGTTTTTCATCCTCCAATCTCTTCATCCTTCAAGTAAGTATAACAAACTCATTTTTATAATTTTACCAAGTTTATACAAGATCCATATGATATATATACTAGATCTACATGCATATGCTATTTATACCACTTTATTTTACAAACTTTTAACTTTTGATCCCTAGAAATAGATTATTGTTAGATCCTTGTTAGATCCACTTGATTTATGATGTTTAGGAACCCATGACACCCTAAGAAGGTGTATGGTAAGATTAGACTAGATTTGTGGTGATTGAAAGTGGTTTGGTTGAAGTTGAAACAAGTTTGAAACTAGGAAAATGATTTTTGAAACTATATAAATACCTACTGTCCTTATTTTGAAAACGTGGGAAACTCAGTAACTCAGGGGATATTTTTGAACAAAGATTTAGAAAATACTTTCAAAAACGAAGCCGTGGGCGAAAGAACGGATTAAAATGAGTTAATAACGAAGGAGATATGATTTTCCGAATTTAACGACGAAAACTATTTTCTGAAAAACTGCATGCTGTTTGACAGTTTTCGACGGGCAAATAGAGGCGTTAAACGTAACCTAGAGGAGCCGAGCTATCGAAAATATATTAGTATATACTAAGACGATTCCGGGGATATAAAGAACGAGAAAAATGAACTTAAAATGACAAAGTTATACATGTTTTAAAATCGTCAAAACTATATATATATTTAGTCACTACTAGAAATAATATAACTACGTACTAAATGCTATATTTTCTAGATTTCTTATTCAAGAGTTATATTCATAACTAATGAAGTACTAAGGATTATAAGTTTATCTTTACGGCGATTAGACGTTATCTCAAGGTTTTCCAAAGTAAGGAATATAACACTAACGTTTTTATATACGATATATTACGACAAGTTTTTATTATTCTAGTTGGACTTATTTTTCCTAAGTATGGAAAATACTTTACTTTGACTATAACAATTATTTCCAAGTTACGAGTGGTATAGGTATCATGTGCATGCATATTCTCTTCATCCTTTCATGATCTAATTAGATCATATTCATTCATATTAGGTTGCGGTTAGAGATCGAACCTCATTTCTGTGTATCCACTTTTGTCATCGTAGCTATTCGCACCAGGTGAGTCATAGCCCCACTTTTACTCTTTATACTTGTTTTAACTCTTTGGGGGAGATACATGCTCAACTACTTGCTTACTAGTATAAATACTCAAAACATACTTTCTTGATACTCAAAACATTTATACTTGATTGTTATATACTTGATTTCATACATACGTGATTGTGTTATACTTAACTGCGTTATACTAAACTGTGATTGTGTATTCTTGAGCAACTGAGACTTCCAATGGACCCAGATTAAGTTGTTGGACACAACCATTGAGACATACATACATACTTCCAATGGCCCCAGATTAAGTTGCTGGACACAACCATTGAGACTTCCAATGGCCCCATATTAAGTTGCTAGACACTACCATTGAGACATACATACAAACGTGAGGTCTTCGGAGATGAAGTATAGACTCACGACTAATTGCTTAACTGTTGTGATGAACTTATACATGTTTTACTCATACTATATATATATTAGCAGTGGGTTGTGAACACACAGGTTACAAGTCTTTTATGGCGGGACTTGTAACTGAGTGGATTTACGATCCCTTTGCTGTGTGACCATTTTTCTATAAACTTTATTTGTTAAACAAACTCTATGAACTCACCAACCTCGTGTTGACACTTTAGCATGTATTTTCAGGTTTTAAGCAATGGCACGCTACTGGAGGTTTTGGCAGGGCATGGCATGGTCATAGAAGACTTTGATATTCATTTGGGGACCGTTTTAAACTATTTTAAAGGCCTACTTCCGCACTACTTTTAACAATGTAAATTTAACATTTTTGATTAAACTATTTTATTCTAAATGATTCAAGTGAAAACCATTTTTGAACTTGTGTTGTAATACCAATTGAGTTACACCCCAGCTAAACGTATGCTTCCGTTGGACCCGATTTTGGGGGTGTGACATTATGCTTTAAGGTTTAGCCTTTAATATACCCAAATATAGTGTAATAATCGTTTTAGGGGCATAACACCAACCATTTTTAAAAGATTTATCATCTATGAGCACGTATATAGCATTAAAATATTGGTATAAATGTAATAAACTATTACACATCACAAAGTACGTGATGCTGAACCCTTAAACGTGAAAACCTCATCTAAGATGTTATAAACTACTTATAGAATGACAATCTTACAAAAATATAGTTTAATTTCGATGCTAGTAAAATGCCCCCTCAAATGTCATTAAACACATTTTTGGCTATACATTTAGAAGGCGTTTTCAAAGTTGTAATTTTTGTAGTATCTGGTGTTTATGCTTTATGGTTTAGCCTTTAATATACCCAAATATAGTGTAATAATCGTTTTAGGGGCATAACACCAACCGTTTTTAAAAGATTTGTCATCTATGAGCACGTATATAGCATTAGAATATTGGTATAAATGTAATAAACTATTACACATCACAAAGTACGTGATGCTGAACCCTTAAATGTGAAAACCTCATCCAAGATATTATTAACTACTTATAGAATGACAATCTTACAAAAATATAGTATAATTTTGATGCTAGTAAACGCCCCCTCAAATGTCATTGAGCACGTTTTTAGCTATGCATTTAGGGGGCGTTTTCGAAGTTGTAATTTCTATAGTATTTGGTGTTTATGCTTTAAGGTTTAGCCTTTGATATACCCAAATATAGTTTTATAATCATTTTAGGGGCATAACACCAACCGTTCTTAAAAGATTTAGTCATCTATGAGCGTATATATAACATTAATATACTTGTATAACTGTAATAACTTTTTACACATCACAAAGTTCGTGATACTCAACCCTTAAATGTGAAAACTTCATATAAGATGTTATTAAGTACTTATAGTATGACAATCTTACAAAAATATAGTAAAATTTCGATGCTAGTAAACGCCCCCTCAAATGTCATTGAACATGTTTTTAGCTATACATTTAAGGGGCGTTTTCGATGTTGTCATTTCTGTAGTATTTGTTGTTTATGCTTTAAGGTTTAGCCTTTAATATACCTAAATTTAGTGTTATAATCATTTTAGGGGCATAACACCAAGCGTTTTTTTAAAGATTTAGTCATCTATGAGCACGAATATAGCATTAAAATACTTGTATAATTGTAATAAACTACTACACATTACAACGTACGTGATACTCAACCATTAAACATGAAAACCTCATCTAAGATGTTATTAAGTACTTATAGAATGACTATCTTTCAAAAATATAGTATAATTTCGAAGCTAGTAAAAGCCCCCTCAAATGTCATTGAACACATTTTTAGCTATACATTTAGGGGGCGTTTTCAAAGTTTTAATTTCTGTAGTATTTGGTGTTTATGCTTTAATGTTTAGCCTTTAATATTCCCAAATATAGTGTAATAATCGTTTTAGGGGCATAACACCAAGTGTTTTTTTTAAGATTTAGTCATCTATGAGCACGAATATAGCATTAAAATACTTGTATAATTGTAATAAACTACTACACATTACAACGTACGTGATACTCAACCATTAAACATGAAAACCTCATCTAAGATGTTATTAAGTACTTATAGAATTACTATCTTTCAAAAATATAGTATAATTTCGAAGCTAGTAAGCGCCCCCTCAAATGTCATTGAACACATTTTTAGCTATACATTTAGGGGGCGTTTTCAAAGTTTTAATTTCTGTAGTATTTGGTGTTTATGCTTTAAGGTTTAGCCTTTAATATACCCAAATATAGTGTAATAATCGTTTTAGGGGCATAACACCAACCGTTTTTAAAAGATTTATCATCTATGAGCACGTATCTAGCATTAAAATATTGGTATAAATGTAATAAACTATTACACATCATAAAGTACGTGATGCTGAACCCTTAAACGTGAAAACCTCATCTAAGATGTTATTAACTACTTATAGAATGACAATCTTACAAAAATATAGTTTAATTTCGATGCTAGTAAAATGCCCCCTCAAATGTCATTAAACACATTTTTGGCTATACATTTAGGGGGCGTTTTCAAAGTTGTAATTTTTGTAGTATCTGGTGTTTATGCTTTATGGTTTAGCCTTTAATATACCCAAATATAGTGTAATAATCGTTTTAGGGGCATAATACCAACTGTTTTTAAAAGATTTGTCATCTATGAGCACGTATATAACATTAGAATATTGGTATAAATGTAATAAACTATTACACATCACAAAGTACGTGATGCTGAACCCTTAAATGTGAAAACCTCATCCAAGATAGTATTAACTACTTATAGAATGACAATCTTACAAAAATATAGTATAATTTTGATGCTAGTAAACGCCCCCTCAAATGTCATTGAGCACGTTTTTAGCTATGCATTTAGGGGGCGTTTTCGAAGTTGCAATTTCTATAGTATTTGGTGTTTATGCTTTAAGGTTTAGCCTTTGATATACCCAAATATAGTTTTATAATCATTTTAGGGGCATAACACCAACCGTTCTTAAAAGATTTAGTCATCTATGAGCGTATATATAACATTAATATACTTGTATAACTGTAATAACTTTTTACACATCACAAAGTTCGTGATACTCAACCCTTAAATGTGAAAACCTCATATAAGATGTTATTAAGTACTTATAGTATGACAATCTTACAAAAATATAGTAAAATTTCGATGCTAGTAAACGCCCCCTCAAATGTCATTGAACATGTTTTTAGCTATACATTTAAGGGGCGTTTTCGATGTTGTCATTTCTGTAGTATTTGTTGTTTATGCTTTAAGGTTTAGCCTTTAATATACCTAAATTTAGTGTTATAATCATTTTAGGGGCATAACACCAAGCGTTTTTTTAAAGATTTAGTCATCTATGAGCACGAATATAGCATTAAAATACTTGTATAATTGTAACAAACTACTACACATTACAACGTACGTGATACTCAACAATTAAACATGAAAACCTCATCTAAGATGTTATTAAGTACTTATAGAATGACTATCTTTCAAAAATATAGTATAATTTCGAAGCTAGTAAACGCCCCCTCAAATGTCATTGAACACATTTTTAGCTATACATTTAGGGGGCGTTTTCAAAGTTTTAATTTCTGTAGTATTTGGTGTTTATGCTTTAAGGTTTAGCTTTTAATATACCCAAATATAGTGTAATAATCATTTTAGGGGCATAACACCAACCGTTTTTTAAAAGATTTATCATCTATGAGCAGGTATATAGCATTAAAATATTGGTATAATTGTAATAAACTATTACACATCACAAAGTACGTGATGCTGAACCCTTAAACGTGAAAACCTCATCTAAGATGTTATTAACTAGTTATAGAATGAAAATCTTACAAAAATATAGTTTAATTTCGATGCTAGTAAAATGCCCCCTCAAATGTAATTAAACACATTTTTGGCTATACATTTAGGGGGCGTTTTCAAAGTTGTAATTTTTGTAGTATCTGTTGTTTATGCTTTATGGTTTAGCCTTTAATATAACCAAATATAGTGTAATAATCGTTTTAGAGGCATAACACCAAACGTTTTTAAAAGATTTATCATCTATGAGCACGTATATAGCATTAAAATATTGGTATAAATGTAATAAACTATTACACATCACAAAGTACGTGATGCTGAACCCTTAAACGTGAAAACCTCATCTAAGATATTATTAACTACTTATAGAATGACAATCTTACAAAAATATAGTATAATTTTGATGCTAGTAAACGCCCCCTTAAATGTCATTGAACACGTTTTTAGCTATGCATTTAGGGGGCATTTTCGAAGTTGTAATTTCTATAGTATTTGGTGTTTATGCTTTAAGGTTTAGCCTTTGATATACCCAAATATAGTTTTATAATCATTTTAGGGGCATAACACCAACCGTTCTTAAAAGATTTAGTCATCTATGAGCGTATATATAACATAAATATACTTGTATAACTGTAATAACTTATTACACATCACAAAGTACGTGATACTCAACCCTTAAATGTGAAAACCTCATATAAGATGTTATTAAGTACTTATAGTATGACAATCTTACAAAAATATAGTAAAATTTCGATGATAGTAAACGCCCCCTCAAATGTCATTGAACTTGTTTTTAGCTACACATTTAGGGGGCGTTTTCGATGTTGTCATTTCTGTAGTATTTGTTGTTTATGCTTTAAGGTTTAGCCTTTAATATACCTAAATTTAGTGTTATAATCATTTTAGGGGCTTAACACCTAAATTTAGTGTTAAAATACTTGTATAATTGTAAAAAACTACTACACATTACAAAGTACGTGATACTCAACCATTAAACATGAAAACCTCATCTAAGATGTTATTAAGTACTTATAGAATGACTATCTTTCAAAAATATAGTATAATTTCGAAGCTAGTAAACGCCCCCTCAAATGTCATTGAACACATTTTTAGCAATACATTTAGGGGGCGTTTTCAAAGTTTTAATTTCTGTAGTATTTGGTGTTTATGCTTTAAGGTTTAGCCTTTAATATACCCAAATGTAGTGTTATAATCATTTTAGGGGCATAACACCAACCATTCTTAAAAGAGTTAGTTATCTATGAGCGTATATACACTACAAGAAAACAGGGCTTTACCCACGAAAATTACCCACGTACATTGATACGTGGTTATTTTCCCTCATATTACCCATTAGTTACCCACAGTTAGCAAATCCAAAGTCTAGAATAAATTTCCCTCGATCTTCCCATAGTTTTACCCATAAATTTACCCATTAAATAATATATCGTGTGTGGTTTGTGGCTAAATGATTCCCGCCAAAATATTTCCCGCATATTACACACAATTTTTTATCACGGGTAAAGTTATGGCTAATTTTGTGGGTAATTTTTTTTACCCACAGACTACACACATCTTTTGTATTCGTTGGTAATATTTGTGGGTGATTTATGGGTAACATTTATACTTGTAGCTTTTCATAGACCCAGTTTCCCATTTAACATCTCGAGTGTAATTTACGTAGCAAAATTTACATTACCCATTTATTAGACTCATCCTTTTTGCTCGTGGGTAATTTAGTGCGTGTAATTTGTGGGTAAAAATATGCCCATGACTATGGCGATGGTTAACTTTCTTGCCTAAATTATTTTGCTCATTTTTACTTGGGTGAATTTTTGTTACCCGCTATTTGCATACTATTTTATGTTTATTGGTATTGTTTTTTTGAAAAGGTAAAATACATAAATAAAATGGAGTATTTTATGTTCATTGCTTATAAGTAGGGGTGTCATAAATCCCGACCCAACCCGGACCGGAACCCAAATAAGGATAATCGGGTCGGGTTATTCGGGTCCAAAATCTAACTCGGGTCAATTGGCTCAACCCGAGTACAAACTAGTGTCAACCCGACTATATATATATAACTTTACTCGATCTTTATTTTATGAAGTTGTTTACTGAAGTACTGATGTTATTTTGGTATTGTAATATGAATGTTGCCTAGTGATGTATACATCGTAAATGAAAGTTTATATTATGATGTACTGATGTTGTAGGCATATCATATATATAAAAATGTAATCAATAGGCAACATTTATATTATGATCTACCGATGTGGTGTTTTTGATTTACATATTTAAACTTAACATTTTCAAGCTGATGTTGCTACTAATGTTTTAGCATTATATTTTCAAGTATTATATTTTCCAAGTACTATATGTAGTTTTAGTATTTGCTAATGATGTTGTTTTAGTATTTGTATCTTTGATTTGCTTTCATAGTTTTTTTCATTTCATTTAGTATTAAAGGAAACAAATTTTGCATAAACACCATGAATGGGACTCCCCAATCATACAATAACAATGTCTCCTTAATAAGTAACAAATCAAACGGAAACTAAAAAGTTATTGGGACTCCCCCATAACAAATACTGAAAGGAAATTGTCTAAAATAAATGATTCAAAATGCACACTTGTCCAAAACATTGTTAAAAATAAGACTTAACACATCAATTTATTGCCAATCCCCATAATATTCAGCTGCTCCTTCTTCACAGGTCTTTCTCAACCTTCAGTGCCACAATCTGTAACCACATGTTATTGTCAAACGACCCAATCTCTAATGACATGAACATAAAAATGAGTTATACAAGAAATTTATTACATGATGAAATAAATTCAATCTCATTGAAAGAAACTTAATCATTGTCATCTCCTGAATGCTGCAGATCATCATCGCCATCGTCCATATCAACTTGGATACCACTTGAATCATTCAGAGGTATTGTTGAAAGATCAATCGCATCGATTGAATGTGCTTCTACTTCATCGTCTTGCAAGGCTGTATTTTCTTCAGGAATATCAAATGTTGAAGTGGCTTTGATTTTGCACACAGACCACCAATCAACTTTGTCACGGCGCAAGCTCGGATAAGGTGAATAATAAACTTGTGATGATTGACTAGCCAAAACAAAAGGTTCATACTTCCTAAGCCTTCTTTTATGGTTGATATCAACTAGCTTGTAATCTTTATGAATCTTCATCCCAACATTCGGGGTTGTGTCAAACCAATCACACCTAAACAATACAACTCTTTTAATTGGGAGAGCTGGATACTCTAATTCTACAATCTCCAATAAATCGCCATAAAAATTAGTTGACATGTCACCGTAATTAGTACCCTTAATGCACACTCCACTGTTAAAGCTTGACCTCCCTGAACCATGCTCACTAGTGTGGAATTTATACCCATTGACAAAATACATTGGATAGGTGGTAACACTCCTTCTCAAGGGCCCTAAAGCAACATCCTTGATAATTTGATTCTCTACATTACGTGAATTATGTGCCTACAATTAACAGATAAAGTTATTACGTGCATACTCATATACTAATTATAAAACCATAAGGGCTGAAATACTTACATACTGGTTAAACCAATCAGCAAACTCACTCTCAAGCCTCCGGTCAACTTGG